>CM070520.1:16432851-17827851 GCA_036346375.1 Guadua angustifolia
CAATACCTGGTTGCAATGGTAGAACGAGAAAATTTTTAATAAAGGCATATACTCCGTATCTACAACTCTATAGTCATATATAATTGCTTCATAACATCATAAATCTAGCACATAGATTCGAAGAGGTTATTCTATGTTTTTTCTCCCAATACAAGTTACACTAATTTTGAAACAAACGAAATGGTAAGTAATCATCATCTATCATTGATTTATACTTTAATATTTGTGCAACTTAAAAAATTACATAGAAGCACCTCTCATCCAAGGTCTTTTAAATCCCAAACTATCAACATCGGAATCAATTCGAGACTGAGCGATAGCTCAGTGGTGAAGCGATGTTGCTCGACCTGTCGACATGGGTTCGACCCTTAAACCCAGCGTTTCTCATCCAAAATAAAAAACATGTACACACACGCATGTGCGTCTAATAAGATAGCGTGTCCTCACGCTTGGATGCCTCGAGGCCTCTAATCATTTTTTTAGCATATATAGCGCACGCGCGCATATGTATGTATGTGTGATGTGCGTGCGTTGTACGTCTATCCTGGTACTCTAATAAAAAATTCAGAACCAATTTAGTAGATAAATTTAACTCACTAAATATTTGATCTTCTGATATTTTTAAATTTTTTAGAGTATCGTGCATAATGGGCACCGCTTCTAATCTGCCTACAATTGGCTGAATCTCGTGGGGTGCACTACTGCTGGTCCCTAGAACGGCCTTTCTCAAGCCATCTGGAATGACCGGAGTCCCCATTCTGTCTCTGTTTCTCGGTACAAGCTGGAGGGGATTGTACCTTCTTCTTGGATGATGCACAAGTCTGGCAGTCTGGCACTGGAATGATGTACCGAGTTCTTACGCTATCTATGACATGAGTGATGGGATGGTCCACAAACCACTTTCACTAAGGTTAAGGGGAAAGAGATCCAATATAGTTGAGCGAGAGCTATAACTCTAACAGTTATATATCGATTGTGAATCAAAAATTAGTGGATCAGATCATCTATAGGCTACTCGGATAACACTATAGCAATATATGCACCATAGAAATGCACTGTAGCTGACCATGTTCACAGATCCGGACAGTTTGTCGTTTTGATTGAACGATACTCAGGACTGATAACTGCTTAGAGTAATAGTTCCCTTGCGAGTTATAGTTGCCGTGCAAGGGTAAGAAGCCACCACCGACTTGGCTTTTCCAACCACAGATGTTCTCCATATCGTATTGCATTGCAGGATGTAATTCGAATTCAGAATATGTTTGTTTTGGGTCCGGTGTTGCAAGATGCTACATTTTTTTATTCCTTGAGTTTTTGGCTGATCTGGCAACCTTTTGATTCGTACCAGCAAAAGTAGCCCTCAGTTTCAAGAAACGGAAAAAAACGGCACAAACAGTAGGACGCTATAGACTAAACTACTTTTATCCCCAGCCTCTCTACTTTTTCGAGGAATACAGGGACGTAATTAGCACAAGCCAAATCCTAAATGGCAGAATTGTAAAAATGACATAACAACTTTTCCACTCACAGCCCCAGCGTCAGGCCTCACCCTTACATCTGTGTATTTCTCTTTCTTCTAGCAACTCATATGTTGACCTCTGTCCGGCTAAAAAATCTCATCTCTTTAACCGCAGCAACAGACACCTATCACTCTCCCTTGCTACGAAAAACACATACCATGCTCTCACACTATGACACGTATCGTGTCTCTACCCTTCCACGATTAAAAAAGATGCCAGATTTACAATTGTGTTCCGATAAAAACCAAAGTTGCAAAAAAAAAAAGACGAGAGAAAGGGTCAAAAAGCTCCACTACTTAGGCTTTTTGGTTTAATCAATTTAAAAGCAATCAGTTTTAATACGTGGTAGAGATGAATAATTTTACTCTAACTTTAGTGTATTAATTGTGTGCTCCTCAGGTCCGGCAAACGCAATCATTTTAGCTCACGTTCTTCTGATGGGAGCTCCCTTATGCTCATGTAGCTCACGTCCAGCACCTCCAGATAGAGCAGCTCCTTGATCTCGGGTGGGAGCCTGATGACCTGCTTAGATAACTCAGCACTAACATTTCTCCCAACATTTGAGATTCTCAGATTCAACACCCTCAAATAGATAAACTTATCGAGAGGGATTCCTTTTACTGCATCAGAGACAACTAATGAACAGGTTTGGGACAGATCCATTGTTTCTAGCGGTGTTGGGAGCACCGGATCAGGTTGGTGGAGGGATACATCAGTACTTGGGTTGTCGCCTGTAGCTAGTGCTGTTGAGTTCGTTGGTACAAACAATACCCTTCTTGCAGTGGCGAACACAGAACTTTAACCATGGGGTTTCGAAACAACACATTATAATATCTTTTGAATATAACTAAATATTATTTTCATTATTTTTAAGTGATATTTTAGAACATGTGCAATTAAAATTTCTAATATTCAACAATTCGTGAGTGTATTTACATTGATCTAGATTCACAATTCTCATCAAATGTATTTTTTATAAAATTATTATTTTTACCATTAAAAGTCCTTGGTGTCATAAAATAGAACTTCAAGGGATTAACATGCTAAATATTTAGATAACTTGAATGACTTCCTATGGTTAAAAATAATATAATTTATTTTAGTTCAACTCTATTACGAGTAACTCTTTTTAAAAGCTGATATATATAGCAATTACACATTTCTCTTTTCTTATGCCCTATCTTGGCATATCCGCATATAAGAAATGAGATACTTTGCTTGTATATATATACATACACTAGATTCATCACAAAATATACAATCTAGTTTGTTTAAAGAAAATATCTGAAGCACTTAGATATTTCTAAGAATTTATAAATTTTAAAATGAATAATCTAGAACCTTCGTATGAAATTATCTCTCTTTTGATTCTTAAGAGACTAGTTAGGTGCATGCACCTTGTAAGGAATATCACTACTCTTTCTGTTCTACAAAATTTAAGCTCACTATACAAATAGAACATGGAGACACTGAATCTAAAAAGTTCCTGAACCATGCATATCCCTATTGAGTAGCATACTACAACTAGTGATCCACTTTTTCACCGTTAAAGCCGTTAAAGCAGTGGTGCAAAGTGGAAATATTGTAATAACTATACATTTAGTCTCTTCAATAAACTTATATTATGGGACAATGGTTTTGATGAAAATGGACTTATATTGCGAGATGAAGGGAGTAACATGGTATGGCACATGCTATCATTTTCATATAAAAAATGACATAAAAATAAGTATACACTATTCTATTATTTAAAATAAATTGTGTAATGAAACTAATTAGACACAAATAGAGCTAAGAAGAGAAATTAGCGCACACTATGAACATAAAAATTTGGGAAATGTCATTTATCTTAATTAATGATCAACACTTTATTTATGCAGTTTTGGAAAGAATGCATATAAAACATATATAAGATGTGTATTCTTTTCTCAATCTCTTCATGTGATGGTACAAGAATTTTTGATACTGCAATATCCAAATGTGTGCTTATATGTGTTTCCATAGCTTATGTGCTAGACCCCAATATACAGCAAAACAAGATTAGAAACCTAATTGTCTAGCTAAATTAACTATAGGATATTTGTTTATTACCTCTACAGAGTAGTGAGGAGAATTATTCAATCTCTATAGTTTTAATAATTGTTGTGCAAAGAAGTATATAGATAGAATTGTAGGGTTAAATGTTACTCTATTTGATGAAAAATAGTATTCTATTATTTAAGTAGAATTGTTAAATAATATTCAATTAAAAATCTTAGAAAAATAGTCAAATTCCTTACCATTGAATTTGCACCACAATTCATACTTCGATCAATAAAGTATTTGACTTATCCAGTGATCTAATAGGGTTAGGGTTCAAGTTACATAATTTAGGGTTTTAGTTTACTAGAATCCCCAACAATGCAGGGAGGAGGGCAATGATGGATTAGCATTAGGCGGCAAAGCTGCAGTGGCACTGCTGACCATGGGTAGTTAGAAGGACAACAAAAGGTGTCAAGGGGATATGAGGCAATCATGAGTAGCTAGTTAGGTTTTGGGAAAGCGGCGTATAGTTGAGACAATGGATCTAGTGGTGGAGAATAGGGATGGCAATTTCCTCTGTAGGGTGGGTCCTGTGAAGCCCCATGGAGACGTGGTAAAAATCATAAATATATTATTTTGTTTATAAATCTATTCTTTTCTTATATGTTGGACTAAAACCTGAATATATAAGTTTGGATATAATTTTTAAAGCTATATTTAAAAACATAAATACTTATAAATTAACAAATAAAGTCACATTATTTTTTAAAATATAATTAAAACCTATTATTTAATAAAACATAATTAAACCTATTATTTAATCCCTATGAGAATCCATGCAGGTCAGGCTCCTCGGGGATCAGGGTCAAGAGGCCAAGCGGGGGCCAGGTCATCAGGCGCATTCTATTCCCAATTTGACCATCTCATTGTCAATCTTTCGCTCAGTTTTTGCCTACACACACTGATGTGGATATATCCTCTATTGTTGTATCGTCTCATGACTCTAAGTCTCCAAATGATCACATTACTTGTTTTGCTGCTGCTAAAGTGCAAGGGAGTCACAAGGCTGATGCAAGTGGTGTTGATGATGTGCTACGGACTGAGAATTGCAATGCAAATCTTGGAGAGAAAGGAATTCTAATTGGATCCATATTTGTTAGAATTATTGACAGCGATCCATTGGAATGGAAGGCAAAAAAGAGTTACATGTGCAAGGTTAGTCCACTCAAATCTGTCCATCCATTTGATCGTGATGCTGCTGCTAATCACGACCAGTAACATAGCCTTGGCCTATATGGATAGAAAGATATTGAAGTCTAGTTTCTAGCATTTCAAACCGTGCATCATTTGGACTTTCGGGTGGGAGTTATGACTGTTTTGGTGGGAGTTGCACAGGCTGTCAAAAACTGCGCGAGACCAGATCTTGCTGTTCAATTTCCAAGGCATTAAACCTTTTATCTACCCAAGAAAATCCCTTTAGTTTATTGTTTAGTTTCACACCTAAGCTAGGAGGGATGTTCTTAGTATAAATATCTATGTATCCCATCTGTTAAGGAGTTTTAGACTTTTGATTATCAGAAATAGACAGCATAAGCCATGGTTGTTTGTGGTGCAAATACCATGTGTTCTTGATAAGTTCTTCCCGTTCTTGGGTTTGTTAGTGTTGGTGCAAGTCAAGAATGTCCTATTCTTGTGATTGTTCACAGAATCTATATGATTCCTCCACTCAATTCGCGTTCTTGTGTTGATCGTGGTTTGTGTGATCGGTTTCTTGCTTCTTGATCGGCTCTTTTGCTGTTCGAGTGCGAGTACCACCAAGCTATCATCATTGTACCGTGAAAGATTGGGCCACCATTCACTCAACGGCAGGTTGGGTCTTCATCATCTAGTATCAGAGCTTTCGTTGCTCACGATACGTAGGAATTCTTGTGGCTGATTTCAGATTGCTTGCAACAATGTCGGGGGCAAGCCATCACGGTGGAGAAAATGCAGAAATTGTTTTGGAGCAGTTGCCAATCAACCCCAATCTTCCCACTACTACTCGTGCTCAATGTGAGGCCACGTCGGTCTTCTACCATGAGCAGGAGAATCGGCTTCGTGGTGAGCTGAACGTGATGCACACCCGCATCACAGATGGGTTCAATGATGTCAATGCCAATCTTCGACGTTTGAAAGACATGCTACTGGCACGAGGAGGAGATGGCGCACGAGGGCAGCGAGCACATGTCCGTGGCATTCGTGCTAGCTCACATGGGAGTGATGATCGAGAGTATGGGACTGATTTGGAGGACAACATATCTGAAGCTCGTTCTGATTTTTGTTCTAATCGACGTGATCGCAATAATCATCGAGGTGCTAGACATGGAGGAATTCATAGGAGAGGTGCTGATCGTGATGATGGTATTGCTCGTGTAAGAATCACCATACCGGAGTTCATTGGGCGTGTAGATCCAGAGGAGTATTTGGAGTGGGAGATGCAAGTCAATCAAATTTTTGACAATCATCGGTACTCCGAAGAAAAGAAGGTTCGTGTTGCTTCGATTGAATTCACCGAGTATGCTATTATTTGGTGGGATCAATTGAATCGTGCAGGGGAGCGTCCATACACTTGGGGAGAGATGAAGAGGGTCATGCGTTCCCATTTTGTGCCAGCGTACTACACCCGAACGTTGCATACTAAGCTGAGGCGACTTTACCAAGGTGATAAATCTATTGATGAGTACTATCAAGAGATGCAAATGCTTATGCTCGTACTACTGTTCGTGAGTCAACGGATGCCACCATGACAAGATTCTTTGAGGGGCTGAATGAGGATGTGCGGAACTGTGTTGATTTGATGCAATTCAATATCGTACAAGAGTTGCTTCATCAAGTGCAGCGTGTTGAACAGTGGTTGAAGGATGCTCAAAAGCCTTCTATGCATCATGGTCGTGGCATATCTAGTGGTTGGCGACGCTCTTTGTAGCAAGGTGGCGAAGGAGGCTCTTCTTCTACACTCGTTCCATCAACAAAACCGGGTGGAATGCTACCAAAAGAAGCATCAAGAGCCGTAGGGACAACAAGCAAGGATTATTCCAAAGCCGATTCTAGTGCATTCTCTACCGCTAGAACTCAGGATATTGAGTGCTTCAAGTGCAAGGGCAGGGGGCCAAATGATGAAAGATTGCCCAAATTTAAAGGCAGTGATGCTTACCATCGATGGAAAGTATGTTTCAAAGAGTGGTGAAAGTGAGAAATCAGATATGGGAGGTGAAGAACATGATGATGTGGTTCATTGTGACCCTGAAGATGGACAATGTTTGTTGGCTCAAAAGGTGGATCATGATAGTGCCCCAATTGTGGAGAAGGGACAGCGACGTGCTGTTTTCCAAACCGAATGCAAGATCAAAGGAAAGATGTGTAAACTTGTGATAGATGGAGGGAGTTACAACAATGTGATTAGTAAGAATGTGGTTGATGCGTTGAAATTGACCACACAGCGTCACCCAAAGCCCCACTACATGATGTGGCTTCATAATCTTGGTAAGCTCAAGGTAATTCATAAAGTGCATGTACCAATTTCAGTTGATGGATATAAAGACAAGGTGGAGTGTGATGTTGTTCCAATGCATGCTAGTTCTATTCTTTTGGGGCGACCATGGCAATTTGAACGGAATTCTATACACCAAGGGAGAACCAATCGCTACACATTTATGTATAAAGGAGTGTTTGTTTCTTTGCTGCCCACAAGTGGGGATGATATTCATTGTGACATCCTCACCAAGCCAAACAGTGTTTTGAAGAACAACTCGAAACTGAGGACGGTTTATATCCTATATTGTTGTATCGTCTCATGACTCTAAGTCTCCAAATGATCACATTACTTGTTTTGCTGCTGCTAAAGTGCAAGGGAGTCACAAGGCTGATGCAAGTGGTGTTGATGATGTGCTACGGACTGAGAATTGCAATGCAAATCTTGGAGAGAAAGGAATTCTAATTGGATCCATATTTGTTAGAATTATTGACAGCGATCCATTGGAATGGAAGGCAAAAAAGAGTTACATGTGCAAGGTTGGTCCACTCAAATCTGTCCATCCATTTGATCGTGATGCTGCTGCTAATCACGACCAGTAACATAGCCTTGACCTATATGGATAGAAAGATATTGAAGTCTAGTTTCTAGCATTTCAAACCATGCATCATTTGGACTTTAGGGGTGGGAGTTATAACTGTTTTGGTGGGAGTTGCATAGGCTGTCAAAAACTGTGCGAGACCAGATCTTGCTGTTCAACTTCCAAGGCATTAAACCTTTTATCTACCCAAGAAAATCCCTTTAGTTTCTTGTTTAATTTCACACCTAAGTTAGGAGGGATGTTCTTAGTATAAATATCTATGTATCCTATCTGTTAAGGAGTTTTAGACTTTTGATTATCAGAAATAGACATCATAAGCCATGGTTATTTGTGGCGCAAATACCATGTGTTCTCGATAAGTTCTTCCCGTTCTTGGGTTTGTTAGTGTTGGTGTAAGTTAAGAACGTCATGTTCTTGTGATTGTCCACAGAATCTATACGATTCCTCCACTCAATTCGTGTTCTTGTGTTAATCGTGGTTTGTGTGATCGGTTTCTTGTTTCTTGATGGGCTCTTTTGCTGTTCGAGTGCGAGTACCACCAAGCTATCATCGTTGTACGTGAAAGATCGGGCCACCATTCACTTAACAGCAGGTTGGGTCTTCATCACACACCACGGGCCACTTTCTAGCCACTGTCTTGAAGAGGTTCGAAGCGAGCAGAAACCAGATTGCCCCACCAAATCTGAAATTCACCATCAAAACTTCGGGGACAACATGTGCTTATAATTAACTCCAATCAACCGGTAGCTTGAGCACATAATTTCTAGTACTAGTTTACTCCATTTGGTTCTTTTAGGTAACTAGGGAACAAATAATGTTTTGCTTTCTTTAAGATTGATTGAACATTTTTTTTTGTTCAAGATGTGATCATGTTTCCTCCAATACTTCAATCATAATCTCTTAATGGAATATCCTACATCTAAAGAAGAGAACAATTAAATAGTCCAGGGAAACACGGTGAAGTGGATTTTCTATCATTATATGCTCTCTTTTTCTTTGAAGAATAACATTTCTCGTTTTACGTTAACCGATGATAGTTTGAGACTTTGAACTGCTATAGAGCTCCGATATCTAGCGGGAAGGGGGTGAAGCGGTGGGCAACCATGGCCGGAAAGAATACACATTATAATAAATTCTTAGATTGCTGTTCAATTGTGAGGATCCAATTATCGATTTAGAATAAATGGTGTAGATTGAGCAAGCGCAAAGTTTGCCTTCCGAACACTTGCTCGATTTAGAATAGCTTCGATTGCACATATTCTGAGTTCTCCTAGATAGATAACAAGATAACAGTTTCTGATTCTTTAAGGATTCGGATTCTAAATTTTTAAGAAGCTTCTCATACAATTAGAAATAGATTTATATATAAAATCAGGAGTTACCATCTGCTCAATATATTTAAGAATCTAGAAACCGCACGATCAAAACTAAGCTAAAGAGTCAGCCGATAATCACCCGGACATCGCGTAGCTTTCCTAAAAGAGCGACCGAGACGTTCTCCGCCGCCTATCTTCGTTTCCACGGTTCGCGTCCCCCTTCTCCGGCGGCCGGCGCGGTGAGTTCTTCTCATCCCCTTCCTTCGTTTCAACCGTTCTCCAGATCTCCGCCACTCCCCCTTCTCCGGCGGCCGGCGCGGTGAGCTCCATCCGGAGATCCCGCGTCAACATCCCCCCCATGCCTCACGTTAGGTCCGCTCGTGCTGTGCAGGATGGAGGCGCGAAATCATGAGATTAATCTGCCTATGCCTGAGCTGCTAAATCATGACATTAATCTGCCTATGGCTGAGCTGAATGCCATAAAATTTGAGCTCATGACCAGCGCAGACATGGTAAGCTTCTACTTCGACTATAGAAATTATCTTACTGCTCACTGAAAGTAGGGTGCAGAAATTCGTTTTAGTACTTGTTGGAAGAGAGAAGTACCTAAAATTTGTACGCTTCTATGCTTCTGGACATATTTGCCAATGTCTGTTTTTCTTTTTCCCTTTCTGTCTGGATTTAGTGTTTAGTCATTTTTTTGTTGGATTGGCTTAATTGTCCTATTTACTGCTTTATGCTGTCCAGAGATAATTATATCGGTATAATTATTTTAACATTCCAGGAAAAGTTAAGCAGTGCGAACGTTATAGAAACGTGTGATGTGACTAGTGCCAAGTTGGGATTACCAAATGGTACATCACAGTGTGCGACTTGTGGATCGCAAAGCATACGTGACTGTGATGGTGAGTAATATTTAGAATGCAGTATCAAATGATATGGTTTCTCTTCCTGTTGAATGCAAAAGATAATTAACTTGTCAAATTGTTAGGTCATTTTGGTGTGATTAAGCTGGTGGCAACTGTGTACAACCCATATTTTAGCGAGGAAGTTGTTCAGTTGCTGAATCAGATTTGTCCCGGTTGTCTCTGGCCGAAACAAAACAGAGATACAAAGGTTTGTAGTCACCATACTAACCTAGTTTCATTCTGAATAAGCAATGTATTCTCTTTTACAAAATTCATAGATGTCATCTTTTAGTGCCAAAAACACCCTCAGTCAATCAGGGGCTCTGTCAAGAGCTCTCTTTGTTGATCTGTTGAACTAGCCTGGGGGTACAAAGTCCTGCATGCAAAATAAAAGACAGTAAAACAAATATCAGTACTACTGTCATTACCAATACATCTTTAATACTCTTGTCATTAACTGTTCTGGTGTGGAAACCAAATTTTATGCTGCTCACTGATATGTTAGTTTGTTTAACCATTTGGAGAATTCCCAGCATTTATTAGTTGTCCAACTCTGTTTTGCTTGGATAGTGATGAATCTGTGGGGCAAGATTTACATTTCAATCAGATGAACTTTCAAGGGATTGCAGAAGATATTACACAAATTATACATATGAAAGCACTTGATTTTTTTTTTGTCAAGATAATGTTTTATATCAGTTTGGTGCTTATCGCCTTATTTGCCTTTTTAACCATTATTTTGGTATGTCGGTTATTTAGTCCATTGGAGATGAAAGTTGGCCTAATTTATACTTATCATGTTTTCGGTTAATTTCAAAAGTTGGTAGAACTCTTTTTAGTATGACCTTGGAGATCCATGAATGTTTATACCTATCTATGTATGTCACTGATGAGTTAAATGAAAACCATGACATTTTTTTCTCTACATGTTGATATATATATATTTTTTTGAAGAGTCTGGACAGGGCAACAACTCAAGCAACTTGCAAGTATTGCTCAGTAAGTAGATTTTCATATCATTTGGTGCATATTTATTTCCTCTTGTTTTAAAGATTGTGTTTTTTTCGCTGATAGAAGGATGGCACCAAACTTTACCCTGGCTTAGTTTTTAAGATGCTGACAAGTCAAAGAGTAACATTGTCCAAGAGTAAGCTTCACCGTGATCGTAGCGTGGTGGACAGAATTTCAATTGTCGCAGAAGTTACTGACAGAGTGACAAATAAGTCCAAGAGTAAAGGTCCACTTGAAGGTCTTCCTCAGGATTATTGGGATTTTGTACCTCATGAACACCAGCCACTTCATTGCAACACTACTAAGTTAGTGTTGTCACCATACCAAGTAATGTATTTTTCAGTTATTCAATTTAATAAATTCCTCTTTCTGTTGGCCTGCAGAGTAGATTTTGATAGTGCTTCAACATTGTGCCCTTTTTTTGAGAAAATATTATATATTATTGGCTGAAATTCGTCAATTGGTTCACTGTTATTTTTGGTTCAAATGCCAGTATCATAAACTGAGGAGGATGCAAACTGTATGATGCAATAGACCGCACAAAAGGGGATATGGGCCTGCTTATATTACTTCAAATATTTACAACATACAGAAAACATAACAAATATTATGGTGATATCCAGAAATTTGATATATTATGATCTTGATCTGGCAAAATAGTTTTGCATGACCATTAAAAGTGTAATCCTGATTAACTGGGATGCATTACCAAATTGATGCGTAAGAATGGACTCAAAGTGTCCTAGTAACAATGTTGGGTTTAATTTGGGTTCAACCACTTTTCGCTGAAATCATGGTTTGCCTTCTGGTCTGCTTTAGTTTAGGATGAGAGTGTTTTTAAGTGAAATAGGAACGGTATCAATTGGACACAATACTATTTTCTTCAAGCTTCTTTGAGAAGCTGGTATGCATATTCAAGTTGGACATTGGAACTGTTATGCCATGCTCCATCATATTCTTTCAAAAGAAAAGTGCAAGCTGCCAGTCATAATTAATAAATATTTATTATAACCAAATCTTTATTTTCTTTGCCATATTTGCAGGTCTTTCACATATTGAAACAACTTGACCCAGAACTTATCAATCAGTTTGCTTCAAGGCGGGAGCTACTGTTCCTCTCATGTTTGCCAGTGACTCCTAACTGCCATCGTGTTGCGGAGATGCCATATGGGTTTTCAGATGGCCCTCGGTTAGCTTTTGTAAGTGCTACCTCTTTGGTGAAACTGGTTATTCAAGATTTTTTTTTTCATTCCTTTCATGATTTCTAACCATTTCCCCCCTTAAACTACCCTATTAAATATGATCTAATCCTCTGTATACTGGATAGAGTTAAATCTTCCAATGAATCATCAAACAGTCATTTAAGCAATGTGAGAACTTATGGTATTTTTTCAGATATTGTTAAAAAATTTCTTCATTGTTCGATCTGATCTATTCATACATTTGTTTTTGCCAAATAGATGCAGTACTTTCTTTGGCTTTCTTATAGGTTCGTTGAACATGCATGTTATAGTGTCAGATACACATGCTCTAGTTTAAAAAAAAGATACACATGCTCTCACACATATTTTGGACTGTGTTGTTATAGCAATTTTGAAATTACATTTTTGTTCATTCCATGTTTGGAGTTAGGACGACCGAACAAAAGGTTATAAGAGGATGGTTGACGTCAGTAGGAGAATTGATGACTACCGCCAGCATCCACAGTTCAGTGTTCTTGCAAGTTCACTTGTCACAAGCCGAGTTATGGAGTGCCTGAAATCATCCAAGGCAAGAAACCTAACTGGGAGGTGCTTCTTAACTAATATCTTATTTTATTGCAATATCCAAGTAGCATGATGCAAGTTATCCTGATAATTTTAGGTGCTTCTTAACTAATATCTTATTTTATTGCAATATCCAAGTAGCATGATGCAAGTTATCCTGATAATTTTTCCTAATACTTTCAGAGTGGTATATCATTGGATAAATTAATAGATTTGAATACAAACAATTCAACCAAAGTTTCTACTCTGTTCAAATCAAATAAAATTATCCCTTACCTTATCTTGATGTTGCTGATAAACAATCATATCAAACTATTTAATTTGGTTTGATAAGGTATATTTTATTTGAAGCAACTCTTGTTTATTGTGTTCCTACACATGCATAGGCACATAATAATTGTGACATCTTGAAAAAGTCGATTGCAATGCACCTTATTATTTAGTTTCCATTTATCTCAATTCATTTTCCTTTACTTGGTTTCCCTGGTTGAACATGCACCATGTAGTTGACCTACACAGTGATATATATACCAAATGTACTGTTATTTATATTGTCTTGGCACGTTACCTGATTGCAGCGAGAGTAGCACAGCCACCGATTACTGAAAGCCTTGTTCAATCTTCCACTTTGATTGGCACTTTTGCAGCCTTCTACAAAGTGATTGAACACATCATAGAAAAACTATTTGTTTTGTCTTCCTAGTTCCTACTCAGATTTAATTCAATTCATTTTTAAGGTTTTGTTTTAAAACAAGGATGAGTATACAAGTTGAGGTAAAATAACCCGAACTTTTAATATGTAGAAAAATATCCTTGTTTTATCTTCATGGCTTTAAATTATGAATGATATCTAGCTATTTCTTATCATTATTGCTTCACAATGGGCAAAACAAAAGAAACTATTTGTAAACCTACTTGTTAATTCTGTCTCAACTTTAATATACTTTTGTAGTGTTAGTGTAAGGTGACAATTTTCCCTACTGCTTAAAATACATGCTTTCACTTGATTCACGAAAACCTTATGTATTTTGCAGTTATACTCTAGAAAGACAGATGGGGAATCATCTACTGATACGTATGGAACCAAATGGCTAAAGGATGCCATCCTCAGCAAAAGATCCGACAACGCTTTTCGGAGTATTATGGTTGGGGATCCGAAGATTAGGATACATGAAATTGGCATTCCTACAGATTTAGCTTTGAACTTGATTGTTTCTGAGTATGTCAGTTCTTACAACTTCAAAAGCATAAATTTGAAGTGCAACCTGCACCTTCTTGCTAAGGAAGTACTTCTTATTCGGCGCAATGGGAAGCTGATTTTTGTCCGGAAGGCAAACCGGCTAGAAATTGGTGACATTGCTTATAGACTATTGCAGGATGGTGATCTTGTTCTCATAAATAGGCCTCCTTCAGTTCATCAACATTCCCTGATTGCGCTATCTGCAAAACTTCTACCAGTTCAGTCTGTTGTGTCAATCAATCCGCTATGCTGTGCACCTTTCATGGGAGACTTCGATGGGGACTGTTTGCATGGATATGTCCCACAGTCTATACGATCAAGAGTTGAGCTTGGAGAGCTAGTTAGCTTAAGCCACCAGCTATTGAATATGCAAGATGGTCGAAGTTTGGTGTCACTAACACATGACTCACTAGCTGCTGCACATCTGTTAACAAGTACAGAGGTTTTCCTGAAGAAAACTGAACTTCAACAACTTCAAATGTTATGCCTTTCAGTCTCACCAACACCAGTACCGTCAATAATTAAATCTAGTAAGTCTCAAAGTTCTCTGTGGACTGGTAAGCAATTGTTCAGCATGCTGCTTCCTTCTGCTATGAACTTCAGTCTTGATCGGAAGTTACACATCATAGACAGTGAAGTGCTCACCTGTTCATCGGGATCTTTTTGGCTACAGAATAGCACATCTGGCCTTTTCTCTGTCATGTTCAAACAGTATGGTCGCAAGGCTCTTGAGTTCCTCTCTTCTGCTCAGGATATACTATGTGAATTCTTAACCATGAGGGGTTTAAGTGTCTCTCTTTCAGATCTCTACCTGTTCTCAGACAACTACTCAAGGAGAAAACTTACTGAGGAAGTTCACCTGGCATTGGATGAAGCTGAAGAAGCTTTTCGAGTCAAACAGCTATTGCTGAATCCAAATTTCATACCAAATCTGAAGTGTTGTGATGATACATCAAATTCTTATGAACAATCTGATTTCATTCAGAACAATCTACCAATCGTCAGATCCTCAATAATGGCATTTAAGAGTGTCTTCAGTGATCTTTTAAATATGGTGCAACAACATGTGAGTAAAGATAATTCAATGATGGTAATGATTAATTCGGGAAGTAAGGGTAGCATGTTAAAATTTGCCCAACAAACTGCATGTGTCGGTCTTCAACTTCCAGCAAGCAAATTTTCCTTTAGAGTTCCTTCACAACTCTCATGTGCTTGCTGGAATAGTCATAAATCCTTGGACTGTGAAGTCTCTGAGGGCATCAGTGAACGTTTGGGAGGCCAAAACTTCTATGCTGTGATCAGGAATTCTTTTATTGGTGGGTTAAATCCATTAGAATGTCTTCTGCATGCAATATCTGGCAGGGCAAATTTCTTCAGTGAGAATGCAGATGTCCCTGGGACATTAACAAGAAAACTAATGTATCACTTGAGAGATATATATGTTGCTTATGATGGGACTGTTAGAAGTTCCTATGGGCAGCAAATAATACAGTTTTCTTATGATACTGCTGATGACATGTACTGTGATCGCAATCTGGAAGGTGAACTTGGTGCCCCTGTTGGTTCATGGGCTTCTTGTTCCATTTCAGAAGCTGCATATGGAGCTTTGGATCACCCAGTGAATGGTTTAGAGGACTCTCCTCTCATGAACTTGCAGGTTAGATTCTTTTACTATGTTCTTTAGTGGTCTATGATTAATATGCGACACCTTTCGTCTTTCTTTCTTTCTGATAATATTTTAGCTTTGCTGTGCAGGAAGTATTAAAGTGCAGCAAGGGTACAAATTCTGTAGATCATTTTGGTTTGCTTTTCCTGTCAAAGAATCTAAAAAAGTATAGATATGGTTTTGAGTATGCATCGCTAGAAGTTAAAGATCATCTTGAACGAGTAGACTTTTGCGATGTGGTTGACACTGTCAAAATTCTGTTAGTACATTTAAATCATGTTTTTTTTTCTATCACTTGAACTTTTAACATTGTTCATTTAAGTAAAATTTGTTGCATCTTGGTATTTAGGTATGATGGATCTGATATAGAGAAAACAAAAAGAAGTCCATGGATCACTCATTTTCATTTAAGCCAGGTCTTGTGCTTTTCAACTAAAATGCATGATTTCTCTTTTTTAGGGGCCAGTAGATTGGTATCTAAATATTTGTTTAAATTTGTACATATATGCAGGAAATGATGAAGAGAAAAAAATTAAGATTGGGATTTGTTGTAGAAGAGCTTACAGAACAATACAACCTCATGAGAGACCAGTTAAACAATGCGATCCCTTCTGTTTGTATTTCGAAGGGGTAAGTTCACAAACTATTTGTGTTGCAATTAGTATATATATGATGATATGAGTCTCTATTTGGCTTTTGCTATAGTACTGTTTTGGTGCACCAACTGCTTCCCTGTTCTCCCAAACCTGAAAATGAAGAAAACATTATCTGCTTTACTCCTGATACTCAATTCACTGAGCTTACATTTATGTTGAAAAATTTCTAGGCATTATGTTAGATATCATTGATGTTTACCAAGCAGGGGATAAACATTTTGTATTGGTGTATTGCATGTTACAAAGTAATTAATATTTCAGCAGCATCAATTTATAGTGCATGCTTCATTTCTTCTTCAAACATGAGCCTGCATGGTCCAAAAGGGGGAAAAAGGATTGTGGGTTTTGTTTAGGTTGTCATACAGTATACCAATCCAGACAGAACAAATCGAAATATTATGTTTTAATTTGTTCCTCACATATTGTCACATGCTTGGATTAGTTGGCCCCTGAACCAAAGCAGTGCGACCACTCGATGACTGGTGGCCGCTTCACAAGGGCAGGGAGAAGAGGGGGAGGCTAAGACTTGATATATTCCTTGCTTGACCATAAACCCACGGCACAATGAGATATAAATAGGCATGCACTTGATTTAACCTAACTGAACATGCGGCTAACCAAATATGCTAATCTAATGCAACTAATTGATTCTGCTAAACAACCATTAAAACTAACAGTGCAACTAACTTATCCATCTAGTCTACTGTTGGACATACAACTAGGATGTTGCTGCTGTGTCTGCCTCATGGACGCGGTGGACCTTGCTGCTGCCTTGTTGCCGTCTGGCCAGACACAACATGCACATGACAACTTTCACCGGCTCTTATGCGTCACCTGTAGTACCCCAGTCCGTTAGTGTGAAGGCTCATGTGAAGCAGTGGTGGAGTTAGTCCCACATCGCTTGTCTAAAGTGAGTTGTAGTGATATATAATGTCTGTTGGCTCCAAATATAGCACCTTGGGCTTGACTATTTTACACGAAGCGAGAACAAAAGTGTAAGTGGGGTGCTATGCATGCGTGATCCTCCTCCATGGTGGGCTAGGTATTGAGTGAATTTTGGGTCAAAGTGTTACAGATGATATAAAAGCGTCAACCTTCGTTGCATGGGCGCGTGTGGGACATGAGCATGGGCATGTAGCACATGGCGTGTGTGGGTCCGGTGTGAACACATAGCATGGCATATGTGGTAGCACTAGATGCACGGACGTGTACCGAGGGGCTATGTTGTCACGGCATTGCCTAGGCAACACTTGGCTGCCAGAGGGGGACGCCAGGACCGGCCACCTCGACTGGAGGGCATACCTGAGGCGGCAGCAGACGCGCAAATGGGGGAGGCGATGGGGGAGGGGGGGGGGGGGGGAGATTGGGAGGAGGGAGATTGGGAGGAGGTGATGGGGAGGGGGAGCTTGAGCGGAAGCGTCGGGGTTGGGGAAGAAGAACCCTAGTCGGTCTCGGTGTCAGCGTCGGGGTTGGGGAAGAAGAATCCCAGTTGGTCTTGGGGTTGGCGTCGGCGTCGGGGGCGGAGGCGTCGACGTTGTGGAGGAGGAACTCGGGGGAGGTGTCGGGGTGTGCTTTAGTAGTAGTACTTATTAGTAGTAGTAGTAGTAGTGCAGTAGTAGTACAGGTAGTAGTTCTTAGTAGTACAATACTTAGTAGTAGTATAGTAGTACTACTGATGATGATGATGTGCATTGATGTTGTTGCTGTGCTGAACTGCTAATGGTTGATGCTTGCTGCTACTGAACTACTAATGCTTGATGCTACTTAAGTGCTAATGCTTGATGCATGCCAGCCTGCTGCTTAACTGCTAATGCTAATGCTTGATGCTACTTAACTGCTAATCGTCTAATCATCGCCTAGGCGTCCAGGCGGTTCGGGCTCGCCACGCCTAGTCGGACCGCCGTGACAACTATGCCGAGGGATGGTTCTAGGCATTTGCTATGTATACGGTATGCTGCCAAAGGTGGGGTGGATATAATACTTCGGTCTGTTAGTGTGAAGGCCCATGTGAAGAGGTGGTGGGGTTAATCCTGCATTACTTGTTTAAAGTGAGTTGTAATGGTATATAATACCTATTAGGTCTAAATATAGTATCTCTGGGTTAACCCCTTTACATGAAGAAAGGACGAAAGTGTAAGTAAGATGCTATGCATGTATGGTCTTGCCCCATGGTAGGCTGTCATTGAGCGAATTTTTGGCCAGGGTTCTACACCACCTGATGGGCCTAGCCCATGCCCATGACATGCATTGTTTTGCGTTTTAAATATTTTTTTCCCAGAACGTGCAGGAGAGCTGCATGCCATTTCATTAAGGAAAATAACAGCAGTTCAAGACAACAATTCAAGATACAACAGTGCTGTGATGTCCATTGATGTGAGACTCCCACATCAATGGCAGACCAAACAAACAACAAGAAAAGAGTTAATGATCTTTATTTTGGAAATTTTTACATCTTAAAATTGTTCAAATTACTGAAATTTCTGCAACAACATAGATTTCTATATTTAGATTCCATGGCCATCAATCTCTCAACCAATATATCATGCAGTATATATAGATCTAACATTAACATGCCTTTTAAACCCTCATATTGTTATATTGGTTTAACACTAGGTACTGCAGCTGTTTTTAGAATTAGGCATGTTTCAATTTTGTATGATAGTGCCTGTTGTACTTTTCTCTTTGTAGTTCATATGACATAGCTTTTGACATGTAATGCTTCTATTCTGCAGCAGATGTTCCGTAGGCAATGAGTGTGTTAAGAATCAGACTTGTTGCATCACTATGGTAGCACGGGCTGAAGCCAACTCCACGTCTCAGTTGGAGACTATCAAGAAGAGGGTGATTCCAAGCATTCTGACCACACTGCTGAAAGGTAATTATGTTTTGATATAGTTTTTCCAAAAGTGTTCTCAATATTTGTTCTATGGAACTTCTTAATCCTTACTAGAATCAGATCTAAATTATATAACTTCTTTTCTATTATTCTATGTTTCAGAAAAGAAAGAGTTGTTTTAGGTGCAACTTGTATGGTTGGCAGGTTGGTCTTTTGACATTTTGGGAAAGCCAGAACCCATTATGTGATTTTATTATTTAAATATCACATACTTCCTCTGTCTAAATAGATGACATTGGTTTTGATTTGCAAATAGATGTTGTGGTAATACCCTGTGTCTTGTGATCCATGAAGAGCACTAGAATACCAGCTCATGTGATACTAGTGAATCTATTGCTTCGTGTTTTTAAACTGATAACAAAGTATGCTGAAAAATATTAAGAGAAAAAATGTGGGCTGGTATAAATGGGGTTCACCACTAGAGACTACTCTTTTGAAATTATCATTCATTGTACTTGCTGCTGGAGTACTAATATGCAGATAGTGTTTGATGTGTGCTGCTTAATTTCCTTCCTGTGCAGGTTTTTTGGAATTTAAGGATGTTGAGATCCAGTGCCAACATGATAGTGAACTTGCTGTGAAAGTTGGTATGTCTGAGCATTGTAAGAGTGGGAAGTTCTGGGCTACTCTACAAAATGCTTGCGTTCCAATAATGGAGTTGATTGATTGGGAGCGAAGCCGACCAGAGAGTGTATATGACATTTTCTGTTCATATGGCATAGACTCAGCGTGGAAATACTTTTTCGAAGTATGTGCCTTATATTTGTTGCTCTTCGTTTTTGTCTTCACTTTTCCATGAACTTTTGTGTCAAATAGTGTGGAAGCCTAATTGCCTGTGATAATTTCTTCTATAGCATTTATGTTTTCCCTTGTTTTATTTGCAGTCTTTAAGATCAACAACAGATGATATCGGGAGGAATATTCGTCGGGAGCACTTGCTGGTTGTGGCAAATTGCCTGTCTGTAAGTGGGCAGTTCCATGGGCTAAGCAGTCAAGGTTTAAAGCAGCAACAGCGCCAGTTATCAATCTCTTCTCCATTTTCTGAAGCATGTTTTTCTGTGAGTAATCTCTGCTCTTCTGAATGATTGTTCATTATAAGATTTGCCTTTTAAAGAGCTCTGGACACATTCTGACTTTATGGTATTTTCTGCAGAGGCCTGCGCATAGTTTTATAAACGCTGCAAAGCAGTGTTCAGTGGACAATCTCTGTGGTACTCTAGATGCAATTGCTTGGGGCAAAGAGCCTTATGCTGGGACGTCGGGTTCTTTCAAGATTTTGTATTCTGGGAAGGTGTGTATTGTAACTGCCCTGCCAGATTTAGGCACAATATTTTCTAGAGGTAGTTCAATGACCTCCCGAAAAATGAAAAACGTAATTTAAAGGAAATTGAGGGCTTGATATGCAATCACCCACTACACTACTACCTGCACTGTGTTAAATGTGTATAATTTAATTTTTGGGAGAGCATAGAAGCACTTCTTAATATGCTTTCCCCAAATACTTGCCAGTGAGCGTCCGCCTGTGGGCTGCATGGTAAAGTAATGTGTATGGAAATGTTTTCTGGATTTCAAATTATTGACATTAGCTCTTATCTTGGCGGTAGTTTTGGAGCAAAACCTGACAAATAGAGCAGAGAGTATATTATAGCCTGTCTCTATGCTGTTTGGATCAATTATGCTGAGCTGTTGATTGATGAAATGGTCCTACCTTGAATTTAGGCAGGAATCATATTACACTATTTGGTTGTGTAATTAATGAGTCAATCATGGCCAAGTTATAGTTGGATAAAAATACTCAGCCATCCTAAATATACTTGATAGATGTTCATATATTTAATTGGATGCTAACATATACCTTCTTCTGCAGTCACATGAGCCCATACAAAATGAGAGCATCTATGACTTTCTACAAAACCCTGAAGTTCGGAATGCTGAAAA
Source organism: Guadua angustifolia (assembly GCA_036346375.1). Taxonomy (NCBI): domain Eukaryota; kingdom Viridiplantae; phylum Streptophyta; class Magnoliopsida; order Poales; family Poaceae; genus Guadua; species Guadua angustifolia. The sequence continues at coordinate 16,453,903 of CM070520.1, forward strand.
GAATCGTGTGGATACCTGCAGTCAAAGTTGTGAAAAAGCTTCCAACTGGTCAGCATGCAAGCCTGAATGCAATGCATTTTGCAATGGTGGCACCATATCTGTGGAACTTGATGCTAAAGTTGGTATATGGGATAACATTATCGATATGCGCACTTGCTTGCAAAACATGCTACGAGAGTATGCCCGTACCTCTATCTATGGACTTGTGCATCCGCAAAGTTTTAGCTTGATTCCTTTCTGTATAATATCATCTTTTGTTTGCATGAAGGTACCCATTAACTGAATATGTCACAGAGCCAGATAAATCACGCTTAATCGAGGCCCTGAAATTCCATCCCAGAGGGTATGAAAAGATTGGTGGTGGAATAAGAGATATCAAGGTAGTTAATATAAATGCATTTTTTTTTTGGCGTATCTTTCTACAATTCTACTTATCTAAACTTTGAAGTTAGACGATTATTGATCACAGACGACATCAATAGGATCTCTTGTGGCTCATAAGTGCTACTTCCTCCGTTCTTTTTTACTTGTTGTTTTGGGCATAGACAGGGTCCAATACACATCTTTGAATATTATTTTTTTCTAATTATATGCTGGTAAAACTTATTAAAAATATAATGATATGAAAGTATTTTTATGAAAAATCTAGTGATATCATGAAGAATCTAAGTACTTTTGTGCATATTAGTGGTCAAAATTTGAAATGGATGACTGCACACATTCTAAAACGACTTCTAAAAAAGAATGGAGAGTGTAATATTCTCGGTGTCAACATGCAAATGCCGCCGATGAGCTGTCCAATTAACGTGGAAAAGGATCGTGTTCATGTAATTTGGTCTTAGGTGCTATAGTTGCCAGCTTTCCTAGCACTGTCAACTTGTCAAAGATTGAATGAACAATAATACTTCCCTTATCGACCAGACAACTCATGATGCAGCTTGCTTGTATCACAGAAGTGTTTTTACCATAGTTACTAGAAACGCGTTTCGTCTGAGTCGCGGTATAGGATTTGGGTTCATCACTTTTCCTCCCAATTTCCACTACGAATACGAACCCCGTACCCTAAACCGGTTCGGATTCGATGAATCCAGTTCACAATTTACGGGGATTTACGCCGAATCCGGTAACTATGGTTTTTTTTACCATCAAACGCTTCCCTATTTAAGTACCGTTGCCTTTTGTAAATGTTATATCAGAAGTTTATTTTGCAATGTCATCACCGCATGTTGGTGACGGTGTGATCAAAACATGTTCTGTGTTTGCAGATCGGGCTGGATCCTAGACACCCAGGCACAAGGTGCTTCTTTTTGCTCAGGAACGATGGTACCACCGAAGACTTCTCTTACAGGAAGTGTGTCATTGGTGCTGCGAATTCTATCTCACCTGAACTTGGAGGACACATGGAGAAGATACTACATCACAGAGCAAATTTGTCACACTAGCCGGCAGTGCTCTTGCCATTCGTCTTGTCTTATCGACAAAGAACTCTCAAACACAATTGGAGGACTGTCGATTAGAACATGAACTGGAGAAGCTCTTGCGCCTCTTCCCTGCGTGAATGGCAAGGGCACTCGAAGGTCCCCAAGATTTTGGGGTGCATGTCTACTCAACTCAACTCAACTCAATCGAGCTTCAGAGGGATGGCGGGCCTGAGAGTCACTGGCATTGCTCTCATGCCTTCACCTTCTCTGTAGTCTGTACATACTCCGTACTTTTCGGCTGTGAACTGGTTTTGGTACTGAAAGAACAAGATGTACCGCTATTTGAACCACTCGTTTTAGTCATATTGTTTCCAAGGAAGGACAGGTGGTGGCACAAAGTGCCATCTATCTCCCTTTGTAAATTTCTGCTCCTGGGCAAGCAAGCAGCTAGCGGTATCTATTTTGTAAGACACGAGAATTAATGGATGCTCCATATTCGAGTGAGCAATTCGAGATTTCTGACCAGGGGAAAACCCAATTTTGGTCGTCCTACTTGGATCGCCACCGTAGCATTGACATCTGGAAATATTGAAGGAAAAAAATAGTAAAAAAAATTCCCTTTGACCGTCACTCTTAAGGTAGCAATGTCAATTTGTGATTACTGTGCTGGTCTAGTTCTACAAAGGTTTTGTTGCTATAGCTCCAAAAAAATATGCTTCCAATTGACTATTACATCCAGACACACACCAAACAGGGCCTGAGTTTGACAAATTCTCAAGTAATTTTGGGGCATATCTCCTCCATTAATCCGAGCTGCGTATCCATGTCCCGATGGTTATTCTGATACTCATCGACTGAGGGTCGTACTCACTCTCCAGACAAATGCGCACTGCTAGCACATTTAGCCTCTTTCCTTTTTTTTAAAAAAAGCTCCTTTTTAAAAAAAATTACAAAAATAATCCTTCTCTGTGCTATGGTACTGCAGGAAGGTAATCCCGTGGTACTGTAGTGTTGAATTGTTGTAGTACCATAGCGTGGGATTTTGTTTTTCCACGATGGAGTAGTGTTGGAATTTGAATTGGTGTAGAATGGGGGCGTAAGAAATCTGCGGCGCAGAATCCACCGGCGATCGTGGGATTCATGCAATAGCCGCAAAAAGAGGGTGTGAAAATACAATTTCCGTGGAATTGGGGTGTGGAAATCTAATTTCCGGGGGATGGAATCGTGGGATCTGGATTTTCCGCGGCAGGAGCGCGCGGCAAATAGATTTGCCACGGTGTGATGGCTAGCCAAAACCCTGCATAAAATGAGACCATTTCTGCAAAAAAAATTCCACGGAGGCTAGTTCCTTTTTTTTTTAAGGGCTAGAACACTGAACAGTTCGACAAATGCATGGTTGTGGCAGGTGAATATGCACATACCAAACTTGAAAAATGCTATTTACAATGCATTCGCAGTGGCCTTTCCTAGCTATATAGTTTGCATTTTTCTCAAATTACTATAGTTACAGAACCAAAATTCGGCATTCCCATATACTCCGGTCATAAATAGTTGTCGTTTTGGATATTGGTGTACCCACATTTCTTAGAATTTGACTATCAATATATTTTTAAATATTTAAATTGAATACATGAAAATCAAATGTGTAGAGTTGTCTCGAAGAGTGCTTTCATAATATTACAATTTTATTAGGTTTTATAAATATATTATAATACAAATTAGTGGTCAAAACTACATTTTAAAGACCGTATCGATGTTCAATAGAAATTTGTGATCAAAACTGTATTTTAAAGACCATAAAGAGGGTATCACCAATTTTGCTCAAACATTGTCAGTTTTGACCACCTTTAAAATTGCCTCGAGCCCACAGCCATGTATATAATACCCACATACCCAGATCATGCTTGCATTTTTAATCTTGTATATACAAGACGTACTTCTTACATAACTGTTGTTCCCAACGATGTTTTCCCGTTTTCCCAAGGATATACTGGACGGGCGAGCACAAAAGCCACCCCAAAAAAAAAGACGGAACAAGATTAAGGGCGTAATCGGAAAAACAATGGGAGACCCAAGGGATCTCTCTGCGATGGGCGAGAAACTGCGAGGTGCGAAAAGCAAGAATCCAAGGGTACAGTCGCAAAGAATAAAAAGAAGCGAGGGCGTAAAAAGAACGCTCAGGGACCTGCGCGCGAATAGGCAAAAAAATTTGGACCATTTCTCGATTTGTGCGTGTCATCCTTGCGCAGGGGCCATGCTAATCTTCTCTGTATCGTTCCAATTTTATCGGATGTCTCCGAAGAGACACTACAGGGCGCAGCGCGCGGGCTTATAAGCTGGTCGCGTCGTTGTTAATTGAGCGGTGTGGTACTAAAGTTTCCGCTCCTCATCGCATCCCGCCGCGCGCGTTGCGTGGGCCGCCGGTTCTCGCAGCCAGCCCAGCTTAACGCGTCGATGGAACCCTACCGTCCATCGATCCAAGCCGTACGTTCCTGATCCAAGGTGTCAGCTAGCTTGGCCTCTTCGCAGTTGCCAAATAATCTAAGTATCCGAGGAATCAATCGATGGGCGTACGTACGTCCATGGCTCGAAGCACAAACTCAAATCAATCCATAAACAGATAAATATATGAACACATCGATTGTACATATAGTAGTGATCGATCACTACTCAGTGGTCACAGCCAATTAAGTGATCCACGAAATTAATCTACGTCTATGTACGTATGTATGTGCTCTACTCCCCTGTCCAAGTTAATTAATTTATAAGTCTAGGTACATGCATGTACGTATATACGCATGCAAATTTCTGAATGCACAAGTAGATACTCTCTTCATTAAAAAAAACGAGCGACGTTCTAAAATGCGTGGAGTGAAATCATAGTTTTGGTTGGATGTGTGTAAATAGTAATTTGTTGTAAAAAAATGCTTCCTTAATATTAACCTTTATAACTTTTTTGAAAAGTAAGAGTCTCTCTCTTGTGACATGAGATGGTAGTAAATCAAGCATATGTATCAGCAGACCTGGGTTCAGGCGTATGATCAATGTAGATCGAATAGGTGAAATTGATGGATTGTTGTATGTATTCTTCCCAATTCCTACAATAATATTATCTTTTTTTAAAAAAAGAATCAAGAACCGTGATCATCATTAATTCCTACAATAATATTATCTATTTTTCAGACCATATTTAAGATTATGAAATATATCAGATGAAACGTACACAAATTCATAGTGGCTTTATTAGCTAGTTTGCATTTTTCTCAGATGCCTTATAACGGGTAAAACCCAAATCAGTCCCCATTTCTGAAACATTTGCTGACAAATCATATATATACTAAACTTGGGAGAGTTCCGGCATTCTCAGCGTTTTGTTTTTTTCGTGTTTAGGTCTCTAAAAAAATACGTAATTACGTGTAAATCCTTCCCGTGATCCATGTCCGATGGTTATTAATCTGATACTCATCATTGAGGGTCGTCGTACTCACTCTCCAGACAAATGCGCACTGCTAGCACATTTAGCCTCTTCCTTTTTTAAAAAATAAAAACATAGCTCCTTTTTAAAAAAATTTACAAAAATAGTCCTTCGTGCTATAGTACCGCAAGAAGGTAATCCCGTGGTACTGTAGTGTGGAATTGCTGTAGTACCACAGTACCGTAGCGCGGGATTTTGTTTTTCTGTGACGGAGTAGTGCTGGAATTTGAATTGATGTAGAATGGGGGCATGAGAAATCTGCGGCGCGGAATCTACCGGCAATTGTGGGATTCAGTGCAATAACGGCAAAAAGAGGGTGTGGAAATACAATTTCTGCGGGATTGAGGCGTGGAAATCCAATTTCCGGGGGATGGAAGCGTGGGATTTAGATTTTTCGCGGCAGATGCGCGCGGCAATTAGATTTGTCGTGGTATGGTGGCCCGCCAAATTTTGCGCTCACCCTGCATGGAATGAGGCTATTTTTGCAAAAAAAAATTCACGGAGGCTAGTTCTGTATTTTTTTAAGGGCTAGAACACTAAACAGTTCGACAAATGCATGGTTGTGGCGCGTGAATATACACATACCAAACTTGAAAAATGCTGTTTACAATGCATTCGCAGTGGCCTTTTCTAGCTATATAGTTTGAATTTTTCTCAAATTACTACAGTTACATAACCAAAGTTCGGCATTCCTATATACTCCGGTCACAAATAGTTGTCGTTTTGAACATTGGTGTAGCCACATTTCTTAGAATTTGACTATCAATATATTTTTAAATATTTAAATTGAATACGTGAAAATCAAATGTGTAGATTTGTTTCAAAAAATGCTTTCATAATATTACAATTTATTAGGTTTTATAAATATATTATAATAGAAATTAGTGATCAAAACTATATTTTAAAGACCGTATCGATGTTTAATAGAAATTCGTGATCAAAAATGTATTTTAAAGATCGTATCCATATATAAAACGACAACTATGCATATACCCACATACCCAGATCATGATTGCATTTTTAATCTTGCTTATACAAGACGTACTTCTCACATAACTGTTGTTCCCATCGATGTTTTCCCGTTTTCCCAAGAATATACTGGACGGGCGAGCACAAAAGCCACCCCCAAAAAAAAAGACGGAACAAGATTAGGGGCGTAATCGGAAAAACAATGGGAGACCCAAGGGATCTCTCTGCGATGGACGAGAAACTGCGAGGTTCGGAAAGGAAGAATCCAAGGGTACAATTGCAAAGGATAAAAAAGAAGCGAGGGCGTGAAAAGGCGTAATCGGAAAAACAATGGGAGACCCAAGGGATCTCTCTGCGATGGGCGAGAAACTGAGAGGTTCGGAAAGCAAGAATCCAAGGGTACAATCGCAAAGAATAAAAAGAAGCGAGGGCGTGAAAAGAACGCTCCAGGGACCTGCGCGCGAATAGGCACAAAAATTTGGACCATTTCTCGATTTGTGCGTGTCATCCTTGCGCAGGGGCCATGCTAATCTTCTCTGTATCGTTCCAATTTTATCGGATGTCTCCGAAGAGACACTACAGGGCGCAGCGCGCGGGCTTATAAGCTGGTCGCGTCGTTCTTACTAAGCGGTGTGGTACTAAAGTTTCCGCTCCACATCGCGTCCCGCCGCGCGCGTTGCGTGGGCCGTCGCTCTCTCGCAGCCGGCCCAGCTTAACGCGTCGATGGAACCCTACCGTCCATCGATCCAAGCCGTACGTTCCTGATCCAAGGTGTCAGCTAGCTTGACCTCTTCGCAGCTGCTAAATAATCTAAGTATCCGAGGAATCAATCAATGGGCGTACGTACGTCCATGGCTCGAAACACAAACTCAAATCAATCCATAAACAGATAAATGAACACATCGATTCTACGTCTATGTACGTATGTACTCTACTCCCCTGTCCAAGTTAATTTATACGTCTATGTACATCAGTACAATATGCATGTATGCATGTACGTATATATGCATGCAAATTTCTGAATGCACCACTACTACAGACTGCCTCATCCGCAACCCCCCATCACTGCCGGGTAGGTGCGAGTCGGCAGTGATAATATTATCACTGCCGGTTCCAAATTACACATTCATGCCTACTTTTCTTTCATTTAACATCTATCATCATTAATTAAAATTCTCTTTTCTTCAATAACAGCGCTCCAAGATGAAAACCAATCAGTTACTGCCAAAAGAAATTTTAGCAATTCAAGAGCATATCGCTGGATTCATTGACGAACAGGTCATCGATCTAAAGGGCGAGTTCCACGACGACAGCCTTGATCCAAAGTGAACGAGATGTACTCACACTACATTTGTGAACAGACTATTGTAAAAACTAAATATTGTGATGCTTTAATATATTTTAATTATGATCTAACGATGCTTTATATACTATATATTTGAAGGCAACATATCATGTGCACACAGCCTTCCGTGTACACATCGTGCACACCAACTAATAAAAGTCACGAAAACTCGAAAAAATTTGTAGATGTACTTCATAGATTACTCTACCTATGTATAAAATTGCGAGTTCAAATTCAATACATATCAGACTTACAAAAAATGAGCATTTTTTGTAAGTCCCGATATGTATTGAATTTGAACCCGCAATTTTATACATAGGTAGAGTAATTTATGAAGTACATCTACAATTTTTTCGAATTCGTTGTCATCGCCGGTTCGTCCAGAACCGCAAAGTGATATACATATCATTGTCGGTTCTTAGTATAAGCGGCAGAGATATACACATATCATCGCCGGATTCTATGTTGAACCGGCAGAGATAATCGAGTATCATCGCCGGATTACGGTGTAAACCGCGAGAGATAGTCGAATATCATCGCCGGTTGTATAATGAACCGCAAGTGATATCTATTATCACCGTCGGTTCTGAGCGGCAAAGTGATAACCCCGAGTATCATCAGCGATCAATCATCGCCGACGCCCATAACCGGCAGTAATGGCGTGGACGAACCGGCAGTGATAACCTATTCTGTAGTAGTGCACAAGTAGATACTCTCTTCATTTTTTTTAAAAAAAAACGAGCGACGTTCTAAAATGCGTGGAGTGAAATCATAGTTTTGGTTGGATGTGTGTACATAGTAATTTGTTGTAAAAAAATGCTTCCTTAATATTAACCTTTATAACTTTTTTGAAAAGTAAGAGTCTCTCTCTTGTGACATGAGAAGGTAGTAAATCAAGCATATGTATCAGCAGACCTGGGTTCAGGCGTATGATCAATCTAGATCGAATCGGTGAAATTGATGGATTGTTGTGTATATTCTTCCCAGTTCCTACAATAATATTATCTTTTTTTAAAAAAGAATCAAGAACCGTGCTGGTCATTAATATCCATCTTATTAGTTCTAGCTAGCTCAAATAAAGAAAAAGGGGTCCAATTCTCGCATCAATCATCTTTGTTCTCATCGATCCAGCCTCGTACGTACGTACGTACGTGTTAGCATGCATAAACAAGCAATTAACTTCGGAGATTTGATTTGATTTGATTTGTGATTGCGATCACAGAAGTTGCCATAAGGCAATTAGACCAACACGTAGATTTCATCTTGGTTCAGAGGCAGCCGAGCTGGAAATTAATCAGCCAAAATCGATCGCTTACATGTGAAGAATATATTTGCATACAGAAAAATATGTTTCCAATTACACACCAAACAGGGTCTAAGTTTGACAAATTCTCAAGTAATTTTGGGGCATATCTACTCCATTAATCCGAGCTGCGTATCCATGTCCCGATGGTTATTCTGATACTCATCGATTGAGGGCACTGCTAGCACATCTAGCCTCTTACTTCCTTTTTTTTTAAAAAAAATAGCCTTTTTTAAAAAAAATTTACAAAAATAGTCCTTTGTGCTATAGTAGCGCAGGAAGGTAATCCCGTGGTACTGTAGTGTGGAATTGTTGTAGTATCGCAATACCGTAGCGCGGGATTTTGTTATTCTGTGACGGAGTAGTGCTGGAATTTGAATTGATGTAATGGGGGTGTGAGAAATCTGCGACGCGGAATACACCAGCGATCATGGGATTCAGTACAATAGCCGCAAAATGAGGGTGTGGAAATACAATTTCCGCGGAATTAGGGCGTGGAAATCCAATTTCCACAGGATGGAAGCGTGAGATTTGGATTTTCCGCGGCAGGAGCACGCGGCAAATAGATTTGCCGTGATGTGGTGGCCCACCAAATTTTACGCTCACCCTACATGGAATGAGGCCATTTCTGCAAAAAAAAATTCACGGAGGCTAGTTCTGTAACTTTTTTAAGGGCTAGAACACTGAACAGTTTGACAAATGCATGGTTGTGGCAGGTGAACATACACATATCAAACTTTCCTAGCTATATAGTTTGCATTTTTACAATGCATTCGCAGTGGCCTTTCCTAGCTATATAGTTTGCATTTTTCTCAAATTACTATAGTTACCGAATCAAAATTCGGCATTCCCATATACTCCGGTCACAAACAACTGTCGTTTTGGACATTGGTGTAGCCAAATTTTTTAGAATTTGACTATCAATATATTTTTAAATATTCAAATTGAATACGTGAAAATCAAATGTGTAGATTTGTCTCGAAAAGTGCTTTCATAATATTACAATTTTATTAGGTTTTATAAATATATTATAATAGAAATTAGTGATCAAAACTGTATTTTAAAGACCGTATCGATGTTCAATAGAAATTCACAATCAAAACCGTATTTGAAAAACCACATCCATATCTAAAACGATAACTATTTTATGATCAAAGTGAGTACCAATTTTGCTCAAACATTGTCATTTTTGACCACCTTTAAAATTGCCTCGAGCCCACAACCATGTATATAATACCCACATACCCAGATCATGCTTGCATTTTTAATTTTGTTTATACAAGACCTACTTCTTACATAACTGTCGTTGTTCCCAATCCCATCGATGTTTTCCCGTTTTCCCAAGGATATCATCCTTGTTGAACTCTATCTACTCCGACAGTCAGATCTTTATGGTGAGGAACAAGGGTTCTAGTCTTCACAGGGAGTACAATTACTGGACGGGCGAGTACAAAAGCCACCCAAAAAAAAGAAGAAGATTATGGGCGCAATCGAAAAAAACAATAAGAGACTCAAGGGATCTCTCTGCGATGGACGAGAAACTGCGAGGTGCGGAAAGCAAGCATCCAAGGGTACAATCGCGAAGAATAAAAAGGAAGCGAGGGCGTGAAAAGAACGCTCCAGGGACCTGCGCGCGAATAGGCAAAAAAATAATCTAAAGTATCCGAGGAATCAATCAATGGGCGTACGTACGTCCATGGCTCGAAACACAAACTCAGATCAATCCATGAACAGATAAATATATGAACACATCGATTGTACATATAGTAGTGATGATCACTACTCAGTGGTGATCACAGCCAATTAAGTGATCCACGAAATTAATCTACGTCTATGTACGTATGTATGTGCTCTACGATCCCATGTTCAAGTTAATTTATACGTCTATGTACATGCATGTATGTTATGTACATGCATGTATGTACGTATATACGCATGCAAATTTCTGAATGCACAAGTACATACTCTCTTCATTAAAAAAAAAACGAGCGACGTTCTGAAATGCGTGGAGTGAAATCATAGTTTTGGTTGGATGTGTGTAAATAGTAATCTGTTGTAAAAAAAATGCTTCCTTAGTACTATTAACCTTTGTAACTTTTTTGAAAAGTAAGAGTCACTCTCTCGTGACATGAGATGGTAGTAAATCAAGCATATGTATCAGCAGGCCTGGGTTCAGGCGTATGATCAATCTAGATCGATCGAATTGGTGAAATTGATGGATTGTTGTATGTAATCTTTCCCAGTTCCTACAATAATACTATCTTTTTTAAAAAAAGAATCAAGAACCGTGCTGGTCATTAATATCCATCTTATTAGTTCTAGCTAGCTCAAATAAAGAAAAGGGGTCCAATTCTCGCATCAATCATCTTTGTTCTCATCGATCCGGCCTTCACGTACGTGGTAGCATGCATAAACAAGCAATTAACTTCGGAGATTTGATTTGATTTGATGTGTGATTGCGATCACACAGAAGCTGCCATAAGGTAATTAGACCATCACGTAGATTTCATCTTGGTTAAGAGGCAGCTGAGCTGGAAATAAATCAGCCAAAATCGATCGCTTAATTACATGAAGAATATATTTGCATACAGATGAGCTAATTAAGTTTTCCTTGCATGAGAAACAGCATGGTTAATTGGACACCGCGGCGTGTATGAACAAGCTAGGCTCATCCATCGATTCATAGGGATGGAAAAAAGGGGAAATTATTGGGACAAAATGATTGATCGACTGATTGGGTCTGTTCCAAAACTGTGTGGGCATCACTATATATACCATGTCCTGGAAAACGGATGTCGATCGGATACAGTAATCTCTGCAGAATGCTCCCTCTATTTTTCAGACCATACTTAAGATTATGACATATATCAGATGAAACGTACACAAATTCATAGTGGCTTTATTAGCTAGTTTGCATTTTTCTCAGATGCCTTACAACGGTAAAACCCAAATCAGTCCCCGTTTCTGAAACATTTGCTGACAAATAATTACTACTATAGAAGCACACTCACAATTTTACATCTACTGGCATAAGTGCCAGTGTGTTGCTATGGCTATATATGCCTCTTCCCCGGTGACGGCAACGCTGAATACGGTGTCTCCCTCCGTGCCGGTGGCCAGATACAATGTATTGTGGCCACACCGTCGTCAGATCCATCCTTCCGAACCGTGCTGCCTTTGGATCTGCTCATCCTAGCCGTCCCCCATGGTTCTTCCCCGGCAACGCTACCGCTGCATGTAGCTCAAGAGCAAACTCGAGTGCAGAGTGGACCTCCCCAGTCCATTGTCCTCCTCGAAGATTGTGGCAACAACGAGGCCGATGGCCCTTCTATCCCATTGTCCGTAATGATGGCGGCAGTGAGGCCTCGCGATGGCACGGCACACCTCCTATTAAAATAAACATGGCAGTGGCAGTGACAACTGACAAGGTTTGTTGACAGAACGCATTGTGTCTCATCCCATCTAACCAAGCCCATGCACACTAGAGACAACATGCTAGGTGTAGGCATCAAGGGACCGAAGGACAAGAAGGGTTGCTTACACTGGGCACCACGCGGCAGCCTTGACGTGGCCATGAGGGCGAAGGCATCATTCGAGAGGAAGAAGACACATGAGACAAGCTGCTTCCTGATGATGTTGGTTGAGTTTATTGAGGTGAGCTGAATTTGTTAGAATGCCTTTTATTAGTAGAGATAAGGTTAATTTTGTAAAGATAAGGATAAGGTGGTAGTTCATTTATTTGTTACCAAGAGATTTTTTTGTTTTTTATTAGAGATTTTTTAGAAGTGGAAGAGGGATTTGAGGATAGGTGGATAAATGTTATAAAGGCAAAGAAAGCATCATTCACTATCATTAGGTCCTTTTATAATAGTGAAGGTTCTGACAGACCAATTTTGTTCGAATTCCGTAATCAACATGCTTTCAACTTCCACAACCACATCCAGACCACCGATCCCAGTATGTATGATGCATCATGGCATCCATCTTACATCTGGATAACATTTCTCGTATCAGTTCATCGATCGATCTCCCAGAGAACCACAGCAGTAGACAAGGAATTTTCTAATGGAACCATGGGCAGGAACACAAGATTCCCTGGTTTCATGCATGAGATGCACATTGCACAATCGAATAGTAGTCGGGAAATCAGGGTCATGTCTGAACTCTGAACTTCCGTGATCATCGCTGCCTGATACGGGGCGACATGCGTCAGGTTGGCCTTGGTTTTCAGCTGTGTTAGACAGATCTGATTCTGAACCTGATCATACACGCATCGCGGTCACAGTGATGAGAAGACGACGACGACGGCGATGACAGGTGCAGTTATCAATGCAGACAGGTGAAGAAACAGGCAGAAAAGAGAGGAAAATTTAGGGTGTATTTGGTAGGGCTTTAGTTTCACTAGATCTGTGAATCTGATAAAATTAAAAATTCTAACTTCACCAGATTCGTGAAGTTAGAGCTGTGAGTACATTAAGGGCCTGTTTAACAGGGATCCAGTTTCTCCAGATTCTGAGAATCTAATTTTAGCTTCACTAGATTCATAAAGCTGGAGATGTGAGTACATTAAGAGTATTTAGATGGATCATTTTGTTTACATTTTAGACTAAAAATATAAACTTAATTCACTTAATTATTTTAGCCTATAAGTTGTAGATTTCAGGTGAAGCTGGAATCTGTAGCTCTACCAAATAAGCCCTAAGAGTGTTTAGATGAATTATCTTGTTTACATTTTAGACCAAAAATATAAACTTAACTCACTTTATTTTAATCTATAAGTTTCAGATCTCAGATAAAACTGAAATCTAGAGTTCTACCAAATAGACCCATTAACCACTGGAGACAAGGTCTGAAGGCTGTTGAAAGCTCCTTATAAAATGGTCATGGCAAAAGGCCCCACATGCTGTGTACCTGGAGCATACTTGTAGGCTGTTGCAGGCAGAATACTAATTGAGCTTTGGGAAGCATACTGGAGTACTATTGAAGTGTTCCCTATATATTTCGGTGACATTATCGTTTTCTTGTAGTGTTCCGCTCCATCTTACAGTGAGAATCGTGCATAAGTACGTTACATCAGTACTTCTATGCAAGTAGTACTAAAAGAAAGCTACGCTGCCACTCACTGGCTAGCGTGAGCGGAACACTACAAGAAAACGATAAATTTTCATCGCGGTCTAAGATATTATCGTAGGCGCTCTATAGGCCAACGACAATAATAAAGCATTTTTATCGGCCCAAAGCAAGCCGACAGTTGACGAAAAAAAATATATTTTCGTCGGTCTGTTCACAGAACCGACGAAAACATTCCTGCCAAGAGGCGGCAGTTGAATTTCAAATTATTTTCATCGGCTTCGCTGGCCGATGAAAAAAGCTCGGCCCACTCGTCTTATGCCACGTACCCATTCGCTCGCGCCGTCGAAACCGCCCCACCGCCTTGCGCTGAGCGCCGCCTCCCCTTCGCTATCAGCGTGAGTTGATAGCGAAGTATGAAGCGGAGATGGCGTACTTGAGGCAAATGCAGGTGCATTTTTACGGAGCTCTTTAGGTAAAAACTTAAAATCTGAACAGAATGATTAAATTTTGATATTGCGGATCTAACACTTTGACTATATGCAGCAACTCTACGCAACTGTGAGCCCTCAGCATGACTTGCCTATGATTCAGCCTCCTCCGCCGTTCTACGGGTATCCGCCGATAGGGCAAGCACCGCAGGTACATATGCTTTAGATTAATTCGGTTTTGAAAATTATTTGCAATTTTAGACTAACCTGAAATTTATTAATTCCTTCTCTACAGGATCCTCAGCCTCCTCCGCCGTTTTACCCGTTTCCATCTCCACCACCAAGGCCAGCTCAGGGTTCGACCTCACATGCTCCTAATGTAGAAGTGGACGGCTTCTAATAGAACCATGGGCACAAGGAACACAAGATTCCTTGGTTTCATGCATGAGATGCACATTGCACAATCGAATAGTAGTCGGGAAATCAGGGTCATGTCTGAACTTCCGTGATCATCGCTGCCTGATATGGGGCGACATGCGTCAGGTTAGACAAATCTGATTCTGAACCTGTTCATACATGCATCGCGGTCACAGTGATGAGAAGAAGACGACGACGATGACGGGTGCAGTTATCAATGCAGACAGGTGAAGAAACAAGCAGAAAAGAGAGGAAAATCTAACCACTGGAGACAAGGTCTGAAGGTTGTTGAAAGCTCCTTATAAAATGGTCATGGCAAAAGGCCCCACATGCTGTGTACATGGCAAATGGCCATGGCTGTTGCAGGCAAAATACTAATTGAGCTTTGGGAAGCATACTGGAGCACTATTGAAGTGTTCCCTAAATATTTCGGTGACATTTAGATTCCATCTTACAGTGAGAATCGTGCATAAGTTTACATCGCTACTGCTATTTATGCAAGTAGTACTAAAAGAAAGCTACGCTGCAACTCGCTGGCTAGCGTGACTCCCTGCTCTAAAGTTCGCTCAATACCCAGCTTATCTATGGAGCGGATCAGCATGTATATACCACCTCGCTAACATTTTCGTTCTCATTTGTTATAAAAAGATTAATCCAATAAGCATTATATGCTTCAACAATTCACTTTAGATAAGCAATGTTTAGAACTTATCCCACTACCATTCCAACATAGGCTACATAGACGTGTTACACTCACCCTCTCTTAAGGGTTGAAACCCTCGACAGTACACCATACAAACGACAGATTCAGAACCACCCCTTGATACTCATCCGTGTGTTCAATGTCATTGCATATGTCATACCAACTGTTCACTTCTGGTCCACATGCGCTATGCGTTATATGTCCACGCCCTTGTTCCACACATACCCGTGTAGTGAAGGTTGATGCTCTGATATTATATGTAATACACCGGTAAAAAATCACTCAATGCCCAACCCATCCATAGGGCGAAACCGCACACATATAGTATACCGCTTGCACTTTCATCCTCTCTTCGTATAACAAGGTTAATCCAAATGTGCTACGCTTTGAATCCAATATATATAATATGCTACTACAACTCTCTTTAGATAATCAATATGACAAATCTCACCACCACTTTAATATATACCACATAGACGTTCACACTAACAAGACGACGTATTATAATATATAGGCTATAATACATAGGCACTAGCCCAAAAAAATTCCTTTTTGCTGTATGATTCTTAACAAGGCAGTTAGGCTAATACAGCGTTCTCTCCTCACATGAAAAACGTAAGTCATATGCACAAAACGTATGAGAAACAAAGAATTCGGTTCTCCTGACACATTTCATTTATTGAAACTTACAACCTCGAAAAAAAGCATAGGCCACCAGTACCATACATTGTTTGACAAATCCAAGGTGGGAAAAATATAGTTTCCCAATTGTAAAAAATAAATTCAAATTTAACCACCACCATTAATAAATTATCCATAGTGTGCTAAAAAGATCCACAGAATACCTATCCACATTTCTATTGTACTGTTTCAGCATTACAGCTGTAACATAGACTCAGGTAACACTTTGGTAAGGTAAATGCACACAACATACACACATTTCAGGGCTTCCCCTCCATACTTTCCATATTCATAATGCATCCATCAGCTCTGGGAGATTGAACCAGTTCTGCGTCGCAGAGATGACAGAAAGAAATCACATTGGATAAGCAGGTAATATGAAAGATTGATGTAGTTCAAACTTACTTTAATTAAAACATATTTCTATTTTAGTTTTGAAAGCATTGCACTTTGGAGGTTCATAATCCAAATAATCTATACATCAAGTAATGATAATAACATTATGAAATAACTTGTGTTAACAGCTCTTACCATTTACCAATGAACTATGCCAAAAGGCATGCTGGCAGGGTTATTGAAGGAAGAAAATGTTTTTAGCGTTATCTGTTAAACAACGTGTAACCTAGCAAACATGTAGATAGGCACAAAACAGTTGGAATACCCATTTTACTTGAATCAGGGATGACGTAGCCACTAACAAAGTCGTCAATCACTAAAAACAAAGCTTATTTCCGTCAAATTTAATTAGTACAAGATTGATCAGAGTGGTAAACCAGCAACTGCATTCTGGTGGCAAGTCCGAGATTATCATTAGGACCAGGCCATATAGTGTACTAGCAACTACTACAGGTATGGTACATTGGTACCAATGCTCATTTGAAGGTGCATAAACTAATTAATCAAATAATCAATGAAGATACCATTTGGCATTTTCAGTTGTGAGATTGCACATTATTGAAATTTATACTACAGAGCTGTGAAATGAAACTTCAAGTTCACTTATATCTCAAAAAAGAAGTTTGAGCTAAGCTAATTATTTGCGTTTCACTGATGCTTTGTTACACGAACAAGACCACCCTTGATCAACCAAAATAAAAGAAAATGTTCTTTTTGGTATCAGCGTTGGCAAATCGATCAATCATCTGACAAACATATCCAAACTGAAGATAATACAGGAAGGTCCGATAGCCCTTTTAGCATGTGTCTAGCTTTTCCATTCCAGCTTTGTTGCACAAATATAGCAAAATACTACATTGCAAAATGTTATTCTAATCTCAAAATCAATAAACAAGCAAATCACCTAACATAACTCCAGCATCATGCGAAGCATTTTCTTCTCTGCAAAATAAAAGCAAGTTACATCAGTTGACCACAGCAGATACCTCTCTGAATTCAGATATGCGTAAGAAGAAACGTCTTCAACATTTCTAAAGTAAGGTTCTCACCCATCGCTCAACTTCTGATGCTGATTCAGAAAGTCTCCTCTTAAGAATAGATTTATCTGCTTCGCAACTCTCTACTTCAGTATCTGCATAAGTCAAAAATTTTGAGAACCGTGAAGTGTGAACACTTCAAATTGAAGTATATATTCGTTACATAAAGATAGCCCAGAGCGTACAAAAGAGACTAGCAAGAAGCAACTTACAATTATCAATGACAGATGGATAAAATACAAGCTACGGATGTATAGACAAAACTAGAGGCAAACAGAGGAAAATGATGCGACATGGAACATGTCAATTTTATTTTGATTGGTACAACACTAAACAGAAATGAGGAGCAAAACCTATAGAGTTTACTGATCTCTAGTCTTTATTGGAAAAGATCTAACAGATTTATTTAATCAATTACCAAAAATAACCTGGTGATCCTTTTTTGCTTGAAGAGATAGCCCTATATTCCCATTGAAGCAAATGAAAAATATTGTACTTAGGTTCTGAATACATGAAATACACATGTCATAGTAAAAGTACTGGATAGTTCGCTGGCATGAAAACCATGCATATACGTTTGCAGTAGGTCAGAAACTCAGAATAACAGAACCTTGCATGTGGTATGAATTCATACTTCATTTTATGACACGGGGCAGACCTTTCAACGTCTAACATTTTGCTCACAGGTCACTGCTGCTTCATCAGCAATCACCTCTATCTAGAAAAACATGGATGGACTTCAGGGCTATAATTATATTTAATAGTACTCTAAAAGCTTCGAATTGCCATCTATTCTACTACTACAAAAAAGCTCAGCATTTAAATGATATAGATAAAGACCAATTCAATATTTAAAGATCATATATACTTGATGAATAGATTTTATAAAACATTGTAAAGACGGTCTCATCTCAAGGGCATAAAGACCAATTCAATATTTAAAGATCATATATACTTGATGAATAGATTTTATAAAACATTGTAAAGACGGTCTCATCTCAAGGGCATGTATTTTAGCAGGAAATACATAAATATTGTCTTCGTATAATGGGTTTACTATTGTATTTTGGTTTGCATCACAAGATTAAAAAAAAAAGCAGGAAAAAACAAGAAACTTAATTCTTTCGGGTCTTACCATAGTAGTATGTTGACAGAATGTCGATGCGCTCAATCGGCTGTCAATGACAACAATAAATGTTAGGGCTTCATTTTTTAGGTGCACTTTAACCAAAATTCAACCACATAGTAACAGTGACAATATTGTGAAAGAATTCAAATATTTAAGATACGATAAGCATCGTGCCTGTATGGCTGTACTGATGAACACTAGTACTACTAATGAGGCAAAAAAAAAAGAGAGAAAATGCTCTATCTAGCCGCAAACTTTAATGCCATCAAATTCGAATAACATTATTTTATTTGATAGAAAATGACATATTACCATAAACTATTACCATATGGTCTGTAGAGGATTTAAATAATCATATAAAAGAAGGCAGAATAAAAGAGTGACCTACACAGAACTATAAAAATAAACTGTGCAAATGCAGGACACATACCATTACAAAAATGCCTTCTCTCCGGGTTGGAAGGCGCTCCAGTTTTCTTAATGTATCATCACCCTTAGTAACCCTCCCAAATACAGCATACTGAAATCCATTATGCATCAATCTCCAATCAGTTAAGTAGCTGATATTGACCATGAATCTTTGAAGAATTGTTAAATACCTGGCCATCAAGGTGTGCAGCATCACCAAGAAGGATAGAAAACGAAGAGGAGGCACTGTCTGGGTCAGAGTGCCTTACACAAGGAAAGAATAAGTAATATCATAAGTTAATAACATATCAATGCAGATGCAAAATAAACTTTTTCATGGCATATTCTACAAGTATTCTACTCAGAAAATATTGCATTCATCTGGATTTGTACAGAAAGACAGAGGTTAAAATGGAAAACCATACGAACCAGTGCTTACAGAAAGATGGTAAATGTTCGTGTTGTTTTGGCCAGAATAAGGTAGCAAAGTGATTTGATAAAAGACAGATGTCTGTCAAAACTTATCAGAGGAAGTACCTTCCCATGGAGAGAATTCCTCTGACATGCTTGACGCTACTAAATTCACCAACAATTGTTTTCTCTGCCTCTTGTTCCTGCTCATCATTCATAGGGGCTGTTCTACCTCCCACAACAGCAGCAACTTGTGCGACAAAACCCTTGTCAACCTGCAACCGGCGACAATTCAGTGTTGTTAACTGATAAAAGTAGTTCATAAAAAAAAAAGTTGTGCCATTAAAAAGAAACAAAAAGAGTATATTAAACTGATGAATACCCGGAAGAAGTGATTTGTGTTGTAGCATCCAAGGCGCACAAGTTTGAAAATGTGTTCAACTGTCTTAGGTGCAACATGGGGAAAGAAGCCAAACTCAATGTCGCCATGATTTGTCTGCAGGTGTAATCGCAACAGAAGTATGTTATATCAATCACAAATGGGAACAGGCGCTACCAACAGCCCAACAGTAAGTAATAACTGCATCAATAGAATCACTCGGGCAATTTATGACAATATGGCATAACTGCGTTAGTCATGAAGGACCTGATTTGCCATTTCACCACCCCAAATGTGGGATTTAGAAGCTGAAATGGAAGAACATATCCAAACTATCAAAAGAATGAAGTAATTTAGATTCTCAATCATCTACTGGTCTAGATATCCCCCATACAATGATTGCATCAGTTGGCAGTTGCAGACTGCTAATAAGCTTTTTTTTATGCAATAGCGACATTCATGTAGAAGCTATCATTTCATAACAAACCCCCCCAAAAAAAAACCATTAGAGTACTTCCTTTGAGGAGTGGGTAACGTAAGGATATAAGGCTTGCTGCCCAAGTGAACAGTTTGGGACACTATGTACCATGTACAGCCATATCATCATCTATCAGTTGTAGTTCATTGCATTTTGCATAGTCAATGACATGCGAAACCAATCTGAAACAGAACACAAAGTCCAATGGCCTGCTGAGAAATAACTTAGAACCACACTCACTAATCCTAGACTCCTAGTATACAAACCTTATACTCCTCCCAATTGTTAATTCCAATGCAATCTAGCCGCATCGTCCATGCTAAACAGATTCTTGAACGAATCTCGCAAGAGCAAGGGCAACGGCCCCGAAATTCTCGACTAAATCATCATTCACAACTCACGATTCCCAATATCTCGACAAATCTAGAGGATTTAACCGTGCGAAAGAACCGATTCTTGGACCAAACGCTAATAAAAATCGCTCCTTTCGCGAGAATTTAGGGCCAAACATCTGGGGGCAAATCTTGCAGTAACAGGAACAAAGAACAGGGGAGCAGTGAGGGGGATCGTGCAGGACCTGGAAGACGACGCGGGCGGATCCGAGGTTCGGGTCGGAGGCGTAGAATGTGGAGGCGCCGGCGGTGCAGGCGGCCGCGACGAGAAAGAGGAGGGCGGCGGCGACGTGGCGGAGCAAAGCCGCCATTTTTTTCTCTCTCCCCTCTTTCCCCCTTTTCCCCGTTGGTTCACTCCAGCTCTAGGGAGAGCGTCTTCCTAACAGCCGGTAACTACTTTAGGCAGAATAAGAAAATGAAGCAACACCTTAAAAAAGGAGAAAAAAATGCTAATTTATTCTATTTTTCCTTAGCAATTGATTATTTGTTCATGATGTATCACTAACATACGAGTTCTGAAGCTATATGTTAGTGAAATATAAAGGACAAATAATCAATTTCACCCAGAAAAACAGAACAAATCATCAAATCTCCCTTAAAAGAAGAACAATTTAGGTAAGAGGGTGTTTGGCACAGCTCCAGCTCCACCAAAATTTATAGAGTTCGTGGAGTAGGGTATTCCTAACTTCAGAAATTTACATAGCTGGAACTATGGGTACGTTAAGAGTGTTTAAGTGGGTCATCTTGTTTACATTTTAGATTAAAAATATAAACTTAATTCACTTTATTTTAACCTACAAACTTCAGTTCTAAGGTGGAATTAGGAACTAGAGCCCTGCCAAACAGAGTCTAAATTTTTTGCAAGCATGAAAAATGCGTGCTCTACTTCTTGTTGATGAGTGGGTTCCAAGCGAATTTATCTATGCTCAATTCAAGCTTGAGCTCAAATAAGTTCAATACAAATCCGGTTTTCGATATGAGAATGAGATTGAGCTTTTATTTTAAATTTTTTTCCGTTCTAATGGATAGTGCTGCCCATTCATTTGAGAAAGAAATCTCTACTAATATAAATTTGCAGTTTGTGGCAGCGGTCTGTTCTTCCTAACACCTCCTATATCTCCAATAATAATCGGTCATTATAGCTAATTATCTCTACTAATATAATTTTGCAGTTGGCGGCGGCGGTTCGTTCTTCTTAACCCCCCCTCCGGCACCATATCTCCAATAATGACTAATCATTATAGCTAATTATTCTTTTCTGATTTACAGCCAGCCATATCTCTCTAAATATGGCTGATTATTATAGCAAAATCCCGATTATTGCGATAATTAATAGCCGCCAATCATTCCTTTTGTACTATATATATATTGTCATGCTTTTCATAGAATTAATCAAGAGAATTCATTCAAGATCTCCCATGTAGTGCTTGCGGCGAATGAACTCGATTTAACCGATCAATAAATGACGGACCGACGACATGGTCATGAGGCGCAGGAGGTCGAAACACCACGATCGAGTAATCGCGCCGAAAAGATAGCCAGAGCGCGACGCCCACCGGGTGCCATGACCCCAGCGCCGGCCAGTTGGACGTGAACAAAGCGTATGACGCTTCGGCGCGGTTGCCCGGCGACACCGATAGGATGTCGTCGGCGGTGAGAGAGTCATTGGCATACCCCTTGGAGATAAACGGGTTGATCCAGCTGAACGTCGCGAGAGAGAGGAACGACGCGGCGGCGCACGGCGTGGCGGGCGCCTCGGCACTGGTGTTTTCTGGTTCACCTTCATAGATTCCAGCATCATGGTTGGTGAAGTCAGTGATGGCTAGGTACGTCAGAGGCATGGAGACAAGTAGGCCGGCAAAGGCGAGAGGGTCATCTGGGAAGAGCAGTGAACCGTCGGCGCAACGGACCATCGCTGAAGCGAAGAAGAGCGCGACGCGGAGGGCGGTGGCGATCCAGAAGACGCGAAGGTGCAAAAGATGGGTGGCGGCGGTGACTCCTTTCTCCGAGGCGACTGACCACACGGCCATAGCATGCGCGACGAAATGGGCGATGAGGAAGGCGGACTCCACAGCGTGCACTGTGAGCATGGCGAGAGGAAGAGGAACGCGAACTGGTAATATAAATTGCAAAAAGGGATAAAAATGATTGATTGATTTTTGAGATTGGTAATATATATTGCTACATATAATATATTTGGTTTTAATTCATACCGGATAAGAAACCATAAAAACTTTTGTAATCGGGAGAAATAGATGTTTAATTTTGTAGCACAATTTTCTTTTATTGCTTAACCTTTATGTTTCGTTACCAATTTTATTTTTCGTAGCAACGTACGAGCATTGATCTAGTATAGTTTCAATTCCCGGTAAGACTCACCGAGAGAAAGAACACCAAAGATACTAGATTGAGTTTGAACATGAAATGAAATAAGCCTAGATAACTTTGGCCCTATTTGTTTCGATTCTTTAACTAACTTAAATGTAAAAAAGCTAAAGTCAAAACAAATGGGTGACTTTTCAGCTTGGCTTTTGGAAAAGCCTAAAACCTCATATAACTAAAAGCCATAAGCCAATTAAGAGAGTTTTTTTTTTCTTTTATGGGTTGGAAATAGGCATCCGCACATCAGAAAGAATTTTGAAGAAGCTGCAGCTGACACAAGTCCTGACCGGTGTGTTCTTGAAGGTCACTGAGGCAACTATAAAGCGACTTCTTGTTGTACAGCCGTATTAACTTATGGGTAAACAAACGAAAACATCCTGCTCCATCCGTCCATCGCAGTGTTTAAAAGAACATGATCCATTGTTTTGTTAGCTTGTAGTTTGGGGTGTTGAAATGTTGTTTGCTGGTGTGTAACATCAGGTTCCCGAATTTGAAGAATGTGATGGAGCTTATTTACAAGAAGGGCCGTCGGTTCTTGGACGAGGATCATTTCCCTCTTACCAGCAATGATCTAATTGAGAAGGTATTCTTTTGTAACTGTTGCGACATTTGATGTTTTGTACAACAGTAACATCTTGTAAAGATAGTAAATTTGTTTACCACGGTCTATTTGTTGCACAATAAATATGTAGAACATTAGTAAGGCATAGTTACATATATGTGTCCACAAATACAATTTATTTTGGAGGAGAGGAGGCTGCAAATGAAGGATGTTGAATTATAAGTGAATTGCCCTCCTTTCCTCATAAGCTTAAGTTTTTGGGTGAATTGGTTGGTGCATGCAACTCAATATGGTATCAGAGCCAGAGGTCTCGAGTTCGAGTCCTGATAGACGCAATTTAGCGTCCGCTCCTATTTCCACGTGTTGAGTGCTGCCTAAGGTGCCTCCACGTGAGGGAGAGTGTTGAATTATAAGTGAATTGCCCTCCTTTCCTCATAAGCTTAAGCTTTTGGGTGAATTGGTTGGTGCATGCAACTCAATAAAGGAGAAACCCTACAAGGATGGTGGTGACTCAGGCAACTGTGGGGATGAAATCAACGAACTAACTGAAAAGCTGAACTGAGGCAGAACTTGTCTCCAGTCCATCATTTGCATACAAATGATGGATCCATTACCTTATCAGGTTTGTAATAGCATAGCTGAATGTATCTTTCTTTTTAAAACCATACCCGAATGTGATTAGATTATGAAATAGCAGAATATGTTTTCATCCTCTCTGTCCTCTGCTCGGTCTGGGCTCTATGATCGATCTGTCAGGTTCTATTGAAACTGGCTGTTGACTTGACAATGTTAATTGCACTGGCTAACTGGCTTGAGATGTGAAGGTTCAGGGTACTACAATAGAAATGGTTCATCCGGTACTCTGAATTCTTCGTGCTTTTTCTACAGGAGTTCTTCATGCTTTCGTCGTATCATACGTTGTTGTCGGAAGTAAAATACGGCAAACAACAAACGAGAAGCTTGTGAAAAACGTCCAAGAACTTGTTTGCGCAAGTTGTGATCATGGTTGGCTGCATTCCATCTTAGGCTTATCAAAATTCATTCCTGTGTATGGTTCTATTGCTGTTGGCGGCTGAACAGCGACCGTGCCTACCGACGAGTCTTCGTATTGGCTCAGGCCTATCAAGCTAAGGGCCCTTTCGGGACAGTTTCTAATTGTATAGATTCTGGATTGTAGTTAGTTGTCTAGAGAAGTGACTGTCTGAAGAATCTGCTAACTCGAGAATCTGGTCGTTCGGCAATTCTGATTGTCTGTGTTGATTGTTGATCGGCGTCGGTGACGGATGAGCGGATAAGAGTGGTGGAGGGGCCTAGGGACGACTGCGGAAGCCTTTGTACCTGCGATGACTCGTGGGAGGCGGAACTCGCAGAATCTGAGTCAGAATCCGCAGAATCAGGTGTATGACAGCTTCTGATTCTGTGTACAAATCAGATTCTGATTGTGGGAGAAGCTGTCTATAATCCTCCCGTTCGGCAAACAATCTGCTTTTATTTCAAGCAGAATCTGTGAATAAACTGTCTCAAACAGAACCTAAGATAAACAAGAACAAATTCTAGTTATATCATTTATCCAGAGTCCTTTTTTTTAAAAAAAAAAAGTCATGATCCAGAACTCATTCCGGCCAAATTAGCCCAATCCAACCCAATCTCGAGTATCTCATGGGCCTTAAATCCGTTACTGTCTGGATTCGTATGCCTATTTGATTCTATTCGAAAAAAAATATTGAAATACAATATAGGATGAGTGGTATCAAAAGTTCAACACGTATTCGACCCCATTGCATACTAGTAACGACTGTTTAAATGTGACTATCTAATCCCTTTTCAGTCCGTTTGGTTCGAGGGCGAACCATGGATGAGATAGGGCATTCAAGTTCATATTTGGTTAGATAGACGAAAGATAAATAGGACAAACTAAATTTTTGTTTTGTTAGAATGATAATAGTTGGATGGTATGCGAGTTCAAATTTGATTGGTAGGATGAGAGTTAAATGGTTTTATTGGTCAATTTCTTTGGCTCCATCCGTTTAACATTTACAAGAAATATTTTTATTTCTTGACCGTCCTCATCCATCTGATCCATTGAATCAAACAGCGGAACAAATAAAAAACATAGATTACCCATTCCCGTCCCCTTTTGCCGTTTAACCCAATGGACGCTCCCTGATTCAAGTTTAAAAAAAAAAACCTTTATTCTGTTAGCTTAGTGGGCTTAGACTTTACATGGGCTCCACGATCTCTTCGAGCCCAACGCGCGTTCTTACTCTAAATACCAAACCACCAAACCCCACTTCTTCTGTTTGGAGATTCCCTTTCTGTTTGGAGATGCTCGGACACGAGAACAATGCTTCAAATTTTGTTTTTGTTGTATCTTGAAGGCGATCGAAATCTAAAATTTCAGTGAGATTTTAGAATTTCAGATGAAATTTAGATAAAATCCAAAAAACAAAATCTAAATCTAAATTTTTTTGGACTGGCATTTTCGAGATTTTGGCCAAAATTGTCAAAATCTTGGTAAATTTCAATTGAATGAAAAAGGTACAAAACCATGTTAGAAAATTTTAAAATTTTTTGTGGATGGTTTTGATGAATAACTAATGTTCTCATAAATTTTTTAGATGATGATTAAATCTGAGGAATTTCCAAAAATTTTGACAGTGCTACTATCCTGATAACAGTTAAGTATATGTATTGCTTCCATAGATTTGATTAGACAATCAAAACAGGTTTTAAAATTTTGAAACTTTTAGAGAAAGGTGCTGAGGCAATGCTTAAGCTCTTCTAAAAATTTTGGATCATGATCACACTAAAGTGAATTTATAAAATGTTCACAAATTTACTATCTCATTTATGATCCTTCTGTTTTCGATTTTTCAAAGATAACAAATGGAGTTCAATTATTTTGGAATCTTTTTTATCCTAGACTACTAAATGTGGTATCATAAATTTTTTAGAGTATAATTAAGCTTGTACATTTTTATAAAAATCTGACAGTGCTTTAGTTATTTTTATAAAACGTCTCAAAAATTTGGTTCTAAAAAATTCATGGAAAATGATATTCTTAAGTGGTATTATCCCAAATCTGGTCCAAAAAACTTAAAATTCAGTTGAAATTTCTGAAAGTTCGACGAAATTTCAGAAATCATGCACCGTAGCAATTCGAATTGTTTTCAGTTTTTTTATTAAGGATTTGAAATCTCGTCTCTGGATGAAATCTGAAATCTTAGATGCAAATTCAAAAATTTTGGCAGGATTTTAAACCTTGCGCAAGAAAAGGAAGAGCGAAAGAGCCAAAGCTTGCACGTATACGCCGTTTTAAATTTACCCGTGACGCATTTGGACGCTCAACCCATGCTTTGTCTGCAGCTATACGCGTGGCAAAAAAGGAAAAAAAATTTTGGTTTTCGTTTGCTTGCTTCCATTATTTTTCCTTCGCTTTTTGGCACCCATATACGCTCGATTTTGCATGCCTTGCCATGCTACTTTTTTTTGGTATAGCTGTATTTTTTGTTTTTTGTTTTCCTCGTGATGGTTTGCCTTTAGGATCATAGGACATATGTTACGACATAATAGTCTACGTACGTTTCCAAACAAATTATATAGTGTATACACCGTCGGCACATACTGGAGTATTGTTGTCGCATGCATTGCTACTTTTTTCGTTTCTAGGTATACATGTATTTTTTGGTCTTTTTTCTTGCAAATATTCTCTTTATATAGAGAGTCAAATGGTTTATCTCTATATGGCTATATCGTTTGCCATATAGTACAATGATGTGTCTTTCGAGACTACTCTCCATAGTGGAGGCTACGACAAATGGAACGCTCTGTACAAAGGAAAATGGTTGTTAGGCTATGTTTGAAAAATATTTACCAAGTTTGGCAAATAGGGTCACTAAAATGGAAATTACTTGGCTCCATCTATCGCATATGTTAACACTTAACCGTTTAGAATTTAAAGTAAAAAACTTTTTTATAAACTATCAGAAAATTATATGTTTTAGCTCTTATTTCACAAAGCTACAAATTTTAAGAGAATGTGTTACAAAACTGCAGGATTTAGAATTGATCGTTCCTTATAACAGGTATATGACAGTGTGAGCTTACAATGCAGCTTCACGTACCCTCATTTCACGTATCACTTGTGCGTGAGGCTGCTACGTAAGTCCATACTATAAGACCCATTAAGGAACAATCAATTCTAAAACTTATAGTTTATATAAAAAATTTATAGTTTTGTGAAATTTACTCTAAAATTTATAACAAAGCGATCAAGAACTTTGATTTTGCACATACGGTCTGTGTTGCACATGTCATCTCTACTTTTGATTTCTTGGTAAACCTATGAATTTTGTTTTTGTCCTTGCCTTGTGATAGTACACGTAGTCTTTGTGACTTTACGGATGTTTTCTATCTATACATGACTGCATCGCCACTGTCGTATAGCATAAAATACATGATGCATGCGTATCTACTTTCGGGGCTTCCAGATAAAGGAAAAAAGAAGTGTTTTATTCCTTGTTGGTCTTCTCGAACGGCTGTAATGGATGTCGATTGTAGAGTCAAAATGATCTATCTCTATATATGACACTACGTCGTTCGTTATATGGTATTATGATGTGTACAGATCTACTTTCGAGGCTACTCCACAATCCAGGGGTATGACAAATGAAACAGTACTCCTAATTAAAGCAAGATGTAAAAAATATTTAATTACCAAGTTTGGCCAAAGAAAAGCCCTCTAAAAAGGGTAATTACTTGGCTCCATTTCTCGGACATTTCAACACTTAGCCGCCGTGTAATTAAATTGTATAACAATACGGTCAAGAACTTTGATTTTGCATATACGCGTCGATGTTGCGCATGCTATCTATATACGTACTTTTGGTTTCTTGGCAAATTGACCTGGAAATTTTGTTTCTGGCTTTGCCTTGTCATCTTTGTGACTTTATGGATATCTCCTATATGGATCCAAATTATCTATATGTACATGACTGCACTGCCTGTCGTATAGCATAAACGCATGATTCATGTGTATCTACTTTTGGGGAGTAGAGTCCATGGTAGGAAGACTCCATATAAATAAAAAGAGGTGGTATAGCATAAACGCATGATTCATGTGTACCTTCTTTTGAGGAATCCAAGGTAGCTAGGAAGACTCCATATAATTAAATAAAAAGAGGTCGTTAATTAGGAGGAACTGGTACACATGAATTTTTGCATGCATTGCTACGTACCTTTGGTTTCTTGGCATACATGCATGATGTATTTCTTGGTCTTTTTTGAACAGCTTTATGGTTGTTGATTGTACGTAGAGTCAAAGTTAATGATCTATATGTGACTACATCATCCTTGTGGTATATCGTAATGATCGATGTGTACGTGTATACATTTGAGTCTACTCCATAGTCCATATATAGTATGACTAAATAGAAAACTCGAGATAAAGGAAATGGTGGCTAGGCCTTTTTTTTGAACGTGAGCAATTTGGGAGGAAAGAAATGTTTATCAAGTTTGTGAAACAAGGCCTCTAAAAAGGAAATCACTTAAGAGCAATGCTTCAATGCTTTCCCTCCCAATATAAATTGCACAAATCTTAAAGTAAACAGAGGAGCAAGTAATCACCATCTACCATTCACGTATACTTTAATATTTGTGCAACTATTTTTAAAAAAAGCATGAAAACACCTCTCGTTAGCTCAATTTCTCGCAAATGTTAACACTTCAACATGTAAATTTCCAACTAAATGGTCAGGAGCTTTTGTACCACCTGAACAAAAAAGGAAGAAAAAGAAGAAAGATCAACTCCTCCTCACAACAATCATGCACACACATTTCAGTGTAAACCGGACAATATAATATTGGACAAATTCTCTCTCTTCCCCTCTCTAGATGGAGCATCCATAATAATGCAAGAGAAAAAGCTACTTACCAACTCTTTTATTTGGAATTTTTGGGAGACTGGTGGATAGGAATTTGGCCACTTTTTCCCCAGAGGCATTTGTACCCTTGCTGTGGGCCCAGTTGCACACCATGGTTGCACCACAGGTAGCTTTCTCTCACTCCCAACACCATTAAAACCATGAGCATTTGGCATGCTTTGAGCTGGTTCTTGGTTTCTAAGCAATCTCCATTTCCTCTTTAAGCGCCTTGCCAAAGTACAAGACCCCCTCTCTCTACTTTACCTCTTATTTTCGTCCTGCATGCATGTGTTACATGCAAAAGGCAGACGAGGGTAGGGTGCCTAGTGCAATTTTCTTAGAGTTCTTGAGTTGTCATGACACTAGGAATGGGCTCAAAAAACTTTAGAGATATGGACAAATTCTCTCTCTTTCTCTCTCTACATGGAAATCCGTAATATTGCAAGACAAAAAGAAAATCATTGCTTATCTATAGTCCCATATACCTCCCTTTTTTTCAAAACTAACCACCGGAGTATGCATTAGCAAATTTGGTCTCCTCACACACCACGCATGGAGAGTGCAGAAGCCGGCTAGTGCCGGAGCAAGGCGATCGAGCACGTACGGCAAGAGCTCGCTACCGCAACCGAGTAGCGCGAAAGCCACCCTACCGTAGTCGGCCGAGCTCCTCCAGCTTCAGCGCTCCTTGGGTACGGCAGGGGACACGTGTCGCCTATTGTGTCTTCTGCGATGAGAAAAAGGCTAAATTTACAAATATATATACAGGATACTAGAGTTGCAAAAAAAATAATAATAATGTGCAGAGGCTAAGCGATGAATTCGAGAAAAAGCTACTAACCAACTGGTTTTGGAATTTTTGGGAGACGGGAGGATAGGAATTTGGCCGCTTTTCCCATAGGCATTTGTACCCTTGCTGTGGGGCCCAGTCGCACACCATGCTTGCACCATAGCTAGCTTTCTCTCGCTCCCCAACACCGTAAAAACCAAGAGCATTTGGCAAGCTTTGAGGTGTTATTGGTTCCTAAGCAATCTCCTTTTCCTCTTTACGCGCCTTGCCAAACTACAAGACACCGCTCTTTTATTTATCTCTTACTCTCTATATTTTTTAATAGATGAGGGTTTAAGATTTTGCATTTCAACCAAGGTATATGTACAAATGATCAAATCGCCCTCCTTCATTAGCTCACTTATTACTTTTGGATGATATATATGTATTACTTTAATCCATAGTAATAAATAATATTGCAAATAATGAACAGTAGATCGTAAATGAACAGTAGATCATATGCAAAAGAAAAATAGTTCAGAGTTATCTCAAAATTGTAGAATGATATGTATTTATAATCGAGATTTCATAGCTAAAATGACATGTATATATTCAGGAACCATAGATTTTCGTCCTACGTGCATATATTATATGGAAAAGGCCGATGAGGGTTGGTTGCCTAGTGCACTTTAGTTAGAGTTCTTGAGTTGTCATGTAATCTATGAATGGGCTCAAAAAACTTTTTAGAAAATAAGGTGTCATGGATTATAGTGTGGGATCAAAGCTTCTTTTTTTATATATAAAAATGGAATGGATACATGCACAAAAAATAAAAGAATTGCCTTAATTTTAATACCTCCTAATTTTCACTAAGATTGATTGAGTTAGGCTTTGTTTGGTAGAGTTCCAAATCCCAGCTCCACCTGAGATATAAACTAAACTTGTAGGCTAAAATAAAGTGAATTAAGTTTATATTTATAGTTTAAAATGTAAACAAGATGACCCATCTAAACACTTTTTAATGTACCAACAACTCCAGTTTCATAGATCTGGTGGAGCTAGAATACCCAGCTCCACCAGATCCACGGATCTAGTGAAACTGAAGCTGTACTAAACACACCCTTAGTTTTTTTTTGGACGAGGGATTGAGGACCTGATGAGGTAGTAATTGACTAGGTGTAATTGACTAGGTATAAATGTATCTGTAGTTGATTAGCAAAAAATGACAGGTTGTGTATATATGTGTGCGTGAAAAAAGAATCTGTCTATCTATCAAGAACAGCAGTGCTCTTGTCCCTGTCATTTAACTAGTCAAAAGTGAATTAAGAGTGCACTTACGTACGCACTAATGCACTTGGCCAGCGCCAAGCTGCCATCGTTAACGAGAAACTAACGCCTTTAATTTTCACAATCGTTCCTGGATTCTTTTTTACTTACTTACGTTCTAGAGGGTGTGGTCAAACTTTCTAATTAAAGCTTAATTAAGAACCATTGATAGGTTTAAAACTTATCTTCAAACAAAAATATGTTTAAAACCATCTAGTTTGGCTATATAAAATTTATACCATTAGATTAATTTATCGTTAAAAAAAATACCTTTACAGTATTACGGTTTTATCAGTACGATCGCATCTTCAAGGTTTCAAAAATATCGAGTAAAAAAGAACGAGAAGATTAAACAGATTATTTTCCATGGAATATAATCGTTCGCTACGTACGCTTCAATTCCTTCCGAAATTAATTAGGGCTACCCAAGACGTACATTATCATCATGCGATTACGTACCACCCATGCAGCATGCGCTGTGACCTTCAGCCAGATTGTTGACGATGCTGATCATTAAGCTTATGAAAGCTCGTAATCTGATGCGATGGCGTCTGTGGAAATTAAGAGAGGCCGGCCGGTTTATGCATTTATAGCCTGCATACGTTTTCCATGACCGAAAGGCCAGTTTGACGCTGGGGTTATATATGGTGTGGATCATCCTAGCTAGGCTCAGCTCGATGGAGATGGCACGTAGTAGAGCCATGTCAAGAGCCATACACAAGCTAGAGAGATGGAGATCTAGATATTCATTCATACATGGAGAGAGGAACAAGCACGAAACATGCATATACGGCGCGTACAGATCTGTCTGTACCTATCTATTTTGGAGGAGAAGAAGACTTAATTGCCGCGCGTGCGTATATGGTTGGATGAGTTCTTGGTTAATTAGCCACGTGTAAAACTTTCGCCGTGGTTTGGACGTCACCGTGATGTGTGGGATCGTTCAAGTTTTTTGTGGGGTTTTTTTTTCCTCTCTTGACGATAAGGTTGTGAGAATCTCGATTCTAGTCGTACTATTCCACAATCTAGATTGATTGGGGTCGATCCGATCCTAGGGGTAAAGTTTTAATTTAGTAGAATCTTAATATTATTGCGATTCTACGTACCAAATATTTTGTATAATCATGATAAAATTTTTCATAAGATTCTATTGGATTGTACCGGTTCTAGTATTTTATTGTATTACAATTACTTGTGTACACCCTTTTAATTGTAAAATTTTACTTTTATCCCTTCAGGTCCACTATAATTAAGTTTTTTGTGGGTTTTTTTCTCTCTTGACGATAAGGTTGTGAGAATCTAGATTCTAGTCGTACTATTCCTTAATCTAGATTGATTGGGTCGATCCGATCCTAGGGGTAAGGTTTTGATTCAGTAGAATCTTAATATTATTGCGATTCTACGTACCAAATATTTTGTGTAATCATGATAAAATTTTTCATAAGATTCTATTGGATCGTACCGGTTCTAGCATTTTATTATATCACAATTACTTGTGTACACCCTTTTAATTGTAAAATTTTACTTTTATCCCTTCAGGTGATCCGTTATAATTTGTATATATTAAACAAAAAATCATCCTTCATTAATTTGTGCTACATTTCTATGAACAAATTAAAGTTCAGAATGTATATATATATAATTTTAAAAACGTAGCAGTGTTGAAATAGACGATAAACTCTTAAAAATATCTAAGAAAAAGATAGAATCTCGTACTCTACATCCATCCATCCTATGATTTGCGATCGATCCTACCGAAGAACCTCTAGATCCGATATATTTTGAATCGTAGGTAATTCCGACAACCTTGCTTGACGATGTCGATCAAAGCGTATTACTATTTCTACTGCAGATCTAATTGGCTCCGAGATTTGTAACATGGTCCAATATATGACTCTCCATGACTTGTGGCCTGCCTATATATGAACAAATGAATTAAGCTGGCCGTGATAGACAGCGATCAGATCTCCGCTGCGTGCGTAAATGGTAGCCGCTCGCCTAATTAAGACTCCAGAGGAGCTGAAAAGATGGAGGGATTGGACGCATCGAGACTCGATGCGTTGCATGTTTACCGAGACGGCCGGTAGCTAGAAGAGTACTGCAGCCGCAGACTGCAATCTAATTTTGACCGATATGTTGTTTTCCTTAATTACCTTGTTATTTGGAACACGCCTTGATCCTAGACCTAGACTGAGCTCAAGTCAGCAGCATCAAGGACGACTAATTGGGTCTCGCTCGCGCATGCAAAATGTTACAACTACCCTAATCATATATTATACCGTAGAATATTTAAATAAATTAAGCCATGCATGCATGCGTACGTACGCACGTCAGCCTAGCTACTCCAATCATATATATACACTGTGGCATCGATCACTTACATGCATATGATTTAAGTGCATCATTGAACCAAGAATAACCGATGCTTACACCTCCCCTGCCTCTCTCGCTACTTTATGAAGGGTTATCTCTGACGTCTCATCTCAGATGGTCTTAACGTTTGCGTAAAAATCCATCCGTGAAAGCTCACTATTTATCCTTATCCTAAACGATCGTAATTGGAACCGTCTGTTGTTCATCATTATCACATAAAATTTCTTACGTACTAACCGTCTATGATGTGTAGCTATCACCGATGATCTTTCACAAATAACCGTTCGAGTTGTACAACTATAAAAAAAACCGAGTGATGACCACTGATCATCACTTAATCTTTTTCACAGACGGTTCTAAAACCGTCCGTGCTGACTTTATTTAACCACAGCGACTTCCACTTCATTTTCGTGGTAGGGCCTTCCATCTATCTCTCTCTAGATTCCATTTCCATATATCGGCACGTGGAAAGCAAGGTAGGTGCCCAGCTCTTTTGCAACCCTAGCACGGAATTAATAAGAAGCCAATCCAAAGGCCCATGCATGATGTCAGGCTCAGAGACTGGTTCAACCGTTCAAACCGGTGTAAAAAAGAAATACATACACTAAAGCAGCTAGCGTCGTCGCCTTCATCCTCCTCCCAAGGGCTGAGGTGCCTCGCCGGCCAATCGGGTGAGGTCGACGAGCTTCAGGTGTGCGGCCGCCAACCGGCCTCCGGTTGCTGTCAATGGCGGGATCGATGGAGCTGCACTGTCAATCCCGGCCTCTAGCTTCGTCGCAAGCACATCGACGTCTCAGCTAACAGCGACGGCCGCTAGATCGATGCACGCGCGTACGTACGTACGTAGCTAGCTATAGGCTATAGCTAGCTAGCTAACCGCGTCGAGACTTTCGACGGATGCTGCCGTGGACGGCCGGACCGAGCGGCGGGGCGTCGGAAAGCGCGCTAGCTAGCTCGATCGGCGCGTACACGTCGGCGCCCATGGTGGGCAGCCGTCGACGTCGATCGGTGGGGGTACGTGGTCTTCCACGGCGGCGGTTTTGGCGCGCCAACGAACTTGCCTTCCGAGGGGGTTTGCGTTGCTGGCCCGGAATAGGTTTTCCGGCATGCACGGTGCCGTGGTGTACTGGTGTATGTGTGCAAGGTGTGCCTTTGGAAGGGGTAAGTGAGGGTGAGGGCGGTGCTAGCTGCCTAACTAGAAAGGTTTCACTCGTGTTTGCCTCTCTCTCAGAATGTTGATCGACAGTGGTGGAGCCGGGAGATAGACGTAACGGAGTCGTAGGGTGTGTTTGGTAGAGCTCCAGCTCCACTAGATATTTGTGGATCTGGTGGAGCTGGGTATTTCTGGTTCCACTAGATTCGTGGAGCTGGAGCTGTGAATACATTAAGAGTGTTTAGATGGATCATCTTGTTTACATTTTAGACCAAAAATATAAACTTAATTCAGTTTATTTTAGCCTACAAGTTTCAGATCTCAGATGAAGGTTCACTTGAGATTTGGAGTTCTACCAAACAGGCCCTAAGGCACTGTTTGATAGAGCTCTAGATCCCATCTTCACCTCAGATCTGGAGCTTATAGGCTAAAATAAAGTGAATTACGTTTATATTTTTAGTCTAAAATGTAAACAAGATGACCCAGCTAACACTCTTAATGTACCTATAGCTCCAGATCTATAATTTTCTGAAGCTAGGAATACCCTGCTCCACCAACTCTACCGATTTTGGTCCCTGCTCCACCAACTCCACCGATATTTGGTGGAGCTGGAGTTATATCAAACACTCCCTAACTGTGTACTGTATAGTGTAATTTGATTCAATAAAAAGAGTCAAATAGCATCGATTCAAATAAAATCCTTTCAAACACAAAGGAGTATATATATTTGCGAGTATTGTTCCCCCTTCCCTCTGCCCCTGTTGATCAAGATGTGCATGAGTTGTAAGGTTGCTTTGTTCGACAAGTGGATATGCATAAATATATAGCCTTTATTTTTAATATATCTATTTCCATATGTAAAAGGAGTATGTATATTAATTTACGTTATAAAAAGTAGACTTTGATGAAATTTTTTATGAAGCTTAGTTTGGAGTATCGCATAATTATTTTTAGATTATTTTTAAAAGGATAGAAAGGCATGACAACATCATTTAAACGGTATATTGAAAGTACGAGTATATGCTCTCATGAGTAGTATGGAACCATTTCCCAATATATATAATAGCTTAATTAAGAAAAATTCCTAGGAGTGTGTGTGTGAAATCGGCAAATCCATCGGTTTAAATTACTTGGTTAATGATATTCCTAAGTACCAAAAATTCAAAGCTGCTTTTTTATTTTATATTTTAGTATTAAAAACATCAGTGCCTCTATCAACTGTCATGAGATATTTGTTATATATTAAATTTGATTCACATTGTATAATCCTCGTGAAAGCAGTAAACAATCTCAAAATATAATGAATGTGTCTCTTTCATGTACGTACTTCACTGTGATGCAGGAAGATAATCATAGTTAGACGATGATCTTGACGTGAGAAAACCTTAGACCTTGCAGACGTAATTGTTAGACAGATCGAGGGTCTGTTCAAATCAGTTAATAAAAATATTCTGAACATTGCGCTTAAATTAATAGCTCGATAGAGGGTGCTCAGCTACTGACGATAGAAACCTAATTTTTGTGTACTTATAAATTGTTTAATTACAACACTGGCAATAAGAAATATTACCATCAGGTATACTAACATATATCGATGTTCCCACGTTCAATAAATACTCATTTGGAATTTATTGCTCACTTGCTCTTATAAGATGCACTTTATTAAAAATTTCTCAAATTTTAAACAACTACTTTTTTACCAGCAATTTCTCATTTCGTCTGCGAGAAAATCAAAAGGTACTTTAAAGGACACTGAGAAATGGTACAGGAGGGGGTATCTTTATTTATTTTCTTTTTTTAAAAAAACTTCGAGGTAATGTGCATGGCAATCATCTATTGTACTACAGAGTAACAAAAACGGCAGCTCGTACAGAGTACACTGTCAAATTCTACCTTTTTTGGGGAATAAATGCCATCCGATTTCTACCTTGGAGAAAAGGTCCCTGAGCCTCTGATCCCCGTCCTTTTTTGTCTCAGAGGATGAAAAGGCAAGGACCACCAAACAAAATGGTGCAAGATCATAGAATCAAATCTCGACGAAATTTTCGGTGAGATCTCGGATTTCATCTAGGGATAGGATATATAATTCTAGTAATGTAAAAATAAAGAAAATTAAATTGCTAAAGTAATTTTGAAATTTTTTGAAATCTATGGTTGTTTGACCAGATTTAGCCTAATAACCCTTAAGAAAGTCCTCTTCTATGAAAATTTGTTGAAAAACCAAATTTTTGGAAATGTTTTATAATTTTGATAGAAACACTATCATATTTTTTAAAAATTGTACACACACTTGATAATGCTCTAAAAATTTATGATACTATCTTAATTTAGTAGTGTAGGATTATACAGAAAAATTTTCAAAAGAATTTAACTTAATTTTTAATCTTTAAAAAAAATCAAAAAACAGAATAAACATAAATGAGACAATAATCTTGTCAGAATTATATAAATTCGCTCGAGTGTGATCATAATCCAAAATTTTATTAGAGCTTAAGCATTGCCTCAGAACCCTTCTCTAAAATTTTCAAAAATTTTAAACTTTTTTATTTGCTTAATCAAATCTATGGATGCATTAACATTATTTGCTATCTTTGAAAAATAAAAAATACAAGGAACACAAATAGTACAATACCATTGTAAGAATTTTATAAATTCACTAGCATGTGATCATGATCCAAAATTTTTATTAGAGCTTTATGATTTTATCATAACCATCCTCTAAAATTTTCAAAAATTCTAACCCTTTTTTGGCTACTTAATTAAATCTATTTATAACCATTTGGCTTTTATCAGGACAGTAGCATTGTCATAATTTTTGAAGATTCCTCATACTTGATCATCATATAAAAATTTTATGGGCACATTATTGATGTTTCAAGACTATCCAAATTTTTTTTATAAAATGTATAATGTGGTTTGAACCATTTTTCATTTGGTTAAAATTTGTCGATCTGCCTTTAGTAGCACTGTCCTAATTTTTTAAAATTCCTCATACATGATAATTATCTGAAAATTTTATAAGAACATTGTTGATATGTTAGGAAAATCCAAAAAAATCAAAATTTTATAACATGTTTTCACTATTTTTCATTTGGTTTAAATTTTGTTGGTCAGCCTTTATCAGGACAGTAGCCCTGTCAAATTTTTAAAAATTCCTCATGTTTGATCATCGTCTGAAATTTTTATGAGAACATTATTAACATGTCTGGACCATCCAAAAAAATCAAAAAAATTTAACATTAATTTGACCATTTTTCGCTAAGTTGAATTTCACCAAGATTTTAGTATTTCTCGGTGAAATTTTGGTAAATTGGCCAAATTTCATATTTCAAATTTCCTTTTTAAATTTTGATTGGATTTTGTTTGAAATTATGAGATTTCATTGAAATTTGGATTTTGCCCATATCCAATATGTGAATCGAAAAGAAATTTGAAACCCTGTGTAAGATAGACATGCAACACTGCAAATTAAAATTCCTTATGTTGTAATTTGCGGAATATTTACTGTGCATTAGTATGTGTTCTATTGGCCGGATCCCCCATATTCTTTATTTGTAGCATTAATCATAGCTAAATCACAACTATACTTTATCTGAAATTTATCTCTAACTTGAATCATATCTTTAATATGACTCCGAGTCGCACATGGCTCGAACTCTACTCTCTAACACCCCTCAAGATGGGAATGAGGTACAATAATGGCTATCTTATTACATAATGCATAGCTTACTAGAATATAATATTTTACCAAACCTATAGTCAACACAATGGCAAACACCGTAATCAAGATATCCATCTCTTCACTTCGGAATCACCTCTTGAAACTCATCAATACATGATGACTTCTCATTCTCGATTCTTTATCTTCTTGAACTCAACCTATATCGCAACTCATTGAAGATCGTTAGCCCAACAAACATAGTTGCCTCAATCATCATATGCACTCCATTAACACATAATGGATGCATCTAAAATTGATTAAGTACAACCCAAATCAATTTGAATAATTTAAAGGTGTCTTGAGTATTTTGATACAACTAATGCTTCATTATACTTAAGAACTTTTTGTTTGTCCTTAATCAACAAAGAGACACTATCAACACATGATGAAATGTTTTTTGATTGATTGAAAAACAACCAAACTCAATTTAAACTTCCTTTAAATTGATATGAGTATATATAACTATACAAGTTTCATATACTCAATATGATGGTTAGTAATGATCCAAATATGTTTTGAGTTATGGAAAGGGATCAATACATTTAGACCATCTACTATAGAACAAACTCCATTAATTATGTGCATATAATAATTGAACATGGAATCAATATGCACATAATCAATCTTAGATTGCATAAGAGTTTATCCTATATTAGCATGAGTATACTACAACTACACAAGTTATATATACTCAAAAGATTGTTTCACAGTCTTGATCCTTTATATTATATAGCAAGAAGACATAGATCAATACAGTTCAAACATCAAGTTAAATTATCAGCTCCCCATAGATGTGTGCATTCATGTATATATAGATTTGGAAATATAATGCACATACTTAGTTAGACTAAGGCAATGGAAGAGTTCATCTTTTAGCTTGAATCCTAAGTATGCATTAAGACAATAGAGTGAATACAAGTGCATGCCTTTAGGTTTTTTATTTTTCATCTAAATTTGAGACTAATAAGAATGTAGCTCAATTAAACATGTTAGTCTTATAATGATTATATTGTCATTAAACAATGATTAAACATTCCAATCATCAAAACTAATGGAGCTTGAACTTACAGCCGTACATCACCTCTAGGCTTGTCTCAGCACCTATCCCGCTACTAATACCACATCTTGAACAATCTTCTCCCTCTATTTTAGGTCCTTTCTACCTTGCCCTAAAATGCCTTCTAAGCCATCACCTCCACAACAACTCCAAACCACACAAATTAGCAGTCACACTAGATCCTAGACCTCAGAACACCTCCGATACATTTCCTAGTGCACCTAACTAAGTAGCCTAAAAACACTTCCTAGTATTTCTCCCCTTGTAAAATATATGTAGCTTCACAACAAACAATGATCAACCCAAAACTCCACCTTCTACTCTTTTCTCTCTCTAAACAATCAAGAACAAAACAACAACCACACAATCACAATCCAAACCTAAGCAATATTAGATCAGCCTTCTTCTTAAAGCTTCTTCGCTTCTCTCCTTGCAACATCACAACAGCACACCTAATACACCTAAAATCAACAGTCCTCTTTCCTCCTCTAATTCAATTTGTTCATAGACCAAGAATATAGATCAGCAACAACAAATTTCTTCTCTTTCTCTTCTTGTAAATCTAACTTCTCTTTTTTCCTTATTTTTTTCTCATATTTTCCTTTTCTCCTCCTCTCTTTATTTCTTCCTTTTTCCCCTACCATTCTTTTTTCTCTCAATCAACACTCTCTTTTATCTCTCTCTTCTCCCCTTTTCTTTCCTTTTTTCTTTTCCTCTCAGCTTCTCTATCCTTTTTCTCTCGACTAGCACTCTCTTTTCTCTCTCTCTTCTCCGTTTGCTTTCCTTTTTTTCCTCTCAGCTTCTCTTTCTCCCTTTCAACCCTAATCCTAACCCTTTCTTCCCCATCGAAACCCAAGGGAGAGATCTAGGGTAGCAGTAGCAGGGAGAAGCCAAACCCTAATCCTACCTCTCTCTCTCTTCTCTTGCTCCATTGAAACCCAAGGGAGTCCCAAGTAGCGGTGGCCCGAGCGGTAGTGGGTAGAAGCCAAACCCTAGTCCTACCTCTCTTCTCTTCCCCCATCGAAACCCAATGGAGTCCCAAGTATCAATGGCCCGAGTGGTGGCTTAGTCCAAATCCGGAAGCCAAACAGTGGCGATGCCCACACGTGGGTAGCGACATGGTCCCATCTAGGTTCCACTGGCAAGGTGACGGTCTGCTTGGAACGCGAGGCAGTGGCCTCCTTCATGTCTTGGCAGCAGCTCATTGCTCTCCCACGAGGTGGCAGTATCCTTAGGCTGTGACCAACCAGCCTGAGGTTGGGCTGCACCAATGTCCTGCCCGCCCAGGTAGGGTGTTGATGGTGACTTGAAGACTCGAGGACTATGGCGGTGGTGATGACCTGGTAAGCCCAAGGTGATGACATGACGAAATGGAGAAGACCTGGATTGGGGACGATGACAATTAACTTAGAGGTAGGCTCTGATACCATGTTGCAATTTGCAAAATATTTGTATGTTCATGTGTATCCTATCATATCCCCATATCCTTTATTATATAGCATCAATCATAACCAATTACAACCATATTTTATATCGAATTTATCTCTAACTTGAACCCTACCCTTAATATTACTCCGAGTCACACATGACTCGGACTCTACTCTCCAACACCTCATTTACCAATAATAAATTCTTCTTTTAGTCGGCATTGATGAAAGCTTGATCAAATTTACAATGAGTTCTTTACACATATTCTTGACAAGAGAAATAAAATAAATGTTATAAATAATCTACTTAGTAAACAAGTACGCATGCATGAGGGTGACACGAATGACAATAGAGTCCGGAGAATTAAAATGCAAATACCCACACCTAGCAGCTGGGATAATAATATTGTGTGTTGCAAAGTACGGTTCACATGGCAATCAAACACCAAAAGCTTTCGACATATGTACGTAGCCATTGTTTGCAATAAAGAACTTAAATTGTTGAAACAAATACCCTATTTTAGATTAATTCTAAACTATTCATGCTTTTCTATTTTTCTTTTGGTTGTAATATTCATGGGCTAGATGGGCAAATGCAATTAGTTGTATGAAGAGTACTCATACATAGTTGCTTGATTAAGGTCACTGGACATTCTACACATGCTATCTATATATTATTATTTATATTTTGGTGCTCAGGTCATAACAAGTAGAAATGTCAATTTCTTCATCTGATTAATGATGTTAGCTCATCAATTCATCAATAAACTTACTCAAAAAAGGATTCATCATTGTACTTTGCATAGCGATAGTTTTGATGTGTCAATGGGAATTTGAGTTCTTTAGCGATTTTACTTTCGATATTTCAATTTTTGGAGTGGATATCAGTTTGCCTACAAAGATTGGTAGTAGATATAAGAAATACTAAGAATGGCATAGAAAAGAGATAGTCTTGAATTATACTATGTATTGGAAAATCTAGAGTTGTTTTGTTTTTGTAAATGCCACAGTTGTAAGAACTCCTTTGACCATTCCCTTTATGTGACAACTTCAATTTTGGATTCCCAAACATGATCTTGTGAGGCGATCTACCATACATAAATTGGGATTAAACTTACATTTTCCTTTTGAATAAAGTCTTTAATGTACATTTCTACCTCGAAGAAAACCTATGGATCCACTAACTGTCACAATTGCTAATGCAAGTCATCTACAGTCTAGAGCTTGAGAATCCGCTAACCCCTTCAATTAATATTACTCTAGTCCACTGTCGTCTAGCACCCTCCGACTTCTATTTAACGTCTCCCACACTCGACAGCTTTGTTCGCCAAACTGTGTAGGAGGCAATGCTTTCCCTCTTCTCACATGGATCCCTCCTTCACACAATCCCTTTTCCTTTATTCATAAGTTTTTCTTATCTTACATTGTACTTCCACCTCTACTACTCTCCTCCTATCTTCTTCGCCTTAACCACGGGGATATCCCTCTTCAGATCCTTAAGCCCCCACCATCGAAAGAAACATCTTATCAGGAAACCCATCTATTGCAAACTCATCAAGCCATCCACCCGCACCTAATGGTTTGGTCTGCCTGTAATCCTCTTATATGTAGAATTACCCAATTCTAAAAAGCCTCTCTAGTTGTGACTTCATAAGGCCTATGGATCTACTTTCACTTGAAACTATCATATACACGATCAACGCCAACTACAAAATCAATCTCACGACACAGTTTATCACCTCATGAAATGTAGTTTGGAGGCTACATCAGTTATATATCTATACTTCCTTGGCAGAGGAGCTACTAACCATTGGAAGGGTTGTCATATATAGCTAGCATGGTATTTTGCCATGAATTTTGAATATGAGGATCCACATGATGATTTGAGGTATTTTCAAGTCTTATGCTTGTATTGTTTCTATTTTCTTAGTTTAGAAGTAAGGCTATAGAATTTAACCGAAACCTAAATCACCATCTTGTTCTTATTTGTTAATATCTAGCAACCTAGACATATCATTTCCTCAACCAAAAGGGACATTCCCTCGATTATTTTCTTAAACATAAGGTCCAACACAAATAAAATACATTCGTTATTAACTTAAACAGATTTCAATATATCCACAAAAGATATCTGGTCAAACGATTTCAATTCATTGATTGAAGATATAATTTAGAGAGATGCAATCTGCAAATATAATGTTGATGTTGCTGGAGGTATAGCTGGTCATGTGTGTACATGGAATTTCATCTGTACCTATTAATGTTTAAGAGATATCTGACGTGTATTTGTAGTTTTTGTATCACACTCTGGCCATCTCTATACTTTAGAGATGTAGGTGATGTGTATACAGAGGATTTCATGTTTTATATGTAATCCAACAAATACCTACCTACTATATCTATAGCATTGA
The DNA here is from genome assembly GCA_036346375.1 of Guadua angustifolia. Classification (NCBI taxonomy): domain Eukaryota; kingdom Viridiplantae; phylum Streptophyta; class Magnoliopsida; order Poales; family Poaceae; genus Guadua; species Guadua angustifolia. Next base: position 16,497,447 of record CM070520.1, read on the forward strand.
TAGGTAAAGAATAAATACCATGTATATACATCACCTACATCTTGTATATCTCCAAAAACATTGATACCCAAAGATGTAATTCAACGAATGCCTACTTGTTTACCATGTATGCACATTACCTACATCTTGTATATCTTCAAAAATATTGATACCCAAAGATGTAATCCATGAATGCCTACCCGTTATATCTCAAATATTAATACATAAAGATGAAATACCATGTATACACCTCGCATATATATGAAAACATTGATAGCCAAATATATTAATATTGGAGATATAATAGGTGGGTATTTGTTGGAGCACATCTTTGGCTATTAATGTTTTCCAGAGATATGCTCCAATAAATACACACTTATTATATCTCCAACATTAATATGTTTGACTATCAATGTGCTATCAATGTTTTCAGAGATATGTGAGGTGTAGCTGAGGTGTATATATACGTGGTATTCTATCTTTCTATATTAATGTTGTAGGTATAACTGGTAGTCATTCATTGGATTACATCTTTGGGTATCAATATTTTTGGAGATGTACAAGATGTATGTGATGTTCATACATGGTAAACAGGTAGGCATTTCTTGGATTACATCTTTGGGTATCAATATTTTTAGAGATATTCAAGATGTAGGTGATGTATAGCATGGTATTTCATTTTTACCTATTAATGCCATAGATATTAGAGGTAGGTATTCGTTGGATTACATATAAAACATGAAAAATTCTTTGCATACACATCACCTACATCTCTGAAGTATACAGAAGGTCAGAGGTTTCACATAAAAGCAATAAATACACATCAGTCTTATCTCCAACATTAATAGATAAAGATGAAATCCCAGTAACATGCATCACCAGATATATCTCCAGCGACATCAACATTAATTGTTAGAGATAGAATCTACAAATGCATATCTCACTAGCACCTTTGTTTTGGAGCGAAAACTTGTGCATTTTTGTTGGTACCGATGATATAGCCCTATTTGGCAGAGCTCAGCTTGTAGACTAAAATAAAGTGAATTAAGTTTATATTTTTATTCTAAAATATAAATAAGATGATCTATCTAAATATTCTAATATACTCACAGCTCCAACCCTATAGATTTCTAGAGTTAAAAATATTCTGCTTCATCAACTCTATAAATTAGAGCTGTGCAAATACCGTCCTAGCAAAACTGCCTGAGAAATCACCAATATAAAAAGGGCCGGAGGGAGGCCTCTCCATCACCACCTCACCCTTTCTCTCTCATCTCACACTTGGAATTGCCAATAGAATACAAAAACAGCGTTAGGAGAGAAGAAAAGAAAAACTACCCAGAGAGAGAGAGAGACCGAGCGAGAAGGGTGGGAGATTGATAGACACAGCACCCAAGCCTCGAGCCCGTGGCTCGGCGGCGGCTGGGATGCGCCTCGGCAGCTCTCCTCCGGGCCGAGCGCCGCAGCGGGAGATCCCAATGGCGCAGGACTGATGGGTGAGTGGTTTCCTTTTCCTTTTTCTCCGGTGAATTTTTCCGTGGTTTCTTGTTGCTGCTGGCTCGGTTTCTTTGGGATCTTTGTGCTTCCGATTGGCCCCTGAGGGAAACGCCGGATCTTGTCGCGGTTTTTGCAGGTGCCGGAGCGGTTTCGATTGCGAGAGGTCAGATCTTGGGCGGTGGAATGCACGTGAGGCGAGGTGGCAAGGTCAGTTTCTCTTGGCTCCTTTCTTTCCCAGTTCGAGATCCGTTTCCTTGATAGCGTCCGTTCTCGATTGGTTCTTGATTGCTTCGGTGGTAAAAGATCAGTTATAGTTGGCTATTTGTTGGTTTCTTGGGAGCAGGGAGATTCTGGTTGCTGTATTTGATGCAAGAATTAGGTCATGTGGATCTTGTACCTCAAACGCTTACTGCTATTTGCGGTTTTTCTTTTTGCTCTCATCGTTTATGTGCTCTCTTGCTGCAGATTGGACCCTTAATTTAGGGACAAGAAAGAAGGGGAGTTTGCAAGAAGCCTCCTATTGGGTTCTTTCTAGCTGCTGGAAGATCCATACAGCCTTTAGGTTTGCTGCTGGTGAGGATTTTGAAGGCTGCTCTGGTCATGTTGGGGGACCAGCGCATGATATTCTCGCTTGAGTCAGCAAGCTCATCAAGCTCTGCCCCGGCCTCAGCACCCTCTGAAGAGCTCGCTTCCAAAAGCCGGAAACTTGTGCTCGATAGCTTGGAGGTGTTGGGGGCGCAGAAGGAAGAACAAGCGAAGGGCCTGGTGAATCGTCGCAGCAAGAAGAATAAGATTGCCGGTGGTTCGGGGAATCCTGAAACGGAAGGTTGGTGCTCCGAAATGCAGGATACTGATCAGAATGGTGAAACCAACACAAGTGAGCTCATAAGCCCAATTGGGCGGGAGTTGGCAATTACCTGCCTTCTCCACACTCCACGATCCTATTATGGCTCAATAGCATGCCTTAACCGGTCTTTCTGCTCCATTGTGAGGTCTGGGGAGCTTTATAGGTTGAGGCGGGAGGCACGCATTGTCGAGCACATGATCTACTGCTCATGCAATGTGCTCGAGTGGGATGGTTTTGATCCATGCCGCCAACGGTGGTTCAGCATACCTTCCATGCCTGCCATAGAGTGCTTCACGCTTGCTGACAAGGAATCCCTTGCTGTGGACACCAATATCCTTGTCTTTGGAAAGAAAGTGGAGGCCCATGTTGTGCTAAGGTATAGCCTCCTAACTAACTCTTGGGCAACAGGGGATATGATGAACTCACCCCGGTGCTTGTTTGGCTCGGCAAGCTTTGGTGATAGGGCAATTGTAGCTGGTGGCATTGGTGACAATGGTACATTGAACTCTGCTGAGCTGTATGATTCTGAAATGAAGACATGGACCACTCTTCCAAGCATGAATAAGGCGAGGAAGATGTGCTCTGGTTTCTTCATGGATGGTAAATTCTATATTATAGGCGGGAAAGCTGATAGCCATAATGAAATCCTTACTTGCGGCGAGGAGTTTGATTTGGATAAGGGCACCTGGCGGTTGATCCCAGATATGGCATGTGGCCTTAATGGCGGGAGTGGCGCTCCACCACTTGTTGCTGTTGTGAATAATGAACTTTATGCTGCTGATTATTCAGAGAAGGAGGTTAGGAGATATGACAAGGTTAATAATGCCTGGATCACTCTTGGATCATTACCTGAAAGGTACACATCAGTAAATGGTTGGGGCTTGGCGTTTCGTGGTTGTGGGGATAAGCTCATTGTGATTGGTGGAATGAGTGCACCTGGTGGCGGGGTGATTGATATTTGTTCCTGGGTACCCAATGATGGACAGCCAGACTGGAAAATCATTGGCAGCCGCCGTTCTGGAAGCTTTGTGTACAACTGTGCTGTAATGGGCTGTTGACATACCAGGGCTATTACATTATCTACTGTACATCTTAACCAAAAGGAAGGATAAAAGAGGCAAATTCTGCTGAGCTTGTTTAGTGATTCTGCTCGATGGGTAATTTCTGCCTCCTTTGGCATTTTAGGCTGAGCTGAATATTGGGTAGAACTTTCTCATGTAGCTTCTTGGTTATGTCTAATCTCTTCATTTAAATTCCATTTGGAGGGCCTGCAAGTGATCTCCAGAAAGTGGGACATGCAGTGCAGCATTAGGTTAATAATTTGGTGCAACCTCAAACATTTTGATCTGCCTTGGATACCTTGATGAAAGTTTTTTAGCTCCAGAGTGTAGCCTTACATTGGCAAACCATTTGCCCATAGATTGTAAGAAATAAAGGAAGAAAGAAATATGTCCTTGTTGATAATTGTTGTCTCTTCTTATTTAATTGTGACTGGTGACAGTTGTGAATTGTTTCCTTTTATTTATGCAATCATTTTGTTAGATGTATTGAGTAATGTGTACTCATCGACTGTGCTGTGGTACGCTAACCATGGTGTCTGATTAGTTCATTCGTTTCAATTTGCCTTCTTGAGTGGAAAAGTCTGTTATTGGTCATTTGTGATGAACCTGATCAATAAAAATGCGATAGTTCTGAGCTTATTATCATGTGCAGCTTAGTAGTCCTTTGAGTATAGTTTTTGTACCTTTGAGGTTTCTCTAAAGATTTGCAGCAGTATCTTCTGCTGTGATGTTTGCATGATATTAAAAGTATTGGTGTGTTTTCTCACTTGTAGTTCTTCGCTAATATTTCATGGTACCATGTCTCACATGTCCAATTGCCATAAATGGACTAAGCATTTCTGTTGTTCCATGTTCAAGCTTTATTGCAATATAAAGCATATGAATGACAGTACTGACATGCCTCTAGGACTCTAGGTTTAAATTTCCGCACAAAAGTTCAATGGATGCTCTTGTGGTGCTCAACAGCATACATGATGATGAAGGCCATGAATTGTCATCGCCATTAGGCAGCGAATCCTTTGTGAGGCTCATGGGGTTAGCTAAGGGGTGTTTGATTTTCCAGCTCCATCAAAATCATTGGTGGGTTCTAGCTCAGAAATTTGTGGAGCTAGAGTACATTAAGAGTGTTTAGGTAAATCATCTTGTTTACATTTTAGACTAAAAATATAAACTTAATTCACTTTATTTTAGCCTATAAGTTTTTCTGAGCTCTCCCAAACAGGGTCTAAAGGGTTAGATTTTAGCTCTCTGTATATTGAGGGGGTTCTTTAATGGTATTTGTTAACTACCAAACTTTTAGCTTTTTGTAGTGATCAACACACACACACACGTGTGCATCCCTACACACACTAAGAAATTTTTTTGGAGGCTCCAGGGCCTCCGGAGCATAGGTACACGCTATCCCACTGAATGCGCATACATGTGTACCCATTTTTATTAGTGGTGGGTGCACACGTTCAACGAGAGTTGAACAGGGGCGGGCTGGCGAGCGGTGCTGCGCTCAAGCCAACTGAGCTACGCTCAGTTCTCGATAATTTTTTTATTGTTAAGGGCATACTAATCGGTACTGAATTATTTAATTTGTTGAGGTCTATGCCTAAAATGGTGGTTTAACCTAGCTTTGGACTCAGCTCTTATGGGCTTTAAGGTTGAGGCTAGGACCAGACAGGAAGCTTATCTGAAGCTTATTGACTAAGCTAAAGCTCCTCTTTCATTAGAAGCTCCTGAGTAAGCTTGAGCTAGTGGGAGGTGTCTTTTGGAGCTTATGAGCGGAAGACCTTACAATCTGGCATAGTGGAGAAACTGCCAAGGGCTCCATGTTTAACGTGTTTGCAGTACTATACTGCGTGCAATATGGTTGTCCTACAATGGGGAATCCAGTATATGTATTTCTCATCTATATCAAGGTTATACTAAAGTGGGTGGTAGGTGAATATAGATAGATATCTACTACTAACAAGAATGTTCTGTGATTTTTTTCATGTGCTTTCGTCTTTTTTTTGTGTGTGTGCTTTTTTTTCATATGCTCTCATCAGAAAACTATTTTGTCGAGTATTCTTCTTACACAGAGTCTCGTAGAACACCACTCTTTTAAATCACATCAGCAGCAGCGAGTGACTGGAGCGTTACAGTATGCAACTACTATTCTATATTTACTCAATAATTTATGTACTGTAACAATTGTGGAAATAAGTGTCAATTTGTTGTTTGATGTGAGGGGTTAGGTGTCTTTTAAATAAAATTTGAGTAGAAGGGATAGTACAAATGAGTTTCCATGCTTGTGTATGAGAAATGGCTTACAAATAAATGACCTGCAATTATACGTAGTTTGTGTCTTTGTAATGCAAAAGTTTGTTGGAGGATAGATGGTCTTGATGAAGCTTATGTATTTCTTTGGTATTACTCTCTTGAAGTAACAATCCTATTTGGCAATATCTGTGCATCTTTTTTCTCCTTTTTTCTCCATGCATATATTCTACTGGTATTTTGTGGTAGTATGGGAGAGATTCTTTTTTCTGAATGAAATTTCTAGGGAATAAGTTCTTCATGTCTACTTTGTTAATTTTCTAGCTGTCCTTTAATTTCTAGGGGGCCAGTAAGATAAGTCATTAGCAGTAGTGAATATTTTTAAAATTTTAGCACTTGTGCATTACTCTGCTTAAATGCAAGGTGGTTCAATTCTTTTCAATAGCACTTGTCGTTCTTATGGAAAACCTTTGTAATGCTTAAGCATATATTCTACATGCTTCGGCATGTTAAGCTATCTGGGAGGGCTCTCAAGTCGGACGCACTCCCCTGTTCTGGTGAGCTATAACAATATTGAGTAGTGAGTAGTGATGTACATGTGTAGCATGTAGTGAGTAATTAGGTACTCTAGTTTATAGAATGGGCTATTCAAATATAACCAAATCAGCAGAAGGATCTAATGCAACTTTTTTATGACATGATCCTGACAAAGCAATCCACAGCAAGGTTTGCACGCACAGTAGCAGAAGATAGCTTTTTTATATTGATTATGCACATTATGGGTTACTCTCTGATGTTTCTTAGGAACACACATCAGATAGACAGATACACAAACAACAGCTGTTTTAGACTTTTAGTGGATAGCATGCCATTTCTGTACTGTTCTTTCCTCTTGCAAGCATGATTTGCAGGTCTGGAAAGTATGGTATCATATTCAAATGGTGCCATTTTTTCCTGAGATAACGTTGAGTCTTGATATTGCAAAAACAGACTTTTCTTCACTATGGTCAGCTGAGCTACATCGCAGTTTTCAGTTTCTATATCTCCAGTATTATAATAAATGTTGTTATGAATAGCACTTGTTGTATTCAATATGAGGCCAATGACCAGTATATATAGTTGTACAGGTGGGAATAAAAGGAAAACCTATACAAGACAATACCTATACTAAGAAACCTTATATAAGGAAAACCTGTTCTATCTTTTTTTAACTGTCCCATTTCACATATGGTGCCAGTGGCATCATTTCATCATGTTTCTTTAATTTTACATCAGTTTCAAGTAGTGGACTGCTATGCTCCTTTGTAATGTCCTACCATCAAACACTTCTGCCATCCTCCATGTCGACAACTTGACAATTCCGGCTGCCCCTCCAGATGGTTAGCAGACATATTGTTTGGTGATGGCTGCATCGAAATTAAATGCTGTTATATTATTTAACCAAATTTTGTTGATATTTAATCATTTGGCGGGTTAATGACATGCATGAACTTCCAGATATTCAAGCTGTATTGAATTATGAGTCTGTGATATTTAATTGATAATTGTGTGGGTTCCTTTATGCATATCTAGTGACTGTTGTGAGCAAGGTGTAATACATTGAGTCAACTAGTACTGCTCAATGAGTATCACAATGGTGCATCCTTATATTTGAACTCCAGTTCATCTTGTCTAGAGTCATTATTAATACTTCAGCAATCCAGAAACTATGCAAACTCCTTTATTAGATTACTTGTATATGCCTGAGTTGGAATATTGATATCCACACGACTTAATCACAGTATTGTGTTATCAGATCAGGAACTCAGGAGCAAAATGTAAGCCATTTTTCATGAGTTTTGGGTTTTAATTTCATTTTGTTTTTGTCATGTGAACTTTTTTTTTCATTATTCAGAAGTGTAAAATAGTTTTGGCCATTTATCTTGTTGTGAGAAGTTTCTGGAAGTGTTTTATCTTATATTATTAGAAATGGCTTGATTATTCAAAACAAATTAATTTAAAATATGGTTCAAATGATTTGCAGTACAGTTCTTCATGTTAACGCCTGTAGTGGAAAGGATTTTAGGACATTTTATGTAGTAGCATTTTTGTTCTGTCTCAGTAGTGCAAGAATATTTTGATATCAACCAATATAAAATTCTTGGTTATTCAAAGCACATGAATTTGGAATAAAGCTTGGATCAACTAGATGTAATTCTATTTGCATGTTCATCCGTGAGTTTGGGTCTGACACTATTCCTTGTTGGTTCAAGTTTGATTGTGTAGCTCAAAATTTGGGTATCCTTATATGTAGAAATTTACAGCTAAGCATTAAAACATGTTGTACTTATGGATAACTACCGAGATGTTATGATGATATTCTATAGATTTTATTGACTTCCGTTGCTACTTGCTACCTATGCTTTGTGGCTTGAAATCCCAAATGCCCTTTCTAGATATTCTAGAAAATAACGAAATTTCCATCTTTTTGTTTATCATGAACAGTTAAGCTATGTTATACAAGTATTCAGATAATTGCATTGGATCCACTAGTATTTTGATATTTTGCAGAAGAACGCACAGGTCTGGTACAGTTTACCTTAAATTATACAAGTTTCTTTGTATCAGCATTTAGTCTGCATTTTGCAAACCCAGCAAGCATTACTTCAAAAGAAACTTTCTGTTCAAATATAGGTCAAGCTACCATATTGGAGTTTTAGTTTTTTATTGGAACCGTGAACAATTAGATATTGCTAATTTGTTGATATTTCTGCTTTTGTTGACACTTGAATCTAATAACATGTTTGCTCCTTTTGATGCCTCATGCCTCATAACATATTTTGCAGTTGTTTTTGGTATATATGCTGTTGTAGTATCTTTTGGTTTGACATCAAATAGCAATGCTACAAATATCTGTCTCGCATTGTTTGAACATGGTATTTGTGAAGTGGTGGGTTTTCTTCTGTCCGTTCAACCCCCAAAGCAACTTCTGGAATGTCAAGTTGATGTTTGTGTTCTTCGATTGGGGGCAATATATCTCTCATTTGTTATTTTCGTTCATGAAGAGGGGAGTGCATTCTTTACTAGGATTTTGTTCTGGAATGTCAAGTTGATGTTTGTGTTCTTCGATTGGGGGCAATATATCTCTGATTTGTTATTTTCGTTCATGAAGAGGGGAGTGCATTCTTTACTAGGGATTTTTGTTCTGGAATGTCAAGTTGAGAACAAAGTAAAGCATGGAACAAGCATATGGAATTGTGCTGGAAGACTTTCCCTGGGTGCTTCACCTGGAGAACAAAGAAAAGCAAAGGCAGAAGCAGAAGGGACAAGCAATCAAACAAATGGTGTTACTCAAAATTGCGACAAGCCTCTGAAAAAAGAATCGAATTCTTAACCCAAATTTTGGGATGGCGATGATCTTTTAATTATATGTCGTTGAATTTTTTTCAATAACAGTTTTAAGCCAGAGAATCTTCATTCCCTTCATATGCGCTGCAGGATTCGAGTTTGGTGGAATCTCCAAAGGAACCGCTCCATTAGCTGCATGCCTTGGTGGCTACATGATGATGAAGGTTCGTTCGTAAGGGTCAAAATTTCACTTATGGATAATCTACACGTGGAAATCAAAGGTGAGTGCGTAAAAGCTTCTTGTTTACTCATTTGAAAGCCAATTTAGTTACTGTTGCTATGATGTAACTCAGCCATTTGGCATTTTAGAAATTCCCTCCAAAGTAAGCTGGGAGCATAAAGTTATTTTGCTAAGGAATTTATCCTGCCCCATATTATTCTTGATACGTACCTACTTTGGAGCATAAAGTTGCTAATCTCACTGCTTTATGGCCATGATGTGTCTATATTTTGTTGGCATGAAGTCCAATGATGCGCTTTCCCCTGTCAATTTACACCGGTCACAACCCACGACATTATATTAGATGCAACTCAGCGGGCTGAAGGATATGTGAATTGTTTTGCGTGTGGACGTCGCACTAGTTGTCTAGTTCTTGAGAAGACAGCATTACCGAACAAGTCAGTTCCAACCGAACCATATGCAAGTGAATGCTCCTCAGGCCCGTCTTGGTGCTATAGATTTCTTCACTTGCCATTTGCTGGACGAGGCAAAAGGCGATGCCTGATGGAGACCTGTAATTTTTTTTTGTGATAGTTACTACTTTGTTGGTGCTGTCATGTCCGCAAATTGGATGACTGTGAGGTACTGAACATTACCTGTTGGGAAGATGGTGCTCTTGCATTGGCACCAATTACAAGTTGGCAACATCATGGCATCTTGTGCCTTTTGCAGCTCCCTCACCCTGTGGTCCATAGTAGGGTGCTCAGTTTGCATGTAAACATGTAAAGTACACGGCGTATACTCTTCTACTTATTCAGGTGTCCCTTGGCCTCTGTAGACTGTGCTCTGTAGTGCCCATTTCCCCCCCTTTCGGGGAGTCCTTGGTCTCCATAGGTTGCAACTTTGTACTATGTGCCTGGCAAATTTAGGTGATGTTAATGTTATCTTATCACTAGATGTGTATTTGAGTATTTCTCCTTTTGCCCTTTAAATGCCACAGCCTTTATTTGAGTATCACTAGATGCTCAATTTCCAAATGTTTTTGGCATGAACAAATTCCTTCAGCCTGCTCCACCTATTTAAGAACTACTTGTGAGAGACCTTCCAAACTTGATGCTCCTTGCTTCCATCCAGCATTCCTAGAATATAATTTTGAGTTTTCAATATTTGGAAATTTGTGACTTACGGCCCTCTGGCCTCTTAAAAATGTGACATTCTTGCCATTTCTCATATTATGTATTTGGCTCACAGCCTCATATTACCGTATACCCATTAGCATTGAGAGTAATTGTGTATCCATGTAGATATTTTTTGGAGCCTATAGATGTAGATAGTACCTATTCATTCGATAACACTGGTGATGTGCCTTACTGATGATGACGATGATGATGATAGCAACATAGTAATTTCATGATCACAGGGTCCAACAAGTGAGTCCTACAGAGCCATAAAAATAATACTAGGTAATATTTACAAATGCGAGGTTTTTATGTCCCAGACTCTTAGTTTATATCACTGAACACGCATATCCTCGGAAATCAATGCTTTTCTGGCCATCTTGTTCCTTCATTTTTCGAATCAAACTCTGTATGAATGTAATTATAAAAATAGCCTCCTCCCGTATCACGAAAGCACCAGTAGATTTATACTAGTTAGACCTACCATGGTACACGAGAGTGGCACGTAACACGTGTCACTTGCTAAGGCTTCTACGGTAGAGAGGGACTATTTTTACAATTGTGTCTAGATTTTCGGGTAAAAAAAAAGTGCGAGAGACAAGAAAACTGCATGGCTCTAAACCCTCCGAGATGTTGCAAAAGACAGAATTCTCTCTCGAAATTAGTTAGCGGAGATAAAAAAAGGCGATGCCGACGCGGACATGAGTTCTGTGAGAGGTACAATCTCTCCTATCCAAAAAGGGGAAAAAAATAAAAATGAAAGAAAAATGGACGATTGTGAGGCGGTCCATGTCACGAGAATCACGACAAGTCGGATCACCGAACTTTCCCTGTTGGAAAACGATATATGCTGCAGCAACATTGACGTTGGTGGCGTCCCTTTGTGCCTTTTGCACTTCGCGGTTATATCCTACTGTTCTTGCACTTGTACAAGTTGTACCTTTCATCTATCGTAATCATTTTATTATCCGAATTTTTTTTTTTGCCCCGGCAAGCTACGGTCAGAAAGTTAACCGTTGATTGCAACGTTTACTCGAGATTGGTTGATGTGAAAAGGAGATAAATTAATCTAGTTTTCAGCATAAAAAAAAAAACTAAAGGAAGCGTCTAGTGCCTGGTCGGCCCATCCTACGTGTCGGTTCAACATCGGTGAACTACTTATACAGCAATCGTGATACGCAATAAAACGCGTAATAACGCCATTGTACGCTCCCCCCTAGCCGCTAGATCTTTGTAGAACAAATCGCCGTCAACCGTTCGATCTCATAAACAACATGATTAAATGCACACAAGTTTCGCCCTCCCCGGTATCACGTATTCGTAAAGCAAAGTGCTATCAAGCATTCGATCCCATCCCAAATACCATAACAACATCGTGAAATGAAAGCAACAAAAAATATATCGGCGCAACAAAAACAAAGCTTCCACAACAAACACATCCGTACCTCAGATGCAAAAAAAAAAAATCCCAACCGTCCAACAAAATTAAGAAAAGCCTTTGTGCAACAAAGTTTCAACAACACAATACAATAAATAAACATCTGTGTTGAAATAACCGAAAGTGTCTCAATTGTGGTTTGTGGACTGAGTTTTTTCAAGCCAAACGAGTTAAATGAATTATTCGCTAACTTGCTCGTTAAACTCGTTAAGATAACGAGTTCAAATCACATCTCGGCTCGACTTGTTAAGAAATGAGTTCAAGCCAAGTCGAGCCGAGTTTTCGAGTACTCATTTAGCTTAGAAGTTTCGAGTTTTTTTTCGACCCCTACAAGTAAGGCACTTACATGGAAGGAATGGATGGTCAAACTTGCTCGGGTGACATGTATAAGGTTAAGTGGGACTTAGGAGGAGGTGCATTGCATCGATTAGGGCCGGAAAAAAAAGCTCGGTAGTGGGGCTTGTTGGCTCGATTCAAAATTGTTCCAATTATACTCGTTCATTGGTTAAATATTGAAATGAGTCAATTTCGAATGAAATTAGATTTTGCTCTGGCTTGGCTCATTGGCTTGGTTCTAAAAATACATCCAAATTATAGATAAAATGATATTAAATGAAACTATGTCAATTTCGGAAAGAGCTCGAAAAAATGAGAATTTGGCTCGATTTCTACCCCTAGTATCGATGTGCAAGTGAGAAGCCAACGTGTCGAATTTTTTCTTCTCGCTCCGGACTTAGGAGTCGTAACAATTCTCAAATCTAAATACTGCAACATCGTAACAGTAGGAGGTTGAGAGTAGTACGGGATACTGGGATGTGCAAGCCACCAATCATGAGGAACAGTGGAAGGAGCAGACAGCCTAATAATATCAGATGTCACTTAAAAGAAAGGCTTTTTTTGCTAACAAATGTGCAAGTGATAAACAGGACTGCATCGCTGGGTGTCTGAAACTGAAGTTAACATGTCAATGTCACCCTTTCTAACAGCACACATTTATGTGCAACTGTACTCTCAAGTCCCAACTACCAAGTCAGTAAGCTACACCAGGAGTCCAGGACTAACCAGGTGTGCCATCAGGAGTTCAAGGCTTCAAGCACAACGGTACATTGGGGATTACCAAAATTTAAAGATGAATCCATAAAGTGCATCAACCATAACATGCAAAGTTGAAGTCAAGGAAAACATATATAACAGCACACCTGAATTCAGCATCTCCAAACGTAATTGAACTTGAGCTGCCTAACATAGTGCCAAATAACACAAACCACCCTCTGAAGGAAACCCTGCTGAAATTCTGAAACTCTGCAACACAGGCAGCAAGCTGCGGATCTCAGGCTTAAGTTCTTATAGCCAAGAAATTATAAATTTCTTATGATGATTACATATCGGGAAACAACTATTTGCCCTTCTCTTCTCATTCCTCATCCTCTTCTTTTGGTTCTTTCTCTTCACCCTACCGGGGGGACCTCCACCGAACAGGCTTGTCAGTGAAAAGTCAATGTGCTTCTCACTCAACCCTAACCATGAACGAGGGGATGTTGACAATCTGCCTGCCGACCCTGCACAGTGGTTTCAAAAGTTAATGAGAGGCCTTTAGAAAAGATATCGATTTGACAGTATAAAAGATTATGAATAGTAGCATCATGTTTGCACTATGGTATCAAATATCAATGGTAAGTCTTCTAAACGAATATTTTAGTGGGGGGGCATTAGAGAACATTGTTGCATCAATAAGTTTTTAGGAGACCAGCATGAGACTTTGTCTGTGATGTCATCACCTGCCTAGTCGACTGTTAAAGTTCAACTTAACAAAACACTCGAATATTAGACAGCAGCCAGTAACTAGACACCGAACTACATCAAATGGAGTGTACCGAATTTGCTGTTTACATGTTTGAAGTTTAAACTCCACTAGCAAAACCCTAAACCACAAGTAACATGCACGCATGGAAAGAATAACACCTCCGCAGTTCCACTCAAAGAAGGGGGCAAGGGGCATCAGAGGATACTTGTAGCATCAAAGATTGTCCCGTTGACTGTTGCCTGATGCTCCATCCAATGTCATCAACCAGACTCACATGAAATGAGACAAAATGAAGCAGCTTGAATACCAAGTGCTTAAGTAAGGGTAATTTTCCCAATTGAAAAAACATCGACAACTCTGCGTACTCAGTCAAGAGACAGCCAACAGGACAAATTAACATTATACCCAACAATTGTTAGATAGCATACATTGTGCAGCTACAACAATAAGGTACCAGAAATGGACATTTAACTAAGACACTACAAGATCAAGAAAACAAATGGAGGAACATAGCATCACGAGCATGGTGGATGGACTTGGCCGTACCAGCCTTGAAGACAAGAGTCTGAAGACGCCTTGCAAGGAAGTTCTCCACAGTAAGGGCCAGGACATAATCAAGCTTGTTCTGCCCCTCAGCAAGGTGTAACATCCCGTTTTTCAATTTTCTTGAGCTTGAAATTCAAAATCCGAACCCTGGAAAATTTTCTCGAATTAAATCCAGCTTAAACGGAATTTTTAAAGTCAACAAGAATTTAATTTGATTAATCCATATATCAAACTAATTATTTCTTATTTTTATTGGGTTCCTTGCATTTCATTTGATTTTTCTGAATTTTTGGAGATTTTTCAGAATTTATTTACTATTTATTTGGATTTATTGAAGCTTATTTGAATTTCTGATTTAGGAAATGTATTAAAAATACTCAAAAGTCCTTCGGGCCGATTCCACTGTTTATACCCCGCCGGCCTGCTACTGTTCATACCTGGCCCGGCCCGTTTTCCATACACAGCAAAACCCTAGCGTATCCACCGTTGATCGCCGATCCAACGGCTGGAGTTCGCGCCGCCTCTCCACAGTAAACCCTAAACCTATTTTGCGTTTTCCCTCGCCGTCCGATGCCGATCTAGCGGCTCATGCGTCCACATCGCCCGAAACCCGCCGCCAAGACAAGTAGCCGCGGCGACCAACCTCGCTATCCGAGCCAAATTCGCATCCCTAGGCTATAAAAGCGGTCTGACCCTTCCCGAGGTTTCCTCTCCGCGCCGACAGCCTCTTTCTTCTCCCATGAGACGCCGTCTGGAGGAAGCTAGACTCGCCGGTTGCTCCACCGCCGAGTTGTTCCGCCGCTCTTGCTCCTCTCCGTGAGTCTCCGTAGTGTCTTTGGTACCGTCGAGTCCATCTTTGCAAGAGCTACCGGAAGCACTAATTCTTTTACTCGTTCCGGCCGTCCTTCGCCGGTTGGCATGTCGTCGTCTCCAGCTCCGTTGAACCAGCGCCGCCACTCGCCGTCGTTATTCCTCGAGTCCTCCCGGCCGTCGGATCATCAACCAGCGGCTGGATCTGCGCCACGTACCTCGGTAAACCTCCAACCAAACAGATTCGCCACCTCATCGCCATGTCATCGCCGCGTGTGCGCCACTTGGGTGCCACGTTTGCTCTAGTGCCGTGTCAGCACGCCACATCGTCGTTTGCATCGCACGTGTCGCCCCGTGTCGCCAGGTGTGCGCCACGCAAACCGCAACCCTAACGTGTACGCCACGTGTCTGCCAGGTGTGCGCCACATCGTGCCACGCATTCGCCACATGTCCGCCACGTACACGCCACGCCACCACATACCTCTCGGTGCACTCAGTTCACGGTGAACCGTGTAGCTGACGTATGGACCCCACATGTCAGCGCATTGATGTTATTATGTTCTGATTTAATTCCGAAAATCAGAAATTCCAGCGAATCGCGTAGCTTTACACGTGTCGATCTATTTAATTCTGATTTTCTTCCATTTAAAACTTCGGAAGCTCCGTTCTCCTCCGTTCGAACTCCGATTTGAACGATTCAAATTTCTAAATTCATCTAAAATTAAGATCTATCTGTTGGTGTTATTTTTATGAATTTTTGAATTTTATTTATTTCTGTTTATTTATTATTTTGCCTCGATTCGCGTGTTTCGCGTGTAGACGACGCACCGGTTGAGGAAGAAGAGCATCCAGCAGGCGTCGCAGCAGCAGGGGTGGAGGAAGGCAAGTCTCCTTGACCATGTTGAACCCAAATTCATGAGATACTATTTTGTTTTTAAATTATTGCATGCTATTTGAATTATGAATCGTACTTTGATGTCGTTTTAAATGTTTAGATAAATGCCAACTTGTTATGCCCACATTGATATTCATGTTGACAACCATTGATACCCTAGGAAAACTAATTACTGTAGCTAATGGTAATTAATCTTGCTATGGGAACGGTAGAAAAATGCTTAGCCATGCTTAAACACGCCAAGATTTTATCCTTATGGAAATAATTTCATTCTTGATTAAAGATGATTTATGAAATGTATGGCAATTGGTGTTGCGGTATTAATTTGAAAGTTAAAAGTGAAAAATGATTTGGACCGGGCGGATTGGTTGAATGGTGGGTGCGGAAGCACAAAATTTTGGAATATGATTGCCGCCTAGTCAATTAAGGACCTATTGTTTCGACACCATGGGCCATGCTATACAAGACAACCACATGTCTATATGGGTACGACTGCTAAGTAATTTGCATGTATCGTTAGTTGACTTCGCCATTGGGCATGCGGTTTGTTTAAGGGTACTTGCAAGGCGCAAGAGGGCTTCGATCGGGTAGCCCTACCAATGTGAAACCTTAGCGGGCGGAGTCGGTAGCGGTAGTATGCATTGTAAAGGCCTTGTCATGATCTCCCTGCCGACACACCAAAGGAAGTGTGTTAATTGCATGGCGCAAGGGGCTGATCATGTCGTGTGGGTAAAGTGTACCAGCTCTGCAGAGTCTTAAAAACTACTTGAGTAGCCGTGCCTACGGATAAGGGCAAGCGTGGAACGCTTTCACATAGTAGATTTTTCTGGTTTTTGATTTTAAATTGAAAATGATGGATTTGGTTTAAACATGGAAATGTGGTTGGGAATCCGCGAGCGGCTAGAGCTCCCGGATATTAATTTGGCGGCTAGAGCCAACCAGGTCGTCGGTACCTGGAAAATTGTTGATACTTCAATTTAATTAATTATGCTATTTTCATTTTGTCAAATGCTGCTTTATGAATTTACTATTTGTATTTAAATTTCAATTTCGCTTTATGCAAATGAACCCTATATGCCATCCTTTGTTTAAGCCTTGCATTTAGTTAATTGCATTAAGTTTTCGAGACTTGCGAGTATATTGCATACTCACCCTCGCATGTCATTGCGGGGCTGCTTATTCCATAAAGCAGATGATGGAAGAAGGGGTGAGCAAAGAGCTAACGATACACCGTTCGACATCTGTGGTGAAGGCTATGAAGAGGAGGACGACTCGATCTTCTAGGGAGCGCACCCCAGTCGGTTGCCTGTGGGCTAACTGATTGGCTCTTTTTGTTCTACATTTCCGCTGCTACTTTTACATTTCAGCCGTAAGGCTTCATACTTGTAATAATGTGATGATGTTGGTACACTCTTTTGCTTAATACTGTTATGAACTTTATGATATGTCTGTGTTATCATCACTGTATGCTGTGTGCGCTAGCTGTTCCTGGACTAGTGCGGTTGAAACACAGGAGGGTTCGGATTTGGTAAATCCGGGGTCCTCACAGAGGTGGTATCAGAGCCATATCGACTGTAGGTCGCAACCCTAGTTAGAATGGTCGTTAGAATTTCAAAATTATTTTCTAAATCAAACCAACGAATTTGAATTTAGAAGTTGGTCTCCTCTTATCTTATTCTTAGGTTCTTACTCCTTTCCTTTTCTGAATGTTATTTTGAAATTTAAATTTGAACTTATCCCCTGAAATTTCTTTAAGTCTTCGATCCACTGCAAGATCGGTGAATGGACTGCTAGAAGGATCAAGATGACGGAAGACCGTTCAAAAGGACCCCTATGAGGATTAAGTTTTAGTGCCCATCACAAACCATCTTCGCTTAGTAACCGGAGTTTATTAGTTTTGTTGCTTGTTTGTTTGGGTGTGTTGTGCACCTGCCCTAGGCATGGTGTTACTGCCCACCTTCGTGGGAATTCTCGCTTCCGCCTTGCCGAAAGGCTATCTTTTCCTTCTCTCCTTATCTTTTGCTTTTTCCTCTTGTCTTGTGCTAACTTTCCCTTGGTCATTGCTTCAGATGGAGAGGCAGGTAGAGGCCGTGGTCGAGAGGCCGTGGGCGTGGTCGTGGTCGTGGCCAAAGAAGTGCCACCGAGCAGCAGGATTCCACGCACAGCCAGGCGAGCCAGAGTCTGAGCTGCCACCGCCACCACCACCACCTGTTCAGCCCCAGATGGCCGATCTGCAGCAGATGATGGCCATGCAGCTACAGCTACTGCAGGCTCTGGCGCACAGAACATGGTGAACAACCCGCACTGCACCGGCTCAGCCCCAATTTTTCCGCATCAAAGCTTGGAGAGTTCATGAGGACTCGGCCGCCTACCTTCTCAAAGCAGCGAGCCTTTGGAGGCGATTTACCGGGTGAGAGATATTGAGAAGAAGCTGCAGCTTGCTCAGTGCAACGACAGAGAGAAGGTGCTCTACGCCAGCCATCAGCTGAAGGGCGTAGCTGCCACTTGGTGGGACAACTCTCAGTCTTTGCTCATCAGATGCCCAGCGATCACTTGGGAGGAGTTTTCGAGGCCTTCAGGATCGCTCATGTACCACGGGCATCATTGAGATGAAGAAGAGGAGTTTTAAGCTTCGTCGGGGAGCCAGAGCGTGTCTCGAGTATCTCAACCAGCCACGCAGCCTTGCGAGGCATGCGCCGAGGATGTGGCTAGACAGCAAGCCAAGATCTGGAGGTTCATGGAGGGTTTGGATCCTGACATCAAGGTGCAGCTTGTCGCGTTTGATTTTCCCAACTTCCAGCACATGGTGAACAAGGCCTTGGTGCAGGAGGATGCTTTCGGCCCAGCCATGAAGTCGCAAGAGAGGAAGATGGCCTTCGGTCTCAGCAGGAGCTAGTGGATCTCGCCAGCGCTTCCCACCACAAAGAAGTCAAGAGACACTGTCCCAGGAGCACCGCAGACTCCTACTTCGTCCGCGCCATTGCTCGGGACAGCAGCGGCTTGCGGCCCAAGACAACAAGAGAGGGGGAACACCAACGCTGCAGAGTCGGCTTTCACCGCCACCACCGGGACATTATGCTATGATTGTCCACAGAGGCGCCACCGATTACTCCAGCCTTTTCACTTGGGAGGGCACCACCAAGACTCCACCACTCGTGGATCGGGCCGTGGGCGCCAGCACACCGAGCACCTCAGACTTTTGGGAGAGGCGGTCAACCACGTGGATCGCAGAGGGGCTCAGATGCACCGGATGTGGTACTTGCACGCTTTCGTCAATTCCATACCTGCCACTGCTTTGTTTGATTCTGGAGCTTCACATTCTTTTATTTCGAGGAGCTTTGTTGATCGTTTTGGTTTTGAGACCTTGGCTCTTAAGATTCCCATGATTATTCAATCACCGGGAAAAGAAATGAGGACTGATTTGGTGTGCCCAAGTGCTACCATAGTCATCAATGGGGTAAAATTTCTTGCAAATCTCATTCTCTTGGACTCAAAGGGGTTAGATGTCATCCTCGGGATGGATTGGTTGACCAAGTTTAAGGGTCAAATTGATTGCGCCAACCGAGCCATCACTCTCACCAATGCAGAGGGCATCCGAGTGGAGTTCAAGCCGGATAAGTCGTTGGGTGAGAGGTGCGTGTTGAACAAGCTGAAGGAAGTCACCTTGGAGTGTGTGCCTGTAGTGAGCGAGTACCCCGATGTCTTCCCTGAGGATCTGCCAGGCATGCCGCCTGATCGGGAGATCGAGTTCACTATAGAGCTTGTTCCAGGTACAGCTCCGATTTCCAAGAGGCCATACCGCATGCCAGCAAATGAGCTCGCAGAGGTGAAGAAGCAAATAGAAGAGCTGCTAGAGAAGGGGTTCGTTCGTCCGAGTTAAATGCGCCTTGGGGAGCGCCAGGTCTTTGCTTGAAGAAGAAGGACGACGATACTTGAGGATGTCGTCGACTACGAGCTACCGAATGAAGTCACCATCAAGAACAAGTATCCACTGCCTCGGATAGAAGATTTGTTCGATCAGCTGAAGGGAGCCTGCATATTCTCCAAGATTGATCTGCGATCGGGGTACCATCAGGTGAAGATCAGGCCGCAGACATTCCGAAGACCGCCTTCACCACTCGGTATGGGCTGTATGAGTACACAGTCATGTCCTTTGGTCTGACCAATGCCCCGGCGTATTTCATGAATCTGATGAACAAGGTGTTCATGGATTATCTGGATAAGTTTGTAGTGGTGTTCATCGATGATATCCTTATCTACTCTCGAGATGAGTCCGAGCATGCTGAACATTTGAGGTTGGTCTTAGAGAAGCTCGAAGTCACCAACAGATGCCAAGTTCAAGCAAGTCGCGAGTTCGGTTGATGAGGTTGCTTTTCTGGGTCACGTCATTTCTGCCGGAGGAGTCTCGGTTGATCCGGGAAAGGTGAGAGATGTGCTTGATTGGAAGCCGCCCAAGTCAGTGCCGGAGATCAGGAGTTTTCTGGGTTTAGCGGGTTATTACAGGAGATTCATTGAAGGTTTCTCGAAGATTGCTAGACCAATGACCCAACTGCTGAAGAAAGAAAAGAAATTTGAGTGGACTGAAGCTTGCGAGCAGAGCTTCCAAGAGTTGAAGAAGAGGTTGACTACAGCTCCAGTGCTAGTCTGTCCGGACATCCACAAAGGTTTTGAAATCTACTGTGATGCTTCGAGACAGGGTCTTGGGTGTGTGCTGATGCAGGGAGGCAAGGTCGTCGCATACGCTTCGCGGCAATTGCGACCACATGAGGCGAATTACCCGACCCATGACCGGAGTTGGTCATTTGTTGTATGCGTTGAAGATCCGGAGGCACTATCTCATTGGGAACCGCTAGAGATCTTCACAGACCATAAGAGTTTGAAATACATCTTCACTCAGGCAGATCTCAATCTGCGGCAGAGAAGATGGTTGGAGCTGATAAAAGACTATGATGCGGGCATTCACTACCATCCTGGTAAGGCGAATGTAGTTGCCGATGCTCTGAGCCGGAAGAGCTACTGCAACACTTTGGTGGGTCAGCCTGCTCTGCATGAGGAGTTTCAGCGTCTGAATCTGGGATTGGTAGAGGAAGGGTCAGTTGCTGCTTTGGAGGTTCAGCCGACTCTGGTGGATCAAATCAAGAAGCTGCAGAAGTCTGACAAGGAAGCCGCGAAGATCAAGGAAAGAATCAAGGAAGGAAAAGCCCCGGGATTCTCAGAAGATCAGGAGGGTACAGTTTGGCTTGGGAAGAGCATCTATGTGCCGAATCAGAAGGAGCTCAAGCAGTTGATACTGAAGGAAGCACACGAGTCAGCATACTCGATTCATCCCGGCAACACCAAGATGTATCATGATCTTCGAGATGTTTATTGGTGGCCGAGAATGAGGAAGGAGATTGCTGAGTTTATTTCCTTGTGTGATGTGTGCCAGCGAGTCAAAGCTGAGCATCAGAGGCCAGCAGGTCTGTTGCAGCCGTTGAGAGTACCTGAGTGGAAGTGGGAAGAGATTGGCATGGACTTCATCACAGGACTTCCGAGGACCAGGTCCGGCTATGATTCGATTTGGGTTGTCGTGGACCGATTAACGAAAGTTGCACATTTTATACCGGTTAGGACAACCTATACGGGGGATAGGCTTGCAGAGCTGTATATGGCTCGGATTGTGTGCATGCATGGCGTGCCCAAGAAGATTGTTTCTGATCGGGGCAGCCAATTCACATCTAGATTCTGGCAAAAGTTACAAGAAGCATTAGGCACCAATCAACTTCAAGATACTTATCATCCCCGCATGGATGGGATGACAGAGCGGGTGAATCAGATTCTGGAGGACATGTTGAGAGCTTGTGCATTGTCTAATGCAGCCAGTTGGGATAAAATGTTGCCATATGTGGAGTTCTCATACAACAATAGTTATCAGGCCAGCTTGCAGATGGCACCGTTTGAGGCTCTGTATGGAAGGAAGTGCAGGACACCTCTCTGTTGGCATGAGACAGGAGATCGCCAAGTCTTTGGTCCAGATATTCTGCAGCAGGCTGAGGATCAAGTGAAGATGATTCAGGAGAGGTTGAGAACAGCGCAGTCGAGGCAGAAGAGCTATGCAGATAATCGCAGAAGGGCGTTGACCTTTGCTCCTGGTGATCATGTTTATCTGAAAGTCTCCCCGCTCAAAGGTATGCGCCGATTCGGAGTTCGTGGCAAGTTGGCACCGAGATAGATTGGGCCTTTCCCAATTCTGGCTAGAAGTGGGGAAGTGGCGTATCAGTTGGAGTTGCCACCGCATCTGTCGAATGTGCACAATGTATTCCATGTGTCACAATTGAGGAAGTGCCTTCGAGTGCCTGACAGCCAGTTGCAAGTTGATGATGTTGATTTGCATGAAGACCTGACTTACCCAGAGTATCCGATCAGGATTCTGGATGAAGCCGAGCGTAGAACCAGGAACAAGTCGATCAAGTTTTGCAAGGTGCAGTGGAGCAATCATCCAGAAGAAGAAGCCACCTGGGAGCGCGAGGAGGATCTTCGAGCAGACTACCCCAACCTTTTTCCCCGGTTAGTCTCAAATCTCGGGGTCGAGATTTCTTGTTAGGGGAGGTTTTGTAACATCCGTTTTCAATTTTCTTGAGCTTGAAATTCAAAATCCGAACCCTGGAAAATTTTCTCGAATTAAATCCAATTTTAAACGGAATTTTTAAAGTCAACAAGAATTTAATTTGATTAATCCATATATCAAACTAATTATTTCTTATTTTTATTGGGTTCCTTATGCGTTTCATTTGATTTTTCTGAATTTTTGGAGATTTTTCTAATTTATTTACTATTTATTTGGATTTATTGAAGCTTATTTGAATTTCGATTTAGAAATGTATTAAAAATACTCAAAAGTCCTTCGGCCGATTCCACTGTTTATACCCTCACGACTGCTCTTGTTCATACCCGGCCCGACCCGCTTTTCCATACACAAAGAAAACCCTAGCGTATCCACCGCTGATCGCCGATCCAACTACCGGAGTTCATGCCTCTCCACAATAAACCCTAAACCTATTTTATGCGTTTTCCTCGCCGTCGATGCCGATCTAGCGGCTCAAGACGTCCACGTCGCCGAAACCCGCCACCCAAGACAAGAAGCCAAGCGGCGACCAACCTCGCTATCCGAGCCAAATTCGCATCCCTAGGCTATAAAAGCCAAGGTTGACCCTTCCCGAGGTTTCCTCTCCCAAGCCGCAGTTCCCTCTTTCTTCTCCGTGAGACGCGCGTCTCGAGGAAGCTAGACCTCGCCGGTTGCTCCACCGCGCCGAAGTTGTTCCGCCGTCTCTTGCTCCTCTCCGGTGAGTCTCCGTAGTGTCTTTGGTACTGCCGAGTCCATCTTTGCAAGAGCTAACGGAAGCACTAATTCTTTTACTCGTTCCGCCGTCCTTCGCGGTTGGCATGTCGTCGTCTCAAATCAGTTGAACCAGCGCGCCACTCGCCGTCGTTATTCTCGAGTCCTCCCGCCGTCGGATCATCAACCGGTATGGGATCTGCGCCACGTACCTCGGTAAACCTCCAACCAAACAGATTCGCCACCTCATCGCCATGTCATCGCCAAGTGTGCGCCACTTGGTGCCACGTTTGCTCTAGTGCCGTGTCGGACGCCACATCGCCGCTTGCATCGCACGTGTCGCCCGTGTCGCCAGTGTGCGCCACGCAAACCGCAACCCTAACGTGTACGCCACGGTTCGCCAGTGTCGCCACATCGTGCCACGATTCGCCACATGTCCGCCACGCACACGCCACGCCACCACATACCTCTCGGTGCACTCGGTTCACGGTGAACCGTAGTGACGTATGGACCCCACATGTCAGCGCATTGATGTTATTATGTTCTGATTTAATTCCGAAAATCAGAAATTCCAGCGAATCGCGTAGCGACACGTGTCAGTCTATTTAATTCTGATTTTCTTCCATTTAAAACTTCGAAAGCTCCGTTCTCCTCCGTTCGAACTCCGATTTGAACGATTCAAATTTCTAAATTCATCTAAAATTAAGATCTATCTGTTGGTGTTATTTTTATGAATTTTTGAATTTTATTTATTTCTGTTTATTTATTATTTTGCCTCGATTCGCGTGTTTCATGTGTAGACGCACGCCGGTTGAGGAAGAAGAGCATCCAAAGAAAGCGTCAGCAGTTAGGTGGAGGAAGGCAAGTCTCCTTGACCATGTTGAACCCAAATTCATGAGATACTATTTTGTTTTTAAATTATTGCATGCTATTTGAATTATGAATCGTACTTTGATGTCGTTTTAAATGTTTAGATAAATGCCAACTTGTTATGCCCACATTGATATTCATGTTGACAACCATTGATACCCTAGGAAAACTAATTACTGTAGCTAATGGTAATTAATCTTGCTATGGGAACGTAGAAAAATGCTTAGCCATGCTTAAACACGTCGATACCTTATCCTTATGGAAATAATTTCATTCTTGATTAAAGATGATTTATGAAATGTATGGCAATTGGTGTTGCCGGTATTAATTTGAAAGTTAAAAGTGAAAAATGATTTGGACCGGGGCGGATTGGTTGAATGGTGGGTGCGGGAAGCACAAAATTTTGGAATATGATTGCCGCCCTAGTCAATTAAGGACCGTCGTTTGGACACCATGGGCCATGCTATACAGTACAACCACATGTCTATATGGGTACGACCTGGCTAAGTAATTTGCATGTATCGTTAGTTGACTTCGCCATTGGGCTGTGCGGTTTGCCGGAAGGGTACTTGCAAGGCGCAAGAGGGGCTTCGGATCAAGGGGTAGCCCTACCAGCGGTGAAACCTTAGCGGGCGGAGTCGGTAGCGGTAGTATGCATTGTAAAGGCCTTGTCATGATCTCCCTGCCGACACACCAAAGGAAGTGTGTTAATTGCATGGCGCAAGGGGCTGATCATGTCGTGTGGGTAAAGTGTACCAGCTCTGCAGAGTCTTAAAAACTACTTGAGTAGCCGTGCCTACGGATAAGGGCAAGCGTGGGCGCTTTCACATAGTAGATTTTTACGGTTTTGATTTTAAATTGAAAATGATGGATTTGGTTTAAACATGGAAATGTGGTTGGGAATCATGAGCGCTAGAGCTCCGGATATTAATTTGGCGACTAGAGCCAACCAGTCGTCAGACTGAAAATTGTTGATACTTCAATTTAATTAATTATGCTATTTTCATTTTGTCAAATGCTGCTTTATGAATTTACTATTTGTATTTAAATTTCAATTTCGCTTTATGCAAATGAACCCTATATGCCATCCTTTGTTTAAGCCTTGCATTTAGTTAATTGCATTAAGTTTCCGAGACTTGCGAGTATGTTGCATACTCACCCTCGCATGTCATTGCGGGGCTGCTTATTCCATAAAGCAGATGATGGAAGAAGGGGTGAGCAAAGAGCTAACGATACACCGTTCGACATCTGTGGTGAAGGCTATGAAGAGGAGGACGACTCGATCTTCTAGGGAGCGCGCCGATCCGGTTGCTCGTGGGCTAACCGATTGGCTCTTTTTGTTCTACATTTCATTGCTATTTTTACATTTCAGTAGTAAGGCTTCATACTTGTAATAATGTGATGATGTTGGTACACTCTTTTGCTTAATACTGTTATGAACTTTATGATATGTCTGTGTTATCATCACTGTATGCTGTGTGCGCTAGCTGTTCCTGGACTAGTGCGGTTGAAACACAGGAGGGTTCGGATTTGGTAAATCCGGGGTCCTCACACAAGGAGCCCATGGCGGTTCATGCGGCGAAGCAGCGCCTCACCTTCAAAGATGCGGCTCATCAAGTGTAAGCAGGTGCCTCGCATTATTACGAATCCGGCTCAAAGCATACTGAACCTGCCACAGCTCCCATACTCACCCACCAGCTTCAACTCTGCATCAAGGTGCTCCTTCTCATAAGGACACCGTGGTTTCTTGAATGTCTTACCATCTGCAATAGAAAACATTATAGATAACCTTGCTCATTTCCACAAAATAACGGAGAAAGAAGCCATTATAGATAAAAATTGCTTATACAGAAACCAAAAAAATTACAAAGAAAGAAGCCTTATAGCCCCAGAGATCCCTTGCCCTTACACCCCACCCGAAAGATGGCAGAAAACAACCCCCACACAACTAAAAAGAACGACAAAGCGGCTCTGTAAAAACAATTTTCTTAAATAGATGAAGAAAAACCCTACTAGAAATAATGTTTGAGATCATATCTCATGTGATCCTCCCAGTGTACATTCCTACAGCATCCCTAACTTCTTTGACCTAATACTAAAGAAGTTCATAATTTATCAACTTAAGTACAATGGTTCAAAGATCTCAGCTGGAACTTCTATACAATGTTTTCAGAATACATAAATATCACACCTCTATGGCCAGAGTCTTCCATTTTCAATAAGCGTTAATATATTATAGCATGAACCTCACAATGCATGCATCATTCAGTAAGTATATTGCTCTATTTTCATAACAAGGTTCACACATGGATCTGAATAATTTCATTCCATGGAAATGGGTGTCATCATAAACATGTAGGTACTTAAGAGGAACACTGAAAATAACACCTACCATAGTTATAAATCATGACAATTGAGGACACTTAATAGGCTAATACTATGCAGCCTTCAGCGCAACACTTGAATAACATCAGATTTTGCATTGTAGCATACAAGAACAAACATGTCAAACCCCATGATCCCAGTTGGCATTAAAGGTACACCTCTCTAGTACACAATATCTACTAGCAGGCTAGTA
Organism: Guadua angustifolia; assembly: GCA_036346375.1. NCBI lineage: Eukaryota > Viridiplantae > Streptophyta > Magnoliopsida > Poales > Poaceae > Guadua > Guadua angustifolia. The sequence continues at coordinate 16,524,059 of CM070520.1, forward strand.
TCCCAATTGTCCCAAACAAATGCTACTTAGAGGTGTCCTGTGCTCAATGTGGCACGCCCGGAAATACACACGATGGTACTTCAGAAAGGTGGGTGTGTTTATATCGGGACAAAAAATTACTAATATTTTTTTTCCAATCAACCTTAACGGCTCTTGAATAGGCGCATTATTAATGCTACCAAAGAGCAATGTGCATTCCATTTCAATCGACGGCTACTAACACCACCGCCACAACGCAAACACAGAAATCTAAGAAAAAAGCGCAGATTTATCGCTCCTTCAAAATTTTGTAACGCGCTGAACATGATTTGTTACATACAGACTGATATGTAAAACACACAGGTTTGATTTGCAGTCCGAGCATTAACGCCATGAAAACATACTTGCATGGCTACAAGAATCCCTGGCTGAGAGTAAAGATTAAAACTTTGAGCACCTTCGCACGAACTGACCCACGTACAGAATCGCTGGATCTAACATGAACGACACTAAGAACCACTGCAGGAACAGGCACCATCGAGGCATACGCACGGCGAATTTTGCTCCAGATCATCTCAACAAACGAATCCACCACCGCGTTGCGCATACTGATCCACCGACAAAAAGAACCCCAAAGAAATCTCTCACTACGACACTCGCAAGACAAAATCGTACTACAGGCAAGAGCACCAATCAAGAACTCACAGAACTATAGCGCCATCTCTGATCCGCGAGTGACTACCAGAGGAGGAGCATCCTCCAAAGAGAGTTGGGGGGCTGACGTGCACCATCGTAAGAGCTCTGCCTCAGCCTCGCCGCCGCCGCCGCCGATTGGTGAAGCTCTTCTTCCTTTCTCGAGGAGTGAGGAGGTGGCGCGAGGAAATGCTACGCTACCTTTGATGATGGTGCCGAGTAGGCTAGAGTACCGTTTCGAACTTCGATTTCGACGAACGACGGTATCAAAAATCATAAAAAATCGTTGGAAATTTATTTAAAATTGAACGGTTTAAAAAGTTAAATAAATTTAAAATCTGATCAAACCGGCTAGTGGATTTCGAACGAAATAGATGCCGCTCAAAAAGACTCAAATTTTGAGCAGTTTTTTACGAAAACCGATGATAGATGAAAAACTGGGCAAATATTTTTTTTTAAAAAAAGAAAAATTGCAAAAAAAAATATTGTAAAATTTGTAAAAAACCATTAAAGGGCAAAAAATAGGAAAAATTTAAAATAAAATATGGAAAAACATGAAAATATTCCAAAGATGATCTTTCCTAAATATGGAAAAATTTTAACATAACCTTTGCTATATTTTAGATAATTGCAAGTTGTAAAGTAGGCATTTAGCAATAATATATCAATGAACAATCTTTCATTTCAATACTACTCACATATCAATCCAACAAGTGCATAAATAAGCATTCATATAATGAAATTCATATATTAATACTATCCATATATCAACACCATTTACATTTCAACACCTTTCATTGTTACTAAATATACTTCAACAAATATTGCTACTAAATATAATTGAACAAATATTGGCACTAAATATACTTCAATAAATAAATATTGTTACTTGACATAATTGAACAAATATTGCTACTTGGTATACTTCAACAACTATTGCTACTTGACATATTAGAACAAATATTGTTACTAAATATAATTGAACAAATATTGTTATTAAAATATGTTTAAGTAAATATTGTTATTTGACATACTTGAACAAATATTGTTACTAAATATATTGAACAAATATTGTTACTAAAATATGTTGAAGTAAATATTGCTACTTAACATACTTGAACAAATATTGCTAATAAAAATATTTTTAATTTCTTTTTATTTTCTAATTTCTAAATTTTGAATGGCTAAAAAATATCTCCAAACTTTATTTTTTTTTCAAAACATATTCACATCAGAGGTCATAAAAGCTATTAATACTAATTTTAGGGAATTTTTGGATAATTTTTCCAAAATTTCTGATTTTTTTTTATTTCAATTTGAACTTAACTAGTAAACCAAGCGGTTTCACTTTTCGTCCTAGAGCGTTTTTTTTTCACTGTTTTCGAATGGTTTTCGTCAGTTTTTTGAACCCTAATGCTAAAGCCTTCGACGATTAGCGGGTCGGGCCGGGTTACATAGCCAAAGTCATCCGATAAGCCCTCGCCACATCGCTTCAGTAGTCATGCGAGTTTAAGCTTTTTTATAATCCTCTCCTACTTTTTTTTTTCAAATCCAATCCCCATGCGAATATAATTGTAAAAATAACACACTTCTTCACCGCAAAAGCATCGACAGATGACATATATCACCTGTTACGCTCGTGTACCGCTGCAAATCAAAAGAGCTATAGGAACCTGCCACGCTCAGGTGAGACTCTTGGCACAGTAGCTACCGCGGCAAGGTGATAGCTTAGACCTGCCAAGGTGGCATAACTTGATACTCCCTACCACGATACACGAGCACAACAGACACTATCACTGTGGAAATTCTATGTTCTAAACAGGCCTTAAAAAAGTAACTCAAGGTAATGAAAATGTTGAGTATAACAACAGAAAAATACATCCAGATAAACAGACAGGATTTTGGATGCACTGATACCATCTCGATTCTTACAGCCGATAAGGTTCTCTACTTCAAAACAGCATCACCAGTTAACCATACCACCATCACGGCCTACATAGCAGATTACAACATCACTCATGTACTTGTATACGAATATTGGACAAATATGTTACATGACGACAAGTCAGAGCGATCGACAGACGACAAGCTGCAACAGGTGAGCGCTCCATTTCCTAGGTTGATGATGAAATGGGTCCATGCAGTTTCTAACGAACCAAAGATCTATGCCGGGCTGCATTTGGTCTGTACAAGATATGCAATGATCAGAGAACACGAACTTCTTATAGCTGTAAAATGCAGCAGTGATGGGATGAGTTTAGGCGTTACCAGTCTTAGATGGCTCTAATTCCAGTAACTATTTTCATCCTCAAATATCATAAAGCTGCTATTCCATGAATTATGCTCAGGATATGTGCTATGATAATCGGAGGTTGGATGGCAGCCACTGTTGGAGGCCTTGAATACCTTTTCAGGATCCACCTCGGCAAATGTCACGCACTTGTTCTTTGGTTTAGGTTCACCTGAATCTTTCACTGACTCCAGTTCTTTTGAATCTTCCAGAGCCTTCTTCAGTTTTTTTGAATCTCTCTGTGCCTTCTTCTGTTCTTTTGAATCCTTCAATGCTTTCTTCTGTTCCTTTGAATCCTTCAATGCTTTCTTCTGTTCCTTTGAATCCTTTGATGGCTTTGAGTCTTTTGAATCTTTTGGTGACTTAGGCTGTTTTGCATCTTTTGATGGCTTTGGTTCTTTCGACTCCTTTGATAATTTCAAGCCTTTCGACGATTTCCCAGACTGTTTAGATGACTTGACAGCCTGCAATACATAATACAAGGCATCAGAACAATACTATCCAGCTTGCCATTTTGAAAGAGCAATTTTCTGTAATTTAACACGTTCGGCAGCAATAAGTTCACTGTTCAAACGAACCAATCAAATTTGAGGTCAAAAGCATTGCTTAACTAGTAAGGCTGAACTAGTATTATAGACAATATAACCATCACGGTTTATCCTTACAACAAAGTAAGGACAATAAAGTATAAAAAGTGCCGTCATCATATATTAGCACGCATAGCAGTGTGAAATTCAAAGTACAGCAATTTACACAATTGCTTAGTGCAATATGCGGATATATGTAACTACATTTAGGTTCATGTACCTTGTTTGTCAGTTTCTTCAGGGCTTCAAGCCCATTTTCTTCAATAAACTTATCAAGTGCCGTGAGGAAGTCATCTGATTTGCCCAAAAGGCCCTTTTTCTGAGGGACATACCAAATGTTGACCATCTGGTTCCTTACAAACAGAGGTCTCACATAATTTTGGTACACATAGGCTGCACCATTGAAGTATGGCAAGACAAGCCAGCAAATAAAGATCAATTTCATAGAGGACCAGAAAGGAAGCCTGTAAAAATCAAAGATGGGAAGATCATGAATTTTACCAAGTCAGTGTACCATGATGACCAATAGTAAATTTGTGCAAGCCAAGACAAAAAAGTTATGAGATTAGAGTAAGAATGAGTTAGTAGGTTCAGCTAAAATAACAGATCGACACTATCTTCCTTAATATTATGTTGAATAATCACCATCTAACGAAATGTGCAATAACATCATAGCTGTGTTGTTCCAAACCCTGGAACTTAGACCAGAGGTATTAAACCTTTTATCACGCAGCACGGACGTTGATAGAACCATATAACTGTATAACACTGGCAAAGTGGTTGTTTTAGAGGAAGCACTTCCAAAGTAAAATTACATCGCTAGCCAGTTCTATGTAACATAGTATAGAATTATAATACCTGCAGTGACAAATTGTATTTTTGGAATCAATTAATCATCAATGTGTGAAGCCCTGATCAATGGCACATGCAATCTATCTGCCCTGAAGTGAAACACTCTGCACTTCTATCGTGCAAACTAAACAAAGAACCAAAATCTTCTTAAGGATTGGCAGAATAATGTGGATATGGATATTTTGTACTGTGAATGACCTAACGCTGATATGTACATCCCACTAGTTCAAAAGTTCAGGGATCTATTGCCAAGTAATGCATTAAAGAACCCTAACATTTCCTACTTATGAGGTCTGACAATAAAAAGAATATCAAAATTACAGAAGTACTTACCACTGAATAATTGATGCGAATGTAAGCTCGAACAGTGTTATTAACGAGTATAACACCCAATATGTGAGCCATTGTTGATCATCCACAGGGGATTTGGTTTCTATTGCCTTAACTGAAGCATACCTGTAAATGTAATAGCACCGAATTACATTGTGTTCACCATTAACAAATAACTTCAACAACAAAGTAAAAATGGCAAGCAACTTACAAAGGATAAGCTAGTGCAACCAAAGGCCTGCAAGATAGAGGTAAAAAAGAATTAACCTGAAGGAAAATTAAAACATACACACTATATTCAACAATAATAGCGTATAAGCAAGCTAAGAACTTAAAAAGGAAGCAATTCTACATTCCGAAACAAGCAAACGGTATCGACCAGTAATATCTGTAGTCCTGTACCAAAGTAACAGGAAAAAGATACCTCTGATGGGGAAGAAATGAAAAACTTGTTAGGAACTTATTAACATCCTAGATCTTATGCAGGCATTCCAATAAAATCGAAAAAATGTCTTTTCAATTGCTTTTGAACAGCAAGCACATCACAATAGCATAAAGAAATGTCAATATTTTCTTGTCCAACTTAGCAAAGTAAAACATGATATCAATACTGAATGTGATATTAACTCCATGAATTAGTGAAAGGCAGTGTAGTGTGCCTTGCTACATCATACATTGATCCACACTAAGAATTAAGAAAGTCTGGTGCCCTAAAGGGCACTTGTTTTTCATAATGCACCCTGGTCACTCGGCCACGCAATCCACGATCTACTAAATTATAAAAATGCACCGGATTGTGCAGAGCCATTCTTCCACATGTGACCTAACTTGCTGCATGCAAAGGAATGTGCAACAACTAATAGAAAGATTTAGATTAGACAAAGCAAAACGAAAAACTAATCTTGAAAGTGGACGGGCCAACAACCTAAAATCACACGCACTAGCAAAACTATAAATCCAAAAGCAATCACTTTTGTAAAGGACTGAAAAGAGGTCAGGCTGTAGAAAGATACACGCATTGCCACGAATAAGAGACAAAACTCTACAGGTGATCTATATTCAGATTTCTGACTAGGCGATCTACATTAAGGACAGCACGTGCATCACAGGCAGTCTAACTTTTGATTTTGGCGAGCATTAGCATGCAGAGAAGTTGTGGATCAGATTAAAAGAAATGTTCTTCTTGCAAGAAGGAGATTAAGTGAAACTAAGCCCAAAATAAAAGGGTCGGTTTTTTCCTTTTTCTTCTTATTCCCCAAAGAAATGAAACTCCGAAGTCTTAACAGACTCAAGAACAAGACAAACAAAAAAAAATCACAAAAGCAAGGATTTTGTGACAAATGGATGCCAAATAATACACCATTGTTCCGACACACAAGAGGCCAATCCTTTTGAGACAATGGGCTCCATATAACCAAAGTACGCTATGCGACACAAATCCGATTCTTTCAGGAACACTAGACTTTTCCCTCGAAAGAAAAGAAACACAAGACTTCACAGGTTAAAATTATAGGGTTCCTTTCTTGTCAAAAGAAACTGCTCGTTGCTTTGGATCTTTTTTTTTTCTAACCCTGATATCATCCGAAAACTAAAGCATTGTACTACTCGCTAACCAGCGAGGCTCGATTTCAAGTCTCAACTAACGCAAGCCACCTCACACATCTTACGAACGACAAGAACAACTTCAGCTAAATCCAAGAACCCGACGGATACTAAAAACACGATACGATTACCAACAAGGCAGCAGGCATTGCTACCGGCACCATTTCTGCAGCAAAGAAAGAACATCGAAGAGGTCCTCTTCGAGGGGGAAAAGCACTGACCCTGCAAGAACATCGAAGTTTTTGGCCAGAACCTTGAGCAAAGATCCGGAGCCCATGCCTCTCCTCCGCCTCCGAATCGCCTCTCGGGGACCTGGAACCGTGCCCGCAGGGGATAGAGATGGAGGTAGAATCCCAACGGCTGGCTCTTGGGGTTCTTGAAACCTGCCCCTTTTGCTCCCTTTCCCTGCTTTTGGGGTCTCGAGGGGTGCAAAAACTGGAGAGGAGAGCGTGGCGGTGGTGCAGAGCAGACGATAGACCACCGGCTTGGAATATGACGAAACGGAACAGGGCACAGGCACGCGTGCAGAGGAAGGATTTATGCAGTTAACCCCTGGAAGGTAACTGTATTGTTAACTTACTGTGTAATTGAAAAATGGATTAAATTCCATTCGTCTAAATTTATGTGGTATTTTTTAAAATAATCTTGGCTATAAATATAAGGCGTATTTTATGATCTAATGTAAAGATTAGTGTGATGTTTTCTTTATACCTCTAATAAATATCTAGTTTTATTTGATATTCTCTAGACACATACATTGAATATAGTGCTTAGAGATAATAATTAAGGATAGTTTAGTCATTTTTAATATCTTCTTACCTATGTGCCAAGAGAATATACGCTTTATAAATTCGGAGAGCAAAAGTTACCAAGGCATGACACATTGCATTGTGACTTGATACACTATGAAATATGTCCTAAACTTATGTTAGGAGTTTTTTGTGCTCGTTTTATAACTAGCTTTCTTGTTTTTGACTGGTTGAAAATAGGGTCGGCAACAAAGCTCAGTAGGGCTCGAATCAAAATTGTTTTGATTACAATAGTTAATAGGTTTCGAATTAAAATGAGCCTATTTCAAGCGAAAAGAGTTAATGGGGCTCAGCTTGATAGTAGCTCGTTAGGTTAAATTTAAAATAATCATAATTTTATATTGAATTATGTAAATTTTGAAAAAAAACTCGATAATACACCACTAAATTTGGGTATGTTTGGTAGGGCTTCAGCTCCACCATATCCGTGGATCTGATAGAGCTGGGTATTTCTAGCTTTACTAGATCCGTAGAGCTGGAGCTGTGAGTACATTAAGAGTGTTTAGATGGATTATCTTGTTTACATTTTAGACCAAAAATATAAACTTAATTTACTTTATTTTAACCTACAAATTTCAAATCTCAAGTAAAACTTAGATATGAAACTCTACCAAACGGCGCCTTAACCGTTGGTCTAGTTGAAAATGATGCCAGGGAGAACTCACATGTAATACCATGGTGGCAGAGGGGTAGAAGTGAGAAAGGGAAGTACAGGAGAGGCAGGTGAGGTGATGATTGCACGGCTTCGGTTTCCTTTGTCGTTGGCAGACTTTCTGAGCTGCTGATGCAGAGAGCACAACTCAGCAGGTGGATAATCCACCTGTTTATTCGGATACCGATAGCTAATCTTGTTTATTGTGCACGGTTATATCGTATCTCTCCTGGTCTTATCTTAGCTGGACATTTTTTTTTGCACATGTTTCCATTGGGTTGGATTGTGGTGTGTGCGTGTAATTATGGGCATAATCACCGTGCTAAGGCTATTCACAATACATTGTATCTTATCATAATATCTAAAACTGTCATGTGATATGATATTATAGGAGATACAACTATCCCAATGTATGATATCATGGATTGTTTCTTAGGCCCCGTTTGGTACGGTTCCAGATTCTAGTAGAAACGGAAACGGTTTCGGATTCTTGGTAGAAACGTTTCAGGTGGAATCAGAATCCGGAGGAACGGGTTGCTAGCCGATTCGACCACGGTATGTAAAAATCAGAAACGATTCGCTTTGAAACGTTCCGAGTCCTATTCCGTTTGGTTGGATTTATTTCAGATTCTAGGAGAAACAGTCCGGTTCCAAGATGCCAAACGGGGCCTTAGTCTCCACAAGATAATTAAATGCTAGATGTGTATGAGAGTATGAATTGTGGGCCACTTAGATGATTCAAGTTTCAATGTTTATGATTTCGTGCCCAAATGGTATCTTCCTCAAGATACAGCTTTCTTCTCTCCCATCTTAACTCTCTTGCCACATCATTAAAAATACTTATGTGGTATGCATTAAATAGGTATGTTAACATGCACTGAAATAGCCTAAATAGTGCAAGTTCTTTTTATATGCGAGTCGTCGTGGGTTACTATTGCTCCACACCAGTCCTGTTCATGGCAGCCTGACCCCGGAGGCCTGACCCAAGCTCGGCTCATTTTTTCAGCCCGAGCCCAAAAAAGCCCGAAGACAGCAATAAGATAATAAACAATAGCAATTCTATCCACAAATGAATTAAATAGTACTATTTAATCCAGAAATAAATTAAATAATATCATTTTATTCCGAAAATAGAAAACTATGGTTTTTTGGGCCTTGGGCTCGAGCCTACCAGTTCAAGATTGGGACTCGAACAAGTCTACTATGCACAGATGATCTCCAACACAACACTTTTTTTAATATTGCTTTGTATCATAGTGTACTAGCAAAACTAAAATAAAATATATATTATGAAAATATTTTGCAAGACAAATCCAATAGTATTATTTTTACATACTAACGTATATATATTATATAAATTTGGTGAAAATTTTTAGAGGATCTACACTACACACATGAATCTTAAAAAGAGTGAAAATTTGGATCGAAAAGCATGTATTGAAAAGCCTATCTCTTTCACTTTCACTTTTAGTGGCTTAGCTTTGGGTTGTTGCTAACGTGCTTCCAACTGTCTGCCCTTCTAGCAAAGGAAGAATCGCAAATTCGTTGGTCCATTCACCAATGAAATAGATAGTTGATGACAATTGAACTTAACACTTATTATGCTTGTAGACGAGCTATTTGGGTATTTGCCACTTCAAACATGTGGTTTCGTAAATTTTCACTAGATCCACATTTTATTGACTTAGATGGTCTCATATGTCATTGACTCAAGTGGCATCATATTCAAAGAGTCAATCTTTTAAGTGGCAAATTTTCAATTATTTCCTTACTTGTAGACTGCGGTGTACCCCACCTGTAGCGGTGATTGATAGAACTTTATCATTTTCTTTATAAGTGTATCTTATTTCAATTGTAATAGTAATAAATGTTATAAAGTTGTGCATAAAACCAGCCTAAAGAACCAAAATGAAAACCATGTTTTGAATGGTACAACTGACTTTTGGAAAAGAAAACCACTTGGAGCTGATCTGGTCCGGTGTCTGCATTCATCCCATCTCCGAGCTTTTCTTCAATCCGCGAATTCCCGTGGGCCGACGGCGATGGGCATCGCCATGTGTCACCGCGCTAGCGTCTGGATCACAGAAGTGTGCGGGTGGGTGGCCGCCACACGCTCGCTTCCCTCGTCCCTACCTCCTTCCCATAGGTCGGTCTCCCTCCCACCATCTCCCAATCGCCTCCACCCCACCCCCCAGTCCCCACACCCGTGCCGCCTGACGACCCCAGCGGATCAAGATCCACCGAAACTGAGGTATCCACGCTGCAAAGATCGTTTCTTGATGTGAATTCAGGTGGATTTGGTGAGAGGATGGCTGGGTTCTTGGTGGGTTGCGAGTGCTGTTCATGGTTCAGTTGCTATGTAGTAGGAAGAAGAAAGTTGGTTTCTTGGGGTGGCAAAGTTGGTGCCTTGGTGTGGGCTGAGGATAGATGATGGATTCAGTGGGGAAGTCTATACCTAGAATGAGCAGCCCATGGCTTATTTGCCGTGGAACACAGAGATAATTTTGTTTCTTGATATGGATTCCGGGGATAGTTTCTTGGCTTTCTGTGTGCCGTTGGAGCGGTAGAGTTGATGTGTGAAGTGTCTATATTGGATTCTTGTTGTCAGTTCAGATAGAATTAATAGAATCGAATTGGTTTCATGATGGATTATGTGAGCGTTTGAAGATTTAGTTGTTTTGAGGTAGAAAACGAAGCATAAATTTCTTGATATGGGTTCCAGGACTGCCCATGCTGTTCCTTGTGTTGTTGGAGTGGTAAAGTTGGGTTTTTTTTTTCCGTAGGTTATAGGAGTGGCTGATTGGATCATCTCTTACAAGGTAGCTATATGGAGTTCTTGATGTGGATTCAGGTGGACTTGTGGTATTGATTCGATCTTTCTCTAAATGAAAAGTCGGTTTCTTGATGTGGATTATGGGCAGATTGTATTTCTTGCCAAACAAAAACTCCCACCAATTCAGTACGTATGATGCTTCTATAGTTCTACGTACGTACTGCATTTCTTGTTGGGGTGGGGGATGGGGTGGGGTGGGGGGTGGGGGTGTAAAAGTGTAGTTCTTGATGGTAGTATGAGCTCTTGATTCTTCCATAGAATCACTTCCCTCGAAACTCTGTACTCTAAGTGGATTGAATTTGTTGCTCCTATAGTATGAGGTTTATATTAGTTGGCCTTCGTGTTATCCTTGGTTTTGAGCTTTGCTCTTTTGGTGCTTTAATACACATTTGTGTGATGCAGCAATCAGAATCTGGGCATGGTGGCTGACACGGAGAGCTCAGATTCACTGCCTGGTAGTTCAAATGCTACTGCCGAAAAGAGCGTTGATGGGTTGGTCTTTAATTTTTTATCTTCTATCCAGTTTTCATTTACTTAGCTTCATAGTAGGAAGCCATGTCTTGTCGTTGGTATGGCCAATTAGCCTATGCACATGACCAAATTGTTGTCATGTTAGATTATCTTCCTGTTCTAATTGTGTCCAACTAGCTTAGATAATTACTCCCTGGGCAGCTCTGAAATATCCAGCTATATAGACATAGGAATGATCATGAGCTACCATACAAATGGACCTGAATGCATTTACTAACACATTTGCAAGTCACTCCTTATCTTGGTTGATTGTCGTAGAGCAGTGGTAACCTCTACCAGACAATCACATTGGCCTTGTTATCTTCGTTTGATCCACCAGCAGCATTGCAGCAATAACAAACGATCAAAGTGAACATAGTTCCCAACATAAGAGACTGGATTGTGTTTTGTAAATAGACAAAGCAAAAGTTTAAGGAAATGCGACTTAGCCATAATCGATCAAACTCCTAGTTTGACTTAGTTCTCGTATTCTTTTGCTAATCATAATGCTGCATGCTTGAATACGTTTTGTTGTCAAATGTAGTTGTTTGATAGCCCAGTGAAGGGCCACAACTTACTGCAAACTTACGATCTGTGAGAGACGTTGTGTGTATTACTACCTAACAGTTGAACAGGCTCATTTGCTCCCATGGACTGCACATTATCACCTGCATTTTTTCGACACAAGCCATTTGGGCCTGCATGCGTGCCGGAGCTAGATTTATTGATAATTTTAGGTGGATGACCCTACTGGAGGTTATGTTTTTAGTTTATGTTTCCAGTTTTTTGGATCCTGTTCTCTGAACTCACAAGAAGCATTGAAAGAGAGAGTTCGTTATAAGTAGCACTTTTGTGACATACAAGACGTTTAAAGTTTCACATGTATATGGAAACATGGACTAGAAGTCTTCTAGTACTAAAGATTACTTAGGACAATAGAGTAACCACAGGATTGTGCAGTTGAGTCCCTTCTTCTTTATCCTGTCACATGACCACTGGGAACAAACTCACCATAGAGGTTTGCAGTCAGGTTCCTGGTGTATGAACTTTAATCGTTTTATCACATAAAAATAAGGTATGTAGTCTATATTAAGTTGCTAACAGAGTGGTATGTTTAAAAATTAAGTGTAGTTGGCAACCTCAAAGAAATAGGAGTCATTTAAGGAATTTACATGCTATTTGATACTCAGAAATAAGTTTAATTCTACTTTCATATTCAGATATCTGTCAGAATTCAGAGTTGCTTAGCCTTAGGCTCAATGAGTCGAAATTGACTATTTGTACATTTGCACCTTTAGGTTATTCAGAACTGTGCTGTTTTCCATTCTTTCCACATGTTTATTTCCTATAACAGTTTACCTCCTCCCACAGTCTACTCATTTTTATTGCTGCAACAATTATTATTATTTTGTTTACTGAAGATTTGTTTGCTGCAGGTCTCTTGACAAAAGATCTCAGGAAAAGGCTCCAAAGAAAACTCATAAAGCAGAACGAGAGAAACTTAAGCGAGACCAGTTGAATGACCTTTTTCTCGGGCTCACCAGTATGCTAGGTTAGTAAAGTGCATCCTCAGTCATTGAATATGTCTGTAATAGATTTAATTTGCTCCTTTGGGAAAAAAAATCAGTATTGCACTTAGATTCCATCATTCTGTTCCCTCCCCTCGAACTGATCCATCCTTTTAATTACTTAGTGGCAAGCAACATGATATAAATCCCCAATAATGCTAAGGTATAACTTAAAATTAGGCTATATTTTGGCAGTGTTCACAGGTATCTAATGCGTAGTATGTGTGCACGATTCATAATATTAATGTGACAACTGAGGGAACATATGTTCATTCCTGGATTTAATTATCTGCTATCTATCTGTGCATCAGGACGCATACTATCTGTGCATCATCTTTCTGTTTTTCTTTTAGGTTAAACTCATCTTCTATTCTAGTAATACATTCTAGGATTCAAGTCTATATGGGTCCCATTTTGTTGAAATTGTTAAATATTCTCATGTGATGGGCTGGCTTTCCTGCTTTCTTCCAAGCTCTCAGCTCACTTTTGAGTGGTCCACACTATTTATTGCTCTGAGAACAGAATTCTGAAGGGGGAAGTTCTCATCAACTTGTTCTTTAGCCCTTATAAAAAGGTTGTTATTGTTTATTATGAAATATCCGAAGCCTAATTATTCCATTATTTGCATAATCCTTTCTATGTTCATCATATTAATGTATATGATGAATAAACCATGTCATGATGGATAACCTTTTGTATATGATCATCCATTGACATCAGTCATGCTAGCGCCATCTGCTACTTATTACTGACCTATTTTTTGAGGCGCAAAAGAACAGGGGAGACCCCTGCCAGGGAAATATATTGAAAGAACCAAACACCCACCAGCACAGAGACAAAGCCGGTGAGAAACCGGCCAACGGGAAAACAACAAACAACAAAGAAATAGAGGAAACAAGGGAGAAGAAGGGGGGAGGAAAAGCAAGGAAAATTAAACAAGTCTCAAACCCCACACTAACAGAGCCTCCCTTAAGACATCCAACCTAAAGGATTGCAAACAGATTTCAGCTAGGAACCAGTTGCTGACCTATTGCTGGTGGTTGGTATCATGGAAGGAAAGGGGAACTTTGCTACATTTTTACTACAGTTTTAGAAATACATGTTAGATGTATTAAGCTATACTTTGAATGTAACACCACTATGCGGATAATTCTTGCTGATGTACGGTGCAGTTGTGCATACTGATGAACAAGTAGGGAAAGCCATCTTTTAATATGAATGCTGGCGCCTTGCATCCTGTGCCATATAATATGATTGTAAAATCATCATCATGCCTTCCTGTTATGACTTGTTTGCAGAACCTTACCTTGGCTGTACAGTGCTGCATGTTTATCAATGTTGATTGTATAAGAAATGTCTAAGCCATATTGTTTTTCTAATCAATGTATTTCTGCTTTTACAGATCTCGATCGGCAAAATAGTGGAAAAGCTACAGTATTGGGTGATGCTACTCGAGTATTGCGAGATTTGGTTACTCAAGTAGAATCTCTTAGAAAGGAACAATCTACTCTTCTAACTGAACGTCAATATGTGAGTTTTGAAAATTCAAATGCTTATATATTCTTGATCAAAATTTTAAACACGTTATATATTGCATGGACTTTTGTATTTCTCAAACAATGGGGACAAATTACAGACCAAAGGACTAAAGGGGTTTAATGCTGACCTGTCAAAAGCAAACAAGCCTTCTAGGATCATTGCTTTCGTTGTTCAGTTTAAGGATGAACAGCTAGCGTGAGTTGTGCTTCTGAAAAAGCACACGGTATCTGTTGTGCTCGTTGTCAATACATTCATTGAAACTGTACATATGAAATTAACTGACATGTAAATTAACTGCCATTAACATTACATCTTTCCCATTGGAGATTTCTGCAATATTTTTACTGCTTTCATTATTTATCAAATCATTCATAGTTATTTTAGGTTACTTTCTTCATTGCCTTCACTGTTAAGCCTAATTCACATTTATTAACAGGTCAGTTCAGAGAAGAATGAGCTGCAAGAGGAGAATACTACACTAAAAGCCCAAATATTAGAACTACAGAATGAGCTTCGTGTGAGGATGGGAAACAACAGCCTCAATCTAAGCAGCATTGGGATGTCACATCCAATAGGAAGCACTAGCCCTAATTTAGCAACTCACCCTATGCTACATCATACATGGAGCAATGGTTCTAATTTAAGCACCCCGCCCATGACGCACCCAACAAGCACATTTTCTCCTTTGCAGAATCAGCACCATCACTCTGCTGATTCTGGTCAGGTTTATGCACCACGACCTCAGGAGCTGCAGCTGTTTCCAGGGACATCAGCATCACAGGAGCGAGAATGTTCCCAACATAGAAGCACCCCGGCTACATCTTCGAGCCTGACATATTCTTTGTCTGGGCAGTTACGCCTCAGCCTTCCCCAAACATTTCAAGAAGAAAGCAGCAGTGGTGCATTGGGCATCAGAAAAGAAAGAAAAAATGGTTAGCAAATCGACAGTGCTAAAATCCAGTACTCGGTGATAGCGATTATCATGTAAATACCAAGAAAGCCACTCCCCCCCTTACTGATTTGAACCTACTGTGGTAGGTAGTTGCTATGTATGGAAATGTGACTGTTTGTAGCGCTTGTTATAAAAACGTCCAATTATGTTTGGCTATAATTTTGTTGCAGGCTAATAAAACTTGTGAGCTAGAATTCACCAGGTTTTAAACTGTAAGATGGATCACCAGAGTATAAAAATATTACAGACAGAGTTCTTTAGTTGGAAGAGAAAAGGATGGAATTTGAAGGTACGATGCCTGTTTATCTTGTTGCTTTCCACTAAATATAGTCAGCCCTGTACTTGCAACTTGTATGTTCCCCAGATTTTGCTACTGATAATTTGTTTCAGTATTCCACGTTGAATAATTCTGTTCAAGTTGTCGTATCTTATGATTATGAAAAGATTAGTTGAAAACTTGAAATGACAAGAATGCAACAACAATGGTACAGTAAAAATGTGAATTCTGAACAACAGAAACACCTTTCATAAATCTGTTACACTCAAAACAGAAATGCTAAATCCTTCTATGAAACATTAGCTTGTTCATCCTAAACAATATAATCAAAGGAATACACCTCTTGATCTCCCTGCTACACTCAAAAACTGAAAATAGTTACGTATCTACACTATTTCTTTCTGAAACTACCAGGTTGCTTCCTGAGCTGAAATGCAAATCACCAGCATCGACTCAATCACCCTTTACTGAAGAACTTCCCTCCTGAACTCTTGTCGCCGGCGGTCCAGTACCGCTTGACGGCGTAGAGCAACTTCTCCGGGATTCGTCCATCAACTTATCAGGCAGAAAATGTTGGCCCAGGCACTTTCCGAAGAGAACTCGCACATTGCTCTCTCTCTCTGGAACACACGCACTTGTGAAGATGAACAGAAGAATACGAGTTTTTGGCCCGACGGCACAACCTGCCGGCTTTTCTCTTATCTCTTCTTATTTCACCTTAATTCTTAACTAAAATACATGATATATATAGAGGCATACAGCCTCCACGACTCAATAACATGCAGGCCACCTCTCCGAATTACTAGCCAACTACCGGACTGATTCATCCACTAATCACGTCACGGCCAGGCTGAAGACTCGGCCAACATAACAAGGATGCACCCGTCCACCATGCATCACATGCATGTAACAACCCACGTCCTGCTACTTGCCTCCGCGCAGAGTTCGCCCTGACGA
Organism: Guadua angustifolia; assembly: GCA_036346375.1. NCBI lineage: Eukaryota > Viridiplantae > Streptophyta > Magnoliopsida > Poales > Poaceae > Guadua > Guadua angustifolia. The sequence goes on from CM070520.1 coordinate 16,540,489, forward strand.
CTCGACCACGCGTACCTTGCAGCCACTCGCACCTCAATGATCTTGACTCCTAAGGACTCGACCAGCTCCACATGACGTTGCTTCCTCCATGCGACGCAGCTCACAACTGCTTCGGACTTCATACATACACACGCACACATGCGACTAACTCAAAAACTGCGTACATGCATGACACAACTAATGCATGAACCAGCTATCTAATGGCTTTGTTACAAGATTAATTCCAACAGAAAACATCATAATTCACAGCATTTAGCAGAGCACTAGTATGATCTAAGCAAGAGGTAGCCTAAGATGGAACACATATCGACTCACTTGACCTTGTAGAGGGTAAAGACACCATTGGCATGTATGAGGTCATAGGTTCTTGGGTAAGTGGAGAATGCTTCACCTGAGGAAGAGGAAGAAATCAAGAAACAAAATTTACGACCTTTGCTTCAAACTTCAGGTCATGGAATGGAAGGCAACAATTTCCATTAAAATTCATACATGAAGAAATCAGGAATCAGAGTTGCATATCTTTGCCTCGTACTTTAGAAGCTGTTGCCACTTACCAGTCATGGTAGATGCCGATGAGCCCCCTCTCGTAGATGACGAAGAGGGTGGAGAGCTCGGCGGCCGTCGCCACGACGTTCATGGCCTACGACTTGGCTTCGCCCACGCCGGCGTTCATGTCCATGACGTTCCAGTAACGGTCGGTGTCGAGCCTTGTAGCCTCGTAGGCCTTGATGTGCTTCTCCCACTGCATGTTCTCCTTCTCGTACGACTCGGCGGTGAAGCCCGGGACGGCGCCGGACGATATCTGCGGCGGTACGGCCTTCAGCCTTGCCGGAAACGGCTGCAGCTGGCCTCCGTCGGCCCCGGGGGACGGCGTGATGCACGTCTCCATGCTCTTGTACCTGTAGCCAACATTTTTCAGTACAATAAAAAAATCAATGGTCAAAATTGATCGTCCAGACGATCCTGACCGTTGAATTTTCAATCGGACGGCGGAAGCTAAGGGTATAAATGGCATTAATTTATTTTACCAGACGTCCGGATTGGCCGAGTCGCACGTCCGGACCCGCCGGCGGCCTGGCGGGGCATGCCGCCGCGTCGGCCCGCTTCCTCCAGACGCCGATCTCGTGGATCTCGGTGACCTTCTCCCAGCAGAGCATCTGCGCATACTCCTCGATCCTCTTCTGCTCGCCGGCGAGGTCCGCCTCCGTGCGCTCCCACGCCTTGTGGTTCACCTTCCAGTTGATCGGCGGGCCGGAGAGCACCCAGTACCCGCCCGGCCGGAGCACACGGTCGATCTCCATCATGTACAACCCCGCCTGCAACGCGTGCGTGTGTCAAGATCCGCGCTCACGATCCGAGTGGGTGCATCGGAAGTCGTGTCGTCGCCGGCTGTGCGTGGGTGGGCTGGGTGGTGTCAGGAACCAAGCTTGTTCAGTTTTAGGAGTTGCGATCAGAAGGTTGAGTCTTCAGAAGTTGGACGGCAAGAATTAGCAGTGAACTCTTGAGTCAGTGAGATCTTGCGGCTGAGAAGTCATCAAGGAGTAAGAAGATGATCTAGCGGCTGTGGTTGAATTTGCACTTTACTGTTTGTCTTTTAGCTATTACCAGTGTCTGTAATTACCTTAAGCACGTGTTTTGTCGGAAACCCTGCAGTATATAAGGGGCTTTCCTTTTGCTTGGGCGATACGAAGAGATTTGGCAGAAGTTGTTATGCTTTACTTTCCCCAATAGAGTCGCATCTGCATTTCCTATCCATTTTTGTTCTTAGTCTGTTATGTTTCTCTTCAATTTTCTGTTCGAGTTCTGGTGAATCCTATTCTGTTTTCTTCGGTTCTTGCTGGATCCTGACAGGTGGCTCACCGTTACCGGACCAGGGGATGAGGCAGCGGGACCAGTGCGCCATGTCGAAGGAGCGTGGCGGGAAGGGGAGCTTGGCGGAGCCGTGGACGCCGATGAAGGCCGGCACGCCGCGCTCCAGCGCGAACTGATCGTGGGAGTCGCGGGGCGCGAAGGGCATGGAGATCACGCCCCGGGAGTCCAGGTACGCGCCGAGGCTCGCCACCTGCATGCACGGACGTTGAGGCTGTCAAGATCGATGTGACGGTGTGTGAATGGAGGGGGCGCAGGCATTGATGATTTGATGGCTTACGCCGCAGGCGGTGTCGAGGACGGTGCGGACGGAGCCATCGGCGAAGGGGACGACGGTGGCGAGCTGGTCGATGCACTTGTCGGCGCCGTGGGGGAACTGGGTGCCACCGCCGGGAAGGCGGAAGACGGCGCCCTCGTACTGGACGCAGTTCTGGACGGCCTTCTCGACGGTGAGGCTCTTGTACGGCGCGTTGGCGAAGGGCACGTAGTCGCGGCTCCTGGGCCACGGGAACGGCGTCACGTACTCCGGCGGTGCCGGGACCAGGCACCGCAGCCGCTCGCCGTCTGGAGGGCAGTACCGCTCCCGGTACACCATGTTCTTGCTCCTGTGTGGTCAGCCATCGCCGCCGCGCACGGCTCGAACACCGGTGCCGGCGCAGCCACACTACCACCGGACGCATTGGCATCGCGAGCGTGAGCGGCGGAGGAAACGTCCGCGCAGGCCGTCTGCCGGGTCACCGCCACAGCGATGATGTCGCCGTTGCCGTAGCCGCTGCGCTGCCGCGCGCCGAGCACGCAGAAGAAGCAGCACAGCCCGACGGCGACCATGCACCATGGCACCATGCTCAGCGGGCTCCTCCGCACCTTGTACTCCCTCGAGTTGCCCTTGATCACCATGCATGGCTCGCGCGCCTTCGCCTCTTTCTGGATCAAACCCATAAATACACACCAAGAACAAGCAATCAATGGAACAAGAAATTAAACACACAATCTATAAGTGTTAATGACAAAATGCAATGCACAAGTGATCGATCGATCAATCGCAGTGGTAGCACGAACCTGAATTATGATCGATATTAAACAAGAAGAGTGTTCTTGCATCTGATTTATCTTGACTAAAAAGGAAGATGTGAAGGAAGAGGGGAAGGGATATCGAACGTGATTAGTGCTGAAAATGTACAGCAAGTCAGCAAGTAGGAGAAAGAACCGGATCTTGGGAGAGGAGGACCTAAGAAACGGGAATTAGCTTAGAGAGAGATAGAGAGAGTGAGCTAGTCAGCAACATGCATGCAAGTGCAATTGAAATAAAACTAACCACAAAATAAAAAAAAATCCAGTTTTTGATAGTTCTTGATCGATGAGGTTAATTAATTCCAATACTTAATTGAACGTGCTTTAAAGAGCACATATGCGATTTCCTACTTCTACTACTATGCTCCGGTCACAACTCACAAATAAGTGTCCTTTTGACATTTAGACGTACTATCTCTGAACCATAACGTTGACAATCTATTTGTATTGTAAATATGTTTATCATTCCATTGGATCGATCTAAATATTTATAAACATGTTGCTAGTCAAAGTTAGAAGATTGTACTCATACAAGGACGACACTTATCTCGGATTGTTGAAGTAAGTATGATCTTTTTTGCCTAATGAATGGTTATTGTCAGATATTCATAATGGTACATTCTATAAGTTCGCAAAGCCAAATGGTTAGCAAAAGAACCTGCCAGTAACAAGAGTCGCCGGACGATGGAGATGCCATGCTCATCCATAGGAAAGACATGAACACGATGGGCTCCTTAGTCCTATAAGTAGCAATAACATTTTGAGCTCTCGATTGAATAAGGACTAACATCTTTTAAAAAATGACAGATACATTCAATTACCACTCCTCCACACGATACATTGGGAGCTACGCACACGGGAGTTACGTAAGGAGTTCATACAGCAGATGGCCTTTTTAGTTACTCACAGCCACTCACGCACTCTTGTTATTTCCCTTTTTGCAGCTACCAGAATCTTCTAGAAGAACTGCACCGGCTATTGGAGTGCTAGTTTCAGCTTGCTGGATGCCTTGGTTATTTCAGCTTCCACCAACATCTCACTCATCTCTGTTTCTTCAGTGCTCTCTGCCATTGTTTCAAGCTCATACTCGACCCCAATACAAACCAAAAAGAAATCTAAAATGAATTCATCCGAAAATTTCTTTTGGAGCTGTTTACGAATAGAGATTTGTAGTTCCTGTCTTGTAGTCTCTTTCGGCTTAGCTAGTATGTGTAACTCAGATGCATATACTATGTTACTACTCATATATAGCCTGTCCATTTGCCCAAGTACATCTTGGCCTCATGGGATTGGCGCGTGTTTAGTCTCAAAATCATGTGTTGTGTGCTAATTAGTTTCCATCACATCACCAGGAAGGCATGCATGCGTTTATTAGCTACCGAGATGCATGCAGCAATATCACAAATTTTAATCGCTCGCACTTTCGATACAAATCTTCTTTTTTGCCAGAACAGGAGAGGTGTGTATCTTTATGTTGAAATAAAGTGAAGTTCAGATTACTGTCTCTGTTCCTTTTTCCGAGAACACGCAAGTTGTACGATCACGATTCTTCATATTTCACAACAATCGGTTGAAATTTGTACATCCTGGTCACCTACTAATTTTGCCAATCTTTTTTATTTTTTGAAACGGGATTTACTTATGCTTTTGTACATGTTGCTCCTGGTTGCACTGGTACGCGGTTTCCTTCTGTCACAAGTGTCTTGACTGGAGTAGTGCCCAAGTTGAAGTGAACTGGCGTAACTCCTCCTTTCTTCGAACACTTGTTGGCAAAATGTCCGAGGTCATTGCAAGAGTAGCATCGCTTGACAGCGGACTGTTAACTCCCTACTGGTGCATTGCCCCTTTGCGCTGGTGTCTGAAAATTCTGGTTGGTGGGGCGAGGTGCCGGCGTTGATGCCTTGTTGGTTAACTGCAACTGAATCCTAACAAATTACTGGGGAGATATCCTCAATCCGAACTTATTTGGCCACTCCGCTTGACTAGCCATTCTGCACTTGCGATCCTAACCTAGCTCTTTGCGCTTGTCCTCTAGGATCAAGGTCTTGTTCACCAATTCTTGAAAGTCAGGCAAATTGTGGGTGATCAATCCCACTTGCAGTCCAGAGTTTAGCCCTTTCAGAAAGTGAGACCGCCTGACCTTATCTGTAGCCACATCCTCAGGAGCATAGCGTGCTAACTGAGTAAACTTATTCAAGTAATCCGCCATTGATTGACCTCCTTGCTTTAGCGCCCTAAACTCTTCCTTCTTTAGGTCCATCATTCCTTCAGGCACATGGTATTGATGGAAGGTAGTCGAGAACTCTTTCCAGTGATCTCTGCGGGGCTTCATGCAAGGCACAATAGTTCTCCCACCATTCCGTGACAGTTCCTTCTAGCTGATGAGAGGCATACAGTACCTTCTCATTACCCTCACACTGAGTGATGTGCAGCTTCCTCTCAATGGTTCTCAGCTAGTCATCGGCTTCCAATGGATTGACATTGCCTGAAAATGTCGGTGGGTGGGTCCTCATGAAGTCTAACAACGTGGAATAGGACGCGGCCCATTGCTGCCATGCTGAGTATTGTTGTTGACTGCAGCTTAACTCGTCACATTCTGCATTTGCTGCATCATGGTCTGCATGAGTTGAGTCTGCGCTGCAAGGAAAGCTCCCAAGTTCTGCATGTCCACTAGCGGTGCTGGCTGCGGTGGTACTCCGTCATTGGGGTTGTCACTTGGGCGCATCCCACTTCCTGAAGCTCCGTTGTTTCCACGAGTGTTCACCATCTGCTGATTGCTTCTTGGGTTAGAAAAGGTAGATGCAACATAGATGAGATGCAAGAATTTCTAAGATGGGGGAAGCAGGTTAAACCCAAACTTAAACAACTTTATTAATTACACTTGGTATGGTTGCTTACAAAAGCCTATGGGCTATGCAACATATACTGCACACCCAGCAAACAATAAGAACCAAACTAAGCACACAATCTTAACGATTATCACAAAGGTAAAACTATCTTATTGACGCGACTCAACACTTGAGTCTCAACCTATTACTAAGACTCTCACTCATCCAGCCACTCTGGCTGAGGCTGATCCGGTGCATACACCGGTGGGTGGGCTAGTATGGGAGCAAACTGGTCCTGATGCCCTGCAGCTGTACGCTCCATCACCTCCTGCACTTCTGGCTCAAACTCAACCTCCTTTTGGTCTTTCTCTTTCTCCTCAACGTCTAACGGTGCTAAACAATAAAACTCACAAATTACAATAAAACAATAATAACCAATATTAAAGAGCAAATTTTAGGTTGTTACGCCACTCCTCCACACGATACATTGAGAGCTACGCACACGGGATCTGCGCAACAAGTTCATACAGCAGGTGGCCTTTTTAGTTATTCACAGTCACTCACTCTTTTTATTTCCCTTTTTGCAGCTACCAGAATCTTGTGGAAGAACTGCACCGGCTATTGGAGTGCTAGTTTCAGCTTGCTGGATGCCTTGGTCATTTCAGCTTCCACCAACATCTCACTCATCTCTGTTTCTTCAGTGCTCCCTGCCATTGTTTCAAGCTCACACTCGGCCCCCATGCAGACCAAAAAGAAATCTAAATTGAATTCATCCGAAAATTTCTTTCGGAGCTGTTTACGAATAGAGATTTGTGGTTCCTCTCTTGTAGTCTCTTTCGGGTTAGCTAGTATGTGTAACTCTCTGTGCTGTACCTCGTGTATGGTCAGATGCATACTATGTACTACTCATATATAGCCTGTCCATTTGCCCAAGTACATCATGGCCTCATGGGTTTGGCGTGTGTTTAGTCTCAAAATCATGTGTTGTGTGCTAAGTAGTTTCTATCACATCACCAGGAAGGCATGCGTTTATTAGCCATCGAGATGCATGCAGCAATATCACAAATTTTAGTCGCTTGCACTTTCGATACAAATCTTCTTTTTTGCCAGAACAGGAGAGGTGTGTATCTTTATGTTAAGATAAAGTGAAGTTCAGATTACTGTCTCTGTTCCTTTTTCCGAGAACACGCAAATTGTACGATCACGACTCTTCACAGTTCACAACAGTCGGTTGAAATTTGTACATCCTGGCTTAGGGGTGAAAACGGAACGGAAATTTTCCGACCGTTCCGAACGAAAACGGAAACGGAAGCTCATTTTCGGAAACGGAAACGGAATTTTTCGCACGGAACGAAACGGAATTTTTTTTCGAAACGGAAACGGAAACGGAGAGCTAATTCGACGGAACGAAACGAACGGAAATTCCGTGTAATTCAAACCGAATTTCCGGCCCCAACCCATCTAGCGCCAAACTTGAAACCCTAGTCAGGCGGTGCCTCCTCACTTCCTCGGCCCAGGCATTTTCACGAGCCCCCTCCCACCTCCTCAGGCGGCGGCGCCCACCGCAGCTTCTCCGCCTCCGCCTCCCTGCGCCCGCCGCAAGCTTCACCGCAGCTCCCGCCTCCGCCTCCCTGCGCGCGGCGGCTTCTAACCGCAGTCTCCGCCTCCGCCTCCCTGCGCCATGCCACCTTTGCCCCACCGCCCTGCTCCGCCCGCGACCGCTTCTACAAGCAGTTCTGCTCCGCCTCGGCCTCGATCGGCTTCATCATACCGCTTACGGCCATGACGGCTTCATCACCGCTTCCGCGCCGCATGATCGGCTTCATCACATGCCGCGCCTACCCTGGCGCACGGGCTTCATCACTACCGCCGCCTGCGACCGGCTTCCCCACCCCATCGCTACTGTCTTCAAGCATTTCAAGGGGTTGTTTGTCATTTCTGAATTCTGAGCACCAAAACTGAATTGGATTTCTGAGCAAATCTAGCCATTGTTTGTCATTTGACATAGATGATCATTAGCTGATTTACGTGGTAGTAAAGAAAAAAGAGTTGCTGATATACTGTAGGTTTCAGTCCCAGAGAGAGCATTGCTGATGACTGATGCTGCAGAGTTGGATGCGTCGGAATCAGCTTTGATTCTTGTGGCTTTCGCATATCCTGTTCTGCAATAGGAGGCCACGAATGTGCATGCGATACAATTGTTGCTGGAATCACATTACATTCTGTGTTGTCCATAGATTTGTAATGTGTTAGATGCTTGGTTACTACAGATTCATCTGGTTTATGCTTGTATCAGTTATTCAGTTGCATGCCTTGTCCGGATAAATGCTCCATTCCATCTGAGATGAACACCATCGTTAGCTAAACGTGATGCACCGGAGAACTTGATTGTCTTGTTCCCATAAGCATGTTTATATTTCTATATATATATATATATATATATATATATATGAGTTTGACAATGCTGAGTGATTATATATAATGTTTCTTTTGAGTATTTGACAACACTGATTGATCATATATAGCATTTCTTTTGAGTATGTGACAATATGGATCGACTCTATATAATGCTTCTGTGTTGTGCTTTTACATTATAGCTGGAAGCTTCATGTAATTTTGAGTATTCATGCTTTTACATTATAGCTGGAACCTCCATTAGTCCATTTTCTTGTCTGTATTCTGACTGAGCCACCTTTTTTTGTGCTAGTTCTGTTGTCAGTCTATAACTAGAAGATCTTTGGCAGTGCTATACATCTTTGGCAGCCATGGACAATGCTGCAAGTATGAGCAGCGAAGGCAAGTGCAAGCGACATCCTCGCTTTGCGTGAGTCACCACTTCATTCTTGAGCCTCCGGTGCTACTCCACATCCAAATGTTGCAGCTGCTACTCCAAGTGCAAGTGTGGATTTAACTGATGAAACTGAGTGCAAGCCACCTCCTGGAAAGAAAGCTAAGAAAACCACCTCTGATGTGTGGGTGCACTTCACCAAGTATGAGGTTAATTCGAAAGATGACAAGGGCAACAATGTTGTACAGCTATGGGCTAAGTGCAACAAGACCGGATGTTGCTACAAAGGTCGGTGTGAGAGCAGTAGAGGAACATCGGGTTTCAAAAGTCACTTGAAACACAAGCATTTTATCTTGACCGGGCAGCAAACAATCAACTTGAAGAAGAGTGAGGGCGATTTAAACACAAGCATCTATTGAGACTTATAGGTATGATGAGGCGGTCAGTTTGAAGAAATTTTACCTCGCAATTATCATGCATGAATATTCCTTTAATATTGTTGAGCATGAGTACTTTGTGGACTTTATCAAGTGTTTGCGTCCTACTTTTCCAATTAAAAGTCGCATTACCGTGAGGAAAGATATATTGAATATGTTTGTGGAGGAAAAGAAAAAACTGTATGAGTACTTTAAAACACTTGAATGTCGCTTTAGTACAACCATGGATATGTGGACATCTAATCAAAACAAAGGCTACATGTGCATCACAGTACATTGGATAGATGACAGTTGGTGTATGCAAAAAAGGATTATCAAGTTCATGCATGTAGAAGGACATCATTCAGGAAAAAATTTGTGCTTAGCTTTTTATGATAGTATAGTGGATTGGAATCTTGATAGGAGATTGCTTGCACTTACTTTGGACAATGCTTCAGCAAATGATAAATGTGTTCAGGGGATAGTAAGTAAACTCAATAAGATATCTCCATTAATCTGCGATGGCATCTTTTTCCATGTGAGATGTTTGAATCATATTTTGAACTTGGTTGCCCAAGATGGTTTAAAAACGATTGCACCAGCCATTGCAAATATTAGAAATACAGTTGCAATTGTGAAGAACTCTCCACTGCAATATGAAGAGTTTAAGAAATGTGCTTCAGAGTGTGACTTAGATGTGACAAGGGGTCTCTCTTTGGATGTTCCTACAAGATGGAACTCCACATATCTTATGCTAAAGAGTGCAATTTACTATAAAGATGCTTTTGGTAGGCTTTTTCTTCGGAATTCAAGTAAATATAAGAAATGTGCTCCAACTTCCGGTAATTGGGCTATGGCAACATCGATATCTGCATGCTTGAAGCTTTTTTATGATGCTACTGAGCTGTTCTCTGGCACTAAATATCCAACTGCGAATCTATTTTTTAGAAAGTTTTGTCAAATTAAGATTGCAATTGCAGAATGGTGTTGCAGCTTTGACCCAAGAATTACAACTATGGCACATTCGATGAGAATTAAATATGATAAGTATTGGGAAAAATCCAACATGGCACTTGTCAGTAGCATGCTTCTTTGATCCTAGATACAAGAGAAATGTAGTGGAATATTATGCACCAAAGATTTACCTGCCACTTCTATGCAAGAGATTGATAATTTTACTAAAGTTGTTTATGAGTTGTTCCAAGTTTATGTCTCTACTTCAAAGAAGATAGTCCGTAGTGCTACAAATGTGCACCAAGTGGGTTCTCAACTTGATATTGATGAGGATGATGATCTTGACAAGTTCTTGCATAGCATCAGTCAATCAGATCATGTTACAAAAAATGAGTTGGAAATGTACTTGGAGCAACCTTTAGCATCTATAAAAGACAAGAATTTCGATGTCTTATCATGGTGGAAGGTTAAGCAAGTTGAGTTCCCTATTCTCTCCAAGCTTGCTCGTGATGTGCTATCTATTCAAGTATCGACGGTTGCTTCAGAATCCGCATTCAGTGCCGGTGGACGGGTTGTTGACCCATTTCGCAGCCGTCTAGATCCTGAGATTGTGCAAGCTTTAATTTGTATTAAAGATTGGACTGCAGCATCAAAAGGTAACATTTTAGTTTACATCAATAGTTTGTTCATCATGTGAAAATATTTAAGTCTAATCAGGTTTTACTAATCATTCAGGTGGTACCATTGCATCTATCATGACCGAGATGGATGTGGATATCCTTGAAAGACATTTTGCAAGCTCCATAGAAACGGTTTGCCTTTTCTTATCTAACTTTGAAACCATATTGTGCAAATCAAGTAAAATTTCAGTTTAGTGTGCTTCTATTTGTCTTCTCAAGATGATTAATGTTGTTTCATGCTTGCCTTTGTAGTTGGATGAGCAAGAGGATGTCGATGGTGCTGATATGGAGGAAAACATGATGGACTGACATTGCGATAAATAGCTTAGAATATGATGGACTATGTGTTTGCTATTATGTTGTGATGTTGAACACTTGAACTATATCTGTTTGTTATTATGTTGTGATGGGAAACTATGTGCTTGCTATTAATTATGTTATGATGTGAAACTATATGTGTTTGTTATTATATTATGATGTGGAACTATTTATGTTTGTTATTATAGTATGATGTGTTCGTTGGTTTTGAGGTAAACAATGTTCACATGTCTTTGTTCATACAATGCTCAATGTTGGCTAATACTATTAAGATGTTCTGTGTAAGTGTAACTAAAATACCATTTAAAGTTGGTATGTTTGGAACTTTTGATAGATCATGTACCACGTCTTTGTGGAATTTTCCGCTTTCGTTTTCGTATCCGATCCGTTCCGTTTCGCTTCCGTTTCCGTCACTACCCGTTTCCGTTTCCGTTTCCGGCGTTTCCGATTTCGATACCGTTACCGGTATAAAATATGGAAACGGAAACGGAATAGCTATTTACCGACCGTTTCCGTACCGTTTTCACCCCTATCCTGGCTATCTACTTTTGCCAATCTTTTTTTTTAAAACGTGATTTACTTATGCTGTTGTACATGTTGGGGACGCTGTCTTGTCGTACCGAAGTTTGGAAAACTGAATTAGGCTTTTTGTACACAGAAAATGCCTGCTGGAGTTGCCAAACTCATGCATAGCAGAAGCGTGCATGTAGGGTGTGTTTGATTGTCTGCATCATCCTAGCCTGTTACGTATGAGCCATTCAAACTAGTCTTGGCCTGTATGAGTGGATACAAACTGAGTTGTTTGGTTGCTTGTTTATGCATCTCACGGGCCTGCATTAGAGAGAAGCCTAATTTTTATGTTTCCTTCATCCTACATGAGTGGGTGCAATTGCATCCATCTGGCCTGGATGTACAAGAAACCAAACACGTGTCTAACAGATACAGTTGCATCCACTTATACTATTCAGACACCCATGCAGGTAACCAAACGCACCCGTAGTACATCTGTGTACAACATGCAGCACAAGAGCAATTTTGTAAGCTGGTTCACTGCTGGCATGGGTAACAGTTTAATTTTTATAGGGATGGAAAAAAATTCTCACCTTTCAAACGGGGCATGAATCTATAAATTAATAGAATCGCTCACTACTGTGTTTGCCATTTTACATTTTTTTTTTGAAGTGAGAGCATTTTACCTGTTACAAGGCATTTCTTGTGCCAGTCAATTGAGATAAGTACTGCTCCTTCTTCTTAGACCATGACATGAGTAATGGTGACCTATTTGTTCCAAGAAACTTTGCGCTGAACTTTTATTAGAGGAAATCACCGATTATGAGGTCTACATGCAAGATACAGACAATAGCAACTGATCTCCTTCATTTGTAGACAAGTTTCGATTGAGAAAATTAAGTGCAACATTGAGTGCTAATAAGTTAATAATGACTTGCTGAAACATGGTTTATTAGGGCCTGTTTGGTAGAGCTCCAGATTCCAGCTTCACCTGAGATCTGAAATTTATAGGCTAAAATAAAGTGAATTAAGTATATATTTTTAGTCTAAAATGTAAACAAGATGATCCATCTAAACACTCTTAATGTACTCACAACTCCAACTTCATGAATCTGATGAAGCTAAAATTTTCAGCTTCACCAGATTCTTAGAATCTGAAAAAACTGAATCCCTACCAAACAGGCTCTTACTTTAGCCTTTGCTTTCAGACATGTCACATACGGCCAAGCTTAAGGCCTTCTAGTCATAACACATGTTCAGCAAGAGAAACATCTTACAGGATCGCCATATTTGCAGAATTTTTTAAATAATATTATAGAAATAATATGTAGAAAAAATTACACAAATATATCTCGGGTGCCATTTGAATTGACGACGGAGTCTCTATTGCCAAATGAAATGACCATAGTCCTACGTGACATCCCGCTAAGGTCTGTGTCGCCAATTCAATTCAATTCAATGGCTTTGACAACAAGTTTCTATTGAGTAAATTGCCAACATCGATTTCCAATGACTTGAAAGTTCATGCTGTCCAGTTCTCGTTCGAATCTAGGTTATTGAAAACACCTCTGGATCGAACACCGAGACAACCAAATAACCAACACATACAAACACCTAACAACCCAAACAATACCAAACTACTGCACTACAACCACCACCACCATGTGGCTGAAACAGGTGCACTCCCTACCGGCTTTCATAAAGGCCGCAAGCACATTGATCATTCTTGTAACTTGGTAATGGTGGTAGGAAAGGAACAGGCATGTCTTTCAAAATAAAATATCGATGTACCGTGAGATCCTAGCCCTCATCAAAGAAGATGCCAAGCTTTGGGAAATGGCTGGAGCAAAGCAATTAAAAGAGTTAACAACAAGGGCAAACAATGATGTGTAGCAATCAGTGTCCCCCTTCCCCGGTTCTCTCTTGTAAAGAGCAACATCCTTTTTCATCACAAGTGCCGCTTGTGTTACCTGTAACATAACTTGTATTTATTTCTATCCCTTCTAATATATGCCTCAGCAATTGCTGGCTTAAAAAAAAAGGCAGAGAAACTGGCATCAACTTCCATAACTCCATGTCATCCTCATAGCATTAAATCTTTCTTATTGCAAGTAGTAACAGAGAAGAAGCTGTGCATCACAGACACAATGATAAAGGCACACTTGGTATTGTGATACTTGGTTCAGTTTGTCGGAGGAACCAGACATTTCAGCTTCCACCAACACCTCAGTTGCCTCTGGTTTGTAAATGGACTAACCACACTGAATTATCTCTCAATTTTCAAGCTCATTATCTGTAAAAAACATTTTTTCAAAGGAATTAATTGAAAACCTCACTTGGAGTTCCTTATGAAGAGAAATGTGTTGCCTTTGTATTGTAGTTCCTTATAAGTTATTATGATCATCTGTGCTACATGTTCACTGTGATAATGTGGATATGTATATATATTGCTTTTCCTTCTGTCCAAGTACAGGATGGATTTGAAATGTGCCAATGTCTTATCTGCAAACACATGAGTGGATGCTACTTTCTATTAGTTCACCAGGAAAGCATTTTGTTAGCTTTGATCAAGGTGTAGCTGTGTCCAAATTTCGTTTTGTCCTCACAACATCGGTATTGGAATTGCAGACCACTTTCAAAAAAAAAAAGTATTGGAATTGCAGACTAGAGATGCCGAACTCATGCAAAGCAACTAGCAAGGCATCTAGGACGATTGTACAATATGCAAGGAAAAATACATAACGATAATTGTTTTTTCAATTAGCAAAGTCCCACAAGCCCAACATTCAACTAATTATTGTAAGCAGGGTTCACAACGAGATTTTAAAATAAAATTACTGCTGTTTTAGGCATTTAATATGTTTATGAGATTTTCCTTGTGTCGGTTGAACAATGGTTTTTTTAAATCCTCAATAGTGTTGAGTTTAGTGGAGCTCGCGTTACGAGATATTTTATTTGAAGAAGAAACTTCCTGACGAACGTAGAATATAAGTATGAGAGGTGCTTCCATGTTCTCTTTTTTACTGTTGCACAAATATTAAAGCATGAATAAATGGTAGATAGTGATTACTTATCCCTTCGCTTGCTTAAGATTTATGCAACTTGTATCAGGAGAGAAAGTATTGAAGCACTGCTCACTAATAATGAGATTGAACAATGCTAAACTATTGAACTTAGCTTTCATAGTCCACATCATTGCAAATTCTGCTCCATTTCACAAACTTTAAAATTCTCCTCTTAGATTAGTGCCATTAGCGCTGAAGCATAGAGAAAGTTTGAGGTATTTCTGTATTAAAAAAAAAACATCTTTTAGGGTCCAGCTGCTAATAGGTCATCCACAGTTTACTTAAACGCTATGATTATCATTAACATAACTTGGCAGCTCCTTCAAGGCCTCAGGCAGATTCCTCTCTTGACAGAAATAGAGAAGTGCATCTTTCAATGGTAGAAACAAGATTAGAGCTCGAACGAGTTATAAGATTGTTTTCTCTCTCTTGGTAATTAAAATTGAACAATATGTTTGTACTAATTGTTACAACAATGCATGCGTAGTACCGATTAAATGGAAATAGATATGATTACCCAACCAATTACAATTAGTGCTTTAGCCATCTAGAAGAACAAACTGAGAACTCTCTTCTATATAAATTATGACCTTAAATACCATATTACCATTATTCTATATAACATAATAACATATGATGTATCTTTTGACACGATAGGCTCAAAAAGATCTACTTTCCATATTCAGATCATATGTTTTGCAGCCGTATCTAGAACCAAAAGGATACAAGAATTCTGTTATAAGCACATTTGACACAAACAGAAGAAAAAAATAGGGATGAAAAAACAAAGATCAAACTGAACAGGTTATCACGCAGCTGTCATTGTAAACCTGAACTAAAGACTATTCGTGGGTAATTTGCAACCTCTTCGTTCTTGCTTGTTTCCAGACTTGAAGAAGTTTGGAAGCTACACCTCTTCATTCAGATCCTGATGTTTCGCACCACGAGTCTTTCAGCCGCCAATCCAGAAGGGAGCAGTCTGTAGTCTGGCCTTAGCCTTACCTGGCCAAAGGTAACGCTGTTGGACAGCCGATCATCTCCAGGGAGGGGTTTGCAAGAGATGCTCATCTTTTCATAAATTGCATTTGGGTGCGCCAACTATGGATACCTATCTTTTGTCACAGTTCTAGCTTGCAAGCCGTTTGTTTACACAACTCAGTTTCCACCAACATCTTACTTGTTTTTTGGCTAGCTTCTGCCACACATGCATTTACTATTTTTCCTGTGATTTTCTGCAGATTTGTGGCTGGATGCATATACGGAGACGTTCATTTATAAATGACCATTGCCGTTTCTACAAAGCAAAGAAATTCTTCCAAGAACGCAGAATTTACTTGGAGTTCATACTTTAGGAACTGAAACCTCTGACTGCTCATGTAATATATGTTCCTCGTCATTCTTTTCACGTTCCTTGTCGTAAGAAGATAATCATGAGAAGTTCATCCAACATGGATTGCACATCACAATGCAATGATCTTAAACAGACCCGTGAAAATGAACATTATTTGTGTGTACCTGTTTTTGAATACAGAAGGAATAAGAACATTTTATATGACTGAGCTTTTCAAAAAGTCCAATTAATACCCTCAACTACAAAACCTGGTATTTAACCCCAAACTTACAAACCAGGTTAATTTACATCCCAAAGTGGTTTGGATGATATGGTTCCACTTAAGGTGGTTTTTGCCATGTTGGTAACCATGTCATTGGGTTTTGTTAATGAGGATCTAACTCAAGGATGTTGATATCCACATCATCGACCTCTTTCTTACCCATCTTTCCCTCTCTCCATTCTCTTTCTTGTTCATGTCATCCTCCATCCTCTCATTTGGATCTGTGTCAGCCGCACTCACTGCATGAGCTCATAGGGCAAGATGAAGAGAAGGAGAAAGGCTAAAAAGATCATCTACTTCATCTTGGCATGCTTCCATCAGCGCTGACAAGACAGCATTAATTGAACGAGAAGAGAATTAAGGCGAGGCTGGTGATGTGCCCTTGTATGGGGAAGCTCAGAGAAAGTAGCAGTGTTTTCCTCACTGAACTCTCGATTTCACCGTACAAGGAAGACTGCTCATGACATCAATCAGCTAATTCATGACATGACTGTCAACGTGAAACCATCCTAAGTTGGGTCCTCATCAACAAAACTGTGCCTGGCCTGTAACTATCATAGGGTGTAAATTGACATGGTTTTGTAAGTTTAGGGTGTTAAATTTCAGATCTTGTAGTTTAGGATCTTAATTGGACTTATTTTTGAAAGTTTGTGGGTGTAAATTAACTTATTCCAATACAGAATAAAGAGGAAAAATCAAGTGACTTAACAATCAAAATTCATGCAATGTACCAATTCAAAAAATAAAAAGCCTTGTGTCATGATCACACACCACATGCGTAGGCATCTTTGTCACTGTACACATGCTTTAATCCCACCCAACTACTCAGGTGAATTTGGTCCATCAAAATCTCATAATCAAATAAACAACTCGCGTTAAGAGTTAACAAGTCAGCACATGAAAATATTCGGTTTTGGGCCAATTGCACATATTTAATCTTTTCTACAACAGAACTCTCAAGCATTTCTCTGAGAACTCATATTCCACCTAAACCCTTCAACAGCACACCCAGCAGATGGTATTTCCTGTTGGCTATCAATATCATCATGGTGCCTCCAAAATAGCAGTCCATGTTGCCGCCTACCTCTGCTAATCTTCAAATAAAACATTCCCCCATCAAGTGCAAATGAAATGTGTACAAACAAATTTAGGTATATGTGTTCGATCTTGCTGTAAACACCATGTATCGACCTATAGAAAGTACTTGTTCTTCAGGTTCCACCAATATCTCAAGATAAATGTTTACCTCGCTGTCTAATCTGTCTATTTTTGCATTTTTGCCAGAAGTTCTTACTTTTTATGAAGATGAATAGAAATATGTCTCCTGATATTATCCGTTTATCTCTTTATATAGCCAATCGATCATATGATTTACCATACATGCATATCATATGATGAGAAGCATGCATGTGGAATGGAAGAACACATTGCCCTCTGTTGATCATTATATACACAGCCACGCTCTGTTGGTAGCTTGAAAAAAAAACACTCTGTTGCTCAAGCATGCGTATATTGCTTTTCCTTCATGCTAAGTTCATCCAATATCATCATTCATCCAAAGCCGAAAGGTCTCATTTGTGTGCCTACATGTCTTCTGCTAGCCCATTGTGCATATATATATTAGTCACCAAGAAAAGGTTGCTGATTAGTCATCCGGTATGATCTAATTGTGTCACACTTTATCCAATCCTATCACACATTTGTCTCATGGATGTAGTACTCATCTGACACTAAAGTTGCATCAAAGACAAACTGCATTATCAGTATTACTCCTTTAAGAGCTAATGCTTCACATTCTAAGGACAGTAGTTTAACAGAGAAGAAGCAACCTCTGAATTTTTTGGACAAAGACTAGTTTCAGAATGCAGTGAGGTTACTGCAGATTGACATTAAAGACAAACTGCATTAGCATTTTCCTGTGCAGTGGGAAAGATAGAAGAACAATATGTTTATAACTTTATTCCACCAGAAAGACAAAACCATGGTGTCCTCGAAAGAGCAGCAGAGTGTATATTCATATAGAGACTACTGTAGTCCTCACCGATACCGAAACAATTCTACCCATTTCTGCTGGATCTTACTTTCATTGCCACACGTCTGCCCACAGGAAACACTTCTCTTCAGCTTCCACCAACATCCCTAATAAAATCAAATCCTTTCTTTGCTACTTTTTTTTAAAAAAAAATAACTTTTCTTTTCATTATGAACTGCCAGGGTTGTTCTTACTTTATGTGAAGAAGACGAGTAGGAAGTGTGTTGCCTGATCTACTCCGAGTGAATAACGATCCTTTCATGTCTTTATATAGCCGATGGATCATATGATGCATGATGTATATGCATTTCGCATGATCAGATGGATATGTGACTAGAGCTAGGTATTGGGCCGAGTTTTTTTGCGGTGGCTCGTAGCACGGCATGACTAAAGCATGGCATGGCACGTATGCGTATGAGTCTGGCCGGCATGGCATGAATGATAGGGCGGTGCCAAGACTCGTGGTGGGGCATGATAGGCGGCACGACATGACACGCCTACATAGGTGTGTTTGGGCCAACATGGCATGAAACGGGCCCGATGGGCCCGAAGTAGGCACGGCACTCGGCAGGATGCTCTGCTGCGACATTGTGTTATATTGTGGTTCGCCCTACGGTTGATACCTTTTGCGGTCCTCGCATGCGGAGAAAGAGGAGACAACAGAGATACTAAAAGGCAGAGAATGGAGACTAGAAAGTACATGCTCGCTGACACTGAACACACGCACCGAGCCGCTTCGCACTGGGTACCCTACACTGGGTGTAAGGTTTTTAACAAGGTATTAACTCTGTACTTGTTCAAGAATTAATAAAATTTAGTTCTTTTCCTCTTAATATTTGTGTCCACTGCCTCAGCTTCATATGTCTATGGCTCCTTTCCTCTTGTCGTAATAGTGAAAATGGGCTGAGCCTAGACCGAC
Source organism: Guadua angustifolia (assembly GCA_036346375.1). Lineage (NCBI taxonomy): Eukaryota > Viridiplantae > Streptophyta > Magnoliopsida > Poales > Poaceae > Guadua > Guadua angustifolia. The sequence continues at coordinate 16,559,552 of CM070520.1, forward strand.
ACAACAGAAAGCGGCATAAATCGTAAATGGCACGTCGGGCAGCTCCGAGGCGATGATGCGTTGCCTCCGCCAGCTGCACGAGATGCCGACCCAGTGGCAAAAAGGCGTGCCGGTGGTCCAGTTGCCACTAAGGATGCTGAGAGGGTCGAACAGCTGGCCTTTGAAAGCCAGCAGCACGGCGAGGTTAGTGTCGCTGTCGTTGCTCTTGCTCGGATTCGGAGAAGAAGCAGCAGCCACAGTGGAAAAGGCGATCAGCAGCGCGATGGATGTGAATGGAAATCTAAGTGCCATATCTGGGCAGTGGTGCATCGGCGAGAATAGAGCATTACTTTCGGGGGCAGACTGAGGTTTCAGCTCTCTATTGCTTTGCATGGTTCAACATCGAAGACCTTGACTATCTACAACGAACAACTGAACAAAAACTACATTCCTATGCAAATCAAAGTTGGGAAGTGGTGAAAAAAAATGTATATATTGGGATTAAAATAATGGTTAAAGTTATGGGAGGCAGGCAGACATGCATGCACTTCCTTTTTGTAAGGTTAATTACTATCGCGAGCATCTTTGAGGCGACGTCCTTAATTAGACTACACCGATTCGGTGGTGAGTGGCAAGCCCTACTATTATGGCTTTTTAAAATGCGAAGTTTGCAAAGCGCATACAGTGTTTATAAGAGAATTTTTACTATCTTCGAGAGGTACTAAAATATATATTGAACTAGGGGTGAAAATGGTACGGATAATTTCCAACCGACCGACCGACCGAAGCGCCTCGGATAGCAATTCGGATAATTTTTCGGATATCCGGATATTTTGTGCAGATACGGATCGGATATGGATAAAGTGTCCCGGATACGGATACGGATATCTCGGATAATATCCGAGCATTTTTTCGGATACTATCCGCCGGATAATATCCGAATTCCAGCCTTTTTAACTTAGCCCGACGGCTTGGCCCGTATGTTCGGCCGACCCATCTAGACTTGAGTTGAATAATAAATATACAAGCTGGAGCCTGAAAGTGGAACCCTAGCCGCCACTTTAGTTCCCTGCCCTGCCCCCAACCAGACTTGAGTTGAATAATAAATATACAAGCTGGAGCCTGGAAGTGGAACCCTAGCCGCCACTTTAGTTCCCTGCGCTGCCCCCAACCTATCCAGTATCCAGTCCACATCTCCAACTCCAGGTCGTGGCGGCGCGGTGGCGCGCCTGGCCGTCCGCGCCTCCGGTCCTCCAGGTCATCCCCGGTCACAACTTCACCCCTCCAGGTCGTCACCGGTGCAGGACTTCGCAGCACTGCCGGCGGTGTTCCGCCGGTGGCTGTTGGTGTTCCGATGTCATGTTTTGTCCACCGAAAGTTTGATCGCTTCTTTTGTTTTCACTTCAAATCTCATGTAAAAGAGGGCCATGGAGGCCATGGCCCCTAATGGCCTAACTGATGCTTAGTGCCATGCATGTGATTTGTTACTTTTGTATACTTGCTATGAATGGTGTGCAACTTCTATAGATGGTGTATAAGTGCAATTCCGAGATATGACTCAGTGTATTACTATAAACTGTATGGTTTTAACGGTCTTGATCTCTCAATGTCCTATACAATTTATATTGGTTTCTTATCGATAATATTCGTTGTAGCATATCACTCCGTTTGTATTTACTATTTAGTGTTTACGCGTATTATTCGAAAAATATCCGTTCCGATGATTATCCGAACTTATTTTATCCGTATTCATTCGAATATTATCCATATTCGTATCCGGCACTATCCGTGTCCGAATCCGTATCCGATACTATCTGTGTCCGAATCCGATTCGATAAAATTATATGGATCAAATACAATATAAGTGGTTTTCGATCCATATCCGATCCGTACCAATAGATATAATTCTTTTACTCCACAGGAAATAATTGAACTTCAGTTCGTGGACGAAGCATGCATTCTAGCATCTGCTCAATATGCACTTAAATAGAACAGCTTGGCTAGCTGTTATCTGTCAGGGCTCCGATGCAATCACCGTGCAATCCAACTAAGAAAAGTTTCAAAAAATTCTGAAAAAAATCATGGATGTACATCTCATCTTACCCTATCTGCATATAAAATTTCATGATCAAATTCGTCCTATGCTTGAAGTTACAAAAAAGATAAATTTTTCAGAATTTTTAACTTTTGACTTTTCTTAGTTGGATTGCACGGTGATTACACGGGAGCCCTGATTGCACAGCAGTCGTTGCCCTTAAATAGATACAACAAAAACATCACAATTCTGACTTATTTCTTTTAGATATAATTCTTTTACTCCACAGGAAATAATTGAACTTCAGTTCGCGGACGAAGCATGCATTCTAGCATCTGCTCAAGATGCACTTAAATAGATACAACAAAAACATCACAATTCTGACTTATTTCTTTTAGCTCATCGCATATATGTGGGTAATCGGATTTTAGAGAAGTGTAAAGTACTGAAGAACTCCTTTTGGAAGATTTAGCATGGTTTACTGGGAGGTCAATTGAAATTTCTAAGGTGGGAGGGTGTGAAACAGAAGTTATGTTTGTTCCCTTAACAACTTTCTAGTAAGCTATTGTTATCCTGTTCATTCAAACTAGATGCATGAGCGCGGCGCACGCCGTGCTAGCCGCAACGTGCCCGCACATCGATAGAATAATTTTCGAGGGTCTTTCCGCAATTTTTAAAAAAAATTTGAGGGTTTTTTAAAAAATGGCGAAACCCAAATTTTTTGGGCATCTTTTCGGGAAAAAGGGCTCTATACGTAATTTTCCAAATTTTCGAGTGTCTTTTCCCTTTTTTGGGCTTCTCGGGGAAAAGGGACCTTTACGTATTTTTTTCAAAATTTTGGGGTCTTTTCCAAAAACAGACGAATTCTAGATTTTTAGGGGGTCTTTTAAGTAATTTTAAAAAGTTTGGGGGGACTTTTCACAAAAAAGGTGAATTCTAGAATTCTTGGGGCCTTGTACGTAACTTTACAAATTTTCGGGGGGCTTTTCCAGAAAAAGGGATTTGCATGTAATTCCTAAAAATTTTGGGGCCATTTTCCCAAAAAAGGTCGAATTCCGGTTTTGTTGAGGGGCTTTTCGCAAAAAATAAGATGTAATTTTTGGAATCTCCGGGGGTCTTTCAGCAAAAAATCACGGTCCTACGCATGGCCACGACAAGTGTCATGGCAAAAATGGTTGGCCAATGCACACACTCGCAGCCGAGGCTCGAACCCGTCCCCTTGCATTCGCATAGGGATGCGGCGCGATGATAGTGTCCACGTTGGTCCGAAATCGATGTGGCCACGCTGAGTGGCCAGGAATCCTATAGGATATACTCCCTCCGTCCAGAATTGATCATCATATAAGCTTAAACTTAAAATCCAGGATTGATCAGCGCCTAAGCCTTGAGAGTAAATGCCCTGCATGCATGAACGCTTTACAATCTCTCCTCTCTGTTACTCCCACCAATCAAAGGAGGCAAGTAAATGCCTTGCACGCTGATCAATTCGCATGCGGACGGATTACTAAGGGGATTAATAGCGAGAGTAAATGGAATATGGGGGAGTTTAAGTACTCCTTGGTCTTGGTGACAAATGCTTAGGTGTTGATCAATTCTGGACGGAGGGAGTAATATACATAGTATTTCCTAATGAAAAATGAAAAAGGAAACAATGAAGCCAAGATAATTGGTCAGAACTATTCTCTTTCTCGGCGCCATTGTGACAAAAGTGAAAATCTCGAGTCTCAAATGTTAGGCCCTGTTTGTTTTAGCTAGGGATTGTGGAAAGCAGTTTTTAAAAACTAGATTGTAAAAGCTGGATTGTTAAAAAGCTGGAGGTTGAAAAGCTCATGGTTGTTTGGTAACCCAGGTTCCAATACTACTACGAATCACAATCGACTGCACTCCGAATGGTAACACCCTTTACAGCCGAAGGAATTGGAGAGCTGTCCACCTGTCACTTTGCGACATTTGCGAAAAAGCCCCTCCGTTTCTTCAAATTACGGATAAGTCTCTGCAGATTACGAATAGGTCCTTCGCGATTTTTTGTGAGGGGAAGATTTTTTCCCATTCATCGCGTTCGGGTCCCTGGCGCGCCGTTTTACGGAAAAACCCTCCCGTTAGATTCCAATCGCGAACAAGCCCTTTTCTAATTTTTCAGGATAGCGGACAGGTCCAAAAATGTAACAAACAAGCCCTTACTATTTACGTCTAGGTCCTTTCTCCGTTTTTCCCGAGAAAAATGTTTTCGTCACTTTTTCCGCCTACAGTAAAAAAACACAGATTCGTCGCAAATCGCAAATTTATAGTCGAAGGTTTATAGCAGCCCATAGATTCACCGACAGGTCTTAGCGACCTATTTTTTTTAAACAAGTATGGAAACCGAAAATACAACCAGATTTCTCAGATTTTTCACGTTGTATCGTCATACGCGACGTAGCGTAGTGCGTTATCGCAGATTCGTCGTAAATTTATAGTCGAAGGTTTATAGCAGCCCATAGATTCGCCGACAGGTCCTAGCGACCTATTTTTTAAAACAAATATGGAAACCGAAAATACAACCAAATTTCTCAGATTTTTCACGTTGTATCGTCATACGCGACGTAGCGTAGTGCGTTATCCTAGCTAAATGCGGTTTTCTAAAAAAAACAAAGATTCGTCGAAGTTCTATAGCAGCTCATATGTTTGCCAACGGGTCCTAACGCAAAAAAAAATACAAACAAAATTACATTTATATCTCTCTACGGTTTTCGCCCAAAAACAAAAAACTAGGTCCTTTCTCCGTTTTTCCCGAGACAAATGTTTTCGTCGCTTTTTTCACCTACAGTAAGAAAACACAGATTCGTCGCAAATTTATAGTCGAAGGTTTATAGAAGCCCATAGATTCGCCGACAGGTCCTAACGACCTATTTTTTTAAACAAATATGGAAATTGAAAATACAACCAGATATTTTTTTAAAACAAATATGAAACCGAAAATACAACCAGATTTCTCAAATTTTTCGCGTTGTATCGTCATACGCGACGTAGCGTAATGCGTTATCCTATCTAAACGCGGTTTTCTAAAAAAACGCAGATTCGACGAAGTGTTATAGCAGCTCATATGTTTGCCAACGGGTCCTAACGCAAAAAAAAACAAACAAACAAAATTACATTTATATCTCTCTGCGGTTTTCGCCCAAAAACAAAAAACACTGATCGACGATTTAAACCGGTTCATAGATTCGCCGACGGGTCCTAGCGACCCTTTTTTTTAAGAAAATAAGAAGATCGTAATTACGCAAAAAAAAAACAAAAATACAACCCTTTAGGCCTATAAACGGAACAATATTTCTCCGTTGTTCACACCGAACATATATCTGTACTTTGCCCATCTAAACTTATATCATGGGTTTAAGACTATGATCCCACTACTTTAGATGATATGTCCATACCAATAGATCATCTGTAAAACGGCGCAGCGTAGCGCGCTATTATTGCTAGTATTAATCAAATTGTAATAGAAAGTTGCCACGACCAAACTACAAAGAAAATACAATCCGCATGCACAATCAAAGTACAATGCCATATTTCAACGTACGTGAGCGTGAAACTAAGTTGATCAACTCGTCAAAGTAAGTACAACTCGAAGTCGAAGCTCTGGAGTCCAGGTCTCGCCGTCAGCTGGCACCATGGAGCAGGGGGTGCTCGCCGGGATTGTCCTCTTCGTCGGAGTCGGAGTAGTCGTACTGGAAGATCTCGACTCCTTCTGGCACCGGCGCGAGCGGCAGTACGGACACGTGCATTTCCTTGACAACCATTTATCCAGGCACGTTCGATGGAAAGAGTGAGAGCACGACAGCTTCACGGTCTCCGCACTGCCAACCACCAACGCCGTGCAGATCGGGCATTCTTCTCCGACCTCGTCGTCAGAACGGTGATCGTCGTCGATATGGCCCCCTGGCGGCCCCATCTCTACCGTGATCGCCATGCTCCTCCTGAACGAGTTCGTGGCCTTGGTGGCCGACAGGAGGCAGAAGTCCTCCACGATGGGCGAGCACTCCGGCGGGAAGCCCGCGGCCGCGACCGTCGCCTCGAAATCCCACGCCCTCCTGATCAAGATGAAGTCGCCGAGGTCGCGTGTGAACCCAGAAATCAGGGTGGGCTGCGGGTTGCTGCCGCCGGAGCCGTCCGGCTCGTTCTTGACGAACTCGATCGTCAGCGGCGGCGTGGGGTCCTTGACTGGCGTGCAGTCGATGACGGCGTGGAAGCGGATGGCCACGCCGGGGCAGAGCCAGGTGTTGCTTCCCCAGACGTGGATGCGGGCGGAGCCATCGTCTTCGTCACGGCAGGTGGAGACAACGCCGTGGACGACGTCGGGACGGCGAGCCATGTTCTCGTAGTAGGTATAGCTATGGCCAGCCATGTTCACGTAAGTTGCAGCTACGAGGAGAAACAACTTGGTGCGGCGAAGGCGCGCAACCGCTCATAAAGAGCCAGAGGACAAGGATCTCCTGGTACGCGGACTCCTAGTCAGATTAGGAGTCCTAGTATATTCTAAGCGACTGCGGACTTCGACTTCACTCTAAATATATTCTAAGTGACTATGGACTTCGACTTCACTCTAATTCACTCTAAATATATTCTAGCTGACTATAGATACTCGTGATTCCTTCCTTATAACGCCGATCGGTGCCGAGCTGCTCGACCTCGTTGACGGTGATAGTGTTGGCTACCCACAGCAGCAACTTACACAAGGAACTTCCACACTGATGCATAGATTGATTGTTTTGACAGACACCCAATGCTGCAAGTAATTCTATGCCTGTGATGTGGTACCAGCATGGAAGTGCTCTTTGAAAAGTAGTGTATACTCAGTTTCCTCCAACATCTTACCTTTTCATCTCAAATTTTTCCCTATGCAAGTCTCAAGAACAACTTTTCTGGCTATAGAAGCATAGATAGACTCCTTTTCACTTGTGATTCTCCAGTTCTTTTTATAGCCAATAGTTGTTTCTACAACGCTTTTCTGGTGATGAGATGCATACATATGTTGCTTAATTTGCTTTCATGTAAATCAAGCATGAAGCAGGGAAGAGACCTCTCATCGGGCAACCCAAAAAAATCCAATACATGCATGCCACATTTCTTCACCTATTTGATGCTCACCTCACGCTTCTTAAAGCATAAGATAGCCGAAACATCACCAGCGTGATGCTTTTGTGTATTTCTAGTAACGAATAAGTCAATTTTACATCTCTAAACTTTTTAAAAAGCCCATTTAACATCATTAACTATAAAATCGGATATTGAACCCTTAAACTTATAAAACCTTATCAATTTATACCCTAAGATGGTTTTGAAAGGCGGTTCTGATGATGTGGATCCTACTTAAGGTGGTTTTTGCTATATTGACAACCATATAATCGAGTTTTGATAATAATTAAGGATCCAATTCAAGGGTGTTGATATCCACATCATCGACCTCTTTTTCATTTCTTTTCTCTCCATTTACATTTTTTCCTTCTTCTCTTCTCATCATCGTCCTTTCTCTCATTTGGATCTGCATCAGTAATAATCGATGACATGGTTGCTAATGTGCCAAAAACCACCCCTGACTTGACTCCCGTCAGCAAAACCACCCTCTAAAGCTTTTTAGAAAATTCGTGGATGTAAAATAAAATTATTTCTTTATAATATCGTGGTTAACATCGACAGAGATAACGTCTTAATCATATCCTCTCCAATTATTTTAGGTTTGTGATACCGGACAATGTACAACTGCACGAGGTGATCACCATGCGTTTGAGATTTTGATGCAATCCAGGGACAACATTAATGGCTGGAGTTCTTGAATTTCGATGCAAAGCAACCCCCATCCTTTCCATGTACATAAATAGTTAAAACTCAACTGCAGAAAGAAAGATAGTTTATTTACAGGGAGAGGTTAAGAGCTACATAGCAGCTCTAGTTACACTGGTTATAGTTAAAATGCCTAAATCAATTTCCCTAACCGCTTCACGCCGACCAGATAATTTAACTAAAGCCAATACCTCTTTTCTTCAACAACAACAGTGGATTAATTACTCTTACAACACCAACACTCTTTAACCCTCCCTGTAGGGGCTGCAGGGTTACCGATGTCAACAAATTTATATTAAGCTAATGCTATTCACTCCATAGGAATTCATACTTTGGCATCTAAGCTTTCAAGATCAGAAAGTTGAACTTTACAAAAGTGTTTACCAAGACGCTAGGCGCTAGTCAGACGACAGACCAGCATCTAACGCCTAATCACCGATTAGGTAGGATGGGTGGAGCCAAGGCCTAGGGAACAGTGGGAAACCACATGAAGAGTGAAAAAAAGAAATATCAAAGCAAACATAATTGCAATGTTACTTCACAAATCGAAAATCTCTCCAAGTTTAAAACCAAAACCAGCTTTGCTTGGCTGAGCTCATCGACGAATATAGCGTTGGATTTTGGTGTCCAGGGCAGCAACTTATTTAGAGATCTCCGGTACCGATGACAGAAGTTCTTTTTGCCAGACACTCAATGCTCCAAGTAATTTTTTGCCTGTGCTGTGGAGCTAGCTGCATCTTCATATCCTAAATCAAGAACTACGAGCTAGATGAACTAACTTTGTCACGTCCCTGCAACCTAACAACTGTAATCTCAGCTTCCTCCAACATCTTACCTTTTAATCTCAAATCTTTCGGTTTACTGGGAGCAAGTTCTACGGCTGTAGAAAAAACCTGTGCTTCTCCGGCTCTTTTTATAGCCAATGGACAGTGGTTGTTCCACAGTGCCTTTCTGGTGATCAGCTGCATAATTGCGTACACATTTTGCTAAATCTTCTTTCATGCAAGCCAAGCAAGAGGCAAGGAGAGACCTCTCATGGGGCAGCCCAAGAAGAAAAAAAAAATCCAATACATGCATGCTGCATTTCTTCACGTATTTGATGCTCTAAAGTGATGCCTCTCAGCGGTTTCAGAGTACCGTGGTTGACAGAGCAGAGAGAACACCTCAGCCATTTGCTTTCCGATCATTTAGGCAATGTACGACTGCACAGGACGTCGTCATGCGTTTGAGATTTTGATGCGATCCATGGATCGATCGCATGCATGGCTGGAGTTCTTCGATTTTTGAAACAAGGCAGCCTCCACCCTTTCCATGTACATAAATAGTTTTTTTTTATAAAGAAAGATTTTATTGATTTCAAAAATATTACATCGAGAAGATACAAGTTCTTGAAACTTCTACCGGCCTCTGCTTAACAAGAAGCACATAGCCCTGAAAAAAATAAAACACACACACTCTATCGACTATCAATCCGAAGACTAGATCGCCACCCATGCACCTGGGAAAAAAAGTCCTTGGCCACCCACATCAACCGTTGCGTAACCTCCACCGTAATAATTCGTAAATCCGGCTTCTGCAGCACAACCCATGTACGCAGCCAATGGGAAGCAGCAAAAATAACCTGCAAAGGGGAAGAATTGGATTTCCTTTCAAAGACTATATCATTCCTGCTTAACCAAAGAAACCAACAAATGGTTGCGGCTCCTAGTAAAGCAATATTTTTAAGATCCTTCGGAAAACAATCAAGCTAGCCCCCAAACATATGAGAAACATTAATAGGTCGAACAATGTCGAAAGCTAGATGCAGAAAACCCCAGACCATATGAGCAAATCAACAGTTAAAGAAAAGATGCTTAGTTGTCTCCATTTCGTGACAAAAGTAACAAGTTTGACTACCCTGCCAATTGCGTTTAGCCAGATTGTCCTTGGTCAGAATGACCCCTCTTCTAAGATACCACAAAAACACTTTAAGTTTTAATGGGGCTTTTAACTGCCATAAGCGCTTGTTTAGATTAGGAACATCACATTTAATCAATGCCAGGTAATGAAACTCATCGAAAATTGTCCAGATTGGCACAATTTCCAGCGAAATTCATCCTCATCCTGTGTTAAATGTAAATCAGCGATGTGTGAAAACAAATCATTCCACGCCACCAACTTAGATCCAATCAATGACCGTCTCCAGGATATGTTTGGTTGAGGGGACGTGAGAACTTCAGCAATGGTTGAGTATTTATTCCTTGTGATGCTATATAATCCAGGATATTGATCTTTTAAAGCACAGCTTCCAAGCCAGATGTCTTCCCAGAATCTCACCTGTGATCCATTATTGATTTTGAAGATTCCAAAATGAAGGAAATCACATTTTACCTTCATCAAACTGGACTAGAAATGCGAGTCTCCTGTTTTCCACTCAACTTGTACTAATGATTTAGATCCAAGGTACATTTTTCTAAGAAGCTGCTGCCAAGTACCATCCGATGTTAAAAACTTGAACAACCATTTACTCAGAAGTGCGATGTTCTTAACATTTAAGTTATGAATCCCAAGGCCCCCTTGATCTTTAGGTTGGCATAGGATACTCCATTTGGCAAGGCGATATTTTCTTTTACCCTCGTCACCTTGCCAAAAGAAACGAGAACGGAAATAATCAAGTTTTCGAAGAACACCTTTAGGGATCTCGAAAAAGGACATCATGTACATTGGAAGGCTACTCATCACTGAATTTATAAGTGTTAGTCTGCCTCCAACAGAGAGGTGTTTCCCCTTCCAACTGCTAAGTCTCTTTTCAAATCTCTCTTCTACCTTTTTCTAATCTACATTTCGCAATTTCTTAGAATGGATAGGTATTCCTAAATACTTCAGAGGGAGCTCCCCTTGCTTACAGCCAAACAGATCCAAATACTGCTCTAAAGAATCCTGGGCCTCACCAAAGCAAATTAACTCACTTTTATGGAAATTAATTTTGAGACCCGAGATTTGCTCAAACGCACAAAGCAATAACTTCATGTTACGAGCTTTATCCAGATCATTTTCCATAAAAAATATTGTGTCATCAGCATATTGCAAGATAGATAAACCTCCATCAACCAAGTGAGGCACTACTCCACCAATTTACCCATGTTCCTTAGCTCTTCTCATCAAAACTGCCAACATATCTACAACAATATTAAACAGTAATGGTGACAAAGGATCTCCTTGACGGAGACCTTTTCTAGTTTGAAAAAAACGTCCCACCTCATCATTTATATTAACCGCCACACTACCTCCCGAAATAAAGGACCTAATCCAAAAAATCCACTTGAATGAGAATCCTTTCATTCGGAGGGCCTGAAACAGAAAAGGCCATTTAACCTTGTCATGAGCTTTCTCAAAATCAATTTTAAATATAACAGCACTCATTTTTTTGTCTATACAATTCGTGGAATGTACATAAATAGTTGAAACCCAACTACAGATTACATTTGCTCTCAGCTTATTGGACACTATATGCCTTTGAACAGATAAGCAGGATTAAGATACGAAGGAATGGACTTAATATCCATTTGCCGATACATTGTAACAACTAACTAACCTCACAACAAGTAAGGCATTTGTAATTTCGTATGTAGCCAATAATACCTCTTTCCTATAATTGCTCTTACAGCCACCCTTAACCCTCCCTAGGTAACTGAAGATTTGCAGGCTATATAACCGATGTCAACCGAAGAACCTGCTGTTTACCCCAGCCCTGTACAGCTGCATGCACCCGGGGCCAGAAGCGCGGAGCTCGACCTCGGTGTACGCCGGCACGAAGAAAACATCGCCCACCTTTGCTTTTCCTTCGTCGGCAATGGAGTCTGCCTGGATCTCGCCTTCCCCTGTCATGACGAGAAAAATGGATGGGCCGGGCACAGGTGACATGGTAACCGATTCGCCTGGAGGTAGCAGGTAGCGATCGACTTCGAACTCGTCGAACGGGGGCGTGTATCGTGTTACATATGGCTGTACAGGAACTCCTCGCAGAATTTCTGGGAATATCTGCATGTGGAAGATTAAATGTTTATTACCCTAGGGAATACAACATGATGTTTTACAGGATATTTGAGCTACATGTGAAAGCATTATGCCATGGGTCCTTTGGATATCCTGACAAAGTTTGTGGATGTGATCATTAATCAAACTCTACATGTTTTGAAGAATCAGTTGCTATTGCAAAACTATGAAGTCAGCAAGTGATTCTAGCATACTAGCAAGTAGCAACATAAACCAATGAGGATTAACCTATCGTGAAAAGAGTCAGAAACAGTATTTGACTGTCAAATGATGATGACCAGCTGCATGCATGATAACAACAACAGTCGATAAGCATGTCAAATAAAAAATTGCATGTCAAAAGAATGATGTTATAAACAGGACACGGGTGTTTCTTATAGATAAGGAATGAGGAAAAGAGACCTGCTTGTATTTCAGCATCGAGCAAAGAGTTTGGACGTCTCTGTATTTAGGAGTGAGACCAGCACGAACAACATTGTCTGAGGTGGCCATACATTCAATACACTCCCCCGAGAGATATGCATGTGGTTCATTGGCACCAATGTAAAGTGCTTCACCAGGGCTGAGCTTGACATAGTTAAAGAAAAATGCTGCTAAAACACCAACATCTTCTGGGTACTGCTGCTCCAATGACAAAACCAGTTGCTCCTTCTTTGTCAAGGTTCTAATCTGAATGGAAGAGGATATCAGCACAAACAGTGAATTACAGAATATCAGGTTTGCCTAAACATATTCATGATTTTTTTTTCTTCAAATATAGAAGTAACAACAGTACTACACTACCTTTGTAAATATGTTCATCATGCTGCTCAATTGCTGATCTGCCTCAAGAGATGAGGATAGACAGCACGAGGAAAGTAGCAAAAATATAAATCAACATGCTCTTCGAAAAATGGATGAAAACAACAATAGCACAAAGAAATCTTCTGCTTCCACTGGCTTTTAATTTCTCTAACTATTCCATACGTGCAAACTAAATTTGATAAGACATTTCAATCAGAAAAGTTCCTCAGTCACAGGGGAAAGGGCAGGGGGAAGACTTAACAGCATACTGCATGTTTTACCTTTTTAAGAGTAACTGCTACCTGTTTTTGCTGAATACTTGGGGCTTACAATAACCCGAAGTGCAACAGGAACCAAAGCAACATGATGTTTGCTACCCAGTACACTACTAACTTAATACTTGGTTTCTGTAAGCAGCAATATCACCATGCTAGCTACATCCAACCATATTCGCTGCTCAGTTGGACCCATTGTCTCATCTTTTGTTGAATCTTCACATCTATTATATTCTACCTTACCTACCCAACCTAAGAATCAAAATCATTTTTAGTTGAAATACAAGGTGCTTCTATGTCCAGGAGTTCAATAGATAGGATACTCAACACAAGGTAGCTCTTATCTCAACCAAGAATGCATTAATTTACTTATGCTAACACCATAGAAAACTATTCTACAGTGTGTAGAAATAGCACTTTTACTCCTAGTGGAGTGGTTCAATAACTATTGGCACCTCACATTCCTTCAGCACATTGAAATCGTACCGTGAAGCGCCTCATGAAATTCCTGTTCACTAATTGTATAGCATAGTATGCACATAGTGTACATATGCTAACAGTTGCTGTTTCAAACTAATTAACTGAGGAGTTTCATTCTCAAATTCAGCAAGTCAATCCTATCTATCTAATCTACTTCACATTATATGGTTGTCCAGGGCACCTTCAAGAACATGGAATGCAACAAAGCACTGACGAGCAAGACAACCAAGGCATATCAACAGCTAATAGCAGTATGCATTTTCTTGTAACTCTTAATGATTCATGGTTTCATCTACCACAGGATCGGCCTATAAAACACTCAGATTTGGCAGCACTCAACTATGCTTTTCCTAACATTTTTCACTACCATCATCATTTATGAAGACCTTTTCATGTTAGATACACAAAGACGGACAAAACAAGTTGCACAAAAAAAGAGCATTGGGGAAGGAGACACTGACATCAACCTCCCAGCTGATACAAATTATAGGTAAGTCAAACATAAAATGTCTATGTCAATAATAATTTAGAAATTTTTTTACCTTACTCTCACCATTCAGGCGACTCTTCAGTTTTGTAATTGCTTGAGAAACTTCTTCTTTACTTGCTGTCATTAACTTAGTAAAAGCTGATTGTAGATGCGACCTTACTCCAATGCCTCCAGCATGCTCTTTGACAGTCATAAGCTTCTCAGCTTCTTCTTTGCCAACCAACTCTTGAACCTCAGGTACAGTCTTCAAAACATCCTTGAGCTCCTGGGCCACACTACAAATAAGTCAGCTCACAAATTCTATAAATTATCAATGTTTACAGTTCCAAAAAGCTCGGAGCTAATATATGGTTCACATTATCAACAATTGAGTGTCTGCAACACTTAGCATTCCTTTTTGGAAAGAATGAAAGGATTCAAACTATCTTTGTTCCTTACTTTCTACTCTAAAACAGTCACTCTAAAGCACCTATTTAATTACCAGTTAAGAAAGCAGGAATGCATCTGCAAATATCCCAACCGACATGCTAGCCAAGAATCTAAACTTTGCTGTAAATATTGTACAGTAGTTAACAAATAATCCAAATTCCATCCATTATGCTTGCATATGCACTTCAAATCTCTACGGCAACACTGAAAATTCAGCCATAATAAACACTAGACTGTTCTACACCCATTGAAGCATTGAACGCTGGCTTCTGCTATCCACAAAACTTTTGCCACCTATCTAACCAGCAAACACTTCCAAGCACATGGCTAGGGTGCGATTTGGACAGAATCTGCGTATCCGGCCACAAAGGATTCCTGTGCAGTCCATATAGGGACTGCAACTTAAACGGTCCCTAGTTCGACCATCTAACAGTGACATGCTATAGTGTGTTGATACAGTATTTTTAGAATATCAGGGCCGTCGTTTTTTGATCCAATGGTCCAACTGGATTGGATCTCTTTCCGTATGTGACATCCACAAAAGCTTGCTGAACAGCGTCACTGTTTGTGGAGCACAGGACCACAGCACACGAAAGGCGTGCGATTTGCCAGCATGTGCATGCTTTGATTTTAACCTCAAATCTTCTGACATTTTTGTATAAAAAAACAACAAATCGCTCGATCGTTGGGCTGTCAACGAGCAATTACCTTTTTCATAGTTAACAAATCCCATTAATTAGTACCGAATTCATCAGCAGCCAGATCCCCCACCCCACTTGCCGTTTAGACGTTAGTCAACTCCAATCAGCACTACGCAACAGCTGCGCACGCACCTGGGTGCCAGCGAAGCCGCAGAGGGCGCGGAACTCGGTGACGGCGACGGCCATCTCGGGCTTGTGGTTGCCGTCGCGGTACGTGGCGGGGCGGAGCGCGTGGAGCGCCCTGGCTAGCTCCCTGTCCGGGTGCGCCTGGATGGAGAGCGCCTTCGCCACCGACAGCACCTTGAAGAGGAACGGGAGGTCGCCGCCCCAGCGGGCCGCGACGGCGCGGCCGAGGAGCGCGGCGGGGTTGCGCGCAATCCACTCCCTGAGCGACACGCCCCCGGAGGCCAGCGACGACGGGGCGGACGGGTGCGTGCCCATCCACAGCTCCGCGTATGGCCGGTCGGGGTCAGCCCCCCCATCCCCTCCTCCTCCGGCGAGGCGCGCGACGAGGGAGGCGCCTCCGCTGCGGCCCCACTCGTAGTGCTGCACGGCTCCGCGCAGCCGCAGGACGCCCCGGAACGGCTCCGGCTCCGGCTCCGGCTCCGGGTCGGTGGGGACGAGGAGGCCGAGGCCCATCGCCCCAAGCCCGAACCCTATCTGGGAGGGAGCGGTGGAGGAGGCCATTGCGGCCGCGGCGGGAGGGGAATGGGGAGGGAGTTTGCGCGGCCGTTGCGGGCGGAGGGGCGAGTGGGTTGGTTGGGTTTTATGGAGGGAAACGGAAGCGGTGTGGAGGAAGACGACGAGGGAGGGAGGCGAGGCGGCAACGCGACCAGAGGTGGGATTGGGAAGGTACTCTTACCGCGGCGTCTTGTACTTTCTGGTTTCGGTTTTTTTTTTCGGTTAGGGGCGTGAGGACCAGAGCTATTTTATTGAAATGTTTCTGAATTTAATTCAAAATTCGAACTAAATTTCAAAATCTCTCGGGAAATTATCACTTATGCAGGACCTTAGTTTTTTTTAAGGTTTGGTTTACATTAGAATGAAATTATAAAGTTAGTCCTTGTTGACCACAACAATCGTCTATGACGCTCCTATTCTATTGCAAATAACTGTGGTAGTCCTGTGCCATGATAGGTCCATCTACTATGATTCCATATCGTAGCAGTGACTTTCTATATGATAACAAATGACAATCCTTCTATGATCAAGAAAAGGATATGTTTGTAATTTTGTTCCACACAGGTCAAACTTGCGAAAAAAATTAAATCAAGGAAAAAAAAAACAAAAACACATGTGGACGTACAGGCCGGGGGGCTAGGATGGTGGGGCCGTATGTCAGCCTGCGCTTGCGTCGTGCAGTGGACCCTGCTAGAACTTTTCGGTTAAGACCTCGTGAGTTTCGGTATTTGTGTTATAGTACATATGCTGTTAGGTTAAAGTGAACACTGATCAGTCAATCAAACACCTTGTTTCACCCCTAGGTTTCAAATCTTATTTTCGAATCTCGAAGGGGACTGAAGTTGGAAATCTCATCGAGGTCTCAAAATTTTGAACAAATTCTAGACAAAATGCAAAAACAAAAATTCAAATCTGGTTTTTTCTACCGAGAAAAACAAAATTTTGGCCGAAATACCCAAAATCTTGGCAAGATTTGCCAAGATTTCAGTGTATTTCCACCGACCAAAACATAGATTAAATGATGATAAAAAATTTTGAAATTTTTTTGTAAAGGGTCCTATACATTAATGACTTCCCCATAAAAATTTCAAATGATCATGAAGCTTGTGGAATTTTTAAAAAATCAAACATTGCTACTATCCTGATAAAACGCTGATCAAGAAATTTGAACCAATAAAAAATGGAACAAATTACATTAGAAATTTTTGAAATTTTTTGTGCATGATTATGACATATAACTTGTTTTTTCATAAAAGTTTCAAATGATGGTGATGTTCGAGGAATTTTTAAAAATTCAGATAGTGGTGATGTCTAAATGAAAAATGGTTGAAACCACGTTAGAAAATTTTAAAATTTTGTTTGGATGGTCGTGAAACATCATTAATCTTGTGATAAAATTTTTAGATGATTATGAATCTATAAAGTTAGAAATTTCACCAACATTTCGATTGATATTCGAATTTCGAGGGTTACAATAAAGTTAGAAATTTTGTCAATATTTCGATTGATATTCGGATTTCGAGAGTTACAATTGGAAACAATCAATATACATTGTCATCACAAATAATTGGCATGAAATAAAATTGATACATATAACAATTCATCACATATACATCACAAATATGACTATACAGGAGCACGTGGGAACTACATGTAAAAGCACAGATGACACCAGAATGCAACGCTTAGTCCGAACCACCTGCAAGAGCCATAATTGAAGAATGAATATGTAATATGAACATATATTGCAAGAAGATATATAATAAAAGGAGTAGGATTATGCAAAGCTTAGATAGCAATACGTTTACATACCTGCGAATAGTAGTACGCGTATGGTACAAACTCCACCACTTCGTTATCGACAATGATCTCATGATACCTCCTCTAGTGTAGTTGTTTGTATTCTTCCTAGGTCATATCCCTCGGTAGGTAGACAGACTTTCAATGTTCATAATGAGCCATTTAACCGGTATAATTCTCTAACTGATGAACGCAATTGACAAATGTGTGTCATGTATACGGATCGGCGTAGGCAGGGTTTCAAAAACCAACGAAAACCACTCAAAAATCACATTTTTTTACCTTTCCGTTGTGGTTCAAGATCCAAAACCATTCTGTAAATTGGTCTAATTAAAAAATTAAAAAAAATTAAAAAAATTATGTGTTGAAAACCGTTCGAAAACCATTTTTAAGGAACATCCAATTGGTCGGTTGGCTTTCGATGAAAACCAAGTAGTTTTTTGTGAAAAACTGAGCGGTTTCTCGCGACCGAACAGATTTTGATTTTTTAAAATTTTTGTCCAAAATTTTTTATTTCTTAACTATTCGGTTTCTTACGGTTTCCGAGTGGTTTTTACGGTTTTTGAATTTTGAATTTCGAGTGATTTTTTTCAAAAATAGTTTTAAAAACCTTGAGCATAGGGATTAATGTGGTCAAATAGATAAGAGATACTCGATCCGTTATAACTCTATCTAGGACCGTACCCGTCCCAATCCTAGTCGTAAGCCATCGAACCGTATGCAAGATACTCAGTTGGGAAGCCATCTTGAGGCTGTGCTGCCTGTCGCCCACCCCCACCACTCGTTATGCCATTTTGTTTGCTCTAAAGCCGAAGTCTACAAGCAACATGGCTTTGGCTCAATTGGTTGGAACATGAGAGATAAGTCTCTGTGAGTAGGAATGGTGTGGGTTTGAATCCAACACCCAGCATTTTTTTTTCAAGATTTTCACATGTATTCCTTGTAGATGGTCTAACAATGCTCCAGAAAAAATAAGCAAAATCTGGCTAGGAATCAATTCAATCTGGTCAAAAAAGTGTGAAAAACAACCCAAATAACCAAGATCTCAATGAGATTTACCGAAATCTCACCAAGATTTAGGAAAAACACTGTAGCATTTTGAATTTTTAAATTTGGACGAGATTTTGAATCTCGTAGGGGACTGAAATCCGAGATTTTGTTGAAATTTTGGCAGATTTCGCCTGGATTTCTATCCTTGGTTCCACCAAAGATTCTACATGGATGAACCAGGCTAGACCCTATTTGTTTCAGCTTAAGCTTTTTAGCTTTTGGTGTAAAGTTAGCTTTTTGGTTTAACGAGCTTTTAAGCCGTTTGTTTTTAAGTCAAGACATGCTGTTTGGTATCTTGGTTTTTTGATCGGTTGGATGGTGTAGCTTTTTGATTTGGCCGCCCCTCATCGTTCCACCCTCAAGCTCGGCCGCCTCCACAAGCACTAAGCCAGATCTGATCGCCTCCCGCCACGCTACGGCTGGATCCATTCGACTCCACCTGCGCCACTCCTGGGCCCTGTAGCCTCCCGCCGCTCCAAACTCGGGTCCAGCTAACCTCCTCAACCCACGCGCACCGGATCTGTGTCGACAGAGGAGGAAGAAGGCTAGGGACGGTGGAGAAGGGAGGAGGTCGGGGACGGCAAAGACCTGAGTGGCAGAGGGAGAAGGCATGTCGCACAGGGGAAAGAGAGAGAAGAGGAGAAATGAGATGGGGGAAGGATTCTTGAGTTTATATATGATGGAATTTGGTGGGTAATTTTGGAGACTTTCAGTGGTAAAGGGTTATTAAGTCCAACTTAAAAGCCAGTCGTTTATTTCGATTTTAACCTTTTGCTTTAAAGCCGATGAAAAAAAAGCTGAAACAAACAGCCCCCTGACGACTTGCTACTTGGTTTGCAGACTCGCAGTGTTTTGTATTGAAGCTGGTGAATAGATACATGAAGGAAACAAGGATTACAACATATTCTTAGCTTCGTTGGCTGTTTTGCAAACTAACGTACATTTTGTCAAATGAAGCTAGACTGACAGCCATGTCACACAGTAGGCATTTTATTGTCAGGTATGTGTGGCCTACTCCATGTTCAAACGTATAGAAAGCCACTCCATGTTCAAACGTATAGAAAGCCACTCCATCGTTCAAACATAAAGGGATACCATTCAAGCCAGTCCCAGGACCAGGGTTACAATTTTCGTTTGATGGGAAAATTCGGAACCAGGTGAAATCTGAAATTTCGCCCAAAATTTTGGAATTTCAGCCGGAGGAGATTCAAAATTCAAATCCGGTTTGATTTCCACCGAAAATACCTGAAATTTCGGCGAAATTTCCCGAAATTTTGAACAAATTGGACTGACTGAAAATTGGTTTAAATGATGTTAAAAAATTTTGAATTTTTTTTGTAGGTTTCTGACATATTATATATGTTCTCATAAAAATTTAAGGTGATTATCAGATCTGTAGAATTTTTAAAAATTCAAAAATTAATACTATGTAGATGAAACGTTGATCGGCAAGTTTGAACCAGATGAAAAATAGTGTAAACGACGTTAGAAAATTTTAAAATTTTTTTGGAGATTCCTGACATATTTATGATATTTCTTTAAAACTTTCAGATGATGATAAAATGTGAGGAATTTTTAAAAATTCAAACATTGGTACTGTCTTGGTAAAGCGCTGAGCGGCAAGTTTCATCTAAATGAAAATTAGAACAAAAGAGGTTATAAAATGTTGAAAATTTTTCTGGAGGGTCCTGACACATCCATAATATTCTCATAATCTTTTCACATCATGATCACATTTCATGAATTTTTAAAAATTCCAACAGTGCTACTATCCTATTAAAAGGCCGATAATCAATAATAGATTTAATTTAGCAATAACAAAGGTTTAAATTTTTTAAAAATTTTACATAAGGGTGGCAAGGAAATGGTTAATATCTCATAAAAATTTTGAATCATGATCACGCTCCAGCGAATTTATAAAATTTGTAGGAGGCACAGTGCCATTTATGTTCTTTCTCTGTTTGATTTTTGAAATATAATACAACAAATTAATTAAGTTTAGTGCTTACTGCATTCATAGATTTTATTGAGCAAACCAAGAAAGTTGAAATTTTTTAAAAATTTTATATAATGGTACTGAGGAAATTCTTAATCTGTCATAAAAATTTTAGATTATGATCACACTCGAGAAAATTTAGAAAAATTTAACAAGTTTACTGTCCCAATTATGTCCATTCTGTTTTTGATTTTTTAAAGATAACAAATGATGTTAACTTATTTAGAAATTTTTTTTGTATGATCCGATGGTACCATAAATTTTTTAGATCATTATCAAGCTTGTAAATTTTTTTCAAAATCTGACAGTGTTTCTACTTCATTAGAAAAGTGTAATCAAGAAATACAAGAATAACAAAAATGAAATCTAAAGCAAATAAAATTCAAAAATCATGGATAATCTTGAGAATAACCTAGAATCCCAATTTTAAATGATAAAATGTCATATCCAATATTTATGCATAAAATCCAAACTCTTTTATTGCACCAAGACTAGAAACAATAGCATTGTCAGAATTAAATGAAAATAATAATGACTTATCTCCAGCTAAAAATTTTATATTATCTTCTAAAACCATTAATGCACCTATAGTAAAACTTTCAGAAATTAATAAATTATTTTAGAATATTTAAAATTCAAAAATAGAGAGAATTGAAAATTAGTACTCTAAATGTCAGAATTTTTATAAATTCCTGGAACAATATTTGGAGCTGAAAATTTTAAATAAGGATTCTTAGCTGAAATAAACTTGAAAAACAAATTTTCAAAAAGTTTACAAAATATTTGAATTGTCTGATAAATCAAAATCCGAAATCTGAAAACTGTGCAGAGCAGATTGTCACATAAGTTCAGTGCTTACTGCATTCATAGATTTTATTGAGCAAACAAAGAAAGTTGAAATTTTTTGAAAATTTTATAGCATCGTAGTGAGGAAATTATTAATCTGTCATAAAATTGTTAGATGATGATCACACTCGAAACAATTTATAAAAATCTAACAAGTTTACTGTCCCAATTATGTCCATTCTGTTTTTGATTTTTTAAAGATAACAAATGATGTTAAATTATTTTGAATTTTTTTGGTATGATCCCAAACTACTAATGATGGTACTATAAATTTTTCATATCATTATCAAGCTTTTAAATTTTTTTAAAAATCTAAGAGTGTTTCCGCCCAAATCTTAAAAAATCTCAAAAAATTAGTTTTTCATCAAATTTTCTTGGAAGATCACTTTCTAGTAGGTTATTAGGCCAAATCCGGTGGTCAAAATTCAAAATCCGGACACCAAACCCGAAATTTCGGCGAAATTTACCGAAATTTCTGAAATTATTGTAGCATTTTCAATTTTTTTTGAATTTTTGAATTTGCCTGGCTTCTACAATCTTGAGGAGTCCGAAATCCGAAAATTCACCAAAAATTCGCCTAAATTCGGCGAGAATTTGATACCTGCCCAGGACTCGAAATTTGGTGAGCGTTGAAGTTCCCAAATATACTCTTTTATAATCATTCTCTGTTTATCGTACGATTCTTGCCACTGAAATGCATGCATGGTAGTACAGTCTCAGTCAGCTCTCAAGTACTGAAATGACAGGAAGCCAAGAATGCAATTTCTTAACTTCCACGAGGGCTCCTCCGTAACTATACCACCGAGAACCGACACGCAGAAACTATTTTTATCTCACTGCCACGTGGGGCCCACCAATAGTACGGCGTTTTTTGTGTCTGACAAGATAGAGATCCCGGGGCCGACGCGACATGCGGCAGAGTCGTGGTGGATAAGACCAACGGCCGGATGGACGGGGTGAATGCCTAGTGGACGGCAGTGGTGCGATGCGTGACGTGGCGGGGCGTGGATCGAGGACGGCGTGGGCACGTGGACAGGGGGAGCACGTAGTGAAAACGTGCCGTTTTTCTTTTTCCGACGAGTCAGATCTGATCCCGACGGTCCGGTTACCTCTCCCGGTAGTTCAACCTCCTAAACTGCATGCATTTGTAATATGTAGGGTGACGTTTTGTTGAGGGAACGAGATAGGATCATTTGTGAATTTAAAGTCATCTAATTATTTGAATAAGTGGATAAATCAAATATGTTCATCTAGTTTTCTTAATATTTTCATAAGATACTGGATAGAGCCATCTAAAAAAAAGCCAGACGGACTGATCCAGTTTATTGCATGAAGAGATGTACATGATCAAATTCAAATTTCGTCGAAGCGTACTTGGTCAAATTTTGTCTGAAAAATCAAATTTTAGTCAAAATTTGTCTAAAAATTCAAATTTCATCCAAAAATTTTTAACTGAAATTCGAAACCTTGATTACAACTAACACATCCATCCTCATTAGGGATGGCAATCGGGTGTGGCGGGTACGGGTATTACTCGCCCATACCTATACCCGCGAACCAAAATCTCTTCCACGGGTATACCCGCGAAGGGTTGCAGGCGAAAAATCTCACCCATACCCGTCGCCCGCGGGTATACCCGTTTACTCGCCATCGTCAACAATCTTTCCAACCAAATGGTACTAGAAGTTAATGAACTATGGTACTAATACAATCTTTTTGATGAAGTTATAGGTATTAGCAACATTCTATGGATTAAAGAATGATTATCAATGATTCAAAATTTCAAATGTACATAAGAATAAGAGTTAAAATAACACATGCAGACGAATAATACACAGATGATCAAGTTCAACAATTACTGAAATTAGGTACCACAAATTGGGGATCGATGGGTCAACTGGACGCCTGTTTTAACCCGTATGTCAATAGGAGTTGGCGGGTAATCGAGCGGAATGGGCAGTGGCGTATCCAGGATTTTGGATATGGGTGGTCCAACTTGGCATAAATTTTTTAAATACCGTAAATATAACATGCCAATATACAATACAAGTATAGAATTTACCAAAAATACATCATGATATATTAATAAGGTGTCTTACGAACATTTTAAAATCAACAACTAAGTATGAAATTTGACTTAAAGAAACTTACACGACTACAATAATTTGAAGAAGATTACAGTACTACTTCTTGTTGGGTCTACGCTTTCTAATGGCCATGAAAGTGTCCATTATAACTTCTTCATTCACTTTAAAGAAAATATCTGGCTCAATGAATGTGACTAGACAATCGTTCAAAAGACTATCACCCACCCCTCTTCATGTTTCAACAATTCTGCAATACAATATGTAGGATCGATATATATTAAACTAGCAATCAGAGGGGGTGAATGATTGCGCGGAAACTAAAATCAAATTTTTGATTATTTTTTAAACACCCCAATTAACTGATTCGGATTCTATAAAAACAGATTAACCTACGTTCACTAAAACAGTAATTTTTGATGATCTCACCGTTAGATCGATGTGAAATTTTAACTACTGCAACTAGACTCAATTTTCAAGCTAACACAATAAAAATCAGCTCGATCGGATCTACGGATCTAAAGTTATTTTCTTCGCAATTTTACCGAATCAAATGCCAGACCAAATAAAAACAGATTGACTCACGTTCACCAAAATAATAATTCCCAAAGATCCTACCGTTGGATTGTTGTGAAATTTTAACTGTAGAAACTAGATGAAATTTCGAAATTAACACAACAAGAATTAGTCCAATCGGATCAACGGATCTAAAGATATTACCTTCGCAATATGACTATCTCAGTAATAACGGGAATTGATCTTACCGCTTTGGAATTTTTGGGTGGGCCCACCCTCTGGATCCGCCAGTGGGAATGGGTACGGATGAAGCTCCCCCATATCCATACCCGTTTACCTGTCGGATAGAGTTTGACCCTATAAACATACCCGCGGGTAATAAAAAAGGAACATACCCACCTCTATTAGGGTTTTTATTAGCGGGCACACGGACAATCAGGTAAAATTACCATCCCTAATCCTCATCTATCCAACCAAACAAAAAATTAGCCCATCCTTTCCATTCTCATCCATCCAACCAAACAAAAAAATTAACTCATCTCTATCCACCCAACCAAACAACATCTGGATGGCTCCATCCCATCCAGGATCAGGTGGATGGGATATGGCCATTTAGCCTGGATGATCATATCCTATCCAATCTCATCCAGACAACCAAACGCACCATACATTTGTGACTAAAACTGATTTTTTTTCTTTATCACATGGGATATATGAGGGTTTATTTTGTAGCGTTATATTTAATTTGGTATCACTGCTTAGTAGATGTTTATATGTATGACTATATATAATTTGTAGATAATATAATATCTAAGCATCTGCAAAAGAGATGCTTGCATTGAGGAAATGACTTTTATATGTATGCTTGATGATGTGGCTCTATTTCCTCTCTTTAAGAGGATTTATTTAAAAGTTTCTTGTATTATATATGCCCTTACGTAACTAAGGGAGTGTGATGCACCATTCGTGCAATTCTCTTCTAGCTCTTGAAAGTTGAAACCCCTGTGGGAACTCACATTAAGACATGAATTCCAAAAAAAACACATAAAATTTACAAGAATTTCACAAGTGCAATTTAATTCTCCAAGAATTAGAAAAAAAAAATGCTCACATTCAAAATAGGACATAGTCTGTGTACTAAAAAATTTACAACTCTGAATTATAGCATATCATACGAGGACGAGCGTACGACGGCCGGCATTTGCTGTGTTGCAGAGCTACTTGATTTTATCAGCTGTTTGCTTGCCATGTGAGAATTGATATCTTCCGTCTCATTTCACTACATCTATTGGTGAATTTCTACAAGGAACAGCTTATGTGATTTCTGGTAAACACATGATTACATAGTGCTGGACTAATAAAGCAAAATTGCACTTATAGAATTAATTCATTTGTAGGTACTACTAACTTGATGGCCCCCAAAATAACGAGATAACTTGATGGGCATTGGGCTGGGAAAGGTGAAGTGAGCTCTGCCAGCAAGTCGGTTTCAAATTCCGCCCTGCCTCTCACCAGTGAAAGCAAACATTTCCTGGTTAAGCATTCTTCAATTTACTTAGATATCTTGTCCTTTAAAAATAAGACTGTACATGACAGTGTAAAACTGAACCCAGGTTACACCGAGACTGTAATAACGTAATAGATAATAAATTTACATTAAATCAAATGCTTGAATTACACTCAGACAAATAGCGGTTTAGTTGCACTGCTTGCGACAAATGAGACAGTGACATGGTACAAGGAATCACCTGGACACAGGAAGCGAAGCCAGTACTTCTTAGCGTTCCTGAGCCAGTACCAACATCAAAACGGGCATCCGGACCTGGCTGAAAGTACCCTCTTCTGCATGTGTAGTCAGTAGTTGAGTGGAACTACTGGAGTCGTTAGCTATTGCTGCTGCGGCTCATGCTGCGGAGTGGTGGGGGAGTCTGGGGCGATGGTGATCTGAAGGGCATGGCCCTGGGCTGACCGCAGGAGGAATGCCACCTCTGCCGCGGCCATTGCTGCCGCTTCCTGTCAGTAATGGAAGCATAAAAGGTTAGGTGCCACATCAATGATAGTTGTTGCACGACGATGAGCTAGAGATTGATTTCAACATGGAATACTCAAATCTTTCCTTGCCAGAGAATATTTGCTTTTGAATGGTTCAAAAGGGCACGGCCTCATTCATATCAGGTTATTGCAGAAAATTTTCACATGAACTAATGGATGACGCCTTGGATATTGGATAAAAAATTACCTGTCTTTGTCGCCGGTGATGCAAAATACTAAAGATCCATGCCATGATATAGCATGGAAGCAGAAATCCAGCAGCTCGAAGAAGAAAAAGCTGCAAAACAACAAATGAGATATTGAGATTAGAAGGTTTAGTCAACATGAAGAACCAACTGAACCACTAAATATCAAAATAAGAAAAAAAAAAACCAAGACCACATGACTCACCGAGAACATGGTAGAAGCATCATCATCTCCTTCACTCTCTGAGATAGACAAAGCGTGCCTCAGCAGTAACAAGGCCATTAGCTGCAAAAAAAATAAGGTTTTTCAGATGTTTAAACTTGAGAATACCAGAAATATTATACGAGCCATTTGGCCAAAATGGGAGAAGAAACAAGAGAGCAGACTGGGAGGGAAGGGTTGGCTTGGTAACTAAATGCACTGCTATTCGATCCACAAACATCTAAAAGCACCATTCTTCATTCAGAAACAGCAATCCAAGAAGTGCTTGAGGCTGGACTAATTGTTGAAGTATAAATAAATTGCCTACTTTTCCTCATCAGCTTAAGTTTTTAGGTGAACTGGCTGGTGCATGCAACTAAATATGATATCAGAGCTAAAAGGTCTCGAGTTCAAGACCCGGTTGGTGCAATTAAAAAATAATAATTGCTGCCCACTTCTATTCCACATCCTAGACCTGAGGAAGCCTATACATGAGGAGGAGTATTGAAGTATAAGTGAATTGCCTTTCTTTCCTCATCAGCTTAAGCTTTTGGGTGAACTAGCTGATGCATACAACTAAATACTAATCATCTTGAAGTAGCTATCCATAGATTAGTTCAGCTTATCAAGGGCATTAAGACAAGGAAGTACTTACAATAAGTGCAGCAGAACGGCAGAATGCAGCACCGCTAGCATCGGTACCAGCATATTCATTGTACTCTGTTTCAAGAAGACGATGCCGTGCAGATGCTAAAGCAAGAATTCTTGGGTCACGCAAATCCAGAGGAGTTCCCGTAATGGTCCAATCACCACTGCAAATTGATAGTCTTCACTTAGATATGTCCTGAACTTCTAATCCACTTGAATATATATAATACAATGAAATGGCCAAACTGCTGAGTTAAACATAAATAAATATCGAGAAATAACTTGCCTGATATCTATGGTGGTCTCATCCGGTTGAACACGAGGTGGTGCTGTGTACCCAGGCTTATATTGCTGCAAGGTATCATCAAAGACTCAAAGGAATTAATACAAAAGGATGGATAGGCACCCAACATATCTGCAGACTGGAAGAACAAAGGAGTATTCTACAAGAATATAACCATATCTGAAATATTTGACTCAATCACAAAAATAAGTAAAAGACTCGACTTTCTTTCGAATTTTTTATTTCGTATATGGTAATTACTACCAGAAGTTGGGAAAGACAAAATTAAAGGGGAATCAATACTAGAGTCCATGTATCTCAGAATATTATACTTACAACTCTACTTGATCAAAATTGAAGAAAAAACCCAGCTAATATTGTTTGAACATGTCAAAACATCCAAATTACTATAAATCACCTAATCTTGTTTAAAATAAACAAAATGCCCATTTTTCTTTCTCCCTACCAACAACCACACAGTGGCAGTAACCCCTCTACGTCGTAGTGCAAACCAAAGTCCAAAACACAGCAAATGCACATGGTGATGGTGCATGGCGGACTGAGACAGAAGCACTAGGTGGTGACACACAAGGCATGATACTCCATGGAGCGACCTTCATGTATGTAGAACAGAAAGCATGCAGCAACGAACAATGAGTGCATATGACGTTCAGGGGAATTCAGCCGCCACACCAGATGCATAATACTGGTTAGGTTGTAGTGAGGACAAGACAACCCATCAGCTCATGGTCAAAACATTTGACAAAAAAAAGTCTTCAGCAGAAATATGAGGTTTGTTATTTTGAATGTATGCTATATCAATATATGTACTACCCTAACTTTCGATCAATACAAAAATGCAACATGTACATGCAGAATGAACTAGTGAATAATTTTACTGACCTCGTGGCAAATTTCACACGTAATGTCTCCTTTCTCATTGCACCAGCGTTGCACACATTCTCTATGAGCATACTGTACATAACAAGTAAAATTGTCAATTCTAGACAAAATGTGCAAACTATTTCAGTCAAATGATATACAAGGGCAACTTCTATGTGATTACAAAAGTAGAATATATAGCTCAACGAAGTTTTGATTAATAAGTAAAAAAAGTGAACAAACTTCATATCATGTGCAAGTGCAACAGGATAGCATGATTACACAATTAATGTAATATGAGTTAAATGACATGACTACACAGAAGCAGCACAAAATATAACTGTGTAGGATCAGCAGTTCCGATGCCAATCATCCTTACATTATACCCAAAGAATAATTAAAACTTAGGACTTAATCCTGACTTAAAAGAAATGAAGCTAATAAAGTTGTGATGACTGATAGGTCTCATGAAATCAGATATATAATTATCACATAAACTGAACTGGAATTATTGGGTTATGAATTGATTAGTGATGTAATCATGTAAAATAACATGACATGCGGATGCACAGAGCTGAATCAACTCATTTATCTCATGAGTTTCTGTTAGCTATGTGGCAAGCACCAACAAAGAGAAAAATAGAAATAATTGACAGGCTGTATTACAGTGATAGGTTAGACTTATAGATATGGTTGGGGGCTTGGGGCCATGAAAGATGATTTGAGTAGCCTTGATATGTTCCAACTAGAGTATTAAGCGATAAAAATGCACTTTTTGTTGGATCAAACTCAGATCATGCCACGCTAGTAACTTTACAGTATTAAGAATTGAAATAATTGAAGTGAAACAACCATGCTTTAATTCTTGGTATAGATTGCATGAATGGGGCTTGCATTACTTACTACCAAGACATGAGATTATCTATCAGTCGTAGCATGGTGCTGTTGAATTTTAGCGGCCAAGGTAGTATAAAATAGCATAGTGGCGATCCAACTCTTGCCTGAGTTCTCTCTCTTTTTTTTAACTATACAGTACAGAACACTGACATACTTATCCCTTAAGGTTGTAAAATGGAATTTGCTGTTTCATTGATTAAAGTTTCACAATGCCAAATCAACTTCACTTTGTCAAGTATTCACAATAAGAAACTGTGACAATCACATCCTACCCATGACCACTGTCCTATGAGATCAAAGGGTTAGGTGTTTGTTGAAAAGTAGATGACAACCATCCCAACTTGACCATGGCAGCAACATACAAGCAAAAGAGAGGACATGCGTGAGCATGCTTACAGGAATAAGCATGGCACGACCCAATTGTGCATAATTATAGGGGGAATCGTTTTTTGCACAACATGCTTCCAGTTAGTGCTCCAAAGGAGGATGGTTATCCTCCCAGTAAACCAATATTTCCATAAGGATAGAGAAAAGTTCATTACTGTATGATATTATCCTAAACATATATACACGGCTACTACTTCACCCGAAACATATCAAGGAACCTAATACAGTGAATCAACTTACCTAACAAGCTGAATCAATTATGTGCACCAGATCAATCAGCTTATCCAACATGATAAATGGCATTGGATGACTAGTTCATATTTTGCGAACCACACCACATGTCAATGGAAATGACAAACACATGCTGCAGCAAAAATGGAAATTAGGAAGGACCCCTAGTATATGTGAACAACCAGTGTTACTCGGACACTTGTGTCCAAATTTTTTTGCTGAATTAGACACCTCGAATCCGAGTCAAATTCTGACACCCTTGTCTGATTACACGTAGCATTTTCTATGTCCAAAATTTTTTGCCCAATCGGACACCCCAAATCCAAGTCGGGTTCTGACTCCCGTGTCTGTGTCTAGGTAACACTGTGCACAGCATGAACAACAAACTGCCCAACGATAATTTCAAAAGCATAAGAACCATATTGAAGATTTGGAAATAAGATTAGAAGGGGGGCTACACCTTCAGGCTGCCGCTGCAAGCACACGGCTTCTCAAGATTCTTGACGCTGTCCTCCTCTTGGCATATGCGGCATTCCGCTACCTGGATGAGTGGCTCCTCCTCCCCAGCATTCTCCTCGGCCAAATCAACAACTGCTGACGGCGATGCAGCAGTAGCCACCGCCGAACCGTTCACAGCCTCGGACGGTTTCTCAGCAACCCCTCCAGCCTTAGTGTCTGCCAAAGCGTTCACATTCACCTCCACATGGTCGCCCATCCCAAACCCCTCTTCTTATGACACCCTTCTCAATCCCCACCTCTCAAATCAAACGAACTCCTGCAAGAAATTAGCGCAACAATCATAAGAATGACCAGGCACTTGCAGGCAGCAAGATGGTGGTGCGAACGACATCGTATCGGCCAAGATGGGATAAAACCATAGGGCCTGTGGCCAGCGCCGCCTAAAAATGGAGCGAAATTGAAGGGTTAGAGACTTAGCAGCTAGTCCACCCCTCATCCCCAAACTCTACTGCCTCATCTCTGGAGCAAAGCAAACCAGCGCGAGACACCCCAGAAGAAAAAAAAAATCCCCTTCCTCTTCGAATTGCATGGCGAATAGCCTATCCCTAGCCGACCCGCGCCGAACCAGCGGCGAAACGAAGATGCTCCGGGCCGCCGGTCACTCCAACTAACAAAAGATGCTCCGGACATGGCAACCCGTTGGGGGGCCAAGCACGCGAGGAACCCCTTCAAAAAAAAATACAACTCCCCGGAAGGAAAAGAGACGCCGAATCGGAGGAGCCTTCGCCGAGGAATTCGGCACCGGCGACGGAGCAATCCAGGGCCGAATCGCGCAGCGGGGAGCCCCGGATCCGCCGCGGGCGCCGGCCAGGCCGCCTCGAACCGCACCATCTCTAACGCCGCCGCAGAGGGAAAGGGGAGGCGAAGCACGCACCTTCCCGGCGGCGGTGATGACTCACGCGCTTCTCCTCTCCTCTTCGCTCCCCCACCTCCGGTGGCCGAAGTCCACGAGGAAACTTCCTCTTCTCCCTCTCCGCGGTCTCGCCGATTCGCTGTCTTGGACGCTTGGGTTTGGTCGTCTAGTCTAAATAGCACGCGATTTTTCGTCTGAATTTCGTCTGGACGGAAAAGCCAAAAGAGCAGGAAGCATAGGAAAGCTCGGCCAAATCAGCCATTTTACAATTTCTTTTTCATATTTATCTTCTACTATAATAAAATTGTAAATTTAATCTCTTTCTTGATTGTGGAAAGAGCAGAAAGCAGCGAGTGCCTCTTTCTCGATCATGAAAAGAGCAGAATGACTACAACAGATCTATCTGCTGTGGTATAGGAATACAGTATCTTCACTATTGTGATAAAAAAAGTGTGGTAAATGACTATTTGTGATTTCATTCGAAAGTGAGTCAAATATACGGAAGTAGATTAGAGTAGCTGATAGAAATACCAAAGCCTACAAACAAAGCTAGTGAGGGTCTGTTTGGGGAGTTGTAGCATTTCTAAAAAAAATATTTTTTTAGCTTTTCGTCTGAAAAATGACTACAGCTTTTTACAAAAAAATTGTTTAATAAATAGCTAATTTTTCTAAGTAATAAACTATAAAAGTAGGTTCAATATAGCTTTTTAGTTTTTACTAGCTATATATGGCTCTTAGCTTATGCTAAAAACCATTTAAAAACTGAGCTATTTAAAAAGCTTATTATTTTTTAAAAGCTGAAGCTGAGTTTAGGGTCTTTAAACAGGGCATAATGTAAGGGTAAAATTATAAAGAATAAATAGCTGACGCGGTCGCCGAAGAGGCCTAAGGAGGAGACGGACGCGCTCGTACCGCGTCAAACACGGCGTGTGCCCCGCCGGCATCTTTTTGTTCTAGACGATGCATGTCAGTGGACGTCCGATGGCGATCGGACGGCTCAAGCCTCTGTCCTCGGGTTCTTCATCCCCGTCGTCGTCTTCATGGCGCCCCCTCGCACACGCTCGTGCTGTCGTCACCGGTGACGGCGCCATTGTCCTCCCGTGCTCCTGCCTTGTTTGTTCCTGCCGTCGGAGATGGGCGAAGCTGTGATTTTTGGACCGTGCACGCGCATAGGTGGCTTCCATAGCCCATGTCGTACACTCTGGAGACAGTGGGGGCAAAAAAGAAAAAAAGAAAAAAAAAGCTGAAACCAGCCGCTTATGTTTACCGGCCATGGTTAAAAATTTTGGTGAAATTTTTGCGAGATCTTGAATTTTAGTCGGGGGACGAGATTCAATGTTCTGATCAAATAAAATAAATTAAGTTACTATAATAATTTTGAAAATTTTGGCGAAATTTCATCGAGATCTTGGATTTTAGTCGGGGCGAGATTCAATGTGTCCCGATCAAATAAAATAAATTAAATTACTATAGTAATTTCAAAAATTTCGGTAAGATTACCGGATTTTGATTTTTTTTAAACCAGATTTGCCCAATAACCCTTACGAATGTCATCTTTTATGAATTTTTGTTGAAAAAACTGAATTTTTAAGATGTTTTATAATTTCGGAGAAATGTTTTTAGATTTTTATAAAAATTGTACAAGCTTGATCATGCTCTGAAAAATTTACGGTACCGTCTTTAGTAGTCTAGGATCATACAAAAAAATTCAAATGAATTGAACTTCCGTTGTTATCTTTAAAAAATAAAAAACAGAATGAACATAACTGAGATAGTAACCTTGTCAAAATTTTATATATTTTCTCGAGTGTGATTATGATTCAAAATTTTTATGAGATCTCAAGCATTACTTGAGAACCCTTATGTAAAATTTTTAAAAATTTTGAACTTTTTTGTTTACTCAATCAAATCTATGGAAGCAATTTCGATTGAATTTCGTTTCAAAAATTCTGGATTCCAATTTTGTCTTTTGAATTTTAACCAGATTTCGTCTGAAATTATGAGATTTCACTGAAATTTCCGAGATATAAATCAAAAACGAAATGTCAAGCGTTGCTACCAGCTACCATACCTGCCCGTAAGAGATGATTTCATGCAAAGTTCGATGAAATCGTGATGCTAATGATTATAGAAGACCGAAGGATTTTTTTTTGAATAATACATTTTTTAAAAGAAATTGCGATATTAATACGTGAAACAGAAAAATTGTAAAAATAATACCCCGTCGCCAAACGGTACGGCGAAATATAAGTAATCGCCAAACGGTACGACGAAAACCCTATTTTTGCCAAACCGTATGGCAACAACTCCTTAATCAGCGTGATTAAGGAGTTGTCGTCAAACGGTTTGCAACAGCTCCTTAATTACTCTATTTTCGCCAAACGGTTTGGCAATAACTCCTTAATTACCCTATTTTCGCCAAACCGTATGGCGACAACTTCTTAATCCGAAAATAGGGTCTTCGTCGTACTGTTTGGCGACTACTCCTGTTTTATCGTACCGTTTGGCGACGGGGTATTGTTTTTGCAATTTTTCTGTTTCGCGTATTAATATCGCAATTCCTTTTTAAAAATGCATTATTAAAAAAATTCGAAGACCGAACAAATATAATAATTTGAGGCAAATATGTAAAGACGAATTAAATACAAATGTCAAACAGGAATAAACCGGTAAAAACACCGGTAACCAGCCTATTAACGGCTAGCGGTCTTGCTCCGGTAAATTTTCGGGATCCGTTTTTTCTTTTAATTCTTGCTCGAGGCATGTAGCAGCGATGACAGTATTATAAGTGGATTAGAATAATAATATGACTTGAGCGAAGTAAGCATGAGTTCGTTAGGTTGACAAAAATTGATAGAATGATAGTGCTCTAGGAGTACTTAACCGATAAGACAAGGCTCCAACTTCTAAGGGGCTGTTTAGTTGTCGTCTCGTACGAGTGTGATTGTGAGTGTTTTGTGTATCGTACTGGTCTGGTTTCACACCGCGTGCAAGCAACCAAACAGCTATCTTACATATGTAGGTGTAGGCTCACGCGATACAACGAGCAACCAAACGCTGATTTCTTGACTCCCGTAAGTTTGGCCGCGTAAAACCAAGCAACCAAACAGCCCCTAAACTGCACAAGGCAATCAGGGAGCTGGCAAAGGTCTGAGATGCGATTATCTTAAGCATTTCTTGCACGGAAAAATGCTACCACGGAACATAGAAAACATCCATCACCACACGGGATATGGAATTGATCAAAGCAAGCAAGATCAATTCAGAGACTAATATGCCAGCGAACACGGCGTGATTAGTTGCACGAGCTAATTCATCAGAAACTTTATTCAACTCGTATGTCTACGCCTATCTATCTAATATACGGCAGTTAGTTCAATCAGTTTGGCAGGCAAGTCGTCGCTGAAACCTGAACCGGTCAAGTCAATTAAACATGCATATGTATATACTTCTACCTCAATTATTTCACATGACATAAGTATGTACCTAATCAATTCAACCCCTCGATGCTTAATTCGATCTTAATTCCGTTGCAAACAACGAACCCGTCTCGCTTCGTTCATAGACGATCTCGATCTCATATGTTACGTTGTACACCAGGAGTATGCTGGTGAATAGTGAATACGGACAGCCTGAAATTACGAAGAAAGTATATGACCCTGTTTATTTAGGCTTAGTTTTTTTGTTTATAGTTTAAAGCCAGTTTTTTTGCTTAAATAGTTTAAAAACAAATAGCTTTTGTATGTGATAAAGATAGGTAATTTTATCTAACTTTAATATTATTAGTTTAAAACCAACCATCAATAAGCCAAAAACAACCAGGACCGATCCTGGTATTTTGAGGACCCAGGGCAAAAAACTTATATAGAGGCCCCATCCACCTTCTCATATAGTACTCCCAGGAGTACGTACTCCTATACCTCTACTCCGTTGATCTGCTTTTCACGGTGGATTCAACTCAACCAACCGTCGCCTATAAGAAATTCACCAGCACGGTAGTTGCTTGCTCCAATTGGCCTCTCTCGGTGGATTGAACTAAGAGTACATACTCTCGGTTGTACTAAAGCATTTTCCTATATATATATATATGTCTATCAAAATCAAAAAATATTTTACTTCAAAAGCTCTCTCAGTCAGGGTTTTTGTTTCAGTTTGGTACAAATATCGTCTCTCACCGAAACAGCCGAAATTTCGGTCAAATTTCGGCCAAATTCAAACAAAAAACAACAAAATCCGAAATTTCGCCCTTTCACTCTGGACCGAAATGGCCGAAATTTCCGAAGTTTCGCCGAAATAAAAATCCCTGCTCTCAGCTTCTAGGATTTCTTAGCAATAACTTTCATCAAATTATTTCTTCCTCACGGCACGACGCTTTCCTGGAAACGATGCCTCTAAACCCATGTCATTTGCAATATCTTTGGCAATGCTCAGACAAGAAGAAAACCCATCATTTCTGTACTTCTTAAAGTATTTCATTATACCTTGTATTTGCTTCAAAGTAGAGTTAATGCACATGGCTGACGATTGCAGTTTTTTACTCACTTTATTTACAGCAAATAAAACATCATGCCAGATAACTATACCAAGCAGAAACTCAAAGCTGCCAAGCGCATCAAATAAATTTTTTGCATTACTTTTGCCCATGATGTACTTACATACCTGAGGGGCCCATGAATTTAGGGGCAGGCGCCCACCACCCCGCCTCCAGGCGGCCCCAAAACAACCTCTCTCCAGTGACTTTTGGTTTTTAGTTATATGAAGACTTATGGCTTTTGAAAAGCTCAGATAAAAGACTACTCGTTTGTTTAAGCTTTAACTTTTTGACTTTTAAACCAGTGAAAAAACCTAAACAAGCAGGCCCTGCTCCATGGCTCAGTTCCTCCTCTCCTGCCCCCATGGCGAGTGCCGGCCGTTGGCGCCGGAGCCCGGGTAGTCATTCAGCTCCAGCTCCATCCTCCCGTAGACGTCGCCGGCCTCCGCTTCTCCGGTGAAGACGGCCTGCGCTGGTTGATCATATCAAAGATTCGGGTTACAGTAGTTGCACCTGACGAAACATGCTCGGCAACTACTTGGCAGTAAAACCTGAACAACACCTTATTTTCCTGAATATATAGATCCTAAATGAGGCGCAGCATAAACTAATTGAGATAAGAGATAGCTAGGCCCAATCACCTGATCATCTGCTCCACTGGGAGCTGGGATTGCTTCAGTCTCCTGCATCGATCACCCTTAGGGCTGTGTTCATGCATATGGAAGTTGTCGAATCTCGAGATTTCAGTCAGAACTGTTAAATCTTTGGATGGCATGTAGAAGAAAGAGAGGAAAGGCAGTGAGAAGATTACCAGGTGGAAATGAAATCTCAGCACTTGAAGCATGGAAGAGACAGCAATGGGCCAGCAGAACCACTGCCAGGTGCAGCGCAGGCAGTCTCTCCATCTGTCTTTTACAGGCTTTCCTCAAGTATTACTACTGTTCTTCTGCATCCATGAGGGTCATATTGAGCACTGAATTACAATCTATTTTATGACACATTTGTCATGGAACAAGGAGCCATGGAGGCCTCTGAAGCATGCTCCACAATCATGGGTGGATAGCTGTAGCCCATCTTAATTGCTATATAAGTCCTTTTTTGAAGTGCTTCATTAGCTCAGAGGATGAACTTTAAAAAAAAAAACTAAAAAAGTAGGTGAGCATTTCGTAGGCAATGCAAAAGCTCCTGAAACGACTGGTAATGGCCAATTGATCTGCATGTGCTCTTTCCTGAAAAGATGTCTGCACATTTGGATTCGCGAGGGTGTCGATCGAAAAGCGATGAAACCGAATTACTAGGCAAGTGGAAAGGAGATGCAATAAGATACATATTGCGAAAAGGGTGAGCTAGAAAGGGCATCAAAGACAACTATGATTGGCAAAGAAATGATGATATAAGAGGAGCTCGTAATGTAGTGTTATAGCGTGGATTAGGTATCAAGAGGAGAGAGCACCATGCAATTGCTTGGATGTTGGATGGTGACATGGTGCAGATGATGCTAGAATTTTTGCTGCCTGAGGACTGTACCTCAGCTGATCACCAATCTGCTGCCGCCTTTTCTTATCCTGATGCAGGCAGTGTGGGCTGCAGAATTCAGGTAAACTAAAGTAAGTCCCTCTCTTTTAAGATCATAGTGGATTCAGCACTTCGATAGTTTGTTAGCCTCCACTAAGCTAATTTACCTTATCTGATGAAGTAAAACTGTGCTTAACAACTCATCAAGTTAGTACTCCCCAATGGAAGCTTGACACCTAGCAAAGGACATCCTAAGTCCTAACATCCAGGGCTCGCAATATTGTCGAGCTCGAATATCGCGATTATCAGCCATATCGAGCAGGTAAGATATATAATACCGGTCGATAAACTGGTTAAAGTAAAAAAAATTCAAAAAAATTTATGGGACGTGTCGACGATCGGGATCGCCGACCGCAAGAAAATGATGGGGGTCTCGTGTAGTATGGGACCCGAACAGTGCCTCACTCAAACGAGGGAGCAGAATCAAGACGCAGAACGGGCAAGACGCCAACGAGCCTGAGACAAAGGTTTATACTGGTTCGAGCCCCTGTGAAGGTAATAGCTCTACTCCAGTTGCCTTGCGGCGGTGATTCTCGTTATGTTGGTGTACAGGGAAGTGGTTACCACTCAAGTAAACAATGGCGATTTCTAGCTCGAGCTGTCTTGTCCTTCTGCGCTGTATATCTCCAGCTTTTATATCTCCCCTTCTGCGTAACCGCCGGGAGGAATCTCCGGATCGTGGCCCTTAATGCGCATTGAGAGCCGCTTGCAACCGTTCCGGGCTGACCGGGCACTCCTGCACCACCCCACGACTCCACGTCTTGGAAACTGCCCAGTAAATGCGCGCGCCGGAATCCAAGGAAACAACGGCCCGAGCTAAGACTGGCTCGCACCTGAGGTCGTGCGCTCTTGAGCGCGCAGGACGCCCAACCGAGCAAGGGCGCGCACGGGGGTCCCCGAGCTAGGGACGCGTTGACTGTGCGTTGACTGGCCGAAGGGTTGTCCAGCCCCCGACAGCTAGCCCCCGAGGCTCAAGGTCGTAGAGATGCACCCGGAACGACCTCGAGCCTCATCCAGAAGCCACCGGGGACAAGCCTTCGCAGGTCTTGGAATCTCGGTCAAGGTCGTGCGGAGACCACAAAGTAGATCTTCAACACTTCGACACCTGGCGACCTTTGAATTCTTTGCTGGGGGTACGGACGCGAACGGGCGACGGACACCTGTGGCGCCTCGAGTCCGTAACCCCAGCCTTAATTGCGCCCGTCCAATCACGGCGGCGCGCCTTTTGAGGTGTTGCCGGGCGGTTTTGGTGTAATTTCAGCGCAGGGAACCGCTAAGCCCACAGCACCCGTCGTAAAAGGAATCCCTGATCATTGCGCCCTTTGGCTCCAAAGCTTCTGCGCCTAAGCCACCTTCTCCTCTCTTCCTCGACCAAGCATTCAACATCGCCATGACCAAGCTAGGAAGGAGTACCTTGTCATCCGCGAGGATGAAAGAGCTCGAGACCTTGGGGATCGTGGACCCGGTGACATGGCGGTTGCCGGGCGGCGAGACCGAACCACGCCCCAGGGACGACGAAATCATCTGCACCGAGCATTACGCGCTCTTCGGCTTGCGGACTCCGGAAAGCGAGTTCGTGGCGGGCGTTCTCTCCAGCTGCGAAATAGAGCTCATCAACCTGGTACCGAATTCCATCCTCACGCTCGCCATCTTTTCCCATCTGTGCGAGGGATTCCTGGGAATCATCCCCACACCCTCGTTGTTCTTTCGCTACTACTCCCTCTTCCGCTCTGGGAAGGACCCCGTGGTCGGGTGCCTTTACTTCCGACTTCGGACCGGGCTCAAGTGGTCTTTCCCCAAGTATGCCGCTCGGGATTCTCTTGGCCCCTGGCCCGAGCGGTGGTTCTACCTGAAGAAAGGGGAGCACGGAGCTTTGGCGTACGAGGGGACCCCGTCACCGAGAAGAAGGAGACCCCCGATCCCGAAGATCTCGAGGTCGATGAGGAGGCCATCGCCGCCATACATATCTGTGCCACGCGCGGCCTCACCGGGCAAGCAATCGCCGTCGACTTCTTGCGGAATCGGGTGTCCCCTCTGCGGAGGAGGGAGCACCCATTCTTCGAAATCACGGGTCGTGACGACTCCACCCGTGAGGGCCCAACAGGCAAGACCTTCGACCTTGAAACTCCTGCTCGAACTCATCCTGCAGTCTCCCCTGATAGCCCATGCTTTTGCAGCACCGAAGGAATCTTGGGTCTCCGACAGGATGTTTGAAATGTTTGGGAAGCTGGCTCATGGGTACACCCTTGATGATCCGGTCCCGAAGAATGTGCTTCGGCGGAAGGACGAGGTAAGTCGCCACGACCCTGCCGCTGGTTCTGTTTTTCGCGGAGGCCCCTCTGACCCACACAAGTTCTCAGGACCACCAAGAGCTGTTTGACACAGCCAGGAAGCTGCTCCCGCTGCCCGGCAGAGGCAAGAGCAGGAAGGGGAAGAAGAGACCTCCCCTAGCCACGACAAGCCGTCAGGAAGAGAAGAAGCCTCACATTGAGTGGGGCGACCGTGCCATGGTAAGGATCGGCTCCCAAGCCTCCGGGTTCGTGCCCGTGCTCTCCTTGATGCTTGACATGTCCTTCCTTTTTGCAGCAACTGAGTGCTGCAGCCGCCGCCAGGCCTTCTAGCCCCCAGCCAGCTCAGGGCGTCCGAACTCGGACCCCCAGAGCAGCCGCGGCGGAAGGCGCAGATCCAGCGCGAGCTCCAAGGCCCCAGGTCGGGGGAGCGCGGAAGCGGAGCGCCCCCTCGAGTTCGGGACAGCAAGACCAACGACGGCCCATCGTGCGGCGGAGACTGTCGACCCAGGTAAGCCTTTAGGTTTTTGGACTCATTCTGCCCATCCTTACACCTTTTCCAACTTAGCTTGTCCCTGCCCGCAGGCCTCGAGCGCCCGAGCTCGAAACTTGCCCACTCTGACAATGGATGTTGTCTAGGGCGAGTCCGAGTCCGAAGAGGAGGACGCCTATATGCTGGCCCGGCGCTGACCCTCGGGCCAAAGGAGCATATCAACCGAGGCCGCGAGCTGGGCCCTCGTCGATTCGTACGATCAGGGGCTCGACGACCCGGACAACGAAGGCCTCCAGCCCGCGTCCAGCGAGGATTACAGCACCGGAGAGGTTGACACCCTCGCCGTTGTCGATCCCCCCAGAGATGGTGTGGAGGAAAACATCCAAGGCGCCTTGGTTGTAGCAGCGGATCCGCCCTGGGACCCCCCGACCTCGACCGTCCCAGACGCTAAGGTCGCGGCCAAGACTTGCCATCGAAGATAATCACGCCGGAGCGCCTCAAGGCCACCGAGACCGCGTCTAGTACTGAGGTCGAGGCCCCCCGGGCCGTTGGTTCGGAAAACACCGTGGAAGGCCACGCGGCGAATCCGGCCGGTACTTCCCCGGCCCCGGAGGTGGATAGAGCCCCGACCGTGGAGGTTGGACCCGATGTCGTTGATGCAGCAACTCTTGCCGGGGAGCCGGTCGGAGCCCCAGCCGTAGAGGTCAAGTCCGGAGATGCCGCCGCGCCACCCTCGGCTGAAGAATCGGGTCCTCCAACCGAGGCGGTAGGTCTCCAGGCCGCCGCCAGCTTGAGGACCGAAAGCCTCGACCAAGACGCACCGGCAGAGGTCGACGTCGTCCCAAACCCTAAAGCAATGGACGAAGGAGCCGAGATTGACCGCGCCCGAATCGATGAGCTGAACGAAGAGTTTACCCGCGCCCGTCTCAAGGACCGTCTCTGCGAGGTAAGGGATCCCCTCACATTCCCTGCAATTTGCCAAATTGAGTTTTCTTGCACACTTCTCACCTGGGCCATCCCTCTTGTTTTCTAAGGTGATTGGCAGCATCACTCGCGGGCTGCAAGGTCTCCATGAGCATGCTGGCGCGCTCAGGGGACTCTTGAATGTGGTGGAGACGCGGGAGGCCGAGCGCGCCAACCTCTGTATGACCATCGAGGTCGACCAGACGGAGCTCGAGCGGGTAAACAAAGAGCTCAACGATCTTCGCCAGACAATGGTAGCGCAGGAGGTGGCCCATGCGGCCGAGCTCGAGCAAAGTAGGTCTTCCGAGCGCGATCACGGCTTCAAAGCCGTGGAGCAAGAACGGGCTCGGACAACCAAGGCTCTCGAGGCGCTCGAGATCGAGCGCGCCAAGGTGGAATCACTGGAGAAGGCTGCCGCAGAACGAGCCACCGCCTCGACCCAAGCGCTCGCCGATGAACGCGCCAGGGTTGAAGCATTGGAGAAGGCATCCACCGAGCAAGCATCATCCCTTGCCAGAGCGTCCCCCGAGCTGGAAGCCAAAATCACGGAGCTGGAGGAGAAGCTAGGGCGTGCCAGCAAGGCGGCGAAAAGCGCCCTGGCTCAACTCCAAGATGAGCGTCGCCGAGCCGTGGACACCGCCAATGAGCTCTCAACCTTGCGAGCTAAGGTCGCCGAGCTCGAGCAAGAGAAGCTCACCCGCGAGATGGCGGACCTATAATTCTTGTCCTACCCCGCCCTGTAAAAAAGGTTACGAAACTTTGTGACGGAAATACATTACTTTTGGGTGCCAACAGTTCTGCCCCGCTTTGAAGTTCGTAGTCGAGGGTGTTTGGAATTCACCTTTCTTGCTCTTGCTCGGGCCCGTAGGTCGCTTGTTGGTAGTATGTTACTGCCCAGCCCCCGTTGGGTCCAAGGGCGAGCAACGCCGACCTTGGGCACAAGACTTAAACGCGAGCAAACGACTATAACCTGCGTAATGAAGAACAAAAGGCCACGGAAAAAGGTCATGTCGAGCGAACCTTAAAGCGAGTTAGTCATATTTGGCCAACCGTTTGTGCTGCCGAATGGCTAGAGTTGCGAGGCTGTTGGGTCGAGCCCAGGCACAATGATGAGCTGGATTGCGAGGAGTTTTCGGCTTACGTTTAGCTCGACCACTGGGGGTGACCACAAAGCTCGTGACGCTCAGACCAAAGGCGGGTGCACCGTGCACGAAGGTCGTGTGCGAGAAAAGGTTGCGGCCAAGGACAACTGTGCATATATAGTAAAAAGACAAGAATGGCGAGAATCGAAGAACAGTTTTATTGAAATTGAAAGGAATAGAGGTTACACATAAAACTTCCGAAGCTGATCTATATTCCACGAGCTAGAGAGCTCTCGCC
The DNA here is from genome assembly GCA_036346375.1 of Guadua angustifolia. Taxonomy (NCBI): domain Eukaryota; kingdom Viridiplantae; phylum Streptophyta; class Magnoliopsida; order Poales; family Poaceae; genus Guadua; species Guadua angustifolia. The sequence goes on from CM070520.1 coordinate 16,601,921, forward strand.
ATCGGCATCGCTAGCCAGAAGCCCGTCGCGATCTGCTGAAACGACTCTATAGGGGCCCTCCCACATGGGGACAACTTGTTGGTGTTGGACGAGCTCTGATTCGCCTTAGAGCTAGGTCCCCAACAAGGAGCTTCCTAGGTCGTACCGACCGAGACGCATGTCCGCGAAGAGCTTGCGGTAATGCGCTGATCGTGAGCAAAGGCACGCATCTTACTTCTTCCGCGAGGGTAAGGTCGAGACCGCTTTGCTCGAAGTCGACATGGTCGACTGTCGACTCTGGCAGAGCCAGCGTCACCTCGGAGGCGGGGCGACTTCAAGACCAAACACGAGCCGAAGGGTGTGGACCCCGTTGTTCTACCGACCGGGGGTAATGAATGGACCATAAGACGGTGGGAAGTTCGTCAACCCAGTCTTGCCGTATGCTTCGAGCTCATCTGCGACTCGCTTCTTGACGCCTCGACAATCATCTTGGCTGCTCGCAGACTCCATTGCTCTGAGGGTGAGCCACCGAGGCAAAGCACACCTTGGTACCAAGGTCTTCGCAAAATTCCTGGAATAGCTCGCTGGTAAACTGTGTACCATTGTCAGTGATAATTTTGCATGGAACCCCGTACCTGGTGACCACGAACAAGCGGAAAAAACGAACGGCCGCTCGAGCAGTGATGGTCGAGACTGGTTCAGCTTCGATCCACTTGGTGAAGGTGTCGATGGCCACGAACAGGAACTTCTTTCCCCCGACCCCCTGAGGGAAAGGGCCGAGGATATCCAGCCCCCAGGTCGAGAAAGGCCAAGCAAGCGGAATAGTCTGAAGGGTATACGCCGGTTGGTGCGACTTTCTGGCGTGGAATTGGCATGCGCGGCAGGTGCGAACGATATCGCGAGCATCTTGAAGCGCCGTCGGCCAATAATACCCCATGCGGAAGGCCTTGCCCACCATCGTCCTGTACGAAGAATGCGCCCCACACAGGCCTGAATGGATGTCATGTAGTAGATACTTACCCTCCTCCATGGAGATGCACCTCGTCAAGATGCCGGAAACATTTCTCCTGTAAAGCTTCCCCTCGACGAGCGTGTATAAACTCGCCCGGCGCTTGATCCGGCTTCTCTCAGCAGGGTCGGGTGGTAGGTCACCACGTGCAATGGAACTGTGAATAGCCTCGGCCCAGGAGGGAATACCTTCGACCACAGCGACCATGGCCTCTTGGTCGGAAATCGACGGGGCCGCCAGCGTCTCCAGAATGACATCGGGTGGGATGTCGTCGTCGGAGGAGCCGAGCTTGGAGAGGAAGTCCGCACTGGAGTTGTCCTTCCTGGGGATGTGCTTGAGCTCTAAATTCTGGAACCATTTCTCCATCTTGCGCACCTCGGCGAGGTACTTTGCCATTGAGTCTCCCGAGCACTGGTAGTCTTTGTTGAACTGGTTGATGACGAGCTGGGAGTCGCCCTTCACGACAAGTCAGCGCACGCCCAACGCCTTGCAAGCTCGTAAGCCCGTCAGGAGAGCTTCGTACTCCGCTACATTGTTGGTTGCTGGGAACCCGAAGCGAACCACATACCTCAATTGGTCGCCTCGTGGGGTAAGGATAAGGATTCCAGCCCCCGAGCGCTTAAAGGACCTTGAGCCGTCGAAGAACATGACCCAGGGTCGCTCCTCCTCGACCTGAAGTTCGGGAGCGGGCTGCGACGTCTGCTCGACCACGAAGTCAGCAAGTATTTGCGACTTTATGGCCGTGCGAGCCACGACCTGAACATTGAACGCCGCCAGCTCCATGGCCCATTTGGCGATTCGCCCCACCTCTGGGTTCCTCAGGATGTCCCCGAGCGGAAAGTTGCTCGGGACGACCACAGAGTGCGCCTGGAAATAGTGCCGGAGCTTGCGCGAAGCCATGAGGAGAGCATACAACAGTTTATGTACCTGCGGGTAGCGCTCCTTCGGACCGTGCAAGACCTCGCTGACATAATAAATTGGTCTTCTTTGAGACCCCGCCGCTACCAGACAAAGATCGACAACGGCGGGCGGTGGCCGCGAGGTAGAGCAGCAACTTCTCTCCAGGTTGCGGCGTTGTAAGGAGGGGTGGGGACGACAGATATACCTTCAGGTCGTCGAAGGACCGCTGCGCCTCCGGAGTCCACTCAAAGCCCCCGTGCTTGCGCAGGGTCCGAAAGAATGGGAGTCCACGCTCGCCAAGCCTCGAAATGAACCTGCTGAGGGCGGCCATGCGGCCGGTAAGGCTTTGCACCTGCTTGATCGAGGTCGGGGGCGCCATCTTCTCGATCGCCTCGATCTTCTCTGGGTTCGGGCCAACCCCCGAGCCCCCGATCATGTAGCCGAGCACCTTACCAAATGCCGCGCCGAACATGCACTTCTCAGGGTTGAGTTTGATATTGTGCCTATTCAGGTTGGCGAAGGTTTCCTTGAGGTCTCGAACGTGGTTGCCTTCAGAGAGGCTCTTGACTATGATATCGTCCACGTAGACCTCAAGATTCCGCCCGACTGCGGCTCGAACGCCCCGGTCATCGACGTCAAAAGTGGCTCCGCATTGTGTAGACCAAATGACATGGTCGTGTAGCAATAGGTGCCAAATGACGTGATGAAGGCTGTCTTGCTCTCGTCTTCAATCGCCAGCTTGATCTGGTGGTATCCCGAGTAAGCGTCCAGAAAGCTCAACATCTTGGCATTTGCGGTGGAGTCGATGATCTGGTCGATGCGCGGAAGCGGGAAGTTGTCCTTCGGGCAAGCCGAGTTCAACCCCGTATGATCGACGCACATTCTCCACTTTTCGCCTTTCTTCTGAACGATGACCGGGTTGGCCAGCCACTCAGAGTAATCAATCTCACGGATGAACCCAGCCTTCAGAAGCTTGTCAAGGTTCTCCTTGATGACTGCGACCTTCTCCGGGGAGAAGCGACGCGAGCTGGCGCCTGTGTCGAGAGCTGGTCTCACCAGACTTATGCTCGATCACCTCCCTCGGGACGCCGGGCATGTCCGCGGGTTCCCAAGCGAATATACCTTGATTGGCGCGGAGGAAGGTGACGAGCTCGAGTTCCTATTTGGAACTCAGCTCGACCGAAACAAGGACACACTTGGTCGGGTCGCTCTCCTCGGCGCAGACGGCCTTCGCCGCTCATTGGCTGGATTGCCGCTTCGGCAAGCATTCTTCTCCGCTGCTCGACATGGCTGGGGCGGCATGCGGCGAGCCAAGGCCTTGGTCTCGCAGCCATGTGCCGCCTGCAGGTCGCCCCGCACGGTGATGATGCCATTGGGGCCTGGCAGCTTCATACACCGATGGCCATAATGGTTAGCCACCATAAACTTGACCAGGTCGGGCCGCCCGAGGATGGCGTTGTATGGGAGGTCACCCTTGACCACCTCGAAGGTAACCAGCTCGGTGCGGAAGTTATCCGAGTCACCGAAGGTAACGGGCAAGACCACCTGCCCGAGTGGAATGGTCGAACTCCCGGGTACGATCCCGAAAAAGGGAATGGCGATGCTCTTGACCTTCGACTGGGGAATCTGCATCCGGTCAAGCGCCCCTGCCTGCAGCAAGTTAAGAGAGCTGCCGCCGTCGACCATGACACGCCCGACCGCGGTGTTGCTGATGGTCGGGGTCACGACCAAGGCGGTCTTCAGGTCTCGGGCCATACCTGGGAGAGCGTCCTCTGGGGTGAAGGTGATGGTGGCCCCAGCCCATTTGCAGTGTTGTTCGATGGGCTTCCCAGCTGCGGCCTGGTAGATAGTCCGCGCCGCGCCTTGACCTCACGCCTGGACTGATAAGCCGCCGAGCCACCGAAGATGACGTCTATCCGGCGCTCGCCTTGTTGGAACTCGAGATCAATGTCATCATGCTCCGAGCCGGCGTTCACCCTGTCGGGTTGGTCATCTGCTTTTGGGAGTTCGGGCATCTCACCCCGCCCGTCATAGAAGGCTTCCAGCTTGCCCTGCCAAGCCCTGCAGGTTCGCAGGTCGTGGCCGGCTGTCCTGTGAAATAAACAGAACTTCGCCTCATCATAAGCCGAACGCCTCGGGTCCTCGGTCGGCGAAGGCTCCGACGGGCCTGCATCACGACCTTCCTTCTGGGGCTGACCCTACGCTTGTCGAGATTGAGGCCGACCTTGACGAGGTCGGGACCCATCCCGAGCCTGATCTTGGACCTCGAGGACCTCTCGCCGACCGTCTGCCGATATGGTTACTCGTGGCAGGCCTCCGCCGGTCCTTCGGTCGCGCTTCCGCTTCCTGGCCGTGGCACCTTGGTCGGCGCTCTTGGAATTGGATGGACCTGCCTCTGTGGAATTCAAGTCAAGCTTACCTTGGTCGTAATCGCGCTTCAATGACGGCGTCGTCGATTCTGCACTGCTTCCGCCATGCGAATGACTTTTGTTGACGGTGAGGTCGACGTGATCTCCGTGTCCTCGATGAAGGCGCCGGTCGTGGACACCGAACTTGAAGGCCTTGATGACAGCCTCGTCGGAGATGCTCGGAATCAGGTTCCTTGTGCGAATAAATCGCTGCACAAAATCACGAAGTGGTTCGCCTTTGCCCTGGATAACGCAATCCAGGTCCTTCTCCCTCCCCGCCGCCGAATAACTCGAAGTTTGAGCGGAGGCGCTCGATTTGGCACCACGACTTGAAGGAGCCAAAGCTTCGTTGAAAAGCCAAGTCCGCGGGCGCCGCCCAAGACGACGGAGGTAGTTGGCCATGACGAACTCATCGCCCCGCCGCCAGATGGCAATGAGTAGATGGACAGGAACTCGTCGGGGTTTTTGGTTCCGTCAAAGCGCTCGATCAACGCGGGTTTAAATCGAGCTGGCCAACGTACGCACCGAAGGTCGTGCGAGTACGCCACGCAACCGTAAGCCGGAACGGGTGCACGCCGAGTGTGGTCGTCGCCGACAAGGTCCTCGCTGCTGTACGACTCCGAGTCAGGGCTGCCCCGGCGGCCTGACCTTCGGTGAGATCGGTCATGGCGCCGGGCACGTGAGTCGCCCGGGAGATAGCGCAGGCGGTCCTCGGCGACACCTAGGCGGAACGTCGGGGGAGAGATCCCCAGTCCTGCGGTGGGTCGACACAGAACTCGTGTGGCTCGCTGCGGCCGCCTGCCGGGGCGGTGCACGTGGGACGGTGCCGTGGTGGCGTCAGGGTCACATCCCGAGGACGCCGCTGAGACGAAGGTGCTTCGCACCGGGGAGTCGTCCGGCGGGTGCGTCGGCGATGTCGTGACGAGCTGCCAGTACTCCTCAGGGAGGGGGTCCCTGAAAGGTGGCTTCGGTGCTGCGGAGGGATACCCTCGGTCGCAGCACGGTCGAGCTCTTCGGCCAGGGCTCGGCCGAAGAGTTCCGACTTCGCCCTGTCGGGATCAGCCATGACACGGGCAATCGCGCGGAGGCGTTCCCCCGAGAGAGGGAGTCTGGGCGGCCCAGAGGTCGCGCCGGTCTTTTCCTGGGCTTCCCGCCGGAGGGCGGTTATAGCCTGGTTGATGGCGACATGTACCATCCTACGAGCGTCTTCAGGAGTCTGCGGATCACGACCGTCCGCATCTCCCTCCGTTCCAGGTCCGTCCACCACCAGGACGTGCTGCCCGGGTGGAGGCGGTGAAGGAGAGAACAGGGACGCGGAGTCGGAGTCCGCGCCTGAATCCACGTCCGAGGAGTGCCCACGAGTGAAACGCGCCATGCTCCCGAGATCCTGGAGTTTTTCCTGCGAGTGAGCGAAGCAAACGGGCCCCACGGTGGGCGCCAGCTGTTGACGATCGGGATCGCCGACCGCAAGAAAATGATGGGGGTCTCGTGTAGTATGGGACCCGAACAGTGCCTCACTCAAACGAGGGAGCAGAATCAAGACGTTGGTGAACGGGGCAAGACGCCAACGAGCCTGAGACAAAGGTTTATACTGGTTTGAGCCCCTGTGAAGGTAATAGCTCTACTCCAGTCGCCTTGCGGCGGTGATTCTCGTTATGTTGGTGTACAGGGAAGTGGTTACCACTCAAGTAAACAATGGCGATTTCTAGCTCGAGCTGTCTTGTCCTTCTGCGCTGTATATCTCCAGCTTTTATATCTCCCCTTCTGCGTAACCGCCGGGAGGAATCTCCGGATCGTGGCCCTTAATGCGCATTGAGAGCCGCTTGCAACCGTTCCGGCCGACCGCACTCTCGCACCACCCCACGACTCACGCCTTGAAATCGCCATAAATGCGCGCCGAATCCAAGGAAACAACGGCCCGAGCTAAGACTGGCTCGCACCTGAGGTCGTGCGCTCTTGAGCGCGCAGGACGCCCAACCGAGCAAGGGCGCGCACGGGGGTCCCCGAGCTAGGGACGCGTTGACTGTGCATTGACTGGCCGAAGGGTTGTCCAGCCCCCGACAGGACGTAAATATCGTGATAAATTGCTGAATATAGCTTAATTTTCGATGATTATCGAGCAAAAATCACTCACAAAATCGACCGCCTAAGAACACAAGTTCAAAAAATCGCTCACGACGATTATCAAGACATATCGAGCGATTATCGGTGAAAATCGATTTTTTAATTTTTCATCAACAAGTTTGATTTCGAAACCCTTTAATTTCTATCGATTTTTGACTCAATGTTTCCGATTTTCAAAAATCTTGATATAGTTGATTATCGCGATATCGATATTATGAACCCTGCTAACATCAAAGTTTGTTTGTTGTGAAAATTACAGCAAACATGAGCTGAAACATGCATATAGACATCTTCGGTGGATGATCTGAAAGGCTTGAAATAAGTATCATGTCACTGGTATGGTTATCAGTTATCACTGAATTCCACTACGTTCATGAGTCCCAGGCTCTAGCATCTTGTTGGTATCCTGAAAGACCATGTAGATGTCTATCTAGGTTTATAATGAGTTATTGACAATGTTTGAGCGCATGATACTCAAGTTTGAGTTTTTTTAATTCTATTTTGAATTTAACATAATTTGAAGTGATGTTAAGTTAAGGGCGGCACTACCAGCCATGTTGGAGATAGTGCTAACCAGGCGGCACTACTAGCCTAGGATGGCAGTAGTGCCGGCCTTGCAGTGCTACCGGGTCTAGGTGAGCAATAGTCTTTTTACAGAGAGATGTTTTCTCTAGGCACTACCGGCCTACTAGCCCCTAGGGGTGATAGTACTGGGGTGCGGTACTACCGGCCTCCAGTAAGTGGTAGCTATTTTCCATAGAGGGTTCTCTCGAGGCTGATTAGTGCGAGCAATACTACCAGCCAATCAGGAGTGGTAGTGTCGTTGGTGTGGTACTACCAGTCCTAGGGCGATTGTGCTGACTTTTCCAGCGGATTGTGATGTTTGTTGTGATGATGTAATTGGTAATGGCATTTATTGTGAATAGCGCTATGTGATGGTTTGCTTATCTGTGTTGGTTGCAAGACTTCGAGGGTTAGGTCATGGTGAGGCGAAAGTTAGACCGGGACTAGGCTTTGAGAGCTGAGATCCAGAACGGTTAAAGGACGTCGGAAAATGACTAAGCCTAGGAAGTGGTTGCAAGCCGGAAAGACAAGGAGATGGAGCATGATGAACTAGTGATGGACATGGCGAGCAACATTATGGACCAAGACTAGGCTCAAGGAGGAGTTGAGCTCTAGGACGGTCAAGGAAGCTAGTGCCGCTATAGTGAAGCAAAAAAGGACACATGATTCACAAAAGTGACTTGAGCCCATTTGCAAGCGAGGATGGTTCGATAGAATCCAAATGAATGAGAGGTTTAGCGGCAAGTCATTGGGGCCACGTGAAAAGCATGAAGCATGGCGATGCTATGAGGAGAAGAAAGACCGATCATTGGGTTAATTGGTAATTTATTCAATACCGTTGATCGAGATGGTTTTGAAAATCGCGGTGATATCCTAAGTTGTTTAGATCACACCAAAGTGAAGTTGGACGCAGATTCGGATTCATGGAGTGGATTTGGTGTCAATGTAATGGCTGCTTTGAGAAGCATACTTATATGAGTGAAAATCCATTAAGAGTGTTGGATTTCGGGTTAGTCCATGTAAATATAGATGGTATCCACTTGTAGTGTCCAAGTTTAAGGTTAGAGTTGCCTCCACTATATAAAGAGATGTAGAGGGAGGTAAGGACTTGAGAGCTTAGACCAAGGTTCACAATATCATTGATAATCGCTCGAATATCATGATTATTGACTATATTGAGCTGGTACGGTATATAATACAGGTCGGTAAATCGATTAAATTAAAAAATTCAAAAAATTCATGTGACATAAATATCATGATAATCGCTGAATATCGCTCAATTTTTTATGAATATCGAGCAAAAATCGCTCACAAAATTGGCCACCGAAGAACACAAGTTCATGAAATCGCAGAGGTCGATTATCGAGACATATCGAGCGATTATCAATGAAAATTAATTTTTTTAAAATTTTTCATTAAAAAGTTTGATTTCGAAACTCTTGATTTCTACCGATTTTTGCCCATTTTTCGATTTTTAAAAATCTTGATATGGTCGATTATCGCGATATCGATATTGTGGACCCTATCTTAGACTTAGGAGGTGTTTGGCATAGCTCCAGCTCTACCAAAATCTATGGAGTTGGTGGAGCAGGATATTTCTAGCTCTAAAAATTTATAGAGCTAGAGTTGCAGATACATTAAGAGTGTTTAGGTAGGTCATCTTGTTCACATTTTAGACTAAAAATATAAACTTAATTCACTTTATTTTAGCCTACAAATTCCAGATCTGAGGTGGAGCTGGGATTTGGAGCTCTGCCAAACAGGATTTTAGTCACTAGAAGTTTTAGGTTTCCTACAAGATTTTATATTCTTGTGTAGTATGTGTGCTTCTTGAGAGCTTTGCCTTAATGTGAGAGATTTTGTAAATATCTCTTCATGATTTGAATGCAATTCATCTTTTTACTCAAGTGTTTGTCTCAAGTTCTGATCTTTTTTTACTTTGCTCTTGATATTTCTTAGGGTTAATTGGATATATGCCACTGTAGGAATCGCTTATTCGAGATTTGCCATCGTTCCTTTGCTTTTTTGAACGATTCCATTATGAAACCGTGCTTATTCGAAATATGCTACCGCTCGCGACACGTGTCCCGTCCGGTCAAACCAAGCGCAGGACTCAGCCCATTCGGACGATTTGCCCCTCCGTCTATTTTGTTTTATATTTAATTTATGGAAAAATGGTATTAATATTTTATGAAAATTTTTATCAAGATCTGAAATAGTATTATTAATCTTATATAAAGTTTTAAAAATTTTATCTTTTATATTTTAATTTAAAAAATTTTGGCATTGTTATTTTCAACTTTATTTGTTTTCTATTTTTGAATTTCCAAAAGTTTAAATTTTTTATATTTTTACCAGAGGCAGATGAGGATCTCGGGTCACCAAGGTAAAAATCTTAGCTTCAGATCTTCTTTGGAGATTTCTACGAAATTCTAACAAGACTTTAAGCGGAGGGGCAAAATCGTCCAAATGGGCTGAGTCCTGCGCTTGGTTTGACCGGACGGGACACGTGTCGCGAGTGGTGGCATATTTTGAATAAGCACGGTTTCATAATGGTATCGTTCGAAAAAGCAAATGAACGATGGCAAATCTCGAATAAGCGGTTCCTACAATGGCATATATCCAATTAAGAAATATGGTTTCTTTCTTGTTTGATCTCATACTACCAAGGATGTATGATCGATAGATGTATTCTCTATAAATCATCTCCTCAATCATATAGGCAAGTTTCTTCTTAATCAACCAAGTTACTCTAAGAAATCAGTTTTTGAGTTAAGAAGCAGGTTCTTGAGGTAGATTTTGATCCTGTTAGTTTGAAGGATTTTTTTTTGAGTGTTCTTACTTGTTGTAATATGTGGGAGATCATTTAAGATCATCTTGACCATTAAATCCCCACGAGCAAACACATGGTGAAGATTTGAATTTTGACTCGGTTTTTATGCATCTTCCTTGATCTAGAAAAATATCAGAACTTTGACGTCAACCCTAGCGATTGAAGGTTGGAATAGGTTTCTGACATCTATAGAAAGTTGTCTACAAAGTTTCACAGGGTTTAAATCAATTGATCAAAAGTTACATGACTTTTTGATCTTGAACTTGTGCTGTTTTTTAGTGTTCATATCGTGTTTACTGTTCATCCTACACTCCTACTACAGTAACCCCTAATATTGATTCTGGCACTATCGGCCTCTGTAGCGCGGTAGTGCCGCCCCTGAGCTCGTTTTTAGAAGATTTTTTTCTTTCGCTCTTCTGAGGTCTTGAAAGATTTTGGTTAGATTCTTTGGGCAAAAACTATTGTGTGATCACTCACTCCCCTCTTATCGCCATTTCCGATCCCTCACATCCAAAAGCACCAATGAATTATTCTCTTTTAGTATGATTTCAGACAATGCCATGCAACGATCTTGTCATTTCTCTGAAAACGATATGAACACGGTACATAGACTAGACGAAACGACACGTTTTTTTTCATTAAATTGCAATATGCATGGCAGACGCTGAAGAGAAAAGTAGTCTGTAAAACTCTATACTTTGTCAATTGATAGCTTCTTCAGTCCTATCCGAGACTGCTAGCCTCTGAAAGTTACTGTGTCAAGTTCTTCAAGTAACAATTGATTTCTTGGATAATCAGATACACACTACATTTACATGATCCTAGTTCCTCCTAACCTGCAGCAAAGAACAAGTCTAGATCGTCACCGCAGACAAGAAACGAGAATCACATTTTGACAGCAAGATTGAAACAATGTGAGAACAAAGACTGATATAAAGAAATGAAGAAGTACTTCAAAATAAGGTAAGAATCAGATACTTCGCTTTATTCCACACGTTCTCTAGTCTCGAGTCACGCGTTCTCTAGTCTCCAGTCTTTTTTGACAAAGTTTCTTGGGTCTTAACTCTTGAGTCTTTATCTTTTTTCCAACGAAATATTGGCTTCCCTGAAATTTCGGTGCAACCACCACATATATTCTACTTGAAAAATTTGTCGAAGACTAAATACTTTATTTTACAAATTCTTCTATATAGGACCTAACATAAGTACAAAGAAAAAACTTTGAGACAGCACGAGGGACTTTAGGCCCTGTTTGTTTAGACTTTTTCACAGACTTAAAAGCCAAAAAGCTAAAGACTAAATAAACGAGTAGTTTTTTTATTTGGACTTTTCAAAAGCCATAAGCCTCTATATAACTAAAACCCAAAAGCAACTGGAGAGAGACTTTTTTAGTTTATTAATGGTTGGTTTTAGACTAATAATACTAAAGTTCAATAAAATTACCCACCTCTATCACGTACAAAAACTATTAGCTTTTAAACTGTTTAAACTAAAAAGCTGATTTTAAGTTATGAGCCAAAAAAATCTAAATCTAAACAAACAAGCCTAAAAGAAATGGACTGGCCAGCCTAGCCTGGCCCATGCTTATCCCCGAGCCCATTCCGGCCCAAATTTCCATATGTGGGCTTTTCTTGATCCAGAACCCATATTCGCAGTGACCTGATATAAGCTCAGGAATTTTCTCTCTGCTCTATTCAGCGCGCCCGGCCGAAGAAATTCCCAGTTCATTCAGCATTTATCTGATATGAAGATCTTATTACTAAGCATGTTCAGTGTGTTTCCCGAGTCCCAACATGTACACAACTAAGGAGCCTACAGTGTCTGAAAAGTACTATAGCATAACATAAAATATGCATTAGACTATTACGTGTGAGAAAGAGGCAGATATGAATAAAAGTCTTGACTGCTCTCTTTCCAGGAAGCTTCCAATTAGAGTGAAGAAGATTACAAGAACCAACAAGAGCTAAGACCATGGACTGAATCTTTCAGACAAACTGGTCATCTTGGTGTCTGCTCTTCCATACAGATTTTCAAATGGTGGGAAACATCTTGTGATCTGCATAGATGTTTCAGATTGATTCTGCTGAACATACAACCCTACAACCACAAACAACAACTGAGCTTCCTATATAACCTCCATTGCTACATGACCTTCCTCTCACCAAAACAACAAGATCTCAGAGTTCAGCAGTCAATCAGGCAACGATGGAGAAGTCGACCACCGCTGCAGCATGCAATCTCGAACCAGTTGGTATTTTCATCCTATTCACCATCTTCACTTGGTCTATCTCTAAGCTTCAGTGGTTCCTGCCCAGTTCTCGCCAGTCCTGCAGTAGTCCTGTCGCCAAGACAACCTCGGCACCGATTCTCGCCGATGGAAAGATATGTAAGGCACTGAATAAGAATGAAGATAATGAGACGGAGCTGACGCATGCGGATGCCGAGGCCGTCATGAGAAAGATAGGGATTAATTTTGATCGAGAAAGCAATGTGGTCTTCAAGGCCAGGGCCGTCGGCTCTGACTATATCTGTCAGCTGTTCGACGACGATGAACCGAGCTTGCTGGAAGTGAAAAAGGCATTCTTGGTGTTTGATGATAACGATGATGGGTACATCGACGCATCAGATTTGCAACGAGTACTCCGGAACCTAGGATTAGGAGAAGGGGTGGGGGTCAACGAGTGTGAGCATATGATTGCTAGATATGACACGAACAAGGACAGGAGGATAGACATGATGGAGTTCAGTAAGGTTTTGGAGGCCAGCATTTGCTAAGCCAATTTGTTTCCGTATATTTTTTTTCTATATTTATAAGTTGAATTTACATGTTGTGCTCGACTGAATTACTCAGTTTTCCTCAAGACTTAAATTGTGGATGCTTCACTAAGTCTGACAATCCCATGAATGCAAAACTTCATCATGCTTGGGCATATGGCACATAGTATAGCTTCAGCACACTTATCTCGGAACAACAGATCAAACAAAACCAGTTTAACCAAGATATAAATTGGTTTTAAACTCGACCTCTAATCCTAAAGCTGTTGCTCGTTCACACTCTAGTATGTTAGAGTTAACCTTGAGAGATGAGCCTGATCCGAGCAGGACAATGAGAGAGTTCGTTTCTGATTCGGTTTCTTGGATCATTTCCTAATTCTTAGAGCTATTTGTTATGGGTATAAATTTTTAGGTAATCTGGAGGTTAAGTAAGATGAGGAAGCAAGAGAGCAAGAAAACAATAAAAATAGACTAGTTGTATCGTATCGTCGAAATACTTGTAAAACCAATATAGTACACTAGTGTAGATACGAGCAGCAATTGAAACATAAGTGGAACATGTCCATGATCCAGGTGTATGTTAGACAGGGCGTTAGGCCTGTTTTGGACCGACAATGGATCGATGGGCAGTCGGCCGAGGACCTTGCAGGCTAGCACCGTCTCTGATTCCATCGATGAACACAAGGACGCGTCGCACTAAACGGTCAGGGAGGCGCTGACTGAGAGATCTTGGGTAAGAGATATCACAGGAGGCTTATCCAGGGTTCACAAAACTGATTTCGAAAAAACGTTCGAATATCGAAAATATCAAGTAAAAAATCGCTCGAAAATAGTAAGAAACGGAAGGGTTAAAAATTAAATTTTTTGAAAAAAATAAAATAATAAAAAATCAGTGAAAACCAGCCGGTTTTGACCGAAAATCGACCGGTCAATTGGTGGGTGCTAACCACTACGGCGTTGCCACACGATTTTGACCTAAAACTAGTCGATTTGATCGAAAATCAGTCGGTTTTGACCGAAAATCGATTGATTTTACGTTGCATAATTTTTTTTGATGTTTTTAATATACCAATTTACTGACTAATCGGCTCGATACAGTCGAAAACCACGGTTTTCGAATGGTTTTTGTTGGTTTTGTCAACCTTGAGCTTTATCTGTCCAAGCAATTTTCGGCGCCCGGCCAAGACGATACAGTCCCCTGTAAAATTGATCTCATTGGCTCTCCCTACCCAGCAAAACCGGCATATCAGGCCCTATTCTTGGGAGCTGTTCATTTCGCGGCTCCAAACCAACTTGGAAAGCATAGAGGAATTCAAACCTTCAGCGTACGTAGAGGAATTCAAGAACATGGACTCTGCAAGTTTTGCTCCCTCTCAGGTGAGACGGCTGATCGATCACCTGTTTGTCAATCGCTCTTGGTCTCGCCGTACGAACCGCCGGTGATGACTGCCGACATTAGTCTCAATGGAGTGGTGGCTTGATCACGTGAGAAAAAGGAGCACCGAAACAGATCAGAAAGGGAGTCGACTCGCCGATTACTCTTGATCACGTGAAAACATGCACACAAGTCTAGATGGAGTTCTGGACAGGCTGAGTGCCGAGCGTGACGCCTGGCAGCGATTAGGGTATGTACAATGATACATATCAGTTGTCTATAAAAGTATGTCACGGATAATTTTAGATGATGTCGATGAGAGGAAAGAATAGAAGAGAAAGGTGTTGTTTACTATTTAATAGACAGTCTTATAGACCATTTTATACTATGTATATCATTGTACAGACAGTCTATTAATTGTATGAGAGATTATTACATACAATCTATTATATGAATTGTCTTTAGTCCTGTCTATAGATTACATGAAGGTGTATTACAGACAGTCACCGTCTATATAACTATACATGCCCTTAGTTCATATAAAGACGACGCTGTCTACATATCCCTCTATCTAGAGACAAAACTAAAGATTACTTATATAATGCATTGTCTCTTAAGATTGTCTCTATGGGATTTCATAATCTTTTAATTATGATATAAAAAAGTATTTGTTATAGATAATAACTCATACAATCACTCTCCTATTTCTGTCACCTCTATAACAACAGAAATCCTACGTGACAAACCTTATAGACGGCTAACATCACACCATCATACGTACCCTATCTGTGCCTCTGGTGTTAAATATTTTTTCGTCTCTCTTTTCCTCGTTCTGTACCCTGTTGCCTTAGTATCATGGCCTGTCAATGTTTTTTTTTTGGCCTGCATTTGGAACGCTTTTATCTTCTAATGCATTTGCGGTGCTTCAGGGAGCAGAGTTGCAGAATGGAGCCAAGTGGTGCTTTGAAGGGAGATGTATGCTTTTGTTCAGTCATAGAACTCTAGAGCACGTTTTACAGACAGACACGGTGATATGTATCACAGTGTATGCTTTCCTTCCAGGCTTCTAGCTACAGAGAGTTCTTGGTAGCCTGAATCTGACGCTCCTACAATAATGTTTAGAGCTAGAAGCATCCTGCAATTATTTTTTAAAAAAATATTGGGTTACAATCAACAGTTCACCTAATACCATACTATGCTACATGCATCAACTGGTTCATTTAAAAGTTTAAATTGACACAAAATAATTACCGATAGGGGTGAAAAATATGGACGGATAATGGCTTTGTCATATTTGTTTTTATATTTTTCTCTAGATGCAGATACAAATATGGATGCCTAGGATACGAATACGAGTAATGTTGAGCATAAATACGGAGCGACTACAGACTGAATCGAATATAGTCATGAATATTTTCTCGAAACATGAAAACCCTTTAAACTTTATGCAGAAAACGAACAAAAGCACCAATGAAACTTGTGGTTCCATTTCTGGTGGACTTGAACTGCAGAATGGATCCATGTGGCGAATTCAAGGGAGTTGCAAGTTTTTGCTTAGTCACTGCACAGTACCAGTTAGGACAGACACTGTAAAATAAAAGTGAAGGGCGTACTATATGCACAAGAGGGTGCGAGGGACCTTATATATAGCAGTTGGTTCACTTGTGCTCGCAGAGAGTTCTTGATCGGTGGATCTACAGTGTATAGATCTGGGTTAAGCGGCACTGATGCTCTCCAGTTCAATCACATAGTTCTTTTAGTATATAAGCATATGATCATCTTATTACAAGTTATAAGTTATCGTTACGAGTTCGTAATGACCTCGGTGACCTTTTTTTCTAGATTCGCCCTGTTCTTGATCATCTCAAGCCGACGCTAAGACAACTCATGTCCAAAATATATATCCTGGCTATCATCTATCATGGATTGTTGAATGTTGGCCCTAATGAAGCTTCACTGCTACCTATCCGAGTTAGTAGGCTTGGGAGGCATCGGGAAATTTGACCAGCCAGTTGGTGTTGGTGCGGTCCAATATACTTGGGCCCTGTTTGTTTAGACATTTTTATCGGCTTAAAAGTCAGAAAACTACAGTCTAAACAAACGAGTAGCTTTTTTATCTGGGCTTTTCAAAAGTTATAAGCCTCCATATAACTAAAAACCAAAATCCACTGGAGAGAAACTTTTTTGACTTATTGATTGTTGATTTTAGACTAGTAACACTAAAGTTAGGTAAAATTACCTACCTCTATTACATACAAAAGCCGTTAGCTTTTAAACTACTTAAATTAAAAAGCTGGCTTTCAGGTGTAAGCCAAAAAACCTAAATCTAAACAAACAGAGCTTCATATTGTCTCTCCTAGCGGTCGTAGACAGATCATATGGTGACGGCTTCACAGGTTTGGCCTGACTACCGACTCCTGAGGCATGAAAGCCTCTACGGCGACTGGGTTGACAAGGTATGTATGTACCATGTACATGTATCTATAATTGTAGTTTATACTAGCAAACCTTTGGCATGCTTGACCTATTAATATGTATTTTTTCTTCTTGCTATTTGGTATGCATGGATACATTCATGGGCTAAAGACACACACACCCAGCTCAACACTTGAAAACATAAATGGATTTGTGGTGTAGTAGTCTAGTAGAGTTGCAGAATAGAGCCATGTGGCGCACTGAAGGCAGCTTCAGACTTTTGGCCAGTCATTGAACACTAGCAGTAAGATAGAGAGATCTTTAAAGTTTAAACAATGCTGAACAGCATAGTAAGGGGGTGTTTGGGACAGCTCTAGCTCCACCAAAATCTGTGGAGTTAGTGGAGCAGAGTATTTCTAGCTCCAGAAATTTATGGAGCTGGAGCTGTGAGTACATTAAGAGTGTTTTGGTAGATCATCTTGTTTACATTTTAGACTAAAAATATAAATTTAATTTACTTTATTTTAGCCTATAAGTTTCAAATCTGAGCTGGAGCCCTCCCAAACAGGACCTAAATAGAGAGAGAAATATGACCATATATATCATAGTAGTTGCTTCCCTTCTAGTTAGTAGTCTGAAGCCGACATTTTCTTCTTGCAAAATGTGCAAATATCTTGATCACGGTGTCAATGGAGCTCTTACAATTATACTGTTCCTTTTCTGTGTCCAGCAGTAGCCTTGGGATGGGAGGTGTCAGGAAATTTGGCCGGTTAGTTACATGTTTCTCATGCGAAGTAATTCTTTCATGGTGAGCGAAAACAACAAGGAGAGAAAGACATTGGCCACAAACTTGGGTGCGCATGGTCCCTGCAAAATCAACTATGCATCACATTCATGTAAGGCTTGGATATGGACCATTTTCTTTTTCTAGCTGTTTATTCTGCTCACCTCCTTAACCTTGGATGACTACACATGCCGCGATACTCAACAAAGCCTGCAGGCATGAACTCATGGAGAGCTTGTCTGCGATTTTTCTTGTTCTTTCTTCTTTTTGCGTCATGTGTATCTCTTAACAAAATTATTTAATCTCTAAATGATATCTGTTTCAATCTGAATTCAAACTTGTTAATGTATAATTGAGCCATGGACAGCGGCATCTGTTGTCATTGAAATTCCAAAGGAAGAGACACATCTTCTCGTCAGGTAATCCAGTCCTTGACATTTCTCATAAAAATATGAAGTATGATTTGCAGGTGAGGTATTCTTAGAGAAGCAATTAAATATCTCTACTACTTTTAATTATGAGTTGGTGGCGGTCGTCCATTCTTCTTTAGAACACCTGATTTGTTGAATCTGGCACAAACGGCTGAAATGGAAGGGGATTTAACCCAATCGTCCTACCCCTTCATCTCATCTTCACACACGGGTAGGCCTGGGTATTCGGTTTATACGGTTTTTTCAGTTTAGTTTATTCAATTTTTAAAAAATTTGGTTTTTGAGATCTATAGACCGAATCGAAACCGAATAACCACAGAAACCGAACCGAATTAACCGAACTAATTCGGTTAACCGAATTTCCCACCAGCATCAGTGTAGGTGATGGAAACATTCTACATCCAGTAGCAGGATCCAGCGGTGCAGTAAGATCAACACTAGCACTTAAAGCATTGTTACTGAAACACCGCCGTATACAATAGCTGAATAATTACTATTTTACAAATTCTGCTGAACTTCTGACTGCAATAGGGATATATTACGGCTTGTGAACCTAACCAGGTAAAAAACAGGGCTGGTCCGACTAATTTCTTACAACAGCATGTAAACTTCAGTATACACTCCGTAGACACAGGAAAAAGAAGATTCTAACCTCACGGACTGCAGTGCCCACAAAAAAAAATCACCTTTTTTCATCATCTAGCATCCCGGCTGGTAGTTCCAATAAAATTTTCCAACTGAAACTCTAACCTGAAACTGCGGTCAATACTCAATATAAGGTTTTGCTCCGTGAATATCAACCGTTTACTGTATGTCATGGTAATACACCTGATTACCTGTTCAGTAAGAACCGCGTTAGTTTGCCCTCTAGACTCCAAAAGAATCAACACAGCAACAGCAGGCCCTCTTGCAAAGACAATTCCTGGGACCTAAATATGTTGTCAGAAGATAATACGAACAAAACCCTACTTCTGCTAGTGCTACACATCCACCATAAAACACATATTCTGTCTTTTAAACTACATCATGAAATAGTTGGGTAGATATATGGTAGTCCCCGCCTAGAAATTAGAACTGCAGTGCCTATAAATAGTGTGTATCTAGATCTAGCTGTAAAACAGAGCAAAGTGTTGGTGGTGCCAGGTTACAAGCCTACCACCATGCAACCTGCGACTAACTTTGAATTGATTTACTCAGTGGAAACCGAAGAGTTTACCCTTGAACTAGCGACTGCTCCGAGGATGGCCGGATGGGAGGGCGACGACTGCTCGAGGAGAGGTGGGAGGGACGCGACGGCTCGGGGGGGGGGGGGGGGGTGGAAGCTGGGAGAGTGGCGACGGTGGACCGGTGGTGGCTCCTGGGACTACACCGGGAGGTGGTGGTGGGCCAGAGCGGCATTGCTGGTTCGCGAGGGGAATGGAGAGTTGAAGAGCTGGCGCCACAGGTTCGCGACGGGAACTGCTGGGCCAAGAGGCATATTTTCAATGGTTTGCATAACTTTACTACTTCTAATTAGGAGTTGGTGACGGTCGTCCGTTCTTCTTCAGTATACCTGATCTATTGGATGAACACGAACGGCTGAGATAGAAGAGAATTGTCGGGGATTGGGAAATTCCAGTAGCCGACCATTGTATCCCGGCGGCCTCCAAGCATGCCCATGCTCAGACGTCGTCCCCAAGAAAGATCTTCGGGTCGCCCGATCTCCGGGTCGACCCCCGTCCTCCGTCGAGCTCGCCCCCGAGCATGCCTTCTCGGGAGTCCGCGACCAGATGACCCGGTCTGCCGAAGGGATCTCGGGCTTCGCCCAAAAGCCGGGCGCAGTCCACAAAGACGACGTGGCATTAATTACGTGGCGGCTCGAAGGTTTGCGCACCCACAATCTGCATGCCCGCGGTCTGCGCGCCCACGATCTGCACCCACTGTACCCACATCGCGCCGTGCCCGGCGGGAAGCAAGGGAACAGCACCACCCACATCTGGAACAGTGGCACGCCCCTCTGTAATAAATGTTGTGTCGCTTGTAACCCCCTATAAATACCTTCTCGCACGAAGGGTTCAGGATTCGACTTCATTCCCTGTTTTCCTGATACATAGAGCTTGTTGCTAGTGGTCCGGAGGATAGTCCTTAGAACCTCTCAGGACCCCCCGAGCAAACACATTGTAATACATCCTCAAGAAGTTAGTGCCATCACTGAACATAGGGTTGTTATCTCCCTTGCGAGAGGCCCGAACCAAATCAAAAAAGTCTCCCCCTGTTCGTTGTGATTGTCCCGACCACCTCGGTCCGTAGCTCGGCAGGCCCTCAGACGCTATACCCCTCACGGAAAAGGGGCCCTAGGTTGATCCCTCATTCAACAAGTAAGCTCGGCGGGGGACTGGTTCCCGAATCGTCGACAACTGGCGCTGTCCGTGGGGATCGACTGAGTCCTTTCGTGAGGAATCCTTGAGAATGCCGAATTCTCAAGTCAATCAAGACCTCTGCGTCTTCGACGACATGGAGGGCGGCGACGTGTGCTTCGCCGGCGAAGGTGTGGCTGGTGTGACTGATCTGGAAGGCCACACCGGGTCCATGTTTCGCGTCGAGCACGTCCTTCGCTCGGGCGCGAGTCTCTTCCCCCGAACACGCGCTTTAAGCAGGGTTGTCGATGTTCGCGCCGAAACACGCCTTCGCCGCACGAAGTCTCTTCCCCGAAGACGCTGCGTTTCGCTCGGGGCCGATGTTCCGCACCGATCACGCCGCTTCGCCGGTGTGAGTCTCTTCCCCGAGCACGCGCTTTCGCCGGGTCGTCGATGTTCCGCGCCGAGCACGCCCTTCTCTCGGGCGCGAGTCTCTTCTCCCGAGCCAGCCGCTTTCGATGTCAGATAGTTCTTCGCTGCGAGATCCTTCTCCCGAGCGGCACGCCGGATGCCGCAGAGTTTTCTTCGCGCGAGATCCTTCTCCCGAGCCACGCCGGATGCCGCAGAGAGTACTTATTGCGGAGATCCTTCTCCCGAGCCGCCACGCTCGGATGTCAGCAGAGTTCTTAGCTACGAAATCCTTCTCCCGAGCCACGCTTTCGGATGTCAGAGTAGTTTTCTTTCATGAGATCCTTCTCCTGCCGCTTTGCTCGGATGTCGCAGCAGTTCTTCGCTACGAGATCCTTCTCCCCGAGCCAGCGCTGCTCGGACGCCACGGTAGCTTTTCGCTGCGAAGTCCCAATCCTCCCTGTAAGTCTGGAGGCTTAAGGCGAAGGCCCACTCAAGCAACTTCCCCCTTAAGCCTCGGGGGCTAGCTGTCGGGGATTGGGAAATTCCAGCAGCTGACCATTGTATCCCGGCGGCCTCCGAGCATGCCCATGCTCGGACGTCGTCCCTAAGAAAGATCTTCCGGTCGCTCGACCTCCGGGTCGACCCCCGTCCTCCATCGAGCTCGCCCCCGAGCATGCCTGCTCGGGAGTCCGCGACCAGACAACCCGGTCTGCCGAAGGGACCTCGGGCTTCGCCCAAAAGCCGGGCGTAGTCCACGAAGATGACGTGGCATTAATTACGTGGCTGCTCGAAGGTTTGCGTGCTCACAATCTGCGCGCCATGTCTACACGCCGCGATCTCGCGCCCATCAGACTTACGTCGCGCTGCGGTTCGGGAAGCAAGGAACAAAGACCACCCACATCCGAACAAAGGCACGCCCTCTCGTAATAAATGTTGTGTCGCTTGTAACCCCCTATAAATACCTTCTCGCACGAAGGGTTCAGGGTTCGACTTCATTCCCTATTTTCCTGATACATAGAGCTTGTTGCTAGTGGTCCGGAGGATAGTCCTTAGAACCTACTAGGGCCCCCCGAGAAAACACATTGTAATACATCCTCAAGAAGTTAGTGCCATCACTGGACGTAGGGTTGTTATCTCCCCTGCGAGAGGCCCGAACCAGATCAAAAAAGTCTCCCCCTGTTCGCTGTGATTGTCCCGACCACCTCGGTTCGTAGCTCGGCAGGCCCTCAGACGCTATACCCCTCGCGGAAAAGGGGCCCTAGGTTGATCCCTCATTCAACAAGTAAGCTCGGCGGGGGACCGGTTCCCGAATCGTCGACAAGAATTTAACCCGATCGTCCCATCCATTTCTCTCATCTTGGCATAGGCCGAGATATGCTCTGCTTGATGTGTGTATGAAAAAATTGTATTTTATTGTATAGCTTACGATCCTTTATACTTATATATATCACACTTTTTAGGATTCCGTTGCAATGCACGGACACCCTACTAGTTTAGTGTTAGGAGTGTCATTATTGAAGAAGTTTGAAGTTAACTGCCCTCCTAAAACACACACACACACACATATATATATAACTTTGGTTGATGGTTAATAATACATTTCTCCAAGTGATTTTTTGCCTAAAAACTAATAAAACTTAAAGTGATAATCAAAATAATAGTTACCATGTGAATGATCCTTCTTTCTTTTTCTATGGGGAATCTGAATCTGTGTAGCCAAATGTGCTTGGCAGATATTTTTAAGGATTTTGTAGAAACAAATTATTGTGATCATTTGTAAGGCACATGGCCAAATTATCCAAAATATATGTCTCTATCTCCCTGATCTTGTTCTCTCATGGACAATTCTACATCGCACTCTCGCAAGCTACTTCTACGAGCAATCTTAAAATATTTGTTGTGCTACAAATGATGGGCGCTTTAATTCAGATGAGATGTTTATCAAAAATATCATCTACAAAGTTCTTACATCATAGATATCTTATAATATAACTAAAAGATATTTTATTTGTATTCATGTTGGACCAGACTCAACATAAAACATATGTTTATAATCTGATTTATTTACTGGCATGCCAAGATATGCTCCACTTGATGCGTGTGTAAAAGAAATTGTACTTTATTGTATAACTTGACATCCTTTCTACTTACATGGATCACCTTTTTTAAGGATTTCGTTGTAACGCATGGACACCCTACTAGTAATAATATAATTCCGACTCTGTCATGCAAACTAAGAGCCTACTTGTTTTTCCTTTTGATTCTGGCTTCAAAAGCAGAATAGAATCCGATTCTCACAATCTAACCCACTCATATACACTAGAATCCACAGTCCACTTCATATGTGCTATTGGATTCCAGCTTTTGAAGAATTAGTTTCTCTACAACCACAATCCAAAATCAGCTTTTAGAGAATCCAAAGTAAAAACAAACAGGCCCTAAGCTGTCTTGTCGTCTTTCCGCAGGCACACTTCCAAGCAGGAACCACTCTAAAGTGTGGGTGTTGTTCTGCTGAGTCTACAAAAAAAAAGTGTTGCAACAAGATAGAAATATGAGAGCTGAATAGCATTGTGCACAGCAATTCCAGCGACACTCAGATTTCAAATTTAAACTTTGATTGGTCCAAGATGTCATTGTTCTTCCACACTCCACTGCGCAGAACGTGAGTTCAAGCGGAGTAGGTAGAACTATGACCCCTTCGGGACAGCTTCTGATTATGCAGATTCTGGATTGTAGTTAGCTGTCTGGAGAAGCGGCTGTCTGAAGAATCTGCTGACTGGAGAATCTGGTCGTTCGGTAATCCTGATTGTCTGTGTTGATTGTTGATCGGCGTCGGTGACGGATGAGCGAATGATGGAGGGGCCTAGGGACGATGGCGGAAGCCCTTATGCCTATGACGACTCGTGGGAGGCGGAACTCGTAGAATCTGAGTCAGAATCCACAGAATCAGGTAGATAACAGCTTCTGATTCTGTGTACAAATTAGATTCTGATTCTTGGAGAAGCTGTCTAGAATCCTACTGTTCAGTGCATA
This sequence comes from Guadua angustifolia, assembly GCA_036346375.1. Lineage (NCBI taxonomy): Eukaryota > Viridiplantae > Streptophyta > Magnoliopsida > Poales > Poaceae > Guadua > Guadua angustifolia. The sequence continues at coordinate 16,625,298 of CM070520.1, forward strand.
ATCCGCTTTTATTTTAAGCAGAAGCTGTATTTAAGCTGAAACGAAGGGGGCCATAAAACGCTCTAAAAAGTTAAGCACTTTGAGTTGCATAATGGAGCCACGCCATGCTTGTATCGAAGGGAGTTGGAACTTGGAAACTTGCAGACCTCAGTTGCTTAGTAGAATCATTTATGACAGATATAAAAAAAACTGGTCCAACAACTTTCCGGCCTCAGATACAGAATGAATGACAGTAACATGCTAGAGCGACACAAATATGGCCATATATATATATCGCCACTTCCCTTCTAGCTGTACCGTAGTTTTCTTGCAGAGTGATGCATTTCATGGCCTTGCTCTAAAACCATCTATGTAGGTCATGGCAGTGGCAGACCAAGTATTATGGCTCAAGCACCTCAGTAGCCTGAAATGTTACCTCATTATCTTGGATTCTAGGAATGGGATGCACTGGGAAGTTTCGTCTATCGAGTTTTTCCAGAGATCCTAGAACCAACGAGCTGTGTAGTATGTGATTTGACAAGATATGCCAGTCTGGTGACGTTATTTTGACCACAGTGTTGTTGTGTCCATGGTTTTTAGAAACAAAGGGCATCTTCTGGACATGGTTTGAGTGGCTTTTGGATTAATTTTGATGGGGCAATCTTGCCAATCTTGGCATCTTCAACTAGCATTTGCAGTGATACTGATTTTTGTCACTATTGTAAGTCACTATCTGTAATTTGCAAACTCCATGAGTAAGGCATGTGCGCTAGCATTTGTCGTCATTAAAAGAACAGAAACAGATCTTCTCGATTATTCAGATCTTCTCGATTATTCAGACAAGAACCACACAAGTGTTTCAGGTTTCTCTGAAAAAAGTTGTAGTGAGATTGTACATACGGTGCAAAAGGAGTTGGAACGATATAAAACGAGAGAAGTCAAACAAAAAGTTGTAGTGAGATTGTACATACGGTGCGCCACTTGAATTTTTTTATTTAAATTGTTAATGAGGTGGACTATAAGTAGAGTAGGTAGAAGCATTATTACTCTTTGAATGATAATCATATATATTGTACTCGAGGTGCAGAGCTATATGGCACCTCAGTAAAGGTAATTGGAAATCTTCAGGCCTCAAGTTGGTAAAATCACTTTGCACAGATATCATGAAACTAATGAGATGCATAACAAGATGGAGAGGTAGAGACATATATAAGACCATATATATGACTAGTGGATTCTACAGAGTCACCTTGTAGAAGCTCTATAGTTCTTATAGAAGTGATAGGGACATGGCCATGTTCTAATTAACACTATCAACACCGTTAGGCCATGGCCCAGCAAGCATGATCGGTAGAGTACTTCTCAAACATGAATTATCACCTAGCTATGTTGGACTACATGCATGGGATGCATTGGGAAATTTTGCGTATAAAATCTTTCTAGATCAGCTAGCATGCTACAGTTACAAAGTAATTTCTTGTTGAAAGTTAGTCATCTGTTACCTTGACAAGTACATTTTCTTTTTGGTTAGATAGATCGATATTGCATGCTTTGTTTGTGATATCTCGTATTTGGTTTGAGTTTGAGCATGCATTAGCTAGGCAACGTATGTACCTGCTACTTTGCATACGCTTGTTTTCAAACATTGTTTCTGTCAACAAGATTGTTGGTTCATAACACATAACAGCTTCAAAGCTTCCATAGAGCATATGATACACACAAAATTACTCAGTTCAGTCATTGATCTTCCTCATAGCTGGAACATGATGTGCAGTGTGTATAATTGCCACAAGTTTTTATTGCGTCCTTGGTACGTAAAACCAATTTCAGATCAAGAATCATTTATGTTGGCTCATTTGTGACAAACTTGTTTCAACGTAGCAGTATGCAGCTGCAAGCTGGTAATTGTTTACAGTCCTCCTGGGGTGTCGAAGCCGTGCAGAGCGGAGAGCAAGTAGCACAAACTCTATACAATAAGATTCATTTAGACACTAGTGAGATTGTGAAAGTAAGATGCCTTATTGCTGGATGTGAGATCATGCCAAATTACCATTGCTCATTAGAGATTCACATGCTTCAAGTGGATTCGGAACCTATTAGGGATAGCATGGTAAAATAATAGAGACAAAGATTTAATGTAAAAAAAACTCTTGCAAATTAGGGAAACATTCTATTATAATGTTCTAAGGATTATAAGTACAAGGGTTGGCTTATAAAACCAAAGAGTTCGAGTTGTAGAATATTTGGACTAACAACCTATTTAATTAGATAAAATCAAAAGATATAGTAGTTAGAGATATTTGAGTTATCTCCAACAAACCTTCCCTTAACTCAAAATCTATAGCAAAATTATTTCTAGAAAACCCCGAAAGGTAATAAAGCACTGAATATAAATGCGTTAAAAATTCAAAGGACTACTGAACAAGAAAGACTGGAACAGTCAAGCCAAACACTTGTAGTGCGAAAAATCACAAAGGTATGAAAGACTGGAAGCAAGATCGAGCAAACCACTGGTAGGTTGAGAGAAAGACTATAATAGTTAATCCAAACACCTAGCTATCAATAAAGCAGACAAAGAAATCTGGGTCTTCAAGAATTCATAATCCTAGTAAAGTTTGAATCTGTGCAACTGACCTCCTAAAATAAACGCTCAATCATCAAATTGCATAAGTCATGACATTAACTATGGTACTGGATAGATAGCGAATAACTCATAACATGCATTTTTGACATGTTCCAGCTGGAACATAAAATTCGGTAAATCGCCTACTAAAAATCCATGACATGGTTGAAACTGCTCAAAAAAAATATCAATGTGAAGAAAATTCTCGTGCCATTAATAGAGTATCAATTGTAGTAGACCTCTAATATTGAGCAAAGACAACAAAACAACGTTGTAGTACCCACGTAAAAAATAAACTCCTTCTTGCACTTTAAACCTTCATCTCAAACTGATATTGAAGCGAAACCATCACTTCAAAAACTCTGGAAAGTATAATACTACTATCAAGGTGTTGTCAAATTCCAAATTAACGTTGCCAAAACTTCCATAATGGTCAACGTATCCAATCGGTGAATAAAACACCAAAATAATTGTAATGAAACACCAAGTTCCAATTAACGGTGATAAAACACCAAATTTAGTTGTCTCCTCGGTTGACATTTTTTTCTTCTCCAAATAGACAATGAGACATCAAAGAAAACGACGATGTAACGTCTAATAAATTGCCAAGAATCCGCCAAAGATAAATATCACATGAACGTTGCCAATAATAAGCACAACAGTCCGAATTGCAAAAGAAATTCGCTAAGAGTATAGGCCTGTTTGGTAGAGCTCCAGATCCCAGCTTCTCCTGAGATCTGAAACTTGTAGGCTAAAATAAAGTAAATTAAGTTTATATTTTTGGCCTAAAATATAAACAAGATGATCCATCTAAACATTCTTAATGTACTCACAGCTCCAGCTTCACGGATCTGTGGAGCTAGGAAAACCCAGCTCCACCAGATCCACGGATCTGGTGGAGCTGGAGCCGTACCAAACAGGAAGTATGTATAATGATCTAAGAAAAAATTTCGTTTTGCTTCTATCCAACCCCCTAATCACCTTTTTGGTCATTCAATAAGATCAAGAAAAATTTACGTTCGGAGATTCACATCACACTCCCGTTTGGCTCCAAAGATTTAAATTCCATTCATTCATTTGTATTCCAATTTCAGATTGCTAGTCTAGTCTTCCACTAAGGCATAGATAAATCCTTCAGAACTTGTACACACTACACACAGTGAATCTCTCTGCCTCCATCTCGGGAAAGAGAGCGCCCATGGCGATATATCCACCCTACTCTTCTTGCTCGGCGGACTGCACAGCACTGGACCAGCTCCAGGACGGTCGACCAGGCACCGGCCGGCGGTGAAGGCAGGCTTATCGCTGAATAACATTACCAATAAATACATTTTAACCAATGCATAATCTGGTTTAAAATTCGACCTCTCATCCTATAAGTTCTTGTTCTTACATACTCGTCGTGCAATAAGTAGATAAGAGCAGCTTGAACACATAACTGGATTTGTTGTGTAGTAGGGTTGCAAAGTGGAACCATGTGGTGCACTGAAGGCGGCTTAAAGTTTTTGGTCAGTCATTGAACACTATTTGTCATGATATAGGGATCTTTAAAATTTAAACAAAACTGAAGAGCATATTATATATATATATAGAGAGAGAGAGAGAGAGAGAGAGAAATATGACCATACATATCATAGTAGTTGTTTACCTTCTAGTTAGTATATAGTCTCAAGCTGACGTTTGTTGCACAATGTGCAAATATCCTTTACAGTATCATCGAAGCTCTTCCAACTATAATTACTTGTCTCTGTCCAGCAGCAGGCCTGGGAGGTATCGGGAAATTGGGCTGGTTAGTTGCATGTTTCCCATGCGAAGTAATTCCTTTTTTGTGTTCTTAAAAATTTCCATCGAGTCAAAAGTCTTACACCTTTTATGTTACATCTCTGCAGCACCGTGACCTTGTCTTGCACTCCTCTGAATTTTGACTGATCCGAAAAGAGAGAATAAAAACGAGTGAAAGACATTGGTTGCATGCAGCCAGTGTCGTTGGTCATGGCAAGAAGCTAGGGGGCACATAAAATCTTCCTTTATCAAAAAAAGAAAAAAAAGAAAAAAAAGAAGAAGCTAGGGGGCACATGGTTCCTCTAGAACAGATGGGAAACGTCAATGATGTATCATGTTCTCAGCCTTAGCTCGACTGTGCCCACGGTGCAGTGTTGGATATGGACTGTGTTGTGCCCATGTGGTTCTTCCGATGGGTACACAGATGCCACTATGCTCAATGAAGCTTGCATGTGATATTTCCTTTTTTTCACCATTTGTCTCTCTTCTGCAAAATATCAACCCCAAGTAATATATGTTGCAATCTGAATTCTGCAAACTTAATGTATAAGAATTGAGGCATGGACAGCAGCATCTGTTGCCATTGAGGTTCCAAAGGACACATCTTCTCATCCGGTATTCGGACTTGCAGACAGTACTTTGACATTTCTCTGAAAAAAGATGAAGATTTGCAGATTTGCATGTGAGGTATTCTTAAGAACCTGAGAAGAAATAAGGTATATATATTAACATTTTTGGCTCCTTTCGGTCAAGCAAATTCAGTGGAGTCAAATTGTCAAAACCACGAACAAGAGCCCTAAGGACACAAATTCTGCTTCTGTCATGCAGACTAGGCTATCTTGCCGTCCTTCCACACACACATCCAAGGAGGAGACGTCCCGTGATCTTCTTTAAAGCGTTAGTTTAGTTCTGCTGAGTCTACAAACAAACAACAAGTGCTGCAACAAGATAGAACTGTGAGAGCTGAATAATAATATGTACACAGCGATTCCTGCGACGCTCAGTTTTCAGATTTTTAACTTCGATTATTCCAATATGTTATTGTTCTTCCACGAAGATCAAGCGGAGTAGGTAGAGCCATAAATCGTCCTGAAGTGGATAATTTGAAGTGGATAATTTGACAAGGTATGCAACTCTGGTTATGTTATTTTGACTGCATTGTTCTTCTGGCCATGGTTTGAGTGGCTTCAGAAGCGACACATCTATCATCTATCAACATATGTGACAAGTTGTCTGAATTTCCCCATTTGTTTCTAGTCTCTCCAATTATTTGACGGCCAATCTCCCTGATTATAAGATATTAAAACGGCATTAGTTGTGATATTGATTTTTTTTCACTTATGTAAGTCACCATCTGTAATATGCAAAACTTCATGAGTAAAGCATGTGCACTAGCATTTGTTGGCATCCAAAGAACATATCTTCTCCTTTATTCAGACAAGGACTACACAATGTCTTTCACATTTCTCAGAAGAAGTTGTAGTGAGATTGTAGGCACAGTGCAAAAAGGAATTGGAAGAATATAAAATGTATATACGGTATTTGCTCTGAGTTATATGGTTAGTTACCTCGATTAGTTTCTGATATATGGTATTTGCTCTGAGTTTGAATATGCCATATTCTTGCTAGTTGCTTTTTTTTAGATAAAGGATTAAAATCCGGCCTCTACAATTGCACACAGCCGAGTTCTTATAAATATCACATCCGCATATCATTATTATATAAAAAAAGAAATAAAGAGAGTGTAAAATTCAAAGCAAATTCTATAATTGCTTCTCCATCCATTCTTTGAAAAAATGTCCAACACCACAACCTCCAATGCATTGCAAACCAGTCGAATGGTCTCCCTGTTATCCTCAGACTGCAATAGAGCCCAAAACCGCATCCAGTATGTTCCCTTGAACGTAGCTTTTATTGCTACCAGCCTGGATCGCAGAGCTCTCCCCCTGTTCATTGGATTGCTAAGCGAAAACATCATCAGAAACCTTCTCCGCGGAAGCAATCCGGATGCCCCCTGGATTTCCAACATTCTGGGCGCCACCACCAAGAACACCGCGGCTATTTGAATCATTGCGCCCCCCAAAATCTTGAACACGATCACGGACTCCATACCGTCCACGACCACCAACTTGAAATCTTGGGGGACGAAGACCACCACGGCGGGGCGACGGTTGACCACCATAATCTGCGACCATGAAATCGATCGCCACCAAGAAATACCGTTCATTCCGCGCCATGACTGCTTTGAATTGATTCTTAAAGCATCGTCGCCCAATATCCCTGCGAATTGCACCTCCTTTCATCCGAAACAGATTTCGCAAGGAAGGCCATCCGAAAGGAACGAGCACGACCGCCATAGCGTCGCCTCAACTAGGGACGAATCACCCTTCACTCTTCGCTCAAATTCAATGAAGAAATTGGCAATCTCAGCTAATCAAGATGGAATCCGCAGGAAAACGGGCACCGATCCAAACGAGCGCCGCCGATCCAAGCGATCACCGATCCAAGCGAGAAACCAATCACCGATCCAAGTGAGCGCCGCCGCGGCCAACGCGCAGAGCAGCCTCGCCCTCTCTCTTATTTAGGGTTGTTTCTCTCGGCCGTTGGTTGCTAGACGGAAGCCAATGAATTACAGACCTCCCTCGTACCAGCTCTTGGCCGTCTTCTCCTCCAGATCAACCTTGGCAAGCGTGTTGGGGAAGTTGCACGGCCGGCGCGCGCCGCCAACCACGTCACCATCCAAGCGAGAAACCAATCACAGATCCAAACGAGCGCCAACGCGCAGAGCAGCCTCGCCCTCTCTCTTATTTTAGGGTTGGGATATTTTAGAGACTCTTGCACTGGCGGATCCAGAGGGTGGGCGGGCCCACCCGGCCCACCCAAAAATTCCAAATCGGTTCAATTCCCGTCATTACTGAGACAGTCATATTGCGAAGGTAATATCTTTAGATCTATTGATCTGATCGGATTGATTCTTATTGTGTTAATTTTGAAATTGCATCTAGTTTTTACAGTTAAAATTTCACAACAATCCAACGGTAGGATCTTTGAGAATTATTATTTTGGTGAACGTGAGTCAATCTGTTTTTATTTGGTCTGGCGTTTGATTCAGTAAAATTGCGAAGAAAATAACTTTAGATCCGTAGATCCGATCGAGTTGATTTTTGTTGTGTTAGCTTCAAAATTGAGTCTAGTTTCAGTAGTTAAAATTTCACATCGATCTAACGGTGGGATCATTAGAAATTACTGTTTTAGTGAACATAGGTTAATCTGTTTTTGTCGAATCCGAATCAGTTAATTGGAGTGTTTCAAAAATAATCAAAAATTTGATTTTAGCTTCCGCACAATCATTCACCCCCCTCTGATTGCTAGTTTAATATATATCGATCCTACATATTGTATTGTAGAATTGTTGAAACATGAAGAGGGATGGAGATATTGCATCTCTTTTTCGAAAACATGCAACAAAGAAGATTGCTTCTCCATCGTCTCCTTCCCCAATTGTGGCAGAAGAGCACACTCAAGAACAAGATCCAGGGGAAGATGTCTCGCCACCGCCACCACCACAACCACAGCCACCGGTTTATGATATTGATCGTCTTCCACATGATTTCAAATTTCATACTTAGTTGTTGATTTTAAGATGTTCGTAAGACACCTTATTAATATATCATGATGCACTTTTGGTAAATTCTATACTTGTATTGTATATTAGCATGTTAGATTTACGGTATTTAAAAAATTTATGCCAAGTTGGACCACTCATACCTAAAATCCTAGATACGCCACTGCTTGCTAGTTGCTGCTTTGCATACCCTTGTTTTCAAACAGTGTTTGCCAACAAAATTGCTGGTCCGTGACAGCTCCAAAGTTTTCATAGAGCAGATTATACACAAAATCACTCAGTTCAGTCTTCGATCTTCCTCATAGCTACAGGACGTGTAGAAGTGCTTACCACTGGTTTCTATTGAGTCGTTGGTGAAACTCATTTCAGGTTAAGAATCAACTAACATTGACCCATTTGTGAAAACTTGTTTCAACGTAGAAGGGCAGGAAATTCATCTGTCTGGGGGCATTCAGTCTAGCAGAATCTCCCACGAGAAGTGGTCTCGGACTTCAGACAAGCTGGCAACTGGTGGCAGTCCTGGGGTGTGTTGCAGGCCGCTGAAATGCAAAGTCTGCCGAAGTCGTGCGGTGTCTGTCCAAGCCATGCGGAGTGGAGCTGCAATCAGCGACTAGCACAGACTCTGTAAGATTCGATTAGACACCAGTGAGATTGTGAGAGTAAGATGCGTTATTGTAGGATGCGAGATCACGACAAATTATCAATGGTCATTGGAGATTCACACATACTTCAAGTGAATTCAGAACCTGTATAAGATCAAGAAAAATTCACCTTTGGAGACTCACATTACACCCCATTTGGCTCCCACGATCTGAATTTAATCCATCCATATGTATGTATGTATGTCTCTCTCCAACATGTTATTCATTTAGTCAGCTTCATGATCTCTGTGGAAAGTAATTATAACAGCAACCGACGCCTGCAAATGCCAGCTCCCTTTACTGCGAGCACCATATTGAATCATTTTGAAAACTCTGGTACCGTTTGTACAATTGCAGGACAGTTCACAACGCTTCCACCTACTCTACTTGTACTTGCAGCACAGAAGTGTGGAAGGGCAACAAATTCTTGTCTTTATCAAAAGCAAAGTGAAATGTTTAAAGCAATGCCGCAATTTATTTTGTCTGTATGACAGATCCAGATTTTTATGATCATGAGGCTCTTGTTACTTTTTGGCTCCTTCCTAATCTTCTGTGAACATAAGGAAACCAACAACGGTAATTTCTTTGATTTCTCTTTGTAGATTAGAATTTGAGAATATTGTGTGCATCTTATTGGATCCCACACCCTTTATTTATAGCGAGCATTACAATCGTAATGCAATCGTGCTCTATCTCTAACTTTCTAATCTATCTCTAATTGAATCGGATTTTATTCTGAATTTTTGTCCCAGCACTCCCCCTCAAGATAGGATAAAAATATTAATCATGCCCATCTTGTTACATATTGTAGTACGCTCGCTAGGACCTAACCTTTTAGTGAAACAATTAGCCAACTATTCAGGCTTGACAAACTCCAGCTTCAAAATTCTATCATCCAGCTTCTCCTTGATAAATAACCGAATAATCTCAACATGCTTGGTATGATCATGCTATACTGGATTATTAGCAACGTTGGTCGCAGATTTATTGTCATAATGCAATACCAAGGAACCACTCTTCAAAACCCAAAGTTCAGACAATAGTCCTTTCATCCAGATCATATCACTTAAACTTAAAGCCATTGCTCTATATTCTGTCTCTGTAGTAGATTGAGCCACAACTTCACGCTTCTTACTTCTCCTTGACACAAGATTACCGCCCACAAAGATACAGTATTCAGATGTAGACCTCTTATCGTCTATACCGCTTGCCCAATTAGCATCACAATATCCCTCCACATTCAAGTGTTGACTCTTCTTAAATCAAAGCCCTTTTTCAGGGCTACTTTTTAAATATCATAGAATCTGAAAGACAACATCCATATGTCCTATTCTAGGATCATGCATATATCAACTTACCAAACTCACTGCATACAAAATATCAGATCTTGCATATATGGCACAAGTAAATGAGATGCCAAACTAGTCTTTGATAAGCTTCCTTTATTAGATCACTAGACTCAGCATAGAGTTTGTGATTCCTATCAATAGGCGAAGCAACAGGACGACACCCAAGCATTTCTGTTTCTCGATGAAAGGCTTGTTCTTCCGGTGCTTTGGCCTTGATTGATTAGATGAATATATGTGCAGTTAGTAACCTTGAAACACGATAAATCTGTATGAAAGAGTTAGCATCTAAAGCCTATCGATGGTCAATTCATTCTTCACTGTTTCCATTTTTGATCAAGACAAGAGAACACTTGGAAGCACAACGAGAACCGAAGGGTATATTAGATCACTTTTACGGTACAAAATATTGAATATTAGCCATTTATTCTATTTGATCTAACAGATTAAATTAGTTAGGATTTAGTTATACTTCCGCCGGTAGTATTGGTAGTAGAAATCATATTGTGGTAGTATTGTAATTAGCCATTTTTTTATTTTGAACGTATGTGTATCTTTTTATGCTTTTGTGTACAATTTGGAATTGCTTTGTGGGCAGCCCAGGGCAGAAGGCTCAATGTGTTAGTACAAGGCCATGGCGTCGTCACGAATCAAGTTGGCAGAGGCCGTGTCGTCATCAAGATCCAGGAGGGCGTCGGCTACACCATCAACAGGAACCGAGAGGGCGCTAGCCGCCGTGGTCCTAATCCGGGAGGGCACCGATAGGAAGTAGAGGCTACGGCGTCGACAGGACCGGACTGGCGGCAATGGCAGAAAAAAGAGGGCAGTGATAACGAGTAACACGACAAAGGGCGGCGGTGGCAGAAAATGAAGGTCAGCGATAACGCTTAACGAGTAATGTAGCAAATGATCAAAAGTCCATAAGACCCCTGAGAAATATACGGCTGGATCTGATTTCTACTACCACTATTTACTACCCATGTTATCCATCGTAAAATTGCTCATGTATGTATTAAGTATGCAGCATTCGAGGGCTTTATTTCTCTAGATTAACCAAGTTTAGCATCTGGTGTATCTGTGCAAGGCATCTGAGCTACATGAAAAATTGATGACCTCTTCCCTTTGGTGCATGTATGTCATCCTTTGATAAATGAACAACACAGCATATAAACACAGCTAATTGTTTTTATTGCACACTCCAGTGCGCGGTGAGTTGGTAACAGTTCAAGTAGATTAGCTTGAAGCATCAGCATAACCTGTCCATGCGTTTGTGATGTACCTAAGTTGCACAACAGAGCCACATGGAGCATTTGAAGGGGATTAGAATGCTCAGTTACTGAACAATATCATAATAGTTACGATAGAGTTCACTACACAGAAATGGAGAGCACACTGCAGAGGGAGTACAGTGACCAACCGGACGACCATATATATTGCAGTAGTTGCTTCCCTTCTACTGCAAAGAGTTACTGATCATCTGAAGCTGATCCTTAGACAATGCTTGAATATCCAGGCTATCGCATACCAATGATAGCATGATGAAGCTCTTGCCAAGCCGAGCTGTAATCTGTTTGTCTCAAGTCGTAGGCTTGGGAAGTATTGGGAACTTTGACTGGTTAGCTCCATGCTTTTCATGTCAAGTGTTTCCTTCCTTGTTGTTCCGAAATCTCCGATGTGTCATATGTTTTTACCCCTTTTTGTTACATACAAGCAGGGCAAACACTCAGTTCTCTTCATTTTCTGATCTCGGGATGATCTGAAATGAGATTGAACAGAGAGACTGTAAGAGATGCATAACGACGGGCTCTGGAAATGCATGAAGACATCACCAGTGCTGGAGGGATGTGGTTGTTCTGAATTTCCTCTCTTCCCTAAAGCTGACATGAGATAGGTGTGCATGACCATATGCATAAATAGTTGGCGCTACGAACTGGTCCAACGTCTCTTCTAGCTTCATTGATAATCCCCAATCACCCTCTAAAACAGGGAAAGTGGAAAATACGGAGAAGGCTGGACTGAGATTTGATAGAAATAATTTTGTAATAGGAAAGTTTTAGTTTAAGAGTTTGATTAAGAGTCCATTTAGGATAAGGAGTCTAATTAGGATAAGGAGGTGGAATCCTATTCCGTTTATGTGGGCTGAAATTTTGGGTATAAATATGGGGATAAGCCTCAGTTGTAAAATCGAACGGAGGTAGAAGCAATGTAAGTCAAGAAGGTCTTGGTTTCGAGATGTGAAGCAGTGTTTTTAGTTGATTTTTGGTTTGTTTCTTTTTGTGTTCCAACAAGATTAATATTCGTACGTGAAGTAGGACAACAACACATAGAGCTAAATTATCGCGCACAACAACAGCAAAGTATCAATTCCCAGCATCTACTTTTATGTTGTTTGTGATCATCTCCTGTTCTGTGTCCCACTGTCCCGTAATAGCTTCAGTTAGTGAGCAATATGGTTGCTCTCAGTCTCAGTAAAGGGACTTGAAAATTTGCAGGTCTCAGTTAGTGAGTAGAATCACTTTGCAGAGAGATTGTGAAACTGAAATGACAATCTTGGCGGAAAGAGACATACGAGACAATATATATACAATTATTTCGTTCAACCAACTGGTCCAACTTTATTATAGCTGCAGAGTTCTTGGTAGAGTGATGGGGTTATGGCCTTGCTATAAAACCATCCAGCACCCTAGGTCATGATAGAGCAGGCATTGTTGATCAAGCACTTAACTCGCGTAATTTGTTACCTTGCTATGTTGGATTGTAGGCTTCGGATGCGTTGGGATATTTGGCCTATCATGTGTGCTCTGTCTCACTGCATCATATCATCATGTGTGCTCTGACTTACTGCATCACATCATCATATAGTTAAGTGAATTCTTGTTGAAAGTAATGCACAAATCTTGATCAGTGTAATCACTTTCTTTATATATACTAGCTAGCTAGTGCCTGTTCTGCATATGCTTGGTTGCAAATAGTGAGCGATCCTGTTCAAATTTGTAGAATAGCACTAGAAAAATTTGCAGAGCAAGTGGCGCACAAAATTACTTGATTCGGTCGTTGATCTTACCAGCTGCACAGCTAGCTAGAACATTATGTCTGCAAAAAACAACTTTTATATCTTGAACCAATTATCGTTCAACGATGGACCAAGAGATGTATGCCTGACATGAAGATGGGAGCAGAGTAAGCTTGTGAACAAGTGTAGTGCAACAGATTATGTTGCCTAAGTACTATCTTTTTTACTTTTTTTTGTAGCTTCGTATTTCTAGAACTCTCAAAGATCTTATCATTTCTCAAATCATGAGAATTTCATGCACCAACTACATCACCTCAAATGCTTAAACTGTCAGTGTACCATGGCGAGCATATGTTCTACGTATTTCAAGACAACAAATCTTCATTGCATTAGTAATAGAAATATTTAGACACATTTTACCAGCATAATTTCAGTTGCATTGCAGAAAAAAAAGAAGTGTGCGTACTACATTCAAGGTAATGTGGGTCCATAAAGGATATAAAAGACTGGAATAGTCTTATCTAAACGCTTCTTATGCATGAAGCAAGATTGAACAAACCACTAATAACTCAAGAGAAAGAATTGAACAGTCAATCCAAACATATAGCTATCAATAAAGCAGACGAAGAAATTTGGGCTTTCAAGGATTCATAATCCCAGTAAAATCTAAATATGTGCAACTGACCTCTCTTGAAACAAAAGCTCAATCATCACTTAGCATAAGCCAAGACATCACCTGTGGTGCTGGGTAAATAGCGAAGAACTCATGTCATATATTTTTGGTATGCTCCATATGGAACATAAATTCCGACAAACTGTCTACTGAAAATCTTTAACATAGTTGAAACTGCTAAAAAATGTCAATATGAAGAAAAAATTCTCGTGTCATCAATCGAATATAAATTGCAATAGACTTTTATATCGAGTAAAGACAACAAAACAACATTGTAGTATCTACGCAGAAACAAGCCCCTTTTATACTTTAAATCTTCATCTCAAACTGACATTGGAGCAAAACATTCACTAAAAAAACTCCGAAAAGTATAATGCTACCAAAAAATTCTACATTAATATTGCTAAAACCTCCATAATAATCAATGTATCCAAACGGTGAATGAAATACAAATATAATGGTGATGAAACACTAAATTCCAATTAACGGTGATGAAACACCAAATTTAATTGTCTCTTCAACTGATTTTTTTTTTCAAAGTCTCTGATGATGAATCAGTTACGGGTAGGGAAGGAGCGCATGGCGCAGGAACAGACATTCTCCCGTAGCTCCTCAACATTAGCATCACATATCATTACATAGCCTATACCCGCAAGAATTGGAGAGCACCGGCGAAGCCACCTGTCACCTTGCGATTTTGCAAAAAAACCCTTCCATTTCTCCGAAATTACGAATAGGTCCCTGTGCGATTTTTTGGACCTATACCCGCAAGAATTGGAGAGCACCGCGGCCACCACTCACCTTGCGATTTTGCAAAAGCCCTTCCATTTCTCGAAATTACGAATAGGTCCTCGTGCGATTTTTTGTGAGACAAGAATATTTTTTTACTTGCGTTTAGGTCCTCGCCCGGTATTTTTACTAAAAGCCTCCCGTTAGTTTCAAATCGCGAACAAGCCCTTTTCTAATTTTTCAGATAGCGAACAGTCCAAAAAATAACATCCGGTCCTCGCTTACGTTCAGTCCTTTCTCCGTTTTCCCGAAAAAATGTTTTCGCCACCGAAAAACCCGGAAATTTTTTTTCGCCACCCAAAAACCCGGAAAAAATGTTTTCGCCACAAAAAAAACGCAGATTCAAATAACTTTTATAGCAACTTATGTATTTGCCAACGGATCGTAACCGCGGGTTTTTTTTAAAAAAATGTAGATTCGTCAGCAACTTATGTATTTGCCAACGGGTCGTAACCGCGTGTTTTTTTAAAAAAAATGTAGATTCGTCCGCAAATTTATAGCGACCCGTGGATTCGCCGGTGGGTCCTAACGACCCATTTTTTTTAGCGAACGCAACCAAAAAAAACGGAAAAAATATTTTCGACACCCAAAAAAACGGAAACAATGTTTTCGTCCCGCGGATTCGCCGGTGGGTTCTAACGACCCGTTTTTTTTAACAAACGCAACAAAAAAACCCGAAAAAATGTTTTCAGCACCAAAAAAAACGAAAACAATGTTTTCGTCACCAAAAAAACACGGATTCATCGAAGGTTTATATCAACTTATGGATTTGCCAACGGGTCATAACCGCGCATGCTATCGAAATTCAACCGGCGCAGCGTAGCGCGCTTTCCCACCTAGTATATACCAAAGCATATGCGATCGCCAATGCAAAGAAATATACAAAGTACCATACTAATCAGGCCAAAGATTAGTAGCAGCACGTCGCGGGAGTCGATGCGGGTGCCGATCGAAGTTGTCGTAGACGGTGGTCACCTCGATGTTCCAGCCAGGGAAGCTTAATTGCTGTCGATGTGATCCCAGTGGATCGCAATGCAGTACGTGCCAGCACTGCCAATCCCGATCCTGATTATTGCTCCCAAGGATGCCCGTCTCTGGGAGTCTCTTCCTCCCGGGGCAGCAACTTGGATCTTAAACCTTAGAGTTAGAGCTTTGATATCACTTGTTAGAGATAGATGTATGGCAAAATATTGAAGACACAATTTACGTGGGAAATCTCTTGCGAGAAAAAACCCATAGGAAACAATCTGCTATAATGTTTCATGTTTACATGTACAAAAGGTTGGCGTATATAGCCAAAAGAATCTAGTTGTAGAAGACTTGGAATAACAATCTATTTGGATAAAGCTAAAAAGATATGGTAAGTTGAGATACTGAGTAATCTTCAACCCACATGATTATATATGTCACACAATACGAAGTAGTTACTTCCCATCTAGATATAGAGAGTTCTTGACATGCTGTAACTGATGTTTGGACGATATACATAATTGTCGTCATCACATAGCATGGACTGCAGATAAAATTCCTCATCAATCTGAACTGTTACTTTTATGTATCGAGAAGAAGGCTTGGGAGGTATCGCGAAATTTGACCGGTTAGTTACATGTTTCTCGTGCAAAAGTAATTCCTCCCTTGCGGTTTCAGAACTCCCATCGCATCATATGTCTTATCCTTTCTTCTTTATTACAACTGCAGCACACATCTCTTCTCTTCAACTCAATTTTCTGACCTTCAATTGATCAGAAAAAAGAGAAAACAAGAGGAGCGGGAAAGATTGGCAACAGGTATATCATCAATGTTTACAACAAGAACATGTTCCTTTGAATCAGATGAGGAACAAGGATGTCTTGTTCGTACTGTCCTTAAATCATGTGGTCAAGCTTGACTTGGATGCATTCATCCGGCACTGTCCAACACCTTGATTGGAAGTTCTGGAGTGTTTTTTTTGGTTGCGGATGCCTTTTCGTTGTATGCACGCGCGTTCTTAATTTGGGCCGTGCATGTTCTTCAGGCTATGAATTTGTTTCTTTTTTTTTTGTCGCTATTTGAGTCTCTTGAACCAATCACAGATCTCAAAATGATATTGGTTGATATCTGAATTCTACAAACTCCATGGATAAGCATTAAGGTGTGGGCGGCAGCATTTGTGTCGTTAAGATTCCGAAGAAAGCGACAAATCTACTCATCCAGTGTTCAGAGTTTCAGGTGGTACTTGACATTTCTCTGAAAAATATGACGAGTAGTATGTGATGTGTGAGTAAGAACTTGGGAAAATTCAAATCTATAGCATTCTTGACTCCTTCCATTTCCCAAAGCATGAATTGTATCCTGTGAATTGTACTGCACGGGATGCTTTGGGAAATTTTTAATTGTACTGCATACGATGCTTTGGGAAATTTTGACCAATCAGCAGACTTGAGTTTTTCTGGATCCTCCGAAGATGCAAGTTATCCTGTGCTGAAAGTAATGTATCTTGTGTTACGGTGTTAGTTTGACCAATGGCGTAGCTAGAATTTTAAACAAGATTGATCCAACTAAGAAAGAAAATATAACCACATAAGCACAAAATGCCCTGCGGCTTGTCATAATCCAAAATACAAATTCAATTTTCTTCCGCACAAGCACAGGGCACGATCCAAATCCAATTGCCTGACGCACAAGCACATGCGTAGAGGCGCTGCTCAACAACGAAGAACGATTGAAGTATTGAACAAACCAGTAGTGACCGTGAGTCTGCGATGTTCTATCTTTCTGCTGATTGCGTGTACGTGGGCTAAAGAATACACGGTAGACTGAAACATTGGTTATGCCATGGCACAACTGTGCCAACTACTAGCTACGCCCCTGGGTTTGACTATATATTCCATGTACATGCTACTTTGCATACACTTGCTTACAAATACTGTTGAGATTGCTTAAATTTGTCAGTTTATAACATTATCAAAGCTTTTGTACAGTACCTAAAAAAATGCTTCTGTACAATAGGTAACGCACAAAATTATTCAGTTTGATCACCGTACTTGCTAACTGCACATTTTGTGTAGAACTACCACTTGTTTCTATTTGGTCTTATGTAAAACCGTGTTCAGATCACAAGTTTATTAACTGCGATCCATTTCTAATGGACTTATCTTTTCCCACTTATGGCAGGAGACTATCGTTTCGACCTATGCTTCAGCAGCAGAGATGCTGATGAGCAGTATGGGCTAAGTAAACGCATACAGCAGATAAATTTAATTAATTACTTATTCATTTGATCGACTAGTAACCTTGAAACAACATGAATATTTATCCAGAATGTTAACAATTGAAGCCTGGCCAATGGTTAAGAGAAGGAAATATTTTGAAGCACGATGGATTCAAGGATATGTATTAAAAGCGCACCGTGCAGCATTTTGAGCTTTATTAGAGTGTCCTGTACTTCGACTTCAGGAAGAAATCCCTAGGTCTGACCTTAGTTGGTTGTGCCTGGCAATGGCCTTGTTGAAGGCATTGTTTTGTAGTCTGAGGATTTACTCTCCGAGGTGAAAACCTTTGGTCTGGCCTTCACTAGTTGGATCATGGCATGGCGGTGCATGTGCGTATCGAGTCCTTCTTGGAGGCGTTGTCATTGGAGAGCTTTTATCACGGTCCAAGTGTTGCTATGATGGTAGATAGCCTTGAAGACAATATTGCGTGATGTAGTTTGCCGCGACGGTTTCTTTGTCTTTTCTTGTGTGTGTGTGTGTTTGGCTGTGTACACCCTAACTGTGTAGATGCTGAGAGTCTTCTTAGTATAATTGTATCACCTTGATGTAATTTACTAAGATTAATAAAAGCTTCCTTTATCGAAAATTAGAGCGTCCTGTAGTCAATCATGTTTGGCATCTGGTGTATCTGTGCAAGGCATACAGTGATACAGCTGCTGACACATCATACATGACTAGTCAAGTGGGCGTTGCAACAAAAACACATTTTTAACCAAATATCAAATCATGCCACATGTTTAAAAAAAATAAAATTGCACTCTTGAGTAACCATGGGAAGAGAGAAGTGGGTAATGGCCCAGCCAAGGGGAACAGGTGTGGGTAGAAAGAGAGAGATACGGTTGGTATCTTTTTATCCCACAGCCTACATGTCGGCGCGTTGCTTTTCTTAAAGAGGAGTGGGAGGACGGACGACTACCATCAACTTGTATTTACATATTAGTAAAGATAATCAAGCACTTCATCCCTTTGGCACATGTATGTCATCCCCATATAGATGAATAGAAATCATGGAAAAATATTGACATCTGAGCCTAGTAATATTTGTACATTTGTGCACAAAGAATAGATTAGTCCAGGTGAAGGAGCTTGACGCATCATTATAACCTCTGCCCTTTCATTTGTGGTGTACCTGAGTTGCAGAAAAGAGCCATGTGGTGCATTACAGGGAGCTGCAATCCTTTTCTTCAGTCCTTTCTTACAAAATGGAGAACATACTTTAAGTGACCAAGACCAATATTATATATTGCAGTAGTTGCTTCCTTTCTAGCTGAAGAGAGTTCTTGGTCACCTGAAGCTGACAATCAGAGAGCAACTGAATATCCTGGAAATCACATATCAAGGATTGCTGATGAAGCTCTTTGTTGACATGAACTATCACCTATGTGTCTCAAGTAAGGCTTGGGAGGTATCGGGAACTTTGGCAGGTCAACTACATGCTTTTTATGTAAATTAATTCCTCCCTTGTAGCCTTAAAATCTCCATTGTGTCATGTGTATTTACCTCGTTTGTTACATCTGCAGAGCAAATGATCAGTCTTACACTCTTATTCTTGTTGCTTTGAGAAGATCGGAAATGAGAGAACACTCAGAGACTTGAAGTGATCCAACTTTCCTCACATATGCATCATAGAGGAAAAAACCTAGACGCATGTCTAGTTCTAAGTATGATCTCTTCCCTAAATCTGACAAGATCGGTCCAGTATTGCCAGTTTCAAGTTTGGATGCAGCATTAGAAGAACCTAGCTACCTCAACTGACATTTTCTTGTTTGTGCAGCACCTTTCATGGATGATGATGTACACATGCAATGTTTACTCTCCTAACTTGCAACATGAAAAATTCAGAATTTTACCTTAATACTAAAAACTCAGAACAGTGTAGACTGAAGGAAAGAACAAATGTACTTAAACAGGGAATTATAATATACCAGCTTGGCAGATATACATGTTAACTACTCTGATCCATAAATTATGTTACTCAAAGTACTTATGTGTTCATTGATATGCTCGGAAGCCACACAGAGTTATGAAATTCCTATCGTTATGAATAGCACTTATTGTATTCAATATAAGGCTAGTAGGCTAGAATACATAGAGTAATGAGGGTTCAAAAAGAAAGCCTATATAAGACAACACCTAAATAAGAAAAACTTATATAAGGAAAATCTATATAAGGAGAGTCTATATATGACAATATCGATCCCTTAACACTCACCACAAATGTAAGGTATATGCAATAGCATTGCATTTGGAAGGGTTGACACTAAAATAGGAAAAATCCAAAAACCTAGTCTTGAAGTAGTCGTTGTAGCATCCAACTCTTGAAAAACCAAGCCGATGAAGGAGCCGAGTCGACGAAGAAAAGCCGACAAAGAGCCGAGCTAAAACTGGTTGGTATAATTGAGCCGAAACTAAGGAAAGATGATGAAATAAGCCGAGCCAAGGAAACGAGTCAAAAATCAAAGTCGACGGAATGAGCCGATAAAAAGAGCTGAGTCAATGAAAGAACCAAGATGCTAAGGACTTAGATGCAATTGAAACAAAAACACTAAATGAAATACTAGCGGTAGAACCAAGAGCAGCCTAAAGACACATCACCACACAAAAAAGAGCCGAAGAGCCAAAGCCGAGCCAATAACCGAGTTGAAGAGTGACAGCAGAAGAGCCAATATGACAAATGAGCCTAGTCGACGTGAAGAGCCAAGCCGACCAAGAGCCAACAAGAGTTCCTTGCCAAGAAGAGCCAAGCCGACAAATGAGCCAATATGACAAATGAGCCTAGTCAACGTGAAGAGTCAAGCCGAGCCGAGCCAACAAAAGATCCTTGCCAAGAAGAGCCAAGCCGACAAATGAGCCAAGCCAAAGCCAGAGCTAAAAAATTGGAGAGCCGATAAGAAGAGCCGAAGCCGATCAGAAGAGCGAGCTGCTCTGAAAGCTTGAAAAGCTGGAGCCGAAGCCAAAAACTGAACAAGAAGCTGGAGCCAAGAAGCTCAAAAGCTGTAGCCGAAATTAAAATGGTATTAAAATCGATTGAGCGATCGGATGACATCTGATTGATCATGCGATGCTAGGGCACGAGCATGTGTAGGCAATGTGGATGTCACAGGCGGAAGTCGGCAGGGGTCGGTCGGACGGTTATAGCAGGTGGGCGGAGGTGGTGACGAGCATAAGCCGAGGCAGCGACAGGCCAAGCATGGCGAAGGCCAGGAGGAGGCACTCCGAGGCGAACGGCGATGGAGGTGCATCGGGCGGCCAAAGCTGCTGAAGGCCAAGGGAAGGCGGTCGGGGTGCATCGGCATCGAACACAGGAGCCGAGGTGCTGGCGCGGGAGGTCGGGCGTCGCGGTGTCAATGGAGTGGACGCCGATGCCGGAGGCAGTGAAGCGGATGTTGGGCGTCACACAAGCCAACGGGCCGGAGAGAAGGCGGGCAACCGGGCGAGGGCGCCGAGGCGGGTGCCGACCAAGGCGTCAAAGGCGGCCAGTGCAAAGGCCAACAGAGAGCACGCAGATGAGCAACGGCCATGGGCGAGCAGTGGCCATAGGCGAACAGCGACCACGGACGAGTAGCGGCCACAGAGAAGTTATCAGTGATGAGGTGGCCACCCCCTAGGAATGGAGGCTGCTCCTCCCAGGGGTAGCAACATGGCGGAAGATGATAGGATGCTAGGGTTGCAATGCCGGTAAACCTTAACGCTAAATCTAGCGCTCTGATACCATGTTATGAATAGTACTTATTATATTCAATATGAGACCATTAGGCCAGAATATATAGAGTACAAAAAGAAAGCCTATATAAGGCAACATCTAAATAAGAAAAACTTATATAAAGAAAACCTATATAAGAAGAGTCTATACATGACAATATCTATACCCTTAATACCCACAACATTGGTGACAGCTACTGATTAAACATTCATTGGACTACTGCGTGTGAGCCACACAGAGTTCTGAAAGTCCTACAACATTGGTGTCAGCTACTAATTAACCATGCTTTGGACTACTGTGTGAGTGCGTGTGACAAAGAAAAAGACCTTAGCATTATTGGCCCCTTTATCTC
Organism: Guadua angustifolia; assembly: GCA_036346375.1. Classification (NCBI taxonomy): domain Eukaryota; kingdom Viridiplantae; phylum Streptophyta; class Magnoliopsida; order Poales; family Poaceae; genus Guadua; species Guadua angustifolia. The sequence continues at coordinate 16,647,075 of CM070520.1, forward strand.
CAGGAAACTTCCAATGGAGTCAAAAGAAGCAATGAGAAACAAAGGACATAAATCCGCAGCACTTAATTTTCGAATTCCACCTTTGATTGATCCAAGAAATTATTGTTCTTCCACATAGTCCACTGCATAGAATTGTATGAGTTCAAGCAGCGTAGTTAGAATCATTGTTACTCTATAAATTATACTGACAATTCTCCAATACTAGAGTCGCAAAATGGAGCAATATGATACTTGCAGGTCATGGGAATTGGAAATTTGCAGGCGTCAGTAACTGAGTAGAACCACCTTGCGTTGAAACTGAAATCAATAGCATGAGATGAGAAACTCAGATGATCATATGTGTCACCAGTTCGTGCTACCAATTGGTCCAACTTTCCTTCTACTTGTAGAGTTTTTGATAGAGTGGCCGAGTTATAGCTTTGCCCAAAATTAACCAACAATATGGGTAATTACACAACAAGAATTGTACCTGAAGCTAGTCAGCATGAACTGCTACTGAGCTATGGTGGACTTTGGGCTTGGGAAGAATTTGGAAATTTGGCCTGTCCGGTCCGTCGATGCATGCATGCTGAATCATATTAAGCCAACAAGAGTTCCTTGCCAAGAAGAGCCAAGCCGACAAATGAGCCAATATGACAAATGAGCCTAGTCAACGTGAAGAGTCAAGCCGAGCCGAGCCAACAAAAGATCCTTGCCAAGAAGAGCCAAGCCGACAAATGAGCCAAGCCAAAGCCAGAGCTAAAAATTGGAGAGCCGATAAGAAGAGCCGGGTCGATCAAGAGCGAGCGCTCTGCTGGCTTGAAAAGCTGAGCGGGCCAAAAAAAGCGAACAAGAAGCTGGAGCCAAGAAGCTCAAAAGTCAGAGCCGAAATTAAAATGGTATTAAAATCGATTGAGCGATCGGATGACATCTGATTGATCATGCGATGCTAGAACACGAGCATGTGTGGGCAATGTGGATGTCACAGGTGAAGTCGGCAGGGAGTCGGTCGATTGACGGTTATAGCGGTGGGCGGAGGTGGTGACGAGCATAAGCCGAGGCAGCGAGACAGCCAAGCATGGCGAAGGCGGAGGAGGCACTCGAGGCGAACGGCGATGGAGGTGCATCGAGGCGCCAAAGCTGCTGAAGGCCAAGGGAAGGCGATCGGGTGCATCGGCATCGAACACACGAGCCCAGGTGCTTGGCGCGAGGTCGGCGTCATGGTGTCAATGGAGTGGGCGCCGATGCCGAGGCGATGAAGCGGATGTTAGGCGCCACACAAGCCAACGGGCGGAGAGAAGGCGGGCAACAGGCGCGAGAGGCGAGAGGTGTGCCACCAAAGGCGCCAAAGGCGGCGCTGCAAAGGCCAACAGAGAGCACGCAGATGAGCAACGGCCATGGGCAGCAAAGGCTATAGGCGAACAGCGACCACGGACGAGTAGCGACACAGAGAAGTTATCGATGATGAGGTGGCCACCCCTAGGAATGGAGGCTGCTCCTCCAGGGGTAGCAACATGGCGGAAGATGATAGGATGCTAGGGTTGCAATGCCGTAAACCTTAACGCTAAATCTAGCGCCTCGATACCATGTTATGAATAGTACTTATTATATTCAATATGAGACCATTAGGCCGAATATATAGAGTACAAAAAGAAAGCCTATATAAGGCAACATCTAAATAAGAAAAACTTATATAAAGAAAACCTATATAAGAAGAGTCTATACATGACAATATCTATACCCTTAATACCCACAACATTGGTGACAGCTACTGATTAAACATTCATTGGACTACTGCGTGTGAGCCACACAGAGTTCTGAAAGTCCTACAACATTGGTGTCAGCTACTAATTAACCATGCTTTGGACTACTGTGTGAGTGCGTGTGACAAAGAAAAAGACCTTAGCATTATTGGCCCTTTATCTCCAGGAAACTTCCAATGGAGTCAAAAGAAGCAATGAGAAACAAAGGACATAAATCCGCAGCACTTAATTTTCGAATTCCACCTTTGATTGATCCAAGAAATTATTGTTCTTCCACATAGTCCACTGCATAGAATTGTATGAGTTCAAGCAGCGTAGTTAGAATCATTGTTACTCTATAAATTATACTGATTTTTTTGAAGAAAGCACACAGGGGAAGCCCCTGCCCAGCAATATATTACGAAACAAAGGAACCGGGTACAGAGGAAGAAAGGCTGGAGAGATTCCAGCCAAGGGAGAGGGGGGAAACAAACCTGAGCGACAGAAGCAAAACAAAATTAACCTAGAAACCCAAGCCAAAAAGGCCAACTAGGCATTTGAAAGGGGAGAACTAAAACAAGAAGATTGAAGGAGAAGAACAAAGAGAAACCAGCCCAAGCAAACAAGAGAGCTGGCAGGAAATGACTAGAAAGCAGCCAAGCGCAAAAACCAACTTCCCCAAGAGCCAAAGGCATTCCGGCAGAAGGCAAGAGTCTAACTAAGCCGATGACCCCAGTCAAGAACAGAGGTTCTGAGGGGAATCTTAGCACGGAGCGATTGAAGACGGAGTTCTTCCAGGAACCAACTCTTCCAAGCATAAAAACAAGGGTTGACCGCTCTGAAAATCCGATCGTTTCGCTGCTTCCAAATGCCCCATGAAGCAATCATGAAAATATCCAGGAAGAAGGGTGAAGTCTCACTGGAAACCGCGTCAGCGATCCTTTGGAAAATATTGATGTTGAGGTTCCAATGAATTTGCAAGGCATTCCAGCAAGCAGAACTGAAGGAGCATTGGAAGAACAGGTGATCACGGGACTCTTCAACGTCATGGTTGCAAAGGACGCAGGTGTAATCCAGATCAGGAAGATGGCAATTTTTCCTCTTGAGGATGTTCCTGGTATTGAGGCGATCCCAACAGAGGAGCCAGTGAAGACTTTCAGCTTGGAGGAGCAGAAGCCCTTCCAGATCCAGGTGATAGGATTGGGGGCAGCCAAATGGGAGAAAACCCTCTTGTAGAACTTGCTGGGGATGTAGTCCTTAGACTTCCAGATGTAAACCCATTCATCCAACGAGGCATTGTTGATATCGACCTCAGTGATGAGAGAATGAAGAATTTGCAGCTCTTGGAAAGCCTGATCGGAGAGGGGAAGGTGAAAGTTGACCGAAATAGCAGGGTTGGTGATGAAGGTGCGGACGTCAGTCTGGCGATTCCGGACAAAGGAAAAGAGGTGAGGCAATTTCGAGCACAAATGCTGAGGTTCCAAACATCCTCCCACAAAAGGACCGTATCCCCTCTCCCTACTTGACACTGAGCAATACCTCTGAATTGGTCCAACAGAGATAGGACGTCTTTCCACCAAAAGGACCCAGTGCTGCCCGCCGCTTGAGGGAGAACAGAATGATAATAGGCCGACCAAACCAGATTAACCCAGGGGATGTCCAACTTGTTATAAAACTTGTGTAAAAACTTAAGTCTGAGGGCGTTGTTGTGAGTTCTTAAGTTAATGACGCCAAGACCACCTTTGCTCTTCGGCCTGCAGACCTTATTCCATTTGATGAGAGATTTGCTGGAACCAGTAATCTCATTTTTTCCCCATAAACAGACTCGCCTAGCTTGATCAATCCTGTTGATGACAGCAGAAGGGAGATTAAGGCAACACATCGCGTAGGTCGCCATATGGGAAACCACGGAATTGACCAATTGCAGCCTCCCACCAAAGGAAAGGAGAGAGGAGAACGAGGAGACCCTCTTGCGAATTCTGAGGATCAAGGGCTCAAAGTCTTTAATGCGAGGCCTGATGATACCCATAGGAAGGCCAAGATAGGTGAATGGGAACTTTTCAACTTTGCAATCAAAAATCCCAGCCAAAAGATCAATCTCCGAGTCCACCATATTGATGGGGAGGATCGCTGATTTAGAGAAGTTGATTTTGAGACCAGTTGCAGCCGAGTAAGATTGTAAAAGACACTTGACAGTGAAAATGTCATTTTGGCAAGCTTTGATGAAGATGATCGTGTCATCCGCGTATTGAATAATCGGAAAATCCTGATTGCCCTCCATAGGCAAGGGAGAAGAAATGAGACCAGAACGTCTAGCAGCGTTGAGGATGTACTGAAGCAACTCAGCAGCAATCGCAAACAGGAGAGGCGAGATGGGATCACCTTGCCGGACACCTCTCTTGCAGTGGAAAGGCTTGCCAGGGACACCATTCAGGATCACCGAGGTGGAAGCAGAGATGAGGATTTCCCTAATCCACATTAACCAAGTTTCTGGGAATCCCAGCGCCGAAAGCATGGCGATGATAGCGTTGTGTTCAATGGTATCAAAAGCTTTTGCGAAGTCCAACTTTAGAAGAACAATTTTCTCCTTTGATCTTTGGCAGAGATGGATGTACTCATAAGTCCAAGCTAAGCAGTCTTGAATGGATCTGCCTTTGATGAAACCATATTGGTTTTTATGAACCAGATCCGGCATGATGGAGTTTAATCTAGTAGCCAACAGCTTCGTAATCAGCTTGACAGAGAGATTGAGCAAGGAGATAGGCCTGAAGTCGTTTGGCGTTTCCGGATTGCTAGATTTTGGGACCATGACAATGAAAGAGTGATTAATCGAGCTGAGAGAAATCGTGCCATTAAAGAAGTTGTGGCAGAGGCTGTAGAAATCGTGCTTTATTATATGCCAACAATTCTTGTAGAATTTTCCGTTGAACCCATCAGGGCCAGGAGCGCTATCGGAATGGAAATGAAGAACAACATCATCAATTTCTTGGGAAGAGAAGGGGGAAACAATCCAAAGAAGGTCTTCTCTGCGAGGGACGAGGGACTGAAGATCAAACAGCATAACCGGGTAATCGGAGCAACCCATTCTGGCCAGGAAGAAATCAAAAAGCAACAAAGCCTTGGCTTGGTGATCATAGAGAATATCCCCATTACCATTAGTGAGAGAGGTGATAATGTTATGACGATATCTTTCAGACGCTTTGCTGTGAAAGAATTTAGTATTTTCGTCACCAAATTTGACCCATTGAGTCTTGCAACGGCTTCTCCAGTAGATATTTTGATAGTTCAAGAGGGTGGACAGCTTGTTTTTGAGGATGTCCCTGAAATTTCTTTCCTGAATGTAAAGAGGTCTGTACTGCTCAATAAGGTCAAGGACCGCAATGAAATGGGAACAATTGGAGGATTGCTTTTTAATGACAGAGAGACTCGTCCGCCAAATTTGGAGTCTGGACTGAAGGCGCTCAAGCTTGGTCTTGACAATGTTGACAGAGGAGGAAGCACCAATGCTAGGCAGGTTCCAGTTTAGCTGGATGATCTGAAGAGTGTCTTGCCGGTCCAACCAATAGTTTTCAAATCTAAAGACAGCCGGTTTGGGGATGGAGGTTTGAATCTGAGCCAAGCAGGGAACATGGTCCGACATAGTACGGGCTAAAGGTAGCCAGAGGGTAGCAGGGAAAGAAATAGACCAGTGAGGGGAGGTCAAGCACCAATCTAACTGCTCCCAAAGAGGGTTAATTTGCATGTTACTCCAGGTGAATCTCTGACCTTTAAGGGGGATTTCGATGAGACCAAGAGAGGTGATGGTGTTGTCAAACATCAAGGCATCACTGTGTCTCCCCCCCGGCTTGTTTCTATCCAAGGAAGATCTGTAGAGGTTGAAGTCGCCCATAATAATGAGGTCTTCCTCATCTTGGATGGAAAGATTGGCGAACCAAGACAAAAATTGGGTCTTGCCAGGGCCCGAGCAAGGACCATAAACCGAAATGAACGTCCAACTCCTGTTATCATGGAGGGAGGAGAATTTGACCATAATGGCAAAGGGAAGGCAAAGGATGGTCTGACCCAAAAGAATAGACCCCACCCAAGCCACCAGGATACCCCCAGAAGCACCAGCCGACGGGTGGAACGAAAACTGATTGAATCTCTTAGGGGCAAAACGTTTGATATCCGAATGATTGAACGTGGAGCGTTTCGTTTCCTGAATAGAGATCACCGAACACCCAGAGTCCTGAATTTTACGACGAAGCAAGTTGCATTTGCCCTGATCATTCAACCCCCTGACATTCCAATTAAGGATGGACCAGTTCCGGTTACGAGGGTGAGAGCTCATAATAAGTGTGCTGGGGGAATTGCAAATTGCCAGAGGGAACAACCCGGAGCGGCAAAACAACGCTAGGGCCAAACCCATCAGATTGAAGCCAAAATGACCGAAAAGCCCAATCACAGAGCAAGGCCAATACAGCCAAGACAAAGGAAATAGCAGCAGGAAATAAAGGCCTTGCAAAAGCATTCCCACATCGTAATCACAACAGGCACCATATAAACCCAAAAGTATCCCAAGAGCAGCATCTCAGGAGAACAAAGTTGATGTCCAAACAAAACATCCTAGCACCAGACTCCCCAAAAGCAGATAAAGGACTATTCATTCTAAGCAGATTCCCCTGAAGAGCGCCACCTGATCCACCTCCATAGGCGAAAGGCCACACAGATCAACGGCCACCTTCCGAATGACCTGGGCAGAGATCATGGGTGAATTGCCTCTTAACTCATTAACCTCTTCGACAGAAGGAAAGTGCAAAGGCTCATGAGGGCTTTGAGGATCACCTGGGGAGTTCGTAGGTGAAGAGAAGTCTTTGTGAATTTGTGACCTAGGCCTCTTGAACAGGGATGCCACACTGGGTTGTTTTAGACCTTTGTACTTGGCCTGCAATCTTGCACTTTTCCTGCTACCCGAAGCCAGACATTGATGGACCGGCACATCCATCCAATTGGACGATAGAAGACCTTCGGGAGGATTAGCATTCAAGGCCAGAGCTGCCTTTCTTTTCCTCTCATATACCACTGAAATTCTGCTGTGACAACTGGGAATTAGAGCGGCATCCTGAGAACAAGGCACACTCGCAAACCTGGAATCCAAATGCCAGGACTCGAGCCACATCAGACGCAAAGTCGGCGGAGAACTAGTCGAGGAAGGCATGCGATCCAGGCATAGCCTGGGCAAACCAAGGGAAGTGAAAAGACGAAGGGGCGAGAGGTTGAAGGGGACCAACAGATTAATCCTTGTCCCCGTCCATTCTGCCGGTTTGAGAATGCCGAACAGGAAGGCAGAGGCAGAGACTCTGAAGACCGATAGCTCATTGCATGAGGAAGGGGCAGCAATCTGTAATTCGGACCCTGCAGCACGATCACTGGGAGGGGAGGGAGCAACATCCTGAGCTTGCAAAGATAACCCTTGCAAATGATTCTTCATCAGGGAAGTCAACAACATCTAAGACCTCTGGGATGGCCGGTGGCTGTATGTCCTCAATAACCGCAGGCTGGTTCCAAGCAGCAATCCCTGCGGCCTGGTTCTGCTGAATTTGCACAGCTTGGTCCCATACTGGGTCACCTTGGGCAGGCTCAAGAGGGAATTGAGGAGGAGCAAAAGCTTCTGGATTGAAGTGAAGCACTGGCTGAAAGTTCTGATCTTCCAAAGGGTCCTCGTCTGGGAGGAGATTCGCATCAGCAAATTCATGAAACAGGATGATCACCGGAACAGTCCAGGAAGTAGCAGCACCATTAGGACCAGTGCCGGCGCGGAGGACAAGCCTTCTGGGGATGTCCGCGGGGGAATCAAAGAGGCATTGCACAAGCACATGAGAGAGAGACCTGTTGTCAATACGCCACCTCACCAGACGGCCGAAAGGCGCAAGCTTGCTCCAAATACACCTGTGACCGCAGATCCAAAGGCAGACCCAGGAACATTAGCCAGCCTATTCTGGCGTAGGGAGCATTACGAGCATTGATTCCTCTGTCATGTTGAAGGAAACGAACACGAACACCAGCAACAAAGTGATCGCCCACAGAAATGAGTTGGTCTCTACTGAATGAACTGCTGAGGTGCAAGAGGCCCAGCCCCAAAATAGAACGACAGGTCTGGTGAACTGGAAATTGGAATTCTTCGGCAATGTAGTCCCTGACCTGGAGGAGAAAGTCATCATAATCTTCTTGAGCAATCTCTCCATCCGGATCAACCACTAGCACCCAATCTTCATGAAGCCTGGGAGGGAACCCGCTAATGTGGACGCTCGCCCTGTCCGATCGGAGCGGGCCCCCGTCCTCAACTTGAACGTGCTGGGGAACGAAACGAGCCTGGTTGAAATCAAAATTCGCCATGGAAATAGCAGATGAAGGGTCGGTATGGGGAGGAAGGGAGGGGGACGCAGGAGGGAGGGAGAAAACCCGATGAAGATCACTGCAACGGGAAGACGAAGAGATTTTGGGGAAGTGGGCCCTCGGAGACAGAGAGAGGGGAGGGGGGGTGGAGGAGACCAGAGACGAAAAAACCCCTCCCCCATCTCGAGGCCAGAGGGAATTTAAAAGAGCAGCACCGATCCCGCGGCTAGGATTGAAGAGGAAGAGGGATCTGGACGGACAAGATGAGGGATGGACAGAGAAACCCAAGCGAAGATGGCGGGAAGGGGCAGGGAGAGGGATGGAAGAAAACCCCAGCCCGATTGAGACAGGCGCACTAAGCCTCCGCCCAAGGCTAAGCCCCCTGTCAGCCACCTGACAAGCCCTCTGACCAGCCATTAAGGCGAGACCAGAAGAGGCATTGGGAACCATCAGCACAGGGAGCGCCGAAGGAACCTGGGAAACGCCTGGAAAGGGCCCATTTGAATTCAAACAAAGAGCCAAGCTAGAACAGACAGGATGAGAAGCAACGGCAGAGGAACTGCAAGGAATCCCGACCCGGATCACACTGCCAATTTGGAAAGAGGAAATTGAGGAAGCGCCGAGAGGGCAAGAGAAATCCCCAACAGTGATGAAACATGAAGAACCCTGAGAATCAGACGCAGAGCGAATTGGAGGAGAAGCTAAGAAGGAAACCCGCTTCGGAGCATCCAAATAGATGAACCCATCGCCTTGGGCCTAGGCTCAGGGAGGAACGAAGGACCAGGGATCTGAGACCGCTCCACCTGCGAGGCCGAAATGAAACGCTCCTTGGCACCACGCCAAAGAGGATCATAGTCCCTCCACGGGAAGAAATAGACGTCGAAATGCTGGGTTGTGAATCTCTTAATGGAGCAAAGGTGTCGACCGACCCGGCCATTAGCAACGGAAATCCGGAAATGACGGCCAGAGACAGGCAGCAGATGATAGCCTGCAGGAAAACCACCAAGAATTGAGCAAACTGCTAGAGCCGCAGAATCACTATCCAGCTTGAACGTGTTCCTTCTGAAGTAGACCAGTAAAAAGAAAGATCCCTTGGCATAGGGAGCATCATGATAAACAACCGAATTGAAATTCGAAAGACAAGACCGCTGGAAAGAGAAGCCCAGGTTGAAGTCCAGATTAAGCTCCCCCACCGGGGGACGAAGGTCGAAAGCCGACCCAAGAGAAGAGGCAGAATGACCAGGCCTTTTGGGGTAAGACCAAGAATCTCGATCCTCCGAGCGCCAAATAAGATAGTCCTTCTCCCAATTAGCACCCCCATCCCTCCACAGGAAGAACGAGAGGTCAAAGCTATCCGAGGTGACTCTGGAGAGACCAAGAACCAGGAAGCCACTTTCTTGGAAGCAACAGAGCAGCGAAAGTGGGATTGAGACGCCTGCAGGACATGAAAGCCCGCTGGAGCCCCACCTAGAACAGAATGCAAGGTGAGGGCAACCGAACGAGCATCCAGATGGAAGGAGAACCTCTTGAAAACCACCAGAAGGAAGAAAGAGCCACGAGGAGAGGAAGAGGGGTGGTGAACCGCCGAGCAGGCGGACAGGAGGACCCAGGAGCGAAAGAGATTACCCAAGCCCGGAAACCACCTGATCGGGCTAGAGCTACCATTTTTGGAGAAGATGGAGAAACGGGGATCATCACGGGGCGCAACAACCCGCATGGGCAAGGAAGGCGAGCCGCCAGAGGCAGCATACCCGCTGGGATGAAGAACACTGGGGGAACTGCAACAAGGCCGGAGAGAAAGGGACAGAGGCACGGGAGGCGGGAGAGCGGAGGCGGAGGGGTGATTTGAAGCGCGTGCTAGATTAGAAGACTATATGGTGATATTCTTTATGCTTGTTTTGATCAACATAAAGCAAATACACATTTAGTTCTTCGACCTTTCTCTTTTTCTTGATTAGAGAACATTATGACACACATAAAGGAACAGTATACTGATACGTAAGTACCTTGACAGCCAGAAAAGTATAAGCGCTACTATTATACTCCAGTGCAACTGTACAAGAAGTAGATGCATGAAAAGTATGGCCTTGCTCTAAAACTATCTAGCACACTCTATAGGTCATGACAGTCACTTGCATGAAACATACCTAGTTATGTTCGATGAAGGATTCTAGGCATGGGAAGCGTTGCACCGATCAACTATTTCTGGGCAACCTACACCCTTCTTTTTTTTTTTTATAAGTAATTAAATTCTTTGTAGCACTGACACGTCGATTTGTTGCCATATCGGTGTCCGACACGTGTCCAATACGGATACGACACCGACACGCCACTCGACATGTATCGGTCACGTATTGGACAATTAGATAGCTAAAATAAATAATTTTAATATTTGATATGGCTTCGACACTTCATCGATATGCATCTGACACAACCTGGCCCCACTCAGCAACCTAAAAGGTAACTCTAACCACTCGAGAGGAGCAAAACACCAACATCGAGGCTTCATTGTAGAAGCATGTTGACATTCTAGATAATTGTGGTCCGTCTAGATGAAATGTGAAATAGAGATGTAAGTATTGCAAATATGTTGGCACTAGTATCTAATCTAGACTTAAAGCGCACTTGCTAAAAATTATTAATGGCGATTGAAAGATATATCCTAAGGTGACGTTACCTATTTTTGCTCAGCTTAGAAGTGAAATTGCAAGAATCGAGGTACATATTCCTAGTTTACGCTTTACATTATTTCATTTTGATAAGTACATAGAAAAATAGAGAATAATACATATGTATATTATTATTACTATTTAAATATATATAGCAGTGTTGCCGTGTTGGTATTTTTTTGAAAAATGACAAGTTCTGTGTCGGTGTCATGTCAACGTATCCGTATCCGTGCATCATAGATTGGATTAATTCCTTATATGACCCTGGTATTTGGGGAAATTCATGAATATGTCACTGACATATGGGGTAAGGGTCCACAAATCAGTGAGACAATGAGTGGCATATAAGGGATGAGGCAAACTTAAGTATAAGATGCTACTCCTGTGATGTTCTGATTGCATTGTTGTTCTGGCCATGATTTGAGTGGCTCCAGAAATGCTGCAACATTCAACATGGCATCACATGGAGCAAAGCTTTGGTTTGCCTGAAACCTACCCATTTGTATCTCTTCAACCCAATTATTAATCTTCAGAATTTATCAGTTATCATATTTGTAAATAATGGATTTTCTCATTGATTTATGTCACTATCTATAACCCGCAAACTTCAGGTACGAGGCACGTGCCCTAGCATTTGTTGGCATTCCGCATTCGAGATCCAAAGACAAAAATGAATCTTTTCCTTTAGTCAGACAAATGACTGCACAGTGAAGTTGACATTTCTCTGTAAGAATTGAAGAAGTAAGATCAGTGTATATTGTACATAAAAGAGTTTGTTGTTCTTCCACACTTCAGTGCACAAAAAATAGATTAGGTCTATGAACTGTCTTGACAGTTATATGTACTTTTACTAGAGACGCAAAATAGTGTTCACATAAAGGTTGTTAATATTTAGACCCCAGTAGCATGAAACGACTCTGCACAGAGGACATGAAACTGACGAAATGAATGACATGATGGAGAGAGAGAGACATACATGACCAGATATATCACCAGTTGATGCCTACAACTGGTCCAAGTTCCCTTCTAGATGTACAGTTCTTGACAGATTGATGGAAATATGGCATTGCTCTGAAACTGTCAACACTTCTGGACATGACACAAGCAGCATTGCCAATCAAGCATTTCTTCAACATGAATTTTACCTACATATGTTGTACTGTAGGCATGGGATACATTGGGAAATTTCAAGAATAGAATACCTAGGAGGAACTAGGAATTTTTTAAAAAACGAAGAAAATAGACATCAAAATTCGTGTCGAAGATGACCACGAACTTGGGTGAAAGGGGTGTAAATCCCACATGACTCACCAACTAAGCTATGCTCAGTTTCTTACATTGGAAAATTTTGTCTATCAACTATATCAAGATTCTCAGAAGTTGGTGCAGTTGAGGTAAGTAATCCCTTGTTGAAAGTTATATCTTTGTTACCTCGACAAGTTCGTTTGCCTTTTACTAGCTAGATGTTGAATGGTTTTTCTTATATCTAGCTAGGATTTGGTGTGACTATGCTGTGTACTTGCTAAGTAGCATATGCTTGCTTATAGACAGTGTGTGGTTTTCAATAAATTTGTCAGTTTATGACAGCATCAAAGCTTTTACTCTAGTAGGTGATGTACAAAACTACTTAATTTTCTGTCGTCGATCTTCCTAATTGCATGACTACCACCATTTTTTGTTGGGTCCTTGATAAAACTAATTTAAGATAATGAATTAATTAACATAAATCCATTTCAAGCACATTTTTTTGCTTTCTACTTAACAGGGAGCGGGAGAATCTCACCATCAGGGGGCACCTGCTTGAACGAATATAGCTGCTCCAGTTTTGCCTCTGCTCATCGGCCACACGATGCTAACAGGCTAATTAACATCGAGAAAAGAGTGGGGTGTCAGACTATTGACGTAATGGGCAGCCTAGACAGGTGCAGCTAGCAAAGTTCTGGGCATAGTGTAGAAGCACAGCCTACTTAAACACAACTGAAAATTTTATCCACTGATTCTCCATTTGAGTAAAGAAATATATGTGCAGTTAGTAAACTAGAAACAAAATGAATATGAATCAATGGTCAATTCATCTTTCTTGTTTCCATGGTTTGATCAGGATAACAAGGCACTTTAAAGAGCAATGGATCTGATGACATGTATTAAGCATCCTGAGCATCACTAAAGAAAATCTTCCTGGTCAATCATGTTTAGCGTCTGGTATATCTATGCAAGGCATAGAGCTCCTGACACATTATACATTGCAATCAATCTCTTCACCCCTTCAGTGTATGGCAACCCTTTATATAGATGAACAACAAAACAAAGAGAACAGCTAACTAAGACATAGCTTGGTCTACAAATTTGACCTCTGATCCCAGTAGTAGTTGTACTTGTACACTCCGGTGCACGAAGTGTAGATAAGTCAAAAATTCTCTAGGGATGCCTCCTTTATCTCGTGGAAACTTCCGAGTTTGAGCCAAAAGAAACAACAAGAGCGATGAAAGGACATCAATCTGCAGCACATTGTTTTTCGAATTTACCTTTGACTGATCCAAGAAATTATTGTTCTTCCACGTGCCTCTACTGCACAGAATTGTATTGAGTTTGTAAAGAGTACTCTCTTTGTTTCGCTATATCATCTATGACATCGAAAGTATCTGTTTCAATATACTATCTATCTATTGAGGGAATGAAGTGTAGTTATTGCAATTTTTCCACTCACTATCCCTACTAAAATGCTTTAGAAGAGGTTGTGTGATTGTATTAAGTTATATAATAGGAGTATGTAGTGTCATTTCTCATTAACTAATTTTTAAAATTTAGTGCTTTGTACTGTCATTTGTCATTAACTATTTTTTAAAATTTAGTGCTTTCTTGGTCTGTGTGCACAGTGGACTGTGGACGAAACAGAGGAAGCACGTAAAATCATTACTACTGTATGAATTACCCTGAAAAGTGTGCACTGCACTAGAGTTGCAAAATGAAGCGCATGATGCTTGCAGTCATGGGAAATGGTAATTTGCAGGCCTCAATAACTGAGTAGAATCACTTTGCACAGAGACCATGGAACTGAAATCTTGCTGGAGAGACATACATGACCATATCTCAGTTGTCACTACCAACCGGTCCAACTTCCCTTATAGTTGTAGAGTTTAGGTGGATTAATGAAGTTATGGCCTTGCACTAAACCCATTTGAAGCCCTAGGTGTGAATTATTACTATGTTGGACTTTAGGCATGTGATGCATTGAGAAATTTGGCCTATCTATCCATTTAACTAGTGCTGAATCATACTGTTTCTGATATAAGTAATTTCTTGTTGACATTAGTGCACGCATCATACATGCCTTTTACCTTCATAAGTTTTTTTTTAACTAGCTAGATATTGAAAACATAATTGTTTATATTAAGACAGTATGCGCGCGGCTTGACTATGTTGTGCACCAGTTAATTTACATGCATCCTTGGTTACAAAATAGTGTGAATGAGACGAGCTTGGCCAAACTTGCAGAGCAGTCGATGCACAAGATAACTTGATCTGGTCATTATTTGTGCCTAACTAAAGCGTGTCGATGAAGCAACAAAGCGCAAGCAAGCTGCCTGTGAATATTCATTCTAGAAGAATCACAGCGCTACATGCTCAAGCAGAGCACAGCTGCAAATTGTTCACTGGTCAAAATAAAATCAGTTGTTCATCGCAAAAGAAATAAATAAAAAACCAGTCTCATGTTTTATTATATATTTTTGTAGCAAATGAGCTTGGCAGTTGGCAGCCATGTCTAAAATGCCCAGACCCGAAGTTTCAGAAGGAAAAAGAGTGTCTGTTTCATGCATTCATCATATTTCAACATAACCAAAATTCTGTACATAAGGAAGAGTATGTTCATAACGTTGGCAACCACAAGAAATAAAGTGTTGGCCAGTGCCATACTCTACTGCAATTGTACTGGAAGTAGATGCGTGAAAAAGGCACATTAGGTGAGGTTACATTAGCCATTTGGGAGGAACTAGCAGCAAAATTCTTTCTTAGGGTCTGGTCTGTTTGGTAGAAATCTAGATCTTAACTTCACATAAGATCTGAAACTTATAGGCTAAAATAAAGTGAATCAATTTTATATTTTTAATCTACAACGTAAATAAGATGATTCATCTAAACACTCTTAATGATGGCAGCTCCATCTAGGCAGTAAACCTAGAATACCTAACTCCATCGATCCACGAATCTAATCTACTTGCTCTTGTTCTTACCAAACACATCGTTAATTTCGGAGGAAGATGGCAGTGGATCTAGCCATCCTCTTGTGCAACGCCTGCAGCAATTTCTGTACACTAGGATTCGACTAGCGAGATTGACGGAAACAATACGCGATTTGCAAGATACAAGTTGATGAGAGAATTACCATTGGAGATTCTCACATTGATGGGATTAAGCATGCATACAGTGTGTTGCTTTTCTTGCTCGGCGTCCTGCACGTCGGCCGGTTGCCTCCGCGAGTGCGTTCGCAGGGAAGCGTGGCGGCTGCAGCAGGGGGAGGGAACCCGCGCTGTCGCCGGCGACGAGACCGCCCGCCGCCGCCGGGTCGGGACGCGAAGCGACGGCCGCGGCAGGAGGCGGTGGCTACACCCCACATGTCAGTGAGAGGGTGCCATTCTGCATTAACCGAGTGGGATCCCCGTGCGCCGTCCGATCACGATTAGGCGTCCCAGATTGATGTGGGCGGAGACCACGAGGGACTTTTTCGGTAGAGGCCCTCCGTTACATTGAAATAGCGGTTTACTTCCCACGAAATCGGACCGCAGATTAAAAAATGGCGATCCGAGCTGGGTCTCTGATGGCTGTTCGATCACATTTAAGCGGCTCAGATTGATCTGAGTAGAGTAGCGGTAGAAATCGTTTTCAGTAGAGATCATTAACTTTTGGGGGTGCTTGGTATGACTTCAGATAGAGTCATATCAAATAGTCTAGCTCCAAGAAAAACGAATCCGGAGTCACACGAAACTGGAGTAGAAGTCTAGCTCCAAGAAAAACGAATCCGGAGTCACATGAAACTGGAGCAGACTGTAGTTTATTTTTGTGGAGTAGAGGAGAGTCATCAAAACAAATGCACCGGTCGCCGCCAAGGATGAAGCATCAGTATGTGTTAAACTGAACCTATCACATATTTTCAGTGGTTACATCCAAAGATAGTCAGTCTTTTTACACACAATTCTCTTATTTTTACATTCAGAACCAATTTTCTAGCCAAACACTTTTCTTTGATAACTCTAGATTCTCATTACAGTGGATCCAACTAAGAAACTGGATCTAGAACCGAAGCCATACTTGAATTATCAATCAGCTCCCAGATATTTAGCATTTTCACAAAACCGCTAGCTCGGCATGGTCGCCGGCGAGGTGCGCGGAGGCGGCGGCGACGACGACGGTGGCGGGTTCACGTGCTGGAAGACGCAGGAGACGTGGCCACTCATGTATGCCGGATTCGGCTTCAAGCACCAAGGCGTGCCTTGAGATCAGGAGGCGATCTCTCTGCGGCGTGTGTTTGTGTTCTTGCTCTTCTTCGACGCTCAGGGAGTCGGGGTCTTCCCGGAAGGCGAAATGTTTGAGATTCGTGTGCGTTTGAGAAGGAAGTATAATCTGGTCAATTATGCTTGTGGCTTGTAAAGTTGTAATTGCAGTTTCTTGCCCGTGCCAATAAGAAATTTTGATCTTTGGGGCAATCAAGTTTGAGGATTAATTTAGGTATTGTGCCTGTTATTGAGGCAACGAAGCAAAACAGTGGGTCTGAGATATTTTTTTCTCCTTCGGAGGTATAGATGGAGGAGCTAGAGAATACAAATCACTTCTGAGAAACAGGGGTATAACTATTTTGAGGTTAAATCTTTTTAGGATGCTATATGTCATCTCCTCTCTACCCTTTTCCCTGGTCACTTCTCTCACCTCCTTTCTTTTGTCTCTAACACAAAATTTTAAAATTAGAATATTAAAACTTTGAAATTTTTAATTATGAAGTTTTAACTTGAAAAAATTCAACTCAAAATTTAAAACTCAAAACAATTAAATCAAAAAAATTTAAATCAGAAAGTTTCAACTCAAAAAGTTTCAACTTCAAAAGTTTCAAATAGAATATGCTTCAAATAGAAAATGTTTCAACTCAAAAAGTTTCAGCACAAAAAATTTTAAATCGAAAAAATTCAAATCAGAAAGTTTTAACTCAAAAAATTTCAAATAAAAAAAATCTGACTCAGAAAACTTTCAATTCAAAAGGTTTTGGTATGAAAAATTTTGATTTAAAAAACTTTTGGTTCGAAAAGTTTCAATTTAAAATTCAAGTCAAAAAATTTTCAACAAAAAATTTCAAAATGGAATGTTTCAACTAAAAAGTAAATGAAAAAATTTCAAATTAGGGAGTTTCAGCTTGAAAAAATTAAATAAAAAGGTTTCAACTCTGAAAATATTTAATTCAAAATTTACCACCAGCAGGCAGCAGCTATGTCTATGTTCTTGATGAAAATACAATGCTGAGAAGCTACCCGACATAAGGTGATTTTGCCTCTAGAGTTATATCAACCCTATTACACGCGAAGGGATTGGCGTTCAACCGGTCTAGCCACGTGTCACCTCGCCGTTTTGCAAAAACCCTCCGCTTTCTTGAAATTACGGATAGGTCCTGTCGCGATTTTTGTGAGACAAAAATATTTTTCGCTTCGCGTTTGGGTCCCACGCCCAGATTTTTACTAAAAGCCTCCGTTAGTTTCAAATCGCGAACAAGCCCTTTTCTAATTTTTCAAGATAGCGAACAGTCCAAAAAATAACATCCGGTCCCCGCTTTACGTTCAGTCCTCTCCGTTTTTCGAAAAAAAGTTTTCGTCACCGAAAAACCGAAAAAATATTTTCGCCACCCAAAAACCCGAAAAAAATTTTTACACCAAAAACGCGTTTCATCAAGTTTTATAGCAACTTATGTATTTGCTAACGGATCAGAATCATGGTTTTTTAAAAATGTTCCTTTCTCCGCTTTTCCCGAAAAAATGTTTTCGCCACCGAAAACTCGGAAAAATTTTTCCGCCACCCAAAAACCGAAAAAATGTTTTCGTCACAAAAAACGCAGATTCATCGAGTTTTATAGCAACTTATGTATTTGCTAACGGATCGTAATCACGGGTTTTTTTAAAAATGTAGATTCGTCCACAGATTTATAGCGTCTGGATTCACCGGTGGGTCCTAACGACCCATTTTTTAGCTTGACAAACCAAAAAACCGGAAAAATATTTTCGAACACCAAAACTAAACAATGTTTTTGCGTCTCATGGATTCACCGGTGGGTCCTAACGACCCATTTTTTTAACAAACGCAACAAAAAACCCGAAAAAATGTTTTCAAAGACCCAAAAAAAACAAAAGCAATGTTTTAGTCACGAAAAAACACGGATTCATCGAAGGTTTATATCAATTTATGGATTTGCCAACGGTCATAATGCAAGCATGCTATCGAAATTCAACCTAAGCAGTCAGTAAAAACAGGATTCATCAAGGTTTATATCAATTTATGGATTTGCCAACGGGTCATAATCGCAAGATGCTATCGAATTCAATGGTATGTCAGAAGCGCTTTCCCACCTAGTTGGATATTATAATGGATGTATCCGAAATTTGGCTTTACAAGATGACTTGGCCAATATTTGCAGTAAAAAATAATGAAGAGTTCTAGTGTTTACAAGCTCTATTTACATTACATGGCATGGAATTAATTTATCAAAATTTCACATGCATGCAGCCCGAATGGCCCTTTCCTTCTGGGGTAAATATCCTGTGCAATCAACTGTCACGGTGAAACTACGGTGCAATCCAACTAGAAAAAGTTTTAAAAAATTCTGAAAAAAATCATGGATGTACATCTCAGCTTACCCCATCTACATATAAAATTTCATGATCAAATTCGTCCTGTGCTAGAAGTTACAAAAAAAACAAACTTGATCATGAACAGGAACTGATCAACCCTATTACACGCGAAGGGATTGGCGTTCAACCGGCCTAGCCACGTGTCACCTCGCTGCTTTGCAAAAAACCTCCGTTTCTTCAAATTACGGATAGGTCCTCGCGTCGATTTTTGTGAGACAAAATATTTTTTTCGCGCTTTGGGTCCCTGGCCCAGATTTTTACTGAAAAAGCCTCCCGTTAGTTTCAAATCGCGAACAAGCCCTTTTCTAATTTTTCAAGATAGCGAACAGTCCAAAAAATAACATCCGGTCCCCGCTTACGTTCAAATATTTCTCCGTTTTCCCGAAAAAAAGTTTTTCGCCGAAAAAACCGGAAAAAATATTTTCGCCACCCAAAAAACCCGGAAAAAAAATTTCGACACCAAAAAAACGCAGTTTCATCGAAGTTTTATAGCAACTTATATATTTGCCAACGGATCGTAACCGGGGGTTTTTTTTAAAAAAATGTTCCTTTCTCCGTTTTTCTCGAAAAAAATGTTTTCGCCACCAGAAAAACCCGGAAAAATTTTTTCCGCCACCCAAAAAACCGGAAAAATGTTTTCGTCACCAAAAAACGCAGATTCATCGGGTTTTATAGCAACTTATGTATTTGCCAATGGATCGTGAATCGTGGTTTTTTAAAAAATGTAGATTCGTCATGCAGATTTATAGCGGCGTGGATTCGGTGGGGGTCCTAACGACCCATTTTTTTAGCTTAACGCAACTAAAAACCGAAAAATATTTTCGACACCCAAAAAAACGGAAACAATGTTTTCGTCTCGCGGATTCGCCGGTGGGTCCTAACGACCCATTTTTTTTTAACAAACGCAACAAAAAAACCCGAAAAAAATGTTTTCAGCACCCAAAAAAAACAAAAGCAATGTTTTAGTCACCGAAAAAACACGGATTCATCGAAGGTTTATATCAATTTATGGATTTGCCAACGGGTCATAACCGCGCATGCTATCGAAATTCAACCGGCGCAGCGTAAAAAACACGGATTCATCGAAGGTTTATATCAATTTATGGATTTGCCAACGGGTCATAACGTGAAGCATGCTATCGAATTCATTGCTTGATAAGCGCGCTTTCCCACCTAGTTGGATATTATAACTGGGATGTATCCAGAAATTTGGCTTTACAGTACTTGGCCAATATTTGCAGTAAAAAATAATGAAGAGTTCTAGTGTTTACAAGCTCTATTTACATTACATGGCATGGAATTAATTTATCAAAATTTCACATGCATGCAGCCCGAATGGCCCTTTCCTTCTGGGGTAAATATCCTGTGCAATCAACTGTCACGGTGAAACTACGGTGCAACCCAACTAGAAAAAGTTTCAAAAATTCTTCAACATGTACATCTCAGCTATCTATGATCAAATTCATCTTGTGCTAAGAGTAATAAAGACAAACTTGATCATGAACAGGAACAGTTCCTGTTCATGATCAAGTTTGTTTTTGTAACTTCTAGCACAGGACGAATTTGATCATGAAATTTTATATGTAGATGGGGTAAGCTGAGATGTACATCTATGATTTTTTTCAGAATTTTTTGAAACTTTTTCTAGTTGGGTTGCACCGTGGTTGCACGAAACATGTGATTGCACAGGATATGTTCTCTTCCTTCTGAATCATTCAGCTATTGATGTTCAACCACCTGGGAGGTCATGCACCTAGCCGATAAAGTATGTGCCATTGCTTAGTATGAATAAAGATTAATGTAGACAAGAACTTCTATTATCCCCTTTTAATGTACACTCTTTTGTTTACCATTCGCCTTAAAAGTTTTCTTCTGACTCCTCCGCTATGAATTACGAATCCAGGCTGGTGCTAGGATACAGTTATTGGAAAACCATTTTTCGAGGAAAGAGAGGCTTTGAATGCCATTTGTGATTTGTCAACCACTAGTCCTTGATCATATTAGGCATGTAACATTGTTACCTTCGTAATATATATATATATATATATATATATATATATATATATATATATATATATATAACACCTATTACACGTGAGAGAGATTTACTTTCACCAGCCCAGCCACGCGTCATCCTCCGCCATTTCACGAAAAAGCCCCTCTATTTCTTCAAATTATAAATAGGTTCCTGCAGATTACGAATAGGTTCTTCACAATTTTTTGTGAGGGGAAGATTTTTTTCCATTCATCGCGTTTGGGTCCCTGGCATGCCGTTTTACGAAAAAAAACCTCCCGTTATTGGATACAGTTATTGGACAACCATTTTTCAAGGAAAGAGAGGCTTTGAATGCCATTTGTCAACCACTAGTCCTTGATCATATTAGGCATGTAACATTGTTACCTTCGTAAGTAATATGATATTGATCAGGTGAGAAAAATTTAGCAAGTAACATGGGTCAATCGGCACACAGCTATGATGAGTCATGGCAAGCACCACATCCATCAGATCTAGCCGGATGGACGGCTCTGGTTAGAGCTTCCCATTGCAGAATTGTTCCCATGAAGTATAGTACAACTACAAGCGTACAACTATGCAATTCAGGTTGTTAGATACTGTAATGTAAGACACATGCTAGCACTGAAGGCGGCAGTTCTTGCTGGTGCCCAATTGATATAAACAATTGATAGCTAGTCAATGAGACAACACAATGACAAATGCATGTTGAGATTGAAGACCATATATATACCATCAGTAGCTTTGGTCATGTTCTAGTTGAAGGAACTCTTGATGGAAACGCAATGATCTTATAATTCCTAACAGAAGGCAAAATTTGCTACGAAAATTAGTGGGTACCCAATTAGAATCATAGGCATGGGATGCATCAGGAAATTCGGCATGTCATTAAGAGAGTGATGATTGTGGTGAGTGACCCTGACTCTTGTTCTATCTTTTTTTTTTTTTGACAAGTTGTCGGAAATAAAACTTATGGTAATTTGATTGGATTGAAACATCAATTGCATCTGCCTAGTTTACTATGAAAATTCCTTGATTTAAATTGATGTTCAGTATCAAATTCCGACTGAATTTCATGCATACCAAGAGGTGGATCAAGAACGATCAAAAGGGCTGAACTGAATAAAGAAACATCACTTGAATAAAAGCTAATCCTTTCATGCATGCACCCGCTTACAGATTTATCTCGAGATGACTACTGACAGTCTGCAGCTCTCCACTCCTTTATCGGTTAACGCAGGCTGAGTAGCAGCTGATGCAGTCCGACCGTCTAAACCTGTTGTGGGAAAGAGCCTTTCCACAGCCTGGTATGCTGCACAAGCGAGGTTCATGTGATTCATCTTTACCAGTACTCACTGACTGCATCAGATCTGGATATTCCCTGCAGGCCCGTCTAAGGCCCAGCGCAAGTGGGCCGATCGCACAGGGTCCCTAAATTTTTGGGGCCCCCAGCATATGCTGCACTACTATGGCCTGCTAAGGTTTCCAAGTTCTAACGCATCGATGCATCGTATTCTGCCGATTCCGCGACTCATCGTGACTCATGTCTTGCACGAAGCCACCGCGACAGGGTGTGCCGCCACCGTCCAACGAGGCGTGATCGCCATTCGCCAGCAGTAGCAGGTTAGTGCCAACGATCCAGCTGCTTCTTATGTGATCTGTAGTTGTACTAGTTCAATTATTCAAATCAGTGATCAATCTTAGGGTGAATATTTCTTGTCTTGCCCCTTGGAATATAATTTGGATGTTTGTGCGTCGGTTCTACTAACTCCGCTTCATCGCATCAAGGTTCGATCACAAGCAAATTATCCCATTTCGTACCAAGTGTAAAATCAAAAGGAAAAGGCAATTTGATGAGACCCCTGATGATGCATCTATTACTTCATCTATTGAGGACTCAATTAGAGTCAATTATTTTTACCCATTGTTGATCAAGCTATTGCTTCATCGACTAGGAGGTTTGAACAATACCAGAATACGAAAACTTTTGGTTTTTGTTTACTAAGATAAATTGTGCTCTTTAGATGACAAGAGTTTGTTTACTTTTGTACTCACCTTGAGGCGGCAATTAAGAGTGGTTAACATTCGATAATGACAAAGAAAGAATTACATGTGGAGTTAAAGTTCCTCCAAGATTTTATCCCTAAGGAAGACATGGGCCCTCTTGATATTCTGAAGTTTGTGAAACGGATGGGTTGTTTTTCTAATGCCCTTATTGCATATAGAATTTTGTTGACTATTCTGTGCGATTTGCATCTGCAGGACTTAAGCTTTTCAAAATTGAAGTTGGTAAAGTCCTACATGCGCAAGATCTTCGTGACACAAGAAAGACTCAATGGATTGGCAACAATTGCACTTGAAAATGATGTTCGGACAAGATTAAATATGAAGATATAATTGAAGATTTCATAAAATTAAGAACAGTAAATTTATAATATTTAAATTTGATTGTGAATATTTTTGGGATTTCTGAATATTGTTTGCTTTGTTTGTATTTTCTTGGATTTTGTGTTGCAAGAAAAAGTAAACAAATGAGCAATAAAGAATGTAAAAGAGAAAAAGACCAAGAAGCAAAAAGTAAAAATTTAGAAAATTGCCATGAGAACCCTGAGCACATAAGTAAATCATTTTAGCCAGCAATTGACATTTCACACATAGAATAATGAAGAGATAAATTGGAAAGACAACTTTTAAATCAAAACAATGCATTGTCAGAATTTATAAAATATTTATAAAACTCAAATGGAGCTGAAAAATTTATCATAAAACCCATAATGCAATATATACCTCTGGTAAAAATATTATAAATTAATAATGTGCTTTAGGACTTTTTAGAATTTAAAAACAGAAACCCTGAAAATCTAGAAATTGCAATGTCAGAATTTTTATAAAATAATGGAAGCATATTTTGAGTTGAAAATTTTACAGAAGCATTCTGAGATCAAATACTTTAGAAAAACAAAATTTCAAAAATAGTAGACTTCCATTGATCTCAATCAAAAATCAAAATCCGAAACCAAAATTTAGGAGCAGTCACTGTTGTCAGAATTTTATCAATTTTTCGGTAACTCATCTTTACCTCAAAATTTTACCAGACATAAAAATATATTCAAAGACCATGGTCAAAAAGTTTGGCAATTTCCTACTCCCATTTGACAGCAATAAAAATCAGAGACTATCTCTTTTGGCGCCTAACCTCACTTGCCGGTGGTCCCCGACCCCACATGTCGCCTCATCCCTTCTTCTTCTCCTCCTGTGCTTATGATCGAACCGAGGAACTCCGATCCAGCAGCTTGACCAGCGTCGCAATGCATCTTCTTCACCACGATGCACCTCTCATGAAGCTTCACCGCATACCTCCGCCGATTGCCGCCACGAAGCCTCCCGCCATTGTTCATCCTTGTCGCCTAAAGGAAGCTCCCGTCCGAGACTCAACAAGAACCAGGCCGGTTCATCCATCGTGATCCTCGGCTATATATTGCGCCTCATTGACCGCAATGAACCTCTTGCTACTCTCCTCACTTCTTCCTTTGTTTCTCCTAGCTCGCACGCAGAGCTCCCTCATTCCTTGCCGCCATTGCTAACCTTCGAGCTCCAAACCGAGAGCAATTCAAGCGATAGAACTTCCCATCTTCAAATTCCTTCAGCTCATAGCATCACTAAGCCCCACTCGATCAAAAGCCCTCAAGAAAATCTGGTCTCCTTCATGCGAAATCGAGCCACCGTGAGCCCTTCTTCTCCATGGCCGGCCACCGTATGAGCTCCTCGGATTCTCCTCAAGGTAAACCCAAAATAGAATCCACTAGACTCCTCGATGCTCAATCACTTATTCATCCGGCTCTAATGCATTGATTCTTGCTCTCACCGACCGCCATGGCCGCCGCCCTTGCTTGATGCTACCGCTCATAACTCTTCCGACGAGTTGACACCTCCCTGGATGCGCCTCACCGAGATCTTTCTCTCCTGTGCTCGCCGTCACGAGCATCGCGGAAAGTCGTCGCCCTGAGCCCTAAGCCGTGCTCTTTCTCTCCTCAAGGGCCACCCATGTCACCAAGCAAAGAGGTCCCAGTTCAAAGGGTAAAACCCGCTTAATACTCGTATATGATTTCAACTTTTTCAATTTTCCAACCGAATTGAATTCATTAATGAATATCTTTTACAATTTTAATCAAAACTCAGTGAAATAAATTTGTTAAATCATTTAAAACCCAATAGTATCGAATATGAATATTGAATTTTAGAATTTCAAAAATATTCTTGAAAGAGTTATCTATAAATGAAATTCTAAAAAGAAAATACCAAAATGAGCATTTATGTGTTAAGAAAAAGATTAAATTAGACTTAATCAAAATAAATGAAATTAAATATTTTTGAAATCCTTGTTCTGAAATGAGTTCAAATATATAAAAATATTTATGTTTTAAGTTAGTCTCCATCATCAAATAAATCCATGCTTTAATTCGCTAAAAAGAAATAAGAATTGATAAATTGAAATGCTTAAAGAATATTATTGATTTTAATAATTGTTAAGAATATGATATTCTGATTTTAATGTGTGCTGAAAATGGATAATTAAACACAACTTTTAGGATTTCTAAATAGTTAAACATATGCTCAATTTCAATGCTTCATACTAGTCTTTGTATATATATACACATACTTATGTATATGAACAAAATCATAATTTAGAAGTGTTTCATGGAAAGAATATTAGCAAAGATGTACATGAATAAGTAGAGCCAATCTTAACATATTTTTAAGTATAAGAATTCAGTGATTAACAAAAGTAACTAATTAAGTTTATAAAAGACTTTATTCTTTCAGATGCATATAAACTATTATGCCAACACCAGATTAATGTGAAACCGGCTTTAAACACTCTTAGGGTTATTCCCTGCTAACACGTGAAAAATGAATCAAAGATCATGTATTGTGTAGCCACAACTCAAAATGAATCTTGGCCGATTTAAGATTTTCGATATGGTCATTTAGGCTGTTTCAACTGCAGATAAAATAACTCGTCTAAACACTAAAATAGGTGAAATCAGTTTAGTAACACTGTATAAAGTTTATACTACCATATTCTGTAAAAAGAATCATAATCCATTAAGGTTTGCCTATTAATCTCATCAGATCAAAACCCTTAAGTGTTAACCTTTTGATTCACTCTTTTGGCCGATTCGATAACGTCAACTCAACAATGCCACTTAAGCTATTTCAACAATGAATATAATGTATCAGCCAAAGCCTAAAATCTCTGGAATCAGCTTAGGATTGTTATACAAAGTATAAATTATCTTATTATGAAGAAATAACCATACTTTGTCATGTTTTGCATAATAATCTTAATAGCCAAATAACCCTAAGTTATCACATCGTTTTAGGCCTTAATGTAAATGAATAAACTTTAGGTAATAATGAAGGAATCCGTAGTTAAGTTATTTTTATCACCAGAACCTTCTTAAATATCGTGTAAATTAGTCCAATAGCCTAAATCAGTAGATCTAACTTGCATGAAGCTAACTCTAAGCGAAATCAATTAAAGATAAAGAACAAGTCATTCATACTCTAATATGATCACTTAAGCATTTTCATTAACTCGCAAAGCAGCTCATCTAAATCTGAATTTAGTAAAGAATAGCTTAGAAATGAACTTTAGAGTATAATCTATAGTAATCTAAGAAAATATTCTTATTTCATCTTGCTTCGAATCTGAATCTTAATAGAGCAAAATCCATAAGTAATAAGAATTGGCAAAACTCATATTATGAATAGTAAATCAATGAAACTTGCAACTAATGATTAATTCTATTAGTCTTAACCAATTTTAGCATCTTGAATTAAGTAAAATAAGACTAATAAATTCATAGAGAGCAATCCTCGCTTTCTCGTAAGTGAGTTTTATTTGTTCTTGTTATCTATTTCTTTTGCTCTTATTGAAGTCCTTTATTTGCTATTTTCCGTTGATCGACGAGTAGAACCCGGCGTTGTCGATTCCGTCGTCATCGTCGTCAACCGCGCTCCTCGTAATCAATGATTAAGCAAGGCAAGCATCCTTTGACCATATTGATCCCAATATTTTATATTCCTTTTGTGCATCAAATTGTTTTATGCATGCGTTTACTTTATGTAAATTGCTATCTTGTGGTTTGGTAGATATACCTGTTGTCACATGAATCTCCTTTGATGATTATGAACATGTGAACCTTGATAACCTTAGATTAAGGTTAGGCGTTACTTAATGTCATCATGGGTATATGCGTTCATATTATTCATGCTTAGCCATGCTTTAGAATCAATGATATACATGATCAAAGCAACATTTGTTTCCTGAAAACCTTGGAAATGGCACTGTGGGTGGTGGGTAATTTTGATTAAAAACCCAAAATGAAACTATGCTTTGATGCGGGCGATTATTGGCAATAGCCGGATGTGCGACAGGAAATGCACGTAGTGTAGGGTGAAGTGTCGCCCGTGTCAATTTAAGGACCGAGCAATGGGACGCTATTGATCCAAGAATTCCGTGCAACCACGAGGGTGAGTATGGGTTAGCCATAGCCTATTAACTTATTTGGACATGGCTTTGCTCATTGGTAGGCGGGAGCTAGCACAGGTATTCCGGTCCGGTCTACCTGACGGGGTATTCCGGTCAGGTCTACTTGCTAATGTAACGGTGTACGCCTTGCCATGGACAGAGCGTGGTGTTGGGTGTGATAAATGTGGATCCACGGCTTGGGTGAGTGTCTCTGCTGTGATTTCGAGGGTTAACGCCCCGGCCGGATCAAAGTCATGTCCAGTAATGAACAAATGTATGATCGCTCGCGTGCACACATCTATTGGAGGCGCGTGTCGAAATGTTCTTGCAAAAGGTGGGTCATTCCTTGTGGGTAAAGTTGTACACCTCTGCAGAGTTTAAATCTAATTAATTAGCCGCTACCATGTCAAGGGCACTTGGTGAAGTCATTCCAATGTTAGATTTTGGTATTTTCAAAACTGAGTTTCGGTTTGAAACTGTTTTGGCAATCGTGTTTTATGTCAAAGGGTGACATTGTTGGATTTCGTGAATTATGATTCGCCGCCACGTCATGGAGGACTGTGAGTGTTATTATGCTTTATTTATTTGTTATCAATCATATGCTCTTATAAATTCCGCTTGCAAATAACTTGATTTACAAATTCAATTTCGCTTTATGCAAATTAAGCGTAGTAGCCTTTCCTTTGAAATGGCCTGCATATATTATAGGTTTTGCTCAAGTCTTGCCGAGTACGTAAAGTACTCACCCTTGCCTAATTATATTGTAGGTGGTTTAGTGTTTGAGGCTTCAAGTTGTCCATCGAAGTTGCGGATTCTTCTTTGTCGTATTCTATCTCAAGTTTATGCTCGGTCGGTTTACTCATGGATTGGATGGGTAAACCACAAGGCTTGTTTCTTTTCTCGCTATATTTCTCGAGTTGTAATATTTAATTGTATAATCGCTTTCCACTTAATTAATGTTTTGTATGGTTGTGATTTCCAATTGTTGTAAACATGTGAGTGCTAGCTATCGATCCAGGAATAGCACAAGAATCACATGGAGGTTCCTGCTCATCCTAACGGGTCTCACAGAGTTGGTATCAGAGCTATACTGACCGTAGGATAAACCTTAGATAGAATGGTCGTTAGCATTGGAATATGAGAATTCAAAATCTTATCTTCAAAAGTTACTGAATTTGCAAAATGTAGGCTTTGCCATTCTTTCTTCATTCCTAAGATTCTATTCTTACCCTACAATCACTTTGGTTTGCAAACAAATTCCCCTTATCTCAAAAAGAAATTGTCGCTAGTGGTTATCTTCGCTACTGATTTTGAAGATGTCCGAGACTTGTCGCTGTCATTCTTCATGCCGACCCAAGAAGCCTACGACGTCAGCAACAACCATCTCAAGAAAACATGCAGCGCTTCGTTAAACTCCGACGAAACAGAAGTGCAACTTGAAGATCCTATTTCGTGAAGAGACAACATCACCCAACAGAAAAAGACAGAAGATTAGAATATCTTACGATCTTTCTTAAGATAAGAACCCATGTGCGTAGTATATTACTCTGCTCTAGATATATAGAGCAACATATGTTGTGGTTATGTCTCGCTACTTGAAGTTGGTTTTATTTCAATGTCGACTTATTTCGTGTGAACTTAACCCCTAGGTTAAAGTTTCATACTCAATTGTCCTTATGTATGAATATGGAAATCTCGAACCATAGGATAAATGAAAAAAAAATCATAACATAGTCTGTATCTTCCCTCCATAGAACTTTTATGAACCTACCTCCTCTCTGTACAGTTTCTTACCTATGTAACCATTTCTCAAAAATAAAACCTTATCAAGATTAGTAGTATAGTCTCTATTACTACTCTTAGCTTTGCTTGAGATCACACCATTCACATATAAACCAAGTTTAAAATCTTATCAAATTAGTAACATTAAACCTGGCTTATGTCGCTTTAGGCTAGTTAAAACTTAAATGTTCTAATAATAACTTTTAACCATGCCTCAAAACTCACTTCACCACTTCGCTTAAATTATATGTCATAAAAATGAGTTGGAACCGAAAAGTATTCTTCGAATAGAAACCTTCAAAGAATGGTTGTTAAAAATGAAAACCGAAAAGAAAATCGAAAGTCCTATTTTTCTAAAAGAAAAATAAAGAGAGCAAGATCGTTATACATATACTCTTTTCCTATCTCAGAGGATTTAATCTCCTTATCTGATACTCATTTCTCTCAGAGAATTTTCTTTCTCCACTCCTAAGTTACTCTTTTCCTAGTAGTATAACTTTCCTTATCTTTTGCGTAAATGAAAATTCACCAACAAACCTTTTGAAAGAATTCTGGTAACAAATCAACATCGTCGTGATGTCTGCATCAACAACTTCAAGAAGACGGAAACAATGAAACATTACAACCTCTCCGACTTCATCGAAGCCTTGGGAGACTAACACAGCAAGTGGTGCAAAGAATAAAGGAAGACTCATCACTGAATAGTCTACTTTGGAAGATAGCAGTATGCGAGTTACACACTATTCTTTCTATATAGTAAACCTTTTATGCATAGACATGTATGGCCAGTAGAAGGAAAAAAAAACAATAGATACCCTTCCTATGTACTAAGTTAAATATATGTATAGTATATCTGTGTTGTTGAATTTTTGTTGCAAATCTTCTGTATTGCTTTCGGGTTGCTTTCGTGAATGTTAAACCACTAGGTTGAAATT
Source organism: Guadua angustifolia (assembly GCA_036346375.1). Taxonomy (NCBI): domain Eukaryota; kingdom Viridiplantae; phylum Streptophyta; class Magnoliopsida; order Poales; family Poaceae; genus Guadua; species Guadua angustifolia. The sequence goes on from CM070520.1 coordinate 16,676,989, forward strand.
TACGATCGTTAACCCCGCTAATAAGAAAATTTTAATTAAAAAGATTTTAAAGAACTAAATGTTGCCTTATAAACCAAACTAGAATCTACTTAATCAGATAGAAACCACAACTAGAGTTAATTGGAAAGAATCAAGTAGTACCTCATAATATAGATAACCCTTATCTAACCATTCTTCTCCGATTCCAACATCTTGTCAAACGCGGTCGTAAAACGCCTCTAATCCAATGGAATTCTGTTTAAATGACTTTACTCTAATAAATATTGTTGCAGGATGCTGCGACATAATTCATTAATACAACTACTTGAAAGTAATGAGTAATAAAATCTTTAGCCTTATGACCGACCTTCACTCATTCTTTGAATTGTTGTCGCCTTACTCAATGTGAACTTTCACTTCATATTTATGATTTACAAGGTCACCTTGAATGAGATTTAATTGCCACTAATCTCATTAATATTCATTGAGTTATTCAAATAGCAATTGTATTTGGATACTCCCTTGAAGTCAACCTCTGCTCTCTCCAAATAAATTTGGTTGAGATGCATTCTTTCATTCATCTCAAGTATTTTAACGCATCAGATCTCTCCTTGAATAGCTTGTTCTTGTTAAGGATTCTCGGCGTAAACTGCTAACACTTCTCATCTATTTCATGAAACTACGCAAGACACTCAACCATCAAGAAATGATAATCCTACCCAAGTTCAATTAAATCCTTAGTATTTAACTAAAGCACTTCCCTTACATAGCAATCGACATAATTCTTCATTTTTCTTAAGTTCAAAAAGTGCACGCGCAAAAACAAACTAACAAGAAAAACGATTACTAGTATCTCTAACCATGGTGTAAATGCTCACCATAACTGAACAAAATCATTTAATGCACACCTTTTGTTTTAGCAAACTAGCATAAAATATTTCCAACATTGGCATAGTTCTTGCTAGGTACGGAAATGGTTCAGACTAGAAACATACTTCTATACCTTATTTGATGCCTACACACTGTTCTTTGAAATGTTGTTAAACCAATCGATCCGAAGAATCATGCTTGCACTCACTATGGAAAAATAGGACACACTAATGCTGAAAGTGAAATCGATTGTTCTTGTTGAGAAGGAAATTATTCCCCTGAAAAACGTCCTATAAGTAATACCATTTGTTAACCTTGCGAAGATTGAGATCATTGCCCCTCGCAACGCCCCCTTGATTCACTAATCACCACTGCAGTTCCGCCTCAACAAATGAAACTCCAATCCTTGGTTGCTCAAGATTTGACTATTAGAAAAAAAAATTGTACAAGAAATATCACTTAAGGAATTAAAGAAACAACACTTGACCCTAACTACCTTTACTAAGAAAGTAGTAGATGGCAATCGCCAATGGCATGTTTCTTGTCTGATAAAGAAAATTTTTAGGCTAAAAGATGTCCTAGAAAGCAACAAATTGAAGTTCACGAAATAATATTAAGCATACATATAACTCTAGCAACATACCATGAGAACAATGTGAATAATTCAACTGTCGCAAAAGGAACCGTGTTGCTAAACAATGTCTGCAAGTTGAATAAATACATTCTACAACCATAACTATACCAGAAGTTACGTCATTCAAGTTTATAACTCTCAAGAGTAGAGGGAAATAAAATCAAGTGGTTTACTCAAGAATCGATAGAAAAAAATGCAAGAATACTTGTCCCTAAAAGAATTTTGCTTAACTTCATTCTCCATCTCAATCACCATCTGCTCATCCTCCAACAACACCAATGGACGGTTATCCGATATGCAAAACCGAAAAGCCCATTTCATTTGTTTCACTGTGGTAAACATGGACGTTACACCTATACTTGCCCAAGGAAAAGAAAATCAACCAGCTCTTAGACCTGCATTCAATCGACACAAAATGATTAATCCAAGTCATTCAAAACAATTACCTAAATCGAGTCACCGAATGGCGTAGTGGGCCCATAACCCACATGTCCCGTGATTTGCGAACAAACAATTCCTTAGATGTCTATTAATCCAACCCAAAATGTCAATCCAATCATTCATGGCATTTACCTACAATGACTAATTCGCTAAAAGAAGCTTATGATCGCCATATATAGTACTAGGTACAAAACTTATGTAATTGAACCCCGCCGAATTCAAATTTAACTCCATGGTCAACTCTTTGATTCTAGCCACTTCGACTATCTATCTTACAATAACGAAGAAACAAACTTTCTATTGTTTGAATAAAACGGATAATGTCACTTGTGTCAATCGAGAAGAATTTGGACACTTCGCCAACATCTGCCCGAGAAGAGTCCCACATCACGTTGTCAAGAAAGACATCAGTAATTTCTAATCTACCTCAAAGACTTAGAAAACATTAAGTACTTAAAACAATCCTTGCATCAATGATAGGCTCGGAACGTAAAACATCTTTCTCATATGAAGGTACCCGGCACTTATTGTGATAGTGAGTACGTTCCTTATGTATTCAATTCCTGCAACCAATCTTGTGATTTTGTATATCTCATTCCTTCATAATTGTCAAATCCAAAGAAAATCAAAACTCTCTATCTGCTAAGATAATCAAACAAATCAAATCATCAGGATCATCTTATATTTCTTTTACCTCAACCCAATGCTTAAATTATCTCTATCTTGCTTTCAATCTAAAGTCAACCCGAAATGACATTTATGCTCAGCTCATTTCATCAACTAATGTTGAATTATACAGACCAACCGTTGTATTCAAATATCCTTCTTGGTATTAAACGTTCGATTCTTCCCAAGTGAATCTAATGACAATGCAACCTATCTCTCACCTCAAATATTCTAAAGATACCACATACCACTCTCTAAACTAGATTATTCTTGTTAACAATACTAGTTATTCAAACAAAAGAGATATGCAGAAACTATTAGTATCCCTCGTCTACTTATCTGAAACTCAAATAGGATTCTTCTCTATTTCTCGCACATTAACTTAGAATCGCAAGACGAAAATCCAGTGAAGCAATTGCAATGAAGATGAAGTATCAACAGAACGACAAAGTCATCTCCGAGAAAGGAATACCTAAATTTATCTCATCCTCAAGAATTATGAACTTCATGGTATTCACCGTTTCCAAATCCGAGGTAACTTGGTGCCACGATATATTAGGCCATGTCGTATCGTTGATGATGAGGGAAAAAAACATATAAATTAGAGTTGCCATCTCAGCTAACCAGTGTTCATAATAATTCTCCTATATCGCAATTAAGAAAATGTCTTCGCCTTCCTTTTAAGCTCATCTAGCTAGATGAAATCGACCTACAACCTGATTTAACTTATTAGAAAACATCCGATTAGAATCTTAAAAGAAACAGAACGCCACACTCATAATAAACCCCACAAGATGATCAAGGTTCAACGAAACAATCATTTTGAAGAAGCAATTTGAAAACGAGAAGATCGACTCAAGGAAAAGGTTCCAACTTCTCTTAGAAATACTTTTCCTTAGACTCCGCCAAATCTCTGGTCTAGATTTACGTAAAGGGGTAGATCTCATAATGACCGAAAATTAAGAACAGTAAATTTATAATATTTAAATTTGATTGTGAATATTTTTGGGATTTCTGAATATTGTTTGCTTTGTTTGTATTTTCTTGGATTTTGTGTTGCAAGAAAAAGTAAACAAATGAGCAATAAAGAATGTAAAAGAGAAAAAGACCAAGAAGCAAAAAGTAAAAATTTAGAAAATTGCCATGAGAACCCTGAGCACATAAGTAAATCATTTTAGCCAGCAATTGACATTTCACACATAGAATAATGAAGAGATAAATTGGAAAGACAACTTTTAAATCAAAACAATGCATTGTTAGAATTTATAAAATATTTATAAAACTCAAATGGAGCTGAAAAATTTATCATAAAACCCTTAATGCAATATATACCTCTGGTAAAAATATTATAAATTAATAATGTGCTTTAGGACTTTTTAGAATTTAAAAACAGAAACCCTGAAAATCTAGAAATTGCAATGTCAGAATTTTTATAAAATAATGGAAGCATATTTTGAGTTGAAAATTTTACAGAAGCATTCTGAGATCAAATAATTTAGAAAAACAAAATTTCAAAAATAGTAGACTTCCATTGATCTCAATCAAAAATCAAAATCCGAAACCAAAATTTAGGAGCAGTCACTGTTGTCAGAATTTTATCAATTTTTGGTAACTCATCTTTACCTCAAAATTTTACCAGACATAAAAATATATTCAAAGACCATGGTAAAAAGTTTGGCAATTTCCTACTCCCATTTGACAGCAATAAAATCAGAGACTATCTCTTTTGGCGCTTAACCTCACCGCCAAGGGTCCCTGACCCCACATGTCGGCTCATCCCTTCTTCTTCTCCTCCCTCGTGCTTATGATCGAATCGAGGAACTCCCGATCCAGCTTGACCAGCTTGACCAATGCATCTTCTCGTCGCCTGCTCACCACGATGCACCTCTCGCAAAGCTTCAATGCCCATACCTCCGCCGATTGCCGCCACGAAGCCTCCCGCCATTGTTCATCCTTGTCGCTTCGGGAAAGCTCCCGTCCGAGACTCAACTCAACCAGGCCGGTTCATCCACTTAGATCCTCGGCTATATATTGCGCCTCATTGACCGCAATGAACCTCTTGCTACTCTCCTCACTTCTTCCTTTGTTCTCCTAGCTCGCACGCAGAGCCCTCATTCCTTGCCGCCATTGCCAACCTTCGAGCTCCAAACCGAGAGCAATTCAAGCGATAGAACTTCCCATCTTCAAATTCCTTCACTCATAGCATCACTAAGCCCCACCGATCAAAAGCCCTCAAGAAAATCTGGTCTCCTTCATGCGAAATCGAGCCGCCGCCGTGAGCCCCTTCTTCTCCATGGCCGGCCACCGTGGGCGGAGCTCCTCGGTGATTCTCCCGTCAAGGTAAACCCAAAAATAGAATCCACTAGACTCCCTGATGCTCAATCACTTATTCATCCGGGCTCTAATGCATTGATTCTTGCTCCTCACCGACCCGCCATGGCCGCCGCCTGAGCTTGATGCTACCTGCTAACTCTTCCGACGAGTTGACACCTCCCGGATGCGCCTCACCGAGATCTTTCTCTCCCTGCTGCGCTGTCACGAGCATCGCCGAAAGTCGCTCGCCAGCGCCCTAAGCCGACCTCTGTTTCTCTGTCTGCCTCGGCCGCGGGCCACCCATGTCACCAAAATCAAAGAGGTCCCCATTCAAAGGGTAAAACCTGCTTTCAATACTCGTATATGATTTCAACTTTTCTCAACTATTTTCCAACCGAATTGAATTCATTAATGAATATCTTTTACAATTTTAATCAAAACTCAGTGAAATAAATTTGTTAAATCATTTAAAACCCAATAGTATCGAATATGCAAAAATATTCTTGAAAGAGTTCAAATGTGTGAAATTCTAAAAAGAAAATACCAAAATGAGCATTTATGTGTTAAGAAAAAGATTAAATTAGACTTAATCAAAATAAATGAAATTAAATATTTTTGAAATCCTTGTTCTGAAATGAGTTCAAATATATAAAAATATTTATGTTTTAAGTTAGTCTCCATCATCAAATAAATCCATGCTTTAATTCGCTAAAAAGAAATAAGAATTGATAAATTGAAATGCTTAAAGAATATTATTGATTTTAATAATTGTTAAGAATATGATATTCTGATTTTAATGTGTGCTGAAAATGGATAATTAAACACAACTTTTAGGATTTCTAAATAGTTAAACATATGCTCAATTTCAATGCTTCATACTAGTCTTTGTATATATATACACATACTTATGTATATGAACAAAATCATAATTTAGAAGTGTTTCATGGAAAGAATATTAGCAAAGATGTACATGAATAAGTAGAGCCAATCTTAACATATTTTTAAGTATAAGAATTCAGTGATTAACAAAAGTAACTAATTAAGTTTATAAAAGACTTTATTCTTTCGTATGCATATAAACTATTGCGGCCAACACCAGATTAATGTGAAACCGGCTTTAAACACTCTTAGGGTTATTCCCTGCTAACACGTGAAAAATGAATCAAAGATCATGTATTGTGTAGCCACAACTCAAAATGAATCTTGGCCGATTTAAGATTTTCGATATGGTCATTTAGGCTGTTTCAACTGCAGATAAAATAACTCGTCTAAACACTAAAATAGGTGAAATCAGTTTAGTAACACTGTATAAAGTTTATACTACCATATTCTGTAAAAAGAATCATAATCCATTAAGGTTTGCCTATTAATCTCATCGATCAAAACCCTTAAGTGTTAACCTTTTGATTCACTCTTTTGGCCGATTCGATAACGTCAACTCAACAATGCCACTTAAGCTATTTCAACAATGAATATAATGTATCACCAAAGCCTAAAATCTCATGGAATCACTTAGGATTGTTATACAAAGTATAAATTATCTTATTATGAAGAAATAACCATACTTTGTCATGTTTTGCATAATAATCTTAATAGCCAAATAACCCTAAGTTATCACATCGTTTTAGGCCTTAATGTAAATGAATAAACTTTAGGTAATAATGAAGGAATCCGTAGTTAAGTTATTTTTATCACCGTAACCTTCTTAAATATCGTGTAAATTAGTCCAATAGCCTAAATCAAGAGATCTAACTTGCATGAAGCTAACTCTAAGCTTAAATCAATTAAAGATAAAGAACAAGTCATTCATACTCTAATATGATCACTTAAGCATTTTCATTAACTCATAAAGCAGCTCATCTAAATCTGAATTTAGTAAAGAATAGCTTAGAAATGAACTTTAGAGTATAATCTATAGTAATCTAAGAAAATATTCTTATTTCATCTTGCTTCAATCAATCTTAATAGAGCAAAATCCATAAGTAATAAGAATTGGCAAAACTCATATTATGAATAGTAAATCAATGAAACTTGCAACTAATGATTAATTCTATTAGTCTTAACCAATTTTAGCATCTTGAATTCAGTAAAATAAGACTAATAAATTCATAGAAGAGCAATCCTCGCTTTCTCGTAAAGAGTTTTATTTGTTCTTGTTATCTATTTCTTTTGCTCTTATTGAAGTCCTTTATTTGCTATTTTCCGTTGATCGACGAGTAGAACTTGATGCGTTGTCGATTCCGTCGTCATCGCCGCCAACCGCGCTCCTCGTAATCAATGATTAAGCAAGGCAAGCATCCTTTGACCATATTGATCCCAATATTTTATATTCCTTTTGTGCATCAAATTGTTTTATGCATGCTTTACTTTATGTAAATTGCTATCTTGTGGTTTGGTAGATATACTGTTGTCACATGAATCTCCTTTGATGATTATGAACATGTGAACCTTGATAACCTTAGATTAAGGTTAGGCGTTACTTAATGTCATCATGGGTATATCGCTCATATTATTCATGCTTAGCCATGCTTTAGAATCAATGATATACATGATCAAAGCAACATTTGTTTCTGAAAACCTTGGAAATGGCATCAGGTGGTGGGTAATTTTGATTAAAAACCCAAAATGAAACTATGCTTTGATGCGGGCGATTATTGGCAATAGCCGGATGTGCGACAGGAAATGCACGTAGTGTAGGGTGAAGTGTCGCCCGTGTCAATTTAAGGACCGAGCAATGGGACGCTATTGATCCAAGAATTCCGTGCAACCACGAGGGTGAGTATGGGTTAGCCATAGCCTATTAACTTATTTGGACATGGCTTTGCTCATTGGTAGGCGGGAGCTAGCACAGGTATTCCGGTCCGGTCTACCTGACGGGGTATTCCGGTCAGGTCTACTTGCTAATGTAACGGTGTACGCCTTGCCATGGACAGAGACGTGGTGTTGGGTGTGATAAATGTGGATCCACGGCTTGGGTGAGTGTCTCTGTTTTCAGGGCGAGGGTTAACGTCCCGGGCTGGATCAAAGTCATGTCTAGTAATGAACAATGTATGATCGCTCAGCACACATCTATTGGAGGCGTGTGTCGAAATGTTCTTGCAAAAAGGTGGGTCATTCCTTGTGGGTAAAGTTGTACACCTCTGCAGAGTTTAAATCTAATTAATTAGCCGCGCTCGCGGTCAAGGGCACTTGGTGAAGTCATTCCAATGTTAGATTTTGGTATTTTCTGAAAACTGGAGTTTCGGTTTGAAACTGTTTTGGCAACTGTGTTTTATGTCAAAGGGCTGACATTGTTGGATTTCAGGAATTCATGATTCGCCGCTCACGTCATGGAGGACTGTGAGTGTTATTATGCTTTATTTATTTGTTATCAATCATATGCTCTTATAAATTCCGTTTGCAAATAACTTGATTTACAAATTCAATTTCGCTTTATGCAAATTAACTGTAGTAGCCTTTCCTTTGAAATGGCCTGCATATATTATAGGTTTTGCTCAAGTCTTGCTTGAGTACGTAAAGTACTCACCCTTGCCTAATTATATTGTAGGTGGTTTAGTGTTTGAGGCTTCTCCTTGTCCATCGCAAGTTGCGGATTCTTCTTCGTCGTATTCTATCTCAAGTTTATGCTCGGTCGGGTTACTCGGAATTGGATGGGTAAACCACAAGGCTTATTTCTTTTGTCGCTATATTTCTCCGAGTTGTAATATTTAATTGTATAATCGCTTCCGCTTAATTAATGTTTTGTATGGTTGTGATTTCCAATTGTTGTAAACATGTGAGTGCTAGCTGACCGTTTTGATCCAGGAATAGCACAAGAATCACATGGAGGTTCTGCCATTCATCGAAACGGCGTCTCACGATCGCGCCCTTGGTCGCCGTGTAGTCCAGCAGCGTCTTGTTGCCCTTGTACGCGTTGACGGACGACGTGTTGATGATGCTGCCGCCGCGCCGCATGTGCCTCAGCGCGTGCTTGGACATGAACACGTAGGAGAAGACGTTGGTGCGGAACACGCGCTCCAGGCCCTCCTCGGTGATGTCGGTGATGCATGGCCGCTCGTACTGCTCGGCGGCGTTGTTGACCAGCACGTCCACATGGCTGCCGTACGCTCCCGCCACTTCTTCCACCACCTTGCGGCAGTTCTCCTCGTACCCGAGGTCGGCGGGCACCGCCATGGGGTCCCTGGCGCCGGTGCGGCCCTTGATGTCGCGCAGCGCCTGCAGGGTCTCCGCCGCGTCCTTGTCCTCCTGACCCTTCACGTACGTGAACGCCACCGTCGCGCCCTCCAGCGCGAAGCACAGGCACACCGCCCGCCCGATGCCCGAATCGCCGCCGGTCACGATCGCCACCTTGCCCTGCACGCACGTACATATACACATCAACTTATGCCGATCGATCGACATGCTTATTACAGAGAAGGTCTAAATCTCAAATGAGAGAAGACCTGCGAGTGAGCCCAAGGGCAAAACGGTCAGTTCAACACGAAAATGGGCTGAAAATCATTTTAAACCTCCAAAATGGCATGCCAGCGAGTTGCCAACTCTACAGAGTGGCATTTTATAGTGTTCAATGTCCAGAGTGGCATTTGGGCGAAGCCAACTCTTGAGAGTGGCATATTGTCAATTTTCTCGATTCCCTGATAACATTGCTGGTCGATGGGATCATCCTGCAATGGCCAGAACATCAATTCTATTCCATTTTATGGAGAGTTTGTCATCAAGCGAATGTTCTAGTTTCTGTTTCATTGCGGAACGTGTAAAGAGGAACACAGGTAGATTATATTAACTACCAATATATTGCCAATTCTAACTCTTTTCAGAAAACAAAATTGCCAAGTCTAAGCATTGTAGTGCTTTGGTTGATTGGATTTTCAATACACAAGAAGGCGTTGTGTGGATATTTGGAGAGACTTGCAAATTAGGCACATAAAAATATGGAGCATGAGGCTGTATTAATTCTATCTACTTAATCAAATTTCATCCATAAGACAGTCTCTAATTCTTTTGATGCCTTCCTTAGTTAGGAGAGGATTCTTTTCATTTCATCACATAAAGTTAAAGGATATAGACTTGTGCGTGTAGAAGACAGCAACAACACAAGCTGTTGCAAGTACGAAAAAGTGCTGATGAGGCAGTTGAAGTCTTGCCTGTGCCCCTTTGTAGAACACTACCAATAACCAATGGGAGATTGTAATGAAAGCAGGTACGAAGAGACGGACGATGCCGACCATATATAATATCAGCAGTAACTTTGCTTATGTTCTACCTCTCATGAAGAGTTCTTGATGGAAAATGCGATGCATAACAACGAACCCAACAAGACACCAGTTTGTATATATAGGTTTGGGATGCATCGGGAAGCTTAACTTGTCGCTAACTAATAAAGCAGTGTTTTATGTAAGTTAACCCTCTGCCTAGAGCTGGAATGCTAGAGTACTCCACCATTGAATTTCCTCAACTAAGATTGGCATATAGCAAAACATTTTGATTAGATTTCCGGACTAATCAAACTAAAGTGCCTGATAAAAGTAGACCAAGAACAAAGGGGTGAATCTAATGCAAGAAACTAGCAATTGGTCACTTACATAAATTAAGCTACCTTATGCTAGCTTGATCACCATTCATATCCATTATGTAGTATGCATTTATACTCATTCAGTCACGATATCTACCGCCTAGTTTCAAGATTAATCTGCAGCTGCCTAACTGTCTCACATAGACCGGCCAAGCAGCGGTTGGTGCAGCATGATTGGGGATTGCTGCTGCGCGAATTAGGAACTAATTTGAACAAGCCACTCAATCATCAACACTAATATCTAGGATGACCCCTTAGGGCATGTACAATGATATAGACAACTGCTGTCTATAACAAGTTGACATGTCATTTATAGACAGCATTAGAGATAACCCATGCAATGGTATAGACAGCACATTTATGAGTAGATAGCTTCTTTCTACACACAACTTGTCTTGGTTCTCGTGCTAAAGTCGACTCTAGATTAAGAGACGGCTCAACTCTCTATATGCACCCTCTCTCATCCACGTCATTTTTTATCCTACGTGGCAAAGCATAGAGACTACTGATATGTACCATTGTATATGCTCTTATGGTGAGTAGAAAAGCCAACCGTACGTGCTTATTACTTGACTCCTCTAATCACCTATTAGTTTTCGTACCTTTCCTAAAATGTTTCTAGTTACTATGATGATAAAATGCTGAGATATTATACTTTTATTTGATCACATCACAGAAGAAAAGTTCAGTGAATTATGCAATTGCCAAACTTCTTTTATTTGAGGCCACTGGAAGATTTTCCATGCATTTTTTCTTAGCCAGAAACTATTTATAATTATACACAGCAGTAGCACATACAACTTGTGAGTAGGAATGATATACAACCTTAATAAATAATTACGTCTGAAAGATCTCAAAAACTTAATCATAAATAAAGGAATAACTTAAGTTTACTTCACCCGAAGAACCTCACTCTAAAATTCGTATTATGCCTAACTCTTGGTCGGGGAGAGTCGAGCCACCCTGATGGTGACAAAATGAGATTGACTGCAGATCATAAATTTAAATTGGATATATGAGAGCTTTACTTCATCTCTTGAGAGAATTAATTAACAGTTGTTCGAAGGATTGTACATTGCTACATAGTTACATGCCTGGCTTCGCCAAGCACTTTTTTTTTTATCTAAAAGACCATATGTACTTTCTTTCGTGTACTGCAGTACTACATGAAGCCAAGCATGCTGTGCTGAAAAGGTCATTGCAATCCTACAGCCTTACAGTTCTTCAATTACTGAATATATAGATATATTCAATGGTGGCAGACAACCATAGAGCCAGATGAATTTAGCATATCATATATGTACTACCACTTTATTGGCTCTTGCTCTAGTAGTGAAGAGTCCTCGATGGAAATGAAAGTCTTAGAAGTTGACCAACCAGAGGCATTTTTGTCCCTCAAATTATTGGTACCCATATTGAATTGCATAAGGCTTGGGATGAATCAAAAGTTTGGACCAATCACTACCCTTTAAGCCCAGGACCAAGAGGATTCATTCAAGAATTGGTTACCATTTTTTCACCCATTAGTGGTATTGCAAAATTTGTACTAGATCTCTTCTTATTTGTGGTTGGCTTTTATTATCTCATAACAGTGTTGAAAAGTCATTTTTGTTTCTCTGTGTTCTTTAATTGGCCGAAACAAAAAAAAACCCCACATCTCTCAAGCAGGTTCATGTTTTCGCAAAATTTTTGTTCATCTGTGTAGGTCGATGGAGATTCTCTCAGGAAAACTTGCAGACTTTGTGAGAGAGAGGGTGGCAATGGTAACAAATCATACATATATGCTGCATCCTTACAAATTCTCTTCATATGTAGATGCAGGTGCTGAATGCTCTAGTCATGAAGAATCCTTGATGGAAATGAAAGTCTTAGAAATTGTCCAACCAGAGGCATTTTGTCACTCGAATTATTGGTACCCATATTGAATAGCGTAGGCTTGGGATGCACCGGAAATTTTGACCTATCACCACCCTTAAGCCCAGAACTAGGTGCTTTCATTCAAGTAAGTGATCTTTTTTTCATTCATCAGTAGTAGTATTGCAAATCTGTACTAGATCAATTATTACTTGGGATATGTTTTGCTATCTCTTATGTGTCGATATTGATGCTACGTGTTTGTTAATTGGCTGGAAACAGAAACAAGAAATGTACCCAACATTACTGAAGCATGTTCATGTTTTTCTTTAACTTTTGTTCATCTGTGTAGATCGATGGAGACTTTCTTCCGGGAAACTTGTAGGTTTTGTGAGAGAGTGGGTGGTAATGAGAACAAAGGCACATGCAACATCCTTACAAACTGTTAGGGCCTTTACTTGGAGTTAAGTTCTGTCATTTGACCCATAATAACCAACTGGTGTTTAGGCTCATTTGTGTAATCTAAATTAACATACAAAACGTACACACATCTTGACAAAATGAGAACCACTGTAGCTCACAAAATAAGGTACTAAACTGAGCGATGTGCTGCAGCCTTTGCAAAAGTTGTTTTACTTGTTTTCTTCACAGCAATCAACAATTGTAAACTATACCACACTTTCACTTGTTTTTTGTGAGATCATGTGATGAAAAATTGGATGAATGGTGAAATTGGTATTGCAAAGTGATTTTGGTTATAGTATGTGTGGTGCTTATGCATGTGCTATGGTGATATGTTTATTATGCTGGTGATAGCATAATGGTTTTGCTTAATGCAATGCACTCGTGTGAGTGGTTGCATGGATTAATCTTGAGTCAAGTCGTGGACTTGTGCTCGGATTCGTTGTTTGTTAATTCATGTGCAGGTGTTGCTCGAGGGCGAACGTGGTCGATGACGGACCAGAACTAGGTTCATGGAGGAACTAAGGTTCGGGACTAGGTTCAGAGAGGAACTGAGGTCCTGGTGGTCGAGGATGTCATGCGGGACGTTCGGGCTAGAGAACATGCACGTGAAGGCTGGTTAGTCACGTATCATGCAGTGATGGGCTGCTCATGCGTGCAAAGAGATGTTTTTGGCTATGTGGGCCAAGTAGAGATAAATATGAACTCTTTCCATGTTGGAAGTAGAGTTGTATTCAATCTCTGTGTTTGTTTTTGGCCATGTTGGGTCAAGTTGAGATAGATACGAACTCTTTCCATGTTGGAAGTGGAGTTGTATTCAATCTCTTTGTGGTTGCTCTATATAAATAGAGGGAGGTGTCCTCTGTTTATTCTTGAGCAAAAATTAGGGTTTGTACTCTTTTGTGTTGGAGTACTGTTAGACAAAAGAAATAAATTATCACTTTTGGGGCGGCGGCGGCCATTTTTCATTGCGGCGTGAGCGACTTCTTCTGGCGTGGCGACTTGTTCCGGCGTCTTTGCATGCATGTTGTATTGCGGCTGTACTTCCTCGCGTCTGGAGTGCTTCTGGGTGGAGCGTTGTCTCTGCGGCCGGTGACTTAATTATCAAGACTAAGTTTCTGCGGCCGGTGCTATTCTACTCCATTGCTTGCACTTGAAGGATGCGCGACTAGTTGTTTCCCTGCTGGCCTGATTGTTGCATGATCCGGGAGTTTTGGACAATTGCTCTTGCTACAGTAATCTTGTGTTGCTACAGTATATCGCGGATTACTGTTCACACATGATGCGCTATGGTACCGATTCCTGACCCTGTTTGCCCAATTTCGGTTTAGTAGATTGAATCATTGTCCTTTTTATTCAACAAGTTTAATTTTGATTTGATCCATCTAAAACCTTCTTAGGGCATTAATTTAGTGTTCCTCAAAGTTTTGTTGGTTAATCTTTTGTAGATTGTGATTAATCACGAAATTAGGGTTTGCTTGATTTTCGTCATATTCTATCTCAGCAAGCTTGCAGGATTTATAACTTTTGATCCGTAGATCCGATCGACCTGATTCTTATTTTGTTAGATGCGTATTGGAATCTAGTTTCTTCTGTTCAAATTTCAGATCAATCCGACAGCTAGATCTCCGGGAATTCACAATTTACCAAACGCATATACTCTGTTTTGTTGAATACGAAGCAATTATTTGAGTCCGAATTAGGGTGAATTTTTAGTAGATCAAAAATTTGATTTTAGCTTCCGCGCAATCATTCACCACCCCTCTGATTGCTAGTTTAGTTTATATCGATCCTACAAGTGGTATCAGAGCAAGGTTTTTCTAATTAATCTTAACCGGTGATTAGAACCGTAGCGATGGATAGGTATTCGACAAAACCTTGTGTTTTCGATGGTGTTGATTTTCAGTTCTGGAAAGCGAAGATGGAGGCGTATATTCAAGCTCAGGGCTTTGCAATCTGGGAGAAGGTATACAAGCCATATCAAGTGCCCGAGAATGATGAAGTCAATGTAACCAATCAAGCACATGTTGAGGCAAACAAAGAAAGCGCGAAACTGATCATCCAAGGATTGGGAAGAAGTGACTTTGATCACGTAATCCATCTCAAATCTGCATATGAGGTATGGAAATCTCTTTGTGATTATCATGAGGGTTCTAACACTTGTCAAAGAGGTTCGTCAAGATATATATAAAAAAGAATACATGCGATTTAAGATGAAACACGGTGAGTCGCTAGATGATTTCTTTTGCACGCTTTAATAAAATTCTTAGCAATTTGCGTCTTTGTTGGAGTTTGTTTTGATGATGCTGCTAATGCTAGACAATTGCTTGGTGCATTAGACATGTCAATTTGGGAGATGAAAGTTACATCCATTAGAGAATCAACTGTCATGAGTACACTTACTTTAGATGTTCTTTTCTCTAAATTAAAAACTCATGAATTGGATGTTCTTACTAGGAAAAATGATCATAAATCAATTGCACTGACCTCTCAATCTAGCATGTCTCATAATAATGCTTCTTCAAGCTTTGTTTTGTCCTCTTTGTCTTCACTAACTGATGAGCAGATCGAAGAGTTTCCTAAAGAAGATTTGGCACCACTCTCTTCTCGATTTAACAAAGCTTTGCAGAATGTGAGAATGAGAATGAGAGTTGGTGGTGGCCCTCCAAGGTGTTATGAGTGTGGTGACCTCAACCATATTCGATCAAATTGTCCTAAGCTTGCAGGTAAAGCATCAAGGGAGGAGAAGGACAATGACAGAAGAAAAGAGAAGAAAAAGTTTTCTCCAAGTGATAGAAAGAAAAAGAGCTTCATCAACAAAAAGGTTGTTCATCGGGTTCTTTCCGCTCTTGAACAAGTTAATTTGAGCGATGTGGATTCGGAGAGCAGCGAGGACGATGCAACTCCAAGCAAGCATGATTTGACAGGATTGTGTCTCATGGCTAGAAGTGATGAAAGCTTCACCGAGGACGATCATGACAGCGACTTCAATGAGGTAGAACCTTCTTACGATGAATTAACTATTGCTGTTGTTCGTCTTGGAAAATTGCTTGACAAACGCGACAAGAAAATTAAGAAACATGATGTTCTTGTGGAATCTTTGAATGCTGAAATTGCTAGACTTAAATCTTTGATTCCTGATGATGATGCTTGCAAATCATGTGACTTAATTTACAATGAGCTTACTTTGCTTACGAAAGAACATGTTAGCTTGTTAGAGCAAATTAATACTGAAAAGGAGAAAAATGAGAAACTTGTTAAACATGCTAGTTGTTCTATTGTTGATTTGCATGATTCAACTCCATGTTCTAAATGCTCCACACTTGAATTGAAGTTAAATGATGCTAATGGTAGAGTTTCTCAAATGACCAATGATTTGCTCACACATAAGGTTCTTTCATGCTCAACTTGTCGCAAGCAGAAAGGAAAGGTGGACGTTCCATGTAATAACTGTTTAACTCTTTCTCGAAAGGTTGATTACTTGGAAAAATCTTTAGAACGGTTCACTTCAGGAAAGAAAAATCTAAACATGATTTTGGATCAATCAAAAGTCAGTACTCATCACAAAGGTTTAGGTTTTGATTCTTATGCTCATCATAAATCACATGCTCCCACTGTTGTTAAGACACTTGAAAGTGGAAAATTTGAAATTGTCAATGAGCCTAAGAAAACTGTTTTTAAATCTGCTGGACCTGATTCTTTTTTTGTTAGATGTGTATTGGAATCTAGTTTCTTCTGTTCAAATTTCAGGTCAATCGTGACTAGATCTCCGGAAATTCACAATTTACGAAACGCATATACTCTGTTTTGTTGAATCTGAAGCAATTATTTGAGTCCGAATTAGGGTGAATTTTTAGTAGATCAAAAATTTGATTTAGCTTCCGCAATCATTCACCCCCTCTGATTGCTAGTTTAGTTTATATCGATCCTACAAGTTTTTTTATGCCCAAGTTTGTCTAGAGAGTAAGATATTATCTTTCACACTGTACTGCTACTAAACGAGGCATAATGCAAGTGGAGGTAAGCACAGAATAGGATAACATAAAACAAGCCACCTTCTAAAAGAGTCATGTTGTGCACGTCATGGTTATTGCAGATTTACACCTTGCAAGTCCTCAAATCATTGAAGAGGGTCATATCCAATAGAAGAGCACATCCTTACAAGTAGGTGATCATATAGTATATATACACCTCCAAGTTTGCTTGTTCTCTAGTTGCCAATAATCCTTGACGAAAACGAAAATACTGCAAGATTGACATAGGGAAAATTTCCCACTTGAGTTATTTGCATCCAAATAGAACTGCATAGGCTTAGGATGTATCGGGAAATTTGATTGGTCAGAGAGAGGCCCAGTGTCAGGCTAAGGTGTGCCGGACTAGTTTGATCCCCATTCTCTCCCTAACTGCAAAGTCAGACCTCCCGCCAAACTGTGGAAAACAAAGAAAAATGGAAGTTGGAATGGGAATTTTTTTTAAATAATATTATTTTAATTCGAAATTGCGACATTAATACTCGTATTTAAAAAATTGCAGAAATATTATCCGGTCACCAAACCGTTTGGCGATAATAGGGTAGTCGCCATACCAGTTGGCGATAGTAGTCTAATCCCGCGTGTTGCACCGTTAACCCCGCATTAATGATCGGTTTGAACGGGTCTTTGCTTTGGTCGCCACGCCATTTGGCGACTATTATATAGTCGCCACACTGTTTGGCGACAACTAATAGTCGCCATGTCGTTTGGCGACAATAAGCAAACAACTTTTCGGCCGAACGGCCGGCTGCGCTCGCTCGCTCGGCTGCGGAGGAAACCGAAGAAAAAAAGAAGAGCAGCGGCGCTCGGGAGATCGGCAGCGAGGGAGAGAGGGAGAGGGAGAGGGAGGGGAAGAGAGAGAGCGCGTGAGGAGAGAGAGGAGGCGCGGGAGAGAGAGAGAGCGCGGGAGGAGATCGAGAGAGAGGCCGCGCGAGGGAGAGAGGGAGAGGAGCGCTCGGGAGAGGAGGGAGAGAGAGAGAGAGAGGGAAGGGAGGAAGAAGGAGGAAAAAAAAGAGAAAAGGTAATATTTTTGAAATTTTGTTATTAAATTTTTATAGTGCAAAATAATTTAGATATTTTGTCATATTGATGCAATATTAGATAGTTTAGATATTAGAAATTTTAGAAATTGATGTTTATACAATATTAGAAATTTTAAATTTTAGAAATATTAGATATTGATACAATATCGATGTAATATAGCGAGGTTAGATATAGTGCAAAATAATTTGTCATATAGTGCAAAATAATTTGTAATATCTAAAATTTTATAGTGCAAAATAATTTAGATATTTTGTCATATTGATGCAATATTAGATAGTTTTGATATTAGAAATTTTAGATATTGATGTTTATGCAATATTAGAAATTTTAAATTTTAGAAATATTTGATATTGATGCAATATCGATGTAATATAGCGAGTTTAGATATAGTGCAAAATAATTTATCATATAGTGCAAAATAATTTGTAATATCTAAATTTTTATAGTGCAAAATAATTTAGATATTTTGTCATATTGATGCAATATTAGATAGTTTTGATATTAGAAATTTTAGATATTGATGTTTATGCAATATTAGAAATTTTAAATTTTAGAAATATTTGATATTGATGCAATATCGATGTAATATAGCGAGTTTAGAAATTTTAGATATCGATGTAATATAGCGAGTTTAGAAATTTTAAATATTGATGCAATATAGCGATTTTAGATTGTTCATAGGAAATGCTTGTCCCGCGGGCCTACGAAAACCCCTAAGTGGCCACGATTTCTGTGGTTTCATGGCCGTGAGTGCCTTTTCCGATTTTCGCAACTTCCTGTCGGGGCAACGTCTGGCTATCTCGCCCATACGTAAGTAGTAGCACACGTTGCGTAGGTCGCTCTTGATTTTTCTCGTATTTTTTGGACTGGATCCGGCCTGTCCCGCGGGGTTGCGAAAACCCTTAAGTGGCCACGATTTCCATTGTTTCGTGGCCGCGAGTGATTTGAGTCGCAATTCCAATCCGCGACAGAACTGCGACTATTGAGACAAAGAGGTATGTCAATTTGGAATTGCGACTATAGGGTATTTCTGTAATTTTTTAAATATGAGTACTTAGGCCAGAATACTAGCCGCATACTAAACACTATTACTTAGGCCGGAGTACTAGTCCGATATTATCGCCACACTGCTCGGCGACTACTAGTAGTCGCCACACCGCTCGGCGACTACTAGTAGTCGTTAAACCGTTTGGCGACTATAATAGTCGCCGAAGCGGTGTGGCGACCACTTCTCGACTCGCCACAACCGATCGTCACGGTTCAAAATGCGGATTAGGATATTGTCGCCAAACCGTTTGGCGACTACCTTATTATCGCCAAACGGTTTGGCGACTACACTATTATCGCCAAACGGTTTGGCGACCAGATATTATTTCTGCAATTTTTTAAATACGAGTATTAATGTCGCAATTTCGAATTAAAATAATATTATTATAAAAAAATTCTTGGAATGGTCATTGCCATCACTATCTATAACAAAACAGTTTGTTCACTGTAAGTGATCATTTCTCATTTGTTATGTTCTTTAGTTTTCACACATTTGCACAAGATCTCTTTGTTCTGTGAATTGGTTTTGCTAATATATGTAACAGCAAAGCTCTAATTTGCAACTATTTCTTTGTTGCTTGGCACCGAAATTAAGAAAAGTACCAAATATTACATGTCCATGTTTTGTCTCCATTTTTTGCTCGTTAATTTGTACATTGGTGGATGCATTGCTGCATCTGCGACAAGCATTCAATAAAAGTCCCAAGTGCCAACAGCCACAAGTGCTGTTCAGCTCTGGATCACAGTCCAATAAGAACTAGTAAAGAAGCCAGGCTCTGAACTTAAGACAGCCTGGAAGGCACCTGACTGGCTGACTGACGAAAGACTTGCCATTGCACTGTAGAATCGGATGGCGTCAATCAGAGGGGGGTGAATGATTGCGCGGAAGCTAAAATCTTATTCTTAAACTTTTTGAAACACCCCAATTCAAACTCAAATTGCTTGAAGACCGGTTCACGAAGTTGGGAGACCAGTTTAGAAGTCTGGGCGACCAGTAGAGCACTTGGACGACCAGTAGAATACTTGGGCGACCAGTTTGAGCACCTGGGCGACCAGTAGGACACTTGGGCGAGCAGGTTGGGCACTTGGGTGACCAGAAAAGCACTTGGGCGAGCAGGTTGGGCGAGCAGGCGAGCAGGTTGGGCGACCACGTTATCAATCGGGCGACCAGTTCAGAAAAACTGAAATTCCTAGAGATCCAACCGTTGGATTAATGTAAAATTTTAACTGTAGAAACTAGACTCAATTCTGCAGCTAACACAAAAAGAAACAGGTCAATCGGATCTACGGATCTAAAGTTATGTCCTTTGCAAGATGACTGAATCCGGGCGACCACGCGAACAGTCGGGCGAGCAGGACATCAATCTGGGCGACCACAAATTACAGAAGATCTAACCGTTGGATTGATGTGAAATTTTAACTGTAGAAACTAGATTCAATTACGAATCAAACCCAACAAGAATCAATTCGATCAGATCTACGGATCAAAAGATATTACCTTTGCAAGATGATACCTTTGCAAAGAACCGAACTCCGTGATGAACTTCGTGACTGCTGTGATGAACAAAACTTCAAGCGATTGATCAACTATATCGAAGCCAAGAGCATAATTTCAATTTACCTGTTCAAATTATATTGACCACAGATACTTACCCCACAACCACAAGGGGTCCCATGGCGGGCTAAATAGGCTAGTTCGCCGCCTCTGGATCCCTGGCTACCAGCCAACCATATGTTGATTTTTTTCTCGTTTTATGGTATGGTAAAACAACAACAACAATATTAAGCAAGTACTCCCTCCGTGTTGGTCACAAATACATGTCATTTTGGATATCAACAAGAGGTTCTCGAAACACAAATTTGATCACTAATTTATATTGTAACATATTTATAAAACCTATATTATGAAAGTGTTTTATAATTTTTATATATCCGATCTAAATATTTTAAAAGATATTGATAGTTAATGTTTCAAAAGATTGACTATACATAAGCCAAGATGACATGTATTTGAGACCGAAAGGAGTACTACATTGTTGCCTTGATATATTGATCAGATGAGCAAAAGATAGCAAGTAGGATAGACAGATTGGCACCAAGAAATGTTGCATCATGGCCTGCAGCACAGCAGTCGGATCTTACTAGATGGACGGCACTGATTAGAGCTTCTCATTGAATAATTGTTGCCATGAAGGATAGTACAATTCTACAATTCTACAAGCATATATACGACTATGCAAGGTAAGGCACTGTTTGCACAAAAGGTAGCTGCAGCCTTGTCAGTATCCAATTAATGAACACAGACAAACAGTTGCCTCACTGCATACAATTTCGCATGTCTTGATTGGCCGAACGGCGAAGCCTTAATGCCTGCCTCATGCAGTCCAAGGGCGGTGCGGTGCGTACGTGTTGCTACTGAAGAAGATCCACGGCTCGCCGCCGCCGACCGCACGCTGGAAAGGGAGATCTAGGCGTTGCAGCCTTGCATGCGCCGGCGAAGATGAGCCTCGATCTACCGGCGCTTACTACTGCCTTTGAAACCCAACCCTGCAGGATGAGCACCAGATGTGGCAGAGCTCAGCATGGCGGCAAACCGGCCGACGGACTGCCCAGAGATGCTGGCCGGAGCGCTTCGAGCGTGATGGGTGCTTCTCCATTGGGTACCGTACGTCTCAGCTACGCCGAGAATGGGGTGAGCACTTCGCTAGTGATGCACCTAAGCTTTACCTGTTCAGAGTTGTTGACAGTAAGTTCAGAGTCTCGCCTTAATTTAGGTATGGAGAGTGTCAGAGTGAACAGGATCATGATGCGATCTGAGTTAACATGCAAAACATATATACACACATTTGTGCCAAAATGTTACAAGGTATGATTCTCTGGTATTTGATGATTCGATCCAGCGATCTGAGGAGATAGAGATTGAGGAGTTTTTCGGTCAGTTATGGGCCATACCCCTTTCGTCTGAAAGTTCTAGGGTTTCTTCTAGTCCTGATGCGATTTTTTGGGTCCGGAAAGAGCTGGTCCAATCCAAAAATTTCCTCCTGAGTGATTGTTTCCCTGTGAGGAGATCCGATCGATTTGATTCTGCCCCAACTCGGATCAGCTTCTCGAAGGATCTGTGTTCGCTGAATCTGAAGAGGAGTTTTGCGGAGGTGGTGAAGATGGCGGATGGGCAGGAAGGCGGTCACTGGGTTTGGCAGCCCGATCCTCGGCCGCCGCATTTGCCGCGGCAGAATCCACAGCAACAACTTCAGCGCCAGGCTCTACGTCCTCCGGTTGGCCAACACCAACACCTCCGACCTCCACCGCCTCGGGGTTCACTAACAACGCGTCCATTGGCCGTAAGCGCCACCAGAGTTCGGCCTCGGCGAAGATCGATGCGACCTCAACAAAGAAGAGACACGTCTGAACCAGCCACATAACAGTCGGCCCCCTCAGCAGAGTTTGGACCAAGGTATGAAGGATGATCAACTCAAAATTGACCCTAGATATAGAGCCTTGACTTGCTTTAATTGTGGAGAACCTGGACATTTTGTTGGTATTTGTAAGAAGCCCAAAGTTTGCTTTATATGTGCTGTTCCGGGTCATCATATGAACATTTGTAATGCTTGGTCTAAGCCAATGCCTCAAGCTGTTTATTTGGGCAGTGCTGGTAGAGGATTAGGTTTTTACCATTTGGAAGTCCCTTCTGCTGAGTCTACTCAATGGTTGAATATGAAGAACTGCGGTATTGTGAAGGTCAATAAAGGGAATATTACTTTAGCTGAACTTGAGCAAGAACTATCTGAGATTTATTGCAAAAAATGGCCATGGCAAATTAGAGAACTGGATGTTGACAAATTTCTGGTTAGATTTCCTCCACATAGGAAGGTTGCTGATATTAAGAACTACCCTTCATTCAATCTGAGAAAGGAGGGTGTGGAAGTGGAAGTACTGGAGTGGATTGGTGAATTAGAGCCTTATGGTGAGTTAAAAGAAGCTTGGGTGCAGATTAGGGGTATTCCCCCTCAATGGTGTGATTGGAATGTTTTTTCTCAGATTGCATCTGGCTTTGGTATTATGAGTGATGTTGACTGGGCTGTTCTGTTCAAGTCTTTTTATGAGGTAGTTAGAGTTAAAATAGCCTGCAGAAATCCTAGCCAGATTCCTTTGGAGAGACTTTATGAAATGAATAAGAAATTATATTTGCTATCTTTTGTGGTTGAAGGATTTGAGCAAGGTTCAGATGACTACCAAAAACCTGATAATGGTGATGATGATGATGGTCATGATGAGGGCAATGAGGAAGAGGATGATTTAAGTGATCATAATAATGAGAAAAGTGTTATGGAGATTGACAAATCAAAAGGTAAACAGAGTGATTCTCATGCTGTTCAGAAAAGTATAGATGGTTCTTCTGTTAGATGTAAGACGGCTGTTGTTCTGGATGAGGAAGGAAATCAGATTAATCAGGAAGAACAGCTTTTCCAGTGTTTGAGCAACAGTAAGGAAATGAATGATAAGTTGGAGACCAGAGCTTATGTGGGTGAGTTTGTGACCCCTAAGCAGAATATCAGACCTTTTGGGAAAGACATTGATAGTGAAAGTAAAGAAAGATTTGTGGAACTTTTGGAAGAGACTGTTTCAGGGCATTCTCAATGGGATAAGTTCAGAACTCTTGCTGCGGGTAGTCAGATTGAGGAAAATGCTTATTTGTTGAGGGAAATGGAATTGGCTGATACTGATTCTGAAGAAGAGAATGTGACTGTAGAAGAGACGCCATTTCAAGATTTGGGCGATATGGGTGGAGAAATGTTGACTGAATTGGCTGCTGATACACAAGGAAAGGAGTTGGAGGTTCAATTTAGTTCCGAGGGGAGTTGTCACAAAAAAGCAGAACCTGCTTGGGGTCCATCCTTGAGGATGATTCGACCCAGGAGGCTGAAGGAGGATGGGAAAACAGTTCTGCAGAGAGCGCAGGATTATGCGAAGATCAAGAATCTGGAAATTCAGAATACTTCTAAGTGTGGTAACTCTTTCAACTCTTTGAGTAATGATCATTTAATTAGTATGGCCTCTAATGTTGATGTGAATTTGGGTATTAGCCCACAAAATGTTATGGAGAATGTTGAAAAGATGAAAAAAGCTGAAGAAAAAAAGATTATGGCTTTTAAAGCTAATAATCCTGATATGTTTCTTCCTGTTGTCTTAGAAGAAAGTATAGATCATAATGATTTCCCTCCATTGATGGGTAAGTCTCCTCAAAAATCATCTCCTGATATGGGATATGTCGATAGGAGTGGGGAAAGGTCTTGGTCTCAGGTAGTTAAGCATAATACTCAAAAGTTTATTAATGAGGGAGCATTCGGAATATTAGAGGCCCTGAATAAAACAGCAGGATTAATGGTTTGTCTCGATTTTGTTCTTGAAAACAAATTAGACTTTGTAGGTATTCAGAAACTAAGAAAGAAAAGTTTGAGGATAGTATGTGAAAGCTATTAGGAGTGATTTTGATTGGAATTGGCTACCCGCTAATAATACTACCGGTGGTCTTTTGGTTGGAGTTAGCTCTATGAAGTTTGAAGTGATCGCATGGCGTAACTTTAAGTTCTGCGTGTCTTGCATTATCAAAAATAGTTTTGATAACTTTAGTTGGAGATTAGTGGTTGTTTATGGCTCCCCTTACGAGGAGGGTAAACAAGACTTCTTGAATGAACTTCATTTTATTATGAGTAGTTGGGATGGCCCTACCATTTTGGTGGTGATTTTAATATCGTGAGGAGCCAATCTGAGAAAAGTAATGGGGTGATTAATCACCATTGGGCTTTCCTTCTTAATGATTGGTGTAATAGTTGGGGATGTTAGAGTGGAAGAATTCTACTAGAACTTTTACTTGGTGCAATAATCGACTCAAATTTATTATGTTCGCTCTTGATAAAGTCTTTGTCACTACTTCTTTTGATATCCATTATCCTAGGGCTATGGTCAAAGCCGGATCTAAAGCTAGCAAAGACCATGTTCCTTGATTCTTGATTTTGGTGATGTTCGAGTAGTAGTCAAAAACTCTTTAGGTTTGAAAAGTGGTGGTTGTGTAAACCGGACTTCATTGAGATGGTTGAAAAACATGGAATTCTCCCTGCCTTGAGACAGATCCTTTAGAGAGATGGCAAGTGAAGATCGAAAGTCGAGAAAAAAATTAGAGGATGGGCTTTGAATGCCAACTCGGATATGAGAAAGTATAAAGCTGATTTAATAAGAGAAATAGATATGTTGGACTTGAAACAAGAATCTTCTCAGTTATCTGAGAATGAGAAAAATAAGCTAAAAGACATGGTGGAAGAGTTGAATAAGATTTGGTGTTTTGAAGAGATTAAAGATAAGCAACGATCTAGAGATAGGGATATTAAAGAGGGTGACCGTAATACTGCATACTTTCATGCAGTTGCTAACCAAAGAAGGAGAAAAAAACATATTAATGTTCTGGACGGACCTGATGGTCCTGTGGAGGATACTAAGGATATGTTAGTTCTAGCTGTGCAATTCTACAAAAACTTGTTTGGTGCTGAAAACATTCTTGATATATCCTTAAATGAGAATTTTTGGGATGCTGATAGCCGTATTAAAGATGAAGAAAATGGGTTGTTGGAAGCTCCTTTTTCTGAATCTGAGGTCAAAGAGGCTGTTTTTGGCTCTTATGCTGATGGGGCTCCGGGTCCTGATGGTTTCTCTTTTATGTTTTATCAGAAGTTTTGGAATCTGGTTAGAAATGATTTTATGGCTTTGGTTCACTGCTTTGAAAATGGTTCCCTGAATCTTTCTAGACTGAATTATACCTTGATTACCTTGATTCCAAAAGAGAATGATGCTAGAAGTTTAAAGAAATTTAGACCTATTAGTTTGATCAACTGTAGTTTTAAAATTTTCTCTAAACTCTTGAATAATAGGTTGATTAAAATTGCTGATAGAATTATTTCTCCGAATCAAACGGCTTTTATTAGAGGTAGATTTATTCTTGAGAGTGTCATGGCTGCTCATGAAATTATCCATGATGTGGTCAGAAATAGAGGTCAAGGTGTTATTTTAAAGCTGGATTATGAAAAAGCTTATGATAGAGTTTTCTGGCATTTCCTTATTGATATGCTGAGAAGTAGAGGTTTTAGTGATAAGTGGATTGGCTGGGTCAGACATGTGGTGTTTGGGGGTTCTGTGTGTATAAGAATTAATGAGGAAAATAGTTGCTTTTTCAAACCTGGGAAAGGTCTGAGGCAGGGAGACCCTCTCTCTCCTTTGCTTTTTAATTTGGTTGTGGATGTTTTTTCTAGAATGCTTAGTAAAGCTGCTCGTTCTAATTTGATTACGGGTTTGATGACAAGTATCTGTGAGGGAGGTATAATTAGCCTGCAATACGCGGATGATACTGTTCTTTTCCTTGAAAATGACTTGGAGAAAGCCAGAAATTTTAAGTGGTTGCTCTCCTGCTTTGAGCATCTTTCTGGTATGAAAATCAACTACGATAAAAGTGATTTGATGTGTATTGGTTTGAATGGTAGGGAGCAAAATGAGCTTGCTAGGTTATTCTGTTGTAATTTGGGCTCTTTTCCGTTTAGATATTTGGGGGTTCCTTTGCATTATGCTAGATTGAGGAGAGAAGATATTCAACCCATTATTGATAAAGTGATTAAGAGAGTTGTTGGTTGGCGGGTCGCTTTTTGTCTTACTGATGGTAGGTCAATTTTTGAAATCCTGTCTTGCTAGTATTCCCATTTACTTGTTGTCAGTTATCAAATTTCCTAGATGGGCAATTGAGGAAATTAATTCCCAAATGGCTCACTTCTTTTGGAATGATGGTGATCAGAAAAAGCATTACCATTTAGCTAATTGGCAGTTGGTTGCTCAGAAAAAAGAGTATGGTGGTCTTGGGGTTCCTGATTTGAGCACTCGAACTTATGTTTGTTGGCCTCTTGGGCATCTAGATATTATTTGAGAAAAGATAGTCTTTGGAGACGGATTGTGGATAATAAGTATCGACTAAAATCCAAACCTTTTTGTTGCCCCGATACTAATACTTCTCCCTTATGGAAAGGTGTGATTTGGGCAGCTCGTGCTGCAAAAATGGGTTACCTTTGGAGAGTTGGTGATGGTAAGAGTATTAGGTTTTGGGAGGACCGTTGGTTTGGTAATTCTAGTTTAGCTATACAATTTTGGCCTCTTTATGTGATTGTTAATGAAAAGAACATCTCTATTCGGGATGCTTGGGATGGTATAAATCTGAGACTCACCTTTCGAAGAAATGTCTCTCAGAAACTTATGGATATGTGGTATGAGGTTTTGGGTATTGCTGAATCTATTATCTTTACTGATGATATTGACTCTGTAGTTTGGCAGTTCAATTCTAAAGGGACTTACAATGTTCAATCTTTATATGCAGTGTTAAGTTTTAGAGGAGTGCAGCAAATCTATATTCCGGCTCTTTGGATGATTACCGTTCCACCTCGAGTTCATATTTTTCTTTGGTTGTTGGCCCATAATAAATTACTGACTAGGGATAATCTCATCAAAAGGCAAAAAGTGGAGGATATTAGTTGTTTGTTCTGCTCTGAATCTGAATCTATAGTCCACTTATTCTTTGATTGTTGTGTGAGTAAAGTGGTTTGGCTTGCTATGGCTGATATTCTGGAGATGAATGTAGGTGACTCCTTTGAAAATGTTGCTCGTTGGTGGATCAGTAGAAAGAAACATGCGGTGGTGAATGTTTGCTCTTCCGCTGTGCTCTGGACCTTATGGAAACTAAGAAATGCTTTGTGTTTTCAGGAGGAACGTTGGAGAGATGTTCGAGTGGTGCTGAGTCAAATAGCAAAAAGATTAAAAAGTTGGTTGGTGCTGCTGAAGGAAGATCAGAAAGCTCAGGTGGTAGAGGTGGTAAAAGAACTGGAAAGAAAGGCGGCTGGTGTGCTGATGCTTGGCTGGAGTCCAGGTATTATTGCAAAAAGCTCAGGTCGGGTGGATTGTCAGATCATGACAGAAAAATGTGTGTTGGTGAATCGGGTCCATACTCGTTGCCTGGAAGAAAGTGAAAATCATGAAGACCTTGATAGTCAGTTTGCAAGATCTACACAATCTAGATGTAGTCGAAATGGCTTTGCTTTTGATAATGGTTGAGTGCCCTGCTGTTTGGGTCTGGAAGCAATCTCACTGAATATACGTCTGCATGATGTCCGGGGAGTAGTTTACTAAGTGAGCTGGTAGTGTTCTTTTTGCCGAAACAAGATGATGACTTGACCTGGCATGGTGCTGGAGCTTCGTTGTTAGCAGTCTAGCGTTTTTTGGGCATTAGCTTGGGTAATTTTCCTTTTGGTTTTGCCTCTGGATGCTTGTTTAGGTGAATGAAGGGATTTTCGTTTTCGGAGTCAGTCTGTCAAGAGGGTCCCTGTGTGGTCTTGGTGCTGCTTGTAATCACCACTGGATATACCTTGTGCTTGTTTCTTAATGGAAACTGGGTCATCAATTTGATGCCCTTTTGCTCTAAAAAAACATTTGTGCCAAAATGCGATCGATCTACTGTAGATCATGCTTCGGAGATGTGAGAAATTTAAAGAAACTGGTAAGTTTTTGTCTAAAAAGTCGTATAAAACCATGAAATGTGCCGCCTAATAAGAGAGTGCCATGTTGTGCACGCAACGATAGTTGCACATATACACTACCATCTAGGATCGTATCCTTGACAGCCACAATCATCACCGCCAAGGAATAATAATACCATGATGGGTAATAAGATCCTATTTGGTAGAACTCTATAGATCCTAACTCTACCTTAGATCTAGAGCTTACAGGCTAAAATAAAGTGAATTATGTTTATATTTTTAGCTTAAAATATAAATAAAATGATCCACCTAAACACTTTTTGTGTACCTATAACTCCAGTACTATAAACTTTTGGAGTTAGGAATACCCTGTTCTACCAACTCCACAGATTTTGGTGGAGCTGGAGCTATACCAAACAACCCCTAAAATGCACATCAAGGAAATAATAACCGTCATAGAAAATAGAGATTCTTGACGGTGTTGAAGCAACCGACAGGGAAATTACAGTTTTCTTGACGTTTAACACCCACGCCCTTCCTTGCCTCTACCGCCAAGTGAAAAATTCCTTCCCAAACGTGCTATGCGAAAAAATGAGGGAATTCGCCCCCTTCCTCAGCACACGATCATTGAAGCAACGCGCCATTTTTTCTTTTTTCTTTTTAGTGGCTGACAACGATGGCCCACCTTCTAGTATTGTTTTTTTTGGTTGAAAGAGTGGCACGAGCTTTGCCTTTTATTCAAAAGAGAGTAAGAACAACATTCAGTAGTTTAAAACAGAATTAAAGAGAAACATTGAGAAAACCTAAACCAGCCACAGCGCTGATTGACCAAAAGGAGGCCAGATATAAAGGACTAAAGCACGAGATGGCACTCAAATTTGTGTATGTGGAGTCAAATTCGTTCCAATTCCTCACCCACCTCAAGCCACTCAAACCACACACACAAACCCTAATCCCAAAATTCAGCCATCTCCACCACCTCCAGCTCCATCCATCCCCACATAGACCCACCCAATCCCACCTAGTTATCCACCGCAAGACCTCCAATCCCCACCTCCCGACACCGTGCTGCTCCTCCACCATACACATGTGGTGCAAGAGCAGAGATAAATGGGCATATTATAAACTATCACTCTAGAGGTTGCATATTCTGGATGGAAATGAAAAACTTCGGGACTGTTCAGCCAACTGAACATGGCTTTGCACTCAAGTTGAGCGGTATAGGTTTGGGATGCATCAGGAATAATTTCACCAATCATTGTAGTGCGAAACAAGAACCATTGTGCAATTGCTGAGTAAGTGACCCCTAGCCTTTTCCATTTGTTATTTTTACGGGTCACTGAAAGTTCATATGATATTATCTTCTATTCCTTGACATTAGTCGGCATATAAACAATTCTTTTTATATTTTTGCTCTTTGTAGATTGAAGCATTCCCCTATTCAGGACTGCATAACCATCACCTGTTCTCGTGTTCATGGATGCAGCTTCTCGATGCTATTATCATGGAAAATTCATCATGTATGAAGTCTGACTTATATGGCAAGTATGAAGCTGGAAGTAGCAAAGAAGCTCGAGCCTTAGCAGAACAAGACAGGAAGGGAAGGAGAAGGACAGAAGGAAACTTAATCAAAGTCTTATGGTAAAAATCATTATCAGAGCCAAACAGGAAATTACATGCTCTGAACATGTAAATTCTTGGAAGAAACAACTTCTTTACTTAAAAACACATAAACGAGATTGAGAAAGAACAAACTGAAATATCAAGATATTGTTGTTCTAGATCAGAGACGTGGGGGAAAATGAGCACACCATGATCACTTACAAAACCATGTTATGCACTTAAAGCAGTTGCAGACCTCTGGTCCTGCAGATGCCAGATTTTCATAACGGACGGACAAAAACCATGGAGATATACAGACTGCATATGCCACCAGTCGGTCGTATATATGTTCTAGTTACAAAGCATTTTTAGGAAATGCAACGCTTGGAAATCACCCAATAGAAAGATACTTCTCCTACTAGAATTACGTTACCTAGATTGGCTCACAGTTTTGGGATATTGCGGACTTGTTATCAACAAGGAGCATGGCGGTGTCGGGTTGTCGGTCTAGTAAGTCCCCAAGCAAACGACCGAGCCAGATCCTTTGGCATGCAACGGTCGTCGCAGCAATGTAACTTAACTTTGCACGAAGAGAGGGCCACTACCTTCTGCTTTTGTGATTACCAACTGATGGGCAGTGGCGAAGCCAGAATTGAAATAGAGGTGGGCTCAAAGCCTTATTGGAATAAACTAAATTGAGACAAACAAAGCAATTATAGTATTGTAAAATTAAAATTCATACATAAAGAAAGGAAAAGCATAGAAAAAAGCAAAAATCCTTACTTGATCTCTAATTTCATTAGCATAATCTTCTTTTGGCATGCGAAGAGCCGGATCGGCAATAATTTCATTCGTATTCAATTCTAGTCAAAGCATCTTTAGTTGAGTAGCACTCTCATCGGTTGGGGGAGTACTACTTGAATTACTTGTGAAATAATTGTGTAAAGTTCGTTTCTCCATTAGTGCAAATCTACGAATAAATACAATTATAAATGTGTAAGCATAATACAACTATATTACCAACAACAGAGCCTAGAGCACATTGTACATTTGTATGGTATATTTGTAATTTTTATCAATGTGTAACAATATGAGTGTATAACAGTATGGATACGATATATTGATATTTGATAGTATATAATATATTACTAATTTACTATATTACCAATTTACTTATTTACCCATTTACTCAGTGATCTCATTTACCTAATTACCATTTATAGCCTGTAGGATACTAGAAGAGATATCACGATTGATACAGTGACCTCTAGGATGTTTGATACCCTCTAGACAACATTAACTATCAGCAAGACCATCTATGTGCTGCAGTGGTCAGTGCGGGCTGCTAGTGGTGGAGCCGCTGGAGAGTCCAGACTCCAGAGCGGGAGAGCGGCTATAGGGGCTTAGCAACGGCGGAGGGTAGGCTCGGGTCTGATGGAGCCCACCCCTTGGATTTGCCCCCGCTGATGGGGCTCGATCCAAAGAAGAAGAAAACACGAGTTGTGCTATTTTGATCGTCGACGTCCCCAACCATGTTTGCATCACTATAGCCGATCAAGCGCTGAGCATCGTCAGCCTTGCTGTAGTGGCACCCGTAGCGGCGTGTTCCAATAATGTAGCACAGTAGATGCTTCACAGCACTCATATGCTCAGTGGTCGGAGCCTCCATGAATATGCTCACGTAACCCACCGAGTAGGTGATGTCAAGCCGAATGTGCACTAAGTAGCGCGAACTCCCCACGATGCTTCTGTAGAGCTTGGCATCAGCGGGAGGATTAGTGTTTGATTTGCTCAACTTGACCCACGCCTCCATAGGCATGTGAACTGGATTACATCCTTCCATGTTAGCTTTCTCCAAAATCTTTTGCGTGTAGGCTGCTTGGTTGAGGGTGATGCCGTTTTCATCCTGGTGTACCTCGATGCCAAGGTAATAATTGAGCAATCCGAGGTTGCTCATTTTGAAGAGCTGCTTCATCTCGCCTTTGAACTTATCGATCTCTGACTGATGTGTGCTAGTGATGATGAGATCATCGACATACACCCCCAAAAAAGGTGTAAGCTCTAGTGCCGCGCATGTACACTATGTGATTGGAGTCGCTCTAGTAAAACCCAAGTGATAGTAAGTTGCTGCCCAACTTGGTGTTCCACGCACGCGACGCTTGCCAAAGGCCATACAGTGCCTTTCGTAGCTTCGGTACTTGGTGCTCGTGGGCGTCAACGACAAACCGAGGTGGCTGGGTGACATAGACATCCTCCTTAAGATCACCATTCAGGAAAGCCGACGTGATGTCCATGTGGTGCACTGCCAACCATGATGCACCGCGAGTGCGATCAACTAGCTAGCGCACCGAATCTAGACGTGCCACCGACGCAAACACTTCATCGAAGTCCATGCCAAGGCGCTACACGTACCCCTTGACGACCAGACGTGCCTTATGTTTGATCATGGCAACATGCGAGTTTTTCTTCAACTTGTAGACCCACTTGAGTCTAATGGGATGATGGCTTGTAGGTAAATCGGTGAGTTGCCACGTACCATTTTCTTCGATGGACTCCACCTCATCAAGCATTGCGCGACACCAGCACTGGTGTGGCTTTGCCTCTGTGAAGTTCATGGCTCCTCTCCCTCTACGAGATGCAGCTCTTCGGCATCGAGCTTATGTACCTCAGTGATGTCAAGGATGTTCTAGATGCTCCGGTAGCATCGTGGCCATCATTGTTGTCAGAAGGAGGCATGGCTGCCATTGGTGGCGAGACGAACTCCATAATCCCTCCTGACATTGTTAGATTTCTCTTATCGATGCTAGCAAGGAAAAAATTCTTTCAATTTGTGCTGCTTCAAATTGATGCACCGTTTTGTGATTTCTTGCTTTCAACCGAATACAAAACACCTGCTTCTATAGCAAAACAAAACATCCGATTCTAACCTGTATACGGCTAGCACAACGTCTAGCAAACAGCAGACATGCATGCTATACAGGTGAAGATAGAGGTGGGCGTTGTGCCGGACCGGGACCGACACAGGCTCATCATGCTTCATTCCTAAACCGTGCTGGGTCGCAACGGTCCATCGTACTCACTGTGCCTGGCCGGGCTAACCCGACTCACTTTCGGTGAGCCTAGGCACGGCCCATTTGCACTTCGTGCCGTACCGCCCAGGTCTGGCTAATTTATACTATTGCTATGAGAGAAAATGACCACGGCACTACTACAAAAAACCTCTTTCTTATCGGTCTATCACTGTCGGTTCAGCTAGAACCGACAGTGATAACACTTTTACTACCGGTTCATAAGCTAAACCGACAATGATACTATTACAGTCGATTCTTCTTAAGAATCGGCAATGATAAATTATTATCACTGCCGGTTCTCAACAAGAACCGGCGGTGATAATGGAGGAAGTTTCACTTCCGGTTCAGAATCAAGCCGGCAATGATAATATTTTTTGAAAAAATCATAACTTTTGCATACGGAGTCAGATGGAGACAAAATCTATATAAAAATTGTAGCTCTCGATGAGATCTACAACTTTGTAGTTGACAACTTTTTTATTTAAAGTCATTTAGGCGTCCAAATAATCATTGAAATTTTCGGATATGAAGGGATAAAAGTTGTCAATGATTATTTGGATGTCTAAATGACTTCAAATAAAAAAGTTGTCAACTACAAAGTTGTAGATCTCATCGAGAGCTATAATTTTTATATAAATTTTGTCTCCATCAGACTCTGTATGAAAAAGTTATAATTTTTCAAAAATATTACCACTGCTTGTTCGGAATTCGAACCGTCAGTGATACTATTATCACTGCCGGTTCGGAATTGAACCGGCAGTGATAATATTTTTTGAAAAATCATAACTTTTGCATACGGAGTCGGATGGAGACAAAGTCATGTCTCCATCCGACTCAGTGATCTAAAGATGATTTTCAATATATATCACCATGCTCAACAGCGAGATAATATTTTTGAAAAATCATAAATTTTGCATACGGGGTCAGATGGCGACAAAATTTATATGAAAATTGTAGCTCTCGATGAGATCTACAACTTTGTAGTTAACAACTTTTTTATTTAAAGTCATTTAGATGTCCAAATAATCGACAATCGTTGAAACTTTTGGATACGAAGGGATAAAAGGAACATATATCTTATAGTGGTTGAGAAATGTGTGTTAGGTGAGATGGTAAGGGGAGTCCATGCGAGACAGCAGGTCATGAGTTTGAATCTTAGCAACCGTATGTGCGTGTATTTCACGCGAAAATCGCGTGACTTGTGACTTTGCGACGCGCGACCGTGCGTAGTAGTGTAAATACAGGTTGGTCCAGGTGCAAATAAATTTATTTCTGATTTTACCTAGTGATTTTTGGATTTATACTATCACTACCGGTTTGTTTGAGAAACAGCAGTGATAATCTATATCACTGCCGGTTCTAGAACTGGCAGTGATAGTCTGACTATCACTGCCGACCACGCATTACCGGTTCCAATATTCGACAGTGATGCCAGTTTGGAACCGGCAATGATGTAGAGTTCTGTAATGGTGCGGATTGATTTCTTTCTTTATCTGTCTAGGACTTCTTTTTTCTCCGGTCGAAACAAAATCCTATTGTGTTTATTCTTCTCAATTTCCTTGATTCGGTTGCTCCTTTCAGTTACATGCATGCAACCATGCATTTACTCCTTGATTTGCTCACCAACACATACAACGCATGCATGCATTCCCTTCCTTTTCTCTAGTCCATTCAGAGTTTTCTTCTTTTACTCCTTGATTTGCTCACCCACATATATAACGCAGGCACGCAAGGCCTATTTCAAACCGTGCTAGCCCGAACTACCGTGCCGGGCCGTACCGTCCATCGTGCTCGATTGACAGGCTTGGTATGGGCCGGATAACCGTGCCGTGCCGGCCCGGATAACCGTACCATGCCGGCCCAACCCATTTAAAACAGTTCCATATCAAGCCGTAGATCGGACTAAATCGGACATACTTTGTGCCAGCTTAAAATATATAGCCCGGTCCAGTACCCACCTCTAGGTGAAGGCAACGGACGACTAGATAATCGTGTTGCCATGCATGTTCAGCGGCAACGACACGGACTTGGACACGGAAAGCAACATGATTACGTCTGACACCTTCAACCGAGCTAGTAGGTGCCCAATTAACTGACACCATCAATATACAACATCAATGGGAGATCACGATGAAATGAATACAATCGAGGTAGCAAGATGGACCATATATACCATCAGCCGACGGAGACTTTGGTTATGATATATCGAGTTGAAGAACCATGAAAATGCAATACTCATGAAAAATGCTCAACATAAGCCACTTTGATCCATCACTATATATGGCCGTCCAATTTGGATCATAGGCTTTGGATGCATCGGGAAATTTGGCCCCACATCAAAGATGCATGGTTGAGGATAAGTCAACCTCTATAGAATCTATCATGCCGTCTCGACGCTTCTTTACGTGCCGCTTACAATCGATTTGCATGCATGCCTTGGTTGCCAAATCCTACATGCGCGCAGGCCAAGCAGAGGTTGGTCTACATGCCAGAGTTTGCAAGGTTGATCGGGCGGTTCATCCATTGTTAATGGTAGTCTTGATGTTGCATATGATTAATGTGATGTGTGCTTCATCCTCCAAATTGACGCTGAAACCATGCATTATGCGATGTAATCATCTGAAATCAACATTCAAATTGTGTGCACACTACGGAAATGTGGCTTTAGTTAAACTTGTTTTCTTGGGAGCAGTTAACAGTGAGATTACTCCACCACTAAGTTCATATGTATACTTGGCTTATTAAGCATATATAGATATTTCTTTGCCGCCTACTTATGGCCTTACTAGTAAAGCACAAAGTTGTGATTGTTGAGGTTGTGTGTTCAAAGTCTTACCCTCCTTTCTTTCTATGGGTTATCATTCTCCCTATTCACAAAAAAGATATATATTCCGTATATGCATGTATTCTCGTTTCTCTCAAACAGAGAAATTTTCTCTATTTCTTCAAGGGGTCTGTCTACAAGGTAATATTTCACAATATTTCAATCAATTATGGAACAGTGACATATGCAATGCGAGGGCACGACCTTAGAGATAGATGAGCACATTGCCTCAGTAAGTATATCCGTATACCGTCACTTTTGCTTATTTTCTAATTTCTAGTTGTGACTCGTGAAGAATCCTCGGTGGAGATGGAACCCTTAGGCCTTGTTTGGGAGGCCCAATCCCGGCCGGGATCCCTGTGGATGGGCCGGGATTTTAGGCTAAAATCTCGACCCATCCACAGGGATCCCGATCGGGATTGGGCCTCCCAAACAAGGCCTTAGAAGGTGTCCAACCTAATGCAACTTAATTTGCTACTCAAAACCAATTGTATCGAAATTAATTGTATAGTATCATCTTAAGATGCATCGGGAAATTTGACCTATCATTTGCCCATGCATTAAACCCAAAACTGAGTGGTTTCTTTGGAGTAAAAACCATTATTTTTTTCGCTCACTGGTAGTCATCACAAATTTGTTTACAATCTCTTATCCCATGCATGCATGTAATAGCAGGGTTGTAATGTCAATTTTATTGCTGTTTGTTCTTTGGTTGGCAGGAAAGAACAAAAAAGCTTACCCAACATTACTGAATTAGCAGGTTCTTGTTCTTCCCCAAATTTTGTTCATCTGTAGATTAATTCACATGTGGATGTGGTTCCTGGAAGTTGTAGGCTGCAAGAGAGTGAGGGGAGCAGGAGCAACTTATTGGCAAGCATTTAGGAAGCATCCTCACAAATTTTCTAGATTTCACATCGATGTGCTTATTTTACTTTACTTCTTTCTATTCATAGAAATTAACAGTGGTAGATTACTACACAAGTACCATGCAAACCTAATATGATCTGAACATAGTTCTTTGTTCATATCCATGTAATTCTTTGTTGTGCTACACTGTTTAACTTTGCTTTTCGTTCCCATGTTTTGTCTAGAGTGCAGATATACATACCTTTTCTACTGTACTGCTACTACATTGGTAAACAATACCATAAAACGTTCCCCACCTACTAAAAGAAAGGCGGACTTAATGGTTGTTGAAGACTAAATTAATTACAACTGTATGAGTGTTCTGAATTATGGAACAACCATATCAAATGAGAGAGCACAACCTTGAAGATAGATGGTCCATCTCGCTATATTTGTCAACAACCCTAAGACCGAAGAAACATTAAATCTAAGAAAAAGTCATTAAGAAATACATACAGACCGCTTATCATAGACGGTTCATAACCGTCTGTGAAATGATATGTATCACAGACGTTATTTTGCATTATTATACTTTTCTATTTACTAGCTAGCCTTAGAAAATACTAGCCATGCCCTCTGAAACAAGCAGATTATAGATTACATCTATATTATCACATCCATTTCAGACATATACTCAAATTACATATTATTGTGTACTAGCGGGTACTGAAAACTTAAAATCGTGCTTCAACTTCGCCCCATCCTTGCCAGAAGGCCCTCTATAAGCTTTGTACTCTTTAAACGACCTACGTGATTCCAAACAGTTAGCCTTGGCCATTCTAGAAAAAATGTACACCTTAAACAACCTACAGGAGAGTTATCTATAGACGAAATATGATTACTTGTTGAGTAATTTTGCGATAGGCTTCAAGCTGTGGCTACTGGTTTATAATGAATCAAGGTACATAACCTAGTTCTTTCTTGGTTGAATTATAATTAGAACCTAGTAAAACCTATACATGTATGTTGTTATGGTCATTCAACTTAACTTTGAGTTGCGTGTACAATACAAATAAAAGTATAGCAAGTAGTGCAACACTTACCCTATGTTATAGGGTAAAAGTATGAACTCTTTATCTTTTTGAGCCACCAATGCCTTGTCCATGTATTTATTGGTAATTTTAAAAAAAATTTATTGTTTGCTTCGGGACTATGTGTGGGTTGAGGAAACCTACCGGTTGTTTGTTCTTTTTTGCTTTATGGATCATGTATCTATATATACAAAAATTAAGGAGTCATATATTTATATATGTATATATATGTGTGTATATATGTATATATATATGTCAGTATTACACGAATATAGACTGTGATTGCACACAGTTACAATGTCCAACATCTTATGAGCGTGATGTCGAGAGCATCGAGGTTGAAGAGATCGAACAAATCCTTAAAGTTGATTGTGAAGAAACCCCTTGCTGACTGGTTGAACAGATGCTTGTGCTTGAAGTTGATCCAGATACTCGATATACATTGCGGCACTGGCTTGTTGGCATATTCTATGCATCAATCATGCAATCTAAAGCTTGCCATTGTAAGGTTTTTTAGGCGCTCTCTCTTACTAAAGGCTCTCCTAACTTGTATAGCCAGGTTAATGGGACAATCAGATAATCAAGGGCCTTTGCATCGATTTGCTCTTGTCTTGCTTTCTACTAAAGGAGTCTCCACAGGAGACGAGTGGGCACGATCCCACGTAAAGGCCTATGATGCACGAGGTACGGTAGCCGATTTGGTAGCCTGCTAAGGTGCAGCAGGCGACTCCAGTAGTGCAGGTGACTCCGAGAGTGCAGGTAATTCCGGTGCTGGAGGTTGGGTGTCAAGGAAGATATGGCTGTTGGGCCCCTGGATGTATGTGCCAATGGCATCCCGTAGTATCACAATCTCGTTGTTTGTGGGCATCTATAGCATAACGACCTTAAAAATACCATGTACACCATCCACACTGACCTTTGTGAAACCTGACACTATCTGGATACCGTGCACCAACACCCCTTGACCAGATGGATACATAAGCCCTTAAGTATCCTTAAGGAGAACAGAGCCATTAGCAAACCTCACTTGGAGATTGCACCATGTGATCTCCTACATAACGTTACACAATTAGTTAAGACGTCCAACAGCTATATCTATAGAGTATTCAAGATATATATATTAGTACCTTAATGTCACATATAGGAAATTTGTCATCGTCTTCATCTGTGTGAGCGATGGATGCACAACTGCTCTTATGAGTAGTGGGGTTGAACTGTGTACATACATCCAAGGCTTGCATGGCCATCTCTCATAATTATTGATCTTTTCCTTGAGGCTTCTTATCTAACTACTGAATTCATCTCTCAGCCTTTCCTTAATCTTCTCAACAAGCCGTTTCTCGCGCTCGGTTTTGGCTCTCTTCCTACTCCGGTATTTGTCGAAGTCGTCTAGGAATCCGGTTTTTCAGGGAACGAAAACCCCTTTGCTTCGCATGCAACCAGGGTGTTCCTTACTTCTCAAGGCCATTGAGAGTACATATTTCTCCCTGTCTAGCACAAAAGAGCCATCGAAAGATTGTGTACTCAACGTTACTTATAAGATCTTAATATGCTATTTCACTTATGAAGTTATGGACTAACAAGAAAGTTGATAGTTCGATATCTTACCAAACGTTCACACACTTTCTCGTCCGTGGGGTTTGTAAAGGACATGGTGCCAAAAGATGTGGCACGTGACCTCGCTCTTAGCCAGTTTTAAATGCGCTTATCAATGATCGACGCAAATGGCAGGGACGTCTCATCATCTTCCCTCCTCTATTACGTGCTCTTACCCGCTTACCCAGCGGTGCCGAATCTGTGGGGGTGAGTGTTTCTTGCCTGGAGGGCCTTATGCACTTCACATTGACGCACGAATTCTTCTATCGTTTTATCTCAACAAATGTTTGCCATACATCCTCATCAATGAATCCATATTTAGAGAAGGGAGTCCTGTCCTTCTTGACATATTCTGTGATAAGCGTGCTCTTGAAGTTTTTCCACACCTTTCTTGCCCCTAGAAGGGCATATCGTAGCACTAGGCGCACGAAGTCTTTGGGGATCTCAAACGAGGCAAAAATTTCTATTGGTAGGTTGTTGTGCTCCTCGTCAATCAGCAACTTCTAGGCTGGACAGGTGATGGGGACCCATTCCAATCCAACTATCCCACACAATGTTTGGAATGTTGTTGCTGCCTTCCTCGGTTCGGTAGAGGTCCTTACAAATTGACCACCATGATTGTATATCAGTCCGTGGGCCTTGTATTTGCTCCTCTTGGACCATGAGTCGATTTTCCTTTTGTCGGCTCATCACATCCTTTCGGCGATGAGGAATGAGAGGATGTCATCTTCTTTTTAGCTATACTGTGTTAAGTATTCAAAGATTAGGCCAGATGATCTCATCACATCCTTTCGGTGATGAGAAATGAGAGGATGTCATCTTCTTTTTAGCTATACTGTGTTAGGTATTCAAATATTGGGCTAGATGATCAAGTTAATTGATTGCTACAATCATGCACAAAGTCTTATGATTTATTAAATATTATATTGATTATTTAATTCATACTCAATAAAATGATCGTGACCACTAGAGGAGTGGTCTTGACATCTATGGTAGTGGTCATTTCCAAACCTTAAGCCCTATATCTATTTGTTGTACTCAACTATTTACACACACACACACACACATACACACATGTGAAAGCATAAATGCTCATAATCAGATATCTAACATGACAGAAATTAACAAAAGCTCAAGTTGATTTAATTGATTGTTCTCAGATGTTAGGCTACCTTAGTTGAAAGGTCTTCTCGCCACTAGGGACAAGATCATTGACAAATTTATGACAACCTTACCACTTATTTGGAATAGCAATTTTCAATACTTGATAGTTTATTAAACCTAATCAATTGAGAACCTTAGACCCATATTTATATATTAGAATCAAAATTCAAGAAAGCTTACTTTATTAGCAACCAAAGACCAAGTATAAACAATAAGCAATTTGATCCAGAATATATATACGTATTCAACTAAAGCAGACAATTGATCTAATCAAGTATATAACAGCTGAAAATTGAAATTTTGTCACAAATTGTCTCCCTAATGCCCAATCTTCATCAAACAATGCCACCCACATGCAAGGTCTCAAATACATCATTGAGCATACAACTCAAGAAACATGAAACCCAATTTCCTCATTGAACAAATGCCTCTCCACGTGCAAGGTCACCAAGACAATTAAATTTTTTACCCATTTGTAAGACAATAAAAAGTATAATCAAAATATTTTGATAGATAAAAGCTTAGCAAGATAAAATACATGAATAATTAGCATATGAAAAATAGGAAAAAGGAGCTGCCTAAACTTGCTCACATACGAAGTAGCACACAAGATTGTAGCAAAAGCTAGTAATGAAGACTGCATCAGCAGATGTTATTAACAAAGTTACCATATTGTGGCTGGGTGAAAAACAAATATTGTTGTGACAACAAAATTAACCATATAGTCCAAGAGCAACAACAGACACACGTACTATGACTACATGAACAATCATCTACACAGAATACCAAGAAGGATGATCTATATGCATACAGCACTAGTTCCATGATTAGTGGCTAGTACGCACAATTACAATATTGGTAACACATCCATACACAATATTATTATTGCAGAAGCTATTTATACAATGTAGTCTTACAATTCAAAGTGTATTGTAGTGGAAAGAAGCAAAAGTCTTGTAGTATGCCCATCTAATCTTCAAGCAACTGACAAGGTATAATCTCTAGAAAGTCGCATCATCAAAATTCTTGTATCCTGCGGTGAAGTGTTTATCTTCGGGGTCTCATTTTACTTTTCATCTAAAACAGCAAATTAAGTAAGGTTGAGTACTTTCATACTCAGCTAGACTTAAAATGTATTTGCAAAATGCAGTAATGCAGGCTATGTCAAAGGAGGCCTCTACAGTTAATTTGCATAAAGCAAATTTGAACTTGAAAATCAAGTAGTAATTTACAAACGGAATTTGTAAAAGAAAATTTAATTGATATGAAAATAACAAGTATGTAAAGTATGAAGTACCATCTCACAGTCCTCCGTGACGTGATCTTCAAATCGTCCATTGTCAACACATGGCACAACAGCTGAAACCAATTCTTGTCAACACATGGCATATAATTGAATCACCTGAGAGATAAACTTTTCAACACATGTTTCCAAATCATCCATTTTTGAAAATACTAAAACATCTAACTATGTGATGACTTTACCAAGTGTCCACGACCGCGGGCATGACTTTTTGAAAAGATTTAAACTCTGCAGAGATGTATAATTTTACCCACAAGACATGACTGACTCTTTATGCAGATCATTAGCATAATTTCTTTGGTGTGCCACAGAGAGCCATGACGTAACCATTACATTACATAGATCTAATTTTACATCAGCCTAGTGACGACAAACCCTTACTATGGTGGTATAAAATATTTGTACACACAGTACGACAAATGGTTTCACATCCCATTGTCTCACTTCTCCCTATAGTAAGGTGTACATCATTGTATCGATAAACATTAGCTCCATAATCACTTTGGTATGGATGTCCCTTCGAACAATCAGTTCAGAAAGCCCGTACTACTACAGCCTTCCAATATACAAAGCTAGTTTTAAGTAACCTAATAGGTTAAAGCCATCCCATACCAACACTTGTGGTTGTACGATTGTCTTGGCTTGATAACAATGCAATATATGGTTTGGTCATTAATCTGACCCGGGCGATAGTCTCCTCCTACACTACGTGCAAG
Organism: Guadua angustifolia; assembly: GCA_036346375.1. Taxonomy (NCBI): domain Eukaryota; kingdom Viridiplantae; phylum Streptophyta; class Magnoliopsida; order Poales; family Poaceae; genus Guadua; species Guadua angustifolia. The sequence goes on from CM070520.1 coordinate 16,719,675, forward strand.
TCACATGCACCTCCGGCTACTGCCAATAATCGTCTACGTCAAATCATAGTTTTATTTTTATTTTTAACCAAAATATCAACAACCTTTAATAATGTCCAACATCTTTAATTCATAAAGAATAACATGTCTCTTTATTCATTATTCCATTATTAAATTTTAGCATAAGACCGTCTGTAATAGCTACATGCATTATCACTGATGGTTTATTAATAAAAACCATCTGTGATAACGTTGCTAACGGTTTCACTCTAGAACCATCAATGATGTTCCTCGTCACACCTTTCTATTGTAGTGCTTGTTGGTGACCAACTATTGAACATAATAAATGGCAATGAGATATCTGAGCTGAGTGAACACGCTGGAGGTAGACGAGGGCCATATATACCATCGGCAACTATGTTAACATTCTAGTTGAAGAACTCCAATGGAAATGAGAATAGGAAATTGCTCATAAAATGCCCAGCGAAGCCAATTTTGACACTAGAACAATTGGCTATCCAACTCGGATCCTAGGCTTGAGATGCATCAGGAAATTTGGCCTGCCGTTGGCGAAGCATTGATGAGGGTAACTGAACAACCCGTATCCCACTATGTCATGCTGTGCCATTAATTTTCTTCACTTGTCGCAAAGCTCGGAGTAAGGTTACCGCTAGCTTAAATCCTCGATGACTTCTTTGATTCGTTAATCTCCACACGCAGGGCAAGAGGAGATCGGCCTCAAAGCCCCACAGGGCAACGGAAATCGAGAGGCCTTGCCTCTTACCTCATCCGGCTGTACAACAACGGTTAACCCCAATCTCTTCTGCCTCAGACCCTCAAAATCCATTAGGATATATCCATGCATGGCAAGTTATGGCAGGGAATTATTTTTTCTTTTCCTTTTTTCTAAAGAAATTGCAGGGCATGATGCCAGGATGCCATGCTATGCTAGTGTTAAGGGTCTGATTGATAGAGTTTTAGATCCCAGTTTCACCTGAGATATGAAACTTGTAGGCTAAAATAAAGTGAATTAAGTTTATATTTTTGTCTAAAATGTAACCAAGATGATCCATCTAAACACTCTTAATATACTCACAGCTCCAGCTCCACAGATCTGGTGGAGTTAGGAATACCTAGCTCCACGGATCTGCTGAAGCTGAAGCTCTACCAAACACACCCTAAATATCGTCGAAAAACCTTGCTCCAAATAAAAGTCCGAGAAATTGTCCCATATATCCATGCATGCATGAAAACTTACTGCAGGGCGTGATTTGATGCCACGCCGTGTTGCCTCGCTTGAAAATGTAAATTTATGAGAACCAGCGATTGCTCATGTTCTTAATTTGGTTGTTCAATATGCAAGAAGATGGCATGTAAATTTGGCAAGACATGTAAATTCAGCACCAGCTGATTGTATTTGATCTGTAACTTGCTTTGGTCCGTCAAGACAATATCTGATTCTCTGTAGCCTATTTTCCTCTTCAATTCCAGTATATGTTTCGTTTAATTTCAAAAATGCTAGGCTCGAGTGTGCAAAATCCAAAAGCCAAACTAACACAACAAAATAAGTTGAATCTAATGCAATAAACTAACTTGATCACTTCGATTATCTTACCCTTTTTGTTAAAAGAAAAGATAAAGCTTCCTTTACTAGCTTTTACCATGTGTGTCCAATATGTAGTCTTATATGACACTTAAAACTTTATTGCAAACATATAGCCTTTAGGTCCCTGGATTTTTGAACGATATTTTTTTCAAATAAAACATTTTTAAAATAAATTTATAAAAATAATACCTAAAAATATTACAAAAATATATCTCCGTCATCAAATGAAATTATGTTTTCAATTCAATTGACAACAGATGTTTGATTTGTCACTGATTGAATTGGTCGTCGGATTATTTTGTCGAGATTCATTTAGTCGATAGTCTGAGACTTCTATCGACAACTGAGGTATATCTTTGTAATTTTTTGGGTATATTTTTTGTAAAATCATTGTAACATCCCATAATTCAATAAAAGTGAAATTCAAATATGTGAGATGGCTTTGGTTTGCATTTGGAGTTATAGCATTTTCAGGAGTTTCTGGATTTTCAGTATTTAAAGAATTTCTAATGACCTAATTATAGGTTCTGAAATTCAAGTTCCAAATCTTTAAACACAACAAACTCTAGAAATAATTTATTTAAATCCTAAATACTCCCAATATCACCTCCTAAAAGTTTTAGAAGATTTTTAATCCATTCAATATTTAAGAAAAAAAACATCAGCTAGGAAAGAAATCAAAGACGCAGCCAGACTTTTATAAAAATTTACACCTACAATATACACGCAAGACTTTACTCTTCCCATATGGACTTGACAATGCGCTGAATCTACGTTAGAACAGGCTGATCTCCTAGGTATCCGAGGACAACTCTGCGCCTTTTTGATGCATGAGGTCATTAATCTAAAAGGAGAATGCCACTCAAGCTCGCTTGGATGAGTTGCAAATTTGTTAGATACCGTTTGTATTAATTTGTGAAACTTGTGTTGAATTTGTCATTTCTAGCTCTCAATTCAATTGGTTTTGTATATATGAATTGATTTTTGAAATGGATGCGTTGTATATTGTATTGTGCGATCAGAGTTGATTTCTAAAATGAATGTGTTGTATGTTCATATGAGATCCGATCTCATTTCTGAATTGTATGTCATAGTAATGCTTAGTGATGCTCTGTACTATCTTTTTTAGAGTGCATGGCTAGCATTTTCTGAGGCTAGCCAATAAATTAAAATTTAGTACAAAAATAAAAAATCAACATCACAGATGGTTCTAAAGAAGAACCGTGTGTCATAAGGTGATCATCCCAGACGGTTCCAAAGTGGAACCGTATATGATGTGGGCCTCTTCACAAAAGATTCTACTTTAGTACCGTCTGGGATGATACTACATCACAGATGGTTCTAAATTAGAACCGTCTGTAATGAGTTTTTCAGATGAGTTGGAAAACCGTCAATGACGACCTATTGTTATCACCGACACTTTGGTACAGATGATTCACAAAATCGTCTGTGATGTGGTTTGTGAACCGTCCTGTGATGTGGGTATGTGCAGTAGTGAATGTACCGACAATACTGTTCCCTCTAGTCATAAATACATGTCGTCGTCGTAGAATGTGTGCAATCAAACTTTTAAAATTTTGACTATCGATATCTTTTAAAATATAAAGATTGAATATATGAAAATCATATGTATAGTTTTGTCTTAAAAGGTACTTTCATAATTTAATTTTATTGGGTTATATAACTATATTATGACATAAATCATGGTCAAAATTGTATTTGATGATTGTATTGATGTCTAAACCGATGTGTATTTTTGACTGGGGGGGAGTAAATTAGCATCCCAAAATTTTTTAGTGTAGGTTCTGTACAACTTGGGAACTGCGTCGAGATCAGTTGGGATGGTTGGGAGCCAATGCATTATCAAACGACTTGTGGACACACATGAGCTGCTCATCAGTGCAATCAAATTTACATTTACCACTTTATTCATTCATTTCATAATGTAACTACATCATCAGATCTACGAATTATGCTGGTTTAAGGCTTAAGCGCAGTTGCATGCGAGTTATGAGACTATAATAGACACTGCCGGCACAGAAGGGTCGTGGTGCCATCTAAATGACGTCATAAATTGGATATATGTGAGAATTGAAGAATGTGCAGCTTTTTTGAAAAACTACTCTACTTCTAATTAATACTTGTAAATTGTAGTACTCCACACTATTCTTTTTTAAGTGATGGTTTTATTTTTTATTGTCCCTGAGATGCGACTTTGATCATTACTTTCTGTAACTTTATCTTATTATTGTATACTAAAAATTATAATATTATTAAAGTATTTTTAACAAAAAAATTAATGTATAATTTTCATATGATCAATCTAGATAGTTTTATAAATATATTAGTAGTCAAACTTCACACAGTTCTTTTCTCTCTCTTTTCTGTGAGGCACTATTTCACCTTTTTTTCACTTGCAAGTTTTGTCTAGAAAATCTGATATACTTCCCAATGCACTGCTACAGCATGAAGCCTAATGCAAGTGAGGTAGGTAAAAACTACCGTACGTAAAACTTGCCACCAACTAAAAGAGAGCCGTGATGTGCACTTAATGGTTCTTGCAGATTCACAGCCAGACAAGTGGTGATCTACTGAACAAAGTCGTATCCAATTGGAGAGCCGGAGAGCGCAACGTACCATATAAGTAGATGACCATAGTATATGTATGGGCTCTATAGTTTGATGACAAATTTGCCTCGTCAAATCTTATCAAAATATGCTATTGGTAAAATTTGGTCGTCAAATTGGTTACCAATATTTTCTCTAAAGATTGGCAAAAAAAAACTAGTAGAGTCAAGAGAGAAGAAAATTCTGTCAAATTTGGTAGCAAACCTAGTGCTAACGGGCAAATATTAGTAAACATTGAAAGCAAACCAAACATGCTCATAATACGTGCATCACCAAGTTTCATTGTGCTCTGGTTGCCAACAAGGCAACAACCCTGGATGGAAATGGAAAGCTTAACTGATTGGCGTAAGGCGATTTTGCCACCTCAATTATTTGTATTTAAATTGAACTGTATGGGCTTGGGAGGCATATGGAGATTTGATTGTTCACTTTCATTGCAAACCACTGAAAAATATATATCCTGACGATGATAAGTTACCTTTTCTTATTTTTTATGTTTACGAGTTATATATCGCAACTTTGCACGAGAACTCTTTTAATGTTCTATGAGTTGGTTCTGATAAGCAGTAACAGAAAAGCTGCAACTATTTCTCTCTTGCTCGGCTCCAAAACAAAGAAAACTACCCAATTACCCAAGTTTCCTCCATTTCTGCTCCTTTGTAGGTTGATGCATCAATTGGTCCATCACTGGGGCAAGCTGATAATGCAGGTGCATTGTGCCCTAGTGCTGCTCATCTTTGACTATATCAGGTTATCAGCCCAGTAAGAACTTGGAAAGAAGCCAGGTCAAAGTGGGAGTTCACCTTGCCGGTGACGAAAGACTACCACTGTACGCTGTCAGTCAAGAATTCGAGGTACTATTAGCACTGGAATATTGAGAGGAGTTTTTAAGTATAGATGTGAATTTATCATGTAGATTTACACTAATTTCCATATTTACCCTCTAAGTAATGTACAGTGTTGATTTATTGTTCGTTTTTCCTTTTTATTTTTTTCCCTGGCTCCCCCGGCCCTGCGTGACAAGAACAAATGCCCTCCATACATGCCAATGTTCTAGCAAATTTGGTAACTGAAGAAATAGCAGCTGCGGTCTGTTCCAAACTTCCAATTGCTTCTGGTCACTGCAAGCGGCCAAGTAAAGACAGGTTGAATGCCTCCACTTTTAAGACGAGTATTATCTAAGTAAGCATGTACATTAGTTAATTCCTCACAAAATGGGTCATTGATAAGATGAGCAAAGGTTAGCTAGTAGCATACATGCACCAAACATTGTTGTTTCGTCGCATATATATTTTTTTTTTAGATAATGGGAAAGAAATCCCGGTCTCTGCATAAAGCATACGACCAAAATACAAAGTATTCAGCTAGCAAGCTGGTCTCCAATACAGGGAAAACTGAAAACTAAAAAAATCAGAGACAAAGTCTATTATTATTCCACCATCCATTCTTGGCAAATATTTGTAACGATTTCGTCGCATATATATATCCACCACAGCCATTGGATCCATGGATGGCTCTAGTTATCGCATCTCATGATGCATTGGAGAATTTTCCCATGAAGTATGGTAGCTATGCAAGTTATGGTCAAGATATGATACTGCAAAAAAACACGTGTTTGCACTGAAGGAGTGAAGGCAGTGCAGCCTTGTTGGTGTGCTCAGCAATTGGGCAGCGACCACAATGAACACATGTTGATACACACGCGCGCACATATATATATATATATATATATATATATGAAAATGATTTCATACTCCTAGGTGTACGTACTCCCACCTTCAGTATACCATTTAAATGATGTTGTTATACCTCTTTATCCTTTTAAGTATACTCTAATACTAATTACAAGATACTCTAAAGTGAGTTCTCTGAAAAATTTCATTAAAGTCCACCCTTTATTACAATATTTGTTTATATATTCTTTTTACATATGGAAAAAGGTATATAGTAAAAAAAATAAAGAGTTCTGATGAAATTTTTTCAACTATGTTGCATTGAAGTATCTTAGAATTATTATTGGAGTATACCGAAAGTGATAAAAGAGTATAAAGCATTCGTTTAAGTGGTATATTAGAGATGGGAGTATGTACTCCCGGGAGTATGGAAAAGGCTTCCTATATATATAGAGAGAGAGAGGAAGACTCTTTTCTACTCTTGGGAGTAATCACTCCCTATGCCGTATCTCACAACGTATGGGGTATCTCATATGACGGAGGGTATGTAGGTGAAGTATACAAGTATATAAGATCAACTAAGTGGCATGTATATTTTTTCAGAGGTGGTATGCACATTTTTGGATATACTCCTTTTTATATACATATATGAAGGTATTTACAAAATACACTAAAAATCATGAACTCCCTTGTAATTTTTTCATGTGACTCACATTGAAGTATCTTATAATTAGTGTATGAATGTACCCAAAGTGGTAAAGGAGTATTTCAAGTTCGTTTAGGTGGTATTTCAGATGTGAGAGTAACTACTCCCAATAGTAAAAGATATTTTTCCTATTCCTATAGATATATATATGGGCGACCATACATAAGACAGCAGCTGCAGCTCTGTTTATATTCTAGTTCAAAAAACTCTCGATGGGAATGCAATGCTCGTGATGGCATGCCAAGCAGCAGCTACTTCTGCCATTAGAGTTATCGGCTACTCAATTTCGATCATGGGCTTGGGAAGCATCCGGGAATTTGGCCAGTCAATACCTAAGCAATGTCTGTGGTAAGTGACCTCTCTAGATATATCACTATTGCTCTCTTGTCATTTTCCCCCTTCTATCGCAAAACTCACATCAAGTTTTTACTGAACTCCTATGGTCTTTGAGTAGACTCTCTATGGAGCCTAGGATCCACTATAAATTTCGAAATTAAGACCGAACATTAGTATCAAATGTTGGTTGAGTTTTCAGACGTAGTAGAGAATTCATTTATGCATAACAAGGTGGCTCAAGAAGAAAAGGGGGTTGAAGTTGAACTGAATGCAACAAATTTCCCTTATACAGAGGTTAATCCCTCCATTCGATAATATAGGGCACATTTTTTTGAATAGCTTGTGTCTATAAATATAAGATGTTTTTCATATTCTAATATACAATAAGCATGTTGTTCCAAATATCCAATTTTACTGGTATTCTCTACATGTATCCATTAAATATTATCTGCATGCATCTATTAAATATATATAGTACATGGATATAGTGATTAGGGGTATTCTAATTATTTTTAATGTACTTTGCAACGTGGCAGAAAGAAATCGAATGGCTTTGCAACGTGGCACGCCTGACGGACGATCCCGCGGCGGCTCAGCGCCGGCATCTACTGGTGCCCTGGCCATCGACACCCATCCTCATCTGATGCTCATGCCGGCCGTTATGTCATGTTTGTCGACTGCCACATGCCTGCCGACCGGGACCAGCGGCTGGACGTGCAATCTTCATGACAACAACGCTAGCTAGCTGATGGGATGTTCTTGATATGTTCGATGTTCAATTATGTATAAAGAGAGTTTTACCAGTGAGAAAATATTCGAGATCAAAACCACAGGTAGGGTTGGAAATAAATCAAGCTAAATCTCTGTTTTTTCGAGCTTTTTTCGAAATTGACATAGTTTGATTTAAAATCATTTTATTTATAGTTTGGAATTATTTTTACAATCGAGCTAACGAGCCGAGCCAGAGCAAAATCTAATTTCATTTGAAATTGACTCATTTCAATGTTTAACCAAAGAATGAGAGTAACTGGCGCAATTTTAAACCGAGCCAACGAGCCCTACAAACGAGCTTTTTTTTTTTCCAAGCCCTAATGTCCACAGGCAAGTTGTATGTTCTCGGCGTGACGAGTCCTTTGTCATTGAAGTGTAAGGAATTGTCCAACGTAACGCAGTTTTGGCGCCCACTGGAATTTGGCCTGTCGGTAGCTAAGCAATGATCTGAGTAAGTAACCATGCATGTCATCTCCTTTCATTTGTCACGAAACCTCCAGTAAGTTTGCGCAAAGATCTCTAATTAGTTTCTTGTAGGCACTACATGTAGAGCTAGCCTAGCCTCCGCTGTCAAATTAATGTCCTTAACTAAGGTTGACATATATCAAAGCTTCCAATTGGATTTACGGACCTGGCTAGCAGACTTGCAGTACTTGATCTATGTAGTGGATTAAGAACAAAAGGGCTGAGTCTAATTCTAATGCAACAGACTTAATTAACTCACTAAAACAAAAGCTACCTTTTTACTAACTTGATTATTTGCCATGTCGATCTATGTTGTAAAGTCTGTATACTTAAGGTGTGTTTGGTTGCTTGTACCAAGTGGTACATGTATGAGATGATTCAAGAAAAATATCATCTATATGTTTGGTTGCTTGAAAGAAACCATCCCGTCCTAGACCTATTGATACAAATTTGAGGAATATTCCATATAAATACTGAACTATTTCATTCGCCCAAAACAATATAATCAAATGGTACAGAACTATCCTATCCCATTCAACCTCATCCCACCAACCAAACACACCCTTATTTAATTAGATTATTTACCCCATTTCAAGATTTATTCATGCACTTGCCCTCAAGAACTGAAGAAGAATAAGAAGATTACTAGCTACCACTTGCTCGGATAAAACACTTCACGCAGGCCGTATCAGAGCTGCTCGGTGGAAATCAACTCCCTGTCGCATTGCTAGTCGGATGCCACCATGGAGGCAAATTAACCGATTGTCCAATGTAGGGAGCGAATTAAAATCACAATCATGTTATCTGGATCAACGTGCAAAACGTACACACGTTGTAATAATACTAGCCATGTGCCCGCGCGTTGCAACAGAAACTCAATTTGCGATAAAAAGTTTATTTGCAAAGAGCACTAACAGTGGCAAAAGTGGATAATTAAAGAGCAGTGGTAAAGATAGGTAATTTTGATGAAGTGACGTGGGAAGAACCATCTATGGTGTCACTACTACAGAAAATCTTATCATAGATGGTTCAAAATCGTCATCTCAGATGGTTTTGTGAACCGTCAGTGACAATGTGTCAGTGATATAAAGGCACATCACAGATGATTTGAAAACCATCTGCGAAAAGAGACATCACAGACGGTTCTAAACAAGAACCTTCTGCGATGAGAGAATAGCAATAAACCAAATAACACAAAATTGAACCATTGGATGGCAGGACAGTGAGCATTACAGAGCACCCAGAAAAAGCAAATGCAGCAAATGTGTTGGCCAACCATTCTTCAAGAGAAACGTGTTGTTTCTTTTACCTTTCTTCTAGTGTGTTTGTGGCATTGTTATTGGCATGATCATTGTGCTTTTTGGTGTTGGCCAACCATTGAGTGAATATTTTGGCATTGTCGTTGGCATGATCACCATGTGATTGCCAACCATCGTGTGTTTGTGTGTTGGCAAAATCATGAAATCATCAATACAAAGCATGGAAATAAAACAACAGAGGAGGAGGGATTAGTGATCTTGAACATGATGAAACAGGCAAGTGACAGGAGGAGCAATTGTGCAATGCAGAAACATGGAGGTGGCTTCGACAGTGTGCGATGCCTTGCGCTCGGCATACACCTTGTTCCTGTTAGCCGCAACACCTGACCTGACAATGTGCTATTCGTCTGCAGGAAGTTCCTCTGAGATAACACGAGATGAAACGGAACAGAAGATTGATTGTATCGACAAAACAGATTCAGAGTTTTGAGTTCCTGAACACAGCAATTGCGATGCGCAAACTCCCCGCATCCTTTTCTGGGTTTTATTGTCAGCTTTAATTAGAACAGCAAGTTACAGATAGAATTGCTAAACACCAAAACAAACTCTAACCGAATCAGAAACCAACTTATCTAAACCTCCAGTTGCTTAACCGACAACAGAAGGGACCTGGTCTCTCTTTAAACTGAGGACCAACACAAACTCCTGTCTTCAGTCGAACAGATATGCAAACCCAGTTAGCATCAAACAAACAGAAGAGTACAAGATTTGATAACTACAGTTCCTCGTAACGAGTTGCCAGCCATCCTCGACTTCAGTAAACACATCAATGGACACAGGAGAGGATGTTGCCGCGGCGTCGCCGGTAACCTCCAAAGTCATGCCAATGCAGGCGCAACTACGCACCCTCGGGGAAAGAGGGCAGCACAACTTGGACAAGAACCCGAGAGGAGGTCCGAGACACGTGAGTAGGCTTAGAGAAGTCGGTACGACGAGGCATTGTCATAACGGAGATCAGCGCAACGGAGGAGTTCTTGGCAGCAGCGAAGGTATCGATCGATGATGAGCTAGCTTGCTTCCGGTGACAGCGAGGCTAGCTACCTGCTCTCTACACAAGCGTTGGGGAGGTGAACACGGCGACGGCGAGTTGGCACAGCGCCACAGTTTAGACATGACCATAACCGAGAAGTGTCAGGGAGGAGGAGCTCATGGTGGCAACGTCGAGCTTGGTTCGTCGTCGGCACTCTTTATTGGCCTCTCTCCGGAGCTTCTCGCAGTAAGAGGTCGAGAGTCGAGACACCCGTGGGCCGTGGCCCAGCGCTCTAGGATAGCGTGCGAGGTCGCCCAACAAGATGATCTATTTAAATACTCTTAATGTACTCACAGCTTCAGATCCATAAATCTGATAAAACTAGAAATATTCAGCTTCATCAGATCCACAGATCTAATAGAACTGAAGCTCTACCAAACACACCCTTAGCCAGCCCGTCAATTGAAGCGTCAATCATGCCCCCCATCCAGGAACCTGCCACCGTCCAACATGTACTAGCTAGCTATCGAGCGTTGCTGGCATGCATGGGACAAAAAAAATGGAGATGCTAGTAAATTTCTCTAAAAGAAACCCTTAAAATTATGTATTTCATGGCAACATATTTTTGTTTTAGCTCTTATATTTCTACATAGGTACCCTTTATAGCGCTGAGAATTGCCGAGACGCCAGCCCCTCCACCTGTCTCCTTGCCGATTTTGCAAAAAACCCTTACATTTCTTCGAAATTACGTATAGGTCCTTCTGAATTACAAATAGGTCCTTCGTGATTTTTTGTGAGACAAAAATATATTTTTTCCCTTCGCGTTTAGGTCCCTGGCGCGGTATTTTACAGAAAAACCCCCCGTTAATTACAAATCGCGGGCAAGCCCTTTTCTAATTTTTCAGGATAGCGAGCAGGTCCAAAAATTAACAAACAGGTCCCTGGTTCTTACGTCGAGTCCTTTCTCCGTTTTTCGAAAAAATGTTTTTCGCCACAAAAAAAACACGTTTTCCCGGAAAAAAGTATTTTCGCCTCAGAAAAACGCAGATTCGTCGAAGATTTATAGCGACTTATCGATTTGCCGATCCGTTTTTATCGGAAAAAATGTTTTCGCCACAAAAAAAACGCGTTCTTCCCGGGAAAAAAAATTTCGCCACAAAAAAAACATGTTTTCCCTCGGAAAAAAGTTTTCGCCACCAAAAAAACGCAGATCCGTCGAAGGTTCGCGTTTTTCCCGAAAAAAAAGTTTTCGCCACAAAAAAAAACAAAAATCCGTCGAAGGTTCGCGTTTTTCCCGAAAAAAAAGTTTTCGCCACAAAAAAAAACGCAGATTCGTCGAAGATTTATAGCACCTTATCGATTTGCCGATCCGTTTTTACCGGAAAAAATATTTTCGCCACAAAAAAAACGCGTTTTTCCCGGAAAAAATGTTTTCGCCACAAAAAAACACGCTTTTCATGGATTCGCCGATGGGTCCTATCGACTCTAGAAAACGGCGCAGCGTAGCGCGCTATTATTGCTAGTATTACATTAATTTTAGTCGAATCTTGCTCTGTAAATCCCTAAAAAAAAGAACGAATCTTGTGATGTTTTACGTGGCTTGTGATAAAAATGTTTGGCGAATGCGTTCGTTGACTATGTTAAATCTAAATTTAAAGATCAGCAATGTGTGATGTTGAATAAAGAGAACAAAAGTTTGTTCATAATCAAAAAGAACTTAAATAGATGATTCCTTGGTAAAAGTCATATGAGTAAAATGTGGTGAGTGAGAATTCATAGTTTTGGAGTATGCTTTTCCCCTCCTCATCTTAGCATCCTTCTTAAGGACACAACAGTTCCCTATTTAATAATCAAAATTTTCTCTAGAAGTTGTTGCAGAGCCTAAACTTGTAGACTCTATAGGAGAATCCTCTAGAAACTTAATTACGGTAAAGCCTAAACACTAATAAAGAGCGTTACATAGAAGTATGTAGGAGGGAGGACTTAAAGTCCAAAGAACCGTCATTGTATTTGTATATCAAACGATAGGAAATAAATAAAATGACTCGTATCATTCTCATTTCACTCAACTTTAGAGTAGCAATAAGTTGTCACGTGCAATCTAAATTGATACATAAATTTATGAGAAAGAAAGTTAAAACGAAAATATATTAAAAATAGCATCTTGTCAATAAATAGTGTTTTTTCAAAGCCCAAAAATATGGAGAAATAGCAATGTTAGGAACAAAATTAACTAGATTTTTTTAAAAAAATTACTAGATTAATAATGCAACACAAATCCGGTGCTACAGAGAGCTGCCACCGGCGGCTCAGGGACGCAGCATGAGGTGACAGGTAGCAATCTTAGGGGCAGTAGTCGACGTAGGCGAAGGCGGAAGGAACAGAGGGAGAAGCTGAATAAAAGACACAACTAAGGATTTCACAAGTCAAAGAAAGATAAAGAATTGTAGAACAAGAAATGCACCATTCAATTGTCTCAGCAATTACAATTGAAATGGATTAGAATAAGGAATGAATGCACGTTGTATCATTCGTAGGGCTGTTTAGGGGAATTATAGCTTTTCTAAAAAAAACTATTTTCTTGAGCTTTCTGAGCTAAATAAATTGTATAGCTTCTTATAAGAAACTATTTAATAAATAACTAATTTCTCTCAACAACAAACTGTAAAAGCAAGTTCAATCTAGTTTTCGTTAGTTATATATAGCTTTTGACTTATGTTAAAAACCACTAAAAAATTGAACTGTTTGGAGGTTTATTAGCTTTTTAAAAACTAAAGCTAGCTTTAATCCCCAAACCGAGCCGTAGTTTAGCCACTTAAGTCATGAGTATAAATAAAATCCAACTTTAGACATGAGTACAAATAAAATTTCCTTTTTCTGTTAGAAATGGGGTTGGCGCTCGGGTGCAAAGATTGGGAGCTAGTGAATAGTGATATCTAGCACTTAAAGGCAATGGCACACCGTTTGAGCGACCCAACCCACAATGCAAGAACTGTAAACAAAGGTTACAGTTCTTATGCTTAACGTACAAAGCCATCAAATATTTGCACAAATATCTCATGGTAACATACAGCAGACATGAACATCATACGATCAGTCAACCGCAAAAATTGCAAGATTCAAACAGGGGACAAGGATTTAGGTAATGTTAATAACAGTTCAGTTTCCATCCAAAACAAATTCACAATAACATGTATCTTCTCAGGACAACCATCACATAATTTCCCCCTTCTTCCGACCTAGATAACTTAATTCTTTCCAGCCTCACCTCACAGTATATACATTACAACAGGATCTAAAGGACTAAATATTCTCCTACCTCTTGTTCAGCCTGAGTATCAAAAATGAAATATTGGACAAAAATCAAGCCGCAAAAGCCCCCCTCACCACAGGCTCTACAACCAACCGATCACCAAAATGAGACACAGACCTAGGAAAAAGTAAAAGTGGAAACTTTGCATCAAGCACTAAATGTCAGCCTACCGACACCACCTACTATCCCTAACTAGGAATTTCAGTCCCCGGAAATCCTATTCCTAACTAGGAATATTGTGTGTGCTTCGAAGTCCTCAAGACGTTCTCCATAATGGAAATCTGCAAGATAAGACTACCACAGTAGTAACCAGAAGAAAAAAGGGGATGACGCGATGAGAAAACTAGAGTAAAAAGCAAACTAGACTTGACAAAGCCTAACAAGGAGCAACTATAGCATTTTAATCCCAGGCGCTGGGAGCCCCAGCACCACCACCATAGCCACCACCCCCATATGAAGAGGAACCACCATAACCACCAGCACCGCCACTGCTGCCTCCACCATAAGAGTCACCACCACCCTTGCCAAAGGAAGAATCCCTACGGAAGTCACGGCCACCAAAGCGGCTCCCACCCCCTGCGCGTCGGTTCCTTCCTCCAACATAAGAAGGACGAGCTGCATAGCGAGAAAGCCATGCAGGTACCTCCTGATTAGATTCTTGCATTAGTTCAGCTAGAGACCTTGCCATCGAAGAGTTATTCTCGTTGAAGAAAGCAGTTGCAAGACCACTTTTTCCTGCTCTCCCTGTCCTTCCAATCCTGTGAACATAATCATCAACATCATTGGGGAGATCGAAGTTCACAACATGGGCAACATGAGGAATGTCAAGGCCCCGAGCTGCCACATCAGTCGCAACTAGAATAGGAGTTTGGCCACTCTTGAAGGATCTCAAAGCATATTCTCTCTCCTGTAAGAAACATTACATCAACATATCAGGAATAAGCAAGCCCTACATGGCACACAAACATCTTTGGCTTATTTAACAAAAGTATCCACAATGTTCAGCGGTACATAATTAAGACTACAGAAATGTTGGAAGTTGGAACTGGATGTAAAAGTTAATCAACAAGGAGCAAGCAGTTCTAAGTGTCAACATGGTAATAGCAATATCTGGAAGTAGCACTATCAACAAGGAGAACAAGTTTAACAAAATGCTCCAAACAAAATGAGTGGTTCTGAAAGAGGAAAAAAAACAAGTGCAAACCTGCTGGTTTCTATCACCATGAATAGAAGTCGCTGGAAATCCATTCATACACAACCAGTGCTCTAATGAATCAGCACCCCTTTTGGTTTCCACAAAGACAAGCGTGAGAGCTTGCTGCAGCAGAAGATAAATAAAAAAAAATGAGCACAACAGTACTAGGGAAAAATCTGCATTACGCATTAGTTACTTGGAGAATGCCCAGCGGTGATTCCACAATTAATCTTAAAAGAAAAGTAAACAAAAAAAATCTGGGAAACTCATTGAATCACAGAACAAATAAATGTGCAATCAAACATTACCTTTCCTTGAGTGCCACTGTCTCTTTGAGCATGGAGCAGATCCATCAGGTGGCTTCTTTTATCTGCCTCCTGCACATACTCAACTCTCTGGACAATCAACTCAGTACTTGACCCAACTCTTCCAACAGCCAGGAATATGTAGTTATCCAGGAAGTCAGATGCCATTTTCTGTGTTCATAACCTCAATGTCATTAAGAGTGCAAATTGAAATTTTCTGAAATTAAAATACAAAATAGAAAACATCCCACCAAGGTCAAATACAATACATGAAAAGATACCATACCATAAGAAACCCAATTGAACAGTTCAAATTTGATCAGCAATAGCACACGACTTGCGAAAGTTACAGCAATGCCATATGGTAATCACCAACATGGTTATCACGGCGTCGCCTAGACGACGTCTAGTCGCGTCCAGTCGCCGGGGGCCACTCGCCTTGCCTGGCCGGGAAAGGAGGGCACCGGGAGAAGGCATATGGGGTGGAGATGGGGGCTAAAGTCGAGATGAAGCGCCGTCGTACCTAGCTCATGCAGAGGAGAGGCTAAGGAATCGCCGCCGCCTCCATCGCCTGCTCTGTGTCACCTCCACCACTAGCTCCTTTGCGTTGTCGCTGCTCTGCGTCGCTGCTGCCGCCACCATCACAACCACTATTGGATCGGGTAGATCCAAGCGGTGGCTTGAGGTCCGAGGCGACGGAGTCGCCAAATCTAGGAGAGGTGGCGGCGGCGCATGCGAGGAAGCCGCTGGCGTTAGGGAGCATCGGGCCCGACGGGGATTGATGGATCTAGGAGGCGCTCGAAGGGGAAGGCGATGGTCAGGGGAGGGGGGAGCAGCGCAAGGGGTGAGAGTGGGCACCGCAAGACAGAGGGAGTGGAGGGGGGTGCCGAATGGAGAGAGAGAGAGAGAGAGAGAGAGAGAGAGAGGGTGCTTAGGGAGGCCGGGCTGCTCGATTGGGCCAACTAGGTGGGTCGGCGAGTGGGCTGAGGAGATTTATGGTTGAGAGAAATACACTGATATTGCTATATACGTATTTGTGATATATTGATATTAATAAACCTTTTTGGTCGCCTAAACCTCGCCTAGGCGTCCAGGCGCCCCGGAGGGGCCTCACCTCACCGGGGGGCCTTGATAACCATGATCACCAAAGAGAAGTTGAGCAAGAAAAAATGATATTTGACAAAGGTAACGGAAGCAAATAATGGCCAGCAAAAGAAAATCCAATCAGACTGACCAAAAATAGAAATAGGCTTTATGAGCCTATCCAATCATATAACATATTGCGCTTCTGTCATCATATAATGTGTCTGATTGTACTAATATAGATAATTTTTGTTCACAATAGTAACGACATCTTTTGAATCGACCCGCTGAACAATGAAATAACATGACTCATGGAGTTAACCCAACATTCTCATGTGCATATTACTAATTTCTTTTCACACATAAAAAAGAACCAAGTGCTGATAAGGCAGAAAGGAACCGGATTTTATGATGCAATATTGTTGTACGTCAGGCATGGTTCTCCAATGCACATACTAATAGAGTAGGCATATTACATCCATTGTCAGCGTTAAATAACATCCAAAAGGTTTCCTCTAATTTAACACCATATTGTCCCCTCAATATTAATAGCATAATGTTACACTCCATTTATACCACACTGGGGTACTATAAGTAGGTGAAATTTCAGAAAATGACACCCAATTCGTGTGCCTTTCAGCTCCTGTGTATGACATGTGGGTCCATCTGAGTCTATGATAGTGGGCCAGGTGTAAAATACCGAAAAAATGAATTTTAAAGGTGGCAAGTTCTGAAATCTCTCCTATAAGTAGTTCTTTCAAGGATGTAAATCTAACTGCTTTGGGTAAGCTCATTTAGCATAGAACCAAGCTTTATCCTATTCAAGGAAAAGCTGCCAAACTACCGAAAGCATCAACAAAATATAGGAAATCTATCAATAGGGGTGAAACATGCCAACACAGCCATAAAAAAATATAGAAGTACAATGAGGCCCTCAAATTTATTAGCTGGAACAAATCGTTTGTATAACGCAGAGATGCTTAGTCTGGAAATGCTTAGCTTTTACACAAGGTGAGATAAACAGCTAACCTGGATTTCTGCTGGGAATGTTGCGCTAAACAACATTGTCTGCCTAACACCTCGTGGAGGCATGTCCATTTGCTCAACGATTCTCCTAACTTGTGGTTCAAAACCCATGTCTAGCATTCTGTCTGCCTCATCAAGTGCAAGGTATTTAATCAACTGCAAAGATACTCTTGCCCTTTCTAATAAATCAACCAAACGACCAGGAGTAGCCACAAGAATGTCAACACCCCTCTCAAGATCTCTCAACTGCAAAAATACTTGCAAAGTTCAGGATATGATAGAAATTTAAGCAAATACTTGAAAAGTTTAGGATATTATAGAAATTTAAGCAACTGAGGTTATTCCCAAGAATCCCAACCGAATGAGGCAAAAAAAACTAGCAATATGGCACACCAGAGAATCATATGGTATATCTAGCACCTCGTCATTGCCACAGTTTGAAGACTCGCTTTGATTGAAAGTCCTTTTAAAAAAAAAATTTGTCCAATTGTTTCAACTACCATTTTGGATAAACTTTTGTGATGCATGAATCACAAGGCTCAGTAGCAATGTTGTTTTAACTGATGTTTTTTATTAAACTAGCAACACATCCTTTACGTAAAGCTCAGAATTCTGTCCAAGGTTGTTTCAACTGGTGTTTTAGATCAACATTGCGATAAAGGTCAAATTTTTTACGCCTTATGTTAGATGCTTGAAAACAAATTTTTAGGTGACAGCAAAAGCTTTACAGTTTACACCACACAAACAGCAACTACGTTTTCCACACAAACCTAGAAAAGGATGTAACTTTTGGAGACAAGGACAATAGGGAACTAAACAACCCATAATCATGCATATCTAACATCAATTGTTAGGACTAAAAACAAAACAAGCGAAATGTTGTTATAGAAATAAACCAGATTTTGGACAAACAATGAGTTCCAATCAATCAAAAAGGCATTGTCCTACACAAAAACAGGACCCAAACTTTCTGAGCATATGCACAGGTACCTGCCGAGGGATGCTAAATCATTACTGCACAATATGCTGAGCAATAAATGATGCAGATGCAAGTTGTAATCATTAGTTTTCGGGAAAGAAAAAAAGGTGCAATCGTTATTTGCTAATACAAAAATGTTGCATGTAGTCAGAAGTCTGAACAAATAGCAAAGAGTTAAATGTTCGATCTCAGTGTACGCAATTCACCCTTTACATTGAAGAAGAATTAATCATAACCATATGTGGTCTACATGCACCCAACAATTCAATGCAAAGTTACAAACCATTAACATCAGAGATCCTGCGTACCCTATTTGAAGAACTAACTGGCTACCCTACCATGCAAATATCGCATTATTGTTTACTAGCTAACTGTTACACTCATCCTAAAAAGTTTATGAAGGCATAAATTTAATGTGAAGCAAGCAATTTTCTGAACTGGAACTGTTACAGAACTGGATTTCAAACTTAACAGGACAGAACCAGACCTGCTGAGTAATAGGTGCTCCTCCATATGCAACGACTACCCTGACACCAGTCTGATAAGAAAATTTTCTCGCCTCTTCATGAATCTGCAAGAAAAGCCGACAGCAATCAAACGCATGTCACAGACAATTAACTAGGCATAGCATCCAACGCTAAACAAGAGATCAGCGACCATCACCTGCATGGATAGCTCTCTGGTGGGGAAAGGATGAGCGCAAGCGGGTACGCCGTCCTCATCCCGCCCCGCTGCGGCCGCGCGGCAGGCGGGCCGCGCATGATGCCACTGATGATGGGGAAGCAGAAGGCGGCCGTCTTCCCAGACCCCGTCTGCGCGCACGCCATGAGGTCCCGCCCAGCGAGCGAGATCGGGATGGCGTTCCGCTGCACGGGGGTGGGCCGCACGTACTTGCACCGGCGGATGTTTTCGTTGAGCGCCTCGCCGAGGTCGATCTCCGCGAACGTGCCAACGGGCGGGGGCACCTCCCGGCCGCTCGTCTCCACGGGGATGTCCTCGTAGGCGTCGAAGTTGATCCCCGAGTTCTGGTGCGTGTCGAACACCCCGGGCTCCTCCACCGCCGCGTCCTCGTTCGCGAACGGGTTCGGCTCCCGGTCCCACCTGCCGGAGCGCGGCCTCCCCGCCGCCGCCGCTGCCGACGCCGCCGCCGGGGCGGCTGAGGAGGCCAGCGGGGGAGGCGCGCGGGGGCGGGGCGGAGGACGGGGGAGGGGCGCCGGAGGAGGACCGGTTGCGGAGATGGGGAGGCACGTAGGAGGAGCGGTCGGGGCGGGCGGCAGGGCCGTTGGATACGGGAGCGGAGGGAGGGGCGGAGTCGGCGTCGGCGACGTCAGCCCAGGAGGTGCGGGAGGAGGTCGCCATGGGCGCCGCGGATCTGCGCGGGGGAGGCGGCGGCGAGGTGGAGAGGAAGAGAGATTTTCGAGGGGAAATTCTGGGGGATTTTCGATCGGTGGGGCCCGTGGGGATGCGAGAGGTGGGTGGCTGGGAGTGTTATGAAACCTGGTACAGGCCTTACGGGTCGTGGGCCTGTATCGTGCCGTGCTGTTATACCTAGTCGATCCATCATGTCATATTGATTTGACTTGTCTGTAGTGAATTTAATATATAATTTATTGATATATCATATCATCTTCGTGCTAAGATTCGGTCTATTTCTACTGTTACAAGAAGAGAAAATGAAACAGAGACGTACTAGTAAGGTTTGAATGTTGATTTTAAGAGACATCTCGGAGAAGACCAAAAGACAAGTTTCAGCAAGATCTCGTAATTTTAGATAAATTCTTGTTGAAATACAAAAACAAAAATTTAAATCCGGTTTTTCACATAGATTTCCAAAATCTTGGCTAGATATGCCGAGATTTCAATGAGATTAAACTGAGCGAAAAATATTCCAAGACATGTTAAATAATTTTGAAATTTTTTTAGATGGTCCTAACACATTACTAATGTTCACATAAAAATTTCAAATGATTATCAAGCCTTGAAATTTTTTTAGATGGTCCTAACACATTACTAATGTTCACATAAAAATTTCAAATGATTATCAGGCTTGAGGATGGCTAACCAAGAAATTTGAATCGAATGAAAAATAGAACACACTATGTTAGAAAATTTATAAATTTTTGTGCATGGTGCTGATATATCACTAATATTCCCATAAAATTTTTAGATGGTGATGAAGATCGAGGAATTTTTAAAAAATTGAACAGTGCTAATGTCCTAATAAAAACTTTATTGTCAAATTTCAACCAAATGAAAAATGTTTCAAACCACATTAGAAAATTTTGAAATTTTTTTGAATGGTCCTGATGCATCATAAATATTGCTATAAAATTTTCAGATAATTATAAACCCTAACAAATTTTTAAAAAATTTGGCAGTGCTACATCATGAAAAAAGTTCGATAATCAATATATAGATTTGCTTGAGCAACCAAAAAAGATTTAGAATTTTTTAAACTTTTACAGAAGGGCTCTAAAGCAACGCTCGAGCTCTCATCAAAATTTTGAATCATGATTATACTCCAGTGAATTTATAAAATTTTTACAAGGATACTGTAAAGTTAGAAATTTTAGCAGCATTTCAACTAATATTTAGATTTTAAAGGTTACAATTAGAAATAATCAATATATATTAGCATCACAAATGATAGGTATGGAATCAAATTGATACATATGATAATTTATCACATATACACCACAAATATGACCATACAAAAGCATATTCACCACATATATGACCATGCAACGGTAGATAATAAACGTGAGAACTACCTGTGAAAGTATGGATTAGCCAAAACGCAACACTCAGCCCGAACCACCTCAATACTAATACTCAGTCGCACCTCTAACTTAGATGGTAAAGTGCACGACTTGCAAACCTCAGGTCGTGGATTCGAGTTACAGCCACAGTGCTTTTTTTGCAAGTTCTTTTAGCATTGTTATGAGTACACAAAAAATTTGAAAATTTTTGTAGATAGTCTTGAAGCATCCTCAATTTTCCCACATAATTTTTACTTCATGATAAAACCTTACGAGTTTCCAAAAATTGTGATAGTGCTACTTCAGAATTTTCGGGCTTTAGAGTGCATGCTTGTACAGTTTACAACTTTTGAGTGAGCAACCAAAATAGGTTTAAATTTATTGAAACTTTTAGAGAAAGGTATTAGGGAAATTATTAAGCTCCCCCAAAAATTTTAGATCATGATCACACTCAAGAAAATTTATAAAATTCTGACACGGTTAATGTCTCATTTATGTTCATTCTATTTTTGATTTTTTAAAGATAACAAATAAAGTTAAATTCGTTTGAAAATTTTTTATATAATTCTAGACTTCTAAAGATAGTACCATAAATTTCTCAAAGCATGATTGTAAAATCATGTGCTGAAAAATTGGTTTATAATTGAATTTGTGAAGTGTGCTGAAAAATTAGCTCAGAATTGATTTTCAATGTAGATGGTACTACCGGACTAATAGGCGATAGTTATTTTCTAGTATGTGTGTTTTTCTAGTTTTCGAACGAGCGAAGCTACCGGGCTACTGAGCGGTAGTACCGTACATCACGATTTTTGTGTGGATTGTTTGATTTTATGCAATGCTTGTGTGAATAATTGCATGGACTGATGTTGAGTCAAATCGTGGACTTGTTTATTCATGTGCAGATGTTGCTCAAGGGCGAACTTAGTCGATGACAAAACTGGAATAAGGTTCGTGGAGGAACTGAGATTCGAGATTAGGTTCAGGGAGGAATCGAGGTCCTAGTGGTCGAGAATGTCATACGAGACGTTCAGGCTAAACAACTATGCACATGGAGGCTGATTAGTCATGTGAGAGCGGCAGGTGGGCTATACACGTGATGTGAAGTTGTAATCGTTTGGAGCAGTTTGCATGTATTGGACCATGTTGGGCCAGGTGGATATACATGCGATCTGTTGCTCATTATAAATAGGAGATGGATGTCTCCTGTTTATGTAAGACAGGGTTATTTTTAGAGCTCTACAATTTGTTTTTGGAATACTGTACATAAATAGATAAAGAAAATAAAAATCCCAATTTCCTCAGACTTATGAGTGCACGAACCGAGAGTCTTCATGTAGCTACAGTACCGTGATGCTACAGTGATTTTCTTATTCCTGCAGTACTTCGCTGCAGTGATCGCAATTTACTTTTCATCCATTTTTTTGCTACAGCGGTCTGTTTTATTCGTTTTTTGCGTTCTTGCCTGGTTTTGGTTCTTATAGATTGATTCATTGTCTCCCTTGATTCAACAGGTTTAATCTTGATTTGATCTATCCAAAACCTTTCTAGGGCATCAAATTAGAGTTCTTGAAAGTTTCATTGGCTAATCTTTTGTAGATTTTGATTAATCTCAAAATTAGGGTTAGGTTAATTTTCGTTAAAATCTGTTTCAGTAAGATTTTGGGGCCTATAACTTTTGATCCGTAGATCCGATTGTACTAATTCTTTTTTTGTTAGATTTGTATTGGAATCTAGTTTCTACAGTTCAAACTTTAGGTCAATCCGTCAATTAGATCTTTATTAATATATATTTTATTGATCACATCTTACTCTGTTTTGTCGAATCCAAATCAGAAAATTTGAGTCCGAATTAGGGTGTTTCAAAAATCATCAAGAATTTGATTTTAGCTTCCGCACAATTATTCACCCCCTCTGATTGCTAGTTTAGTATATATCGATCCTACAAATGGTATCAGAGCAAGGTTTTTCTAATTATTCTTAACCAGTGATTAAAATTCGTATCAATGGATTGTTATTCGACAAAACATTGTGTTTTCGATGATGTTGATTTTCATTTTTAGAAGGCCAAAATGTAGGCATACATCCAAGCTCAAGACTTCGTGATTTGAGAAAAGGTGTACAAACCATATGAAGTGCCCGAGAACAATGACGTCAACGAAACCAATCAAGCACATGTGGAAGTGAATAGTAAAGCATTAAATTTGATTATCCAAGGATTAGGAAGAAACGACTTCGACCACGTGATCCATCTCAAGTCTGCGTATGAGGTATGGAAACCTCTTTGTGTGAAAGGACCGATATGTCGCCTAGAGGGGGTGAATAGGCGTAATTAAAATTTGCAATTAAATAAAATCACCGAGAACAAAATCCGGATCGTCAGGATTAATTGTCCGGATAGTCCGGAGTTAATGTCAGGATAGTCGGATTAAATGTCCTGAGTGTCCGGACAAGTGACCTCGAAATGATAATTTTAAATCCTTGCAAATTTGCAACAATCTAAATGAATACAAATGTTCTAAATAATCTCGGTACCTTAGAAAATACAGATCTAGAGCCAAGCACAATGAGTAAGTAGATCGGGCTCCAAAAGACTTAAGAACCACAAACCCTAGCTCAAGCAAATGAAGAACACAAAGACAATGATTTTTACGAAGTTCGGATTCTTGAAGGAATCCTCGTCTCCGTTGAGGAGGCACAAAGCCCGGTCCCTCTTGACCTCTTTCCTCCCGTGTTGCACAAAGCACTTCATGGTTCTTCACTTCTTGCCTCTTTCCTTTCGGAGGCAAGGCTTGCCTTCTAAAACTAAGGGGCTCTCCACACGAAGTCTTGGAGGCTCCGGTGACTCCTTGCCGTCTAGGCCCTTCAAACTCCAAGAGTAACAAATCGCCGCTAAATCAACTTGGAGGATGAACTTGTGCTCAAGAATCAACAAAGCAAGCTCAAAGCACTTAAATCCTTCTTTCTCCCCAAAATGCAAATCAAATCGAAGATTTTAGTGGGAGAAAGAAGCTAGAAACTGAGAGAGTGTGAGAGAGCTTTTGACTTGAATCTGCAATGAATGAGAGTTATAGCGGTTAGATTTGGAGTGAGGGCTTAAATAGCCCCCAAAATCCAACCAATTCTGAGTGAATCACAAGATCCGGATCCGTGTCGGACTTTATCTTCTGATACTCGGACAATTTCCTGAGTGTCCGGACTAAATGTCCGGATACTCGGACTTACGAAGAGAAAGAGCAACCGAGGACCCTAGCTCGAGTATCCGGATTTAATCCCTGGATACTCGGGACATTTTACCCGTGTCCGGACTAATTGTCCGGATACTCCGGACTGACCTCCTCGGCCAGGAGTATCCCTTTAAAAGAAATGCATGATTTTGAAATGCTTTTGAGATGCAATTTTCATCCTATGAGCACAAGCATATCCTAAAAGCGATTTTCCGTCAGATCCTCCTTAATAATACGGCTATCCTTAGACTCAATAAAATAAAAGAAATATAATCAAGTCTTGATGCCGCCTTTTCAAATTTTGAATATAGTGGGGATCTCAAATCGCCATTCAACCAAGATATCTTCTTGATCCTCGCATAGAATCTCACATGCATCGTTAGTATACTCTATTGTGTTGCCATAAATCACCAAAACTCTTTGAGGGCCTAGATGCACTTTCATTGTGAACACTACCAAAAAGGTTAGTTAGGATATATATATATATATATATATATATATATATATATATATATATATATATATATATAAGAAAAAATACATGCGATTCGAGATGAAAACTAGTGAGTCGCTAGATGATTTCTTTGCAGTGAAGATAAATGACAAGTTTATATTTAAATATATGGTACTCGTTGAAAATTTGAAATATAACTTACTTTCTGTCTCATAAATGATTGATGAAGATCTAGAAGTATATTTCAAGAAAAATGAATGCAAAGTTTTAAATGCTTCAGGTGATCTTGTGTTCAGGATTTTATGCTTTGGAAGAGTATTTAAAGCTGATTTTGATGTATCACTTTCTTCTAAGTATAGGTGTCTAATTACCAATATTTCTAAAGATTTATTCTTTTGGCACCATAGGCTTGGTCACGTTGGTTTTGACCATCTTACTCATGGTAGTGGTTTAGACCTCATACGTGGTATGCCTCAACTTAAAAGTGATAGCGATTTAGTGTGCTTTTCTTGTAGACATGGTAAGATGATTGCAGGTTCACATCTACCTCTTACCATAATGATGACAAATGTGCCAGGACAACTACTACATCTTGACACGGTTGGACCTTCTCGAGTTTAATCTTTTGGAGGTAAATGGCACTAGCCCAAATGATGCAGGTACAGGTGCATATGTTCAGAGGGAGAGTATCTTTGGTCATGAGAACGATGATAATGTTGAGGATGAGGTATTGATTCCTACTGCACAACCAGCTGTCGCCCCTTTGGCACCTATCACTACATCACCTACCGCTGAGCATCCTCAAACTACAACATCATCTGTACATGCTAAAAATGAAGAGTGAAAAGGAGAAATTTCTGATGTTATAGCTCCCTTACACATTCAGAGAAGGCATCCACCTGAATAGATGATTGGATATTTAAATGAGCGAGTCACCTATCCAGGTTTATTCATTATGATACTCATGCTTATTCTGCTTTAGTTTCTTCTTTTGAACCCAAAGATATATCTCATGCATTGACTGACGAATCTTGGATCAATGCTATTTTATAAAAATCTTAAAGTGTTTCTATTGAAATTATAAAATATCTCAAAAAATTCAGTTTTTCAACAAATTTTCATCAAAGATGACTTTCTTAAGGGTTATTGGGCCAAATCCGGTCCTCAAAAGTCAAACTCTGGTCAAATTAGCTAACATTTCAGTGAGATTTGGCATGATCTCGTTGACATTTTGAATTTTACTGTAGTAGTTTGATTTTTTTTCAAATTTTTTTAACTTGCTAGGATTTTGGATCCCATCCCCAGCTAAAATCCGAAATCTTGGATGTGATTTCTGAAATTTCACAGAATTGTGGAACCTTGCACGTGGGACAAGGCAATAGACAAAAATATTGGAGGTAAAGAATTAAATTTTATTTATTCCTCATAAAAGACGAGAATGGTTGATCGCTACTTATGAATTCTATTGCGATTTGTTCAGCGCTTTGGAAGATGAATTAGATGCCTTATCTTTTAGCTTCTTTCACATACTTAATGTGCTTGAACTGCCTCATGCTTACTGCATTGTTGATCAGTTATTCTTGCTTTACTTATGATGTCAAACTTTTTTTATAATATTTATAAAAAATTGTCAGAAAACTCGTGCCAAAGTCGTGGCGTTCCTGCATCGTGCCCGTCAACCCTATAACATATCGTGTCAGCACAAGCACAGACCTTCGAGATGTACTATGTCGTGCCGTCCATCGTGCTCGGCTACTAGGCTCAGCACGACCTTGACAATCATGCCATGTTGGGCCGACGCGTGCACATACGTATCGTGCCACATGCTAGCCTCAAAAAAGCCCAGCTCAATGCCCACATCTACGGGAAGTTTTGTGCCTGAAACAGTGAGGGGAGAGGAGCAGGGGAGGAGATAATTTTTGGTTTTTTATACATGTAGTTCTTGTTCGAATGAAATTATAAATAAATCATTTTTTTCTAATCATGGAAGGACTAGGAGGTGATACTTATCACATGTCCAATATAGATCACATGCCGCTACGTCGAAAAAGAACCTAATTTACAATTTTGTTTGAATAAAGACCAAACTTACAAAAAGAAATGGACCAAGCAACGAAAAAAAGCCAAAGCTGGAGGGGAGGCCTAACAATGGGAGGGCGGGACAGGGAGATGGGTGGGTTGGGTCTAATTTTGATAGGGGATCAGATGGCCGTGAGCTCGTGTCTACCAGCTAGGGTTCACAATATCGAAATCATGATTTTCAAACAATATTTGGTTTTCGATTATCGGTAAAAACCAGTCGAAAATCGTCAAAAACAGAATGGTAAAGAAATCTATTTTTGGAAAAAATTTAAAAAGAAATCAAAAGTCGACCGACCATTTGAATGTTTCTTAAAGCCGATTTTTTAGCGACTTTCGCTCGATTTTCACCGATTATCAATTATTTACGTTGTATAAATTTTTTAAAATTTTAAATTAGACCGATGTCAAATACCGAGCCGGCTTGATATAGCCAATAATCACGACAATCGAGCGAGGATATCGTGAACCCTGCTGCCAGCGTTCGTGGCTGCGTGCTGTGAAAGTATCAAATATCTCGTGTTGGATCACCCGGCACGCTCTGAAACGTCACCACCGATGGTTTGGCTTGCAGGAGGCTACGTTTTGCCGGCTGCTTTTTATGGGAGATGTCAAGTCATGGATGATGAGTAGATCGAAAGTTGACGTGCCACCCTCTTACTGAGAGGTCTAGTCGAGAAAACAGGTTTTCTCTTTCTTTCTTTCTTTGAAACTCTAAGTAGAGATCAGAATTTATTCATCCGCTTGAGATACATTTATCTATGTCGGTAAAAAAAGTTAGGGATTACTTTTAAGTTTCAACTATATGCAAGCATAATTTGCATACAAAGCTGTTTTGGCAACAATGTGCCGCCTGATCAGCTACCGAAGTTCAAACCCCCTGGAAAAGCCTGACTTACATACCGTTGAAACATTCGACTAGCCATAAATTCATATATATTAACCACACCATTATTGAAGATATTGCAACTAAAACAACCTAGAGCATGCTAACATACGTTAACATTGTCTCCAATTTAAACTTTCACAAAACAAATACCATTATTAGGAAAGCACTGCTTGCATTTTGCACCTGAATAAAAAAATAGCTTAGAGAATTGAGGGCCCTGTTTATTTGCTCGAGTAAGATACAGCCAAAAGCTGGCATCATTTGTGGTCGTCCATCTCGAAGCCATTGCAATTAGTATTATCAGTGCCCCACTAAAAATTCTGCATTTATAGGCTTCATCAGACCAAAAGTTGCAAGTAAACACCTGATAAACTAAACTGTGGTGACTAGCAATAAATTCATATATATTACATAAGTTTGATAACTCACACAACACAAGTTTAACAAGGGTATCAAATTCATACACAAAATTCGACAATCACTAGCAAATTCATACACAAAATTCATACACAAAGTTCATGCACAAATTCGACAATCGACAAGCCTCAAGTTTAATATAATTAACATTTCATA
Organism: Guadua angustifolia; assembly: GCA_036346375.1. Taxonomy (NCBI): domain Eukaryota; kingdom Viridiplantae; phylum Streptophyta; class Magnoliopsida; order Poales; family Poaceae; genus Guadua; species Guadua angustifolia. The sequence continues at coordinate 16,748,007 of CM070520.1, forward strand.
CTTCTACATAAATCCATACGACCATAATAAGTTCGACATGCCGTACCATCAGTCATCAATCATCACTAGCAATTTCTTCTTCCTACAATATATATATACATAATACAGTAGTCAGACAGATGCAAATAAAAAACAAGAATGCGATAGGAATAGGATCAATCAATGCAAATTATGTGCAACAATAAAAAGAGTGTAATACCTGAGTCATCATATTAGCAACAAGGGTATCAATAACCTCCAAATCACCAACGATGGATGCAACTTTATTCTTTCCGCCTGAAAAATAAATAAAGCTATATTAGTAAAAAAACACCAACTTCATTAATACTAAAAACGACAAACTATTGAAGTTATCACCTTTTTTGGACGTAGCTACCCAATCTTTTTGTACAAATCAATGTTTCTACCATTTCAGGTTCTAGGCGACTACGAAATGGATCAATGACCCGGTCGCCAGCACTAAATGCAGATTCTGAAGCAATTGTTGACACTTGCATGGCCAATACATCACGAGCAACTTTGGAGAGAATAGGATATTCATACTGCTAACTCTTCCACCATAATAAAATATCAAATTTCTGATTGGATGATCTAGGAAGCTTCAAGGGTTGTTCTGCCATGTATTTTTCCAAGTCATTTGATTCAACTTGACCAATCCCATCATAGGTGTCATATAAGAAACTATGAAGCTCACTATTTTCATCATCCATAAAGAGATCTACAATTGGCTCATCGCTACGAGTAGATGTACTAGTACTCTTTTCAGCACTAGATGCAGCGAAAACATACACTTTATACACTTGCTTGACAACATTGATGAATTCTTCAATTTCAACTTTATACAACAGCTCACCATAAAACTTCTTCATGTAAAATTCTACCATTTTTTTCTTGAACCTAGGATCAAGAAAGCTAGCTATAGCCAGAGCAATGTTTGACTTCTTCTAATACTTTTCGAACTTAGCACTCATAGATTGTGCCATCTCTCTAATAATGGTATCAGTGATAGCACACCACTCATAAATCAAAAGTTTAATATCACAAAAACTGTGGTAAAACAAATTTGCTGTTGGATATAAAGAACCAGAGAATAGCTCAGTAACATCGTAGAATTTCTTCAAGCATTTACAAAGTGTTAATGCTTTATCCCATTCTGAATCAGAAGGAGCAATTTTTTCATACCTATGTCGTTCCAAGCACAAAAGCCTCTCAAAAGCACTCCTGTAATATAAGGCATCCCTCAACATGGTATAGGTGGAATTCCACCTCGTAGCAACATCTAGTGAGAGACCCGTTGTTTTTAAACCACATTCAGATGCACACTGAATTCCTCCCAATCGTAATGGAGATCCCTTTATCGCAAGTACAAATGCTCTAATATTCGAATCATGGTGCAATTTCTCGCAAACCATCTCTAGCAACAAGATTTATTATATGATTGGCGATCTCACATGAAAAAATATACCATCACAGACTAGTAGACTATGCTTTCTAAGTTCAGCAATAACATCTTTAACATGACTTCATTTGCGATGCATTGTCCAAACTTAGAGAAAATATTTTTTTCAATATACCATCTCATGACACAATTAGTAAATGCTTCTGCATAAGTTAGCACCGGTATGCCGCCTTCTACATGCATGAATTTGATAATTCTCTTCTGAATTTGCCAACTATCATCAATCCAATGCACAAAGGACACACATATATCCTTTGTTCTCGATTTGATGTCTACATGTCCATAGTTGCACTAAAGCGGCACTCAATGGTTTTAAAATATTCATACAATCTTTTTTTCTTCTAAAAAGAGGTCCATTAGATCTTTCCTAATTGTGATGCGGCTCTTGAGTGGAAAGCTAGGCCGAAGAGATTTGATGAAATCAACAAAATATTCATGCTCCACAATATTAAAAGGATACTCATGCATGATTATTGCCAAATATAATTTTCTCAAGCTAGCTTCTTGATCATACCTATACGGTTCAATAATAGTGATGGTGCCTTCATGATTCTTTTCCACATTGAGCTGTTGCTGGCCTAGCTGGACATTATGTTTTTTCTTCAAATGGTTCCAAAAGCATGTTGTGCCATTGGTGGCCTCACATCTGGAATTGTATTTGTAATGGTTGCAATGTGCCTAGCGTTGAACAACCTTCTTGCCATCCTCCACAACTGTCTTTGTAGTCCTAGTGTAGTGGTCCCAGATAGCTGATGTGCTCTTCTTTTGCCTCTTTGCACAAGGTTGAGCATCCTTTAATGCATTAGCATTTGTACCTTGCCCTTCTGTGCCACTGTCAATGGAGGGTGGATGATCGGTAGGTGCTGCAGATGATACAACCACTCCGACACTTTGACTGACACTTGCACTTCCGCTTTCAGAAGCCATTACTTGTTCTTCCTAGTTCATACAATTGTTGCATCATCATGCAATTCTGAATTTCTGATTGTGAAATCTAGTCATTTTCAACATGAATTCTAAGAATTTGCAATGGTTCACACGAGATAATACATCATAGCACTAATGGCTCATCATGAATTCTAAGAATAGCACTAATGGCTCAACATGAATTCTAAGAATTTGCAATGGTTTACAGAGCCATAACTGAGGAAACACAGAAAAGAAGAGAATTGCTTTGCTTGGCTTTGTACCTGCAAAGGAGGAGGAGGACATGGCGGCAGATCCCGGGAGGAGGACGACACGGCGGCAGATCCCGGGAGGAGGCGGTGGATCCCGGAGGAGGAGGCGGGTCCCGGGAGGCGGGCGGCAAGGGTCCCGAAGGAGGAGGAGGCGGGTCCTGCATCAGGAGGAGGAGGAGGTGGCGGGTCCTGTGAGGAGGAGGCGGCGGTGGGTCCCTGAGAGGCGGCGGCGACGTCCCGGCCCGAGGAGGAGGAGGCATGCATGGTCCCGGGAGGAGGAGGCGGCGGCGAGTCCCTGGCCGGGAGGAGGAGGAGGTGGCGACGACGGGTCTCGAGAGCATGCGGTGGCGGCGGCAGAGGCTCAAGCACTAGGGTTAGCTGTTGCGCTTGGCATTGGGCCGTGGAGAGCTTTCGGGTTGGGGAGGCAGAGAGGCTTGTCCTTGTTTTGTTCTTCGACGACCGGGGCGTGGGCGTGTGGCCACGTATTTTTGGCTTCGGATATCCGGTCGGATAGTATCCGATTACCGAATATCGAAGCTATTTGGTCGGATTTCACGGCTCTCGTATCCGCTACCGAATTCGGTACTAACTATCCGGTACCGTATCCGAATCCGGCCGGATACGGAATTTTTTCCCGGATACGGTTTTAATTGGGTTTAGTACTGGATCGGTCGGGATTAACCCGTACTATTTTCACCCCTACTGACTCATATCTCCTATCTCTTTAATAACATGGTAAAAAGGTTCACTTGTGCTGGACAATCAGTTTCGAAGGCTAAAACCTCAACCACTAGAAGATCATCAAAATAGGAATATTTTGTGCGGTTTGCAGCCAAGAACCTCCCTTCATTCCTCAAGGGTGTGTTTGGTTTGCAGGATGAGGTTGAATGGGATGGAATGATCATGTATCATTTGGTTCCATTGTTTTGGGTGAATGGAATGGCAATCTATGGAGAATATTTCTCAAATTTGTATCACACCGTCTACGATGGGATAGTTCCATTCAAACAACCAAACACATAGATGATATTTTTTTAAAACCATCTCATATATGTACCATCTAGTACAAACAACCAAACACACCTTAAGATTGTTCATGTGTCATACATCTTTTGATAGTATCAAGTGCCACACCAAGTCACCAACGTTTACTTTCACTCAACCCGCTGGAGGTTTTGAGTTTTGACTATGCCGCCTTCTTTATCAAATCAACGACATCCAATCTTATCAATGGTAACTTCATCGAGGGCACAAGTTCGATCACCAACTAACGGGAATTTTTTTAAAAAATGGACTTTCTTTTCATCAAATCATCAACTGATGCGTTGAAACCAGTACCGTACTGTGCAGCGTTCATTCTTGATCCAACGGCCGATATAGCCTCAAAGTCAGTGAATTGTTTCCCTCTTCCTATGCCGGGGCCCGGGGGATACAAACTACTGCAGCAAAAACATTGTAGTGAAGCTTTTATTCATTCCGAATCTGCAACGTTCATTCTTGATCCAATGGCTAATATTGCCTCAAAGTAAGTGAACTGTTTTTGCTGAAGGGTAAGTGTAACCCGTCGGGACAAGTCTGGGTTACACTTACCCTTAGGTAGACTGGAATATGTCACCATATATATCAGACACATGTCTATGATGTGTCAAACATTAAAATTATTTAATTTGACTATCTAATTGTCCAATACGTGTCAAGCGGCATATCAGTGTCAGATACCGATATGGCACCAAATCAACATGTCGATGCTACAGAGGTTTAGCATAGTTGGAGACCTCAAATTCTCCTGATATTTCTATTTCAAAAGGATTGTGCATGAATCATTGTACAAAACTGACCTTTTATGAATTTTCCTTTACATCCTCCCTCGGGGGGTAACTGCAAGAAGATGATATTTCCTCTCTTGTTCTTTTTTCCCAACATTTTCCAACTGTTTGTAGGTGTTATTGGGGTTGATTCTGATTCCTTACAATTTATTCCAGTCATTGTGGTATCTGAAGTGATTCCGGGATCAGCTCTTGGAGACTTCATTTGTCCATGCCGATGCATGTTACGAATGGTCTATTCAGACCATTTCGGACAATCTTCTTCCTGCTATCCATTTGATTTCTATGCTGTATTATTCATTGTGTTTTTTTTCTGGTGGGTCTGAATCCCTACAATTCTACAAGATATATCAGGCATGGAATCACAATATGGCAACAGAGCTATATATTAACTGTAACCTTTCAATTAGTTTCATAATTTATCTCGCATTTGATTAGTGGCATATTTTTATATTGATTAATTATCGGTTAATTCATATTAGCATACTATCAACAGAAGTCCAAGGAGGTAAAAGCAATCCAGATGCTAGTATCCTAGCACATTCCATCATATTCACCCATTTGTGTTTAAAAATAGCTTTACTATTTTGTTTTGGCTGCAGGTAGAAAGGAATGCTGCTTCTCAGGCTCCAGAAGTAATTCTTAAGAGCTTGCATATATCACATACTATTATGCATTTTGATTTGGGTGCTCAGGCTGTGTGTAGCCAAAACGTGGAAAACTGTAAAGGGTATATGTGTTAAGCATACTGTCAATTTGGGATAAATGTTTATGAAAAGATGAAGTGCAAGAACTGTTAAAAGGAACCTAGATGCTCAAACTATATCTCATTTTTTGGAAGCTGATGCGAGTCTACTTCAAAGAATCAAGGTTTGCAGTACTGCAAAGTACTTCTCCTTAATTTTTTGGTATTATTCTCATATAGGAGGTTTCAAGTTATAACAAGCAGCATGCATATGGTACTTGTTAACTGAATGTATAATGTTGTATTATACTTCCTCAGATTGAGCATTTTGAGGAGCTTTTGAAGATACTAGATATAGTAGCGTGCTATTGCACGCCGTACTGTGTGGACGTGAAAATAGGGGTGGAATATAGGTAAGGTAGTAAAGATGTATATAAGTGTTAAGGCAAGTATACCCACAAGTGAAGCATTGATTGTGTGGAGAAGGTGATTACGGTGCCCATAGGGTGACAGGCGTGATTAGCTCGGTGATAACTAAATATACCGAGGCCTCCGAGCCCAGCGCTATTATATAGCGTATATGTATAAATCAGATGAGTTAAGCCGCGATGTCACAAATAAAAAATCGACCCAAATTTTTCTGTAAAAATACGTAGTTCCACTATTGTGTCGAAAGAAACGACGCCAGGCTGAATTTATGGAATTACGGGTATTTTTTGTAAAATAACCGTGAAAGAACTTGTTCATGATCTCAGAGAAATATCTTTCGATTAATTATTTGGAAAACATTGGAGACCGAGCTGAAAAACCGAGGTGGGAAAATAGTCTAGAGGAAAACGGCGAAAAATTATCGAGATGACAACCTTCTTTTGTCGAGCCTAACACTCTACGCTGCTTCACCGAGTAATAATACATATTTAAAAAAATATCAGAGATCGAGCTGAAAAATCGAGCCGGGGAAAGAGTCTAGAGACAAAGCTGCACACATATTTCTAGTGGCAAAAACATTTTTTCCGAGAAAAACGGAGAAAGAAGCTAGACGTAAGGAGCAAGAGCCTGTTTGTTACGTTTTTGGACCTGTTCGCTATCCCGAAAAATTAGAAAAGGGCTTGCTCGCGATTTGAATTTAACGGGAGGTTTTTCCAGAAACGCGCAGACGAGGGACCCGAACGCGATGTAGAAAAAAAATCTTCCCCTCACAAAAAATCGCGGAGGACCTATTCGTAATCTACAGGGACCTATCCATAATTTCAAGAAACGCAGGGTTTTTTTCGCGAAAATGGCTAGGGGGACACCTGGACGCCCTCTCCTTGCGGCTAGCCCAGGTGACATTATATGGTTAATATTGCATTCCCAATGCTTTTGTGATGATAAGTTAAGAACAAATTCTCTTAAGACTAAGGATCTGTTTGTTTTTGTTTTAGATTTTTTAAAAGCTGATTCTAGATTGTGATTGTAGAAAAGTTGATTGTCTAAAAGTGGATTGTGGATTTTAGTGTATAAAGATGGGCTGAATTGTGAGAATCAATTTTTAGAATCGGACTGTTTATTTTTTATTTTGTTTTTAAAGTCAGAATCTAAAATCAAAAGCAAAAAACAAACAAGCCCTAAGCAGTGCTGATTGTTTCCTTGAAAACCGACCTCGTTTCTTCACTACTGATAGAGTACTGTTTTAAAATGCTAATGTGTGAATATTTGGATGTTCCTCCTTTTGTAGATTGCGTCAACTAGAACAGCTCAATTTTAACATGTTAAACACGATCATAATTCATAAGTCATCGCCTTTTTCAGTCTTGGATTGGAGCAATGCTGATGGAAGTCATGCGGGTGTACTTCAAGAATTGATTAGCGCTAACTCTGTGATTGACATCGGCCTTACATCAGAAGGTGGACATTTGGGACAAAAGTATCTTCTGGTTTCAATGGTATGCAGTGGTTATCACTCCTGTCCTTTTGATGTGACTAATGAATATGTTTACAGTTTCAGCACTATGCTGTTCTTTTGCTATTGGATGCTTTACTTTTTCTTATGAGGATTATCTCTGTCATACACTCTATTGGAAATTAGGAGAGCCACAAGAATATGTTAATTAAAGGTCCATGTTGTTGTCATGCATGTGAACAGTAACCACGGTACTGTATCACGTTAATGGATGAGAGTCCTTTCTTGTTTTGAGATTTAATATATTAGGAAATAAGAGATTGAGTTAGGTAATAGACATATATTAGGAGATAAGAGATTGTGTTAGGCATGACAATCGGGTGTGGCGTACGAGTAGTGCTTGTCTATATCTATACCCGCGAACCAAAATCTCCCCCATGGGTATACCCTTGAAACGTCGCGGGCGAAGAATCTCGCCTATACCTGTCGCCCGCGGGTATACCTGTTTACCCGCCACCATCAACAATCCTTCCAACCAAATGGCACTAGGAGCTAATGAGCTATGTTACTAATACAATCCTTTTGTTGAAATTATAGGAATCAACTACATTCTGTAGATTTAAAAATGATTATCAATTATTCAAAATTTCAAATGTAAATGAGAATAAGAATTAAAATAACACATGCAAACAAATAACACACAGATACTCAAATTCAACAATTATTGATATGAGGTACTATAAATTGGGGATCAAGAGCCAACTGAGCGTCTGTTTTACCCCATATATCAATAGAAGGTGGAGGGTAATCGGGGGGAACGGGTATAGGTGAAACTCTCCCATATCCGTACCCATCGGGTAAAGTTTGGCTCCTATAATCTTAACTGCGGGTAATAAAAGAGGAACATATCTAACTCTATTAGCATTTTTACCTACAGATATACGAGTAATCGGGTAAGATTGACATCCCTACCGTAGATCCAATCTATGGACCCCACGCCCTCCTTCCGGTATCAAATGATCTTTACCTCGCAGAACAGGAGTAGGGTGGGCATAATTTAACCGAATCGAAAACCGAATCAATTAACCGAAAATTCGGTTTTTGCTTCGGTTTCGGTTCGGTTTTTATTTTGTCATTGCTTTTTATTTAGATTCGTTCGGTTTCAACTCAAGAAACCGAACAATTACGAATAGACCGAACACGATAGCGACTCACGACCGACTAATTCACTTGGACCCGGCGAGGCGATGACCTAATTCAATCCCGTGACTCCTCCCCGCCTCCCTCGGTCTAGGTCCATACTCCATCCCGCCGTCCCCAATTCCCATTTCACTCTCTGCGGCGCTGTGCCGCTGCACTGCCCTAGCCCCAAGCCCCAGCCTGGCCCCGAGCCACCACCAAGACTCCACCTCCGCCTCCGCCGCCTCCCACCGCCCTCCTGCCTGCTCGCCTCTGAGTTCGGTCCTCCGCGGCATGTTCATGGCGCGATCTAAACCTCCACTCCAGCAGTTCTCCGCGACTCGGGCCGCCACCCTCCTCCGCGAGGAGCCGAGGACCACGACTCCGCCATTCCGCAGCCTCAAGAGCCCACTGAGCGCGGACCTCCTCCCGGCCCTCCGAGCCTCGATTGCCTTTCTACATACCGCTTGCCGCCGCCTCCATTGGTGCTTGTCGTCTGTCAGACCGTCACCAAGCAGAGTAGCTTGGCTCGTGATGTATTAGCAGTTCCCATATCAACAGTTGCATCTGAGTCAGCCTTTAGCACAGGCAGCCGTGTCCTTGATGACTTTAGGAGCTCACTCATGCCATTTATGGTACAATGCCTAGTTTGTACACAAGATTGGTTACGACGATCTCTACCTATCAATATTGAAGAAGATCTAGCAAATTTGGCCAAAATCGAGGAAGGTAATAAAAAAATTCCTTATTGATCTATCTTGTTCATCACTACAATTGAAAATCGATTTTATTCCATTTCAGCCATAATTGTAGAAGATGTTGCTAATTCTTTCAAGGAAAAGTCTAAATCTGAGTCTGTAACCAAACCTAGTGAGACTACTACATAAATTTTGGTGAGATTCAAGACAATATTCCGCTATTAGTTATTCCTTTCTTTAGTTATCTCGCAAATTCCAGATATTGCTCTAATAGTATGTGTTTTCTCAATTTCACTTTGATTTTTATTCCGTGTTGCCTTGTTGATGAGAATTGTGATTTGTGAAGTCCGCTTTCAAGAAGTATGTTCTCAGACTTGATTCCGTAGTTTTTGCAAAATTTAAATCTTGGTCCACAAGGTATTTTTCTATTTAAATCTAACTTTATCTCTTTCTGTTGGTTGGATCAAATATCCGATTTCATAACTAGATTCATTCACTTTAGTTACATTTAATTGAAACTAGGAATATCTAGTCTGTGTTAAAATGGTGTAGAATAGAATTCTCTTTGTTACAATTCGTTTCATTAGTAGAGATTTTCATCGCATTTGTTTTGTGTGTATGCTTGAGTTGAAGATCTCTATCATTTTCCCTTGTATGTGGTACTGGTACTGATGCTTAGTAACTGTAGTTACTAGTTAGATGTGCACCATGCCAGGTTTTCTCACAAGCAAGGGTATCTTACTATTCCTCTTTTTTTTTTGGATTGCTTGCTTGCTTTTACAGTAGTGGTTGCTTGTATGGGAAATCAATTTTTAATATGTAAGAGTAGCGCCTGAAGACATGTAGGAATTTGATAGCTCACTGCGCGGTTATGCAGTTTGGTTTTGTAATCTCAGGCTGTTGGTTCTGACGCATGACTAAGCATACTTTTTTTTTTCAGCTCGGTGGATGCAGAAGAAAGTGGCTTTAGATTGTATGACATCTGGGTTGCTTTTCCGTGTGGCAGCCATTACTAGAGTGCTGAACATGTTAGTCAACATGATTTTACATATTGGTCGACTTTTGCCTGTGCTGGCATGCTGCTGTTTGCAAGATATATACAAATTTGACGCCTGGACCTCACGCCTGGAGGCTGGTGGCTGGACCTGGACGCTTGAGGGCCTGAGGCTTGAGGGCTTGTATTTTGTGTGTTGTGTCTGTTATTCTGTGTGTTATTCTGGAGTCCTGGACCGCAATCGACAATGAGAAGTATTTTGTGTGTTATTCTGGAGTCCTGAACGGCTGGACCTCACGCCTGGAGGCTTGTATTTTGTGTCTGTTGCATGTTGATTTCGATTCGAATCTGAGTCCTGGACCAGAAGGCTACATGATCTCGTAATCCGTTAACGAAAACCGAATTAACCAAACCGATTTGATTTGGTTAATTCGGTTCGGTTTTTTTCTATGTTCGATTTCAGTTCGGTTCCAGTGATTCAAAAACCGAATTTTTAAAAATCTAACCGAAAAGCCGAATACCTAGCCTAACAGGGAGCAACCGAGCAGTAGCGGTGAACGGACGGAGCGGCCAGCGCACGCGGCGATCAGAGGACGCAGCGAAGCAGTAGCTCCGCGAGGTAGCAGCGATTCCATCGGCAGCAACACGGAAGCAGCAGATTGAATTGAAAAAGCCAAAGCAAAAGCAAAAGCAAAAGCAAAGTTCTGCAGCGTCAGAAAGCACAGGAGCAACATTGCAGTCTTTGATGATTCCCGAGACGACGCGTGGTGACGCAAGCAAGCGACAAAGTGGGTATCAGATTGATTTCGTGAAGCAAAGCGACGAGCGATTGAATTCGTCATTTCGAGAAGCAATCTTATTAGCCACGCCCACCCACGCACAAGATATTGTTCAGTCGCACGAAAAGAACAGACGCGCTTCAAAAGAAGAAGGCGACAGCAGATTAGCTCGATTCCGTCAGCAGCGCAGACGCAGGTTCCAAATTTCGTTTACGCTTATATGTTGCGCTCCACTAATATCCAAAATTTTGGCAAAATCTCATAATTTTAGACAAAATCCGGATAAAATTCAAAAAGTAAAATTCCAATCCGGAATTTTTGAACCGAATTTCGAACGAAATTTCCGAAATTTAAGACGAAATTGTCAAAATTTTGGCAAATTTCAACTGAATAAAAAAATATTTCAAACGATGTCAAATTAAAATTTTTTATAGAAGCTTCTGACACATCAGTGATATTCCTGTAAAAATTTCAGACAATTATCGATCTCGAGGAATTTTTGAAAATTCAAACATTGTTGTTGTCCCGATAAAATGTCGACGGCAAGTTCGCATCAATAAAAAATAGTCAAACTACATTAGAAACTTTTGAAATTTTTGTAATATTCTCATAAATTTTCAGATGATGATCAAGCTTCATGAATTTTTAAAATTTGAATAAAGCTATTACTCCCTTAAAAGGGTTACCTAAGAACCGAACAAAATAAAAAATAGTCCAAAACATGTTAGAAATTTTTTTGGATAGTCCTGATGTAATATTAATATTTTCATAAAATTTTTAGATGATGATTATGCTTAACAAATTTTTAAAAATTCGATAGTGCTATATCCCGATAAAAACCCGATGATCAATACATAGATTTGTTTTAGCAATAAAAAAGGTTTAAAAATTTTACAAAAAGGTGATAAGAAAATGTTTAAGATCTCATTAAAATTTTGAATTATAATCACACTATAGTGAATTTACAAAATTCTTACAAGGAAGAGTAGTATTTATGTTCTTTCTCTTTTGATTTTTGAAATATAATATAACAAATAAAGTTCAATGCTTGCATACATTTGATTGACCAAACAAAAAGTTGAAATTTTTAAAAAATTTATAGAATGGTACTGAGGTAATTCTTAATCTCTCATAAAAATTTTAAATCATGATCACACACGAGATAATTTATAAAAAAACTAACAAAGTTACTGTCCCAATTATGTTCATTCTATTTTTGATGTTTTAAAGATAACAAATAAATTTTAATTATTTTGAATTTTTTGTATGATCCCACACTACTACAAATAGTACCATAAATTTTTAGGTTATTATCAAGCTTTTACAATTTTATAAAAATCTAATAGTGTTTCTATTAAAATTTTAAAATATCTCAAAATTTAGTTTTTCAACAGATTTCCATAGTAGATGACTTTCTTAAGGGTTATTAGACTAAATCCGTCAATCCGCCACAAATCACAAATTCGCTGAAAAAACGAAATTTCGGTGGTTACTGTAGAAATTTCAGTTTTTTTATAATTTTTTTTATCCTGTCGGTAGTTTAGATTTTGTAGTGATCTGAAATCTAAAATTTCACGAAAATTCAGCGAATTTTGAGGAAATTTGTATCCTGCGCACACGACGCTGTCCTCAGGAGGCTGTACGTGCAAGCAAGCAAAAGCTGTTCTCGCAGATCGAGAAGAAAGAGGCAAAGGCGTCTCGGAGTACAGCTCGCACGACGACAACGACAAGAAGATTCCTCCCGCACCAGGTTCTGTACGTACGTTACAACGGGGGTACTGTAGTACTGTGAAAAGGACGCGGAAACAGAAGATCAGAGAGAGAAAGTAAATTCAGAATTTAATCTATACGGCGACTCTAAAATACGACTTCCACTCCTAGATCGAGACACAAGATTTTCTCTCTAGTAAATTAAGATGCGGGCTGTTCTTACACAACTCAATTTAAATAATGCTCTTTTGGAGATTGACAAGATATCCACTGCATGGTCCCTAGAGCAGAAGCAACGTAATAAGATTGCAGCCATTGGTTCTATCCAGATCAAGATATTTGATGGCATCATAAGAACATTATCGGATGTTCGACATATCCCAAATTTAAAGAGAATTCTAATCCCGCTAAGTACTCTTGATACAAAAGGGTACAGATATTCAGGTGGAGGTGGATTCTGAAGGTCTCCAAAGATTCTCTTGTTGTGATGAAGGGTGACATGAAGGCTACTAACCTATATCATCTACGAGGCACAACAATTTCAGGTAATGTAGCTTTTGTCTCAAACAAATCATCCGATTCTAACGCTACTAATCTATAGCATATGCATCTAGGGCATATGAGTGAAATTAGCATGATGGAGTTATGTAAAAGATGACCTCTTGATGGTAAAAGTATTGACAAGTTAAGTTTTTGTGAACACTGTATCTTCGACAAGCAAAAGAGGGTGAAATTCAGTACTGCAACTCACTTTACAAAAAGGCATATTGGATTATGTTCACTCATATTTGTAGGGAGAATCCCGCGTTCCATTGCTTGGAGGTGCTAACTATATGTTGATCATCATTGATGATTACTCAAGAAGAGTTTAGTCATATTTCATGCAGTACAAATTGGATATATTCCAAACATTCAAGGAGTGGAAGATTATGATTGAAAAACAAATTGGCAAGCATGTAAAGAAGCTGCATATCGATAATGGCTTGGAGTTTTGTTTTAGACAATTTGAAACTTTATGCAAATCAGTGGGTAATATAAGACATTACACTATTCTAGATACTCCTTAACAAAATAGTGTATGCCATGGTATGTTCTAGAGTTCCATATGCCAGTGTAGTTGATTCACTTATATATGCCATGGTAGGTTCTCACCCCATGTAGGATCAATAATAACTGACTAGAGGGGAGAATAGGATGTTTCTAACTTTTTTAGCTCTAATTGTAATAAATAAAGTTACTATGTAAGAATTGTAATTTTTGACAATCAAACATAAATTCTCTATAGTTCACTAAGTGCTCTAATAATCTAATTATAAGCAAAATGTAATTTTAAGCACAAAATCAACACACTTAAATTGCTAGGACTGTAAATTTCACACAAGAATAGAAAATTCAAACCACAAAACAAAGAGATACAAGAATTTATCCAGTGATCTCGGAGACTTGCCGGTTTCCCCTAATCCACGTTGAGGTGATTTGAACAATTTCAAACCGACTCCAACCACTTGAGCCTTTCTCAATCACTTGGTAGTTCTTTCCCGCTCCAGGTAGGTGAACTCCGGCTTTCACAAACTTGCTAGGGTTTCTCACAACCTCCATCGAGAAGCTCACCGCATACAAACGCCTCCAAACAGTCTAGAAAGTGGTAACCTCTAAGAGTAATAAGTTTTGATACTTGTTTGAGGTCGAATCAAGTGCCTAAATGCTCAACACTAAATTAATGCAACACTTGAATTGTTCCTAACTCTCCCAAAATGAGAATTTAATGTACACAATAGTATTGGATACTTCTTAGAGCTCAAATATGATCAATGAGATCCAAAAGTTACTCTAGAATGCAGGTGGGGGCATTTATAATCTCCACCAACCAAATATGGCCGTTGGCTAACAACATCTCAAAAATACCTTGGAATCCTGTTCATACCACCTTAAGGCCGGTAGCACCGCCTTAGATTAACTACTACAAAGGCATTAAATGCATCGCAAGGATCGTTGGTCACCGCCTTGATGAACGGAAGGAGACCGATCATACCAAGCTTCAAATTTTGCCCTTCGGTTGAAATACATGCTCTGTGGAAAAATGGGACCAGAGGGTAGCCAGTCGCACCGGCCACACACTGGTCAAGTGTGCACCTTTTGATGATTTTTGTTTTTTCACTTGAATGCAATGTCATGAAAGTTTCCAAATGTACAAGAATTAAGTCTTAAAACATTTTATCGACATCGAACCAATGGTCAAGACCCATCTTAATAGTACGACGCCTATTCTAGCAATCCAATTTTTTTCTCCAAACTACAAGATCGGTAAAAGCTATGAAAAGATCCTTAAATTTTATACCTTAGCCATCTTATCTCGATGCGTTGATCTACTTTTTTATAATTTTCATGCTTCCACGATCGCCAAATTTAGGACCAATCTATTCTTAATATACTCAAATGAAAATATTAGTCCTTTAACTCAATGTACTCAAATGAACATATTAGTCCTTTAATCATAATTATCATTAATTACCAAAATCAAATCGAATTGTGGGCCTAGATGCTTTCACTTGACTTATCACAATCATTGAGTGTTGTTAGTAGATACATGGCTAATCCCGCAAAGTGCATTGGAAAGCAAAGACAACGAATTTTCGATATTTGCGTGGCACTTCTAATGCTTGTTTACGCTTGGTAGGACTAGAGATGAACTCGTGGGTTACGAGATTCAGATTTTGTTGAGATTTGGATAAGAGAAGATCTCTAACTGGTTATGTATTCACTATTGGAGGATGTGTCGTTAGTTAGAAAACAAGTCCACAAGTTACGCTTGCCTTGTCTACTACGTGTTTAGTATATGGCTATTTCAAGCTTACAAAAAAGCAATTTAGCTAAGAGGTTTATTTACTTAGCTTTGTGAAAGTACATCTCGACTACAATATTCTCGTGATGTCGAGTGTTATTTACCTTACAAAGTATCATATATTCCATGAGAGAACAAAACATATTGATTCCAGATATCATTACATTTGAGATGTTAATACTCAATATGACATTAAGTCAGCAAGATAAGCACACATGATAATCTAGCAGATATGTTGACAAAGCAAACTCCAACCTCTAAGTCTAAGTTTTGCTCAGACTTAGTTGGTATCATTCAAGAGTCTTTTGAATTTGTGGTGCACAAGATGTTCATGATAATTTATTTCAGAGAGTTGCATTATATTTTGGCTACAAGAAAAATTCGCCTCAAGATAGAGATTATTGAGTTGGAGTACAATACAAATTCATACTCTATCTCTAATTAACCAATTCTATCTCTAATATGATTTGTATCACTATAAATATAACTCAGAGCCTAGTGCAAGAGCAAGCGCTCTATTGTAAACATCTCTTCATATAGTGATTGCTTTTGAAATGCCGTTGTTTTTTCTCGATGGGTTTTCCAAAAAAATCCGTGTCTCTTGTTCCCTATCTTCTGCATTATTTGCAACATATTTCATTTTGCTTGCATCAATTATACCAATTTTATATAACTTGTTAAACAGCAGATCTTTATTGTGCAACATAAGTCGTTTACTTTGTTTCTTATCTAATGCATTATTAATACGCTTGTGCTGTATTGACCATGGTCTAGAAGCTAGAAGGCTCTGGTTCACTAATTCTTTCGCTTCTTATCTGTTTCACTGATACCATGTTTGATGCTTTGCATTCTCCTCTGTCAGTGTCAGATCTGCTCCAACGCACAAGGCCTCCACCCACTAGCTCCCGACCACGTCAAGAAGAATTTGATCGTCTACGACGGCAACTCCAACGAGGCAAATATTTGACTATTACCCCCGTATAACAATCGTTCGTGATTTTCATCGCATGTCCTGATCTGAACAATGCTTCATTCAGGAAATTGATGTCCGAGAGTTGAATAAGCGCTGCATCAGAATACACCTTCAACCAGCTGATGTCCTTTTCTTTTGAGGCAGTGAAGGAGATCGGTCCTTATCCTAACGTCACAACTTGATGTCATCTCTAATGGTGCAAGCTACAGATTGACCGTACAGAGCTGACTTCCTGACCTGAACATGCTGATACATTCAATACTTTTCTTTTCAATATAAGTTGTACAAATCTTAAAGTAAACGAAAGAGTAACTAATTACTATCTACCTTTTATTCATACTTTAATATTTATGCAACTGCTAAAAAGAGGAGTTGTTTTTTTTTCTTAAAATAATAAACTGATCGTTGTAAATAATAAAACGAATACCCAAAGAATAATAACAGAATAGAGTACCAAGTATGGTATCTTAACTTTTTCTCTGATGCTATGTCTACAACCATAACCTATCACAGATAGTTTTGGAATTCGTCCAGAAAACTCTAAAGTTCGATTATATCTCAACAACAGTTTTAAGTACACACGGCCAAACCTTTAAAAGGTAGATTAATTACTCCCTTTGTTTTATTCTACGTGACCTAAAACTACACTCTTGCTGTAAATTATAATGCACGCAAACAGATTTAATATTAGTTCCTCTTTTGCCTTTATTTATTCCATTATCTGCCACCTAAGCTTTTACGTACACCAGCTTAATTCCTTCGTTCAAACGCAGACGGATCAGGAGCTTACTTTTCATTAGCCATGAAAATGGATCAGGAGCTAGTCAAGAGCTTAAATTAACTATAGTCAAGAGCTAGTAATGAAAATGGAACAGGAAATTGTTAGTCAATGTACAAATGCATTAGAAGACTGGGCAAAATTAACTATAGTCAAGAGCTTATCTAAGAAGATATGGCTTTTATGGTGCCTAACAGCTGTCGGGCTACATTGGAGTTCAATTGCTCATCACAGGTGAGCCTAGCTAGACGTCGATCCTGCCCATAGGGTGGCTTCACCTTGAATATATTGAAGAAACTGTCCTAGTTTTAACTTGTTAGAATTTTCTCTTTTTTAACTCTTTATATGTAATGAATTTGAACCTACAATTTTATACATAGGTAGAGTAATCTATGAAGTACATCTACAATTTTTTTCAGAATTTTTCATGACTTTTATTAGTTGGTGTGCATGGTGTGTACACAGAAAGTCCTGTGTACACAGGATATGTTGCCTTCAAATATATAGTATATAAAGCGTCGTTAAATCATAATTCAAATATATTAAAGCATCACAATATTTAGTTTTTACAATAGTCTGTTTACAAATATAGTGTGAGTACATCTCATTCACTCGGTTTTTCAATGACTCAAAGAAAATTAAAGTTGCTTGTGGAACTCACCGCTTGGATTGATGATCTCATCGTGAACTAATCCAAGGATCTGCACTTGAATTGCTAAAATTTCTCGTTAGCGAGAACTTATTGGTTCTCATCTTGGAACGCTGTTATTGAAGAAAAGAGAAATTTAATTAATGATAATATATGTTAAATGAAAGAAAAGTAGGCATCAATGTGTAATTATATACCATAGCTTCGTTATAGCCGACACTCTCCGTGACAATTGAATGTATATTTGTACATACGTAGTATGCACATAAATGATTTCTCAGGTCCTGTCTTATGCATGGAAAGTCGGTTATTATTTGAAAATCTTTCTTGTAGGGACAATGCCGAACACTTTTCTTGTAATATCGTGCGAATGTCACAGATGGTTCAAGGCTAGAAAAGTCTATGATGAGCCTTTATCACAGACGGTTCTAGCTTAGAACTGTCAGTGCTTAGCCCTCATCACAGATGGTTCTAGGATAGAACCGTTTGTAACGTTAATTTTCACTAATGGTTCAAAAGCCATCTATAATGATCTATTGTCATCACTGATATTTTGATACAGATGGTTCACAAAACCATCTGTGATGTGATTTGTGAACCGTCTGTGATGTGTAGTTGTCCAGTAGTGAGTAGTCTTGTAATTTATATATTTTGTAATTCGTTGTTGATCATTAAACTTGCGTATCGTCGGTTGTTGATCTTTTTCGATTATGCTAGGTTTCGTTTTCTCTTATCTTATTGCGCATCACCTTTTTCGAGAAAATCTACCTTTATCAACCATCTAATCACCTCTAACAAGCTGTTTAGACTTATCATTACTTACAATTTAATCGGATTTGAATAGCTGTTTAGATTTTTTATCGATTATCACATTATATCAGCTTTGAGTGTATTTACCATATATCTTGCCGATTGTAGGATCAAATCAGCTGGCATGCTTCAAATCTCTTAAACCCGGCGTTCGCGTGTGTTTGAGTCGATCAATCCATCGTCGTATTTTTCGGTGCCAATAGTATCATAGCTGATTGTGCACATGGCTTCAGCATCCTCCTTCACGGTGGTGACGGAGTGCTCCACTGTATATGTAACATCCCAAAAATTTCAAAGTAATAAAAATGAAAATTTAAAATTTGAAAATGATATTGAATGAAACTTTCAATTAAAAATTATGAGAATGATTTAAAGTGCTGTCTTTTAGCTCAATCCAACCTTAATGAAAGGATGAACTGCAAACCAAAACTTTAAATCAAACAAAATATGAAAATAAGTTAAAAATAAAAATTTACCCTGAAATTCCAACTCATATGAAATTATATGGAATTTTGGTTCTTAAGAAATCTTTCATTGTATTGATTTCCTTTTTCTTCATTACAAAACACAAAATATAATGAGGAATTAAATCTTAAACCTCTAATTATATTTACTGATGATTTTTCGAGTTTTTTATTTTCATGACTTTTTGGATTTTATTGATTTTGCTTCAATGGAGAAATCATTTTATAATCTCAAGTAATAAGAGAAAAGAAAATAATAAAAGCTTATAACAATAGAATAAATAAAAAATTTTGTATAAACTCAGACACCTCTAGTAACTCAATTATAAATTTAAAATTCATATCAAGTAATAAAATGTGACAAGAAAAGAATTCAATGAGTCTTGACTAATAATAGTGACAATTTCAGATTTTAATAAAAATAATATTACATTATCTCGACCTAAAATTTTATATCATACTGGGTGGAGAAATACATCCACAGTAAAAATATTAAAATGAATAATGAAATTTTTTATATTTAAAATTTTAATTACAGAAAGGCTAGAATTCCAAGAATGAGAGTGTCATAATTTTATTAAATTAAATACCAAATATTTAGAGTTAAAATTTTACTAAAGTACCTCTGAGATAAAAGGAACTCTTAAAAAAGTTTTAGAAAATTTTGATAAGTTATATCTCGCTTTAGCAAAGAATGTGTTAAGGTGAATTGGATCTCTTGAAGCTTACATCATAGAGGACTGTGAGTTATTACTTATGTTGTATCTATTACTTTTATATCAGTTAAATTTGTTTTTGCAAATTCTGTTTCTAAATTACAACTTGATTTACAAAATCAATGTTACTTTATGCAAATTAATCGTAAAAGCCACCTTTGATTTAACCTATATTTCTGCATTTGCAAATACCACCTTCAGTTTTGCGGAGTACGAAAGTACTCAACCTTGCTTATTATGTTGTTTTAAGTGAATAAGAAAACGAATCTTCAAGAATACCTTTCACACAAAGTTGCGGAATTTCATATGGAGCGATCTTTCTAGGGATTTATGCCTTATCAGTTGCCTACTGGATGGATGGACACACTACAAGACTTTGCTTTTTCTGTGCTCTGAATTGTAAATACAATGTATAAATAGCTTCCGCTTTAATATTATCATGTATCACTACTACGTAAATCATCATCACGCATTTCGTTCATAACGTTATCGAGACGGTTTTGTGAACCGTCAAGAATAATAAGTCTGTGATGAAGGAGATCATCGTAAACGGTTTTCCACCCGCTTGAGAAAATATATATCACGACGGTTCTATTAATAAACCGCTCAGAGATTTATCATCGAGACGGTTCTCATTTGAAACCGCTCAGCGATATTAAATATCACGACGGTTCTCATTTGAAACCGCTCGTGATAATTAAATCTCATAGACGGTTTCAAATCATAACCGTCTCAGGATACGAACTTATCACGCATTTGTTTCAAATAAGAACCGTCTGTGATGACCTTTTTCCCACACCCCAGAAACCTCTATTATTTATGGTGTTGTTCAAATTTTCATCAATATTTCTACAACGATATTTACAAGGCACAACCAGTTATAGATGTTGTAATTGAATATCCGCACTTCCTATATGCATTGTGGCAACAGTTTGTCCGATCAGGATTGACTTAAAATATAAACATTTATAGCGCTTTTTCTCCCTTCTTATGATAATGTTGATGGAACTCAACTAATAAATCAACCAAGACCCGCAGGCAGCATGGCACTCAACAGTTTGTCCGATCAGGATTGAATTTGTATCGCTACTCTATTGTATGGATGGTTTGTATGTGATGGACTTCGACTCTTTTGTGACAGACTTGCATATTTACGATTGTGTGTGATGGTTGTATGATGCACTACTATGGTTTTATGAATTTGGATGTGCTATTTATGATGTGTTGTCATGGCAACTATTAATTGGATATGCATGTGCTAATGTGAAATGTAGTTGAATTCCAAATAAAGCAGATTTTTTTTCGAAAAACGTATTATTTACGTAATAAGGGTCTTATTTACGTGAGCCTCGGTAGAGGCTCACGTAAATAAGTCCTTATTTACGCGACCAGGCTCACGTAAATAAGTGCCACGTCATCTTCCACGGCCGGCGGAGAACGACAAACAAGTATTTACGTGGCTTAAGGCCGACGAAATAACTCAGATTACGTCCGGGCCGACGTAAATACCGTATTAACGCCAACGTAATTACGTGAGCTTATTTACATGGGCATGCCGACGTAAATATATATTTACGTGTCATTAGCTATTTACGTGGGCTTCGCCCACGAAATAATCTGAGTTCCTGTAGTGATATGCTTGTATTTTGCTGGACGCCTGGACCTCACGCCTGGAGGCTGGTGGCTGGACCTGGACGCTTGAGGGCCTGAGGCTTGAGGGCTTGTATTTTGTGTGTTGTGTCTGTTATTCTGTGTGTTATTCTGGAGTCCTGGACCGCAATCGACAATGAGAAGTATTTTGTGTGTTATTCTGGAGTCCTGGACGGCTGGACCTCACGCCTGGAGGCTTGTATTTTGTGTCCGTTGCATGTTGATTTCGCATTCTGGAATCTGGAGTCCTGGACTATAAAAGCTGCATGATCTGGTAATCCGGTTAACCGAAAAACCGAATTAACCGAACCGATTTGGTCGGTTAATTCGGTTCGGTTTTTCTCTCTGCTCGGTTTCGGTTCAGTTACAGTAATTCAAAAACCAAAATTTTTAAAAATCGAATCGAAAAAATCGAATGCGGGGAGCAACCGAGCAGTAGTGGTGAACGGACGGGAGCGGCCGCGCGCACGCGGCGATCAGAGGACGCAGCGAAGCAGTAGCTCCGCGAGGTAGCAGCGATTCCATCGGCAGCAACACGGGAAGCAGCAGATTGAATTGAAAAAGCCAAAGCAAAAGCAAAAGCAAAGTTCTGCAGCGTCAGAAAGCACAGGAGCAACATTGCAGTCTTTGATTCCCGAGACGACGCGAGGTGACGCAAGCAAGCGACAAAGTGGGTATCAGATTGATTTCGTGAAGCAAAGCGACGAGCGATTGAATTCGTCATTTCGAGAAGCAATCTAATTAGCCACGCCCACCCACGCACAAGATATTGTTCAGTCGCACGAAAAGAACAGACGCGCTTCAAAAGAAGAAGGCGACAGCAGATTAGCTCGATTCCGTCAGCAGAGCAGACGCAGGTTCCAAATTTCGTTTTCGTTTATATATTGCGCTCCACTAAAATCCAAAATTTCAGTAAAATCTCATAATTTCAAACAAAATCCGGATAAAATTTAAAAAGTAAAATTTCAATCCGGAATTTTTGAACCAAATTTCCGAAATTTAAGACGAAATTGTCAAAATTTTGGTAAATTTCAACTGAATAAAAAATATTTCAAACGATGTCAAAAAATTTTAAAATTTTTTATGGAAGTTTTGACACATCAGTGATATTTCCGTAAAAATTTCAGATGATTATCGTATCTGAGGAATTTTTGAAAATTCAAACATTGTTGCTGTCCTGATAAAATGTTGACGGGCAAGTTTAAACCGAATAAAAAATAGTCAAACTACATTAGAAACTTTTGATTTTTTTAATATTCTTATAAAATTTTCAGATGATGATCAAGCTTTATGAATTTTTAAAAATTTAAACAAAGGCTATTATCCTCGTTAAAAGGGTTACCAAAAACTTGAAGAAAATAAAAAATAGTCCAAAACATGTTAGAAATTTTTTTTGGATGGTCTTGATGTAATATTAATATTTTCATAAAATGTTTATATGATAATCATGCTTAAAGAATTTTTAAAAATTCTGATAGTGGTACGTCCTGATAAAAACCTGATGATCAATATATAGATTTGTTTTAGCAATAAAAAAGGTTTAAATTTTTAAAAATTTTACAAAAGATGATAATAAAATGTTTAAGATATCATTAAAATTTTGAATTATGATCACACTATAGTGAATTTATTAAATTCTTACAAGGAAGAGTAGCATTTATGTTCTTCCTCTTTTGATTTTTGAAATATAATATGACAAATGAAGTTCAATGCTTGTATACATTTGATTGACCAAACAAAAAAGTTGAAATATTTTAAAATTTTTATAGAATGGTACTAAGTAATTCGTAATCTCTCATAAAAATTTTAGATCATGATCACATACGAGATAATTTATAAAAAATCTAACTAGGTTACTGTCCCAATTATGTTCATTCTATTTTTGATGTTTTAAAGATAACAAATGAAGTTCAATTATTTTGAAATTTTTTTTGTATGATCCCACACTACTACAAATAGTACCATAAATTTTTAGGTTATTATCAAGCTTTTACAATTTTATAAAAATCTAACAATGTTTCTACTAAAATTTTAAAATGTCTCAAAAATTCAGTTTTTCAACAAATTTTCATGATAGATGACTTTCTTAAGGGGTTATTAGACTAAATCTGGCTCTAAAAGTTTAAAAACTGGCCAAAAATCACAAAATTTCGGTGAAATTTCGCCAAAAAAAGAAATTTCGGTGGTTACTGTAGTAATTTCAATTTTTTTAGTAAACTTTTTTTATCATGCCGGTAGTTTGGATTTTATAGTGGTCGAAATCTAAAATTTCACAAAAATTCAGCAAATTTTGAGGAAATTTATATCCTGCGCACACGACGTTGTCCTCAGGAGGCTGTACGTGCAAGCAAGCAAAAGTTGTTCTCGCAGATCGAAAAGAAAGAGGCAAAGGCGTCTCGGAGTACAGCTCGCACGACAACAACGGCGAGAAGATTCCTCCCGCACCAGGTTCTGTACGTACATTACAACGAGGGTACTGTAGTACTGTGAAAAGGACACGGAAACAGAAGATCAGAGAAAGAAAGAAAATTCAGAATTTAATCTGTACGGCGACTCTAAAATACGACTTCCACTCTAGATCGAGACACAAGATTCTCTCTAGTAAGTTAAGATGCGGGCTGTTCTTACACAACTCAATCTAAATAATGCTCTTTTAGAGATTGACAAGATATCCACTGCATGGTACCTAGAGCAGAAGCAACGTAATAAGATTGCAGGCATTGGTTCTATCCAGATCAAGATATTTGATGGCATCACAAGAACATTATCGGATGTTCGACACATCCCAAATTTAAAGAGAAGTCTAATCCCGCTAAGTACTCTTGATACAAAAGGGTACAAATATTCAGGTGGAGGTGGATTCTGAAGATCTCCAAAGATTCTCTTGTTGTGATGAAGGGTGACATGAAGGCTACTAACCTATATCATCTACGAGGCACAACAATTTCAGGTAATGTAGCTCTTGTCTCAAACAAATCATCCGATTCTAACGCTACTAATCTATAGCATATGCATCTAGGACATATGAGTGAAATTACTATGGAGTTATGTAAAAGATGACTTCTTGATGGTAAAAGTATTGACAAGTTAAAATTTTGTGAACACTGTATCTTCGACAAGCAAAAGAGGGTGAAATTCAGTACTGCAACTCACTTTACAAAAAGGTGCAACTCACTTTACAAAAAGGCATATTGGATTATGTTCACTCATATTTGTAGGGAGAATCCCGTGTTCCATTGCTTGGAGGTGCTAACTACATGTTGATCATCATTGATGATTACTCAAGAAGAGTTTAGTCATATTTCATGCAGTACAAATTGGATATATTCTAAACATTCAAGGAGTGGAAGATTATGATTGAAAAACAAAATGGCAAGCATGTAAAGAAGCTGCATATCAATAATGGCTTGGAGTTTTGTTTTAGACAATTTGAAACTTTATGCAGATCAGTGGGTAATATAAGACATTACACTATTCTAGATACTCCTTAACAAAATAGTGTATGCCATGGTATGTTCTAGAGTTTCATATGCCAGTGTAGTTGATTCACTTATATATGCCATGGTAGGTTCTCACCCCATGTAGGATCAATAATAACTGACTAGAGGGGAGAATAGGATGTTTCTAAATTTTTTAGCTCTAATTGTAATAAATAAAGTTACTATGTAAGAATTGTAATTTTTGACAATCAAACATAAATTCTCTATAGTTCACTAAGTGCTCTAACAATCTAAGTATAAGCAAAATGTAATTTTAAGCACAAAATCAACACACTTAAATTGCTAGGACTGTAAATTTCACACAAGAATAGAAAATTCAAACCACAAAACAAAGAGATACAAGAATTTATCCAGTAATCTCGGAGACTTGCCGGTTTCCCTTAATCCACGTTGAGGTGATTTGAACAATTTCAAACCGACTCCAATCATTTGAGCCTTTCTCAATCACTTGGTAGTTCTTTCCCGCTCCAGGTAGGTGAACTCCGACTTTCACAAACTTGCCAGGGTTTCTCACAACCTCCATCGAGAAGCTCACCGTGTACAAACGCCTCCAAACAGTCTAGAAAATGGTAACCTCTAAGAGTAATAAGTTTTGATACTTGTTTGAGGTCGAATCAAGTGCCTAAATACTCAACACTAAATTAATGCAACACTTGAATTGTTCCTAACTCTCCCAAAATGAGAATTTAATGTACACAATAGTATTGGAGACTTCTTAGAGCTCAAATATGATCAATGAGGTCCAAGAGTTACTCTAGAATGCAGGTGGGGGCAATTATAATCTCCACCAACCAAATATGGCCGTTGGCTAACAACATCTCAAAAATACCTTGGAATCCTGGTCATACCACCTTAAGGCCGGTAGCACCGCTCCTTAGAAGCCAACAGTCACTACAGTGCATTAAATGCATTGTCAGTGACTGTTGTTCAGTCTGCCCGGTATGAACGGAAGGAGACCGATCATACCAAGCTTCAAATTTTGCCCTTCGGTTGAAATACACGCTCTGTGGAAAAATGGGACCGGAGGGTAGCCAGTCGCACCGGCCACACACTGGTCAAGTGTGCACCTTTTGATGATTTTTGTTTTTTCACTTGAATGCAATGTCATGAAAGTTTCCAAATGTACAAGAATTAAGTCTTAAAACATTTTATCGACATCGAACCAATGGTCAAGACCCCTCTTAATAGTACGACGCCTATTCTAGCAATCCAATTTTTTCTCCAAACTACAAGATCGGTAAAAGCTATGAAAAGATCCTTAAATTTTATACCTTAGCCATCTTATCTCGATGCGTTGATCTACTTTTTTATAATTTTCATGCTTCCACGATCGCCAAATTTAGGACCAATCTATTCTTAATATACTCAAATGAAAATATTAGTCCTTTAACTCAATGTACTCAAATGAACATATTAGTCCTTTAATCATAATTATCATTAATTACCAAAATCAAATCGAATTGTGGGCCTAGATGCTTTCACCCGACTTATCACAATCATTGAGTGTTGTTAGTAGATACATGGCTAATCCTGGCAAAGTGCATTGGAAAGCAGTACAACGAATTTTCAGATATTTGCGGGGCACTTCTAATGCTTGTTTACAGTTTGGTAGGACTAGAGATGAACTCGTGGGCTACGTAGATTCAGATTTTGCTGGAGATTTGGATAAGAGAAGATCTCTAACTGGTTATGTATTCACTATTGGAGGATGTGCCGTTAGTTAGAAAACAAGTCCACAAGGTACAGTTGCCTTGTCTACTACAAAAGCTGAGTATATGGCTATTTCTGAAGCTTGCAAAAAAAGCAATTTAGCTAAGAGGTTTATTTACTTAGCTTTGTGAAAGTACATCTCGTACTACAATATTCTGTGACAGTCAGAGTGTTATTTACCTTACAAAGTATCATATATTCCATGAGAGAACAAAACATATTGATTCCAGATATCATTACATTTGAGATGTTAATACTCAATATGACATTAAGTCAGCAAGATAAGCACACATGATAATCTAGCAGATATGTTGACAAAGCAAACTCCAACCTCTAAGTCTAAGTTTTGCTCAGACTTAGTTGGTATCATTCAGTAGTCTTTTGAATTTGTGGTGCACAAGATGTTCATGATAATTTATTTCGAGAGAGTTGCATTATATTTTGGCTACAAGAAAAATTCGTCTCAAGATAGAGATTATTGAGTTGGAGTACAATACAAATTCATACTCTATCTCTAATTAACCAATTCTATCTCTAATATGATTTGTATCACTATAAATATAACTCTGTAGCCTAGTGCAAGAGCAAGCGCTCTATTGTAAACATCTCTTCATATAGTGATTGCTTTCGAGCGCCCGTTGTTTTTTCTCGCATGGGTTTTCCACGAAAAAATCCGTGTCTCTTGTTCCCTATCTTCTGCGCATTATTTGCAACATATTTCATTTTTGCTTGCATCAATTATACCAATTTTATATAACTTGTTAAACAGCAGATCTTTATTGTGCAACATAAGTCGTTTACTTTGTTTCTTATCTAATGCATTATTAATACGCTTGTGCTGTATTGACCATGGTCTAGAAGCTAGAAGGCTCTGGTTCACTAATTCTTTCGCTTCTTATCTGTTTCACTGATACCATGTTTGATGCTTTGCATTCTCCTCTGTCAGTGTCAGATCTGCTCCAACGCACAAGGCCTCCACCCACTAGCTCCCGACCACGTCAAGAAGAATTTGATCGTCTACGACGGCAACTCCAACGAGGCAAATATTGACTATTACCCCCGGTATAACAATCGTTCGCGAATTTCATCGCATGTCCTGATCTGAACAATGCTTCATTCAGGAAATTGATGTCCGAGAGTAGAATAAGCGCTGCATCAGAATACACCTTCAACCAGCTGATGTCCTTTTCTTTTGAGGCAGTGAAGCGAGATCGGTCCTTATCCTAATGTCACAACTTGATGTCATCTCCAATGGTGCAAGCTACAGATTGACCGTACAGAGCTGACTTCCCAGACCTGAACATGCTGATACTTTCAATACTTTTCTTTTCAATATAAGTTGTACAAATCTTAAAGCAAGCGAAAGAGTAACTAATTACTATCTACCTTTTATTCATACTTTAATATTTATGCAACTGCTAAACAGGGGAGTTGTTTTTTTTCTTAAAATAATAAACTGATTGTTGTATATCAATCCTAATACTAATTACCTAATGTTGAGAATACTCAAAGAATAATAACAAAACGAATACCCAAAGAATAATAACAGAATAGAGTACCAAGTATGGTATCTTAACTTTTTCTCTGATGCTAGGTCTATAACCATAACCTATCACAGATAGTTTCGGAATTCGTCCAGAAAACTCTAGAGTTCGATTATATCTCAACAGTTTTAAGTACACACGGCCAAACCTTTAAAAGGTAGATTACTCCCTTTGTTTAGATTACTCCCTTTGTTTTATTCTACGTGACCTAAAACTACACTCTTGCTGTAAATTATAATGCACGTAAACAGATTTAATATTAGTTCCTCTTTTGCCTTTATTTATTCCATTATCTGCCACCTAAGCTTTTACGTACACCAGCTTAATTCCTTCGTTCAAACGCAGACGGATCAGGAGCTTACTTTTCATTAGCCATGAAAATGGATCAGGAGCTAGTCAAGAGCTTAAATTAACTATAGTCAAGAGCTAGTAATGAAAATGGAACAGGAAATTGTTAGTCAATGTACAAATGCATTAGAAGACTGGGCAAAATTAACTACAGTCAAGAGCTTATCTAAGAAGATATGGCTTTCACGGTGCTTAACAGCTGTCAGGCTACACTGGAGTTCAATTGCTCGTCACAGGTGAGCCCGGCTAGTCGTCCGTGCACCTTGCCCGGGGGTGGCTTCACCTTGAATATATTGAAGAAACTGTCCTAGTTTTAAGTGACATAGTACCCAACTTACGTTGATTAATTCAATATGCTAGCTAGAAATGCTCTCATTCGCAGATCCATCCAATGGCAGACCGATGATAGTACTGCAACAAGGAGAGAAGTTTTGCATATGATGAAACAGGATATATACCTAAGTTCACTTCGGGAGTCAAGACAAACCAAACTTCTCGATTCAAGCATCACTAGCTAGCGATCGAGCTCGATCTGACCGGTTGACACTACAGAATCCTGAAAATTTTCATGGGCCACAAGCCCACGAAAATAAGGTCATTATCGACGAAAATAGTAATTTTCGACGGCAATAGCCTTATTTTCGTCGGACCACGGCCGTCAGAGATAAAGAGCCGAAAGTTAGCTTAATTTTCGTCGGCAACTGACAAAGTTAGTTATTTTCATCGGCCAGGAATGCGCCGACGAAAGTTAGTGCGGAAAGCCACAATTTTCGTCGGCCACGACGGCCGACGAGAAATAATTAATTTTCGTCGGTTTTTTTCTAGCCCACGAAAGTTAATAAGGTTAATTTTCGTCGGTTTACGTTTAGCCCACGAAAGTTAATAAGGTTTATTTTCGTCGGCTTACTCGGCCCACGAAAATAAATAAGGTTAATTTTCGTCGGTTTTTCCTGGCCCACAAAAATAAATAAGGTTAATTTTTGTCGGTTTTTCCTGACCCACGAAAATTATTCTGGAGCTGACAAAAAAAAAACAGCCCAGTAAACCCATTTTTCATACAAATTTAGACATCATTCATAACAATACATATATCATTCATTCATGGCAGCTCATTCATCCACATATATCATTCATTCATCCACATATATCATTCATCCACACATATATATCATTCAAATATCTACATATATCCTTGCACACAGATACCACCATTCAAAAGATCAACTGAACTGAAGCATTAACAACCAAGGTTCGTAACATCATATACTCAAATTAGACATACAAGCAAGAGAGAATTTCACACGAATTCACCTGCCATCAGCGATTTTTGTCCCACTAAACGCTAACAAACACTTACACCCAATGAGAAACACTTCATCCACATCATTATGGATACGATTCAAATACAGTTCGGCTTGTGTTCTAAATGCACATACTGCTAGTCATACACATAATATCATTCATCCACACATAATAATATCATTTCACAGATTGCCACTACCTGCGGAGCCAAATAGGTTTTGAACGAATTGAGATGGCCTCTCGGAATCCTAAAGATCAAAATTCACGATTAGTCAAAAAATTGTGGAAAGTAACAAAACTAATCAAGAATATGACAAGTGACAAACGAACATGCTCTACAGGTGCTGCTATCTGTGGCGGCGGAGTTTGGTAAACCTGGGGCGTATTTGTCCCCGATCCCTACGATACAGTAGACCAAATTTAACTAGATTAGAGTAAGTTTAGCTAGATTGACCATATATCGCTAGAAAAGACCAAGTTTAGCTAACCTGAGCTGCAGGAGAAGGTGCCGGAGGATACATCCCCCATTGTGGCGGTGGTGGCGGCGGCTGCCATGGTGGAAAGACAATGGTCTGGCCCTGTTGCTGGAACATTGCCTGTAAATGCAATGTGTCAGTTTCAAAGTAGAAGGAACAGGATAGATTTTGTCTGTTCCCTCTCCAATCAAAAACCTTTTCTCAACTATGCATTGAAAGGACATAACATAGCTAGCTGAACTATTACACTTAGAGTAATGAATCATTACACTATCAAAGTATGGGGAAGAGTAATGAATCATTGCCTTTGAGAATGTAGATAACAGTAAAACTTGGTCTAGTGCTATATGTAAGCAACCAAGGGCAAGCAAACAACGACAATTGAGATTAATTGTAGGAGGCCCTTTGGAGTTAACTATGAACACAAATGCTAGTTCTGCTGAAAATCTTTATCCATTGTTTCTACACTCTTCAAAGCACTGACTGTTCTTGGTTGCTACCGTAGATGGCTTTCTAAAATCGTGCCATCTTCAGGAAGGGTCTCTAATTGTTATATAGAAAAATCACATGTTGGATACCTAAACCTTCATCTGCCTCATTTTAGATCTAAACCGCATGTAGGTTGGTGGCTGTCTGTGCTTTCAACTTAAGGGAAAAAATCACTAATTCTTCACTCCATTCTGGTTGCAGTATAGAGACAAATACTTCTTGCAGAAGCTTTGTAACATAATAAGTACTACATTGTAGAATCATGGTACTTGTTAGCATTCTTTAGAATTATGATGATTTTGGTACTGATACTAAATGGACAGTGATATTGAAACTTAAAAACTGGATAAACCTATTTGCAAAATTTGGGGAAACCAGCACTCTTTTGCATGTTCTAGTCATGAATGCATTAGCCGCTGCTTTTCTTGGTCCACACAACACATGAAAACAAGCACTAGAATTAAGAATATAATACTAGCATCATCTTTTTTTGACTGTACTGTCTTTTTTTCAGAATTGCTTCACTGTATTATTCATGTCATAGTATAATTGTATTGCAGTTCAAAAGGTAAGATTCCTGTCTGGCCATTCCTGGTTCTTTCATGCATTGGGGGAGCATATGCTTTGATTCCTTACTTTGTTCTATGGAATCCTCCTCCACCTCTCATTGATGAAGACAAAATTGGACAATGGCCATTAAAATTTATTGAATCAAAATTAACTGCAGGAGTATGTTCTAGTTTTGCTGTTAACTGCAGAAATTGATAATATTATTTAATGTAAGCTCTAGATACTAACTGTATTATTCTGCATGTTGATATATGAACTGTCTAGTTTGTTTAATCCTTGCCTTTGTTTTCCCCTAGAAATGTTGTAGTTTCTAGGAATCGAATCTTAGAAATTTAGCAACCCATGGCACGTGGTTTACTACTATCTAATTAATTAATCTCTATCCTACAAAAATAAATGGCGGTATAAATTTGTACTACAAATTACTTCTCCAAAATAAAGGCTTAGAAGTGACATTGCATTTCTTTTCATATCTCCCTTGTCATCGTTGTTTTAATACTAGCATCTCTTTCTCGTGTAGTATTGTATGGTATTAAGATAGTGATAGATGCTAAGAAAGGCTCGAGACTTACTTGAATAGCCACAGTCATTGCTGCCATGTAATCGAGCATAGTATGCCTCCTGCGACCTTTGATGTTTATCCCGCTGCCTTAGCTCCTCGCGCAGCCTAGCAACCTCTACCTCCTGCTCTGAGGGGCGACTGCTACTAACCCCCGAGCTCTGCAAAGAAGACCCCCTCTAAGCTCACACCTCCCTCGAGTCAATCACTCCGGTGAACATGGAGTACGGAGTACCTTCAAAATACAGAAACACAAAGGCTTCAGAACTTCAATTTATTGCTCGCATTAACAAAGTTTGAGAAACTATGACATTTTACCGTCCATGGCCCTTTCCGCCTCCGTAGCATGCACGCCACGCCACAATACGCTCCTTCCGCCAATCGTAGCCTTCACCATGACGCTCGACCATTTCTCGCCCATATCTCTCCTGCAGTGGTTTAACCATACAACTTAGAGCTCGAAAGTTGATGAGAACTCAATGAAAATTGTGGATAACTCACCATCGATCCGAGGCCACCCGAGTGCACAAATGCTCGGTGTGATGGGTCTCGTCCCTTATGAACTCGCACATAAACTTCGATGTCACTCTACTGAACACCACTTTGAGCCTCCTCAGAGCTAGGGGTTAGTGGCATACATATACTTGTGAATATGTTCTTGCAAATATTTGGTACGACTGTCTTACCATGCGTTTAGCCATATGGATGTGTCCATCACCGCCATACGATGGCCTCCGCCTCCTCTGCAGCCTCTGTGCTTCCTTGACTTCATGATCCATTCAAGAGAAGCCCATCACGACAAAGAGCCCGTAAGCATCTGGACGGTCTTCCATCCACTAAGTGTGACTGCACACATGTGTTAATACATAAAAACAATATTAACATCACAACCTAATGACCATAAACCCTAATATGCTTTACCCGCACATACTCGTTTCTTCACCAAGTAAGTTTCAAGTCGATCAAACTTGTCCGTTCGACGCCCTATGGCCTTCAAGTACATATTTGTTGCTTGAATCCGGGCATTGGAGAATGCATCCCTGACTACCTTCTTTGCATTGGCATGGAACACATTAGTCGCGTGGCCCAATTGGGCAGGATCAGCCAAATGGTAACAATTCTGCAATGTCAAATTTAAGAATTGTTATTACAAAATTATAGATTTTGAAGGATGAATTTACGAATTACCAAACGGTAACTCTGATTCTGAAGGATGAAATGTATCTATTGTAATAAGAGATCTGCTACAGATGCACACTTGGATGACACAAAATCTTTCATATTGATTCTAAATAATATCGATGGTGATTCTCATGAACAGTGCAGAACAAAGAAAATATAGCAAGTCTTTGATGCATGCCATTGCCAGAATTAACGAGTACAAAATAAATGCAAACATACAACCACTAGCTCGTTGTGAAATGCAAGAGATCTAGTGACGACATCCTTAACAGTGACGAGCTAGGTATGCTTGCTTACTTAAAGAGAATCTTACCCAGAAGTCATTCCACACTGCTCCCTGAGCATTTACATGGTTCACATCAGGAGATAGCTTGTAATGCTTCCAACTTGTGGCAAGAATGCGCTCACCAGCCCTGTTAATCACCATTCCCGGGTAGTGCAAACGACAGAGGTTACCCAGTATGGCATTAACCTGCCTATGGTGTCCTCTGCCGTCGAAACCACTGTCATCCCATGAGTTGCAAGAAACACAAACTCTATAGATCTAGTTCTAAAGTAAACAACATAAAACAAACATAAATAAATGTTCTCACCTATCGCCAACTGGTGTGATCACAATGTTGTCCTCCTCGCGCGCGGGCACCGGAGGAGGGGCGACAGCATGGCTCCTCCTAGTCCGCCTCCGCACTACGCTAGAACCTTCAGCCTCATCCTCCTGGTCCTCCTCATCCTCCTAGTGCTCCTCATCCACCTGGTCCTCCTCATCCTCCTGGTCCTCCTCGTCCTCGCCGGCCACATCTGCATCTGCACCGGCCACTTCTTCCTCCGCCGCTGTATCATCCTACGAAATTATATAAGAGATAAGTACATATGAAATGCTAGGTACATATAAGAGATTAGTAGATATGAAATGCTAGGTACCTCGGTTTTTGAAGTGCGATCGGTCATCCCTGCAATTCCGGCCGCATGTGTCTCAACAAGTCCTGGCGTCTTTGGCTTCCCGAACTACTGCCCTGAAAAAGAGACTCCTCGCCGCACCGACCAGGTAGCATCTTGCTCGCAACACTAAGGAAGCCCTTCGCCGTTTACTTGACCTTGCGTGACATCCTGTTCAAGAAACAAGTACAAGTTAGTAATACATGAACATAATAATAAATGGACAAAATAATAGCTGAACCAAATAAGAACTATAAATTAATGTTTACTTGTCAAAATTCATCAAGATCACGATCAAGTAGTCTCCTTTACATAAAGATCGCCACGTAAATTTTTTTTTCTTCATCGGGTCGTTTTGCTTTCTCGAACAATTACATCGCCACGGTCTCCAACTAAGGAATTGAGTCCTAAACCGTGCTCGATAACAAAAGAGCTTGGCAATTCTTCATCTTGGTAAACCTCATCAACCTCCTCGGCCTCCAAACCGACTATCACGATAACCAAAGATCACCAGAGTATATAACCGCTCACGGGATTCGCTTTGTATACTACCCACCAAGCGACCAACTTTGTGCACGGATATGGCATATAATAGACCTGCTCAACTTGGTGTGCAAGGATAAAATTGTCGTAGCCCTTAAGCCTATCGTTGTGTTTCACTTCCACCATGCCATACTGGTTTTGTCGAGTCCCTTTATTGTTATCGAACCATTCACAATCAAAGAAGACTACTTTAAGTTTCTTGTCCCCTGCAAAACTAAACTTGAGGATGTTTTGAATGATTCCATAATAATTAGTTTCCCACCCTTGTGCATCGATTGCCCTAGTCACAACTCCAGTATTAGTTGTGGATGCAAGAGGAAGACCTGCTTCACAGTTGGCTGAACGAAAGTGGAACCCATTGACGTCGTAACGGCCATAGCTTTTAATAGCCACCCTTCCGTAAGTTAGCTGACGCAAGTCCTGATGGACGTTTGCATCTTTCACGCACTGCATTATAAGGACATGACATTATAAGGATATATACTATTGAAACATAACATGATAGAATAACATATCACGAGAAGATTGTACATGATCTCTGAACCAAGTGATGAAATTTGGCCTTCCATTTATTCCATCCTCGTCGCATCGATTTAGTTGCTTGCTCGTGGTTGCTTTGCCTAGAAGTCCAGCTTTTGCTTATCGAACTCATCAGACGAGAACGTAAATAAATTAGATCTATAACAAAGATGAACAAAGAGATAATTACACGCATAACACTTACGTGAAATACTGCTCCATCTCATCCATATTGGTGTACATGTAGAGCAAAGCACCTTCCGTTCTTCCTCAAGATAATAGTAGGCCGTGCGACCACCGGCAGCTTGTGCCCTCCATTGAAACAGTTTGAGGTCACTGCAAGGTGGTTTTTCATCGACATTGTACCGTATCGTAGGAGCATTGACATTGTGTTCGTCTGCAAAATATACACTCGAGAAGTATGCTATCTCCTTAATTGAAAATGCTTCCGCGATGCACTGTTCAACTCTTGCCTTGTTGCCAACCATAGCTCTAAGCTTCTTGAGGGCCCTTTCAATATGATAC
Source organism: Guadua angustifolia (assembly GCA_036346375.1). Lineage (NCBI taxonomy): Eukaryota > Viridiplantae > Streptophyta > Magnoliopsida > Poales > Poaceae > Guadua > Guadua angustifolia. The sequence goes on from CM070520.1 coordinate 16,783,482, forward strand.
ATCCACCTATATTGCATAGGGCCACCTACCTTAGCTTCATATGGAAGATGAACAAGGAGATGTTGCATTGGATTGAAGAACCCTGGAGGGAATATTTTTTCCATCTTACATACAAGCACCGATATCTCTTTCTCCAACATCTCCATCATCTCCTTCGTGATTTCTTTAGCACAGAGTTGTCTATAGAAATAACTTAGCTCAGCTAGCACCTTCCACACATCATCATTAAGGTACCCGCGAAACATTACAGGCAGGAGTCTTTCCATGATTATGTGGTAATCATGGCTCTTCAACCCATTTAGCTTCCCTGTCTTCACATTCACAGCTCTTCTCAAGCCCGTAGCGTAACCATCGGGGAATTTCAGTTTTTTCATCCACCTCAGCACTTCTTTCTTGTCTTTAGGTTTAAGACAAAATGGAGCGCGTGGCTTACTACCACTTTCGGTGAGCTCAAGGGTTGGACGATTACAAAACTCTGCTAAGTCTCTTCGGGTCTTTAGGTTGTCTTTTGTTTTGTCCGTCATATCCATGCACGTGCTTATGATGCTTTCAGAAACATTACGTTCCTGGTGCATGACATCAATGTTGTGCATCAGAATCAACGCTTTGGCATAGGGAGCTCCCATATTCCGAGATATGTGAGTCCAGTTGTGCTCCACTCCAAAACCTTCGAACCCGCTCGCATCCGCTTTTGGGACCACTTTACTCATCTTATCGGCAATTTCTAGCCCGCTTAGACGCTTGGCGGTCCTTTGTGACAATGGTGTTCTTCCTAAAAGCGTTTTCTCACGCCTAAAGATGTGTCTCGGGGCAAGAAACATCTATGGCAATCGAAGTAGCCGATCTTTCCACCAAAAGCTAGGCGGAAACAATCCGTGTCCGAACCACGATCGACAGTCAAATTTCCATGGCGCCCATCCAAAGAAAATACCATAGGCCATGAAATCATGAACGGACCACAAATACGCAACTCGAAGGTTGAATTTCTTCTTCTTGTAAGAGTCGTACGCTTCAACTCCCGTCCACAGCTGTTTCAACTCTTCGATTAAGGGTTTCAACATCACGTTGAGGCGTGTCCCAGGATGTTGCAGGCCAGGTATGATAAGGCATAAGAACATAAACTCATATTTCATGCAAAGAGCAGGTGGAAGGTTATACGGAACAGCAAAGACGGGCCAACATGAGTAGGAGGCCGTGGATTGGCCGAAAGGTGTGAAGCCATCCGTCGCCAACCCAATGCGAACATTTCTCGCATCGCGGGCGAAGTCTGCGTCAAAGCTGTCCAGAGCTCTCCATGCCTCACCATCAGACGGGTGCACCATCACTCCGTCGTTCTCACGTACACCTTCCTTGTGCCACCTCATGTGCCTAGCGGTTCTCTTTGAGAAAACAAATTGCTTGACCAGTGTAATGTCGGCATGTAACGGTTGTTTATGTGCAACATCACCATCACCTTTGCACCGCTCTTCATTTACGACCTCGACGTACCTTGGTTTGCCACACTTTAAGCACTTCTTCTCATTCTTATGCCCTTTCCAGAAAAGCATGCAATTGTCTTTGCACACATCAATCTTCTCATATTTCATACCGAGAGTAGAAACCAATCTCTTGGCATGGTACATGTCTTTGGGCATGTTATGAGGTTTCGGAAGCACATCACTGATCAAGTTGGAGAGATCGTTGTAACAATTATTCGAGAAGGCAAATTTTGACTTAATGGCCATGAGCCGTGTCACAAAAGCTAGGAGGGTCATTTCTGTTAGTTCGTGCAACGGCTCTTCCGAAGCTTTGAGGGTCTCGAAGAACCTTTCAACCTCTGGTGTAGGCGGATCCTCTAATGTAGTTCAACTCGGCCGATAGCTTCAAGCATCTCGTCCATCCTATCATCGCCCGCCCTATCATCATCTACCTCTTCTACTTCAGCTTGAGAGAATGACTCGCCGTGGTGCACCCACAGCTCATAGCTTGGCATGAAAACCGTGCCGACAAACGTCTAGCGTCACCTTTGTCTTGTCATGTTTGGACAAATTTTGGCACTTGCCGCATGGGCACCTCACCTTATCGATACTAGACAAAGAGAACGCACGGTTCACAAAAGCCGTAGTCTTGGCCACCCACTCATCCGAGTGAGCCCCACTCTTATCCCAACCATCATACATCCATCGCCGATCGTCACCCATACTTGAGGCTACAGATTAAAGCAAGTGTAATGATGAGTTTTTCCGTTCTTATATATATTATGGCCCTACATCTATAGGTAAGGATATGTCCTAAACCCACCCAAGAGTGGTCGACAGAGCACGGATTTATGACGAGCACTGTAGGTCTGAAGAAATTCGGCAAGATAACTTGTTCTCCATCTGCACGCCCGGATGTGGTGCAGCGGAGAACATCAGGGTTATGCCGTCGAAATCTCGTTTGGACCCCGTGGCTCGTCATAAATACCACGCTCTATCGGTCACTTCGAGGCTGTCCAAAAAAGGGACAATTCCGGACCAGCACATCTCACATGTGTGGCACATGTGTGGCGTGCCGGTCCGGAACGGGTAACACATAGGTTTCGTGACACTAACAGCGTAATTTGGAAAGGTAAGTACTGAAGAACATGCATATATGAAATAAAATGTATGGTCAGTCAATATAAGACATGTACATTGTATTATTCAGCTTGTCTAACTATGTAGTGGTAAGACTTAGTCTATTTATTTATTTTTAATGGGAAAGCTTTAGAGTAATTATTGAGTGCTCTTGATTTAAATTGTAGATTTAGATTGAACAGTTCAGTTGTCATATATTCTAGTACAAGAATAAATTCAGGATAACCATACGGCCATACATGCATGAAACCTGTATATATACGCGCACACAACACAACACAATTTGGCATGGTTAATCTGGTGATATACTATGTGATTGAACAATGAAATCCCATTAGACTCGGCAAACCCTGTTCGAACCCTATAGCTTTTTGGCCAACCGGAGTGTTCACCTATTCCATTCCATGTATTCCCTCCACTGGCGCCCTCAGGTAATTAGAAAAACTTATCCCAATTGTGAGTTTAGGTGAAGCAATTTTGAATGGAAAGAGTCCAATCAGTTATCAAGTCATTTGGTATTTGGATTTTTATCCTAACCACCGTCCGATCAATCAAAACTCGGTAATATAGTTTTGAGGAAACCATGGTAGCACCACTCGTGCAATCAAGCGGCTCGTATCAGAAATCAACACTCACATTCTCTGACTTGTGCCGCATAACATGGCTGTCACTGGTGGGTGCTCTACTGAATAAAAACGAGAGCCTTCTGAAAATGCAGACTCCAAATGCAAGTTCAGTTTGCCTTCTTTTCTATATCTAATTAAGGTTTCGTCTGCCATTGTGATGAATCATATTGTTAGGAACTTAGCCAGTGATGAACAGAACTAAAGAAAGCAAAACTAATTCAGACTTCAGACTACTTTAAACAAAAAATAACTGTTTGGAAAAATGACGTTATATGCCTTTCATTGCAATCCAAAATCGCAATGAAAACAACACTTCCTTCTGGATTGTAATGATATTAGCATATCACTTGTGAGATTCAAAAGGATTATAACTTGCACTAAACTTGAAAGTTTCAATTTCAAGCACCACAGACGCAACGTTAGCAGCAAAGACCTAGATGATGTTGCGCTGGAGAAGCAATTTAATGAGATACTGGGTTAAACATCGAATATTTATACCAAGAACTATTTCAAAATGATTCGTAAATGAAGGAAACATTTATACCAAGAACTATTTCAAAATGATTTCTCAAACATTTCTAAATGTGTAGTATTTCAAAATGTCAGATGCTGCTCACTTTTCTCGGAAGGAAGAACGACGACGTATTTGACGACGCAGCGGCGGCGTCGGGGGCGGCCGCGGGACGACGGTGGCGTCATGCTGCAATGGGCGGGCAGCAGCGACGGTGGCGTCGGGGCGGCCGCGGGGATGACGATGGCGCGTCAGGCAGGGGCGGCGAGGCTGGCAGCGGCGGCGGCGGCGGCGGATGCAAGGCGGCGGGGTGGCGGTGGCGGGCGACGGAGCGGGGTGGCGTCGCCATGCGCGGCGGCGGCGGCGCGCGCTTCAGCGGCGGCGGCGGTAAGTAGGGCAAGGGGTAGGATGGCAAATTACCCGTGGGTTCGGTATCAAAATACCCGACCCGATGGGTTCGGGTATGGGTTTGATTTCGACCCGCGGGTTTCAAATTTCGGATTCGGGTTTGGGTTCGGGTTCGGTTCGGTTTGATTCAGCACCGTGGGTACCTATGGGTACCGAATTAATTAATATAAATTAAAAATAATGGAAGGTTAATTCAAGATTTTCAAGCATCGCTCGAGATGTAAGATGCGTAACTTTCATGATTATATACACCATATATTTTTCCTTTAAACATAGAAATTACAAATGAATTGATTGACAATTGATGGTTGAAAATTTGATTGTGAGGTGAATTTAATTTCGGTTCGCACCGCTCGGGTTCGGTACCCATCGGGTTCGTATGGGCATGGGTATGTACCGTGAGAGATTTCGGATTCGGTTCGGTATGAATTTCGGTTTCGGTTCGGTCTGGGAGGTGTACCTACCATACCCACCCAATTGCCATCCCTAGCGGCGGGCGGCGGCATCATCGCGGGAGATGAGCGGAGTGGAGGAAACGCGTGAAATTGCCGAGCCGAAATGAACAGACTTGACTAAGTCGTGCTATTTTCGTGGGTTTCTATCAGCCGACGAAAAATAAGTAATTTTCGTCGGCCCCAACCTAACCAACGAAAATTAGAGCCGCCACGTAACCCTAACCCGGGGTTTATTTTCGTGGGTTTCTCATAGCCGACGGAAATTAATTAAATTTCGTCGGCCACAGCCAACCGACGAAAATAAGTAGGGTTCACGAAACCCTAACCCGGGTTTACTTTGTGGGTTTCTCTTTGCCGACGAAAAATAATTAACTTTAAATCGGCTATATAGAAGCCGAAGCGAAATTTAAACCATAACTTTCGTCAGCTTATTTTAGCCGTCGTAAATAAATTAAATTTCGTCGGTTTTCTTAAAAGCCGACGAAAGTGAAATTGACCGACGAAAATTTTCACGATTACTGTAGTGTGAGTCGGTCTATCGACGACCTCTGCATGTATATATATGCAGCCATCCATCCATTGATCACGCATGCTTGCACATGTAAGCACAGATCAGGCCATCGCAGGGGTGGATCTAACAGTATGACATGTTAGATTGCTGCCTCACCTACAATTTACAAGGTTTCTTATACCCAAGTGTATATATATTGCACAACCCAACAAATTTGATCCGTAGGTATGATATAACCCAACAAATTTATATCCAGATATATATACTTTAAATTTATCCCAATGATTTCTTTCGGAGTCCACTACTAGCCCATCGGCCGGCTCACCACTCGAACCCACCCCAGCCAGCCGCGCTCAACCCGAGGCCTCGCTATTGACGAAGGCGGAGGAACAGGATCACGTATGGAGAAGTAAGAGCGCTAGCTGCACGTACACTCGCATGCATTTGTACATTGACTAACAATTTCCTTTTCATTTGAACAACCTCGGCAAAAGCAACCTGAAGAGTTTGTTGTGCAAAGGTAAAAATTTCCCCAGTTGTTGATCCTTCCCTGACATATGACATTTCTAAGGGCATCACGGTGAAGCTCACTATACCGCAAACTTTCGTCCAACACAAAACTATTTTTAGATTCTTTCATCTACTACTACTACTACGTACAAAACAGGTCATCACTGCCGACTCATCCACGCTATCACTGCCGGTTATGAGAGCCGGCAGTGATATTCGGAATTATCACTGCCGGCTCAGGAATCGGCAGTGATAATATATATCACTGCCGGTTCGTTGTACAACTGACAGTGATATTGGACTATCTCTGCCGGCTCACACCAAAATCCGGTAGTGATATATATATATATGGGGACATATTCAGTGCTAATTCAGCATGAATAGTACTTGTTACTGTTTTGGCACTATTCTTTTTGTTTGTCTTTTCATATCTTTCAAATGCGATTGAGTTTCATCTTCAAATTTTGCAGGGTTGTAGAGGTTCACCTCCCTACATTTGGTAATTTTTAAGAATTTTTCAAACTTCTACATGCCATTAGTACTGAAATTAGCACTGAATTCACCATTAGCACTATATATATATATATATATATATATATATATATATATATATATATCACTGCCGGTTCAAATAGGAACCGACAATGATATATATATATCACTTTGTCGGTTCTTGGACTAACCGGCAGTGATAAACCATGCATCGAATGTTTTTATTGCATATTTTTTGCATTATATATTTTTATACAAAATTTTTCTACAATGTGTTATACATAGATAGAGTAATCTATTAAGTACATCTACAAATTTTTTCAAAATTTTTCAAATTTTTCATGACTTTTATTAGTTGGTGTGCATGGTGTGTACACGGGAAGCCCTGTGTGCACATGATATATTGCTTTCAAATATATAGTATATAAAGCGTCGTTAAATCATAATTCAAATATATTAAAGCATCACAATATTTAGTTTTTACAATAGTCTATTTATAAATATAGTGTGAGTACATCTCATTTACTTTGGTTTTTCAACGACTCCAATAGAATTAAAGTTGCTCGTGGAACTCGCCGTTTGGATTGATGATCTCATCGTAAACGAATCCAATGATCTGCTCTTGAATTGCTAAAATTTCTGTTAGCAGTAACTTATTGGTTCTTATCTTGGAGCGCTGTTATTGAAGAAAAAAAAATTTAAATTAATGATAATATATGTTAAATGAAAGAAAAGTAGGCATCAATGTGTAATTATATACCATGGCTTTGTTATAGCCGACACTCTTCGTGACAATTGAATGCATATTTGTACATACGTAGTATGCACATAAATGATTTTTTAGATCCTGTCTCATGCATGGAAAGTAGGTTATTATTTGAAAATCTTTCTTGTAGGGACGATGTCGAACACTTTTCTTGCAATATCGTGCGAATGCCCTGTGAATGATTTTAAATAGTAATTAAGCTTAAATGCAATAGAATGGAATATTACTAGAGCAATAATGCAACGATCGAGTTTACCTGTTCAACATGTCCCAAAAATCTTGATACAGATTAAGTGGATTTTTCCTTGAGTCCAAGACAAAAATCCTGCTAGCATCTAACTCGATGACGAGGACTCAGTGAAACCTGCACATATATGTTAACATAGCCTATTAGTCCCACATCATGTTACGCAAAAATAATAAAATGATATTAGAAGTAGGGTAATACGTACTTAAAGTTATAAGGTAAAAGTATGTAGGTTTTGTATTGCAGCTTTAAGAAAGTATTAAATAAATCGTCTTCAACAAACTGTGGATTCTGCCGGATAATTTTTTCGTTGGCAAGACCCGGATCGAGAAATTCTAACTGGTCATTGCCATTTCTTCTACATGTTTGTATCTCCATTCTACATATATAAGAAAGAAGTTAGACATACAATTAAACGGTACAAGAATGTACAATAATATACATAGAGACTTACAAAGTCCACAGTCTGAGTATATTCACGTCCAGGGTATCTTGCTGATACAACATATACAATTCAACGAATAATACCCAGAAGATATTATCCTCATTGTGAAAATCCGATTCTTTGTATTTAACTGGGAATGCCTCCATACCATTATTGCACTGCTGCATGTACCACTGATGGACATGCCACCGTTTCAATATGTAAAACTCCTATATTTAATGCATGGCAGAGCTCCTGCCGTTTATTTAAAAAAAGATTCTTTCATCCACCGTTTCAATATGTACAACCCTGGTATGGGCACGTACATCAAGAGTTAAGAATACTCTCAGTATATGCTAACATATGACACCAGAACTCTCAAACTTATAGCAGCTACATTTAGCTCTTTTTCCATATGTATCTGTTAGCGTCAAGATTTAGCCAATATAACTGATTAGGAAAGAAGAGTTCAAATCTAGATCATTTTAATATGGATATTAAAGTTATGGGATTTGGAAATACATGACCGATTTGGATGGATAAGTTAAATTTGGATATTTAGCCGATGTCAGTCCAATCAAGGAATCTTACCTACAGAAGATGGAGGCCGATACGGATTGTGATTGGCAACGTATCGGAAAAGGATATGATCGGCCTGCATGTTATAAAAGGGGGATTAAGGGCGAGCAGAAGGGATGGAATAATCAATTAAACAACTCGGACTTACCTTTTTATCTACTTTTTTTTATCAACTAGGAGTCACTACTATAAAAGGACTTAAATTAGACTCCTCATCACTAACGGTTTTCAAAAATTCTCTGTGATGAAGTGTCTTTACAGATGGTTTTTTGCAAAAACAGTGATAGCATCTAGCCCCCCTAATTTATTTCTTCGTGTTATTAAAATAGTTTTTGTATTGATGACTAAGTCAATAATGTCTGAATTATGAAGAATATTGAGTGAAGCAGCAAGAAGTCTGAAGAAATGACAAGGCTAAGGTCTCTTGTTACTAGTTTCTGGCTTGGGAGGTGATTCAAACCAAGTAGTTAGGTTATTTTTATTTGGCTGTACTATAAAGGGGACCGTGCTCAAGCAAGTTAATTGGTTCATAATGCTAAGACAACGTAAAACAACTTGGAGTTAAACATTTCCTCATAATAAAAAATTCCTCAGTCTTCCTAAATGTCTCTCCGGACTCATACTCATTATAGCTCTTTGAAATCCAGAGCAACTTCAGCTCAAATCCTCACTTTGAATCGAGTGTTTCCCATTCATGACGGACAAAATTCCACTCTCATCAAGTTCTGTTCGGCGCTATAGTGATTCTCTCGGTTGAACCCTTTTCTAGGTCAAAAGGTCTGCTGCTACTGATTCCTGTAAATCCCATCTTCGACGGACAAGATATTTTTGTCCGGCGCTCATATTGAATTCATATTCTTTCGCCGGACAAAACCAGTTAATCTTCCTATCTACGACGGACAAGATATTTTTGTCCGGCGCTCATATTGAATTCATATTCCTTCACCGGACAAAATCAGATAAACTTCCCATCTACGACGGACAAAATATTCTTGTTCGGCGTGAACCGGCAAATTTGGTCCGTGGTACATAGGATCAGTATCGCTAGCTTATTTCACTAAGTCCGTGGCAAACGTGTTAAGCTGAATTTTGACACTCTGACACGTTGCAACGGTCACAGTGGTAGGTGTAACGGCTATTTCCTGTCCAAATGCCTATATAAGCATTTCTTGAGCCATCTACCACAGAACTTTTTGATCTCCTTAACATTTTAGCTTCCTTTGAGCATACATTCCTTTAAGGAGACTGAGCTTCACTCTAAACACTCTAAACACTCTAAAACTTCACTGTCTTAAGTTTTAGCTCCAAGCTTGGATCTAGTTGAGCTATTGCGAGTGAACCAAGAGACAGGGCTTGAGCAGGGTCTATTACTCTTGGGTCTAAGTGGTCCTAGACGGCTTGGAGATTGTGAAGGTGTGACCTGTCCAAAGAAGATTGTGGAATGTCACCTTGTTGTGAGAGGTTTGGAACTCACCTCACCGGAGTGGTGAAAGAGTTGCCATAGTGGAGCCCAAAGCTACTGCGACTAGCTTGGGGGAGTTATACTTTCAGGAGAATTGCTCCAACGTGGATTAGGAGTCAGGCTCTGAACCACGGGATAAAATTCTTGAGTCTCGCATTTACTTTCCAGCTTTATTTTTATTTGTTGTTGCTTCTCTGATATTTCGCTTATTTCATTCATACATTTTGCTTCTGAGAACTTCATTATTGAAACCTGAGTTGTAATGAACTTAAATACTTAAAAGTGAAAAAGTTGCCTATTCACCCCCCCTCTAGGCCAACTTGTTCCTTCAAGTGGTATCAGAGCAAGGTTTTACCTTATAAAGCTTAACCAGCTTGGTAAATGGCCTAGGGAAATGGATCTGCAATTGTTAGTGTAGGAAGAGTACCTATCTTTGATAGTACAAATTATGCTTACTAGAAAATTAGAATGATATGTTATTTAGAAGCTGTTGGGTATGATGTGTGGAGGGTCACAGAGAAGCCTCTACCTCCACGCATCATGGCCGAAGGCCAGACTATGTATAGTGAACCCACCCCTGGTGAGATTCAAAATATGCAGTATGATGCTCAAGCTCGAAATGATATATTTTCATGTCTTAGTATAGAAGTTTTTGATAGAGTTAATAATCTCACCTTTGCTTATGATATCTGGACAACCTTGCAAGAAATTCATGAAGGAACTTCAGATGTAAAAGAAGAGAAATACTTTGTCATTAGAAAAAAATTTGATCAATTTAAAATGCTCCCTCATGAAAATGCTAATGATATGTTCTCTAGGCTTAATCCAATTGTAAATGAGCTTAAAGGCCTAGGAACTAAAATTTCTGATATTGAGGTTTGCAGGAAAATGATAAGAGTGTTGCCTCGGGCCTATCATAGTTTGATCACCTATCTGTCCAACAGTAGTGATCTCAAGCGACTCACTCCAACTGAGCTGTTGGGAAAAATTTCAGCTCATGAGCTCACTTTGGCTAAAGAAGATGCTCCAAAGAAGAAGTCCATTGCTCTCAAGACCAAGGAGAAAATGCTAGACTCTTCCGAAGATGAAGATGGAGAAGAGTCAAGTGATGATGAAGATGAGGACGTAAAGCAATTGGCCTTGCTCATGAGAAGAGCTAACAAACTCATGAGAAGAGTCAACTTCAGAGACAAAGGAAGGTCTAATTCTTACTACTCAAAGAAAAATCCATTTGCTAATGTTATTTGCTTTGAGTGTAATGAAAAGGGACACATAGCTGCTCGGTGTCCAAACAAAAATAAGAAGAAGAGCAAGTACAAAGGAAAAGATGATGAAGATGAGGAGAAAGCCCACGACAAATCCAAGAAAAAATATTTTAAGAAAGGCTACTCCAAGAAATTCTTAAAGAAAGGAAAAGGAGAAGCTCATATTGGGGAATGGATCACTGACGAAGAAAGCCCAAGTGAAGAATCTTCCTCAGATGAAGAAGATGCAAGAACAAAAGGGCTAGCCGGGCTTGCGTTGGACGAATCTACTCCACCTCCACCTTCATTTCCTCTATGTCTAATGGTAAGAACAGAAGAAGATAAAGTGAGTGATTCTCCTTCGTATGATGAACTAGTAGAGATAATAGAAGAGCTAAATAATGCTTTGCATATCAAGACAAATTCAACGAAAGCTCTTAAGAAAACTGTTGTCAGCTTAAATAATGATCAACAGTTACTGCAAAGCAAGTATGATGAACTTGCTGAAAATTATGAAAAACTTGTGAAGTTTCACAATGATTTAACTGTTAGTCATGCTTCTCTTATTAAGAATCATGAAGATATGCTAAATAAATATCATGAGCATGAAATTGAAAATAAGTTAACTGTTAGCAAATCAAACATTGTCTCATTATGTGATATATCTGTATCTTGTGATCTACTTAATGAGGAAAATGGTGCCTCTAGTTCATCTAGTGCCTGCAATGAAAATTGCAAAAATGATGCTTGTAGGGAACTAATGATTGAAAATGAAAAACTAAAATCTAAAGTAGCAAAGTTTGACAAAGCATTAGAAAAATGTTTTCTCGGAAGTGTCACTCTTGACAAGATTCTAGTTGAACAGAGATCCAACTTGGGCAAAAAGGGTTTAGGGTATAAACCTAATGTTTTGTCTAAGAAAAATGGATTAGTCAAATCTGGACAGATTTTTATCAAGAAAGGCACACAATGTTACTACTGTCATAAATTAAATCATGAATCAAAAAATTGTTATCTAGCAAATGTTACTCATGCTAAAACAGAAAGGGGCTGCATGGTGGATGCTCATTATATGTTGTTCAATGATTTTAGGGGTAAAATGAATGTCAAATATGTAGGACCCTTAAATCTTGATAAGAAACTCAAAGCTGTTTGGGTACCCAAGGCTATGCTGTTAAATCCTTTTAGACCCAAAATTGCTGTAACTAACATCAAAGGACCCAAAAGTATTTTGGTACCTAAAGTGAAGAAATGAACTTGCAGGTGAACTACAAGAGTGGAGGTCGGCATTGGGTGATTGATAGTGGATGTACCCAACACATGACCGGAACTTCAAAAATGTTCACTTCAATTGAAGGAGAAAGTGATCCAAATCACAAGATCACTTTTGGAGATAACAGCAAGCGAAAGGTAAAAGGTCTTGGTAAGATTGCTATATCCAACGATCATTCTATTGAGAATGTTCTCCTCGTTGAATCTTTAAATTTCAACTTACTTTCTATTGCCCAACTATGCGATCTTGGATTCCATTGTATCTTCTCATTTGATGGGGTATCTGTATTTGATAAAAACGAAAAACTTATTTTCAAAGGTTTCAGATTTCAAAATCTCTACCTAGTTGATTTCAAGTCTAACACTTCTTGCATATCGACATGCCTATTGGCCAAAGTCTCTCTTGGGTGGCTTTGGCATAGGCATCTTGGGCATGTAGGTATGTCTAATCACAAAAAGCTTTTCAAAAATGAGCTAGTAGTTGGTTTGAAGGATGTTAAGTTTGAAAAGAATAAGCTATGTAGTGCTTGTCAAGCAGGCAAGCAAGTAGCAAATCTTCATCCAACCAAAAGCATTATGTCCACCTCTAGGCCATTACAGCTTTTGCATATGGATGTGTTTGACCCCACTTCATATGCTAGCATTGGTGGTAACTCATATTGCCTAGTAATAGTTGATGACTTCTCCCGGTTTACTTGGGTGTTCTTTTTGCTAAACAAAAGTGAAGTTGAAAATTTTTTCAAATCTTTTGCAAAAAGGGCTCAAAATGAATTTGAATGCCCCATCAAGAAAATCAGAAGTGACAATGGATCTGAATTTGTTAATACCAACATAATTGAATATTGTGATGAACTAGGAATTAAGCATGAGCTTTCAGCCACCTATACTCCTCAGCAAAATGATGTTGTTGAAAGGAAAAACATGACTCTCATTGAAATGGCTAGGGCTATGCTAGATGAATATGGTACATCTGATGCATTTTGGGCCGAAGCCATTAATACTGCTTGTCATGCTGTCAATCGTCTTTACCTTCACAAACTATTAAAGAAAACACCTTATGAGCTATTGGTAGGTAGAAGACCAAACATATCTTATTTTCGTGTTTTTGGTTGTAAGGTATACATCTACAAAAAGAGAACTCATATAGGCAAATTTCAATCTAGATGTGATACAGGCATCATGCTAGGATATTCCTCTAAATCTAAAGCATATAGAGTTTTCAACAATTCAACCGGCTTAGTAGAGGAAACTTATGATGTTAAATTTGATGAATCTAATGGCTCACAAGGTGAGCATGAAAATTTAGACGATGTAGGCGAAGAAGGCCTGGTGCAGGCCATGAAAAGGATAGAAGTTGGTGACATAATACCCAAGGAAGACAAAGATGAGGTGCCAACTGCTTCCATAGAACCTCATGATGGAACTCAAGAAGAAGATGAAGAAAAAAACTAAGACAAATCAATCTTCATCAAGAGTCATCACACTATTGCAAAGGATCACCCAACTGACCAAATCATTGGTGAAATCAGTAAGGGGGTTCAAACTCGTTCTAGATATGCTTCCTTTTGTGAACATTACTCTTTTGTTTCTTGTGTTGAACCAAAAACAGTGGAAGAAGCTCTTGAAGATGTTGATTGGATAATGGCAAAGGAAGAAAAGCTTAACAACTTTGAAAGAAACAAAGTTTGGAACCTAACTGAGCGACCTAAGGATCATAATGCCATTGGTACAAAATGGGTGTTTCGGAACAAGCACGATGAAAATGGAGTGGTGATAAGAAATAAAGCTAGGCTAGTAGCTCAAGGTTTTACTCAAGTAGAAGGGCTAGACTATGGAGAAACATATGCTCCTGTGGCACGCCTTGAAGCTATACAGTTTCTCTTAGCCTTTGCCTCACATTACAATATCACTCTTTTTCAAATGGATGTAAAAAGTGCATTTCTTAATGGAATCATTGATGAAACTGTTTATGTTGAACAACCTCTCGGTTTTGAAGACTTAAACGCTCCTAATTATGTTGTCGGCGTATTCGGCCTGACAGGCCCGTGTCTACAGACCGGGTTTGGATCGATAGGAGGGCGTCTTCGCGGCTGGAAAACCCTAGCGAGGGGAAACCCTAGAGACTCCCTCACGGCGGACTTCGGTGCCTATGAGCTAAGGTGACGCGAGGATTTTACCCAGGTTCAGGCCCCCTAGCTCAGGGTAATAGCCCTACTTCCTGCTGGATTTCTTACTGAGTGTTTCGAGCAAGTACAAAGTTTTTGAGGTTACAAGTTCTTCCTTAGACTCTATTGCTTGAACTCTTGGTTCTCCGTCCCCCTCTCCCATGCACCCGAATGCCCTTATATAGGCCAGGCTAACGGGGGTAGGTAAAAGGAGGGTCATCATGCTGATCTTCATACATTTATTACTCCTTCCCGTGCTGTCCCGTTCCTCCAGCCTCATTAAATGCCGACGCATGGCCGCCCGCCTAGCCGCCGGGATGGGACCCTCTCGCCTGGGTAGGTAGGTGACAAAGCGCCGAGGAATGGGCCTACAGCGGGATTCCTTGTAATCAACAGATCTGACACAGCAGACCCGCCTCTGACATCGTACGATAGGGCAAGGAGGCTTGAGGCGGCCACCACTTCCCACCTTGCCTTGCGGCGGGCGGCGGTGTCTCGCCCACCGCCGCCTCGAACGCCACGTGGGCCGGCACTGGCGGGCGGGCGTGCTTTCGCCACCACCACCAAAGCCGCCATGTGGGCTGGGCGCCGGCGAGCAGACGCCTCGCCCCTGCTGCCGGGCGCCATGTGGGCACACTGCTGGCGGGCTTGCTCGCCGCTTTGCCGCCAAAGCCGCCACGTGATCGGCGTCGGGCGGCGAGGCGTCCTCGCCCACCGCTCGTCGGGCGCCACGTAAACGACACTGCCGGCGGGCTATGCTTTCGCCGCCCACTCGCTAGGCCGCCACGTGGGTCGGCGCCGATGAGCGGCGTCCTCGCCACTGCTCGCCGGCGCCACGTGGTTTAAGACTGGCCGGCGAAGCCGTGCTCGCCGCCACTCGCTAAACCGCCACGTGGATCGGTGCCGGGCGGCGGGTGTCTCGCCCACTGCCGCGGGCGCCACGTGATCGACGTTTAGCGGGCGGTGTGCTCGCCCACCGCCTCCAAGCGCCACGCGAACACGACGCGTCTTTGGGCGGCGGAGAGGGTACCCAAATAATCAAGTACCGACACATGTTTACAAATTGTATAAGGCACTCTATGGTCTGAAACAAGCCCCTAGGGCATGGTATGAGCGCCTTAGAGATTTTCTTCTAGTTAAGAACTTCAAAATTGGGAAGGTTGATCCAACATTATTCTTAAAAGAAATCAATGGTGCATTAATGATTTGTCAAATATATGTGGATGATATTATTTTTGGATGTACTAACCTCTCCCTTTGCAAGGAGTTTAGTGATATGATGGCCAAGGAATTTGAAATATCTATGATAGGGGAGCTATCTTTTTTTCTTGGATTTCAAATCAAACAACTCAAGGAAGAAACTTTTATCTCACAAGAAAAGTACATCAAGGACCTTCTCAAGCGTTTCAATATAGAATAATGCAAGCCAATAAAGACTCCCATGGCAACTAATACACATCTAGATCAAGATGTGGGAGGTAAGCCTATTGACCAAAAATTGTATAGGTCTATGATTGGGTCGCTACTATACCTCAAAGTGTGGAAAATGATGTTGTAAATCTCTTCTTGTCTATGTCTCTATCTCATCCCATCCTGAATCAGAATATATATTATGGAAAAACTCGATTCTTTTAAATATATATATATATTTTTCAAAAGCAAAATGTTACTAGTACTTCTAATCAAAGACTTTGATTCTTTCTCTGTTGAGCCTCCCATTTCCATATAATTAGTCTCAATTAAATATAAGACTCACACATTTCCAAAGACTCAAAAACTCATCTAAGTTTTGCATTTCGCTTATTGATTCTTTATTTAGAGGTTTATCAGGATCCATTCTAAAATGTTTTATTTGGTGTCTTCAAATGGATCTTTGAAAATCTCAAGAAGTTTAGCTATGTCTCTTATATTCAAAAATCTCAGAGGTATATAAGTACTACAGATAAAAGTCAATTGAAACTGAGAGCTATTCTTTTGCTGCATTTGACAAAAATTCAAAGGTCAGATTAAAGCGCTCACGGACTAAAAAAATTTTGTCCAAATGACGCCAACGTACCACGGATGCTACCAAAACCTTGATTCACTAGCGACACCCTCGGACCTACACATGTCCGAAGGGTTACCAACACACGATAATTCTCCACACATGATCAATTGAACTGAGAGTTTCCAAGAAGGCATAAAAAAACCTAACACCTATATGAACTTGATCGCAACCAAAAACTAAACTCTAACACCGGCTTAAAACTAAGTCACCGAAATTTACAAAATTTCGCATGACCTCTCTAGAAACTAGGACATCCACTCAGCAGATGTAAAGCATTGCGAGATAATATGATATCATTCTAGCGGTCCTTAGTTAACCAATCACACATCCAATATACGGTAATGAACTCCACCACGATTTAACAAAGACAAAGACAACTTTATTAATTACAGCGGACTTTACAAGTTAATTCAAATGAGGTGGTAGTGATCAAGTCGTGCACGTGCTACTACTCCCATCCCAACGAGCCACTTCAAGGTACCTAAAACAGGAAACAACAAGCGTGAGTCCAGGACTCAGCAAAGCGCGTCAAGTAGACAAAGTAAGAAATTAAACTAAAATACAGCTACTTCAAAACATAAAGTAACAGCTTTTTAATTGGCATTCAGAAATAAATGAAGGTAGTTGAATTCATAAAAGATCCAAAACATAAGAGCAGGACTACTCCATCATTTACCAAAATCATTACTTAATTGAAAACATCCAGGAACAGAAACAGTAAGTTACTCTACTTACCGCAACCAACTCAAAAAAAACGTAACAAACTTACCTCTGGCTCAATAAACATTTCTAGATGAGTCCACGCCTCAATCCTCAACCTGTTCTTCCCATTCTTATCAATCCCATTTATCCGTTGCAACACACAATGTAATGGCATGTGGTTATACTTTCATGCTCAAGTGCACAAAACATACAAAAGAGGAAGCTCATATCCATACATCACATTCAACTCATTAAACATGATTTCATCATTGTAAATGCAATATGATGCAAGTATGCCATACAAAAGCGTAAATCTCATATCCATACATCACAATCAACTCATTAAACATGATTTCATCATTGTCAATGCAATATGATGCAAGTATGCCATACAAAAGCGTAAATCTCATATCCATACATCACAATCAACTCATTAAACATGATTTCATCATTGTCAATGCAATCTGATGTGCAAGTATGCTTGCATGTTCATATGCTCATTTCATTTCACAATTTCTCATGCATATGATGCATCGTGCATGTCTCATTTCCTCTTTTAGCACATACTCAGAGTATGGCCGAGTGCACACCCGTCGGTGTGCACCCTCTCATTCCCTTCCACCCCGTGGTGGAGGGCGCCTACTTTCATGACTCGCTCCCGTACAACCACGATACGGGACTACGAGGTAGGACTTTCAGACTCACTACATGTGAGCACAGAGGCCCTTGATCGTAATGGGTCGCCTCTTCCATCATGAATGCACAAATGCAAATAACATGACAAATTTTATGAACTACATTCATTTCTCACATCCAAATTTCCATTCACATTCTCAACACTCCTAATCACATTCTCAACACTCAAAATCACAGTCTCAACGATCATAATCATACTCACATCACCAAGTCTCGAGTAATTACTAATTCCATCAATCTTGATCATAAATCAAATCATTTTCGCAATCAAATCTCATACTTTCAAGATTCTCACTAGCCTACCAACTAGAGAACCGAATATGAAAGTAAAATTTAGCAAGATATCATCACGTCATCTAGACGAAGTTCACTAAACATCGCACATAGCAATCAATCCAGAGATGCAGATAAGTTCATAATGGCAAGGCATATAAAGTTCATCAAACAAATCATAATACGCTCAAACAATGATGCACTTGTATCGAGACAATTACCCTTTTCATCAAAAGGCAACTACCTTAGTAGACGAGCTTATAAACACAAATGAAATCCATAGCGTAAGCATATACATAATGCAAGCAATCAACTAGATATCGTATAAGAGATATACGGGTTACATTTGCATATGAACTCGCTTTAAATAAAAGCTTAACCAATTAACCATTCTCAATCATCATGTCGCATGCAAAATCAAACATGACAATATCAAGGCAATACATAAATAAGCGGGTTATTAGAAACCTAGTGGCCACCTAAGCCACAATCGATACAATGCACTTGCCTTTACCGACGCGAGAGGCAACTCGGGTCAAGACCACTCTCAAGAAACTCTCCTGAAAACATCGTTACGCACAAGAATGGATCAAGATCCGACTCAATACTTCAATGTATAACTAAAATCTCAAATCTTGCCAAAAGCAAATCCCAATTCACACTAATGGAAACTCCGGCAACCTACTAGACAATGAGGCATTAAAACTTAACAATAGGAGGACACACCGACAACTCTCTCGACAGGGATCTTATGCATAACCAATAACCAATTAAGCTAATATACAATAGAATGATCATAATCAAATGGCAAGAATAAATTCTTAACTCACACATTTGAATTGAGCCAAACAAAAGTAATAAGGGTCAAGTCACAACATAATATTCACAATCATTACCGTGGTAAGAATGATGATATTACGAAGCTCATACCGACTAACATACATAGACATATCTCATTCGTAAACAACACCATATAAAGTCCTCAAGAACACGACATCGATAAACATAATTCTTTATAGTAATTTCCTCCTTAACTCTGCATTTCATTGTTCTATTGCTCCAAAGATCTAGATAGTGTAGACATCTTAATACTGAGATAATACTTGTAAAATAAAGCGATAGACAATACACTACATCTTTTTTTTTCGAGATGGCTTTGCGGTCATCTTGAAAAAGGCAAGAAAACACTTGGGCACTTGGTTAGGTCAAACATCAATTTTCTTTCAATGTGCTCACTCACAAACTATTTCAAATCAAGAAAATGCCAAGCCAACGAAGGCATGCTTGCGGTAGGTCTCGAAAAAGGTTAGAACCCCTTTTCCTTCAAGTTGCTTATTTGAATCATATAGTCATAAGGGCTACTAATGCAAAGAATGTCAAAACTTTTGAGAAGGCTGCCCACAAGAATTTTCAACTATCAATTTGATTCCACATCTAAAATGCCGAATCGAACTAGCAGGATGCAACAACCAAATTACAATTTAGCACGAACACCATACTCAAATCACGTAAAAATGCATGTGCACATTTCATCAAACACCTTGTCTACAACAATTCATCCACACTAGAAATTCACCTCCACTTACCACCAAGGAGGAGAGGAAGGAGGTGGAGGTGTGCCGATCGGAGGGGTGCGACGCCGCCACGGAGGGAGGAGGCCCCACACCGACTACATGTCATGCTGATGGGCTGCTGCTGCCACGATGGTCACATCTGCCATTGTTGGTCACATCGCCTTGCCGCTTCTTCTTGCTTTCGAGGAGAGGAGAGGGCGCCGAGCCAGGAAGCTCACGGCCAGGAGGAGGCAGGCGGCGCCACGGAAGGGAGACTGTAGGAGTCGGCAGAGATGGCGCCCGCCCGAGGGGATTCGGCAGAGCTGGGCGAGAAGAAGAGGCGCCACTGGAGGGCACTCGGCAGGAGGAAACCAGGATTGCAGGAGAAGAAGGAACTCGAAGCCGGGCACTCGGGAGAAGAAGGAACTGGTCAGGCGGTCAAGAAGATTGGGAAAAAAAAGCCACCAAAAACAATTTCAGCCACACAAGGAGAAAGAGAGAGAGGGTTAGGTGAGGAGGAATTTCCTAAAACCCCTACAAACCAAAGCCCATCTCTTAACCATTAGCGCAAACCAAATAATTAAATTCTTGGCGGAAAGATAAGTGCCAGAAAAACACACTTGCATAGAAAACTAAACCACTCGGAAGATACCTCGATCCAAACTAGGCAAAAATCCGAAACATTTAATAACAGCTTCACTTGCGCGACGATAAAAAATAAATCAACCCGATTAAACAACCTTGAATCACAAAGGAGAAACCTTTATCGGCCGAACATCCTAGCAGAAGAGATCTTCGGTATTACACTCTCCCCCCCTTAAAGGAATTCGTCCCCGAATTCAGAACACCACCAAACTCACCAACAAACAACCAAACGGCAACACAAAACCAAAAAACACCGAAAAACAATTCCGGTACTCCGCACCAAATAAAGGAGCAAGCAACTGAACTCATTCCATCCATTAACAAATCAACACTCACTCTAACTTCACAACTCGCATGGTACAAAATTCGGAAGCCAGGTCTTTCTCACTAATCCGACAACTCAGAAATGCCCAAACTCAATTCTCATTTCTCTATTCAATTTCACTCACCTAACTTAAATCTCCTCCCTAAAACTCCATACCACGGATCAGCCAACTCATGATGACAAGAATACACGAGTCACACCACTCTATTAAGCATCCAATCAAATATCATCAAAACGCCCAAACTATCCGATTAGACAGTTGGGTTCCAAACGTGAATCCCCTACGAACCAAGAAGACACTGATTCCCATCTCTCCTCATTGATTAACTTTTCTAACCAAAGAGCCACACACGTAATCCTTTAATTCAACAAGTTTATAACCAATTCCAAACACATCATTATTTCTAACCCCAGAATAACACGAATTCTCTAGAAACCAAAACACAACTCTATCTTTTCAACAAGCACCCTTGGATCAAAAGGGTCATGACCAACCTTACTATTGCCACGATTAGCCCAACAGCACAAATCCTATTTCCTCACAATACAATATCATACTCGACTTTCTATCATATTGCATCTCGAGCAAGGAGACAACCCTTCGAAAAGAAAGATTCATAACTGATCCCACCATTTCTGACTAACCCACATTGAATCCAACCCACAAGACCAAGGGTTTGAACATACTTAGAAAAAGTAATGCATTTATCGATCGATTCCACCGTCCAACAACAAAATTAATCCCACACAACCGTACTAACGAACCGACAACCCTCCACCAAGGTCGCTGATTTTCCTTCCAAGAAGGTCTCACCTTACAACCATCACCCAACCAATACTTCCAAAGAGTATAATCTTCCATTATACTACACCAAAAACTCATGACCCAATATCTTCTTGCCATTTATCCAATTAGGGTTGACCACCTTAACCCAACAACACAAACATTCTACTAATCCTCTACGGGAAGATCTTCAATCACCCACAACTTACTCTAACGGTCGAACTTTCCTTTCCAGAAAAGCCAATGAAAACTTCCAAAGAAGCTCGACTCTCAAAGACGTAGAAAATGACAGGGCTCAAGCCATGTCATTCAACAAAACTCCAAACCAATTATCAAACTCCAAAATTCCATGAAGGAAAGGAGTTACACAAATCAATTCACGGAAAGGAAAAGCGAATCGATCGAATAACATTTTTCCTATAAAGCCCCAAATCCAAATCTTAATCCCGGAGAACGACACACGAAGAAATCCATACTTTTTCCCCGCCATCAATCAATGAGGCGCAACACCAAACCATTTTTCTTTGACTCAAACCCAATAAGACCAAAGAAGACAACACCCAAATAACGTGACTCCATCGGCTCTCGATCTACAACAAAATAACAAGAACTCTCCTCACCCGAGGTTATGAATCCTCCGGTCTTTGGCTCTCAATAGCCACACCGCCTAACTCTACTACTAACGACAGGCCGACATACCTTCGCACAAAGAGTCCCACCGGACCTCACAAAACAATGTACCACTTAAAAATCATAGCCATCAATAATACCATAGCCTTATCAAGACTGTCATATAACCTACCAACAAGTATCAAATAGCAGCAAAACAAAAATAAGCATTGTAACACAACGCAACGATAACCCATCCCTTCCCTATTGTGCATCAGTGTGTGTCAGTTTTAAATTAATTAACCATTTTACCTCAAGTTTTAAGGTTATTGCCCTAGGGCCACATTTTAAAGGTTCAACCTAAACCATGTTTCTACTTTCATACAGCAAAATTTTTAATTCATTCTAGGATTACTCACTACATTCAAGCACCACGGACCTGAAGCCCGCTCTGATACCAACTGTAACACCCCGACGCCAACGCGCCACGGATGCTACCAAAACCTTGATTCACTAGCGACACCCCTCGGACCTACACATGTCCGAAGGGTTACCAACACACGATAATTCTCCACAACATGATCAATTGAACCGAGAGTTTCAAGAAGGCATAAAAAAACCTAACACCTATATGAACTTGATCGCAACCAAAAACTAAACTCTAACACCGGCTTAAAACTAAGTCACCGAAATTTACAAAATTTCGGCATGACCTCTCTAGAAACTAGGACATCCACTCAGCAGACGTAAAGCATTGCGATAATATGATATCATTCTAGCGGGTCCTTAGTTAACCAATCACACATCCAATATACGGTAATGAACTCCACCACGACTTAACAAAGACAAGACAACTTTATTAATTACACCGGACTTTACAAGTTAATTCAAATGAGGTGGTAGTGACTGAAGTCGTGCACGTGCTACTACTCCCATCCCAACGAGCCACTTCAAGGTACCTAAAACAGGAAACAACAAGCGTGAGTCCAGGACTCAGCAAAGCGCGTCAAGTAGACAAAGTAAGAAATTAAACTAAAATACAGCTACTTCAAAACATAAAGTAACAGTTTCTTTAATTGGCATTCGTAAATAAATGAAGGTAGTTGAATTCATAAAAGATCCAAAACATAAGAGCAGGACTACTCCATCATTTACCAAAATCATTACTTAATTGAAAACATCCAGGAACAGAAACAGTAAGTTACTCTACTTACCGCAACCAACTCGAAAAAAAACGTAACAAACTTACCTCTGGCTCAATAAACATTTCTAGATGAGTCCACGCCTCAATCCTCAACCTGTTCTTCCCATTCTTATCAATCCCATTTATCCGTTGCAACACACAATGTAATGGCATGTGGTTATACTTTCATGCTCAAGTGCACAAAACATACAAAAGAGGAAGCTCATATCCATACATCACATTCAACTCATTAAACATGATTTCATCATTGTAAATGCAATACAGATGCAAGTATGCCATACAAAAGCAGAAATCTCATATCCATACATCACAATCAACTCATTAAACATGATTTCATCATTGTCAATGCAATACAGATGCAAGTATGCCATACAAAAGCAGAAATCTCATATCCATACATCACAATCAACTCATTAAACATGATTTCATCATTGTCAATGCAATACAGATGCAAGTATGCTTGCATGTTCATATGCTCATTTCATTTCACAATTTCTCATGCATATGATGCATCGTGCATGTCTCATTTCCTCTTTTAGCACATACCGGTATGGCCGAGTGCACACCCGTCGGTGTGCACCCTCTCATTCCCCTTCCACCCCGTGGTGGAGGGCGCCTACTCTTACTGACTCGCTCCCGTACAACCACGTATACGGGACTACGAGGTAGGACTTTCGTACTCACTACATGTGAGCACAGAGGCCCGCATCAGAATGGGTCGCCTCTTCCATCATGAATGCACAAATGCAAATAACATGACAAATTTTGCGAACTACATTCATTTCTCACATCCAGAAATTTCCATTCACATTCTCAACACTCCTAATCACATTCTCAACACTCAAAATCACAGTCTCAACGATCATAATCATACTCACATCACCAAGTCTCGAGTAATTACTAATTCCATCAATCTTGATCATAAATCAAATCATTTTCGCAATCAAATCTCATACTTTCAAGATTCTCACTAGCCTACCAACTAGAGAACCGAATATGAAAGTAAAATTTAGCAAGATATCATCACGTCATCTAGACGAAGTTCACTAAACATCGCACATAGCAATCAATCCAGAGATGCAAGATAAGTTCATAATGGCAAGGCATATAAAGTTCATCAAACAAATCATAATACGTTCAAACAATGATGCACTTGTATCGATTAATTACCCTTTTCATCAAAAGGCAACTACCTTAGTAGACGAGCTTATAAACACAAATGAAATCCATAGCGTAAGCATATACATAATGCAAGCAATCAACTAGATATCGTATAAGAGATATACGGGTTACATTTGCATATGAACTCGTTTTAAATAAAAGCTTAACCAATTAACCATTCTCAATCATCATGTCGCATGCAAAATCAAACATGACAATATCAAGGCAATACATAAATAAGCGGGTTATTGTAAACCTAGTGGCCACCTAAGCCACAATCGATACAATGCACTTGCCTTTACCGACGCGAGAGGCAACTCGGGGTCAAGACCACTCCTGAAGAAACTCTCCCTGAAAACATCGTTACGCACAAGAATGGATCAAGATCCGACTCAATACTTCAATGTATAACTAAAATCTCAAATCTTGCCAAAAGCAAATCCCAATTCACACTAATGGAAACTCCGGCAACCTACTAGACAATGAGCATTAAAACTTAACAATAGGAGGACACATCGACAACTCTCTCAACTTGGGATCTTATGCATAACCAATAACCAATTAAGCTAATATACAATAGAATGATCATAATCAAATGGCAAGAACAAATTCTTAACTCACACATTTGAATTGAGCCAAACAAAAGTAATAAGGGTCAAGTCACAACATAATATTCACAATCATTACGGGGTAAGAATGATGATATTACGAAGCTCATACACGACTAACATACATAGACATATCTCATTCTCGTAAACAACACCATATAAAGTCCTCAAGAACCCGACTTGATAAACATAATTCTTTATAGTAATTTCCTCCTTAACCTGCATTTCATTGTTCTATTGCTCCAAAGATCTAGATAGTGTAGACATCTTAATACTGAGATAATACTTGTAAAATAAAGCGATAGACAATACACTACATCTTTTTTTTACGAGATGGCTTTGCAATCATCTTGAAAAAGGCAAGAAAACACTTGGGCACTTGGTCGGGTCAAACATCAATTTTCTTTCAATGTGCTCACTCACAAACTATTTCAAATCAAGAAAATGCCAAGCCAACGATGCATGCTTGCGGTAGGTCTCGAAAAAAGGTTAGAACCCCTTTTCCTTCAAGTTGCTTATTTGAATCATATAGTCATAAGGGCTACTAATGCAAAGAATGTCAAAACTTTTGAGAAGGCTGCCCACAAGAATTTTCAACTATCAATTTGATTCCACATCTAAAATGCCGAATCGAACTAGCAGGATGCAACAACCAAATTACAATTTAGCACGAACACCATACTCAAATCACGAGAAAAATGCATGTGCACATTTCATCAAACACCTTGTCTACAACAATTCATCCACACTAGAAATTCACCTCCACTTACCACCAAGGAGGAGAGGAAGGAGGTGGAGGTGTGCCGATCGGAGGGGTGCGACGCCGCCACGGAGGGAGGAGGCCCCACACCGACTACATCTTTGTGATGATGGCTGCTGCTTTGATGGTCACTCTCTCTCATTGCTGGCTGCATCTTGCCGATTCTTCTTCTTCCTTTCGAAGAAGGGAGAGGAGAGGGCGCCGAGCAGGAAGCTCATGGCCAGGAGGAGGCGGTTGGCGCCACGGAAGGAGGCCCAGTAGGAGTCGGCAGAGATGGCGCCGACCGAGGGGATTCGGCAGAGTCGGGCGAGAAGAGGCGCCACTGGAGGGCACTCGGCAGGGAGGAAACCAGGGATTGCAGGGAGAAGAAGGAACCTGGAAGCTGGGCACTCGGGAGAAGAAGGAACCTGGCTGTGCGGTCAAGAAGATTGGGAAAAAAAAACTGCCAGCCAAAACAATTTCAACCACACAAGGAGAAAGAGAGAGAGGGGTTAGGTGAGGGAGGGGAATTTCCTAAAAACCCCCTACAAACCAAAGCCCATCTCTTAACCATTAGCGCAAACCAAATAATTAAATTCTTGGCGCGGAAAGATAAGTGCCAGGAAAAACACACTTGCCGCAAAACTAAACCACTCGGAAGATACCTCGATCCGAAACTAGGGCAAAAATCCGAAACATTTAATAACAGCTTCACTTGCGCGACGATAAAAAATAAATCAACCCGATTAAACAACCTTGAATCACAAAGGAGAAACCTTTATCGGCCGAACATCCTAGCAGAAGAGATCTTCGGTATTACAACAAGGTACTCAATTGAAGTAATATTTGCTCAAAATAAGGTCCAAGAACCCTAACAAAAGAGGATTGATTGAGAAAATTGTAGAAAAAGTGAAAGGAAAGAAACAGAAAATCGCTAGCTCATCACCTGGAATCACATTGTCAAGGCATCCTCAAGGGCTAGTCTTCATTCAAGACACACACACTGCTTGCAAAGTTAATAGAAAGGTGGTCACACCTCATCCTAGAAAAGATAAAGGGAAACAAGTGGCTGATATTGAATCATATTCAGAAGATAGTAACTATGAGCCTGATAGTGAGTCGTCGTCAGAAAATATTGAACTGGTTGATGAAGTGGATTTCTTAAATTAGGAAAATCTTGCTGCTCTAGGAGGAAAGAAATTAAGAGCCATAAGACTTGTTAATGAAAGAACATGGTTTCCTGACTCAAGACCTCCTCTAAATGAATTATTCATAACCAATCTCCATAGGAATATATTCATTGGTTACAAAAACAGAAGAGATAGAAAGGGAACTCTAATGTCAACTCTCTCAGATCATCGATATGTGGATTGGAATCAAATTACCAATGTCACTGGTTCCACAAAATTGTTTGACTGCATAAATACCACTCCTGGACTAGCCTATGTCATGTTAAATAAAACCATTCCTTGGAGTATAGACAGAACCCTAGAGTTCTATGCCTCTCTGCTGGTGAATAAGCAAAGGAGATACATTATGTTCATCATTAATGGTAAGATCAGAAAGATAAGATCACCTCAGTTTGAAGCTGCCATAGGTGCCTCTAGTCCTCAAATCAATAGAACTAGAATTCATGATAAGCTGTTTCCAGGGCAAAGATGGAGGCAAGTTGGTGATATGCCAGACCTACAAGTGTCAGCTCACATCTATAGGGATATCACAGAGGCTAACTTTAGTCCTAACAGGGTTCACTGTCTAACAGAAGAGGCAAAAATCCTTCAGATGATATTAAGATACACAATATTTCCCAAGTCTGGCTACAGAGAAGGAGTTACCCCAAATATGGCTTGGCTGCTACATCTGATTTTGTCAAGACAACCCATCGATCTTGTTGACTACATATTTGGAGAGATGGAAGAAACAATTTACAGAAAGATGGGGAGTCCTCTACCTTTTGCTCAGCAAATCACTCAGGTGTTGCTAGCACAAGGCATAATTAGTCAAGAAGAATTGAACAGTGACTTTAAGTGTTTTCCCAAAAGATACTCAATGCATCAAAACTCTGAGCAAGCACTTCGAATATCTGGACTTCTTCAGAATCTTCAACATAATCAACCTCAAGAAGTAGAAGAACAAGCACAACCTAATCAGGAAGAAAATCTAAATGAAGTGGAAATTGTTCCTGAGTATGAGGCTGATAATGGTGAGTTTGAGCCAAGTGCTCATAATGATGTTAATGAAAAGGATGAGTCAAACATTCAAAATGATGATGATAATGAAGAGCTTGAGCCAAGTGCTCAAAATGATACTAATGAAAGGGATGAGCCAAGTGTTCAAGATGAAGCTGGAGATGAAGGATTCAGTTTTGATGGCAGTTATAGTCATTTCTCTCATCACTCACATCAATCACATAGTCATGACAGCTACCATAGCTTTAGCAAGATTGTCCAGTCTGATAGAAGTAAAGAGCCTAGTGCTCAAAGTGGCAGTAAGACTAAAAACACAAGCAAGACGGCCAGTGCTCACAGTGAAAGGAAGAGTGATCAATCTAGACATGCGCCGAATTCACATCAGTCAGTGCCAAATATTTCAGCCCTAGGTCCTTCAGCTTTAAGGACAAAAAGCCATAGTCAGCACAATAGTATGGACACTGAGGTGTGTGGAAGTGGCTCTCGAAGTAATAAGGAATGTTCATTTCGAAATGATGCTGCAACTCTAGTGTTGTCAAGTTCAGTTGCTCAATCTCTCTCTGAGGAACAGCAGATTCATCATCTCTAGGAACTGGCTACTATTGCTAGATTTGTAGAGGATCAGGGTCTAAGGCCAGGAGCTCATGATCATGAGGCTGGAGGATCTGCAATGCCTCAGGAATTTGCCTCATACTATCCACAGCCTCCTCAAACAGCTCACCCATCACATACACAGCAAAATACCTTTCTAGGATGGGAAAATTTGTTTACTCCTCAAAGCCCTGCTGCTTCATCTGAAGCACACTTCAAGCCTACCCAGCAGAAAAATTGTCCAGAATGGGAAAACATCTTTGACAATCAACCTACATGGTTCTCTTCCTATGAGCAGCAGTACTATGCAGATCAAAGAGATTTTCAGGCCAGATATGAAGAGGATCAAAGAACTGCTGCCCTAAGATATGAAGAACAAATGAAGGCTCTACAACTGTATAATGAACAAGTTCAAGAGCAAATGAGAAAACTATATGAGGATCAAGTAAGTTTTAGAAATGAAACTTACATTAGATTTGATCATCTTAGAAAGAATCAGGAAGATATAAGAAGATGGATTGAGCAGCTTGGCAATAACCAGAATCTGCTAAAAGATAGATTATATGACATGAATCTGAAGATGGACTCACATCAGAAAATTCTTTACAATCAAGGTGATGTTGCTTTCAGAAATAATTATGTATCACTTGATTGGATTGGTGAAAGTCTGGATTCGCACATGACCAATATGGAAAATGTGTTCACAAGGATTGAAGACAATCAAAACCTATTTGCTGATCAGCTGGGCAAGATGAATGATACTACCAAGGTCATGACCGAGTTAAATGACTCTTTAGACCAGGTTCAACAAGGCCTTCAACATCTACTTCTTCAACCTGGTGACCCTGACTATCCTAGTTGGCATGTGCAAGCTATGGCCTCAGTCCCGAATTCACAAGTTCAAAAACAGTCAGAGGCAGTCCAAGGTGTTTCTCCTCCTCGCAAGAATTCAGTTGTCAGGCAGCTCAAGAGGACATTCTCGAAGCGCAAGTAAACCCTTTTTGGCAATTGATGCCAAAGGGGGAGAATTCTTATTAGAGGTCCTATATAGTTTATTTGATTTCCTATATAGTATTAAGGGAATCATATGGGGAGGTTAATTCTATAATTAATTGTTGTGTGTTTTCACTCTGATCTAATCTTGTGATATGAACTTGAGAAGTGCTTAAGTGATCTAATTCTTTGTATTTTCTGAATTGAGTGTTATGTTCATATTGTCTATGCCTTAAGAAGTTAATAAATTGCTAGGTTGCTCTGCTCCCTCTGAACACAACTTGAACTAATCCTCAGCTGTTAATAAGCAATAGTGGATAATGAATATTAAGGATCTAATATAATCCAAGTATGTCATGCCTTTTATAGTTCTGATCATGCATTAATCTAGGGGGAGCTTATAGACTAAAACTTCTGCATTTTTCACTGTCAAGTTTAACCCTATTGTGCAGCATAGTTAAGATATTATTGACTTAGCAAAGGTATGTTGTCATCAATTACCAAAAAGGGGGAGATTGATAGCATCTAGGCCCCCTAATTTATTTCTTCATGTTATTAAAATAGTTTTGGTGTTGATGACTAAGTCAATAATGTCTGAATTATGAAGAATATTGAGTGAAGCAGCAAGAAGTCTGAAGAAATGACAAGGCTAAGGTCTCTTGTTACTAGTTTCTGGCTTGGGAGGTGATTCAAGCCAAGTAGCTAGGTTATTTTTATTTGGCCGTACTATAAAGGGGGACCGTGCTCAAGCAAGTTAATTGGTTCATAATGCTAAGACAACGTAGAACTACTTGGAGTTAAAAATTTCCTCATAATAAAAAATTCCTCAGTCTTCCTTAATGTTTCTCCGGACTCATACTCATTATAACTCTTTGAAATCCGGAGCAACTTCAGCTCAAATCCTCACTTTGAATTGAGTGTTTCCCATTCACAACGGACAAAATTCCACTCCCATCGAGTTCTGTCCGGCGCTATAGTGATTCTCTCGGTTGAACCCTTTTCTAGGTCAAAAGGTCTGCTGCTACTGATTCCTGTAAATCCCATCTTCGACGGACAAGATATTTTTGTCCGGCACTCATATTGAATTCATATTCCTTCGCTGGACAAAACTAGTTAATCTTCCCATCTACAATGGACAAGATATTTTTGTTCGGCGCTCATATTGAATTCATATTCCTTCACTAGACAAAATCAGATAAACTTCCCATCTACGACGGACAAAATATTCTTGTTCGGCGTGAACCGGCAAATTTGGTCCGTGGTACATAGGATCAGTATCGCTAGCTTATTTCACTAAGTTCGTGGCAAACGTGTTAAGCTGAATTTTGACACTCTGACACGTTGTAACTGTCACAGTGGTAGGTGTAACGGCTATTTCCTGTCCAAATGCCTATATAAGCATTTCCTGAGCCATCTACCACAGAACTTTTTGATCTCCTTAACATTTTAGCTTCCTTTGAGCATACATTCCTTTAAAGAGACTGAGCTTCACTCTAAAACTTCACTGTCTTAAGTTTTAGCTCCAAGCTTGGATCTAGTTGAGCTATTGCGAGTGAACCAAGAGACAGGGCTTGAGTAGGGTCTATTACTCTTAGGTCTAACTGGTCCTAGACGGCTTGGAGATTGTGAAGGTGTGACCTGTCCAAAGAAGATTGTGGAAGGCCACCTTGCTATGAGAGGTTTGGAACTCACCTCACCAGAGTGGTGAAAGAGTTGCCATAGTGGAGCCCAAAGCTACTTCGACTAGCTTGGGGGAGCTATACTTTCAGGAGAAGTGCTCCAACGTGGATTAGGAGTTAGGCTCTGAACCACGGGATAAAATTCTTGAGTCTCGCATTTACTTTCAAGCTTTATTTTTATTTTTTGTTGCTTCTCTGATATTTCTCTTATTTCATTCATACATTTTGCTTCTGAGAACTTCATTATTGAAACCTGAGTTGTACTGAATTTAAATCCTTAAAAGTGAAAAAGTTGCCTATTCACCCCCCTCTAGGCCAACTTGTTCCTTCAAACAGTCAGTGATGAGTCTCGGACACATCACAGATGGTTTTTTTGCTAAAACCGTCTGTGATATTGCCCCCCTCATCACAGATGGTTTTTGGTATGTGTCATGGTAAAATTTAGCTAAGTGTCATGGTAAAATTTATGGTAAAATTGGACACTTAGCTAAATTTAGGCTATCCAAGTCATAGTAAAATTGGACACTTAGCTAAATTTTGACTATCTAAGTCATGGTAAAATTGGACACTTTCTATTTGAGTCTGCTTTTCACATATGTTGAAGTGTGTTGACTAAAATCCTTTATTGTATTCTGTTCATTACATCTTAATATAGTGTTTTTATTACATTATACAACTTTAGATAGTATCTTGAATAATAAGGCATATTGTTCTATATTTTAATGTAATCTTTTTGTTTCATAGGGCATGTCATCTAGTGTAACAAAGGCATACACAGATGGTTCTAGGCTAGAAAAGTATATGATGAGCCCTTATCACAGACGGTTCTAGTCTAGAACTGTTGGTGCTTAGCCCTCATCACAGATGGTTCTAGGATAGAACCGTTTGTGATGTTAATTTTCACTAACGGTTCAAAAACCTTCTATAATGACCTATTGTCATAATTGATACTTCGATACAGACGGTTCACAAAACCATCTGTGATGTGGTTTGTGAACTGTCTGTGATGTGTGGTTATCCAATAGTGAGTAGTCTTGTAATTTATATCTTTTGTAATTTGTTGTTGATCAATGAAATTGCGCATCATTGGTTGTTGATCTTTGTCGATTATGCTAGGTTTCATTTTCTCTGATCTTGTTGCGCATCACCTTTTTCGAGAAAATCTACCTTTATCAACCACCTAATCACCTCTAACAAGTTGTTTAGACTTATCGTTACTTGCAATTTAATCGGATTTGAATAGCTGTTTAGATTTTTTATCGATTACCACAATATATCAGCTTGAGTGTATTTACCATATATCTTGCCGATTGTAGGATCAAATCAGCTGGCATGTTTCAAACCTCTTAAACCCAGCGTTCGCGTGTGTTTGAGCCGATCAATCCATCGTCATATTTTTCGGTGCCAACAGTGTCATAGTTGATTGTGCACGTGGCTTCAGCATCCTCCTTCACGGTGGTGATGGAGTGCTCCACAGTATATGTAACATTCCAAAAATTTCAAAGTAATAAAAATGAAAATTTAAAATTTGAAAATGAAATTGAATGAAACTTTCAATTAAAAATTATGAGAATGATTTAAAGTGATGTATTTTAGCTCAATCCAACCTTAATGAAAGGATGAACTGCAAACCAAAACTTTAAATCAAACAAAATATGAAAATAAGTTAAAAATAAAAATTTACCCTAAAATTCCAACTGAAATGAAATTATATGGAATTTTGGTTCTTAAGAAATCTTTCATTGTATTGATTTCCTTTTCTCTTCATTACAAAACACAAAATATAATGAGGAATTAAATATTAAACCTCTAATTATATTTACTAATGATTTTTCTGAGTTTTTTGGATTTTCATGACTTTTTCTGGATTTTCTTGATTTTGCTTCAATGAAGAAATCCTTTTTATAATCTCAAGTAATAAGAGAAAAGAAAATAATAAAAGCTTATAACAATAAAATAAATAACTTTTTTTGTATAAACTCAGGACACCTCCAGTAACTCAATTATAAATTTAAAATTCATATCAAGTAATAAAATGTGACAAGAAAAGAATTCAATGAGTCTTGACTAATAACAGTGACAGTTTCAGATTTTAATAAAAATAATATTACATTATCTCGACCTAAAAATTTTATATCATACTCTGGGTGGAGAAATACATCCACAGTAAAAATATTAAAAATGAATAATGAATTTTGTTATATTTAAAAATTTAATTACGAAAGGCTAGAATTCCAAGAATGAGAATGTCATAATTTTATTAAATTAAATACCAAATATTTAGAGTTAAAATTTTTACTAAAGTACCCTGTAGATAAAAGGAACTTTTAAAAATGTTTTAGAAAATTTTGATAAGTTATATCTCGTTTTGACAAGGAATGTGTTGGCAGGAATTGGATCTTTTGAAGCTTACATTATGGAGAAATGTGAGTTATTACTTATGTTGTATCTATTACTTTCATATCAGTTAAATTTGTTTTTACAAATTCTGTTTCTAAATTATAACTTGATTTACAAAATCAATGCTACTTTATGCAAATTAATCGTAAAAGCCATCTTTGATTTAACCTGTATTACTGCATTTGCAAATACCACATTAAATTTTGCGGAGTACGAAAGTACTCAATCTTACTTATTATGTTGTTTTAAGTGGATAAAAAAACGAAGCTTCGAAGAATACCTTTTGTCGCAGGTTGCGGGAATTTCATATGGAGCGATCTTTATAGGGATTTATGCCTTGTCAGTTGCCTGCTGGATGGATGGACACACTGCAAGACTTTGCTTTTTCTGTGTTATATATATATATATGCTCTGAATTATAAATACAATGTATAAATAGCTTCCGCTTTAATATCACCGTGTATAGGGTTGAAAATAGTTCAGATATTTTCCAACCGATCCAGATATTTTTTATATGGATTCTGTCGGATAGTATCGGATACGGATTTTTTTTTGTCGGATACGGATATAATTTGTTAGCTTATTATCCGTCGGATACGGATACGGATTCGGATAATCCGGATAATGGTGAGTCGAATATCCGGATAGACATATGGGCTGGACCAAGACTACTCTTTTGGCCCAAAAAGGTTTCTTAATTTCAGAATTGTTTTCTAATTTAATTAATCTCTAAAGTAAGTTTCAATTATTAAAATTAGCAAACCAACTCCAAAATTTTTAAATTCTTTTGAGAAAGTTCCAGTAACAATATAACATTTAAAAATTATTTTCAAGATTTTATAATATTTTAATTTTTCTCAAAAATTCAAAAACTCCTTTTCTTGATAGGAAAATATATTAAATAAGTAGCTAAAAAGGCATAGAAACTCATAAATACATAATTTATTATTTTAAACATAATTCAACTAAGAATATAAATCTTGAGTCATTAATGTAAGTGTTATATACTTTTCCTAGAGATATAATATCTAAGTATTATCAAACTTTTAGTGTATTATGTGTTTGCTTCTATTTGTATGTCTGAGTAAGGATTATCTTTATTTTGTATTTTAATCTATGTATATGATGAACTAATCGTATGTGTGTGATAAACTAAACCTTATGTAATTTTGTTTGTGACATGGTATATAACTATTGTCTAAGTGAATGAAAATGTTTACATTTGTTCAATTTTCAATAATATTTTGATCAAATCAATTAGTTATGTGTTTCTATTGATTTTTCATGTACAATTTAAGTGGTTATCATGTTCCGATAAATATTCGAAACCGTATCCGATTCGTATTCAATCCGTATCTGTATTAGATACTATCTGTATCCGTATTTGTATCTGGACTATCCGTATCCATATCCGTATCCGAGAAAAAATATGAAAACAAATATGGTAGAGCTATTATCCGTCCGTATCCGATCCGTTTTCACCCCTAACCGTGTATGATTGTGATTCCAATTGTTGTAAATATGCGTACTAGCCACTGATCATGGGACTAGTACTGTATGTATATGAGATTTTCATTTTCGCATTTTATATGAAAATAGGGGTCGTTACAGTATAGGTCGCCATGAGCTACGAAGTAAATCTCTTGCATCCTTTTTCAACAAGGAGTACTAATATAAGGGTACTGTAGTCATTTTGTTTTAAACTTTCTCAACCTTAAAGCTTTTTAATATTTATGCCCAGTCATAAATGCATCTTATTATAAAAACAGCATTAATATATACATACAAAAAATCTATACATGAACTACTAGTATATATTTTTTTTAAAAATACTTTCATGACATAATTTGTTACTAACATATACCCCATTTACAAATACACATCGTTTTGACCATGGGAACATATCCTGTGCAATCAGACAGTTCGTGCAACCACGGTGCAACCCAACTAGAAAAAGTTTCAAAAAATTCTGAAAAAAATCATGGATGTACATCTCAGCTTACCCCATCTACATATAAAATTTCATGATCAAATTCGTCCTGTGCTAAGAGTTACAAAAAAAAAACAAATTTGATCATGAACAGGAACTGATTGCACAGGATATTTTTCCTTTGACCATAGGTGCAGTCAAACTTTCGAAACTTCGACTATCAATATCTTTTTAAATATTTAAATTGGATACATGAAAATTATATGTGTAGATCTGTCTCGAAAAGTATTTCCATAATATTATGACTTTATTAGACTTTATAAATATATTAAAATAAAAATTATTAGTCAAGCTTGTGTTTTGGAGACCAGATAGAACCGATATTTCTTTTTTTTTTAGTAATCAAACTGTAGAGAGCAAATCAACATGGAATGCATGCATGCAAAACCTGCTGCTTGCTTACTCCCGTTAATTGTTGCCTGCCGTGCTAAAGTACGTACGTACTTGGTTACCACGTACACCAGCTTCC
Source organism: Guadua angustifolia (assembly GCA_036346375.1). Lineage (NCBI taxonomy): Eukaryota > Viridiplantae > Streptophyta > Magnoliopsida > Poales > Poaceae > Guadua > Guadua angustifolia. The sequence goes on from CM070520.1 coordinate 16,819,408, forward strand.
TCGATTCAATCAAACGATTTCTAAACTACTCCTCAGCTCATTATCTTAATTACCTTTTTTGAAATGGATCAGGAGCTAAAGTAATTAATACTGTGACCCATGGTTATACACTTTGTACATAGACGTATATACATCATCATTGGATTCAAGGCCTGTTTGGTTTGCAGCCTAAGATTATCGTAGTTTCTTAGACGGATACTTGGTTTATTGTTATAATTATGGTTTGCTATATTTTCTTAGTGCTATAACTCACACGTCGTAGACTAAATTTTTTTTTGCTTAAGTTTGTCAGAAATATAGTATTGAATTTTGTTATGAAAAGGCATGGCAAGCCACACCTAAGAGTGGTTAGTAATAATAAAGTTAGACGTAAATCAACCAGAACTTAATTAGCGCTTAGTCTCACCTAGCCGATGGCGTGGCCGCTAACGTCGGGAACCACGTCACTAATCATGTCATTGTGAAAGTGAAATAAAAGGCGACTATGCCATTCAGGTATATATATATTCAGCTAAGTTGCCACCCCTCCAGCCGTACCTACTCTCCCTTTAGACCAAACAAAATCCCAGTTGCCCCCGACGGCTCAACAAACCTATAGACTGAGTCACTGAACCCAAAAAAAAGGATATACCAACTCCATCTCAAGAACATATCCTGCAGCAATCAGGAGAGTTGATGAAATCATTGTAATCTAACTAAAAAAGTTTCAAAAATTTTGAAAAAATCATGGATGTACATCTCAGCTTATCTACATATAAAATTTCATGATCAAGTTCGTCTTGTTTATTACTTAGCACAAACGAATTTGATCATGAAATTTTATATGTAGATGGGGTAAGCTGAGATGTACATCCATGATTTTTTTCAGAATTTTTTGAAACTTTTTCTAGTTGGGTTGCACCGTGGTTTCACCAGCCTGTCTGATTGCACAGGATATTTTTCCCTCCATCTCGCGCGAAAAATCCAAACCAATTCTTCGTTAGAAAATATCAAACCGTATTTTCACCAAGTTTTATGTACATGCGGTATCCTTGGATAGCTTTGACATCCATGCCACCCTCTCTCTCTATTTTTTTTAAAAAAAATTATCTTTCTTTTCCGTCTATGGTGCGGCCTCACTCCTTCGAAGATGCGTTGCCGCCTTTTATCTAGCCAAAGGAATTCTTTTTGTTCTATTTGTCGCCATTGTTGGTCGCCACCGAAAACCTACAAACCAAACCGAAAACCTAGCAAACCCATCAGATACCACACATACCTCGTCGAAAACCTTGCGCTCGGCAAAAACTCCTCCCCGCCACTGCCGAAAAAGCCGTAAACTCCATAACACCAATGGAAACCTCGTGCCCACCGTAAACCTCCCACCGCCGTCGTTGCCGAAAACCAGCTCTCCGTCCCACCCCGCTGCCACCGTCGTCAGGAACCTTAGAGTCGGCAATGGTTAAGAAACTACACCGTCGCTAGCCCTTGCCGCATGTCATGCACCGAGCCACCCCACCTGATCCGCACCGCCGGCTCAGCTCAGCCACCCATGAGCTTGGGTGAGCCACCCTCACCCAGTCACCCCACAAAAAAAAATTTTGGATGCCCACATACGTAATCATGACACCCCCATGACCTCATATCATCGCTCCATTATTGCCCATCCCACTGCTCAACCCGACCACGCCCTCCCGTACTTATACCGGACGACGCCCACGCACCCCAACGCAACGCACACACGACACTCGAAAAGCACTGTGCGGAGGCCGGAAAACACGGGGGGAAATGGAGAACGGCGCGGGCGAGGCGGCGGGAAGGAGCCGGCGTCCGCACGTGGCGATGCTGGCGACGCCCGGGATGGGGCACCTCATCCCGCTGGCCGAGCTGGCCAAGCTGCTCGCGGCGCGGCGCGGCGTCACGGCCACGCTCGTCACCTTCGCCTCCGCGGCGTCAGCCACGCAGCGCGCGTTCCTCGCGTCCCTCCCGCCGGAGATCACGTCCGCGTCGCTCCCGCCCGTCGACCTCTCCGACCTGCCGCGCGACGCCGCCATCGAGACGCTCATGTCCGAGGAGTGCGCGCGCTCGATCCCGGCGCTTACCGAGGTTCTTGGCAAGCTCAGGGAGACCACGCGGCTGGTGGCGTTCGTCGCCGACCTCTTCGGGGCGGACTCGTTCGATGCCGCGGCGGCCGCCGGCGTGCCAAGCAGGTACCTCTTCTTCCCGTCTAACCTCCACGTGCTCACGCTCATCCTCCACCTCCCGGAGCTCGACGTCTCCATCCCCGGCGAGTTCCGGGACCTCGTCGAGCCCGTTAGGCTCCCCGGCTGCGTGCCCATCCCTGGGCCGGACATCCTGTCCCCGCTCCAGGACAAGTCCAACCCCTGCTACAGGTGGATGGTCCACCACGGCGCTCGCTACCACGACGCCCAGGCCATCCTCGTCAACTCCTTCGACGCCGTCGAGCCGGACGCTGCCAGGGTGCTCCGCCAGCCAGAGCCCGGTCGCCCGCCGGTCTACCTCATGGGCCCACTGATACAGACAGACAGCGATGCCAGCAGCCCCACCGCGCTGCCCTCCCCGCGCGCGGCGTGCCTGGACTGGCTCGACCGGCAGCCGGCCAAGTCGGTCATCTTCGTCTGCTTCGGCTCCGGCGGAGCGCTGCCGACGGAGCAGATGCGCGAGCTAGCGCTCGGGCTGGAGATCAGCGGACAGCGCTTCCTGTGGGTGGTGCGGAGCCCGAGCGACGACGGCGCCATGAGCGCCAACTACTACGATGCCGAGACCAAGAAGGACCCCCTCGGCTACCTCCCAGAGGGGTTCGTCGAGAGGACCAAGGACGTGGGCCTCCTCGTGCCCTCGTGGGCCCCGCAGGCAAAGGTGCTGGCCCACGACGCCACCGGAGGCTTTCTAACGCATTGCGGGTGGAACTCGGTGCTCGAGAGTCTGATTCACGGCGTGCCGATGGTGGCGTGGCCGCTCTACGCCGAGCAGAGGCAGAACTCCGTGATGCTCACCGAGGGTGTCGGGGTCGCGATACGGCTGCCTGAGGCGAAGGAGAAGATCGCATCTGTGGTGAGGGAGGTGATGGTGGGGGAGGGGAAGGGTGCCGAGGTGCGGGCCAAGGTGGCGGAGCTGCAAAAGGCCGCGACGGAGGGCCTCCGCGAGGGTGGCGTCGCCGCGACCGCACTGGCCGAGCTGGTGGGGAGGTGGACAGGTGGAGAGGGCTAGGTGCCGAGTACACGTGGCACTGGACCTCATCCAAGTATCCAACGTGGTTGTACGGTTTGTTGGTTTCTTCCGATGTTTTGTTATTGTAAGCTGTAATTATTCAAGTACTACCTCGCTTGTCAGGTAGTTTGTGAAGTGAAAATATTTTCATTTTAGATTTGTAATTTAATAAAATTGATTAGTAATAACAATGATCCATATGCGACGTGCATGCCATGCAATTTTTTTTTAAAAAATAATATATATTTAATAAAAAATTACAAAAAAATGTGCCGAAAATAAAAATGACAATTCTGCACACCTGTCGCACATCCAATTTGTGACGGGTCTCTATCGCAATTTGAAATTGCAACAGAGAGCGTGTCGTAATTTAGAAACGCATTATATCTCGCCTAATGGTTTGCCTGTCGTAATTTCAAATTGCGACAGAGACTCTGTTGTAATTTGGAATTGCTACAGAGACTCTGTTGCAATTTGAAATTGCGATAGAGAGCCTGTCGCACATCTAATGTGTGACAGGTGTGCAGATCTGTTATTTTTTCGGTATATTATTTCTTTAATTTTTTATTAAATATATATTATTTAAAAAACAAATTCCATGCCATGCCATTGCTAAGGCCGGCAAAGAAGCTCATTAAAGCTCGATAGCTAGCCTTAGCCACTGCTATCCTTGTAAATACTTGCAGATCGGAAATATGGTTTGATGATCATCCCGATCTAATCTACTCTCTTCGTTCCTGAATAGATATCATTGTAGTATATTGCACTTTTACCAATGCACATGTATAAAAAAATTGTATTACACCTCTTCATTAGATCACTTATTGTTCTTAGAAATTGTGTCTTCCTGAATTGCATTGGAAATATTTAAAGAGAAAGGATATACAAGGAAAAGGTAGTAAAAAGTTACTTTACAATTACAGAATGACATGTATTTAGAAACAAAATTTGAAAACTTAAATAACATATATTCAGAGAGGGAGCAGCTAGCACTAGTGGTAATCATATTTATTTTAAGGCAATTACTAGCTTCCAGACATCCGATCTGCATATGTTGCATCGGACGCTTGATGTAACATTTGCTTCTAATGTGTGCAACATTTTTTTTAACGTGTGTAATATTTTTTTCACGTGCACATTTCTACTATTATCGAAGGAAAATGTTTCACGAGTAGGAAAAAATATTTCACGAGTAGAAAAAAATGTTGCAGCGATCTAGATCAACATTTGTACTGTTATCGAAGGAAAATGTTTCACGCGTAGGAAAAAAATGTTTCACGAGTAGAAAACAAATGTTGCAGTGTCCGAAAAAATCGGATGTCTGTCTCCTAGCAATATCGTTATTTTAATGTTTTCCCTGTTCTTGTTTGCACGAATTTCAAAGCTGTTTGACATTTGCTTGATCGATTTCTCAGCTGTGTTCAAACTCTAAACACCAATCGTTCTTTGATTCTGTAGATAGCGTTGTGTGCCACTTCGCATCCTGGACAAGAATTCAAATCTAGTTTTCGCTCTAAATTTCATCAGCGGCCAGAAAACGAAATCTCGATGATATCTCACCATTTGAAACAAATTCTGGCTAAAGTGCAAAATCAGAATTTGAATTCTGGATTTTGAAAATAAAATTTCGCCGGTTTTTGCCGAGATCTCTGCGAGATTTGCCGAGATCTCGGCAAAATTGAACGGCGCAAAATCCAGTCGAAACGAAGTCAAAAAATTTTAAATTTTTTTCTAAAGATTCCTGATACATTGATGATGTTGTCTTAAAAATGTGAGAAAATTATGGAGCCTGTAAGATTTTTAAAAATTCAAACATTGATATTGCCCTGATAAAACGCTGACCGACAAGTTTGAACCGAATAGAAAATAAAACAAACCACGTTAGAAAATTCTAAAATTTTTTGTACATGGTTTTAATGTATCATTAATGTCTCCATAAAATTTTAAGATGATGATAAAGCTTCATAAATTTTTTAAAATTCGAAAAGTGCTACCGTGCTGATAAAAGTTTTACCTGCAAACTTCAACCAAAATAAAAATGGTATAAACCACATTAGAAAATTTTGAATTTTTTTAGATGGTCATGATTTATCATCAATGTTTCTGTAAAATTTTCATCTAATGATCAAGCTTCAAGAAGTTCCAAAAATTTTGACAATGCTACATCCTTAAAAAAGTCTAATGATCAATACATAGATAGCTTTAGCAATCAAAAAATGTTTAAAATTTTTAAAAATTTTGCATAAGGGTTATAAGGAAATGCTTAAGATCACATGAAAATTTTGAATCATGATCACACTCCAATGAATTTATACAATTCTTACAAATGCAGTGTACCATTTATGTTCTTTATGTTTTTTATTTTTGAAATATAACAAATGATGTTCAATGCATACATAGATTTGATTGAGCAAACAAAAGAAGTTGAATTTTTTTTAATTTTATATAATGGTACTGAGTCAATTATTAAGCTCTCATAAAAATTTTGGGTCATGATCACCTCAAGAAAATTTATAAAATTCTGACAAGGTTACTGTCCCAATTATATTCATTATGTTTTTTTTATTTTTTAAAGATAACAAATGAAGTTCAATTATTTTGAAAATTTTTCTGTATGATCCTACACTTCTTAATATGGTACCATAAATTTTTACATCATGATAAAGCATGTATAATTTTAAAAGAATCTAATAGTATTTCTACAGTTTTAAAAAATGTCTAAAAAATTCAGTTTTTCAACAAATTTTCATAGGAGATGAGTTTCTTAGGGGTTATTGGACCAAATCTGGTCAAAAAAAAGTCAAATTCCGATCAAAAATCCTGAGATCTTAGTGAGATTTGGCGAGATTTCGCTGATTACTGTAGCAATTTAATTTTTTTTTGAATTTTTTTACTTCGGCCGACATTTCAAATTTCGACCACGTCCAGAAACCGAGATCTCGGCAAGATCTCATGAAATTTTAGCGAGATTTGGATCCTTGATCCTAGATGGCTAGCGGCAGCTGAGCATGGAATAATTGATGTTTAGCAACAGACATAATCCATCTTCGTCCCGTCACAAATAGTTATCGTTTTAAATATGGTACAGTTAAACTTTCGAAACTTTAACTGTTAATATATTTTTAAATATTTAATAGGTAGATTTATCTCAAAATTTTTTTGATAATATTATAATTTTATTAGATTTTATAAATATATTATAATAAAAATTAATGGTCAAAACTGTATTTTAGAGATCGTATCGATATTCAAAATGACATCAAGTTGTGGCCAGTTAGAAAAACAAGACCATAAGAACATACGACTACTAGCCTACTACTCGACAGTAGCAGTACTACTGTATGTTGATCGGACCTACTTTTCTGGCATAAGGGCGTATACATTGGTACATGTTAGCTGTTTGTAAAACTACGCTATGTAAGATCTTAGATGATGTGGAGAGGAGAGAACGAGGAGAGAGAAAGCTGTTGTCTACTATTTAACAGACGGTCTTGTATGCAGCTTTCTATTTTGTGTACTATTGTATAGGCAGTCTGTTAATTGGATGAGAGACCATTACAAACAATTGTATAGACAATATATTGTATGAGTTATTTTTAGTGCTGTCTATAGATGATGTGAAGATATATTAAAGACAACTACCGTGGGCAGTTTCTACTTCGCATGTTGTCTTCTCGGGAAGAAAACTGAACATATCAAAAACCGTCCTCCATATATGGACATTGGCCATTATCGTCGGCGACTTCAGAGCTACAGACTGTGAGATACTGAAATTATCCAGAATAATTAAACCTAACTGACCAATTAATTCAGCATCGAGGGTTGTTATCCCGATTGATGCGGCGAGATACATAGATCGCTTTCAGCCATCTGCAACCCCGTCTAGAAGGTTTTATTGCGACGTGTCCATGGTACCACATCCCAGTCAGATCTGCATCATGCCATCATCAGCCGTGAACAACGTCAGCTGAAGATGACGAATCCTGTATTAACCTGTGCATAAACACGTTCAAGATCATGGTAGGCGATAAGCCTGGAGAACCTGGTGTTGTCTCGTCGGAAATTCTAGGTATGTGTATGTCTAGACGCTAGATTTACCTCCTATAGACAGTGGCAGAGCTATAAAATCCGAGGAGCAGCGAATCTAATTGCTTGATGACTTAGAAAGAAGGTTTATCTGAAAAGGCTTTATTTTCGTAACATTTGTAATGGTGGAGCTGCACTACACCTTCATAGCTCGTCACCAGGGGAGCTCGGACAGTATCGTCCCGCTCGAGAGGTGGATCCGCGGGTGTTTATAGATACTTAGGGCCTATTTGGTAGAGCTCTTGATTCCAGCTTCACCTGAAATCTGAAACTTGTAGGTTAAAATAAAGTGAATTAAGTTTATATTTTTGGTCTAAAATGTAAACAAGATGATCTATCTAAACACTCTTAATGTACTCATAGCTTCAGCTTCACGAATCTAGTGAAGTTAGAATTTTCAGCTTCACCAGATTTACGAATTTGAAGAAGCTGAATCCCTACTAAACACACCCTTATATCTCACCCTTATAAAACTACTTGTGCATTCTTATAGTAGTTCAAATAAGGAAGAGGCAATAAACGAGCACACATCTTAAACTTGAAGCGTGTGCTTTTGTAGCCCGTCACAAACTTTTTTTTTAAATCTGGTTTCTTTCTTAATACAATTACAAAAATAGCCGCAATCCCATATTGCATCATAAGGTACCATGCAGCAAGAACTCGAAAGGAGCAATCTGCTGAGTAGTGCTATCTCAGCAGTATTAATTAAGCAAAGTCATTAATTAAGTGAATCAAGCGATTAATAGATTAAAGTGAATACTTAATGCCTCAGTAGGAACCTTGCCACAGCTCCGTAGCGCGGCAAGTGAGTGTCACTTACAGCGTCTTCCACAGTCAAGGAGAAACCTATTTTGGCAAATTTATTTGGAAGAACATTATATTTGCGACAAAAATGTTTGTTGGAGGATGGAGAAGTGGCGGCTTTCTTAAACTTCGCCGCAGAGATTCGACTTCACGGTCCATTTCCCAGTCCAAAAGTCCCAAGACTTCCATCATAGATTGAGGTTACGTGTTCTAGGCTCCAAAAGCGTCTAGGATCTCCAGGTTTGAGTCATGAAAAGTAGCCTTGCGCCATTGTTCGGTCCACTGAGTGATTAAAGCCAGCGTATGGAATCCTCTTCATGTCGAGCGCCCGGCGGCAATGGCGGCCCCGCAGCACCGTAGTCACCCAGGACGAACTGAAGCTGCGCACGGAAGGAGACGATCGATCACGGCCGAGTTGGGAAAGGCGTTTGCCGCGCTGTCCGCGAGGATCAGAGTGCGGCGCGGAAAGCACCGCCTTGCCAGTGGCCGGGTCAGGGCGCGCTACGGACGAACCGCGAATCCGTCCGTGTACGCGCGGAGCTACCGCGCGAGCGGCGAATCCGGTAAGCGCTTCGCGTGCCGGAGCGCCTCCACCGCCCCGTCGTCGCGCTTGCCGATGTCGAGCACCCGCTCGATCCCGACAGCCATCAGCTGCTTTGCTAGGCGGTCGGCCCTGTTTGAGCAGCTTTAAACCAGCTTCAATTTACCAAAAAAAAAACACATAAACTCCCTAAACAATTTAGCTTTTAAACAGCTTTTGGTATAAACTAGAAGCATATATAATTAACAAAAACTAAAAGCTGAAAGTTAGGTTAGACCTACCTGTCTAGCTTATTGCTCAGAGAAATTAACTATTTGTCAAACGGTCTCTTCTAAAAAAATTACAGTCGCTTTTCAGCTCAGAAACCAAAAAGCAACTTTTTAGAAAAACTACAGCTCTTCCAAACAGATCTGATTCACGTGAATATAATGGACATAACTTACACTTTCACGTGAAACTCAAGAAGATGAACATAGGAAGAGCACTTGTTTGTGAGACCAAAGTCGACCTCTTTTCTCTTTTCTTCGCGTTCAACTTGACATAACAACCTGATTGCAATGCTTTATATAAAACACACGCGTGCACTAACTACCTAAGAGCAACTCCAACCTAAACCCTTATATTTTCCCCCTAAATCACTCATTTAGGGTTGGTGTAAAAATTAGGAGCACCCTATATCAAATTTATCTCCAGCCCACACTCCCTGTTACTCACCCCTATTATTTATCTAACCATTATTACTACTTTGCACCCATGAATTATTTACTAAAAATAGAAATAACGAATAAAAAATGTTGAAGAAAATAGTAGGAGGAAAGGGAAAGCCACTAGATGTAGGGGTGAGAAGAGGTCTCCCTAGAATAGAAGTTCCTTATAAGGGTTGAGTTGGAGCTAACATTTTTCTAATTCTCCTTACAATTTAGAATAAGAAGAGGTTTAAGGGGTGGGTTGAGCTTGCTCTAATGACCTATTCTTAAGCCACTCACACATGATTCGGCCACACGACTCGGCCGGCCACTACTCAACTAGCTAGATGCATGCTATACTCAAGGAGACCACTAACCACATAGGGAAGACTATCACAAACGATTCGAAAATATTATCACAGATGGTTTCTGAATCGTCTATAAACATGTCTGTGATAATACAGTGCATCACAAATGGTTCCCAAACCAATTGTAAAAACACATATCACAGATAGTTTTTATCTAAAACTTTCTATGATATATATTAATCACATATGGTTTGTATATATAATCATCTGTGATATGTATTGATCACAACAGTCAGTTTATATATATAACCATCTACGATATGTATTGATCATAGACGGTTTTAAAATAGAACCATCTATGATATGTTTTTTTCTCAACTCTCTTGGTAAAACTTCCATAATTAGTATCTGTTATTTGAAATTTTCTTTTCCTTAGATATTTCTACAATGATATTTACAAGACAACCATTTATAGATTTTGCAATTAAATATCAAAACATCCTATATACAGCGAAGCAACAGCATGTCTGCATTCATCTCATGTATATCATAATGTTCCATGTCATATAGCAACAATCTTGCAGCTTTATCCAAACAAATGGCCCAATAAAACGGACCTATAAAACACTAATATAAACAGTCCAATAAAACAAACAAATCTTAAAATATCCATAAACGTAATGGGCAGGTTATCTTTGCTGTTTCAACAGCCATTATTTATAACACTGTACATAATCTCTGTAAAAACAGAGATGATTGTAGGTGCATCACGAAGACTTAATGTGAAAATTCATTTAATTGCAATTTCTTCTATTTTCCTTTGATCCAAATAAGGACCAGAGAGGTGGCGTATTCATCCATACGCATAGCACTTTTCCTGGTGTGAGCCAAATAAACTGGTGTAGATTAAATAACAGGATGAATCAGGGAAGTTTCACTTGATTATTGATCATCCAAAAGTTCGACGAAACATGACAATGATGATTCTTAAGTACTTCAAAGTGTCAGTACAAAGTAAAGAAGTAACCAAAAGAATGTACGTATCCAAATAATGTTAATGCAGAAACACTTCCAAAACACCAATTCAGATTTTGTTCATTTCCTTTGTACAAAATGGTGACCGCCTATGCAAGATGTCTGCTTTTTGGGGCTGCATAGAATTCTATATCTACAGATTGTACAAACACATGACAGGCATTACAAAATGGGGTCCCGCTTGATCCCCTTCCGAGATAGCAACATCATATAACGTTCACAAAATGGCAAATATAGCACCAGATACCTCTGGTTGGTTCCCCCCTCATCCGAAAGTTACATCGAACAAAACTGGTGCAGGATCGAAGGATTGTTTGGCAGCGACTAAAATCAGTAGCGGTACACTGCCTCAAAATTGCAAGAACAAGCCTATGTTGTACAATTCTTTTGGACCAAACCTATGAGGACAATACAGAGGGGAAGCATGACTAGGGTCAATTAATGGAAGAGGCTACAGCATCTCTCTCACGTCCTACCAACAACAGATGGCTCACTACATGACAACATGACCCACAGTGACTCGTTCATACTGGATGGATGTCCCTTTTTTAGGAATTGCCCACCGTACCTTCCCTGATTTTAAGCAGGCATTTAGATTCGGTCAACCAGCCGATTCTTCAGCTGAATATCGATAAAATGAAGGTGCATCAGTTTGAATTCAAACAAGGAGTTAATATATGTTTAGACCAACATATCTTTAATTCGCCCATTGATACCGGTAAAATCCATAAATTAGGTCGTATCTGTCTTGAATTCTAATGTATTGTTCTCACAAGAAAAAGAGAATACTACCCCTAAACAAAAATTGAGCAGCAATATCAAGCGAAGTCGGTAAAAAAAGGAAACAATCTACTTAGGCAGGTGAGTAGTAAACAGTTGTAGAGTTATCTGGAAGACTTTTCTACTATGCTAAACATGGCGTGGAACTGCTAGAATCTGAACTAGTAACTTCAGTTAAAACATGTCATGCATATGCATGAGGCCTGATTCGATTGTGGTTCCAACCCACAAGTACTATGTTCGAAGGATCAAGCTGTGATAAGAGGTACATTCAGAGAGGCACGGATTTATGGTGTAGGCAGTGATGTACACAGGCTAGGGCAGGTACTAATTATTGAAATAGATGTGCTACTCTCCAATTGCACCCTTCTCCTGATTTAAGAAGCTCACCATTCTTACTTTTACTAGTTTTCGTAGGCTTGTAACCATGGTTGTCAAGGCGACAAGGCGAGGCGAGGCGCCAGCCAAACGCCTGGACGCCTAGTTGCCTAGTAGTGTTATTAAGTCGTCGCCTAGGCATCCGGTCGCCAAAGCAAGACCGCCATGGCCGGTCGCCTTGCCTGGAGGAAGATCTGCCGCGGCCTCGCACGTCTCCAGCCGCACCGCCATCGCCTCCTACTGCCGTCACTGCAAGATCCGGCGTTCCCGCCTCGGCCGAGACCAGATCCGACAGTCATGGCGTCGGGGACAACCAGATCCGGCATCTCCACATCGCCGTCCCCGTCCCCAATCTGGCCGTCACTTCGTCCAGCTCTAGCCCGTCGCTTCCGCCTGTCACCTCCAGGCTCTAGCTCGTTGCCTCCGCCCTCTAGCCCGCCGCGCCTCCATCCAGGTTCCTTAGCCTCCGCCGGTCACTTGGCATGGAGATGAGCAGGGAAATCTCCTCCCGACTGAATGTATTGGCATGGAGATAAGCAGGGGCAGGCCACTCTGTCCAGTGGGAGAGTATTGGAGTGAGGAATAGAGTATTGGACTTGGAGATGGAGTATTGGATCTTCCTCCAGGCGAGGTGAGGCAAGGCGATACTTTCTGTTCCATGCCATGGAGATGAAGTATTGACAGTCTTTATTGCCATAGAGATGGAGAATTGCCATGGAGATTAGGAGCAGAAAGCTAGGGAGCAAGCCATTTCAGCGATGGAGTTTGGTCGCCTAATTAGCACCTAGGCGTCCAAGCGCCCCGAAGGCGCCTCGCCTCGCCGGGGCGCTATGATAACCATGGCGCCTAGGTGAGGATTAGGCGAAGGTCAGCAGCAACCTCAACAGCAGCAGAAACCAGTAACAGCAAAAATCGAACCGAATACCCAACAGCCAGCCAGTAGCAACATCAGTAGCCATCAACAGCAGCATCAGCTCCAGGCATCAGGAGTAGCATCAGCAACTAACAACAGCAGCAAAGGCAGCAAGCCAGCAACAACCAGCAGCCGCCGGCTCCTCTGCGAAGGATGGTGGGCCTGGAGGGGAGGCGAGACAAGGAGGCAAGGAGCCGCCGACAGGAAACGGATCTCACACCGAAGGTGGCGACGATGGAGGCAATGGACAAGGAGGTGGTGGTCCAAGAGGAGGCACCGGCGGGTGGACAAGCAAGCGATGGGATACGGATCTTACTGGAGGTGGCGGCGATGGAGGCGACGCCGCTACGGACAAGGAGGTGGTGGTCCTAGAGGAGGCGCTGAGGGTAGAGGATATGACTGTGGAGGTGGCGGCACTGCGGCGGAGCTCAGACACGCTAGGGTTTGCCTCTCTTCACCCAAATCCCCTTGCCCGCATGTGCTCTGCTCTACCGACCTCTCGTGCACTTGCTTTGTCCCCACCCTTATTTGCTCTGCCGCAGCCCAATCTCCCTGCCTAGGAGCGCCTGCAACGCCTGGGCCTTCAAGCACCTACTTTTCCCCGGCCAGGCGAGTCGACAAGCCACGGCAGGCTAACGCCAGCACCTGAACGCCTAGACGACGACTTGAAAACAATGCTTGTAACTAGGGGTGAAAACAGGTCAGATACGGACGAATATTGCTCTTCTCGTATCCTAACCCATATTCTCTCCCTAGATACGAACACAAATCCAGGTTATTCGAGATACGAAAACAGTACAGATATGTGACGGATTCAGCTCAAAAATGAATAAAGATATACGAATAATACACGCATATATAAAGTAGTATATGTTAAATCAAACCATATAAGTACATGACCATAATAGCAAGATATATATCAGCCAAACTCAATAGACATCATAGAAAAAATATGCTACTTGAGGATCAATAGAGCCAACTAATCGTCAAGATAAATGGGCTGCCATGGAAAATATGTAATGAATGGGCTGGCCTTGCCGGACATCTGAATAGAAAAAAAAACTAACATCTAGATCCTGTCCTGTATTTGCCGGATATTGACTGCTCCGAATCCGGATTCAAGAATCTAGATCCCGTCCTGATCTAGCCGGATAGTCAAATCCCTTCCCGAATCCGATCCCAACTGGATCCGGCTCCAGATCGGGTTGGTAATATCTATAGCCCATTTTCACCCCTATTGTAACCACACTGAAAAAAAAAAGAATCACACGGAAGTTCACAAGTTACTCCTATATTGGGGTGGGGGGGATGCTCAAGCATAGTCTTCCTATGGTTTCTCCTAAAAGGAAGAATTAAGAAAGGGAGATGCCACAAAGAAAGAACTTTAAGGTCCAAGTTGTTCACTGCATAATGTATCAAACGAACTTGAATGAGGACTGAAAGCACCTGCTTCCAATATTTTTACTGTCGAGGAAAGCTTGCTGGGACATGGTCCAAATGAATCAGGGCACTTCCTTGGATACCTTTCATATATTACTAAGGGGAAAAGCCCTTGCAGGACAAGAAACATTTTTTCAATGAGCTAATCACTTTGGGGTGTTGGAACATTTGGACTCAGGAACAGACATTTATTTGATAAAGCTCCACCTAATAAACATAGATGGAAAAGATCATTATCCTCTGACTTGGAATGGTTGAAAGCAAGAACCAAGATGGCGAATGTTTTGTCTATTGGACTGGCTAATGTTTTCTAATGTTTAGTGAAAATTGTTCCACTTATCTTCTCAGAATATGTTTGACTTCTTTGCATTTGTCTTATTCTTTCGGATCCTGTGGATCTTTGTAAAAATTATTGTAATTACGACACTTTTAATATAATATTTGAGTAGCGTTCTCCCCTACAGTTTCCCTTCCGTCAAAAGAGTGTGATCTTGTAGAATCAGTAACAGAATAACAAAAAATACACTAATTTGTAGGATTAGAATTTACCGTGTTTACATACTTCAGCTGCTTTAGAACTTCATTTGTATCCAATTCCTACAGCAAACAATAAAATTTCTGCCTTCAGGACACTAAAAGCATCACTTTGAAATACCAGTTGTATCTGGTCTACAGCATTGCAGGACATAAAATAGGCCAACCAAAGGTTTTGTGTACCAGTAGACAAGCTGATACCAGCAGGATTCTCGAGCTGTCTGCTATATGATTTATAACCTCAGGACTCGGGTGCAGACCACCAATTCAATTCTTATATCTCATTTTATATTTAAAAGCAGTTACCAACGAGCATTAAGAAGAAAGAACTTTCCCAATGTATTAAGTGGAGGTTTGGAATCCATGCTACAGACAGCCCACTCCATACTGGTTGCAGCAAATTTCAACAAAGAAAAGGACATAACTCAATATATGCAAACTGCAGATGTATTTTTTTTCCCCCTGAGAATAGAAATTGCAGATATGCACTTCAGCCAGAAAAATGTTTCGATTAAATAACAGAGAGAAATACAGTGACTGTAGGTAATTATGCGTAAACACTTCAATTCATCATAAAAATATGACGAATGTAATCATTGTTCGAAATAATGGCGGCTATGACAGTAGTGGAACCATGGTGATATGCTAGGGTACCAAAATCATCTCTCAAACTTCAGGCTGCAGCCTGTTTCGCTCTACAACCATGTGGAACCAAAATATTGGAGACCATGTTTAGGAATAAGGCAGCTGCTAGAGCATCCTTTAAAAAATTGCCGTTTAACACTAATAGCTTTGCTATTACACAAAATAAAACGGAACTACAAAAGTATAATTTTCTTCATGTAGTAATTTGTGATACTACAAATCTGACAAAGTTATATGCAGACTGGGAACTAAGTTGTTCTTTTCATGATGCTGTAAATCATTCAAATATCAGTTATATACTGCAGGGTTTTTTTTTGGGAAC
Organism: Guadua angustifolia; assembly: GCA_036346375.1. Lineage (NCBI taxonomy): Eukaryota > Viridiplantae > Streptophyta > Magnoliopsida > Poales > Poaceae > Guadua > Guadua angustifolia. Next base: position 16,835,087 of record CM070520.1, read on the forward strand.
TCTTATGTGTAAATTATTACATGTGTAACTATTATTAAGAATATCTCGATTAGAATTGATGATGGAGAAATGGTTTGGGTACAGAAATAATGTTCATTAGGATATATGTTTGTATGTTGTAACATGTTTGCGCAACTAATACAGTACTGTACAATAACAGCTTTAGTTTTAGTGTCATGAAGACATTAACGCATGCCAGTTAATAGCAACATGCTAGAACTAGATAGGCGCAAAACTAGAATAAGAACACCAGTTACATTGTAAACACTAGGGTCATATAATTACTTGCCGCCAGGCATAAACTGAAGTGGGAAACTTTAATTACTTGAGCAATCAACAAATAAGTACAATGCTACCTGCGGAACAGCACAATCAGCATGAACTGGGTCCCAAGGAAGACAACAAGAACAATCCCAATCATCTGACTGAACAACAAATAAGGGTGCCCTGCAGGAGATCCCATGAAACAAAATATTTATGAGATACCTTCAAAGCTACAAGATACTCCTATGAATAAAGAAAACCAAGACTAGCAAAAAGGGGTGAGCTGTACAGAAATCCAAGAACATTATTAGTGTTTCACTTACAACAATAACTCCATAACCAATACGAACCAAGCAATTTACTAGACGAACTGAACTGAAGCAAGATGGGTTCAATCAGGTACACACTACACATAACATGCTACAGAGTGGAAAATTCTCCAGATTAACTAATCTTTACATGTTTGGGGATTTAGCTTGGTAGAAAAGATACCAATAAATTTCTTCAAAATAAGGCAGGCAAAATTGCAAAACCCACCTGGAAGTACGACGGAGTTTGATCCCCCGCCCCCCACCCCCAATTACACACACACACACCTGGGGCACCAAGATCCAAAATGGATATTTAATGTTGAGTTTAACTAGTTCAAACAAGTTTGAACTGAAATTCAATCTAGAGTTTCCTTTTTTATGATAGTTTGATTGTAAGTTTGTGCTCATTTTATATATGAATCAGTAAAGCATGTGATCTAAATTCGTTGAAAATCTCTGAATTCGAATATATTTTTTTTCAAAGGTATGTGTTTCATTTGAATTGTTACATATGCAAATGCTCGAATTCAAGTCATATTCAGGTGTATTTTTTTGAAAATTTTAGTTTTAGGGTATATTACCATCTATAACAATTCAAATGAAACATATACCTTCGAAAAAAATACTTTCATTCAAAGATTTTGAATGAATTTAGGTCACATGCTTTCCTAATTTATATATAAAATCAGCACATACCTACAATCAAACTATCATAAAAAAGGAAATTCTAGTTTGAATTTCAGTTCAAACTTGTTTGAACTAGTTAGTAAACTAGTTAAACTCAACATCCTAAAAATTTCAAAAAATTTTGCATGCAATACATAGGGGAAATACCCGTTTTGGATCATGGTGCCCCAGGTAATTATAATATAAGTAATTGTGTACTAATGAGGGTGAAAGTGACACAAAAATAGTAAGTAATTGTGTCATAACTTTCACCCCCCCACCCCACTAGTAAGTAATTGTGTACTAGTGAGGGTGAAAGTGACACAAAAATAGTTGTAAGGGACAAATCAAATTCCGATGTACTTCAAGATGAGTTTTTGCAATTTTGCCACAAAATACAAAGGTATAAACGTGTTACTTTTAGACACTACCAGGCACCTTGCAATATGATGGGAAAGAAAAATTGTAACACTCTTAAAATTCTTGAAGGACCTTACATCAAAATGGAACCACAAGTCCACAACAAAACTAAATACCATGCGGTGACTCAGAAAAGAGAGGCTAACATGGGAATTTTAAATTTAAATATTTGCTCCAATTGAGTTGTCAAAGGATAAAAATACATTAGAAATCACTACCACTATAATAAATATAAAAGGGGAAAGTTATGACAGAATTTTATTTACCTTCTCCATTTGCCACAGACAATTGGCTTGTCAGAATTACCTGTGCTCAAGACCTCACGGCATTGTATCCAGTTACCAATTGAAGATCTGCTTTGATTATTCGTTTTGCACAACTACGCAAGCAACGAAATAGCTTAAGAAACTTTATGTGGGAAATACTACTAATTCAAAGGTACAGATCTTACATCCAATTTAGTGAGTTCAGCAGGATCAAATTTAGAGGGCTCCTCGAAATAACCATCACTACTACACAAAAAAAAATGACAGAATAATTTTGAGAATGCAACCGATAGTGACCCAGGACCAATGATACAACAAAGTAACAAACTATATTACTTCTTAAATACAATTTATTCATTAAACTGTGAAATCTTGACCAACAAGAAGATAAGATTAAACATTGAGCAGTGAGAAGAAACTGTTATCTCAAAGAGGTAGGGCAGCATGAACATATATGGAGCTTATACATAGAACAATGCACCCATAAAAATTCTGCTATTGTGTATTTCACAAAAGTTCAATCAAATGACACATTATGGCAGAATGATACATAATCAATGTTCGAAACGATTTTATATCCCATACATGCCACTCCTGCATCAACATTAAAGCATTGTATATATAATAGTTTGGCAACACCGAGGCCATCTGATTGCATTCATGCATTGTCTATCCAACCAACCTGTCTTGACTGTGCGGACATCCCCAAGTGGTTGCTGCAGCACTACTCACCTAATGTCCTCAAAACCTTTAGTTTATTTTGGCTTTTCTAAAAATTTTCTACTCTCCCAAATATGTATAGTTCTTCCATTTGTTTATTTTTTAATGAAATTTTAAGTTTTAAATGATTCGAGTGAACAATAACAGTAAAATATCAATATTAGTGGCACATATTCTAAAATTATGCATATTTTGCTATGACCAAAAAAAAGCAACCAAAGTTCAAGATAAAAATCGCAAATAGCCTTTTATAAAATGACAGGCAACATTCTTTCTTTTGAGAATGATACAACAACTATCAATTAGAAAAATATCGATACAACGACTTGGGCACATGCACAATTCAAAAATAAATATATCTATGATGGTGATGACCATAATGGTTTAGCTACATATTCAACCCAAGAATTTGGAAGAGCATATCTTACAACACTGTTACCTAAAAAGTTTAAACGGTACTTGAGATTGTGGTGACCATAACACTAACAAAAACTATATTCATTTTTATGTTCATGTAACATAGCTATCTTCAGAAATTAAGTTTACTATACCAAAATTTACATGTTACTATTCGTAACAAAAACAAATGTTAGAACTACAAGTACAAGCAATTGCACAAGTAAGCACACCTGGAAGTGGGACCAGACCATTCTGGCACTTGTGCTTGAAAATCTCTACCAATTCGAACCCCAGTAACATATGGTTCAGTATCTTTCAACATGTACTCTATATGACTCATGCCATGAGGCCTTTGGTTAATATTCCCAGAGGATATGACCTTGCCCTCTAACAGTTTGCCATAGAGACTCTTAGGTTTCTTCCTAAAGCATGGCAGACAATACCATTCATCAGTTGGTAGCTCCTTAATACGAGGGATGCAACAAGGCAAATGGAATGCAGCTTCACAAGAATCACATATTAGCATCTTTAGTGGATGCTCCAAGTTCCCACAAGTTTTGCATACCAACAAATGGTTCGCATCATTGAATTCCTCTGTAGTGATTCTAGTTCGCGATTCAGTTATGAGTCCATCTTTTCTCAGTGTGGCAATGCAAAGATCCCTTGCTGATGTGAGCTCTGTTATTGGTTCTGTAGGGCTCATATTTGATGAGGAACATTCAGCAGCATCCTTTTTGTCTAACATCATGAATGATGGTGGCATACTTGATACTGAGCATCTATCATTCAAACCAGAATTTGGCTCCAATGAAACTTCAGCAGGCTCTTCACGCTCTTGGATAGGATCTACCTTACCCACCCTTGAATTTGAAATCGTTGCATCTAAGGGAACAACAGGCAGCGGTAATGAATAGTGATCTTCAGAAGTTGTGAAACTTCGAGTCATCGTTTCTTTAACTTCTTCATCTGCAGTTAGGGAATTCAAATCCTTATCCATCTTCCTCCTTTTGTAAACATTACCATCCTTTTTTTGTGCAGATAGGGAGCACATTCTGTTGACAGCCGGTAAACCTAAATAGCTAGTGGACGAAGGGGCTGTTTCTGATAAGGATGATTTGCACTCTCCATTTTCATGTGAAGATAGTTCCTTATAACCATTTGAAGGAAATTCACTCCATTTTGGAGTCATCTGTTAACCACATTGACCACATGCAACATAAATTCAGATGCCAAATATATAAACACTGGAATTAAAAAGAAAACTCATACTACTCATCCATCAGAAGCCATGAGATTATACCGGTCTATTGCAGATATATTGCTTAATGAGCTGACCCTCAAACTTAAAGTAGTGATCCCATCATCCAATTCCTGCGAATGAGATCCTGGATAATGAACTAGAAACAATGCAAATAAGAACTGGTGAAGTCACTGCTCTATTACATACAGTCCAGAAAATCAGAATCACTACTAATAAGGCAAGAGTTTACCAGCAAGGGGCATGCTAACATGTTAGATATACCAAACAACCTAACTTTTCACAGTTGTCATGATTATACCTATTTTTCTGAAAGTGTAAAGAAGCACAAATTATGCTTCTATCAACAGGGTTTAAGAGCGTTGCTGAAAATTCAGAAGAATCATAGTGCTGTATTGCATAATAGCGCAAGCCAGAAGTTATCACATGCCTACCAGGGAGAAAGGGATAGAGAATAATGGGATTCACTCCCATAACAGATTCAATCAACGATTTCACTATTACCTGCCTGCAAATAAAATGACTTTGAATGTCCCCATCAACACAGGCCCTCCTGATAAGTGGTTGTGAAGATGAGGAAAACCATCATCCCGATGGCTAACCCCAACAAAAGAACACGCAGTCATACAATTACATGCTACTGGCTTGAATAACTATTCTTGTTCAATGCAGCATGGTAAATCAATATTTAACATCATCATTAACACACTCACAAATTTGTCAGAGTCTCACAGACATCACTCGGCATCAGGCAATGGATTGGCAGTGGAAGCAAGACTTGGACCAAGGTGCGAGTCTTATGCAAGATGACAAAGTCAGATGGTTGAGTTCAATTACTGAACTTATGGGCTAAGGAATGGGCCAAATGTGTCATTGTGATATTATTTGGATTGATTTCAGTTTCACCCCCAATTATATCTGGCCAGTGGGTCGAACCTGTGAGAGTAATAGAATGGACTATGTATACCCAGGTACACAAGAGGAGAACAAAGAAGCAAAACCTACATTTTTCCCCAGTTCCTATCTCTGTTTCTTCCTCCTATCTTCCAATTCTGATCCAGATCACAGGCGATCAACTGAGAGGTAGAAGTAGACCCATGTCAAGGACCTAGTTCATAGGGTAGTAAAAGGGAGATGGCGCATGAGGGTAGGGTGCACAACAGATAGGGAGGAGGAGAGACGTACAGGAGGAAGGAAGACTTAGGGATAGATGTACTGATTATTCATTGCTTGATCTCAATAATAATACGCCACCCTTTATATAGGGACAGCAGTACAGCACCTAACAATTCAATCTAAACTTTCCATCTAAAGATAATATTACTTTCCATCTAGATAAGATCCTATCCTATCCCTAATTAAACCCATGGTTGCCAAGGCATACCTGGTGACCACGGCGACTGGCAGGTGCCAAGACACCATGGCGTCCTCAAGGCGAGGTATGGCAAAGGGCAGAGCAAAGGGCATAGCAAGGGGCAGAGGAAGAAGTAGATGCAAAGGACAGCGCAGAGGGCAGAGGAAGAAGGGGACTCAGGGGAGCTCACCGGAGGGAGTGGAGGAGGGAGGAGAGCTTGTCGGCGCCTCGGCGGCCAGCGCAATCAGGGGCGGTGGCTATGGTTGAAGCAGCAGTCGAGCGGCCCTCGTCCAAGGAACAAGAAGCCAACCCCAAAGCTGATTTATCTGACCCTGGCCCCAAATCCTCTGCCAGCTGGCCAAGTAGGCCGCCTAGAGCTTCGCCGTGGACGCCGCGGCGATGCCGCAATGTTCTAGGCGCCCGCCTAGATCTCCAAGGCGAGGCGAGCACTCACAGCGCCCAGCTAGCAGCTCCACAACGCCAAGGTAACGCTGTAACAACCATGAATTTAAACCCTAACTTGATAGCTAAGTAATAAGTTGCAGTCAGCCCTAGTATTGTGGCTGCACGTATGCTGCCATGTACTACTGGCCGGCCATACATGCACACCACAATCAATCTCAAAACTATCAAAGTAAAGCGTGAAGATAAGATGCATCAGTGTTTGAAAATATTGCTGAGAAAAGAAACAGTCCCAGACGCAAAAAACAAAATATGTATGGAAATCAGAGATCAGGTCTGGCATCATTAATAAAGCACTTACCTAGAATAGATCTCTAATCTGGCAATTGTGTAGGTTAAAATGGAGACTGAAAGTAGGGCAAGTGGAACATGTATGGCCATATGGGATGCGGGGAAGTACGGCGAGCATGGAGGGTAAAGAGAGATGAAAGGGAGGATAAAGAAGGGAAGGAAGGGGTGTATTAGGGAAGGCAAGCGGAATTAGGGAGGAGCAAGGGGAGAAGATTATAGGGCCATATCTAGGAGAACAGGAGATTTTTGGGGGAGTCATCAAACAGATAGCTTAGTTCACAAGCATCTAGACACCAGATGTGTTAATGCTAACCATGTCTTCCTTTTTATAGCATACCGCTAACTCACTTCATTCCAATTAGGGCACTAAAACCCGTAAAAGAACCAAACTGAATTAAAAAGGATTCATCAAGATGCATCAAAAATTTTGTGCAAAACAAATCTAAAGGAATTTGAGAGAAAATTCAAAATTTTCGAGGAAAAGTAACCAACTGTGACGGAGTGCCTCGTTTCGGTTTCTCAGCACTGAAACTTATACACCGGAAAATCAAAACAATAATAAACAATAACATCAAAACAACGTTTATTAGTGTGCTTCTGATGGTCCACAATTTCATGATCTATAAAATCCACAAAATATTAACAAAATGTCCAATTGGATTTTACATAAAGCTTGGAAAGAAATATCACTGGATTGTCCAACACGATCTTATTCTGTCCACTTCTTATAATAGATATACTTGAAATTTAGCCGAAATGGTATATCGTCCAACTATCTCCTGTTAGACAACTCAATGATTTAAATACAGCATATGAAATCATGCCATTTACTTCACTGAAGTAATCATTATCATGTAAGCCAGTGGGCATACACATAATTATATTTAACTGCTAAAACGATTCAAGTTAATTTTGTAAGCATATGCTGTTAGTTGTCTTAGCTTAGTCGCAAAAGACACTTAGCTACTAAAAAGTGGTCAACAATTTCAGATGCCAGCCAGTATTTTTCCCTTGATTCTAAGAAGGCTACTTGGTCCTCCAATGAATATATATTTGCCTGCACTCATCCTGCAATTTTGTGAACTTAATCTCCTAAACCCAAACCCTATGAAGCTAGGAGATTATCTAAACAACTCTCTTTTCAATCATAAATAATCGTACCCATATTATATTTAATCCACGAATTCTTGCCGATAAGACACCTACAAGCATTAAACAGCACACCTACAAGCAGTTGCTGCCCCATCTCTAGATCCCATCAAGGGAAGTTATCCATTCCTCGCAAGTCAGTCCAACGCGAAGGTCTTGAACATGCTACAAGAAACTATCAACACGCAAATAGTAAGGTTCTTGCTGCAATCCAAGGTCGGCCCTAACGTGGGGCATCCCCAAAAATTTAGGGAAATAAACTGCTACTAGTACTCCACCACGGAACAAACAAATCCGCAACAAACTCCATGGACTGAACTATCCGTCCCAGATACAAAGATTTGGATGAGATTGCTCACAGCATTGAAAAGATCCTCAGGACAAAGCTCATTCTTAGAACAACAATCGAAGCTAGAGCTTCCTTACCAGCGAAAGAAGAGATCAATCCAAGTCCGGATGGATCTCCACTCCACGCCAGTCGGTAGAGCGGAGGAGGATGCCTACGAGACAACTCCTTCGCTTCGAGGTTGAGAGAAACGGGGAGCAAAAGCCATGACGAGATCTGGAGAAGAAGAGGATGGGCTAGAAGCAGACGGTCGGGCCGGCCCGGACCTGGCTCAAAAGGTCCGAATATAAGTGGTGTTTGGCTGTCCGGAAGAGATTGGTTGGATCCGATATGGTCATTCAACTTATCTGGATGGAGTTATCTAGATGACTGTTTAGTTAGGTAGATGTTTAATTAGATGGATCGAGATGAGCTAATTTTTTGTTTGGTTGTATGAAAGAGAATGGATAGGATGAGTCAAATTTTTTTTGGTTGGATGGATAGGCTAGTTGTAATCAAGATTTTAATTTTTTGGTTTGAAATTTTCGACCAAAATTTGACTGAAATTTGAACTTTTAGACAAAATTTGTCCAAAATTTGAACCTTCGAATAAAATTTGACCAAAATTTGAATTTTCAGACAAAATTTGATCAAAATTTGAATTTTTGGACAAAATTTGACCATAATTTGATCAAGATTTGAATTTGACCGAGTCGCCGGTTTTTTTAATTTTATAAAATCATTAATCTAATAATAGTTGGTTACAGAAACAACCATCAAAATCATAACAATCATTCAAAATCAAAGCATACGCTAGTCTTCCCCACTACTTTCGAACATGTATGCTAGGTTTGTTGGATCTAACTTGTTACTTGCAATTTCTTTCTTTAAAAGATTAGTATATACAATGGTTATTGGATTTGACATATGTTGGGCAATAATGCAAGCACGAATCACCAGCTAGAACGAAAAATTAAGTTAATCAGTGCAACAAATACGCAATTGAATATCCTATTCATCCTCTTTACTAGTAATCTATCTAAGCAACAAATATACAGACGGTCCCACGACCCACCACCATGGGAGCGTAAGGAGGAGGATGACCTACGGAAGCTGCCACGGAAGGTGAGGACAAGGAGGAAGGAGCGGAGGTGATGGGGAGGGCATGAGGAGAAGCAATGAGGGAGTTGTAGTCAGAGGCGAGGTCAAGAATATTGAGGGCTGTCTAGAGAAGATAGGGATTGAGGCTAGATGAAGCAAAACGTTATATATATGGGGCAACACATCCACTGTAAACCCATATCGTGTAAACTCCGTAAAACTCATGTGTAGGAATTTTAAAAAATTATCATACGTAGAGAAGGTGAGCTTTTATAATCTTGTAAAGTTTGAAGATCAAACTCAATCACGTTTGAAAGATATGAAAAAGACAAACAATAAAATAAATAGTGCTAAACAGTGAAAATCACTATTTAGGCTGAATTTGTCCTTTTCATATATTTCAAACGCTATTGATTTTGGTCTTCAAATTTTACATGATTGTAGAAGCTTACCTCTCCTACGTATGGTAATTTTTCAAGAATTTTTCAAAACTTATACACATGGGTTTTATAGAGTTTACACGGTAAGGGGTTTATAGTGGATATCTCCATATATGACAGTTGTGGTTAGTGTTGAAGGCTTGCAGGTAAGTATGAGTGCTTGCATCAGGCTGGCCCAATCTTATTAGGCTTCTTAAATCAAAGTCTGAGCCTACTCAAGAACATTGCAGGCTTAAAATCTAGACCCAAACCAAGTTTTCCAGGCTAAGCTGCCAATGAACAAGTTAAGCTATAAGTAGAGATGGCAGCGGGGACATTCTCTAATAAGGAGCAACAAAGTGTTCCTATCCCCAACATACTATTTGTTTACCCTTGCTCCTCATCCTTGTCAGGCCTGGGGTCCGTGTTGGAGCACTCAATAAGAAGTAACAATACAAGTGAAGAAAAAAAATAGGTAGTAATCAGTCGGCCAAATCAGCAATTTGAGAAAAAATTTGAGGTGCACTGAAGGCAATATAGCAATTAAATATCTGAGTGTATGATTCATGATCCATAAAACAAGGCAGCACAGTTATATCTTTATTCATGCACATAAATCAGCCAATCTTATTCTTAGGCATGAAAGCACACATAGAAGCAGAAAACTCACAAAGCAAGTCATGCTTGTTCGAGCCTTAGATGACCGCTAGCAACGTGCTTAGCTTTCGTTGGGTGGTGGTGGCTTGTAGCGAGCTTCCAACAACAGCGTACACCATCGGGGATTGGGGGATGCTAGTTGAGATGTGGCAATGAGGAAGTGGGGCCGCAGTGGTTAACTTGCTGGAGACGGCGATTGACCAGTAGATGAGGATTAAGGATTGGGTAGAGACTAGACAGCTTTGGGATTGGAGATCTAGGTTTCATATAGGAGAGAGAGAGAGAAATTGAATTGAATTCCCGCTTGTTGTCCCATTAGATTAGCCCACATGTCATTTTACTTGAGCCCCAGCGAGGAATAGGCGATGAGAAATGGTTTCTACCCGAAAACCTTCCCTACTAGAGCTTGCCTAGATCCATAATCTAATGGAGGAGTTCTCTAACAATGAATAGGGCTTTATTGTCATCCCTATCTGGAAGGAGAGATCTAGATGGGGTGGAGCGGGTTTTGGCTAGCTTCGCATGTGCCATAGCTCTAGTCGAGGCAAGCAAGGTTAACTAGTCAACGGTGCCCCATCGGGTTGGGGGTGGGTTCTGAGTTTTATGTATTTTTAAAAAAATAATAAACATACTATTTACAAAAACTTGATTGACGTGTTATCATAAATCTTTGATATTTAAAGACTAAATTATAGTAACGGTGACAAATATCTTTTAAATAGCAAATACTAGTTAATATTGTATTATCATAGCTTGTAGAGATTTATGTGATCAAGGCGGAGCGGCCTTTAACCATCTACCCACCCTAGTGCGGGGTTAGGAGGATCATGGCCAAGTCAAGGCAAAGCGACTCGGGTTGGTATAGGGCAAGGCAAGGATATAGAACTCTTGCTAGAAGGGAGATGGGATATTTTGATATTTTTGTTTTGGTCTTTTACAATTTAGCCATTAGAGTTTGGACTTCTATGCTAAATACCACATTCAATAGGAGTTTGATTGCATCATAGCGTATCCGGTAAAAACCACCTAAAAGTTGAAAATCCATGAAAACCAATCTTTGAATCTTTCAAAATTGTCAAAAAAGAATATTAGATGTAGGGGAAGGAATGTTCTCTAACCAAGCAACGAATTTGTCTATGGCACCACTCCTGCATATCGAGCAGATCTATGGTACCACTCCTACATGTTGCGGAGAATCACTAACACCTAACTCTACTATTGCACGCGAGGTTTTAAATCATGATTTTCACAGTTTCACAGTAAGGTCCCAAAAAAGCTACAGTAGCTATCGCGGAAACTATCCTTCATCGCATTTTCAGTATTAAAATATTTAAAAAATTAAATATGTATAAAATATAAATCACCTTCAAACAAATAATAAAATCATGGTACTTTAGAAGGTATAAATATTTTTATAATAAAAATATGAGTCAAGTCCAGAATCAACAAACATGCTAATACATATCAAGGGCCATAACTGTAACTATATCATAATGTTCTTAACAATAAGTACTTAATCACTAAGAAATATAAATGCTAAGTTTTTTCATAGTTCAGCCTTATAAGCGATGTATTTGGCCCTTCTAGTAATGTTGGATTTCAAAATAGGCATAATGCTTTGACCCATAGATACCTATGTAGGATAGTGAAGCTATCGCTAGCTACAAGCTAGGTATATAGCAGAGCTATCGCTAGCTATAACAATTGTAGCTAATATAGTGGAATAAGTCAAGCTAATATAGTGGAATATTGACTTGTAGCTTGGCATTTGGGGTCCAAAATAGCTATAGCGTAGCTATACTTAACTATTTAGAACATTGATTGCATGAACATCACTTTCTTTCTATGTTCTGTATGGTTCGTATAGACCAATAGATTTGGGTATTTATCTCAACAACCAAGCTGATTAAGAATATTTTTGTTTTTAAATACCATGTTGATTGGATTTGGTCTTCAATTTGGGTATTGGTTCCATACTATTTTCTTCCTTTTAAGTTCTAATAGATTTTATGGAGGGGTGTAGATGCAAATAACTACATATGGTTGTGATCTATGAGAAGAATCAAAATGTTTTAAGATGTATTTCTCAAAACATACTCCATCTATTCACAAATATATGTCGTTTTACACAGTCACATAGTACCCAAAACACAACTTAGGCCACTAATTTATATTCTAATATGTTTTTAAAGCTCAATAAAATTATAATATTATGAAAGTACATTTTAAAGTACACACACACACACACACACACACACACACACACACACACACACACACACACACACACACACACACACACACACACACATATATATATATATATATATATATATATATATATATATATAATTTTTATGTATTCAATGTAAATATTTAAAAATATGTCCATAGTCAAAGTTTGGAAAGTTTAGCTAAAGGTATCCTAGAACGACATGTATTTTTGATTGAAAGGAGTATTTGTTTAGTTACTCTCAATTCAAAAAATAATAATCACTTACGAAAGCGCAATACTGGCTTACTTTATTAAGTACATGCACTCAACTACTGTATCAAAACTGATAGAGATTTCCTAAAAATATTCCAATTAAAATATTTGAAAATCTTTCTAAAATCTATATAGTGTTCTAGAAATATCTAGATACTTTGGATATTTTATTTGAAGGAATTTAATGATGCCAATTGTTATGAATCTAGTGGTCATAATAATTTATATAGTCATTTGGATAAAAAATGTATACATCACTTGCGAGAATTGATTTTGGTTTGCAAATATTTATATTTTTTAAGCAATATACTCGACAAAATATTAATGCTAATTGTTATTCTCATTTAGAGGTAAATCATTAATAAAGACAATATATATCAAAAACAAAAATATGTACTAATTCATTTTATATGTGTGTAAAAAACCATTTAATATGCTAACATATAAAATAAGAATAGAGAATAGAGTTAGAGTTAATATTTATTTAAGAACAAAATGCACCCTTGTGCTGTCATCTAAAGTAGTAATAGTTTTACTCCAAAAAAAAACTTGTAACCGTTTAATCACCAAACAAAGTGTTTGCATTAACTACTTACTTCAATTTTTTTCAATGTTATTGACTTTTAATAGACTTAGAAATGTGACTTTTATCTTTAGTTTTTATAAATAATATAAATATATATTAAAAATATCAAATTATAATTAGCGAACATCTATTCATAAAATCCTAAATCCACCACTGCTGCAAACCACCACTGCTACCATGTACCAAAAATGTTCCTCGCTCTCTTCTCCGTTTAATCGCTTGGACCAACAGGCAACAATTTGACTTCCATAAAGGAAGCTCATGGCATCAAAACCTATCCAAACACACAACCCTGGATCTACTCCACAAGTCCTACGTTTTTCAATCATGGACAAGAACATGCAAATCGCACAAAAAATTTTAGCAACTTCTTGGGTTAATGTCATCAACATCTTCAGATGAAGACTCTGATTACTGTGACATGGTTGTGGGGAGAGAAGTGTCGTGGTTTGATCCACCCATGCAGGCTGAACTCGTGATGTATATAAATAGAAAACGAGTGCACTCATTCACATTTGTTCACATACACACGTACCTGTTCACACACACATATCACAAAACAGCATTGTGTATGCAATCAGCCCTCCGTGCAATCACCGTGCAATCCAACTAAAAAAGTTTCAAAAAAAAATTATGCTAGAAGTTACAAAAAGACAAATTTCACCTCAAATTTGTCTTTTTTGTAACTTCTAGCATAGGACAAATTTGATCATGAAATTTTATATGTAGATGGGGTAAGATGAGATGTACATCCATGATTTTTTTCAGAATTTTTCGAAACTTTTCTTAGTTGGATTGCACGGTGATTGCACGGGAGGGCTGATTGCACCACAGTCGTTACCTGTTCACATGCACCTCTGTTCACATACACATATACCTATTCACATACACCCCTGTTCACGTGCACATAATTAGCAAAACGTGTTCAGAGGCACCCCTGTTCACATGGACATAATTTGGAAGATGAGTTTATAAATATCCCAGGCAACTTCTTACAGAGCAAATTAGCATCATAGTTCAGAAAAGGAAAACAATACTACTCATAGCCTCACGATCAGATATTCTTGCCAGGTGAGGAAAATATACTAAAACCAAAACAAACCCATCTTCACTGATTAGATCAGACTGTTCTTGCTGGTTGACCAAAACATACCAAGGGAGATTTTCAAGATAGCAACATGTCACTATAAAGGTAACCCAAAAGCAAACCCATGCTTCTGACCTGCAACAAAAAAACCCACAATCAAATTAGTAAACAACCATGTCAATATAAAGTACAGTTGTATTAGAGAGTTACCTATGAAGCATCTTCAAATAACTTTCTTATCAAATGTTTGATCGCCTTTGCGTGCTCAACTTTTATGTCTTCTGGCATATTTCTAGTATCTTGAGCCATGAGAGTCATGTATGTTTCCAGCATTTTAGACTCCTTTTCGATCAACTTGGCTGCTTTGTTCTCTTGTGAGGCTAGATGGTTAAGTTTTGCTGATTCAAGCTTTTCGACAGACACACGTTGTTGAACTTCTATTATCCCACTGCGTTGCTTACTAGTTTCAGCCTGCATGTGCAAGTACTTATCAAGATCTTCCAAAGCTGATTGTGTGCCCTCGCTCTCTTTTTTGCTTCTTTTCTCATTGCGTTCAGCCTTAGCTGCTTTTGTTCCTTTTGGACGTGGCATATCTTCGAGATCAATTGTACGAGTTAAGTCAATTGTCTCCCCTGCATCTGAACCTTTCCTTTTTTGTCTTCACCGAGATTTTTGTTGTATGACTTCCACTTTGGTTCATCTTTGACAGCCTTCCAAGTAGTTACTTACAGAAATTGTCCTCCGAACTCTTGGTTATAGAAGCGTTGGGCCTTGTCCATCAATTGATCATCAGATTGTCCACTTGCGTAAATACGGGAAGCCTTCATCCAACATGAGTTAAACTACGATACAAACCTATTTACTCTATGCCAATGGTCCTTGGCTTGCTTCCAATTTCTATGCCGACTTTTAGGCATGGTTGAGTTGTAAACAATAGTAACATCTTTCCAATATTGATCATTTTTTTTGTTGTTACCCATTATAGGATCATTGGAATTGTTCAACCATGCGCTCATCTACATGTGAACAAAGAAAGTTAATGGCATGTGAATAATCTGTACTGATGCAAATTAAAAAGAAGTGAAGATAGTTTACCAATCTTTCATCTTCCTCTGTTGTCCAAGATAAGCGCTTCTCTATCCTACCATCGGCATCTTCATTTGTTGGACTGTCACCATTAGTTGGCATGGATTGCAATTTTGATGGACCATCATCATTCCTCACCTGAGAGGTGCCCAAATTCTGATAGGTTTGGGCACCATGTGCAGCTTGCTGGAGGAGGTGGTGGTGGTGAGAATGGAGTGAATGACATATTGCCACCGACAAAGTGAGAATTCTGCAGCATGGGCTGATTAGGACCATATTGGAACCATGGATTTTGAATGTAATTTACAAATCCACCAGGAGGCCGAAAATCAGTTCCCCTACAATTATTGAAAATAATATTGCCAATTTAGTGGACAACATAATTGGCAAATCCAAGTAGAAAGTGATCGGTCTATGGAACTAAACATAGCTTAAGAGTATAGTTAATGGTAAATCTAACCAGCTCTTTGGGTCTGATGGAGAAGACTGGTCAGCCATTGGTGCAAGTGTAATTTTCTGGAATTGCTTGAGTCTGTGGACATATAGAAAACCAGGTCAGAAGCTTGTTACTAACATCAACAGTTTGTACCAGATGGAATTTGCTTGATTAATCTAAGCAATTATATGAATCTGCTGATTATATCAACAACTAATGCTTGAATAGAAATTGCTAGTACTAACACAAATTTGGTTTTCCACGTACTAACACCAACTTGCTAGTGCTAATTTCATTGCTGTACTAATTTCATCAGCACTGCTACCAACGTACAGAATAAACTATCACATATGTTTGATTACCGATGAGCAACCAAAAAGGTGGGTCATTGCGATTACTCGAGCGAGGCAATACCACAAAGCGGAGACACCGCACTAGCTATGAGGTGCAGAGATGCAATGAGGCCAAATTGCCGCTATGAGGTGCCGAGATGCAGCGGAGACGCAGAAGCCACTTGCGGAGGTGCTGAGATGCGGCAGCAGCGTGTGGAGATGCAGCGTGAGGCGGCGGCACCCTTCGAGCGGATGCGACACACGGCAGCGTCGCACGAACGGGAAAGTGCAGAGAAGTTTTTGGGCAGTAGGGAAATATCAGCGCGAGGTGGAAGCAGAAGGGTGCGAAGAAGGCAAAATCTCCCGCGCGAGAAGGGCGTGAGGAAGGGGGAAAACTCCTGCGGACGAGGATGGGGATGGGCGCACGCCGCACAAAATGAATGAAGCGACGATGCCGGCGTACAACAGTGAGTTTGATCGACGCTATCTTCTTGGGTACGCTGCATCCGTCGACTGCTGCATGTGAGACCGTCTCTCTCTTTCAGCTCATTCTCTCCCTTCCACCTCAGCAGCTAGATGATATGGCATAGACATTAATTAGTATATAGACAACTGACATGAACTGTTGTACATGGCTTTACGAACTACGAGTAGTCTACAACAGCCGACAAGGGGCAGACTTAACGCGCTATTAGTAGTATTATTAATACGGGTTACTAGGCACCAAAACACATGGGCGGATGCATCCATACTTGGATAGTCCAATCAATGGGATGGGGTAAATTGAAATCAATCTTGAAGAACAAGATCTCAAAGAACAACAGTCCAAGCAATCTAGGGTTTCATTACCAGCAGAAGGAATCACTTCAGGATAGAGTCTACTTCAGGATGGATGTAAGAGAAATAAAGTCCAGTTGAAATTTGAAATATTTTAAAGGAGGAATTAAAAGACGCTCAACTTCTATAACATCCCCATTTTCGGCTTTTTGTCAAAAATTTAATTTAAATTAATTAATTTAAAGATTTGGATTTTATTTGGTTTGAATATTTATCCTGGCATCCTTTCCGTCCGAATTCGGGAATTATTCCAAATTCATCTGTTAATTCTAAATCCGCTTCAAATCGAATTTAAATTCAAATTAAAATTCCGAATCAAATTCAAATTCGCCATCGCTGTCATTCGGTCCGAAATACTATTCTGAATACATTTCTAATTTTTAGCCATTTTTCTTTTGAGCCGAAATCTAATTGCTAGGCTCAAAATCCAAATAGCTACTTTTTCTCTCTCCTCTCTTTCTTCTCCTTCCTGCGCACGGACTGGAAACGTGCAGGCAGCCAACTCTAAGGTCTCTCATGGTTGCCTCTTTCCTTCCATCTTTCAAAACCCACTCAAGCCAAATTAATCCACCAATCAAAGGGGAAACTGAAGCATTGGAAAGGCAAGGGTCAGGAGAATCAAATCCCGCAGTTAGCTCGTCCTTTCCTCTCCCGAAACGGTCGCAATAATGCCCAATCCGCGAATTCTTGTTCATACCATAACTTGGCCGTTTCTTCGTCTCCTCGCGTGCCCGAGTACTTCATTTGTTCGTTTCAATGTCCCCGACGCAGCGCTTCCTTTCCATTCTCGATTCATCGTCGTTTCGACCTTCGATTTTGGGTAAGAAGCTCCGGCCGACGTCCGCCGTCGACGCCGTCGAGCCAACTTTCATTCCGGTGAGCCAAGCCTTGCACTAACCGTGTCATCTCGTGCCTTTTAGTCTGTAGATCAAAAGCCCTCAATCGCATTTTGATTTCATTGCAGTTTCGGTGCCCGATTTAACGCTCGTTCGTCATCAACCGTTCTACCGTTCTTCGTCGATTTCTTGCGAATCGGTAACTTCCAATCCAATTCCTTGCATTATTATATTAATCTCATCATTTTCTATAAATCGCACTCATCAATTTTGCAAAAAATCGCGAATTAGAGTTTTCCCCAATTTCTTGTTCATTCGGTTCCTGTACAAACTCCATTGATGCCGACTCAAGCTCATGCTGCCGCCACTTGGGGCCTTTCCGGCCACCCCTGGCGTGTGCCTTCCCTCTGGCCGCCCTTGCCGCGCCTGTCCCCGCCCTCGCCAACAGCCGCCTCGCCGCTGTTCGCTGTCCCCACGCAAGCCCAGTCGCGCCGACCATGGCCACCGTGGGCACGCCATCTCGGTCCTTCTCGCCGGTCGCCGAGCACACCACTGGATTCCCCGGACCCCGCCGCACCTCCTGCACCCCTCCGCCGTGCGCCATCGCCTCCCCTTCACCGGCGAGCCGCCAGCCCCGCCGCCGCCCCTTGCGGGTCCCATGCGCGCCGCCTCCGGCCATGCCGCTCCCTGCCGCCGTGCTTCCCCACCTTCCCATCGCGTTGCTGTTCCATTTTTGTGTACGCCGTCGTCCGCCGTGGTCCCAATCGCCGGCGCCAAGAGGGAGACTGAAGCTTCTGTGTTGCCATGGATGTGCTGGAGGTTGAAGAAAGGTCATGGGAGGATGACGTGTAGGCCCCACAAACCAGAGAAAACAGAAAACGATTCAGCCAAAAGATTCCCGGAATATTCTATTGTTTTTCGATTTTCCAATTTGTGCAAACTTCAAACATTTTTATCTTTGTCATCCGAACTCCGAATCAAGTGATTCAAATTGCTAAATTCGTCTAAAATCATCCTCTATCTGCCAGTATTTTTATTTTAATTTTTAGATTTTATTTATTTTCTGTTATTTTATTTGTTGTCTCGTTTTGCGCGTAGTCGACGAAGCTGCCGTAGTCGCCGACGAAGGAGAAGAGCTTCAGTGCAGCGCATCGCACCTCGTCGACGAAGGCAAGTCTCCTTGACGCACATTGATCCCATGTTTGCAAATGTTTTACAAAGTTTTGTAAACATGCATTGCTATCTTTATAACCGTATGTCAAATATAGATTATTAGTTATTCCGAATTGCGATCATCTCCTTGATTGTTGATATCCATGTTCAATTGTAACCTTAGGACACTTTGGTATGTCATGCCTAATTTATTGTGACATTTGATGGTTAGAACGGTAGTTTTGCTTAGTACAAAAATTGATTAAATGACCTACGGGTGGGATTATATCAAAAGTATGATTTAAAGTATGATTTGAGAATTGTAGCAAAGTTCTTGCTGCTGTGATTGCAAAATAAAAATAAAATAAAAATGGTTTTGATTGGGGCGGAATGGTTTGTCGGGCAAAAGTGCGAATGAAAGCATGGTCTTGGTTTGTGGAAGCCGCCTAGTCAAATTAAGGACCGACTCTTATGATTGTCCATTCTTAGCACAACAAGACAACCACATGTTAAATGGGCTCGACTGGCTGAATAATTTGTAGAAACCTAACTTAGACTCACCAGATGGTGGAATGTGGGTGCCGCTTAGAGGCAAGTCGTATTTCCCACACTGCGCAAGAGGGCTTCTATCTTCAAGATAGAACCCTAATAGCGGTGAAACCTCGTGGTGAGTCGGGTTAGGCGATACATTGTAAAGGCCTTGTCATGATATCTCTGCCGCACACCTAAGGAAGTGTGTTAATAGCTTGGCATCAAGAGAATATCATGTCTTGTGGGTAAAGTGTACAAACTCTGCAGAGTAAATAAACTATTCAATAGCCGTGTTTACTGGTCAAGGGCGCAAAGAATGCTTTGCATATTGGTAGATTTTGGGTTTTGTTTTTGAAAATGAACTTTGGGATTCGGGAGAGGTTAGAACTCTCGGATGTGCCTCTGGCGGCTAGAGCCAGTCAGGTAGTTGAAACTGTTTTAAGATCATGACAGATAGAGTCATGAGTTGGTTTACCTTAATCTTTTAAATGTGATGGTTAGAGCCTTTATACTAGTGATGGTGGATAGAACCTTCACTAGAATATTAAATAATTCAATTGTTAAAATAATTAATAAAATGTGCATTGTGAAAATTATTATTATGTATGGTTTGATGAAACTTGGCTTTATGCAAAAGAACCCTATATGCTTCCTGTTGACGCCAAGAACGTGAAGTAGGGTTTCTGGCCCCAACACACCGGACGAACACCTGGTTCAAGAGTCACGAGCGTGCCAGTCGACTTGACCTACCAATCGACAAGGTAAACTGTGAATTCGCAAGGCCGGTACCACAGTGCTGGTCGGCCTAGATCGATCGGCTACAAGCCGATAGAACGTAAGGGTAGCAACTAGCCGATGAAGGCTAGCTGGAAGGGTAAAAGGCAGATAAACTCTGAGAAGGCGTCGCAAAGAAAAAAGAAAGCAAATCGGACACAGGGTAAATAGGCCACTTCCTCCGAAAAAGGCGTCGCGCAAAGAAGATCGGAGAAAAGATGAACCAAAGGGGTGTAATGCAACAGAGATCAATACCGGCGATCGCCTTTCGATTGATCAAAGAGTATTACAGATGAAAGATTACAAGCTAAATCGGCTACTCCTAATTGACAAGAAATAAAGTAGATGCGTGTTTGTGGGTTGGCTCGGGCGTCTTTTCTCCTTGCCTCGGATGTTCTTATATAGCCTATAGCCACCGAGTCCCGATAGAATACGTTGACAATTAGTATCCATATCGGCCTCTCCTTTCCATGTCGGTCTCTTCCTTCCAAAGCTGATGAGCAGTATCCATGTCGGTCTCTTCCTTCCAAAGTTGATGAGCAGTATCCATATCGGTCAGCCTCTCCTTTCCATGTAAAGCCCGATCGTATCCTTCTCAATCTCCTAACATGTCCGTATCGGACTCGATTTCCTTGAGATTGAGGCCTTCCAATCCGACATCGTATCGGCTTGCTCTAACCGATTTATCTCTTACCAAAACTGGTCTCTATGACATTAGTCATGCCAAATTTGGGTGCAAACATATGCCCCCCATTTTTGGGAGATAACTTGTTATCTTCCAAAAATTTCTATCATCGGCTTGAACTTCATCGGCTTTTGGACATTAAGCAGCCGATACACACTCAGCTTCCTCGTGTGGCCAATTCACAGCTAGATGAATACCTCTTTCATCTCTCGAGTCCTTAAACCGGAAGTTGCCTGCGTTGGATCGGCTTAAGTTCTTCGTCCATAGGTTCCTTTCCTCTGCCTGAGCAGTGGACCATGTTGATCGAAAAATGGTTGACATCCTCTTTCATGGTCGGCCCTTCTACGAATTGCAATCGACCACCCTCTATAGCCGATTGTATCTCATCTTTGTTATCCTCAAATTCCTCTCTGAAGCCGTCATTATTAGATAAACGATTTTCTTGAGCCGATACTCGGTGTAGGAGGTGACTCAAATCAGTGAATTCTTGCCCGCCAAATTTTTCTTTAAGCGGAGGAATCAACCCTTCAAACGCGAGATCGGCTAGTTGATTATCTAGCAATATTACACCAAAACACCGATTCCTAACTTTTCTGAATCTCTTAATGTACTCAATTGCCAATTCTCCAGACTTCTGTCGGACTGAGCTCAAATCGGCGATTCTGAGCTCTTGGCTTCCAGTGAAGAAGTATTCATGAAATCGACTCTCTAAATCGTTCCAGAAGTGGACCGAATTTGGAGGAAGATTTATGAACCATGTGAAAGCAATTCCAGACAATGATAATGAAAACAATCTAATCCTTAGCCCATCGGATCGGGCGACTTCACCGCATTGGGCAATAAATCGTCCGATGTGTTCTAAAGTAATAATGAATCGCCCCCGAGAATTTGGCAAAGTCGGGACTCGGTAATTGCGTGGATAGGCCATGTGATCAATGTAATCCGCACGGCTTTGAGAGGCGAATCCGTCCTACCCTTGGTTGCATGCCAAACTAGTCTCTCAATACGATCGAGATTCGGTCGACCCGCTTGACATCCCCGCCTCGAGTGCCAACTCGGTTGCCGATTAGGCCTTTGGCCATAACAAGATCACGCCTCCGAGTGCTAGCTCGGATTGCCGATTGGCCTTTGGCCATAACAAGATATCCGCCTCGAAAGTGCCACTCGAGTTGCCGATTGGGTATCACCCAGTATTGTTGTGGCGCTTGATCACGCCCATCTACCGTAGGTGCGAGTGGCTCGCACGGTGCAAAGGGTTCCGTGTAGGCAACCACTCTGTGAGTCGCCTGATTCACGGTCGGAATCTGATTCACGGTCGGAATCGGCCTGTATATGTGCTCGTTAATTTGTGTAGTCGATTGGGTATAGGCACCAAGCGTCTACCGAAGGCAATAAGCGTGGCCGACGTCTTGAGCTTTGCAACGCGTCGGTATATGCATAGCGAGTGAATCCATCGGATTGTTTCAAAGACCGTGGGTTGAGTCGGCATTTCAGAATTGTTGATGCCGACTTAAGCGCCACGTTAGTTAGGCGCTCAGCAGAAGCGTGATATGTCGAAAATTGTTGCGATAGTTCTAACAGACTTCCGACGTGGCCACCTCTTGAGCGATTGTCTTAACGCTGTTTTCTATCATCGGCCCCAAAGTTGTGACTAAGGCCGATGATTGGTTGATCGGCGCATGATGTACCGATCGCTCAATCATAGAAGATAACTTCGGCGAGCCAAGATGTATCGACTTACCGATCGGTGGTTTATTGGTAGCGCCGATAGGGTTGAGCGTCGGAGAGTCTTTTGGATAACCCTCTTCGGTTTTTGGTAACAACAAAGATCATCTCCTCGGCGCGCTTTTATTTCTTCGATCTCTTGTCGCTGCTCAGGAGTCAAGTCCTCCATTGTGGCGGCGATGATCGCCTCCGTGTTGACGTCGGCTGGAGTGATGGACTTGTTTGCGTTCATCCTGTAGATTGGTTCTTTGGTCCCACCGGGCGTGCCAAAATATGTTGACGCCAAGAACGTGAAGTAGGGTTTCTGGCCCCAACACACCGGACGAACACCTGGTTCAAGAGTCACGAGCGTGCCAGTCGACTTGACCTACCAATCGACAAGGTAAACTGTGAATTCGCAAGGCCGGTACCACAGTGCTGGTCGGCCTAGATCGATCGGCTACAAGCCGATAGAACGTAAGGGTAGCAACTAGCCGATGAAGGCTAGCCGAAGGGTAAAAGGCGATAAACTCGAGAAGGCGTCTGCGCAAAGCGAACAAGAGCAAATCGGACTGGGGTAAATAGGCCACTTCCTCCGAAAAAGGCGTCTGTGAAGATCGGAGAAAAAGATGAACCAAAGGGTGTAATGCAACAGAGATCAATACCGCGATCGCAACTCGATTGATCAAAGAGTATTACGATGAAAGATTACAAGCTAAATCGGCTACTCCTAATTGACAGTAAATAAAGTAGATGCGTGTTTGTGGGTTGGCTCTGGGCGTCTTTTCTCCTTGCCTCTGGATGTTCTTATATAGCCTATAGCCGACCAGAGTCCTGATAGAATACGTTGACAATTAGTATCCATATCGGCCTCTCCTTTCCATGTCGGTCTCTTCCTTCCAAAGCTGATGAGCAGTATCCATGTCGGTCTCTTCCTTCCAAAGTTGATGAGCAGTATCCATATCGGTCAGCCTCTCCTTTCCATGTAAAGCCCGATCGTATCCTTCTCAATCTCCTAACATGCCCGTATCGGACTCGATTTCCTTGAGATTGAGGCCTTCCAATCCGACATCGTATCGGCTTGCTCTAACCGATTTATCTCTTACTAAAACCGGTCTCTATGACATTAGTCATGCCAAATTTGGGTGCAAACACTTCCTTTGTTCAAGCCTTGCATTTAAGTTATTTGCATTAAGTTTCCAAGACTTGCTGAGTATGTTGCATACTCACCCCGCTTTTATTCTTGGTGCTTATTCCATAAAGCAGATGAAGAGATCAGAGCTTGCGATCCACCGTTCGACATCAATGGTGAAGACTTTGAAGAGGAGGACTACCCGAACTACTAGGGAGCGCTCCCCACTCGATTGCATGTGGGCATATGGTTGGGTCATCACTTGGAGTTTTCGTCTTTCGCTGCAGTTATTCAAGTTGTTCAGCCTGTTAAGACGGTTTTGGTAAACCTCGACCATAAGGTTATTGTTCTTATTCGGTGTTATTTATTACTTCAATATATAATCCTGATATGGTCATTGATTTACCACTGTTTCGACTGTGTGTACTAGCTACTGATCTGGGACTAGTATAGAAATGCACAGGAAGTTCCGGATGGTAAATCTGGAGTCTCGCAACTTCGAAACATGATTCTCCTTTTGTAGCTGTCTTCGATCGTTCACAACTTTCTTCTCTGGATGTTGTGCACCAAGAACGACTGACACAGGAAGCCCGGGTACTATTAATTTTAGGTGGGATATATCTCCCTCACCGTTAATTAAAAAAAGGCGCTCAACTAACTTAGATATTTTTTTGTATGATAATCTGATGGCCCCAAATATATTAAGTTCTAAAGAAGCCCTTCGCAGGTTTGCAAAACAAATCAATGAAGAGATTATACTTGAAGGGAAAAGAGCGAAAGACATGTCTCGAATAGAACGTCGAATTTCAGTTTTTAAATCCTCAGAGGTAATAGAGCCTAGATTGCCCATTAGTCTTATTCTTTCGAGACTTAATTGACATTGTTTATCTTTAGTCTTAATCCTTGGAGAGTTGACAATGTTTATCTTGCATTAGCTAAATAGAGTCCAGATGGAATCGACTAGAAGAACTCAACTCCTTCGGGTCATCGAAGGTGACAAGCAGATTTGATGAATTTTTTGTTGGTGAAAACATTTGACGAGGCATTGTTACTCCATTCTTATTAAGCAACAGTGACCAGTTGTCACCTAGAAACCAATGCACGCCACCTTCCCTTAGGTGGGCATTTTTAAACTGAAACCGAATTAATCGTTTATTTTGATTTTTTCAGTTTTTAGTTCGGTTTTTGTTTTTGGTATTATTCGGTTTTCGGTGTTCGATTCAATTTTTCGCTTCTAAAAACTAAAATAACCGAATAGCCCACATACAATACCATTATAATGTTCTTCCTAAAGCCACTAAATAATTCTCATGTTCTAACACATTTATGCATATACTTGATATATTCATATGTTCTCTTATGCTTATATTGTAATGACTTATGAATATTGTGTGGGTTTATCCCTACTCTGTGTTACGATATAAGAAGACTAAATCTAATCTACTAGTGTTTATTCATATTTTAGTTAACCGAAAAATCGAATTAACCGAAACGAAATATTTCAGTTAATTCGATTTGGTTTTTCATTTTGGCCAAAGAAATTTGGTGGCCAATTTTCAAAAACCGAATTATTTTAAAACCGAACCGATTAAAACGAAAAAACTGAATACCCACCCCTATCTTCACTCGCATAGGACCTAAAATTACTGCAAGCAATAAAGGATAGCTGGATGGGCTGGACAAAATTGAAAGGAGGATTGCAGGCGAACAAGAGAGATGGTTGAACGGGAAGGAAAGGAGCTGACTGACATAGAAAAACATCAGTATGTTTTGTATCCCCTGGAATTTTGCATTTTTTTCATAAGAAGTCGAAACATGTGTATACAAATCTCACCTTTTCGAAACAAAACTCATCTCTACATACCAACTATTTAATTATCATCCGAGCGAAAGCTTGTTTGGGCTGTATAAATTCCACTAAAAATTGTTTAATTCTTGCAGGAATGCGGGAGTGCAAAATTAAATATATGCGACTGTGATCATGTGAATCAATAATTACGTGGAAATTTTTCAATAATAAATAATTATGTGGAGCTAACTAATCCTGCTTAGTAGACCTGGGCCCCGTGTTACATACAGATCAAATTTTACATGAACGGTATGCTTCCTTGATTCCAATTTACACACAATTTTAGCTAACGTATTCCTACTCGGTTTTTCCACAAGCACATTACGGCCATAATTTCACCCCAATTACTTCATGTTTCTGAATTCCAATAATGTGCATGTAGGGTTTTAAATCTGAGGCCATGGCTGGAATTTCCCATAATCACTGCAATAATTCCTCACACAACAATTTTTTTTGACAAACAGTGCCCAAAAATGTAGAAATCATACGTACAGATATATAAAACACCAGTTCTCGAAAGAAGAATGTATATATGGATACAAGTTCCTATCCTTTACATTAGTTCATAAAGTCTGAACCTAATTACTAGAAACTTTTATATAAATATTTAAATTAGCTGTATAAAAATTATATATATAGATTTATTTAAAAATACTTTCATAATATTGCATTTTTATTAGATTTTATAAATATATTATAATAAAAATTAGTGGTTAAAACTGTGTCTTAGAGAATATCGATACTGAAAACCATGACTATTTAGTACCGTGGAGGAAGTATCAGTTATATTGCTGTGAAAATTAAACTTTTTTGGCCGCATTCATTAGCCTGTCAAGGGTGTGATTATTCCTAGCAGTTGGTTGTGCGTCTGTCGAGAAGAAGTATAGCCGCCGATAGACCTACGCCATCGTCCGTGTCTTTTTGGCTGACCAGCGGCACGATCGGTCCAGTACAGCTTAGTTGTCTTTAGATTAGACTGGCATAGTATAAATGATAGGTTGGGTTAGATCTGAAAGCTTGGCATGGTACGATCGGTTAGGCTTTGTTTAGGCTGATTTATCGTGAAAGCGGCACTTTTATAAAAAAAACATTCTATCTGTATTTTAACCTATTATCAATTATCTTATCCTAGCAGCTTATATCATCAACAAATACTACATCTCCCTTTGCCTCCTCTCATAACACATCCGACACAGGCACCATCTTTCCATGTCTTTGTTGTCTCCTCTTTCTCCTCTCACCTTTCTTCACCTCTGCTTTCTCCTCGCTGATCTGAGACGTATGAACAATCCGAACATTACGGAGTTGTTAGTATGTATGCATGTTATTTTCGTACTCTTTTCCTTCCAAGTAGAACCTCACTTTGAGGCGTAAGGTTATTAACGGGGGCATTAACTTTGTATCTATACTCAATAAATAAATAGAGTTTAGTTCTTTTTTTTTCTCAAATAATTGTGTGCATTGAATCATTGCCAACAATCGATGCTCTCTTCTTGTTCTTGGTGCCATCCACAACAAAAGAGCGATGATGATGATATCCACAATTCTACACATGTAACAGAATAAGGCTTAGTCTAACACGGTGTGCCCAACAGGGCAGTAATTTTGTATCTGTACTCAATGAATAAATAAAATTTAATACTTTTTTCCCAAATAATTATGTGCACTGGATCATTGCCGATAGTCAATACTCTCTTCTCATCCTTGGTGCCATCTACAACAATAGAGTGACTACGATAACATCCACAATTCTACACATGTAATGGAATAAGGTTTAAACTGACACGGTGTGTTCTAAATCATGCCTAAGTATTGCCTCAGGTATGGCAAGGTGGTCGTGCTAGACATGGCACACCACGATGCAAAACGCGTTGAGCCTGTGCTGTATCAGGCATGACATGACCTAACTCCCCTTTCTAGCTGCCAAGAAAGATCTGGATTCCTAGCAGTAAAATCCCCTTCGGGACAGTTTCTGATTATGTAGATTCTGGATTATAGTCAGCTGTCTGGAGAAGCGGCTATCTGAAGAATCTACTGACCGGAGAATCTGGTCGTTCGGCAATCCTGATTGTCTGTTTGATTGTTGATCGGCGTCGGTGACGGATGAGCGGATGAGAGTATTGGAGGGGCCTAGGGATAACGGCAGAAGCCCTTATACCTGCGATGACTCGTGGGAGGCGGAACTTGCAGAATCTGAGTCAGATCCACAGAATCAGGTGGGTGACAGCTTTTGATTCTGTGTACAAATCAGATTCTGATTCTTGAAGAAACTGTCTATAATCCTACTGTTTAATGCACAATCCGCTTTTATTATAAGTAGAAACTGTATTTAAACTGAAACGAAGAAAACCTATATTCGAAGGCAGCAACCGCTCCTCACATTCCCTCATCTTATAGGGGATACTCTTGAAGGAGTCACCGTCCCTCTATACCTAGATCGATGCACAAAAGTATTGTAATACTACTGCTCTCCTTTTTTATTTTTTTAAGTTAAACATTTTTTTAGCAATTTCGGAAAAACAAGCTCCTCTCTATCTTACTTCTAAAAACGGACCCTGTTTTTGCCACGTCACTGATAAGCGCAAACTCATTCAAAAATAGAACTATTTCATGATTTTTGAAAACAAGTTAGTGGTTGTTTTTTAAAAAAAGATTAAAATAATAAAAAAATTAGGCTACTCCGAGTCCCAGTCCCAGATAACCAGACTGTGATGATGACCCAGTTGGGAGGTCGCAGATAAGACAGCGATCAAAAAGGCTGGGGGACTCGAGTGCAAGCGTCCAATCCATCGGCTGGTCAGGGCCGGACGAGAGAGACGGCAGTCGGAGTTGCATCAAATCGGCCCTGCCTGCCATGCCGGGCGCCATCATTGCGCGGGTGGATCGCCCGCCGCCCTCCCAGGGTGGCCGGCTGTGCCACGGTCACCTCCGTCCAGCGTTAAACTTTTCGTTTCTCGGAAAAATTTGGACCCTCCCAAAATCGGTTTTTCTGCCAGAGTACATTAAAAATTCAAAAAGCAAAATTCAAATCTGGTTTATTTGGCACTGAAATTACCCGAAATTTCGGTCAAAATGCACTGACTGAAAATTGGTTCAAACGAAGTCGAACAATTTTGAATTTTTTTTGTAGGTTCCTAACACATTAGAGATGTTCTCATAAAACTTTCAGGTGATTATCAGTTCTGTGGATTTTTAAAAAATTCAAACATTAGTACTGTCCCGATGAAACGTTGATCGGCAGTTTGAACCGGATGAAAAATAGTACAAACGACGTTAGAAAATTTAGAACTTTTTTGTGGAGATTCCTGACATATTTATGATATTTCAGTAAAATTTTCAGATGATGATCAAATGTGAGGAAGTTTTAAAAATTCAAACATTGGTACTGTCTTGGTAAAGCGCTGAGCGGCAAGTTTCATCCGAATGAAAATTAGAACAAACGAGCAGGGATGGCAACGGGTCCGAGTACCTCCGGGTCCAGCCTTCGTGGACCCGAACCCGAGACCCGAAAATTGGACCCGGACCCGGACCCGAAATCAGTCACGGGTCCAAACTCGGACCCGGACCCGGACCCGAACCGTTACCAATGCTACTGCTCTCATCGCGTTTTATTTGGATTTTGGAGCGCAAGCTTTTTAGGTCGACGGTATGTGGATATCTCAAGTCTTAAATAGCCGTGTGATGAAATGGACAGTAACGTACAGCCACAGGAATAATAGGATTGGGACATCTATCTTTCGCTCGCCGGACAGTACGTGCGTCCGCGATCATCATACTTCCTAATCAGGATCGAGGAGGCTTCATGAGTCGTGCTGCTGGAGTCATGGGGCTGGACCACATCACAGCCACACATCAGCAAAGGCAGCGCGAGTTCCACTGTCAAAAGATGTTGTTCGGGTCCAGGTCTGGATACCCACGGGTCCAAAATGAGATCCGGATCCGCACCCAGACCTGAACCCGGACCCGAAATAATATACCCGTGGGTCCAAATTTGGACTAACTCAGACCATCGGGCCTGTACCATGAACACCGGACCCATGGGTATTTTTGCCACCCCTACAAACGAGGTTATAAAATTTTGAAATTTTTTTTGGATGGTTCTAACACATCCATAAAATTTTCATATGATGATCAAGTGTTATGAATTTTTAAAAATTCAAACAGTGGTACTATCTTGTTAAAAGGCCGATGATCAATAATAGATTTACTTTACCAATAAGAAAGGTTGAAATTTTTTAAAAATTTTACATAAGGGTGACAAGGAAATGGTTAATATCTCATAAAAATTTTGAATCATGATCACGCTCCAATGAAGTTATAAAATTTGTAGAAGGCACAGTGCCATTTATGTTCTTTCTCTGTTTGATTTTTGAAATATAATACAACAAATTAAGTTCAGTGCTTACTGCATTGGTAGATTTTATTGAGCAAACAAAGAAAGTTGAAATTTTTTGAAAATTTTATAGCATGGTACTGAGGAAATTCTTAATCTATCATAAAAATTTTAGATGATGATCACACTCGAGAAAATTTATACAAATCTAACAAGTTTACTAGCCCAATTATGTCCATTCTATTTTTGATTTTTTAAAGATAACAAATGATGTTAAATTATTTTTAATTTTGTTTTGTATGATCCCAAACTACTAATGATAGTACTATAAATTTTTCATATCATTATCAAGCTTTCAAAAAATTTTAAAAATCTGACAGTGTTTCTGCCCAAATTTTAAAAAATCCCAAAAAATTAGTTTTCAAAGAAATTTTCATAGAAGATCACTTTCTAATAGGTTATTGGACCAAATCCGGTGCTCAAACTTCAAAAACTGGATTTAAAACCCGAAATTTCGGCGAAATATCCTAAAAGTTCACCGAAATTTCTGAAATTACTGTAGCATTTCAATTTTTTTTTGAATTTTTAAATTTGCCCGGCATTTGTAATCTTGGGAGGGTCCGAAATCCAAAATTTCGCCGAAAATTTGAACCTTGCCTCCGTCTACCGATCGAATGCTTGGAATTTTTTTTAATAATACATAAAAAATTAAAAATTATAAAAATAATAAGATGAAAAAAAACAGAGGTGGGCTATTGTCGCTATTCAGAATGACGACATCGTTAAAACGTTATTATTGTGTCGAAAAATGTGACGACGAATTGATTGGCTCAAACATATGCGGACGTCGCGTTCAAGAGGTTGGAGACGTGCCAACCGATTTGATTCTGTAATCGGCAAGATATATGAAAATATGCTTAAAGCCAATCTAATGTGATAATTGGCAAATATCTACATAATTGTAAGAAGCCGATCAAATTAAAGGTAACGATATGTCTAAATAGCCTATTAGGACTGATTAAATGGTTGATAAAGGTAGATTTTTTTTCAAAGAAGGCGATGTGCAATTAGATCGGAGAAAACCAAACCTAATATAATTGAAAAAAATCAATAATCAACGATGTGCAACTTTATTGATCAAAATCGAATTACAAAGGAGATTCTAAATTACAAAGCTACTCCTAGTCGACGAGAAAAGTAGATAAAAATAGAAGAGTTATGTTTGATTGATTGGATGTTCTTCTTTTGTTCGCCCTTAACCCCTTTTATATTGAATCGGTCGATCGTACCATTCTCCAATGCGTCGCTAACTATGATCCGTATCGGTCTTTGTAGAGATAAATTTTCATCTTTGAATCAATATCGATCAAAATTCTATCTTTAACTTAATTTTTTTCTTTTTAACCGATATAGGCTAGTGTAAGTTCAACCTTCATTAGTTATGGTTTTGGTGTTAATGACAAATCTAATCTTGTGTTAATGACAAATCCAATATTGAGTTTATCCCCTAATGCGATAGTGTTATTAATGACAATCTTATATCGAGACTAACATGTTTGTTTAGAATATCTTTGTTTAGTCTCATCGCATTGAAAAATGAAAAACCCGAGGTATGTATGCATATTCATTATAGTATTAATTACATACTTTGGATTCAAGTTAAAGTATGAATGTCCCCGTTATATTAACCACAAAATGTGCATC
Organism: Guadua angustifolia; assembly: GCA_036346375.1. Classification (NCBI taxonomy): domain Eukaryota; kingdom Viridiplantae; phylum Streptophyta; class Magnoliopsida; order Poales; family Poaceae; genus Guadua; species Guadua angustifolia. The sequence continues at coordinate 16,866,701 of CM070520.1, forward strand.
ATGTTTCCCAATCCATATATTACATGGATGCACATATCTAGGGGGAGTTCATACTCTAACTTGAAGAGTCAATTTAAATGATAATTTAAATTGAGTTCATTTGTCTTGTTAATCGTTAAAGAACACTTCATCATGTGTTGATGGTGTTTTGTGATTAATTGAGGACAAATGAATAGTTCTTAAGTATAATAAAGCATGAGTTGCATTATTGTATTTAAGACACAATTAAATCATTTCAATTGATTTAGGTTGTGCTCAATTGATCTAGAGGCATCCATTATGTGTTAATGGAGTGCAAAAGATAATTGAGACAACCATGCATCTTGGACTAACTATTTTATGAGTTATGATTGAGTTAGGTCCAAAGATGGATGAGATGATGAGAACGGGACAAGGACGGCATCATGAGTTGATGGGCGTCAAGAGTGGATCCCGAAGTGGAGTCGAGTGGATATCCCGGGGGAATATCAAAGTGAAGATCATAAAGACCCCAAAGGGGATTGCTTGTACGCGGCGGCGAAGGTATAATTAGATAGGCTAAGGACTTTGTAGTCTTTGAGTCTAAGGTTTTTATCGCCGTTCTATTAAGAGGGGTCGTTCCCTAGTTTGAGCTTCATCATGTGTTGGTGATCTCAATCCGCGTTCATTCAAAGCTCAAATCTTAATTTGATTTGGTTTTTGCATATGGGTTAACCATTTTGCATGTGTTGCAAATGTGTTAAGCCTATGTTTGGTTGTTTTGCATTATGCTCTGATTTGCATGTGTTGCAAAGATGAAAGAGTATATGCATTTGGTTTTCGCATTATGCTTTGATTCGCATGTATTGCAAATAGGATAAGCTTATGCGTTGGCTTTTGCGTGAAGTTCATTTTTGCATGTGTTGCAAATGTTGAAGCTTCATGTTTTGTCTTCAAAACAATCTTTCAAAAACCATGTGGTTGCTTGGAGCTAAAGTTTTGCATGTGTTGCAAAAGGAGAGAGCTCAAGCACGATTTGGTGTTTGTGTGTTTGTATGGAGCTAGAGGCTTGCATGTGTTGCAAGTAGAGAGCTCATTCGTTTGATTTGGTTTTAGTGTGATCGATTTGGTTTAGTTGCATGGAACTAGAGAATTGCATGTGTTGCAATTAGAGAGTTCATGCATCTTGATTTGGTGTTACTTGGAGCTAGACTTTTGCATGAGTTGCAAAGAGTAGTGCTCAAGCATGAAATGTGTTTTGCAAATGAGCCTTGAAGTTATGTGTTTCGATCCTAGAGTATGTGTTGGCATTTGCAAATGTGTTTTGCAAAGTGTCGGGGTCATGTGTTGATCCTTACATGGCTAAAGGGTTGATTGCATAAGTTTGCGGTTTATTTGCGAAATGTGTTTTTGCATGTTGGTTTTGGTGATATTTAAAAATATCTATGGGTGCTTAAATCATGAAAATGGGTGGAGATTGTAGCCCTCGTGATAAGCTTCAGATAGAATCAAAAATCACCCAAATCGGAGTTCGAGTAAAAAGTTATGAGTGTTTTTTGTTACTTGATTTTTGTATGGACGGTTGGACCGGCCGGTCCGTCGAACCGGACCTCCATCTGACCGCTTCGTTCTCGGTGCGATTTTTCCATAGCGTGTGTTTTGGTTCGGTTAGGCGGTGCGACCGTAGGGTCCCGTCTGACCGTCGTGCGGCGTGCGACCGGTGCCGAGCGGTTAGGCCGTGCCATGTAACTGGTCGTTTTCCGACCTGTTGCAGTGAGGGCTTGGCGGACCGGCCAAGGTCCGGTCGGACCAGGAATTTCCTGATTTCGCCCATTTTGCCCCCAAACGGCTAGTTTTCTTGTGGGGGCTATGAATACACCCCTTGGGGGGCTTGGGCAGGATGTTGGCTGTGTGTGGGAGTGTTTTGCATGTGTTGCTCTTTCTCCCTTTGCCACTTGAGCTTAAGAGTGAGCTGTGTTGCAATTAGGAGTGGTTTGAGTGAGCTCTTGTGCATGTGTTGCACTTGAGTGAGGTCTTTGTGCATGTGTTGCACTTGGTGATCGCCGGAGTGCATGTGTTGTGCTCGGTGAAGGTCAAACGGAGGAGCGGCCTATTCTCTTGGAGGTTGCCGACTCCTAGACAGCGTGGCGTCGTCTTGGGAGCTCTCAAGGTGTGAGAAGCCCCAAGTTTGTGAAGGTTCGGGTTGAGCCTACGCATAGCGTGAAAAACCACGACTAGTGGAAAGAGGCGGTGCTCGGCGGAGCCGGTCCAAGTGTGGGCTTGCCTCAACGTGGACTAGGGAGACCGCAAGTCTCCTAACACCACGGAAAAACATCGTTTGCCTCTTGTCTCTTTTACTTTCAAGTATTTACATTTATTGTATATTGTTCAATTACTTGATAGTATCTAGAATTGCTTAGTATTAATTAGTTGTTCAATATAGCAATTCTTGTGTAGAGACATAATTTAGTTAAGTGCACTAGTGAGCCTAGTTGATTTAGGCTTTAATTGTCAAAACCTATTTATCGCTTCTGCATATATCTTTGATTAGGTTTTGACTTAGGGGTGTATTAGTGCGATCGATTTTAGTGTCCGATTAATTTTGTAAAACACCTATTCACCCCCCCTCTAGGCGCATCCTCGACCCTACAGCTAGAAGTCCATTTTTATCCTTAACCAAATAAATTAATCATGCCTTGCCAAATTTAGATGCTAACAACAATTGAGAATGGCGATTTAATTATGTGGACACCACATAGGATCTTTGTTGCTATTTTGATGACGACAGAACTCTGTCGCTACTTGAAATAGTGACAGAAACCTGTTGCCTTTTGAAAACAACGACACAAATATGTTACCAGTCAAACTAGTGAAATTAAGGGAAGCATGATTTTTTGATTTTTTTTAAAATTAATATACAAAAAATAATAAGAGAAAAATAAAAATTACAAAAGTAGGCTACTGTCACCTTTCTGATTGGCAGCGTGTTGTCATACCGACCTGACAAAGCAGTAGGTAATGTTTGTCATTTCGCTATGAGAAAACGGGGGCAGTGTGTTGCCATTGCATGTTTAAATGATAATTGCATATTTAATATTCGAACAAAATGGAATAAATAAAAGAAACTATTTCATAATAAACAAGGGATTACATGGCACATATAGTTTTGTTCATATAATTTAGTTCGATGCCTATGTTCATGTTGATACTTTGAACGGTTCCAACGGTGGCACAAAGCAATCATAAACAAGTACAAAAGTATGATACAAGTGCACCTTTTGGAATTGTAAAAGGGTGGGATGGACTACATTTTATGGACAAAGGACGTTAAGGCTCGAATGGGTAACCGTACGGCACCCACAGGGAGTGCTGATCGTTAGGCCGATGTGAACGGGGCTGTTGGTCACGATAGTGACAAGCATAACTGCAACTGGTATTGCCACTGCAGTAGTAAGTGTGGTAGTTGCTTCCGAGGTGTATGACCTACTCATTATTCCTCTCTCTAAGCCTTTGACGGCGTAGGCCATCGTTTTGGGCCTAGAGCTACAAGTTCTGCTTGCGGAGTTATTCGTTCTCGTTCTTGACCTCCGTGAGGTCTTCTTGCATTTCGTCAAGACAATACAGCAATGTGTGGAAGCAACATTGGGTATCTATGGGATACGATGAATCCACATATTTAGTGAATTTGCAATCCGAGGTCTGTAAGTAAGAGTATATGTCATATAGCGAGATATACGCCGAATGGTATGTAAGAGTTGTAACGGTTACCATGAACAGAGGGCATCAGTAGAAATGACATCTTGGGTTAGAATTGAACTCGTCGCAAACCTGCACAATAGTGTCGAGATCGTGCTTGCATATCGACCACTTTAGGAGGCAGAGTGGAAGGCCGTCACGGATTGAATTTATAGGGGTGTAGTAATGCTTTATTCTAATAGAAAGATTTGGGCTAGGGGATCAGGGTCCTGGGGGACTATAGATTTGATGGATCTCGAGTGAAGGGTCGCGTCTTCGAAACCATGAAGAGTTAGGACCTCGAGGTGATGCCTAACCACGTCTATCCTTCCCACAGCTTGAGGTGCCTCCTCTGTCTATCATTGCAATGGAATGAAGGTTGAGCTAGTGAAGAAGTGTTGCATGGGTGACCGGTGGTTTTATAGGCAGTGTGTAGTCTATACAGGGTTGCTAGAGTGGGGGTAGCGTGTTCTCACTTTGGTCTAAAAAAGCGGGCTACAACGTATTATCGCTTCGGTCTGAGAAAGTGATAGGCAAAGTGTTGTGAAATCAGGCTGAAAAGAAATAGGTAGTGTGTTGTCACTTCACTCTAAGGAAGTGGGGGCAGTGTGTTGTCAAATCGGGCTGAGAAAACAATAGGCAATATGTTATACAATCTACCTAACAAAGCAGATGGATGAGTGTTATCAAATCGGCCTAACAAAGCAACTGGACTCGTGTTGTCCAATTAGCCTGACATAGATGCTGACTTCATGTGGTCAATTCACCCTATCGTAGCATGTTCGATGTGGTAAACCATTTGGATCTATGTTATCACATCCATTGTTATCGTTATCGACAATCATTCGTCAATCATGAGCGTGCACATGCAGATAATTGGGCAATAGGAAGTAACAAATTGGTAAGCGAGGAATAATTCAATACGACGAAACGTGTGTGAAAAGTTATGAAAGTTATGAATGAACAAAAGTTATGAACTAACAAAAAGTATATGCCTGTATAACACATAAGTTATGAAAGAAAAAACTATCTACAATTCTTGCACAATGAGACCCCTCATACGGCCCCAGTCCTTCCATGGCGCTGAACATGTCCCATGGATACGTTAGCTGGTTCAGGGTCTATCCTTTAGGGCTTTTGATGGACGTGCAGGTGAAGATGGCATAGCGTACGCTGGCTTGACTGGCTAGCTCCAGGTGCACCAGACAGCTGCGATAGACCAAGCACAATCCATGTGGGCTCCTTAGGGGTCAACAAAGTAAATGCAGTAGTCGACATTGTCATCACCGGTGTCCGAGATGGCATGGCCATACTGGACAGCATCATCATCACCAGTGTACAGAACGTCGGCTGCATACGAAAAAACTGCACGGCATTAGAACTACATGCATGAATTATGAAGAATTTGTTAAGTACGAATAAGCACAAAAGGTTTACCTGGGAACATCCAGCTGTACGGCATGTCTCGCTACCAGCTAGAGCCCCCTGCCACGTCGGTAGGAGGTACGACACATGGTGCGCAAGCTGGCATGTGTTGGGTATGTCACTTGTGTGCTGAGGATGAGTAGCCAACATGTGGAACGATGTCCTCTTCCCTAGGCCTCCAACACGACGTCATCTTGACGATGCGCCGAGACTTCACGATCACTCGGCCCATCATCTCTCACACCTCGTCCAACGTGGCCTCCAACATGTGATCGAAGCTGAGGGTGGATCTAAGTGCGACCGCCTCAGCATACACCTCCCTAGCAAGGTCGCTCTGTATGCGAATATAAATATGTTCCACTAAAAGAATGCATGCGTAGGTACATATTTTTAATTACGTCAATTGACTCACCGAGCGATGGAAAGGCCAAGTCTGGTTGCGTTGGGTACATGTCCATCGCGATAGCCACATGCCTAGGAGGGTCCGCTACAACACAAACAACTCTAAGGCGTGTCTGTGTATTGTACTACTGAATGTAGTTGTCATACATGCTATGGTCATAAAGGGCGGCCTCCTAGTGGACATCCTCCAACACATGGGACCACTGCTGAACATGAGTTTGCATGCGTTGTCTCCGACCTGCATGCCCTGAGAGACCCTTCCTTGTTTGCTTACAAAAATAAGTAACATGTGCACATCATTAGTTTATTAAAGAAACATATAACCAATCGGAATAAGGCAGAATAGAAAATTCATGAGTGGATGTGTGGTGGTATGATGACATCTGTAGGGACCGGGAAAACCCATCAAGTCTGAACTAGCACATCATCTGGTGAACAGCGTATGTCTCCACAAACACATCGAATACTGCGTGACGACGAGTGAGCCATAAGGCAGTGTCACATGTGTACTGCATGAAGAGGCCAGAGGGTGCTCATGCGGTTGTGCGCTCCAGTAGGTACGACCTCCAGATCACACGATCGTCAGTCAGCTGGTTGAACATCACAACATACTCAGGGTATGATGATGCGTGCAACATAACTAGTGTGAACGTGGGCTACACAAGTAGTAGTTGACGTTATGATAGTAAATACTAGGCTATACTGTACCGTAATATATGATAGAGGCGAGATACTAACCCGTTGGCAACACCACAGTGTCCCTATCGTCGGATGATTGACATCGTACCCCACTAGCCCATACATGACATCCTTGTATGGTCCCAACACGACGTGCGGATGTCTAACCTGGAAGCAGTTGAAGGACCATAACTGGAGGAGGAGTGGGCACCCCGTGAGGATCAAGTTATCGACGACACGCCAATAATCGTTACAGAGAGCCTTGTAGGTGGCGCACAATATAGCTAGGCCCCAAGCCAGCTACGGGATGTCATCCAACTCTGCATCCTCTATTGCCCTCGGGTACAAGATCATGTGCTTGTCGACGTTGTCTCGGTGGAAAGAGCATAACAGGACCCACCTGGAGAACCACAATAGGTACACCTCTAAGTGGCTCAAACAGCGTAGTTTGTAGCACTGGCTACCATCCTCTCGAGCTGTAGAAACAACACATTAGTATAAAATGCCAACAAGTTTGAATTGTGCAATATCATAGGAACAAATAAAATGCCAACAAAATACAACTTACACAGAACTATGTCAGCCACTTCTGAGTCGGGCTATGGCCTCAGTGAACATCTCGTAACTAGTCTCAGTGGGTAGCATGCCCTCGAACCTCTTGAGGATCTCAGCTCGCCAATGTGGGCTGACGTCATCGGGGACAACTGCCTGCCTGGTGCACGGAAGGCCCATTAGGTAACTAACGTCCTCTAGCATCGGCGTCATCACCCTACAAGGGAGTGAAATGTGTGTATCTCAGGTCACCAATTGGTGTGGTTGATAAGAGCCGTGAGTAGACTTCTGTCGTAAGGGAACCTCCAGGAGGCACCGTGCCTGTCAGCATTGTCTGAGCATGTGGCCTCCACCATCCTAGCTAATGGTAGCAATCCAGCGGCCTGCAACCTGCATGAAAAAGAAGATAGTAAGTTCATATGCATTCGTAGTACAATCCAATGGCAACACTAAAATGGCTGCACAAACTTTGGTATCCACTGCGCGTCAAATCCTCCATGTCCTCATGGGAGAGCGCAAGCATAGGGACGAAAGCTCAGTAGACGCCTAGCCCTTTTGTCGGGACCTGTGTGGTCAAATGACTATAGTGCGACGCATCTATGATAGGGTCGATCAGCTCGTACTCCCGTGCAGGAGCTGCAACATCGCCCGCCATACCTATCATAAAGATAACAAACATGTTAGCAAATAACATAGAAATATAAATATCATACAAGTAAAAAAAACAATTAGTTAGCAAACAACATAGAAATATAAACATGACATGCACACACTAGTTCAGTGCAAACAAAATACATCTACACATTCACATAATCAAATGTCCAACCTAAATATTATTACTCAAGAATATCAAATCTGTTCAAATACATCTATAATATCCAAAGGGTAAAAATATACCAATAAATTACATTACAACTAACATATATCAGAGTTTACAAAACACTTCAGTTTTGTTTCAGTGTTGGACAATACTTGAAAGTGTGCCCTATTTTCTTCCAAATGGAGCATTTCTTCACTCGACGACCACATTCCACAGCGTCTATATCATTCTAGACACGTCTTGTTTGGTATCGTCCGACTCCCTTAAGCCTGTCGATGTCTAGAATCCACCTTGTATGCTCCCACATGCGATGGTCTGTGAATGAACCAACTACACCGATACCATACATTTCTCTGCTCCAAATTACGGGAGATTGGCGCCACTGACACTCTTTAAAATTCGTGATTCACTTTATGACACCCTGGCCCACTGTCATAGACTCAGATGGACCCACATGTCATAGACACATCACTAAATGCCAACGAATTGAGTGTCGCTGGACTAATTTTTCCCCAAATTATAGTCACCGCCTTCTTCATGAAACATTGATCTATGAATATGACCAGATCCATACGAATGATGAAATATACAGTCATTACGTGTGCACAAGGCCTATGTAATAATGGAAGGGGCTTGTTGCATGTGCAGAAACAACTCCGCCTTCCAAGGGTGCACTCTTATAGAACTCTACCGTGGTTCATCCCACGACCGCCTTTGACCCTACACAATATTTCAAAATGCAACTCTCTCGTTCCCATCTTGAAATGCTCTATGCATCTCCCCTTTTTTTGTTTTATCTTCCATGTATACACTGATCATATATGAGTACTTTGCGGCAGGATTATTCATGGCAACCAACACCTTTACATGACTATCCATGAAGTATTTCATAATCCCACAAAGAACTTTCTCAACAGTAGCAACGAGAGGAAAGGGTCTTAGACCACTCATCACCCAATTGTACACCTCTACCAGGTTAGTCATCATGACATCATACCTTGCATCGTCCGTGTCATAAAGCAAAACTCACTTCTCCTTTGGCTAATTTTCAATCTATCCGAAGCAGCACTTCGTCGCCCTGTCAGTCCTCCTAACCAATTATGGAGGGTCCTTAGGTAAGTTATGAAGTGCTACGGGGGCCTCTTTCATGTCAGGAGTTAGGTTCTTCGCTGCCTCTATTGTATATTTCCTCGTCAATTCATCTAGCTTCGTTCATAGTGAATTAAACTTTTGCTGCTAATTCTGATCTCACAATCTCTTGAACAATTTTGTTAGAGCCTTGTTTCTGAATTGTTTGTAAAAGTTTGCCCCCATATGTCGCTTTCACCACTTGCTCTGCAAATCCGTCCATGGAGTCGGCTTGTTTTCACTTTGCTACAACTGCAGATTTACCTTTAACAATCCAGAGTGATGATCATGTATCACGCAAACCCGAGGTCAATTGCCGAAGATTTTGACTTTCACGTTCCTCAGAAACTAAAGCCAGCTATCTATGTTCTCACTCTCCACAAAAGCCAGCACGACAAGAAGAGCTTGATTGTTGCCATCTATTCCAATGGAAGTCAAAATCTACCCCTTGTACTTCTCAATCAAGAAAGTGCCATCCACGCAAAACAATGGTTGGCAATGTCTGAATGCATTGATGCACGAACCGAATGTGAAAAATGCTCTCTTCAGAACCATCTTCCCTAGGAAGTGCAGCGAGGGCTGCTTGAAAATATCCACAACTGTCCTAGCATTACTCGCTTGAATGGCTTGAAGCATGCTAGGCAGGTTCTGGTATGAGTCTTTGTATGTACCGAACCTAGCTTTGAGGGCCTTTTGCTCTGCCCTCCAAGCCTTCGCATAGCTTATGATATACTAAAATTTCTACTCTATTGTAAGTATAATAGAACAGGACTCGAGATCCAGGTTACCAATGATCTCTCCGTACATTACGTATGCAATAAAGCCTAAAGAGGTGTTTTTATATGATTGCATAGACTCTATCACATCGAATGTATGCGAAATAACTATAGAGCACTTCCAAACGATGTCCCGCTGAGGCTGGTATGCATGAACACACCACGGGCACCCCTCCATCTCACACTTGATTTCATAAACTTGTGGTAATGACTTAACAACCTTAAATGGTCGCCGCATTGACACTGCTCATTTCTTCACAGCCTCCTGCATATTTCACTTACTTTTATAAATTGCCCCCAATTGCACCTCGTTCCCCACCATACTCCTATTCAATACTTTTACTGTCATTCACTACTATATTGTCAAATTGGTAGTCCTCCCAGCCATCAGGGTTGCGCTCATCACATCTAATCTCATCATCAACGCAAATGTTATCATCAGATAAAGCCTTGTACTCCTAGTCCTCTATCTCTATTCTTTCCACCAACCCTTCTATAAATTCCCCTTCGTCCACAATGCCCATGGGTTCTTGCATCTACGGTAAGGGAGCATCACCTTGTTCATCTTGTACTGTGTTCTCCCCTCACACACATCTTGACTCAATAAGGATGTATGACTGCTACTGGACTCCCTAACTTCTTTTGCAACAGCATCCATGGCTTATTCTATCATCATATGGTCAGAAGCAACTCTCTAAAATGTTTGTGCCAACAACACTAGAGACCATCCTCTCTCCTTAGCCACTTTTATATAAGAGCTCTATGACTTCCGCCCCTTCAGTTTCAGTAACTCTTAGTATATACATTCCCGTGATCGGCATCTGACACCGTGCAACTTCAGATCACTTAGATTAGGGTCCAATGAAAACATGTTGTACAACCATCTCCTAACAATATCCCAAGGACGCTCCCCTGTGCATGACAAACTACCTATCACACTTGAAAAACGACCTAGTACTACCCCTTGGGCCCTATGTACCTAGTACTACCCCTTGGGCCCTATGTGTAGAACTCCTTCTCCATAGTATTTTTTTAAATGGTCTCGGTCAGCCATACTTATGTATCATTTTCTCAAATTGTTATTGGACACACAACGTATCACCATTATATTATCCAATAGGCAATATAAACCGAGCGAATTACGAACCTAACTGAAAAAATATGCCTACATATGACACTAATCTACTCTATACTTGAACACACAATTACTTTGACTATCCGTAAATTTTATATCTCAATTCCATACTATCCGATAAGGTTTGACAAATTATTATGAACATATCCGATCAAATTGTTATTGTGCACACAACGTATCGACATTATATCATCCAATGGGTAATATAAACTTGGAAAATTACAAACCTAACTGATAAAATATGCCTGCATATGAAGTTAACCTATTCTACACTTAAATGCACAATTGCTTTAACTACATGTAATTTTACTTCTCAACATACCCGATCAACCCTAAACTGCGATTACAAAAATTTATATCCTCATGAATATTACTAACATACATCTACCTACAAAAAAATTACTATTCTAAATGTAGCTCTAAAAGTAATATTAATTCCTAATATTTACAGATAAATACTACTTCTCATATCTTCAAAAATAATCTAAACATACATAAATAAATATTTCTAATCTAAACATACCTAAACAAAATTTTCTAATCTACCCATATCTACAAAAATATTTCTACTCTACCAACATCTAGATGCTTATTAGTACTCTATAAATCTAATTACTTGGTTTTCGAACCTAGGTTTCAAAATACATAAAAAAGAAATTAACAAACAACCTTCAAATATCATGCAGACCTTCTTCCTCCTCCCTTCCCTCTTCTCTCATTTCTTATCTTCTCTTCTCTCCTTCTCTTCTCTTCTTCTCTGGGGCGCTCGATGAAATGGCGACCGGATCTGGCCAGCTAGCGCATGCGGTCATAAGTTTGGTTTTCTATCGCCAATGGAAACGGCGACAGAGAAATTGAATAGTCAGTCGTCATTTCAGTCGGTAGCAGATTTTATAATTGCTAATTTAAATGGCGACTAATGACGTGGATCTTAACTGGCAGCTTTATAAATACGACTGACTTGCTGTCACCATTGAGAATAGTGACATAATTAAAATCACCATTTACTAAGGCGACTGAACTCGAGGTAAACTTCTGTCATTTTTCTTTTCGGCATATTATTTTTATAATTTTTTTGTGTATTATTTAAAAAATATTTGAATCCTTGGTGTACTTGTTCTCCTACACATTTCCTCTCGAGTGATCTTCTTAGATCATGAGAAGCCCACATATATCACTTATCGTGTTCTCATACTACGGTAGATCACGGCATCGTAGTGATTTCGTCCACCTCGGTAGCTTATCGACAAGCGCAACAGGTGACATCTTCTTGACTATGGACGAATATCACCTATCGTATTCTTCTACTACAGCAGGTCGTTGGCACCATAGTAGCTCTGTCTATCGTGACAGCTTACCAACAAGCGCAACAGGTGGCATGTCCCACCTTTTGTCGAGCTCAGATACTACGACAGGTACCTGTCGAACTCGAGCACCACAGTACCCCATCCTGCTGAGCTCGGGTATAATGGTACTCTATTCTGTGGTGATGGATGTGGCTAGTGACACGTGTCGTTTGTCAATGTTTTTATGGTAAAAAAAAGCTGTATTTTTATTTTTGTTTGAGTGTTAAATAATAATAATAATAATAAAAGTTAAAAGATTCCGATCGATCTCGGTTCGACGGCTCTTCCGCTCCGCTGGATCCACTGCGCTTCCTCGTTATACGTTCGTACGTACGTCATGCCGTCAGCCGCATCGGGCTGCGTGCGTAACTGCAGTGGTGACGCAGGCGACCCGACCTCATTTGGAGATGGCTCGCGGTGGCGCCGACGTCACGCGCTCCAGTTTTGTCCCTGCTGCATGCCCTGAAACTGACCAGCGTTCAGATGGAAGAGGACCTCCGTTAGTGAAATGATTGCTTTTCAAGATCAGAGTGTGATATATATATATATATATATATATATATATATAATACTGGACTCTATCTTTCGCGCTTTCTTCTCAGTGTCCTGGTTATTTTTATAATTATATTTACACAAAAGCTAGAGTTATCAATAAAATTTATTACAAAGCAAAAAAAATGATGAAAAGTTTATATTAAGATAGTATTAAGGGGTATGAAAAATTTTAAGAGCGAGGCCTTTGTCATTGAGACCGGTAGTCGATTGTCGGCCACCTTGCCAAGGACGAGGCAAAAATCTCGGACAGAAATTATTCTAAAGGACATCCAGGGGCTTAGCTTTACTTTTTGATGATTTTCAGCTAGCTTACGTTACACGGGAGGCTAATTGCGCGGCGCATTAATGCGCTATGCATTGCAAGCGTCTTCAGAGAATAGAATATCCGGTGTATGTGTGAAACACCGGATTTTTTTGTTAGCTTGTGTTAAACTCGTGTACTACTCCTGCTCATGAGTAATACTGATAATGACCCGCGCTACGCCGCGGCATTTTTTTGGGCTGCGAAAACATCTTTTCCGGTTTTTTTAGGTGGCGGAAACATCTTTTCCGGGTTTTTTAGGCGGCGGAAACATCTTTTCCGGTTTTTTTTTTGCGGCGGAAACATTTTTTCCGGGATTTTTGGGCGGCGGAGCGCGCTACACTGCGCCGGTTGAATTTCGATAGCATGCGCTCGGAAAATAATATTTTTTTATTTTCGCAACCCACCGGTCAAAAATAGTCTAGAGAAAAAAGGGCAAAAAATTATTAGAGATGATAACCTTCTTTTGTCGAGCCTAATACTCTATGCGTTCACTGAGTAATAACACATGTTCGCAAAACCACCTACCGGTGAAAAATAGCCTAGAGGAAAAAGGGCGAAAAATCCTCGATGAATCTGCCTTTTTTTTGGCGACAAAAACATTTTTTCCGGGCTTTTTGGGTGACGAAAACATTTTTTCCGGGTTTCTTTGTTACGTTTGTTAAAAAAAATGGGCCGTTAGGACGCGCCGGCGAATCTATGGGTCGCTATAAATCTTCGGACGAATCTACATTTTAAAAAAAAAAATCCCGCGGCTATGACCCGTTGGCAAATCCATAAGTTGCTATAAACCTTCGATGAATTCGTGTTTTTTTTGTGACGAAAATATTTTTTCCGGGTTTTTTGGGTGACGAAAACATTTTTTCGGGTTTTTTTTGTTGCGTTTGCTAAAAAAAATAGGTCGTTAGGACCCGCCGGCGAATCCACGGGTCGCTATAAATCTTCGGATGAATCTACATTTTTAAAAAAACCCGCGGTTATGACCCGTTGGCAAATCCATAAGTTGCTATAAACCTTCGACGAACCTGTGTTTTTTTTGTGACGAAAACTTTTTTTTCGGTTTTTTTGGACGGCGAAAACTTTTTTTCCGGTTTTTTTTGCGGCGGAAACATTTTTCCGATTTTTGGGCTATGAAACATTTTTCCGTTTTTTCGGCGACGAAAAATTTTTCCCGGGAAAAACGGAGAAAGGACCCGAACGTAAGAAGCAGGGACCTGTTTGTTATTTTTTTGGACCTGTTCGCTATCCTGAAAAATTAGAAAAGGGCTTGTTCGCGATTTGAGATTAACGGGAGGCTTTTCCGTAAAATACCGCGCCAGGGACCTAAACGCGAAGAAAAAAAAAATTTGTCTCACAGAAAATTACATGGGACCTATCCGTAATTTCGAAGAAACATAGGGGCTTTTTCGCAAATGTCGCGGCGACATGTGGACCGGCTGAACGATCGGCAATTCCTTCGCTTGTTATAGAGTAGATATAAGGTCCTAGTTGAGTAAAAAAAAAGGCGAGGTACAGGTGCAAGGAATTAAGAAAGCGTGTTGATAAATGATTGAAATTTTATAAATTATAACTACTTCTTGATTTATTAGAGTTTGCTCTCTGTACAAGATAGTGTAAACCTTTACTTACCTGTCTTTATCACTTCTAAAAAGGATTCTAGTAATTCGTACACACTAATCTGCTAATACATACTAAGATATCACACAAAATACATGAGATTTTGGTTTGGAAAAAGATTTTTTAATCACCTCGGTTTTGATTGAGTTAGGCGAAATCTCGCTGTCTCCGAGCAAGATCTCGAGTTCTCCGGCCGAGATTGCGCTTTGTACCACTGGAGATTGGCCGGACTTGGCCAGAGATACGCTGGAATGGGTCGGCGACGACGAGGGTGATGCAGAGCCAAGGCTAGAGCTGGTTCACGTGAATGGGTAAAGTGAAATGGTTGCAGTGATGAATGATTGGAGTGAGCCTGTGAATAAAGTAAACAGGATTGCATGACAAACATAAATATCATTGATCCTCAATATTGTTAAGCAACATCATCATTAGTCTAGTGGTAAGATCATAAACGATGGAAGAGGAGGTTTTAAGTTCGAGTCCCCTCCATGATGATTTTTTGGCACATTTTGAAGGATGCAAAAATTTTGAAATTTTTTGTAGACAGTCGTGAAGCATCCATGATGTTCCCATAAATTAATTTTTTTTAAAGATTTTTGGCACAGTTTGAAGGATGCAAAAATTTTGAAATTTTTTGTAGACAGTCGTGAAGCATCCATGATGTTTCCATAAATTTTTTAGATTATGATCAAACCTACAAAATTTCCAAAAAACATGATAGTGCTATTTCACACTTTTCGGACTTTAGCGCGTGTGCCTATAGAGTTTACAATTTTTCATTGACCAACAAAAACAGAGTCAAATTTTTTAAAAATTTTATAAAAGGGTTATGAGAAAATTCTTAAGTTCTCCTAAAAATTTTAGATCATGAGGAAACTAGAAAAAATTTATAAAATTCTAACATAGTTACTACCTCATTTATGCTCATTCTGTTTTTTATTTTTAAATATAATAAATCAACTTAAAATATTTTGATAATTTTTTGTGTGATCCTACACTTGTTAGGATAGTACCATAAACTTTTTATAGCATTAAAACTCTTCTAAAATTTTATAAAAATCTAATAATTTTTTTGCTGAAATTTTAAAATGTCTCAAAAATAGTTTTTCGACAAATTATTATGGAAGATCACTTTTTCCAAGGTAATCGAGCTAAATCTAGATGCAAAATAAATAAATAAATCAAATTCCGGGTTTCAAACCCAAGATACTAGCCAGAGAGGGCAAAATCTCGCCGAAATAAATGAGATCGCTGTAGCACTATGAATTTCTTTTAAATTTTCAAATTTAGACGGCAGAAAAAATTCATCTAGATCCGAAGAACAAGATCTGGATGATATACCGCGAAATCTCACCGAGATTTCAGACCCTGCTGCAAAGCTGGAGGATAGATATACTGTCACCTGGTAGTAATTTGATGATTCTTCTTTTTGTCTGCACATGAATATATGCATGCTCTGGCGACTAGCACAGGTACGTTACACATTACTGAGCCGAGCGTCACCCGTCAGGCCGAGCAAAAGATGCAGTCAATACCCCCGGTTTTGTACTGGATTCGGAGGATCTACCAGCTCACCTCCACACAATCTTTGCCCCCTTTTCCCAGAAAAGTTTTTGACAAGAAGGCCTGCCATCTTGTCAAGCCTTAACTGTATCACTGCATGCATCCGTCCCAGAACTTGCTCCATTCGTTTCTTTGGATCCCAGCTAAGCTTGCTCCTCCTCATCCACACAACACAAACAAGCTCCCTCCTATCTATAAGTAGTTGCCATCGTCTCTCCCTCCCTCCCTCACTTGAGATTGTCCTTAGGTTTTACACTACGGTTCTAGCTAGGCTGCCAGATTTGCCATGAGCCGGCTCTTCCCCTGCTTGGTGGTTGCATCGTCCTTCATCGCTCTCCTTGCCCCGGTGCATGGACGTGTTGGTACTGTCAAGCTTTCGTTTTGAGCCTCTCTTTCCTCTCTCGAAACTCTCTTCTCTTCTTCCTTTCTTGTACACGCGTTGGCGCATGCAACATCTACCTTTGTGATCGATCTCAAGTGCTTCTTTTCTTTGGGCTCGATTTCAGGTACGGCCAGTGGATTGGGTGGCAAGATCAGGCCGGTCTCGGCGCCACATTTCCATGTCGCAGAGGTAGTTCTACACTTCTACTCCTAGTTACTCACACACATATATATATACTGTTTGTGTACATGAGGTTATTTTCGCGCAGTAGGTTTGCTCCTAACGTATGTCTGTTGTTGCGCAGTTAATCGGTGCGTGGCCAAAGCGGCAGCACGGCGTGAGGGCCAGGTCGTCGACGTCGGGTTCGCTGCCGGCGGCGGCGGCGGAGTTGCGGTCGGTGCCGGCCGGACCGGACCCGATGCACCACCACGGCAGCCCAAGGCGGCCGGAGCGCGACGTTCCATGAAGAAATTATCAAGCTCTCGCGCGCGACGTCGGTTGCCTTGCCCGCCGCGCGCGTCTGTTTCTGTCAAACATGCTCGACGGTGCACTGTTTTGGCTGGGGTTGTGTGATCTCTTCCGTGAGCTAGCTAGCGTGTTAGATGCATGGGTGGCGGGTCGAGGAGTCGAGCTCTGACGTACGCCAACCTTTCGGTAATTAATGTGCGAATGTGTTTACGTGTTATATATTGTGATGCAGGCGTAAGTGAGCACGATCTTCAGATGGAAATTAATCAGGCCCAAATTTGTTAGAGTAATCTCTACTATTTACAAGAGGGAGCTCATGGGTTGTTCAGAGTCAGACTGCCCTCCTCGTAAGAACATTCTTTCACAGAAATATTTGTGCCGATGAATAGGCCTAAAATCTGCTCGCTAGACTGAAGACACCCGGATCCCTATCCTTGACGCACCCGCTCTATCCTCAACAAACTCCGTGCAATCGTACGTGTTAATCTCCGCCGACTAACCCTCGATCTATCTCCCCTAAGTTGCCCTGGACTCCAAGTAAATTTTAGCCGATCTCAACTGTTGCGTCTAGCAGCGGTGGTGAATAGCGAGGTGGTGAAAACATCGCCGGGATGTGACGACAGACACTTTTGGTAGGCGGCGGCGGCGGCGGCGGCAGGAAAACTAGTGTTGAGGCCACATGTAGAGAAGATGTGTACGTTTGGAGGCTAGAGGCTTCGAGCCATGTGACGTTCGTTGTTTCTATTCTCTAATCAAATGCTTTGTGATTTTAACTAAACACTGGCAGGGTGCCGCTCTTCAATGTAGATTGGTGGGATTGCTATGGTAGTCTGCACATAATTACATGGTTCTGATCCTTGTCGCTGAGTAGTGGATAAAGAGATTTGCGAGCGAGAAGCGATCTGTTGCTGTGTGATGGACAGGGAAGAAGAAATTAAACTGAAGAAAAAGGTTTGCGCTGTGCTTCAATCTTTTCCCTCTCAGTATAAATTATACAAATTTAAAAACAAACGAAGGAATAAGAAATCACTATCTACCATTTATTTATGTTTTAATATTTGTGTAACCGTTAAAAAGAAAAAGAAAAAATAGAAGCACCTCTCAAAAAGTTTGTAGGGGAAGGAGAGACATGGCTTGAACTTGTCCCTTGAAAAGAAGCAACGGTTAAGATCAGCTAAAACTCGGATCCCGACCCTGCCGCCTACCTCCTCTTGTTCGTCCTTACTGAAGTGCTTGTTGGCAGTCATCGCATTAATGGATAAGTAGTATTTCTATGTTTTTTTAAAGTTAAACAAGTATTAAAGTATGAATGAAGGGTATATAGTGATTGTTTACCCCTTCTCTTCCATTAAGATTAGTGCAACTTGTATTAAGAGAGAAAGTATAAAAGCACCGCTTTAGATGGACCCTCAGGATTGCAAATGCAGCTCTATAAGACCTATCTACTCTTTGGACGGTGCCAACGAGTCAACATAGGGAGACTCCTTCAAGGGAGCATGCGAGTGTTAGGCCGTTATAGCGGATAGGGCGATTGGTGACACGATGACCGATCTGAGAGGCGGAGGAGATGGTGCAAGATGTAGTGGTGGGCGCTGTGGTTTCCGGTGGTAATGGATCAAGGAGGGAGGCACCAACCGGGAGTGAGGAAGAAGGTGATGGCGCGAATGGGTGGTTGGTGGTAGGGTGGGGAGGGTTGGAGGGGTTGCGCCGGTGAGGGCCTAAAGGGAGACAAGATGCGTACCGAGGACTAACATGTCAAAGGAGCAGTGCGAGCCTGCATTATTTTTTTTTGGCGATGGTCCCCATTATCGAACGGTTGGATTAAATTTTCAATGGTATAGATTGTCCATGACACTCAAAATAGAATTAGTTGGGATTTGTTTCGGTACATCCTTTTTAGAAAAGTTTACTAATTGTTTTTTCAAAGAAAATAGTTAATATTAGACGTTGAAAATCTGTATCAATTTATAAAAAAAATCAAATTGAATATTAGATACAGATATAAACTTGGATATTAGGTTTAGACTTAAATCTTCGATTTTATTTATTTTTGAGGTTATGCATGTTTAGCTTCACCTAATATTAGCTATTTTGTTTAAGATTTGTAGATCTCTGTAAAATATGTGTACCGAAGCATAAGGCGTTGAACTCTGGCTTCTACAGAAATTATTATAACGCTCTCATGACACTTAAAGAATCGAAAAGGTAGCTGAAGCCGAATGTATGCATATTAAAACAAGGTCTTCTCGAAATATAACTATAGTTAACTCACTTTGAGATACAAAAACTGCAAATGCAACGTAAAAAATACAGATTGGTCAGCTTGAAGCAATATTTCATTATCTTACTCTTCTTACAGAGAATATCAAAAGTACTCCAACGTCTAACTGTTTGTAGAATACAGTTAAGACGATATGGAATAAATTAGTCCACACATGTACTACTAGAGGTGGGCGTCGTGCCGGGTCGGGCCGGCCCGGCACGGGCCCATCGTGCTTCGGGTTTAAACCGTGCCGGGCCGTGATGGCCCATCGTGCTCACTGTGCCAGGCCGGGCTGGCCCAGCTCGCCTTCGGCGAGCCCAAGCACGGCCTATTTGCCCTTCGTGCCTGCTTCGTGCCGTGCCGGCCCAGGCCCGGCCCATTTATACTATTACTATAAGAGAAAATAATCACGAATTGATTTCTTTCTTTATCTGTCTAATACTTCCTTTTTCTCCGGTCGAAACAAAATCCTATTGTGTTTATTCTTCTCGATTTTCTTGATTCAGTTGTTCCTTCTAGTCACATGCATACAGCCATGCATTTACTCCTTGATTTGCTCACCCACACATACAACGTATGGATGCATTCCCTTCCTTTTCTCCGGTCCATCCGTAATTTTCTTTCTTTACTCCTTGATTTGCTCACCCACACATACAACACAAAGTGCGTGCTGTTTCAGTGTCTTGGCCAAACTTGACCGGATGTCGTCAGTTGCGTCGGGCCGCCCATCGTGCCCGATTGGCAGGTCCGCACGGCTCGGACAACCGTCGGGCCGGCCCGTCCGTTTAGAACAATGATCGTCTTGGGCCATGGGTCGCGTCTTGGGTCAAGGCGTGCCTCGTCTTTACCCAAAATAGCCCGGCCCAGTGCCCACCTCTATGTACTACGCAACTAGTACAAGCAAAACTCGGCAAAAATCTTGAATTCTTGACTGCCCATATTGAAACATGAACATGATCGCATATGTAAATAGTATTATAGAAGAGAGGATGATATCGCAAGAACGGAGGCTTACGTTGACATGAGCACAAACACTATAGAACTGTGTTCCAAAGATATATTTAAAAAGAACAGAGCACGCATAGGGCATTTGGTCTAGTGGTATGATTCTCGCTTTGGGTGCGAGAGGTCCCGAGTTCGATTCTCGGAATGCCCCTTCTAACTTTTTTTTTCTTACTTCTTCCAATTAATGATAATAAGTAAACAGAGGTCAACAACAAGATCTATGTAATACAATGCTTCAATATTTTTTTCCCCTTCCAATCTTCCTTACATCATGCCGCAATGCTACACTCTATTGATCTATTTATCTTCAATTTTTACAGTCTCCAATTTTACAGATCTACAGTAAAAAATTACAACAACACAGAAATGCACGAATGCTACTACAAGGTATCTCTGTCGTCAGAGGCTAGGGGCAGTTACAATGCAAGTTTCTTAGCTGTTTCTACATGTGACACATAGGACAAAGAGCTGATGTGACAGTCAATTAATTAAGAGAGAGAGTGAAACTGTTTCTTATTTTTGAAACAGTTTCTTCACATAGCTCAAAGCCATGAAAAAGCTAAGATACCCTATTGGAAGGTCATACCTGTTTCATACATGGGCCCAAGCAATAAAGACAGCCAATCGAGAGATGTATCTATTAAATATGTAGGATATGTTGCACTGGATAGATAGTTTCTTTTACCGTTTCATGCTGACTTCTAAACCACCATTTAATGCACTCTCTCTCCTATATGGCATACTTAGAAACCATCTAAGAAACAATGCATTGGAAATGCCCTAAAGGGAGGAAAAAAACAGAAAGAATCGCAACACTGCTGCATTGGAAAAATTGCCGTCGTGCATCGGCTCATGACGAACACCCTCAGCTCTCCACTGTCTCCTCGGGTTACAACGGCGTACGCAACACTAAAATGGAGGTGGTGCTAGCAGCTAACATAAAAAAATCGTAACAAAATG
Source organism: Guadua angustifolia (assembly GCA_036346375.1). Taxonomy (NCBI): domain Eukaryota; kingdom Viridiplantae; phylum Streptophyta; class Magnoliopsida; order Poales; family Poaceae; genus Guadua; species Guadua angustifolia. The sequence goes on from CM070520.1 coordinate 16,887,770, forward strand.
CATATAATTCAAAATATTTGTGTACTCTAAATTTAAATGTAAATAGATAAGAGTCAAATTTAATGGATCTACAATTAATTTTATAGCATCTATAATAAGCCGAAACTATACTAGTGAACAGATAAATGGATAATTAAAATTATACGGTCATATTTTATCATTTTTACAATTAACTAATCAACCAATAATTTAAACTATATAATGACATTTTATCTTTGTAATATCTACAGATCAAGCAATAATTAAAAAAAAAACCTTATCTTAGACCCTGTTTGTTTTAGCTTCGATTCGGATTACGCCCCAAAAGCGTAATCGAAACAAACAACTTGATTCTAGAATCGATTCTCACAATCCAGCCCACCCATATACACTAGAATTCATAATCCACTTCATATGTGCTTCGGATTCCAGCTTTTGAAAAATCGAACTTCTACAACCATTAATCCGTAATCGAACTTTTAGAGAATCCAAAGCTGATACAAACAGGCCCTTATCCTCTCTTGGGCTCTCCTCAGCTCTCTCGGGTAGTCGGGCTCTCGCCTCTCGGCCGAATCAGAGCTGCAGCGCTCGCCCCTCCCTACTCGGCTGCTCCCTCGGCGGCTCGGCGTTCCCGACCAACCGGCGGCATAGCCGTCTCTCACCTCGCCTGGTTGCCTTTCTGTCCCCCACCTCGGCGCCTCGCCCAGCTCGGTGCCTCCCCCACCCGGCGGCGGCACAGTAGCTCGGTCCCTCACCTCCGGCGGTCCGTCCTCCCCCCGCTGGCCCTTCGGGTTCTGTCGGCGCCTCCCCCACCCGGTGGCGCAACAGATCGTCTCCTCCCCTTCCCAGTCCCCACACCTCCGTGGCTGCGGGCCTCCCGTCTCTTCTGACCTTAGTGAGCCCGAGCGCCTCCAGCGCACGCCGCCGCCCCTCCTCTTGCTCGTGCTCCCCACATTCAGCTTCTCCGGCTTCACCCGCTCCCAGGAAATGACCGTCGTCCGCCGCATCCCGCTGCCCGAGGCCATGGCGGCTGAGAACGTCCGCTGCGTGGGCTCGTTCGAAGGGTGGCTCGTTGGGGCGCAGCCCAGCAGGCAATGCAAGAACGCCGATGGCGAGTGCTTCTTGGCTGAATGCCTTTTCCCACGACGTGGTCCGTCTCCCGCCGCCGTGTGCTTTCCCCTTCTTCCATTACTTCGGCAAGTCTATCCCCGTCGTCGACACCTCGGCCAGGATCGACTGCACCATCCATGAACGGGCGTACGCGATGAAGTTCGACAGGGTGGTCTTACCTGCTTCACCTGACCTGACCCCGGCTTCCAGGTGCGTCGTGGCTGCCACTGCTTTCCGCAAGCTTGCTCTCTGTCGGCCTAGGATGACGTCGTGGTTTGCGTGCGAAAGTGGCGCCATCTTTGGTTCCAGTGATATTACCTTCTACAATGGGAGGCTCTACTTGGTCTTGAACTACACTGCAGATCTCTTCTCCTTTGAGCTCGAAGAGGATGATCAGGGGGACGATGGTCTCTCGTGCTGAGAAGTGTGTGACAGAGCCGCTGCCCCCGGTCGAGGATACTTGAGTACAGAAGTACAACATTGTAGAATGGCGCGGGAAACTACTGCTGGCTGTCAGAGACGCCGAATTTTACCATGACTGGCTAAACAATGTCGAAGTTGGAGTATTTGCACTGGACTTCAGCAAACACCCTCACCGATTCACTGAGATAAACAGCTTGGATGGCGACTGTCTCTTGATCAGCTCGTGCAGCAGCAAGTCCTTTCCTGCTAGTCAGTATGATGGAGTTGAAGGTGATTTTGTCTATGTGAGATCACGTGGAGGTTAATCTATGAATGTGTGATGAGTATTTGATATTTGTTAGATTTATGTCGATTTGTGTGAGTTCGTTTTAGTTTAGAAAGCTGAATTTGTAATTTTGAGTTGCAGTCGGCCTTCTCAGCGAGCTTGAGCAACACATTTAATTGAGAATTCATACTGTGTTAATTATAAATTACATATCTTATGAACAGTGCTATGTAATAGGTTTCTCTTGTTTATGATGGTTGTAGAACTTGGAGTTAGATCATTGTGAGATGGAGGAAACTAAGACTATGTTAGGAGAACTGAGATCTAGACGGTCAGACGACGCTAAAGATGACCGAGGTCAGGTTTTGCTGCGAACTAGAAGGATAAGTGGATGACTAAGATGCCAACTTAAGCCTGACTTAAGCGGAAGAGAATTGTTGGATCAAGTTTCGCAGATGGGGAAGCGGTCAAGTTAGTATAAATGGATAAAGCCCATTAGGACAAGTGGATGGCTGGGATGCCAACTTGAGCCCTACTCAAGCGAAGGAGGATCGTTGGATCAAGATTTGCAGATGGAGTAGCGGTCAAATTAGTGTGCTTTTAAGCTATAAATAGAGAGGTAGAGGGATGTCTTTTCCCAAGGTTAGTAGCAAGGTTTTAGGTTTTCCTTGTGTGCTTATTTGTGAGCTTTTACTGACTCGACCGCATATATGTCCGACGCCAGAAGTCGAGGATTGGCGGTCCAACCGAGCCAAGTCGTGCATAAATTAGTTAAGCGTGATCTTATCTTTCCTTAGCTACTTATCCTTCTTTCCTTAGGACTCTTCTCCTTTTATGTTTCGGTTTAGAGGATCGATCCTTTTATGACTCGGATTGGGATTGTAAGCGTGATGCACACCTTATAAATAAGAGAAATAACAAAGCTGAAAGGCAAGCTTGATTACGAAGAAACTTACCTAGCAGACGCTGCCAACGTCAACTGGCCGGTGGCGCCGTTAGCCAATATCCGATCATAGGTCGCCGTCGATTTCGACGCCGCCTCCACGAAGTTCACGTTTCGATCGAGACGTGTGCGAGATTGTTCGAGAAGGAACATCCGTATCAACTGGTATCAGAGCCAAGCGATCCGACCATGGTTCATCCAGAAGATCGCGTCGCTGGAGTGGAGCAGGGGCTGGCTGAACTACACGGCCGCCTGGAGCAGCAGGAGAACGCCATGGAAGCAAGAATTGCCGCTTTGGAAAGCAAACTGGACAAAAGATGGACGACTTGATACGTCTCCTAGGCAAGAGGCCGATCGAAGGCATCGTTCCTGGAACGGCCAGCAGCGGCGCGCGGGCACCAGGGTACTGCGCCGAGCGCATGGTGGGGGAAGATAGCGAGGCGAATATCCATACGGGGGAGCGCACCTAGGTCTCGGATGATCAATCTGAGCACCGGTGGATTCCCAGACCACCCCGGTATGAACTTCCGACCTACGATGGGTCAGAGGATCCCCTGTTGTGGTCAAATAAAGGCGAAGCGCCGGAAAGATCTACCAAATCCCCGAGGCGGACTACGTGAAGATGGCGGGCGCTCATCTGAGAGGGGAAGCACAGGAGGTTTTGGATAATTGGGAGTTGGAAGATGACAATATCAGTTGGAAAGAGTTTTTCGAGACCTTCCTCCAGAGATTCTCTCGATACTCATCTTCAGGGCCCTTGGGTGATCTTTCCAATCTCAAACAGGGGGAAAACAGAGTTGAGGTGTACTCACGGGAATTCCAGCGGCTCCTCGCTCGGACCTCTGGGCTGAAGAAGGGCGACCAGGTGGAGCTGTTCACCGCAGGATTAGCGGCAACGCTCGCTGCGGAGGTGCGACGGGACCGTCCCCGGGATCTTGCAGACGCGGTGGGCCTAGCACGGGAGGCGGAACGGCGGGAAGACGTTTGGCTTGCGAAGGCGACGCAGTCTTTCCTCCGACCGAGACCTCCGTTTGGCCGGGGCCAGGGCGCAACCGTCCCATCTCATACGAGTAGCGGTTCGGTGGGGGGAACCGGGCGACCTTCACCCGCGCTTCCTTCTCCGGTGACCGCGTCCTCGGCCGTTCCACCGCGCGCAGCACCCACCGCGGCCACGGCATCACGGGCGCCAGGGGGGCGCACACTTCCGGCAGGCTCACAGATGTCTTCCGCAGCTTCGTCCCCGTATCGCCGGCGCCTCACTTCGGACGAGATGGCTGAGCGCAGGGCAAAGGGACTCTGTTTCAATTGTGACGAGGCTTTCTTCCGTGGACATCAGTGCAAACGCCTGTTCCTGTGCGAAGTGATTAATGAAGAAGAAGAGGGGGAGGAAGAAGTCCTGGAGGAGGAAGAAGAGGCTGCGTCACTTTCGGCCATGGCAGTGAAAGGGCCCAAGGGAGGCAGCACAATGCAGGTAACCCTGAAAATGGCAGGCCGGCAACTTGTGGGCTTAGTGGACAGCGGCAGTACACACAACTTTTTAAGCAGCTACGCGGCGGCGGTGATTGGAGTGTGCCAGGAGTCCGGAGGTTCCCAGAAGGTGCGCGTGGCCAATGGGGAGGAGCTTCCCTGCTTAGGCCGGGTGACAAGCAGTGAATTCAGCATAGGACCACACAAGTTCTTGGCGCCATTCCTCGTCATACCTCTTCAAGGGTTCGACGTTGTTTTGGGAGTGCAGTGGCTTCAGACGCTGGGGGACATTCAATGGAACTTTGATTCCCTCAAGATGACATTTGGGTTGGATGGGCGGCAGATTTCCCTTCAGGGCCATGTTACAGAGCAGGGTGCGCGGGTACTTCAGATAGAGGGCACACTGATCGCGCAGTGGAGGCGCTTCTGTCTGAATTCAAGGATCTCTTCCAGGAACCGCAGGGATTACCTCCGTCAAGGAATTGCGACCATCGTATTGTGCTGGCAGAGGGGACGAATCCAGTAGTGGTGCGACCCTACCGCTACCCGTACCGGCAAAAGGATGAGATCGAGAAACAATGTGCTGAGATGTTGGCTCAGGGTATCATCCGACCTAGCAGATCTCCATTCTCGTCGCCGGTCTTATTGGTGAAAAAGGAGGATGGCTCGTGGCGGTTTTGTGTAGACTACCGCGAACTCAACCAGAAGACCATCAAAGACAAGTTCCCTATTCCCGTGGTCGAGGAGCTTCTTGATGAACTGTTCGGTGCTCAATTTTTCTCCAAACTCGACCTCCGGTCTGGATATCACCAAGTCAGAATGCGCGAGGAAGACATTGAGAAAACGGCCTTCCGTACACATCATGGTCACTATGAATCCCTGGTTATGGCCTTTGGTCTATGCAACGCTCCGTCCACTTTCCAGGCTCTTATGAATGAAGTACTCAAGGATTTCCTCCGCAAGTTTGTTTTGGTCTTCTTTGATGACATTTTGGTATATAGTTCCAGCAAGGAAGAACACCTCAGCCACCTTCGGCTAGTTCTGGAGCGCCTACGCAGTCACCAACTCCTTTTGAAGCAAAAGAAGTGCGCCTTCGCATGTGGGGAAGTGAAGTATTTGGGGCACATCATCTCGGGCCAGGGAGTTGCGGCCGATCCTGGCAAGGTGCAAGATGTCGCCAGTTGGCAGGTGCCCACCTCTGCATCGGCCGTCCGTAGCTTCCTGGGCCTCGCCGGGTACTACCGCCGCTTCATTGCCCATTATGCCGACATCGCCGAGCCCTTGACCAATCTCCTCCGCCGTCAATCCTTTGTATGGACAGAAGCAGCGGCGAATGCCTTCCAGCAGCTCAAGGAAAAGCTTCAGGCAGCCCCGGTGCTACAACTGCCAAACTTCGACCTTCCGTTCATTGTGGAATGTGATGCCTCCAGCCGTGGTATCGGAGCAGTATTGCAACAGGAAGGTCACCCAGTGGCATTCTATAGTCGCCGGCTCGCCGACCGTCATGTCAAGTTAGCCGCATACGAGCGCGAGCTCATTGGACTCTCCAAGGCCATTCGCCATTGGCGACCTTATTTGTGGGGCCGGATGTTTGTGGTGCGGACGGATCATGCTAGTCTTAAATATCTGTTGGAACAAGCATTAGTAACTCCACCTCAACAGCATTGGGTAAGCAAGCTCATGGGGTTTGATTTTTGCGTGGAATATAAGCCAGGGCGAACTAACCGGGCAGCAGATGCTTTATCTCGCGCCTTTGAGAGTCCAGCCGGCTGCAATGCCCTCTCCATGCCAGTCGGGTCGATCTGGGAATCTTGGTATGCTGCTCTCCGCGATGACCCTGAGATTCAACAGAAGTGCGCAGAACTCCAGTCGCAGCCTGCTCCTGTGCCGCCGGAGGACCTTGCTGCGCAGCCACCACCGAACAGCCCGTCTTGGACCAGCCAGGAAGGTTTGTTATACCGCTCCGGCCGGGTGGTGGTTCCCGCCCAGTCTCCTCTTCGACACTCGATAGTGGCAGCTTTCCATGACCTGACGCATGAGGGTGTACACAAAACAGTCCATCGTCTCAAGCAACGCACTTTTATTGGGCAGGTCTTCGTCAGTCTGTGGAGGAGTATATCCGGAAATGTTTGATCTGTCAAGCCCATAAGGCGAGCACCTTGGCTCCTGCAGGCCTGTTGCAGCCCCTTCCCATTCCCCAACAGGTGTGGGCCGATGTTTCTATGGATTTCATAGTTGCCCTTCCCAAGTCCGCAGGGAACACAACCATTTTGGTGGTGGTGGATCGTCTCTCCAAGTACAGCCACTTCATCGCCCTCAAGCGCCCTACTTCTGCCCCGGTGGTTGCCGACCTCTTCTTCGACCAGGTGGTCCGCTTGCACGGCATGCCCGAATCAATTGTCTCCGATCGTGACCCAGTGTTTACTAGCACCTTCTGGCAAGGCCTCTTCAAGCGCTGCGGCATAAAGCTATTGACCTCATCCGCATACCACCCGCAAACAGATGGACAGACAGAGGTGGTGAACAGGACGGTGGAAATGTACCTTCGCTGCTTAACTGCCGATAACCCCTCCTCCTGGGCTCGGTGGCTGCCATGGGCCGAGTTTTGCTATAACTCCTCTTATCACTCCGCCCTTCGTCTCACACCCTTCGAATTGGTTTATGGACGCCTTCCTCCCAGCTTACTCCCTTATACTGAAGGGTCAACCTCCATTGCTGCTGTGGATGTCAATTGGTTGATCGGGATGCTTTGTTGGCACAAGCAAGGCAGCATCTGCTTAATGCTCAGAATCGCATGAAGAAGGTATATGATGGGCATCATCGGGAAGTGGAATTTGCACCAGGGGCTTGGGTTTGGCTACGTCTCCAACGACACCGGCAGCTATCTCTCCGTCCGACCGCTCCCCATAAGCTCGCTCCTCGCTTCTTTGGCCCTTATCGAGTGATCAGCCGAGTGGGAGCAGTTGCGTATCGGCTGGAGCTCCCAAGTGACGCTCGTCTTCATAATGTCTTCCATGTGTCCCTCCTGAAGCCGTTCCAAGGGACACCACCAGCCGCGCCACCTCCGTTACCTGAAGATACCACGTCGCCCGATTCCTTGGGTCAGTCGGAGCCATACCGCTTGTTGCAGCAGCGATTCCTACGAGGGCACCGACAATTTTTGGTGCATTGGAAGGGTGAACCAGAAGAGAACGCGACTTGGGTGGATGCTCTTGTTTTGCGCCGCACTTACCCTGATTTCAAGCTTGAGGACAAGCTTGGTCTCGAGGGGGGGAGTATTGTTACGGCTACGGACCACATATATGTCCGACGCCGTAAGTCAGGAGGATTGGCCGGTCCAACCGAGCCAAGTCAGGCATAAATTAGTTAAGCAGGATCTTATCTTTCCTTAGCTACTTATCCTTCTTTCCTTAGGACTCTTCTCCTTTTATGTTTCGGTTTAGAGGATCTGATCCTTTTATGACTCGGATTGGGATTGTAAGCAGGATGCACACCTTATAAATAAGAGAAATAACAAAGCTGAAAGGCAAGCTTGATTACGAAGAAACTTACCTAGCAGACGCTGCCAACGTCAACTGGCCGGTGGCGCCGTTAGCCAATATCCGATCATAGGTCGCCGTCGATTTCGGCGCCGCCTCCACGAAGTTCACGCTTCGGATCGAGACTGTGCGAGATTGTTCGAGAAGGAACATCCGTATCAGCTTTGCTCATCTGTTAGTGTGGTTTTATAAACTTTTTATCTATATAATGCAAATTTTATTTTCTCTACTATTCTGAAATTTATATTCATCATTTATTTTTTACACTTTAAATTCTTGCAAGTTGGTTTTACGTCCCCTCCTTCTAATTGCTTTTGGATCTTTTTACCGAGGATGAACACTTGATAGATGAATCTTTGTTAGATCATATCTCAATCATCTAGACAAACTTTACTTCTATTTTTGCAAGAAACCGTTCTTTGTGTTTAAGAAGAAAGATTTAGAAGATCGTATTCTAAGTTTATTTTTCTCTTGCTCGTGCTTGCTATGAGTTGTGGGTGACCATTTAAGATCATCTTGATCATTAAAACCTTATAAACAAGCGTAGAGTGAAGTTCTTGATTTTTAGTTGGCTCTTCTTATCTAATAGATAGAAAAAATTATTTAAGATCATTCATCCTCTCTGATCGCCATTTCAGTCTTTCAGTCTATTTTGTTAACATCGATGTCCAATGCATTAGGAAGGAACAACCCTTCTTTTGATGTAGTTGTGTACAACGTGAGTTTTTTGCTTTTCATGACTAAAATATACTGCTGTTGTTTGTTCCCAAGTGCCATGAGTCGTCCATGACACACTTGTACTCTGTTTTGTAGCATATTGATCTTTCTTCTGTCTGCGTTTCGAATTTCTATCTAGCTGGTCTACGAGGCTTCATGGGACACATATTCAGGCTCAGAAATTGCTTGCAGTTTGTGGGAGGACTTGTTTAGCACTTTCCTTTCTTGTTACAAAGGAAGTGATGATGAATATGACAGTGATGCCAAGTTTCTGGTAGACTGAAGTATGCTGTTATATTTTTCCTTTTTGGGATTGGATGCTTATGATTTCCCAATGGCTTGGTTTGGACGTTTCTGATCGAGCATAATGATCATCACAAGATAAAAAGTGCTCGGTTGAATATTAATTGTTTGAATTGTTTGCACTATCTGGGAGCCCGGGAACAGTTGTTCCACAAGGACAAATTATCTTGTTACGTTGAACTAAACTTTTTGTTCTCTAAGCAACTTTTAAGGGAAGAAGTACTTAAATGCTCCCAACCGGATTTCAAATGTAAGCAACTATGTCTGAATTTGAACTGGGATCGAGCCCCCTTGATACCTGAATTAGAGTAACTGTGATCCTGTCAAGTTAATAATTCATTTCATTCTTCAGATTCTGGTTGCTGAAGATAAAGATCCTAAGAGCAACAGAAGCAAAGAAAACAGATAAGGAACTCTGCAAGTTTTACATCACTGTAAAGCAATATTAAGTCATACAATTTGGCAAAATTTATTGAATGGAGCAAGGTACCCGAAATTAGAAGAAATGAAAACTAAAATGGGTGGAAAAGCTGCATATCGGTCTACATTCCTAGCTCAAAGGCCGACACATCGAAGCTATCGGACAGGCCAGTGCCAGTCCTGAAGGTGATCTTTCCAGCAGAGGACTCCTCAACATAAACCTCAACCACACTGAGCCACAGCATCAGCTCTTTCGTCTTCACCCCGGAGATCTTCTTCAGCTTTCCTTTCTCGACGAACGCCGTCACCTCGGCGGCGAAGGAGACGGTCTGCTTGATCTTCTTGAAGGTGTGCTCCTTCTTCTTCCTGTGAAGAATCCACATGAAACCGTCTGTACGGTCGTAGCCGAACTCTTCGATGTCGTCCAAGGAGAATAGGCCCTTTGGAAGGCCCAGCTCCTCGAGCAGCTCAGTGGACCTCTTCTTGCCGGCGGCGTCGCCATTAGCGACCTCTGCAGCGGCACGGTGGGCCTCGATGGTTTGAGATGCCATTTCAGCTATGCCTGGTTGCTTTGGTACTTGCAAGAGCCTATGTTTTTTTGATGAGAAGTCTTGCAAGGAGGAGAGCTATATATAGAGTGTGTTTGGTAGAGTTTCAGCTCCGTTAAATCCGTGGATTTGGTGGAGCTGGGTATTCCTAACTTCATCAATCCGTAGAACTGGAGTTGTTAGTACATTAAGAGTGTTTAGATAGATCATCTAGTTTATATTTTAGATAAAAAATATAAACTTAATTCACTTTATTTTAGTATAGAAGTTTCAGATTTTAGATGAAGTTAGGATCTAGAACTCCACAAAACAGGCCCTCAAGTGCCCTGACTGAATGGTTTGTCACTAGAATCTAGAGAAGGCGCCCTAGTTGCATGAATGATGAATATAGACAATCAAATGTGTGAATTTTTTGACTAGGTTGCACTGTTGACAATGGAGCTCTGAGCCTGAGCATGACTTGGTACACCAGGCTAGTGCTGACTGGTCATCCCTGGCTAGCTCTCCACTGTGCTATTGTTAATACGGTAATGGCGTGCGGCTAACGGATTTGGCTATGCCGTTGCAGTGCAGAGACACCAGAAGAAGTATATGCCTCTGTGGACCTGGTCATGGACTTACGCGTTAAGATATATCCATGGTCAGAGAAGGCTGGACAGCCTTGGCTTTGTTCTTGACGACCTATGAAAACGTACTCCACGGAGTTGGCCTCCGTTCCAGAAAAGTAGCTGCCTGTGCCCGTCAGACTTGACTAGACCTGGCATTCAGCCGGGTATTTTTGGGCTGGTTTGTGGCACGGCATGACTAGAGCATGGCACGGGTACACATGTGAATGAGTCGAACTAGCACGGCATAAATGATAGGGTCGTGTCGGACCTCACGGTCAGGCACGGTAGACGGCACGATAAGGTATGCTTGCATGGGCCGTGTTTGGATCGACATCATATGAAACAGATGCGATGGGTCCGAAGAAGGCACGGCACGTGGCAGGGTGCTCTGCCGCTGCATTGCGTCATGCTGTGACTCGTCCAACAGTCGACGCCTTTTGTAGTCCTCGTATGCTTAGAAAGGGGAGGCAACAGAGATGCTAAAAGATTGAGAATTGAGACCGAAGAGTACATGCTTACCGATATTGAGCACGCGCATTGAGCCGCTCCGTACTAAGGTATCCCACATTGATATAAGGTTTTTAACGAGACAATAATTCTGTATATGTTCAAGAATGAATAAAATTTAATTCCTTTTCCCTCAATATTTGTGTCCACTGTCTCAGCTCCGTACGTTTTCTGCTCCTTTCCTCCTATCGTAATAGTGCAAATAGACCAAACTTGAACTAATACAGCACAAAGCTGACACAAATTACAAATAGACCATGTCTAGAGTCAGTAAAGATGAGCCGATCTAGGATGGCATGGCACGGTGGACTGGTCAGTCCACCTCTGGACTTGACAAACGCATGCTGATAGATACACGGTGAGGAAGACAAGCGTACAACCCTTGCAGCATCTCTATTTAAGCAGCCCCCAGCATCCGCGTTCCATCACAACAAGCTCTGATTAGCCCTTCCATTTCACCACACCAAAGCTGTATCGCAGGGAACAGATCCTAGACAACTCAGCCGATGGCGTCCCAAGTCGTTGAGAGCCACCGCCCCGGCGCAGAGATCGTCCGCGGTGACGCCGTCTGCAAGAAGAAGTCGGTCGAAGTGCTCGGTGAGCTCGGCCTTCCGGAGGGCCTGTTGGCCCTCGAGGACATCGAGGAGTTCGGCTACAACCGCGACGCCGGGTTCATGTGGCTCGTGCAGAGGAAGAAGAAGGAGCACACCTTCAAGAAGATCAAGCAGACCGTGTCGTACGCCGGCGAGGTGACGGCCTTCGTCGAGCCGGGGAAGATGAAGAAGATCGTCGGGGTGAAGACCAAGGAGCTGCTGCTGTGGCTCAGTGTGGTGGAGGTGTACGTTGACAAGGCTTCTCCTGGTAAGGTCACCTTCAAGACCGGCACTGGCCTTTCTGACACCTTTGATGCAGCTGCCTTTGCCCTTGGAGAGTAAGGAGAAGTTAATTAGCTCGAGATGATGCTGAACACGAACGCCTGTATTCGTATGTTAATTCTGCTATATATGCAGAAGTATATGCCTTTAATTTCTTGTAATACTTGTGAGTTTTTTTTTTTTTACAAAAAAAAAGCTTGTACCTTGTTGAATTTATAACAGTTTCAAGAAATGGATTTACTTCATTAGTACCAAAATCGCACATAACCTGGATTTTTTTTCGCCTGGAGATATATGTTTGGTACATTTCCCTGCGAAATACCTAAGAATGATCTTCACACTGGATCGTCTGCGGCATGCCCACCTACAGCCCATCCAAGATAAAGTGATGCGACGACTCATGGCCTGGCAAATAGACCGTCTCACGTTGGGGCCGCCTCACCTTGATTATTAGTCCTCACCTCAATTCCGATTTATCTGTTGACGGCACTAAGGTACCGAAGAACATCACAAATATTGACAAGATAGGGAGGAAATTCCTATGGGTAGACAACACTGCGATGCATTGTGGTAACTGCAAGGTGAGGTGGATAACTGTTTGCCGGCCACTAAAATTGGGTGGCCTAGGAGTACTAGAACGGGATAGATTCGCACGAGCGCTCTGAATTTGCTGGTTGTGGCTCAAGCACGCGGATCCAAAAAGGCCATGAAATAGTTTGCCAACACCGTGCGACCTCACTAACCAACAACTCTTCTGGCGGCCACCAAAATTACCATTGAAAATAGATGAAGCATTACCTTCTAAACCTCCAGATGGTTGCAGAGTGTAACGCCCTCCCAGATCGTGCCATAGCTCTACAAACACTCAAAGAGTAAGACAAGATTAGTGGCAAATGGCCTGCTAAATAACAACTGGATGCATAACATTCGTCATCATCTGATCCCCTAGCTGTTAATGGAATACATCTGCTTATGGTCTAAAATACAATTAGTGCCTCTTCACGCTGGGAATGGGTGTTGTCATTATATGGACGCAAACCTCCAATGACATCTACTTAGCTAGCTTGGCGTACCAATTGCAATTCAGTTGATGCATTCAAAAATTCTTCAGTGCTACAATTTGGTAGACATAGGCACCATTACGCTGTAAGATCTTTCTTTGGCTTGCACAGCAAAATCGACTATGAACAACGCAACATTTGCAGATCAGGGGATGACCTAACCTATATTTTTGTTAAATGTGTTGTCGAAACCTAGAAACAGTTTTTCACCTTTTGGTCGATTGTCTCTAAGTTCGATGACTATGGTAATCCATTGCAAGATGGCTTCACCTGTCGTCGCTCCTATCGGACCAATGGGGGCCATTTGCGCACCTCGAGTAATGGAATCTCTATCGCATAGACTGCCAAACGAGCCTTGGAAAGGCATAAAAACCTTGATTATTGTCGGGACCCGAATATGCAAATCCGGACCCTCTGTGTATACTGCACTAGTCCAGGATCACGCTAGTACACACAGGCTCAACATTAGTGTATATCATAATCATACACAACGTAAATAAGATAAAGACATAATATACTAAATATTTAGCAGTAGTATGACCTTATGGTCAACTTACTTAGCAATGCCTCATAAGGTGAACAACAAATTGAGCTATGGCAATGGAATGAAGACGTGGTAACCCTCGGTATACCACAGTAACCGACAAGGCTCGCACCCTAAACATTCGTCTCTCCATGGTACTCCTTCTTCACCATCTGATGATGTTTGTAGGCAAGGGTGAGTATACAACATACTCAACAAGTTGTGCACAGAATGCAATCCTACTATAGCTATATGCAAGGCTTATTCCAAAGGAAAGGCTAAGTGGCTCATAAGCGATGGCGGCATTTTCAAACATAAGCAATATGTAGATTGAAAAGACAGTAAAACAAATAACAGTAATAGATAGATTCAGTATTTCTCAAGTAAACCAAGTTTCCAATCCTAAGTCAAGATTCAATTTTCCATGTAAACCTGCCATCCATCCCAAATTTGCAAAAAGAATCTAAACCCTTGATTTGTAATCCCGAGCTTGCTCAATACAGTGAACACGGCTATCCGAATAGATTGTACACTCTGCAGAGGTTTGCACTTTACCCACATGACATGATAATCTCTTTTATGCCCGGCCATTAGCACACTTCCTTTGGTATGCGGCAGAGAATCATGACAAAGCCTTTACAATGCTCTATCTTAACTCGGTACTACCGCTAAGGTTTCAACAACTGAAGGGTCTGAAAACCTACAGGCCCCCCTCTTGCGCCATCTGGGTTCATTTAAAAGGATGAACCACTCCACCACGATAGTACTCAAGCTAAGACATTGCAAATTAATCAGCTAGGCTGCCCCATAACAGCATGTGGTTGCATGATTGACTCAGGTCAAAGGCTCGCAAGGTGTCCTTATGGTTTGATCAAAGCAAGACATACACATACCCTTTGCCCATTGGGCCCACCCAGGCATCCTGCCCTTGCCACTTGCTCCGACCCAAAATCATAACCACCCCGGTTGATTACCAAGCACCACGTGCCATCAACAATTCAATATCGTTGCGTGACATCCATTGCCAACACAACTCAATCTCATCGTGTGACCACACATGACACACAAATTCAAAACATTGTTCCATATTCCATTAATCAAGATTATTTATCAAAGATTCAAGTACATGTGATGACGTGGCATGGCTAAGCAATTCTAACTCGATCTAATCCTCCATGTTGATTTCATTATTAACCAACTATAGTAAACCAACCTAGGGTGACAAGTGGATCATGGCATACAACTAGCAAGGTAGGGTGTAATTCAAAGGGTACGATAGCTAATCCCAAACTTATGTTGAAATTATTTATACACATAAAATAACAAGTGATAAGGTAAATCAAAATAGCATGCAATCTAGTTTATGGGTGCAACATGATCAAAGCACAACTTGCCTTCGTTAAGCTCCTGGAATTGCTCCGAAGATTGCTCTTGAAATAATAATCCTCCTTCCGATACCTCGCTCAACTCAACGTCTACGCGAATCGAGAGAAATAGCAAATAAACACCAAGAACAAATAGCAAATGAACTCAAAAATTCAAATAAAATCCACTATTGGAAAGATCTCAATCTTACAAACTTTTTGAAATTCGAATTACCCAAATCGGAGTTAAAATGCAAAAGATATAGCATTTAGAAGTTTTGAAAATAAACTAAACTCTGGGATTAGAAATTCTAAATCTTTCTGAATTATTTTTACAAAGAAAATCCAAATTTTCCCGCCCCGGCTTGTACGGACAAAACGTGGCGAAATCTAGACTGATGAACTCAATCTAACGGTTATGGGTAAATCTACTACGTGGCCTAATATCAACCGCCGATCTAAATTCACGTTCGACGTTAAACCCAAGAGACTTACCGATTCAAAGTGACGCGGCAAGACCTCAGCGTTCCAACGTGAATCCGACGACTGACGAAGCTCCTGATCGGCGATGAAGCGACAGCGACTTGAAATCACCGGAGACGAAGACGACGACCTCGGCGACAATTCGACAGCATGCGCTTGGAAATCTTCTGATGGTGCCTGCTGTTCCTCGCGAGAACTCGGACGACGACGCTCCCGATACTTCCGTCGCTCGATCCTTCTGACGACGCCTCTTCTTCGTGATTTCTTCGATCGTTGGCGCGACTCCCGCTCACGCTCCCTTTTTTCTTCTGCCGCTCGTTCAGTTCTTTTGGCGTCGCCGTGCGCTGGGTTTAAATACTGCCCACGCGCGTCCTACTCCCGTCCGAGACGGATCCCACTTCCTAAACGGAATCGAATTTCCTTTGCCGAACTGTCCTTTCCCGCGCGTTAGGACTCCGAGTCCGTGACAAGTGCGG
Source organism: Guadua angustifolia (assembly GCA_036346375.1). Taxonomy (NCBI): domain Eukaryota; kingdom Viridiplantae; phylum Streptophyta; class Magnoliopsida; order Poales; family Poaceae; genus Guadua; species Guadua angustifolia. Next base: position 16,903,381 of record CM070520.1, read on the forward strand.
CGACTGCGCCGAGTTCGAATTGGCTACGCGTTCTCCGCATGGAAAGGCTTCGACGGACGCCTGTGCTTCGCTCGAGAAAAATCGCCACACGTTGCTGCACTCGCGCGCGCATGGAAACGGACAGGTCTCCGATTCCTTGCCAAAAATCGGCGCCAGCGCAAACACTTTGAACCGGCTACGTGTTGCACTTCCGCCGGCGATAGCTTTTGGCGCCAGTGCTGTATTTTTCGAATCAGCTACGTGCGCCTTGGAGGAGACAGCCGGTGGCTAACATGTGGCAAGGCGACATTCTGATCCCTGGTGGCGTGAGGCAATTCCCTTCCCGCAAACACATGCAATAATCCCCGTTCCTGTTTATTTAGTTCTACTCAGTTTTTCTTTTCCTTTTAAACTAATTATCTAAATTAATTCCGTTCACTCCCAGAGAAAGAAAAAGAAATTTCCCAAAGATACTTCGAAACCTTTTATAATCAGATAAAATATTTTTGAGCAGTCTTTATTTTAAATTTCTCTTTTATAATTATTTCTTAACAAAAGCCATATATAATAATTCAAAAATAATTCAAACAAATCTCAGAAAATCCAATAACTCAAGAAAATTTCACAACATTTATAAATAGCAATAGAGTAATATCCATTAATCAAAAATTGGGATGTTACAAACCTCCCCCCCTTAACAGAATCTCGACCCCGAGATTCAGGGCTAACTAGAGAATAGTTTTGGAAATTCTTTCTTCAGATCTTCTTCACGCTTCCAGGTTGCTTCATTCTCGGAGTGATTACTCTATTGGACTCTACAGAAGCGAGTAGATTTATTTCTAGTCCTGCGCTCTATCACATCCAAAATCTTGATCGGGTGCTCTTTATTTTAGACCACTAATGCTTTTTATTTAGACCTCATCACAACTTGACACTCCTTGGATGAATCAAATACTTAAAATCATGGGTTTTCTTCAAGTGTAATCTGCTTATTATCAACATATTACCTCGTAACTCAAACGTCGACTACCACCTTAGCCTTACTGAAATGCCTATGGATTCTGACACTAGAATCTTTGATTATTTCCAGCCATTTTTTTTTCGCTCCATATTAAGATTTGACTGAGTAAATATATTTAGACTCTTAAGGTTCATATCTATTTTTGATGAAATAGTGCCACCATTTTTCTTCGCGCACTACAACGACTAACTCCATGTCGTATGTAAGATAATTTCAACTGCCGCATCATTTATGCAACAACGTTCGTTCACTTTTTAGATTATGTCTAGAAGCATCATCCTTATATATTGAAACTACTCCGCACAGCTAGTAATACTAACACATGCGTTAATGGTAACCGCTCTTTCAACTTCCGAAAACTATTTTCACAATCTAGCATCCATGTAACTTTTATCTTCAGCGATCGCATAAGAGATCTAACTGTTGTCGAAAATCTTTTTATGATACTATCTTGCCCTTCCTAGAACTTCAACTCTAAGTAACGGATTTTGGTTGCTTCCAATGTAACACTTCTACCTTGCTTGGTTCAACAATAGCTCCTTTAGTAGTCTTTGCATGGCTAACGAAATTCCACCTTTTTCTTCCATAAATCACATTTGTTGAATTTAGCGTACGAATGCGGCTCTCGCAAAAACTTATTTCTAGGTTCTGCGTATTTTCCTCTTGTCTTATAGTGTCATCAACCATGAATTTATCAATTAATCCATAAACATCTTACTTATCACGTTCATTAGATATGCGGGGCATCAGTTAATTCAGGAGATTTAGCCAAAACTTATATTGCTCATGTAGAGAACGAAATTTTAGAAACATCCTTCTCATGTCTCCTAAGTTTATGATAGCCTAAGCGAAACTTTGTCCTAAAGAAATTCCAATTCTATCCTCAACTGTCCAATCATGTAGTCGATCCTGATATTGGATACTTATTACTGATATTTTATTTATTTAGAGCACGATTTAGTGCACTCTCCTTTATCTTCCATTTGCATTTTTAACGAAGCAAGAATTTCCATGGTGATATACTAAGTTTTCAAAACTTTTCCTAGTAACTCTTCGATACGCTTCTCTATTTCCCACTAATTCCTTAGTATACATTTTAACATGGTTTTTTTTTTATTTAGCATTGTCGCTAGGGCTTTGATTAGGGATAGAGTTGGAATTAACTTAAACTAACGCGATGGCTTCCTTTGCAACTAGAGCAATTGATCGCATGCTCGTTAGCGGTATGTCCTATTTTCCACAGCGAATGCACGCACGATTCTCTAAATTGTTTGACAGCCCTCCCTAGAACAATGTCTAGATTTCGAACAAGGTGCAGGGGTAGCGCTTCTCTTCATAGTCTCGAGCCAATTCTCGGCTTCTAAAGGCGAAATATTTACTTAAAACGTTGGTGGACGAGTCTTTATGAATTCTAATAACCTTGAGTTAGTACAGGGGTCACTAATAACAGTTCGAGACGCTTTTACTGACATTAGCTTGATTGGTCATTTTCTATATTTGCTTCATCATTGCCTGCATTAACGGAGTCTGCTCGGCCAAAAACTCTTTGAAGCTCTACGTATCTATCGGTTGTGACGGTTGAAAAACTAATCCATCCTTGGAATTTCTATTGAGTCGGTTTTCACTTTCACTGACTTTATTGCTATCACTAATCGGAACCATCTGCTTGATTACTTACAGGGGTTAAGTGAGAGAGAAAATAGCATAGGTAAGAAGCAAGAATCCTAATATAGGGAAGATAGGTTTAACCCAATAACTTAAGCAATTAATAACTTGGTATGGTCGCTTATGTAAGCCTAAAAGCTTTGCAACACATATTGCACACTCAGCAATCAAGAAGAACCAATTCAACCTAAACACACGACAACTACCGTCTACATGGGTGACTCTCTTATCTTAGGAAACGCGACTCCCACACATGAGTCTCAACTGGCTACTTGAAGTACTGGGTCTTCTAACTCTTGATACACTTCATTGATCCACTCTTCTATGAGCTTGATGATTCTTTCCTTCATGGTCGGTATGGTAGCAACAGGCACTTGATGACATCCCCTAAAGTGTGGTATATCGTTTTCTTACTCAAGATAACTCAGGTAAGATTTCAGTTCCATTAGTAGAGGTAAGAGAAAGAATTTCAGCACGGAGAGAGAAGAAATTTTGGGTAAGGATAGAAATAGAAGAATGAGATAAGTCAAGAACATATTATTCTTCTTGGTTAGGTATTTTACTTAGAAAATAATTTTGAAGGACCTATAGAGACGACCAACTATCTAGGGGCAAGACCTACAGTCAGTATGGCTCTGATACCACTTCTGTCGGGACCCGAATATGCAAATCCGGACCCTCTGTGTATACTGCACTAGTCCAGGATCACGCTAGTGCACACAGGCTCAACATTAGTGTATATCATAATCATACACAACGTAAATAAGATAAAGACATAATATACTAAATATTTAGCAGTAGTATGACCTTATGGTCAACTTACTTAGCAATGCCTCATAAGGTGAACAACAAATTGAACTGCGTGAATGAAGACGTAGGTAACCCCTCAGTATACCACAGACAACTGACAAGGCTCGCACCCTAAACATTCGTCTCTCCATGGTACTCCTTCTTCAGCTCTGATGATGTTTGTAGGCAAGGGTGAGTATACAACATACTCAACAAGTTGTGCATAGAATGCAATCCTACTATAGCTATATGCAAGGCTTATTCCAAAGGAAAGGCTAAGTGGCTCATAAGCAGTAAAGCAGCATTTTCAAACATAAGCAATATGTAGATTGAAAAGACAGTAAAACAAATAACAGTAATAGATAGATTCAGTATTTCTCAAGTAAACCAAGTTTCCAATCCTAAGTCAAGATTCAATTTTCCATGTAAACCCTGCCATCCATCCCAAATTTGCAAAAGAATCTAAACCCTTGATCTGTAATCCCGAGCTTGCTCAATACCGTGAGCACGGCTATCCAATAGATTGTACACTCTGCAGAGGTTTGCACTTTACCCACATGACATGATAATCTCTTTTATGCACGGCCATTAGCACACTTCCTTTGGTATGCTTGCAGAGAATCATGACAAAGCCTTTACAATGCTCTATCTTAACTCGGTACTACCCGCTAAGGTTTCAACAACTGAGGTCGAAAACCACAACAGGCCCCCCTCTTGCGCCATCTGGGTTCATTTAAAAGGATGAACCACTCCACCACGATAGTACTCAAGCTAAGACATTGCAAATTAATCACTAGGCTGCCCCATAACAACATGTGGTTGCATGATTGACTCAGTCAAAGGCTGCAAGGTGTCCTTATGGTTTGATCAAAGCAAGACATACACATACCCTTTGCCCATTGGGCCCACCCAGGCATCCTGCCCTTGCCACTTGCTCCGACCCAAAATCATAACCACCCCAGTTGATTACCAAGCACCACGTGCCATCAACAATTCAATATCGTTGCGTGACATCCATTGCCAACACAACTCAATCTCATCGTGTGACCACACATGACACACAAATTCAAAACATTGTTCCATATTCCATTAATCAAGATTATTTATCAAAGATTCAAGTACATGTGATGACGTGGCATGGCTAAGCAATTCTAACTCGATCTAATCCTCCATGTTGATTTCATTATTAACCAACTATAGTAAACCAACCTAGGGTGACAAGTGGATCATGGCATACAACTAGCAAGGTAGGGTGTAATTCAAAGGGTACGATAGCTAATCCCAAACTTATGTTGAAATTATTTATACACATAAAATAACAAGTGATAAGGTAAATCAAAATAGCATGCAATCTAGTTTATGGGTGCAACATGATCAAAGCACAACTTGCCTTCGTTAAGCTCCTGGAATTGCTCAAGATTGCTCTTGAAATAATAATCCTCCTTCGATACCTCGCTCAACTCAACGCTCTCGCGAATCGAGAGAAATAGCAAATAAACACCAAGAACAAATAGCAAATGAACTCAAAAATTCAAATAAAATCCACCATTGGAAAGATCTCAATCTTACAAACTTTTTGAAATTCGAATTACCCAAATCGGAGTTAAAATGCAAAAGATATAGCATTTAGAAGTTTTGAAAATAAACTAAACTCTGGGATTAGAAATTCTAAATCTTTCTGAATTATTTTTACAAAGAAAATCCAAATTTTCCCGCCCCGGCTTGTACGGACAAAACGTGGCGAAATCTAGACTGATGAACTCAATCTAACGGTTATGGGTAAATCTACTACGTGGCCTAATATCAACCGCCGATCTAAATTCACGTTCGACGTTAAACCCAAGAGACTTACCGATTCAAAGTGACGCGGCAAGACCTCAGCGTTCCAACGTGAATCCGACGACTGACGAAGCTCCTGATCGGCGATGAAGCGACAGCGACTTGAAATCACCGGAGACGAAGACGACGACCTCGGCGACAATTCGACAAAGATGCGCTTGGAAATCTTCGATGGTGCCTGCTGTTCCTCGCGAGAACTTCGGACGACGACGCTCCCGATACTTCCGTCGCTCGATCCTTCTGACGACGCCTCTTCTTCGTGATTTCTTCGATCGTTGGCGCGACTCCCGCTCACGCTCCCTTTTTTCTTCTGCCGCTCGTTCAGTTCTTTTGGCGTCGCCGTGCGCTGGGTTTAAATACTGCCCACGCGCGTCCTACTCCCGTCCGAGACGGATCCCACTTCCTAAACGGAATCGAATTTCCTTTGCCGAACTGTCCTTTCCCGCGCGTTAGGACTCCGAGTCCGTGACAAGTGCGGCGACTGCGCCGAGTTCGAATTGGCTACGCGTTCTCCGCATGGAAAGGCTTCGACGGACGCCTGTGCTTCGCTCGAGAAAAATCGCCACACGTTGCTGCACTCGCGCGCGCATGGAAACGGACAGGTCTCCGATTCCTTGCAAAAATCGGCGCCAGCGCAAACACTTTGAACCGGCTACGTGTTGCACTTCCGCCGGCGATAGCTTTGGCGCCAGTGCTGTATTTTTCGAATCAGCTACGTGCGCCTTGGAGGAGACAGCCGGTGGCTAACATGTGGCAAGGCGACATTCTGATCCCTGGTGGCGTGAGGCAATTCCTTCCCGCAAACACATGCAATAATCCCCGTTCCTGTTTATTTAGTTCTACTCAGTTTTTCTTTTCCTTTTAAACTAATTATCTAAATTAATTCCGTTCACTCCCGAGAGAAAGAAAAAAATTTCCCAAAGATACTTGAAACCTTTTATAATCGATAAAATATTTTTGAGCAGTCTTTATTTTAAATTTCTCTTTTATAATTATTTCTTAACAAAAGCCATATATAATAATTCAAAAATAATTCAAACAAATCTCAGAAAATCCAATAACTCAAGAAAATTTCACAACATTTATAAATAGCAATAGAGTAATATCCATTAATCAAAATTGGGATGTTACAAACCTCCCCTCTTAATGTAATCTCGACCAGAGATTCGGGGCTAACTAGAGAATAGTTTTGGAAATTCTTTCTTGAGATCTTCTTCACGCCTCGTGTTGCTTCATTCTCGGAGTGATTACTCTATTGGACTCTCATGAGTTTAGTAGATTTATTTCTAGTCCTGCGCTCTATCACATTCAAAATCTTGATCGGGTGCTCTTTATTTTAGACCACTAATGCTTTTTATTTAGACCTCATCACAACTTGACACTCCTTGGATGAATCAAATACTTAAAATCATGGGTTTTCTTCAAGTGTAATCTTTATTATCAACATATTACCTCGTAACTCAAACGTCGACTACCACCTTAGCCTTCTCGAAATGCCTATGGATTACGACACTAGAATCTTTGATTATTTCAAGCCATTTTTTTTCGCTCCATATTAAGATTTGACTGAGTAAATATATTTAGACTCTTAAGGTTCATATCTATTTTTGATGAAATAGTGCCACCATTTTTCTTCGCGCACTACAACGACTAACTCCATGTCGTATGTAAGATAATTTCAACGACTAGTAATACTAACACATGCGTTAATGGTAACCGCATCATTTATGCAACAACGCATTCGCTCACTTTTTAGATTATGTCTAGAAGCATCATCCTTATATATTGAAACTACTCCTTTAGTAGTCTTTGCATGGCTAACGAAATTCCACCTAGTAATACTAACACATGCGTAATGGTAACCATAAACATCTTACTTATCACGCATCTTTCAACTTCTCATGAAAACTATTTTCACAATCTAGCATCCATGTAACTTTTATCTTCACGATCGCATAAGAGATCTAATACTAAGTTTTCAAAACTTTTCCTAGTCTCTTCGAAAAATCTTTTACATTTTATGGTTTTTTTTTTTTAGCATTGTCTAGGGCTTTGATTAGGGATAGAGTTGGAATTAACTTAAACTAACGCGATGGCTTCCTTTGCAACTAGAGCAATTGATCGCATGCTCGTTAGCGGTATGTCCTATTTTCCTGCCAATGCATACGATTCTCTAAATTGTTTGACGACCCTCCCTAGAACAATGTCTAGATTTGAACAAGGTGCAAAGTGGCGCTTCTTTCATAGTCTCGAGCCAATTCTCGGCTTCTAAAAGCGAAATATTTACTTAAAGCGTTGGTGGGCGAGTCTTTATGAATTCTAATAACCTTGAGTTAAAGATGAGGGTCACTAATAAGAGTTCGAGAGCGCTTTTCTTGACATTAAGCTTGATTGGTCATTTTCTATATTTGCTTCATCATTACTGCGTGCGATTAGCAGGTCTGCTCGGCCAAAAACTCTTTGAAGCTCTCACGTATCTATCGGTTGTGACGGTTGAAAAACTAATCCATCCTTGGAATTTCTATTGAGTCGGTTTTCACTTTCCTTGACTTTATTGCTATCACTAATGGAACCATCTGCTTGATTACTTACGGGGTTAAGTGAGAGAAAATAGCATAGGTAAACAGAATCAAGAATCTAATATAGCGAAGATAGGTTTAACCTTAATAGCTTAAGCAATTAATAACTTGCAATTAGTATGGTGTGCAGCTAAGCCTAAAAGCTACTATTGCACAAACGGCAATCAACCAATTCAACCTAAACACACGAAAGTCTACATGGGTGACTCTCTTATCTTAGGCGACTCTGAGTCTCTCAGCGGCTTCTTAAATCTTGGGTCTTCTAACTCTTGATACACTTCATTGATCCACTCTTCTATGAGCTTGATGATTCTTTCCTTCATAGGTTAGGTATGGTAACATGGAGCACTTGATGACATCCCTAAAGTGTGGTATATCGTTTTCTTACTCAAGATAACTTTCGGGTAAGATTGAGTTCCATTAGTAGAGGTAAGAGAAAAGAATTTGACCGCGAGAGAGAAGAAATTTTGGGTAAGGATAGAAATAGAAGAATGAGATAAGTCAAGAACATATTATTCTTCTTGGTTGGGTATTTTACTTAGAAAATAATTTTGAAGGACCTATAGAGGCGACCAACTATCTAGGGGCAAGACCTACGATCGATATGGCTCACGATCACTTCATACGTCGGGACCGAATATGCAAATCAGGACCCTCGTGTATCTTGCACTAGTCGAGGATCGCGCTAGTAGTACCAGGCTCAACATTAGTGTATATCATAATCATACTAGCGTAAATAAGATAAAGACATTCATCTCGAGTGCAATCTCCTGCAGCTTATAACTTTAAACTTCTGTACCTATCCTCCTAATTTAATCATAGCTTTAGCAGTCTTAAAAAAAACTACATAAGTACTCCATTCGGTCACAAATAGCTATCGTTTTAGACATTAACACGGTCTTTAAAACACAATTTTGACCACTAATTTCTATTATAATATATTTATAAAATCCAATAAAATTATAAGATTATGAACATACTCTTCCAGACAAATCTATAAATATGATTCTTATGTATCCAATTTAAATATTTAAGAAGATACTGACGATCAAAGTTTTAAAAGATTGACTACACTTTTATCCAAAACAACAACTATTTGTGACAGGAGGGAGTATATGTTTCTATTTTGTTGTGATCCTTAAGCTGTTGTTATTATTCATTGCTAAGAAGCCTTGTAACTAAGGGCCTGTTTGTTTCAGTTTTGGATTCTTAAAAGTTGTTTTTGGATTGTGGTTGTAGAAAAGTTGATTCTCTAAAAGCTAGAATCCAAAAACACATATAAAGTGGATTGTGGATTCTTAGTGTATATGGGTGAGCTGGATTGTGAGAATCGGATTCTAGAATCAGGCTGTTTGTTTTTTATTTTGCTTTTACGATCAGAATCCAGAATCAAAAGCTAAAACAAAAAGGCCCTAATTCGCAAAGAGTTCGTGAGGATTCAATCATGTGCACTTCATTTTGAGGTCCAGTAAATTCTCTGGCAATTTTCGTATTTTTCCCGTGATACATATGTTGTGAACAAATAGGACGGCCTATTTGAAACAAAAGAGTTTCACATAAATTTTATAGAAAACAGTTTAATTTCCGCAAGAATCTGGAAAATTCTCGCCTCTGAGACGAGTCAGACGACCAAGCCGTATAAAACGGCAGACCATTTTGTCCCCTGGATTCCTGGAAGCCAAGAACAGGACAGCACAATCGATCTCTCCTCCCCTGGATCAACGAGATCAGCCAACCGCTCGCAAGCCGTCAAATCGTGAGCCCCTTCTTCCATCGATCGAGCAAGAAACCTTGAGCTGTTTCGATTCTTACCTAGTTCTAGTTTGGCGCAGCTATCCGGGATTTGTTCAATCAAGAAACCGCGCCGTGCCGGCAGCTAGCGGCGATGGAATCCGGCGCCGGCATTGACACCGACGGTGAGTCCGACCACATCTCTCCTGTATCGCGTGCCCGTGGTATCGGTGGTGGGCGGTTGTGGTGGAGCCTCACCGTACTTGCTCGTGGCTCGTGCTGTCGTGCAGGTGAGGTGTTCGACGAAAGGTCCCTGAAGAGGCCAAGATTACTCGCGCGGGGCGCTCCGGCGGCGTCGTGGGCGGACGTTCAGCCTGACATCCTGTGCGTCGTGCTGCTGTCCCTCCCCTGCCTCGCTGACCGCGCCAGGGTGAGGTCGGTCTGCCGCGACTGGCGCGCCGCCGTGCGCAACCTCAGCGAGGCTCCGCCGCTCCCCCTGCTGGTGCTCCCCAAGTTCAGGTTCTCGAGCTTGTCCCCCGACGGAGCCTTGACGGCTGTACGGCGCGTCCCGCTGCCAGAGGAGGTGGCCGCCGAGGATGTCCGTTGCGTGGGCTCGTTCGAAGGGTGGCTTGTGGGCGTGCAGCCCAGCAAGTATTGCAGAGATGGGGATGGCGAGTGCTTCTTGGTGAATGCTTTCTCCCATGAGATGGTCCGTCTGCCACACCCGTGTGCTTTCCACTTCAATGAGTCTGATTACTTCCAGAGAACTCTTCCCATCATCAATGGCTCCGGTGAGGTCTACTGTACCGTCAGTGATCGGGTGTATACAATGTCACTTTGTGCCGTGGTCCTATCTGCTTCACCTGACTCTGGATCGAAGTACATTGTGGCTGCTTTTTCTAACTACAGGCATACACACAAACTTGCTCTCTGGAGGCCTGGGATGAAATCATGGTGTGTCTGTGAAGGTGGTTGTCTCGGTGGGCGCGGTGATCTTGCCTTCTACCAGGGGAAGCTGTACTTGCTCTGGAGTTTCAAGCCATGCCTCTTCGCCTTGGAGCTCGAGGAGGATGATTGTGGGATCATGGTCTCTCGTGTTGAACGTTTTGTGACTAAGCCGCTGCCCCCTGTGGTGCATAGTGGTTTATTGAAATGCAACATGGTGGAATGGCGTGGAAAGCTATTGGTGGTCATCAGATACTACCATGGTTTCGGCGATGAGCGCACTGTTCCTGAAGTAAAAGTATTTGCACTGGACTTCAGCACAAACCCTTGTGGACACACTGAGGTCTACAGCTTAGATGGCAATTGTATATTCGTCGACTCATGCCGTAGCAAGTCCTTTCCTGCCAGTCTGTATGACGGAGTTCAAGGTGACCTCATCTACTTTGTTGATGGATACATCCGCCTTGGTTACAGCAGCCCTTCTTATGATACATTTGTGTACAACATGAGAGATGGTGCGATAACGCCATTTGCTGTTGAGTTATCGTCGGGCAACTTTGGCGCACCAGAAGACATACTTGCTTACCCGTCATGGTTCTTTCCTTCTGAATGAACTGCTGCGGAGCAAATCTGATCCTAGGTGTTTAGTGCTGTTGTTTGCACTCTTGGGCCTCTGAACACTAGGATGCTTGTCGTGTTATAACTCTTTTTTGTAGCATACTGGTGTGTACTTTTCATTCCAACCTCCTGTCTATATGGCCAGCGATATAGCAATTGCGGAATACTTCTATTATGTGATGCTCTTATGATTCAAATTTTTGGGTTGCAAATGTTGAAGTGGCGCATCTAATGGTGGTTGTTTTTTCTTCTGTATTTCCTGAACTGGAACATGCTGACATTGCTTGTGATTGTATTCTTATGAGTATATGACTGGAATATGCTGCACTCTTTGAGCTTGATCTTAACGATGACCAGTTAAAAGATGTTCAGTAAATTGCTTGATCTAATGGTATTTTTTTTTCTGTATTTCCTGAACTGGAACATGCTGACATTGCTTGTGATTGTATTCTTATGAGTATATGACTGGAATATGCTGCACTCTTTGAGCTTGATCTTAACGCTGACCAGATAAAAGATGTTCAGTAAATTGCTTGCAGTTTATGGGAACAGTTCCTTTGAGTTATAGCAATTGCGATCATCCTGTCAGTTTTGTAAATTTTCATTTATCTGAAGAAGATGCAGGCTTGAGGTCTTCAAAGTTCGGAGGCAACCCTCTAGTCTACCCCTCACTGCCAAGCTGCAAATAAATGAAGATCGATCTGTAGACATCAGATGGGCATTACTGGTAGAAATTAAGTCATTAGCATTTTGTTCATACGGGCATGATCACTAAAAATAAGTCACGGGGAAAGGGAAGACAACAGTGTCAAGCTGAATTGATTGATCTCCATGCTTTAGATACCTTTTGTTTCGCTCTCTACAATTTTGTTCATGCTTCAAATACTTTGTACATTGTATGCTATGTTGAAGTTAGAATTTTTGTTTCACTCTTGTATTGTAGATGGACAAGGGTATAAAGGCATTGTGCATTTTTGGTGCTGCAGCGTACATGACTATTTTATTGATGGCCTTGGTTATTGAGTCTAGAAAAAGGAAAATGAGAGAACGTGTTAGGTATGGACTAATAGATGAACATGACATGGTAATAAAATATGAAAGCGATACAACTTGTGTGAACATGCTTAGGCTTGGAGAGCACATTTCTTCCAATTTTGTAAACTCTTGAGAGATCGTGGCTTGCTTCAAGACACTATACATCTATGTGCTGAGCAGCAAGTAGCGATGTTCTCGAACACTGTTGGACACAACCTTAGAAATAGGTTGACTGGCACTAATTATGGTAGGTCTAGTGAAACCGTTAGCCGATATTTCAAACTAGTCCTCCACGCTATTGGTGAGCTTTGAAATGAACTTATTATGCCACCTTCATTGGAGATCCCAAGCAAAATAGCAGGAAATCCAAGGTGGCATCCATAATTTAAGGTACGAGGTTGAGCCACAAATATTTTTTTTTTGATTTTTAGGCAATACTTTGCATGGTTCTTAATCTTTTTGGGTTGTATTGTTCACCAAATAGGATTGTATTGGAATGGTACGCACTACGGGCTTCTGTTTCGAAGGATATGGAGCCTTTCTTTTGTGGTAGGAAGTCTTATACTACTCAAAATGTGATGGCAGTAGAAGATTTTGATCTTCGGTTCACATATAGAGTCATTGTTACTTTGGGAATGTTATATTTAGATATTTTTGTTTGTCATGGCACCTATGCGAGCCTAGTTTACTGGTGCTGAAAACTTCGAGCACAGGAATTGTTAACTAATTTGGTTAGTTGTGATTTTTGGCTTGTTCAAAACTTCAAGCACCGGGATTGTTAACTAATTTGGTTAGTTGTGATTTCTGGCTTGTTCAAATGTTGTGATAATGGGAGAGAAATAACCTTATTACCTATGCTGTAACTGAAGGCATCTCTAGCCGTTATATTAGTGTTATCAGTTGACCCGTAGATTAGGCAACGACTGTGGTGCAATCAGCCCTCCCGTGCAATCACCGCGCAATCCAACTAAGAAAAGTTTCGAAAAATTCTGAAAAAAATCATGGATGTACATCTCATCTTACCCCATCTACATATAAAATTTCATGATCAAATTCGTCCTATGCTAGAAGTTACAAAAGACAAATTTGATCATGAAATTTTATATGTAATGATGAATGAACCCATGTTCAGATTTTTCAATGAATACGGAAAAACTGATTGCACCACAATCGTTACCATAGATATATGCCATGCCTTATATCGTGGATAGCATGTTGTTAACATTAATCCTGCAACTTATTTGCAAGGTGAATTTACTTTTATCACTGGTCGTATATATGTTAGGCAATGACAAGGTTGGGATTTTGGCTTACAGTGAACTAATTTATGGTGCCTAGAAAATTTTTAAGCTAGGGTAATCATGCCTTGCAGATTTGGAGTAGCATAAATTTTGTTTCGCACCAGACCAGATGGTTAGATTAGCATACACTAGTTAAAGGAAGTGAAAAATCTTTATGTTTAGTTGTGTCTACATCTAACATTAGCTTGCTAGGTAGTTGTAACCAGAGTCTGTTACTCGTGTTGTTTGCATAACCAACAATGTTAGCAATACACAGGAGATAGGCTTGCTTAGTTGGATGACAAAATTTGGTGGAGGATGATGAGTGATTCCAATTGGCGATCTGGCTAGTATATGGTGCCCCATTACAGTAGCTTGCAACTTTGTCGAACTTGTTTTAGCAATAACAAGAACAATTTACTGAGCAAGTGAGTTTCTAGGTATATACTGGCTGTGCTTGGAATGAAGGAATGCATGCATAGTAACTTTGTGCCAGACATTGAAGCTTATTTTAGATGATCCGCTGGTTGGTTAAATTTTCAGTTCAGAACATACCGATGAGTTTGTTGGGGAAACATGCATGTTTGCAGTGTTGGTTTTGCTTTAGCCTTTTGCAGATGCCTTCTTTTTATTCTGGTACTCTGCTCTGCTCTGGTGCATCTCCTTCCTCCTTGGAGCCAAAATCGAATCTATCTGTCGTCGTTGATCTCAATTCAATTCCGAGTGCTACTCGTACATATCTTTCTTTTATGGTATTTAGCGTACGACGATGCTTGCAAATAGACTTTTGACTTGATAATAAGAAAAGATACACAACTAGCCCATCAATTCTCGTTCATCCAACCAGACAAAAAACTGGCTCATGTCATCCACCTAACCAAACAACTACCTAAATGGCTCCATTCCATCCAAACTGGATAACCATATCTCATCTAACCTCATCTAGACAATCAAACGCACCTTAAAGCTCACAGTCACAGTCTAGCTAACCGAGACACCCCAATAGCGCAAGTGACTTAGGGATGCCAATCAGACCCGCGGGTTTGGATACCCGTGGGTTTTGCACCGATCGGTCGGGTTGATTTTAATTTTTACCCACGGGTTCTTGAGTCGGTTATCAAGAGATGTGTTCGGTTTTAATTTTTACCCGGGTTTGGGGTCGGGTTCGGTACCTACGAGTTAAACAGGTTTTTGTTCAGGTTTCTTGTCGGGTTGGGTTTGCAAAGCCCATACCCGATCCGATCTATTGCCACCCGTACTACACAAACCTGTTGGTACCCGTCGGGTTCGGGTATAGTTTTTTACCTAATAAAGTTTTCAGATTCGGATCAAAATTTTCAATTCAGATTTTACGTAAAGTCGATTTTGTAAAACCCACTTTCGATCCGACCTATTATCATCTCTAAGCGACTACGCTCCCCTCCAAGGGGACGAGCCCTCGAGCCACGCCACCCCTCTGCGGCCATGGATTCCGGCATAGGAACCTCAGGTCAGACCCCTGGCCTACTTGTTTCCACTACTCACGAGGTCACGTCGTCACGGTCGTTTGTGGCACCGGTGCAGGTGAGATGTTCGATGAAAATGCCTCCTGAGATGCCGAGATGTGACCTTTGACCGCAGGTCGCGAGCCGCAACGGCGGTCACGGGCGGACGTCACCTCAGGCATCCTCGGCGTCGTGGTCGGCCGCCTCCCTGCGTCGTGGACCGCGCCAGGCTGCGATATGCGTGCCACTATCCTCCACCGTTCGCCGCCGCCGCTCCCGCTGCTCGTGCTTTCCAACTTGACGTTCTCCGGCTTCTCCCCCGACGGAGCAATGACGTCCACACGCCGCATCCCGCTGCCCGGGGAGGTGGTGGCTCACCATGTCCATTGCGTCGGCTCCTTCAAAGGACGGCTCGCCGCCGTGCGGCCAAACAAGGGTCTCTACTATGGTGACGTTAAGTGCTTCTTGATCAATGCATTCTCCCAGGATTTTGTCTGTCTCCCACCTCCTTCCTCAGCCACCCATTTCGTTGATGCCTACAGCAGGTCTCTCCCCATCATCAATGGCTCCGGTGTGGTGGACTGTACGATCCATGCCGCACAGTACATGATGTCGTTTTGCAAGGTGGTCTTATCCTCTTCACCTGACGCTGGCTCCGAGTGGGCTGTGACTGCCTTCTCTGTGCAAAAGAACTGAAATACCCCAAAAATTTTCAAAATGAGTTTATTTAAATTTATTAGATTTATTTGAAATTTTGCGAATTTTCCTGAATTTCTTTAAGCCATTTTGAGCCCTTACCCTTTTGGCAATCCCTCAAAAATCCGCCTTCTCTTTTTGGAAACCGTTTTCCCCTCCTCTCTTTTTCTCTGCGTGGGCGCCTCCTGGCCTCTGCCCATTCTCCATGTGACTTTAGCCCGCCTTGGGCCATTTTTCCCACGTGCTCGGCTACTTTGCCAGCAGCTTCTTTGCCCGCGTTTGTGTGCCCGTCACCATGTGAGTGTTGTCTTCTCCATTAAAGCCTTGCTTTCTTGCCATGCTTGAAACAATAGTGCCATCATTACTGCGCAAATCCCATCGCCATCGCTGCAACCGTCGTGTTGCCGCTAGCTATCTCCGCCTCGTGTCGCACCCCTAGATCCCTTCCCCAGCGTGCCTCGAGCTCCTCACCGCACCCAGAGCCTTGCTAGTCTTCCTCTCTCTCTCTCTTCCTCCACACCGACTATAAAAACCCCCTTTCCCGGAGTTTTTCCCCTCACCCCGGGTTGGTAAGCATCGCCTCCTCTCCTCCGCACTCTCCTCTCCATTTTCCTAGAGCCATGTTCCTCTCCGGTGACCCCCACCGCCCGCGCCGTGTGCTCTTCCTCGCCTCCGAATCATTCCCGGCCTTGACTCACTCCAGGTGCCCGCTTTCCCATTTCTCCCCACCTCGAACTCACTATGTACCCTCTTCCTCCCCGCTAACTCTTTTGCCTCCCCGAGCCCCGTTCACCCATCACCTTCGTCTTTTTCGTCTCGGTAGATCCGTCATCGCGCCACATTTCCCGTGACAACGGGCCCCGCGTTAACAACTCACGTCTTGCGTGACCCGTGGCTAGGGTAAAAAAGCTCGAGGCTTCGGTTGCTCGAGCTTGGCTCATGAGAGGCTCGGTTCGAGCTCGGCTCGAGCCGAACAAGCCGAACTCGAGCTTGAGCTTGAGCTCGCATAAGCCAGGCCGAGCTTGATAGTTCGCGAGCTGGATCGAGCTTATTCTTGTTAGGAATAGTCCCATTGGTTGTGGAGAGGGCTTGAGCATGGTTTATAAGGGTGAGGAGCACCCCTCATTGAGCTAGCTTTTTGGGGAGATGGCCCAAGAGACCTTGGCATTGCTCTGGTTGGGCTGCGACCTGTGGCGTGTCGTCTTGCGCCAGGTGAGTGGCGTGAGTCGTCGTGTGGCGATCGGGTTAACAATTGGTATCGAGTATGTAGATCTGTGGCCATGGCCATGGTTCCTCATGGGCCGGGAACGCGGTGTCGATGTCGTGCCGTCTTTGTCGCCGGCGAAACTACCGTGGGCGATCAAGGTCGAGCAATCCTTAGCGCCAGTGTCTCTGAGGCGGTGGCTCCGGCGGATGGCGGCGGTGGATGACCGCAAGAACAAGACGGCGGCGCGCAACTTCTCAAATGCTTGCGGAGGACATACTCATCAGAGGTCTCGGCAAGAAGCGGGCGAAGGAGATGCAGGATAGCCTCAAGGCGAGGTTCGTCGAAGCCGATCGTGTCAAGCGGCTCGCCTTGCAACTCTCAAGGCGAGTTTGACAAGCTATGCATGGCGGAGGGGAGCATGGGCGACTCTACCCGGCAAGATCGGCGGCATGGCGGCGAGTACGCCGATCTTGGCTCGGCAGCAGCAGCGCCGCCATGGTGAAAAGCTCCTCGACACCGATCCCCGTCGGTGTATCTGCGGTGGCGGGATCGAACAATTCTGCGATGTCGAGACGATGGCGTTCGAGGCGCTTAGCGGTGAAGCGTTAAACGAGCGTTCGTGGCGCACTCATGCTGTTTGGATCCTAGGAATTGAAATTGATTTTCGAATTATATTCTAGAAGCAGATTCAACAAGAATTCAATTACGTAGAATTTGATTGAATTCAATTTTTACATTTGGGTGAATATAGAATTCATTTAGAATCAATTTCAAAATGTTGTTTGGATGAGCGACAAGAAGACTGACCCACTTACAAAAATGCCAACATGTTGTATCAATAGGTTGTAATCACTCTAGGTAGCGATGATCATGAGAGAAGGCATCATACATTTAACAAACCAAAGCTATGGAATAATACTGTCACAGTTCATGCAAAGCCAAACATAATATTTTAAATATGTCAATATGTCAATTGTCGAGAGTACATGGTTCTCGACAAGCAATGATTACAATTTGTATAGGACAATTCAATCTTTGATGCCATGAAAAAATAAAGACCCAACAACATCCAGTCAAAATAAAATTCATCACTTCTTGAGTTGCTTGAGGCCATCTCTTCCTCCTCTCCATTGGTAGTGCCAACAAACTCTCAAACTTGCGCTCGTTAGCGTTAGGATATCATACAATTCAAGCTCAGTATCTTCATCTAGCCCTTCTATCTCATTCAATGTTGCAAGAATTTCTTTGGAGGAAGAGCCTTTTGGTCTCTCATCTTTAAAACCTTGGTGAACTTGTCAAACTTTTAACCATCATGGAAGTAAAGGAGTCACCAGAGCCTTTTTAGACTTGCGAGATGTTGAAGATAAACTAGGATCTTTAATGCTAATAGCTTCATTAGCCATTTCCTTTGAGCTATCTCGCATTGTCCTAGCAACCTCACCGGTTGCATGATCTTTTCCATATACTAGACTAATTAAATCCCAAAACAAGACAGGTCTTGTACTGTACCCACTTGCCTCCTTATTTTTACGCAAGAATGATTTAAATCACTTGCAAATCACATGGAGAGAACAAATGTAAAGATATTAGTAAGAGGACCCTAGCTTAGGTAGCTAGCTATGTCTATAGTGTTCTCTAGGAGTGTTCAAAATCTAAAAGCCCATAAATTCGGAAGAAAGCCATCAACTGCGAGAACAACGCAAGAACGGATCTACATATGTGGAAAAGTTAAAAGTTCAGTGAAAAAAAGGCGAAACTCAGCAGTTTGCTTTTGATGTAGGAATCTTTTCTAAAAAGCTCTGAACTTTTCCTAAAAATGACCGATTAAAAGCGGTTTTGGACCAATAGTGCAGATTGATCAACCACTTGCATTCACATAGGAAAGGCAAAAAGGTCATTGGAAAGGTTCAACATGCGACAACTTGGTGTTGATTGTACCTGCTTGTGCTTTCAATCTCCATGTCCTCACCTCACATAGCGGGTGAGCTAAACTAGCGGCGATGCAATATCTGAATCTCTGCACCAACTTAACTATTCATCATGATATGTTCATGTCGATGTCGATTCCTCAACGGAAAATTTTGAAGGAAAAACTAGTACAAGAGGAAGGTGGAATGTGATTTGACTCCTCAACCCCTTGGGCATGCCAATTAACAGCGGAGTTAATTAGGTTTGTTTCTTGCATGCCCACATGGAAGCATCCAAGTGACAATCTTGATGACGATAAATCAAGAACCACGACATGCATTGATGGTTGCCAAAAACTACTAATATGGCATACATATGTATTTATGTGTTGGTTCAAGTACTACTAGTTGCAGCCTACCAAGCAGTAGTCATGGAACAATAGAAGCAAGGAATAGAAAATCTACCTCAATATAAGCTTCCCAAATTAAATCCTTTGTCATGAGAGATTCTATTTTTGTTTGAGTTCCAACCAAATCCATTGGTCCCAAGCATTCCATTGATAATGGTGCGATTGCTTGTCAAAGGTCTTGTTTCTAGACATGATGTTTTCTTTTGTGATATCCACACCACATGTCTCACGGACATTTTTATGGCATTGTGTAGACATGAGATTTCCAACCATTTTGACACTTATCTCCCTTGTTATAGTGTTCCACAAAAGTATCAAGAAGTGCTTTGTCCATGTCATCATTCAAGCAACATAACCTCGGCTGACTTCTTGCTCTTCTCCATGTCCTACAACAACATATTTGAAGGTAAGAACATACAATTTTACCCACACATAGTCATACAACAACATACATACAATTTGTAAAAGTAAGAAAAAACCATACATTGAAAGTAAGTTTATTGACCACGTCTAGCTTGTAATCAACAAACATTTGGTTAGCCATAGTATCCTTAAAATTGTTCCACTCATTGGATGATTGAACATGTGTAATCATACTCATTTCACTTTGAGCTTGGCAGATTCAACAGATATCACTTCATCAACTTGATGTATGAGTAAATCATCCATATCTCTCGTCTATCAATTACAAAGTTGTGTAATATGCAACAAGCATTAATTATTCGATCTGCATGAATTTAGTACAAATGAGTTTACATGCTTACATAAATTAAAAATTGAATTTTTGCTAGATTACTATCTCAGGTATACTGATTTTGTAAGTCAAAATATGAGTTACTTCTCAAGATAGCCCACCTCATCTTCAATAACCCAAGCGTCCTCTCAATCACATTTCTGGTACAGCGAATGCATGATTGAATAGCTCTCTTGCAGTATAGATGGGTTATTCCCTTGAGCAGCCCATTCATTCAAGTGGTAGCGAGTGGATCGATATGGAGCAAGAAATCCCGGCCCATTGGTGTATCCAGCATCTACTAGGTAGTATTTACCATTCGGAACAACAAAAGCATCATCTCGTGCCATCGCATCACGCAACACACGTGAATCTGATGCCGAACCTTCCCATCCCGCTAAAACATAGACAAACTTCATCTGCCGATCACACACACCTAAAACATTGGTGTTGATCCGCTGCTTTCTATTCCTATACCTCCCTTGGTCAGCCAAAGGCACCAAAACATCAATGTGTGTACCATCTAGTGCACCAAGGCAATCTTCAAACCATTTCCACTTCAAATCCTCAGGTTGTGCGGCTGATGGGTCGGGTAGCTTAATAAAGTCATTGCATAATGCTAGAATACCACGTAGTACCTCATTGAAATAATGACTAATCGGTTCAAGTGACCACCCATATGTGCTCACAATTATCCTCATCTTTGTGCCATGGCCCACTATAAGCAAAAAGATTGCCACCTTTTCTTCTACCGACACATTTAAAGTGTCATGCATACCACACCTTTCACGTATGATGGCACATAGGTCAAAAATGACCTCTTAGTTAGGCATAAACTATCATAGCGATAAACATTTGACCCACGATCTGATTCCTTAGCATTTGCTTTCTTCTTTCAACGTCTCTCTCTACCATTTCATCACTACCAACAATATGTCTAGGTCTTCTTTTATGATACCAATGTGCAATCATAGTCATGACGGAGAAAACAAACATTGCAGCTACTCTCTTTCTTTTCTTCCCTACGTTTGAACCTCATTTCAACCTCGGTTGTGTTAACAAAATGCACATTGTTGTTGGGCATCTACGATACATGATTAGGAAAATGCTTTAGTATGAAGAAATAAAGGCCTGAGACCAGCAGATTGTAAAATCATAGCCAATGTTTTAGGCGGTACCATCACAAGTAGCCAATGTTACAACGAGTAGCCAATGTTACAAGCTGTACCATCACAAATTTTATATGCAGCATTCAAATGGCATTACCTATAGCATTTCATATAATAAACAATTACATAACCAACATACTGCAGATGATGTTTTCTTTATGCATGTACATCAATTTATCTGATTTGTTTGCTTGCAAGCATCGTGTGCAATGTATATAAAAAACAGATCATGGGCCATCTTCAAAATAATTTGGCTACATTGCTCACATTTAAAGAACTAACATGGATCTTGCATGATAACATGTGATGTGAGGATTTGATTAATTAGGTCTTAACTACAGGTATTGGGTGGATCGGAGCCAGATCACACGAGCTAGAGGCGGGATACAACAAGAGTTGGGGCAGAGGGCTATAAGGCCCATAACATTGAAGCTAACAATCAGGGTAGTAATACAGTACAGAGCAGGACAAAATACTTCGGCCGTATGACAGGAGGCCTGCTATCTTCTTCAAGAGGTTTTGGCAGTGTTTCCTTTTTTGGCAGAAGTGCTCTGGCCCCTGCTCCTCCAGTTAACAATTCAACTAAATCACCTGTTACTGCAACTGACGAGAGCAATGCAGTCAAAATAGATGTGCAGCCTGCATCTGCACTAGCAACGATCAAATCTGCTACAGCTGGAGAAACAAGAAATTCGTGGACTAATTTTCATCGACCTGTGAGTAACAAGGGCATTACTATTTTATTGTAAACTGTTATGATTAGAACATGTGGCATAAATCGTTCCATTTCACCTGAGGCTACGAATGAACAAGGCACATGGCAAATGTGGAGCACACCATTGGTTCAGGACAGTTTAGGTCTACGAGGTCCTGAGACACAGTGGCTTCTACCAAACATGAACCGATTTAACCATGGTGTCAGCCATTTGAATGGTGGAACACGGAGCCACCTGGGTGCTGGTTTGAATGACAATGATTTATGGCTGCAGAATGCACCCTTCCAGCAATTGCCACTTGATACAGGGAGTCTTTTTGTTTCACATGACGTTTCAGAAAATGCTATACACAACAACTTGAGGTTTGGATCTCCAAACAAATCAGCTCGTGCACACCCCTTTGGACCACCTGGTCATTCTTGGTCCAAGTAAGTCTTTTCTGATGTTCTCTTTTTTACTTTCTCTAATTTTTCCATAGAAAAGATGCCTTTCATCCTTACCAATTATTTGACACTCTTAACTTGGCATAGAAACTTGGTCGTAACTCATTGTCACCCTCCCGAGATGTTGCCAGTGATTGTTTTGCATGTGACTATGTGAGCCTAATTGTCATTCATGCGGTCCAATTCTCTACTGACTAAAGCTTCATGTAGTGTCAATACATATAAGCGCCAAAGCACAGACAAATTCATATGATATTCTTGCTGTCTTACATGCTCATATACATGAATTTGTCTGTACAAGCTACATGTGCGCATGTATAACTATTGTAGTCCATTATTAGTTTTCAACCAGAACTTTTTTTCTTGATACCATCGAAGAAACCGATTTTTTTTTGTGAACAAATTAGCCATCTCGCATCTTTCACGCCCAAAAATACAACACAAAGTTCGATTCAGCACAAAAAAATAATCACTAGATCCATCATAAAAAATTCACGGTTTCTATCGAAGCATGCTTAGCGGCGCATTACGAGATCGATAAATTTAGGTAACCAAATTAACACGAACAAAAGATCGCGAAAGTTACCTCGAGTTGTGCCTCGATCTCGGTTTAACTCGGAGACTTTATTCTGCGACATTGGAAACCAAGAAGCGTCTTGTATTGGAGACCTTAGGCTAGCAAACGCGTCGCGCTGAGAGCAGAAGTCGCCATTGCCTACTGAGAGGCCGAGGGTCACGGCTGCCCGGGAGAGTGTGGGCCACCTTTGCCCGAGAGTGTGGGCCACCTTTGCCGAGAGAGTGAGGCGGAGGAGGCGATGGAGGCGGTACTAAAACCCTAGCGCCATGGCGGCGAGGAGGCGAGGCCGTGTCGGGCGAGACCGCCGGAGAAGATGGATGGAGGCGAGAATCGGTTTCTATTTTTAAGCCCGAGAATCTATCGTGGGCGTACATTAGATTCAGTTGTGGAAAGGTTTGGAATCACGGTTTCTAATTCAAGGCAGGCCAAACCGATGGGCACGAAAATGATTCAATTCGCCCAATTCCACGGATCCAAGCGGGCTGTTATGGTATTTAGCGTCGACGATGCTTGCAAATAGACTTTTGACTTGATAATAAGAAAAGATACACAACTAGCCCATCAATTCTCGTTCATCCAACCAGACAAAAAACTGGCTCATGTCATCCACCTAACCAAACAACTACCTAAATGGCTCCATTCCATCCAAACTGGATAACCATATCTCATCTAACCTCATCTAGACAATCAAACGCACCTTAAAGCTCACAGTCACAGTCTAGCTAACCGAGACACCCCAATAGCGCAAGTGACTTAGGGATGCCAATCAGACCCGCGGGTTTGGATACCCGTGGGTTTTGCACCCGGTCGGGTCGGGTTCGGATTTTAATTTTTACCCACGGGTTCTTCGAGTCGGGTATCCGAGATGTGTTCGGGTTTTAATTTTTACCCGCGGGTTTGGGGTCGGGTTCCAGGTACCTACCAGGTTCGGCTTGGGTTTTTTTGTTCAGGTTTCTTGTCGGGTTGGGTTTGCAAAGCCCATACCCGACCCGATCTATTGCCACCCGTACTACACAAACCTGTTGGTACCCGTCGGGTTCGGGTATAGTTTTTTACCTAATAAAGTTTTCAGATTCGGATCAAAATTTTCAATTCAGATTTTCTGTCGAGTCAGATTTTGTAAAACCCACACTCGATCCGACCTATTATCATCTCTAAGCGACTACGCTCCCCTCCAAGGGGACGAGCCCTCGAGCCACGCCACCCCTCTGCGGCCATGGATTCCGGCATAGGAACCTCAGGTCAGACCCCTGGCCTACTTGTTTCCACTACTCACGAGGTCACGTCGTCACGGTCGTTTGTGGCACCGGTGCAGGTGAGATGTTCGATGAAAATGCCTCCTGAGATGCCGAGATGTGACCTTTGACCGCAGGTCGCGAGCCGCAACGGCGGTCACGGGCGGACGTCACCTCGGGCATCCTCGGCGTCGTGGTCGGCCGCCTCCCCTGCGTCGTGGACCGCGCCAGGCTGCGATATGCGTGCCACTATCCTCCACCGTTCGCCGCCGCCGCTCCCGCTGCTCGTGCTTTCCAACTTGACGTTCTCCGGCTTCTCCCCCGACGGAGCAATGACGTCCACACGCCGCATCCCGCTGCCCGGGGAGGTGGTGGCTCACCATGTCCATTGCGTCGGCTCCTTCAAAGGACGGCTCGCCGCCGTGCGGCCAAACAAGGGTCTCTACTATGGTGACGTTAAGTGCTTCTTGATCAATGCATTCTCCCAGGATTTTGTCTGTCTCCCACCTCCTTCCTCAGCCACCCATTTCGTTGATGCCTACAGCAGGTCTCTCCCCATCATCAATGGCTCCGGTGTGGTGGACTGTACGATCCATGCCGCACAGTACATGATGTCGTTTTGCAAGGTGGTCTTATCCTCTTCACCTGACGCTGGCTCCGAGTGGGCTGTGACTGCCTTCTCTGTGCAAAAGAACTGAAATACCCCAAAAATTTTAAAAATGAGTTTATTTAAATTTATTGGATTTATTTGAAATTTTGCCGGAATTTTCCTGAATTTCTTTAAGCCATTTTTGAGCCCTTACCCTTTTTGGCAATCCCTCAAAAATCCGCCTTCTCTTTTTGGAAACCCGTTTTCCCCCTCCTCTCTTTTCTCTGCGTGGGCCGCCTCCTGGCCTCTGCCCATTCTCCCGCGCGACGCTAGCCCGCCTTGCTTGGCCATTTTTCCCACGTGCTCGGCTAGACACGCTAGCCTAGCTTGCCCGCGTTCTTGTAGCCACGTAATCACCCACAGATGTTGTCTTCTCCATTAAGACGCCTTTCACTTGCCGCCGAGCAATAGTGCCATCATTACTGCTTGCAAGAATCCCATCGCCGCTGCAACCGTCGTGTTGCCGCTAGCTATCTCCGCCTCGTGTCGCACCCCTAGATCCCTTCCCCAGCGTGCCTCGAGCTCCTCACCGCACCCAGAGCCTTGCTAGTCTTCCTCTCTCTCTCTCTTCCTCCACAGACTATAAAACCCCTTTCCGGAGTTTTTCCCCTCACCCCGAGTTGGTAAGCATCGCCTCCTCTCCTCGCACTCTCCTCTCCATTTTCCTAGAGCCATGTTCCTCTCCGGTGACCCCCACCGCCCGCGCCGTGTGCTCTTCCTCGCCTCCGAATCATTCCCCGACGCCAGCTCACTCCCGTGCCCCGCTTTCCCATTTCTCCCCACCCTCGAACTCACTATGTACCCCTCTTCCTCCCCCACTAACTCTTTTGCCTCCCCGAGCCCCCGTTCACCCGCATCACCTTCGTCTTTTCGTCTCCGGCCGATCCCGTCGCCGCGCCACATTTCCCCGCTGACAACGGGCCCCACGCGTTAGCAACTCACCCGTGCCGCTGACCCGTGGCTAGGGCTGTAAAAAAAGCTCGAGGCTTGCGAGCTGCTCGAGCTTGGCTCGCGAGAGGCTCGGTTCGAGCTCGGCTCGAGCTTCGAACGAGCCGAACTCGAGCTTGAGCTTGAGCTCGCAAGCTTAACTGAGCCGAGCTTGAATAGTTCGCGAGCCTGGATCGAGCTTGTTACTGTTAGGAATAGTCCCACATTGGTTGTGGAGAGGGCTTGAGCATGGTTTATAAGGGTGAGGGAGCACCCCCTCATTGAGCTAGCTTTTTGGGGGGAGATGGCCCAAGAGACCTTGGCCCGCTGCTCTGGTTGGGCTGCGACCTGCAATGGCGTGTGCGTCTTGTATTTGGTGGCGTGAGTGCGTCGTGTGGCGTCAGGTTAACAATTGGTATCGAGTCAGAAGATCCTGTGGCCATGGCCATGGTTCCTCATGGAGCCGGGAGCACGTGTCGATGTCGCATGCCGGTCTTTGTCGCCGGCGAGCTACACCGCGTGGGCGATCAAGGTCGAGGCAATCCTTGACGCCCAGGGTCTCTGGGAGGCGGTGGCTCCGGCGGATGGCGCGGCGGTGGATGACCGCAAGAACAAGACGGCGAGGGCGCAACTTCTCCAAGCGCTGCCGGAGGACATACTCATGCAGGTCTCGACGAAGCCGACGGCGAAGGAGGTCTGGGATAGCCTCAAGACGAGGTTCGTCGGAGCCGATCGTGTCAAGGCGGCTCGCCTTGCAACTCTCAAGGGCGAGTTTGACAAGCTATGCATGGCGGAGGGGGAGCCGCTGGACGACTACGCCGGCAAGATCAGCGGCATGGCGGCGAGGTACGCCAGTCTTGGCTCGACGCTCGACGACGCCGCCATGGTGAAGAAGCTCCTCGACACCGTCCCGATCGGTCAGATCTGCGGTGGCGGGATCGAACAATTCTGCGATGTCGAGGCGATGGCGTTCGAGGCGCTTGGCGGTGAAGGCGTTGACGAAGCGTTCGGCGGCGCACTCATGCGGCGGCGAACAGCGCGATGAATGACTCTGCTCACGGCGGCCGAGTGGCGAGCTCGCGAAATCCAAGTCGTCGATCGAAGTGCTTCAACTGTGGCGTTCGTGGCCATTTTGCTAGGGATTATGCATGGCGAGGAAGGAAGAAGCGCTCCTTGCGACGACGGATGATGAACAAGCGTTACTCAAGTTTGTCTAGGAGCTAAAATAATGTAAGTCAAGATTAGGGGAGGCATTGTTGGAAATAATCTTGACTTAGCAAATATGTTAGTCTTTGCATGTGTCTAGTTTTGGTTAGTGCCATGTAGTTAGCATGTGCATGTATGTCATGTACGTGTAGAGAAGTGCATCTGTGCATGTTAGCTTGTTAGCTTTGTGCTAGATAGTAGGCGGCGTTCGCGTGCGTGCGCTAATGGCCGGTCGAGAGGGAATCATGCATGAAATGAAGTGCGGCAAGTGGTGAGCTGCATGCGAGTTAGTTAGACACGTCGGCGTGGTGAAGGTCAGTCACAGAGACCGTTTCATAGAAGCGTCACGTGCAGCGAGGAGTTAGTGGCTCGCAAGTGGTGGAAGCGATGCAAGTGTCGCATGAGACCCGCAAGATGGTTGCTCCCATATGCATGTAAGCGAGGCTATATTAGCCGTGGTGTATCCAATTATTTGGAATGGTGTGTGTGTTGCATCTAATAGAAAAGAAGCGGCGTTTAGGCGGCTGCAAGGTGTTTGTCGCCAACTTGTGTCTAGCTCTCAGCATCGTCTTCTACCTCTCGCTCTCTTCTGTTCTTCATTTTCTAAGCGTTTGGCGCTTGGACATTCAACAATTGGTATCGAGCCTGTGGCCCTGTGTGATTCCTAGATAATCTCGGCCCAATGTGTGAGGGGGAGATTGTTAGGAATAGTCCCACATTGGTTGTGGAGAGGGCTTGAGCATGGTTTATAAGGGTGAGGGAGCACCCCCTCATTGAGCTAGCTTTTTGGGGGGAGATGGCCCAAGAGACCTTGGCCCGCTGCTCTGGTTGGGCCTGCGACACAGCGGCGTGTGCGTGCGCGCAGCTGGTGGCGTGAGTGCGTCGTGTGGCGATCAGGTTAACAGTTACCGAGCCCATATGTGTGCAAGCGTGCAATCAAGCGATCTGGACCATCCAATCTATATCCAATGTTGACTGCTATTTTACGTTTAAACCCTCCCACCTCACCCTTCATCTCTTCTCTGAAATTTCTTTGAACACCCTCTCTCTCGCGGCGTTGGATATAGATTGGGTGCTCCAGATCACTTGATTGCACGCTTGCACATATATAAGTGATTGCACAGGATATGTCCAATATATATATATATATATATATATATATATATATATATATATATATATATATATATATATAAGTGTATCTTCTACGCTGTAGAATGTGTTTTTTTCCTTTTTGTGCAGCCATTAGCCTTTTTTTCCGGAAGCACACATCTGGATTTGCAGGGGGTTGACATCAGAAATTGTGAAGGTGTGCATACTCTTGAATTGCTTCTAATATACAAATATTTTCATCACTGTTCACATTTTCAACTGAGTTGTCTATCGTTGTGTTCTGGTGATGATATATATATATTTTTTGACCTTATGGAATCTGCATTTGCTTATAAATGCTGTGGACAGTTCTGCTACGGCACCTCGATTCTCCTTTTCACATTCCTATCTTAATGGAGAACTAGTTCATCTCTGGCTGCTTTCCATAGATGCATGGACATTCTGTTAATGCATTCTTGACTAATAGTTTAACTGTGATTTAAGAGCCATTGCATGTGTTTTGTTCTGAACTTCTGAATGCACCCCTCGAGGTGATCTCAAAGAATACCCCTGTTTTTTGCGGTTGGTGGGAAGAAATTCTTTTATGAACTATGGTCATGTTCCTTGTGGTTAGGTCACTGAATCCGTCCACTCTGTTTGCTGTACGTATTTTCTCGTAGAGGCGGAGGCAGCTCCTGGACAGGGCGGGCACATGTCCAGGCTAACTGGCGCCCTATAGCGAGCACTCCGCCCACCGCTGGCACCATGGAAGCTGCTAGTTCTAGCCTCCTCTCGGGCAAGTTCTTGCTGATAGTTGACGTTGCGAGTGGCTATAGTTAAGCTTGCCTAAGCTCCCAAAATTTCTTAGCTTCGCCACTATTTTCTTCTTTACATAAACTTGTCAATTTAGCATCGAATAGTCTGATTGTCTCATTATCTATGTTACGAATAGCACTTGTATTCATCATAAGACCAATGGATCAGTATATATACTTGTACATGAGGGTACAAAAGGAAAGTTTATATAAGATAATATCTATACAAGGCTAGCAAACTCTATACAGGGCAACTAGCAATCTCTATATAAGGCAATAAGGATACTGTGTAATACTCCTCCTTCTCAAACTCATGGTAGATTAACAACACTGAGATTTGAGAGATAAATGCTATGATGAGCTCTAGACTGTGTCTTCGTGAAGAAATGTGCTAACTGAAGCTCGAAAGGCACATATTGAAGGGCCACAACTTGATCTTGTACTTATGACCACATGTAGGAAGCTCATGCTTCATTGGAATAGCAACTGTACTATTAGATAAAAGAGGAGTCGGTGTAGAAATAGAAACACCAAAATCCTCAAGTAAACACCGTAGCTAAGTAACCTCTGCTGTCAAAGGAGCTATAACTCGCAACTCAGCCTTAGTACTCGAACGAGAAACTGATGTCTGCTTCTTAGTCTTCCAAGCAATGAGATAACCACAAAAAACACAGTAAGCAGAAAGAGACCGACAATTAGAGTGATCACTAGCCTAGGTAGCATCAGAGTATATCTGGAGCTGTAAACATCTAGAGTGTGGAAAGAAAGGATGGCGAGAGGTAGTTTCACGAAGATATCGCAGAACATGAAGAAGATGACTATAGTGGAGCTGAGTGGGAGCAAAAACGAATTGACTCAAGATATGAACTGAATACGAAATATCAGGATGAATGACACCAAGATAAACAAGGTTCCCAATAAGATGATGATAGTGAGTAGAATCCTCAGAAGGTTCATCATCAATAGATCGAAGGTGAACATTGAAATCTATGGGGGAGTCGGCTATGCACTAGTTAGTAAGGGAAGCATGATTAAGAAGATCTTGAATATACTTCTCTTGAGATAAAAAGAAGCCCTCAGAGGTAGAACAAACTTCAATCCCAAGAAAGTAACGGAGAGGACCAATACAGACATGAGAAACTGCTCACTGAGATGTGCCTTCACAAAGGCAATATACTGAGAATCATCTCTTGTAATTATCATGTTATCAACATATAGAAGAAGAGTTTGACCATGAGGCGAAGTGTGAACAAGGCGCATAGGATCATGAGCACTAGCAGAAAAGCCAGCCGCAGTGACCACAGAAGAAAAATGCTCAAACCAAGCACAAGGAGCTTGCTTAAACCCATAAAGAAGCGCAAAGTTGACAAACCATGCCCTTAGGAACAAAATACCCCAATGGTGGCTGCAGATAGACCTCCTCACATAGCTCACTATTAAGAAAAGTATTTTTAACATCAAGCTAAGAAATGGACCAATTACGAATAGAGGCCACAACAAGAAGAGTGTGAACAGTGGTCATGTGAGCCACAGGAGCAAAAGTCTCATCATAATCACGACCATACTCTTGCTAAAAATCACGTACCACAAGATGAGCCTTGTAGCACTCAAGAGAACCATTAGAGCGAGTCTTAACCTTGTAGACCCACTTGCATGTAATAGGACGGACATGTGGAGGAATGGGCACAAGATCGCATGTGCCAGTGCACTCAAGGGCAACAAACTTCTCTGCCATTGCATGCTGCTATTCCTGATGAATAACAACATCATGGTAAGAAATTAGCTCAGCAGGAATTGCACCAACAAAGTCGAGGAACTCAGGAGACCGAATAGACTGACGATCAAGAAGAGCGTAGTGACGAGGCATTGAAGAAGGTGATTCAGCAGGAGAAGATGCACATCAAAAGAAGATAATACACCAGAATAATCCTAAACTCACGGACGGCGAGGATAGTATAGAGGATAAGAAGGAATAATGTCAGAAGAAACATCTGAAGGAGGCACCAGAGGTGAAGACTCCTATGGAGATGCCGGCAAAGAAGGAGACGCTAACCATGGAAAAGGAAAAAGTGGCAATTGGAATATCAAAAAAAGTTAAAAAGAATGTAGCTTGATAAGAGATGTTGGAGTGGAAGAAGGATGAGAATAGAATAGACGGGACTCATCAAAAGTAATATATCAAAACATTCACATTCGTAGGCCAACAGGATTCCAACAATGATATCCCTTATATTCAGCACTATAGCCCAGAAAAACGCACTCAATAGACTGAGCGGTCAGCTTGGTGCATTCATGAGGTGCAAGAAGGACATAGCATACACACACACCCAGGAGGCATACGACAAAGACGCTCCACTATAATTCCACCTTGAAGAGCAGAAGAAGGTTGAATATTAATCAAGTATAGGGTTGGGCGTTCGGTTAAACCGAAAAAATCGGTTTCGGTTTTCGGTTTTTTAGACAATTCGGTTATTTCAAAAACGAAACCGAAATATGTTTGAAATTTCAGGAAACCGACATTTCGGTTAACCGATAATTCGGTTTCGGTTTTAACCAAAATAACCGAAGTTTGATTGTCAGGACAGAAGCGTACCATGAGTTGATCAACAACTAAACTACTGCACAAGTTCTGAATCTAATAAAACTGAATAATAACAATGACGGCGAGGCCTCGTAAACCATTACATGTAATGCTAAAAACACGGCAACAAAGCAACAATCTACCGCAATATCAACTACCCCATCACCAATCGCACAGATCTAAGAACCATTCTCTAGAAGATGATGAAGGTCTTTGGCAAATAGTTAAGAAGAAATATACAAAAGATAGTAGTATATATCAACCATCTCTGGATCGGAGTCGGAGAATCGGTGGATGCCATCAGCACATGCGCGATGCTACACTGCTGCTGCCGCCACAGAGAAATCCACACCAACAAATCAAACCATGCATTCGCCACCATAGATAGCACTTAGCAGTAGTAGTACAAAAATTACAAATAGCAATCGGTAGGTAATAATAGTAATCGGAGGGCGGTGGCAGCGATGGGAGGCCGGGAGGCCGAACTGGAGTGGGAAGGAGGGCAGCCAGGCCGGGGCGCCCGCCGCTGGAGTGCAGTGGGGATTGGGAAGGAGGCGGAGGGGAGGCGTCGGATCAAGGGACGGGAGGGCACTTGGGGTGGAGCTGGAGGCCGGAAGTGCTGAAGGGAGGCGCCTGCGCGCCGGTGCTGGAGGTGAGTGCTGAGCCAAGGGAGCGGGAGGCGCCGCACGCCTTTGGAGTTGGAGGCCGAGGCTGAGGATCTTGGGATTCGGGAGCCCTAGGGTGTGACCGTGTGAGGGAGGGAGTGAGGCGCCGCCTGGAGGGATTCGGGAGCCCTAGGGACGGGAGGGTTTGAGGGAGGGAGTGAGGGGAAATGGGGATTTAGCACCAGCCGAGACTCCAGACTCGAGACTGAGGAATGAGGATCTGATCATACTCATCTTGCTAGACCAGGTTAGTTCGGTTAGCAAAGCTAAAAAAAAACGAAAAAAATTCGGTTATTTGGATAGATATGAGAATCAACAACGAATAATTCGGTTTGAGTTTGTCGGTTTGGTTCAGTTTATTAAACCGGTTTTTGGTTTTGGTTTATTTGCCCCCTAATCAAGTACATGGCGGTGGAAACAATCTCAGTCTAGAAATGAAGTGAAATAGCGGAGGCAAGTAAAAGAGCTCGAGCTGTCTCAAGAAGATAATGATGCTTGTGCTCAGTCACACCATTCTGAGTATAAGCATCAGGATAGAAAAATTGAGAAAGAGTGCCTTGCTTAGAAAGAAAAGTACGAAGTGCTCCTTATAGATACTCTTCTGCTGAGTTAGCATGAAGAACATGAATAGGAGAATCAAATTAAGTACAGATTATAGTGGCAAAATTCTTATAGATGGACAAAGCCTTGCTACAAGAAGACACAAAATATACTAGGTGTGACAAGAAAAATCATCTATAAAAAAATAATATTTATGACCTTTTTTTGAAATAAAAGGAGCTGAACCCCAAACATTAGAATGAACAAGATTAAAAGGATGCTATAACACAGACTCACTGAAAGGATAGAGAGTTGTATCCACTTACTAATGTTACAACCTACACAATCTAAAGAGGTTTGATCAGACACAGATCCTAAAAGGCCACGACAAACTAAAGAAAACAAACATGAACTACAAAGATGTCCTAAACAGTGATGCCACTTAGTAAACAATCCGATAGAAGATGCAACAGAGGCGAAGCAGTGGAGGAGACTAAGAGACTAGCAGGGACAGCGAAAGAAAGATTAAGCCAATCAAGCTCCTAGAGATGCTAAGTCATATCAGCAAGGGCCAATACCAACTAGAGACCCTGTGCGATGATTCTAAATACAACAAGAGAACACGATAACCATAATCAGTGAGTTGGCTAGCGGATATGAGCTGCATAGACAGTTTGGGAATATGAGAAATAATAGGAACATGAAAAGAGGAAGACAATAGAGTGCGTCGTCTTGCAACAGAAAGAGAAATACCATCTGCGGTTTGCATAGTTATGGGAACAACAAGAGGACTAATGGAATTGAACTCTTGGGATCAGATATCATATGAAAAGAGGCTTCAGAGTGAAGAATCTATGGTGTGATACCTTGATGAGGAGGAAGGTGGTCTCTCACTAGAAGATTGAGTAGTAGAACCATCAGAACATGTTAGTGTAGAGGCAGCCATGTGATGTAGCAACGTAATAATCTCCTGAGTGGAGTTAGAACCAGCAGAGGTTTCTGCTGAGTAGAGTCACCCAAGAGTCCAGTGCCCTTAGAAGGGCATCGATCTTGATGAGTAAGATCCTTCTTCTTTCGGTAATAGAACTGCTTCACATGTTTGTTCTTGTCGCAGTAGATGCAATGAAGCCCTCCACCCCCAGTAACATCCACTAGAGTAGGCGCCATTGATGGGGTAGTATGAGGCACCACTAAGACTAAAGGAGACACTAGTAGACCCGTACCACGTAGGCAAGTCTCCTTAGTACAAATAGCTATAAGGGTCTCCAACAGGGTCACATGTGGGTGATGAGCAAGCAACTAGGCACAAATATGCTCAAATTTAGCCCCAAGACGTGTCAAGAATTCATAGATACGATGAAGCTCTAGATGAGAGAGCCGACGCTGATAGCACTAACAAGATATGGATTGATCAAGATACAATAATCTGAATATGAAAAGACTCTATAACATCATCATGATCATCGTACACCTTTTATCGAATAGCATCATCATCCTTCTTGAGAATAACAGTGTAGTAGGGGAGCAGGATGAGGTGGACAAGATAATTCGCTAGTGAAAAACTCCCAAAGACACTGACCTCGCATGTGAAGGCACATATTTAGAACCTAGTCTCGATAATTGAGGCCATCAAAGAGGCACATATTTTGTGGATTCTGACTCAGATTCTGCGAGTTCCGTCTCCCCACGAGTCATCGCAGGCACAAGGGTTTCCGCCGTCGTCCCTAGGCCCCTCCACCACCCTCATCCGCTCATCCGTCACCGACATCGATCAACAATCAGCACAAACAATCAGGATTACCGAACGACCAGATTCTCTAGTCAGCAGATTCTTTAGACAACTGCTTCTCCAAACATCTAATTACAATCTAGAATCTGCACAATCAGAAGCTGTCCTGAAGGGGGCCTAATACTACATGACAGTTGACACAAAGTTAACGATCGAATCAGGTTCATAACATATTATCGTATGCTCACTACAGGAATCGACACTTTTTTTGGCCCACTTTTTTTTGTCGGCCAAAAATAGGCCGACGTAAATAATGAATAATTTTGTTGGTCCGATTGGAACTAACGAAATTACATATATTTTTTTGGTATCCGTGACAAGGCCGATGAAAATATATGAGTCATCACGCCCAGGGTTTTCAAAATTTTTGTGGACTATTTTTGTCGGTCCAGGTCGACAAAAACAAAACACGTGGCAAGGCTCATATATTTTCGTCGGTCAGAGCCAACGAAAATAGGACACGTGTCGGGGCCAGCTATTTTTGTCAGCCTGGATCGACGAAAATAAGACACGTGGCGAGCCAGATATTTTCATCAGCTTGGATCGATGAAAATCGGACATGTGGCGATGACTTTCTATTTTCATCAGCCTGGGCAGACGAAAATGCTTCGGAGGCACCCAAAAGTCCCAGTTGGTCCGCACAGTACCCCCGCGCCCGCGCCCGATCGAGTACCTCCACGCCTTCGCAGCCCAGCACCTTCACCGCCTCCCGCTTGCATCCACCTCGCCTCGCCTCCGCCTTCGGTCCAGCCAAGCCACCGCATTACCGCCGCCATGCGCCCTCCACGCCATCGCCTGTCGGTGAAGTTCGATATCTTGGTACACGTAGAAATTTGTAATATGTTTAGTGAATTTGATTGCTAAAAAATATGCCCTAGCATCGTTAATGTTAATTGTGCTCAATGTTAGTATATGGTAGATAATTAATTCATATTTTCGGTGTTACTAGTATATGCCCTAGCATCGTTAATGTTAATTTTCAGTGTTACTAGTATATGCTCAATGTTAGTATATGGTAGATAATTAATTCATATTTTCGGTGTTACTAGTATATGCTCAATGTTAGTAATGTTAATTGTGCTCAATGTTAGTATATGCCCTAGCATCATGAATGTTAATTTTAATCGTTAATGTGAGTAGAAATTAACCTAACAACATTACCATTTTATATATGTTACTGCTTTGCTATATGTTGTAATCTCGCTGAATGATGTCTTACTTTATGTTGTAATCATATAGATATACGTCACTCCACAAATGAAGAACCCACTGCACATTATTGATAAACTGTTGCATTTGAAGCCACCGAATGAAGCGCCAAATTTACTCATCACTTGCTTGCCCTCGCATGTCCACTCATTTAAACTGTACTAAAAATATTAGTTAAGCTAATTAGGAAGACAAAAAGCAATGCTTGAGAGAACTGAAAATATTGTCTAGCCGATCGATCGAGTCTAAGAACTGGAAACATTAATAGTGGTAATTTTTATAAACTTTTGGATACATCATACAGGGGCCGCCACCGCCTCCTGAAGCTAGAGGCGATATTGGTAGTAATTCAGGGTCACTATCAGTTAGTCAATATTTCAACTCAGGCGACGATGTGGGTAGCGGTCACGACTTCCACACTTCACCAAGTTAAATTTGAATTTGTGAGGTAAATCTGTGGCATGTGTGTTATTTGTGTATTTATTCAATTCCATACCTACATCTAAAGTTGATTGTTACTTCATAAATGCTTGCGTTAATACTCCCTGGCAATTGCTATTTGATAGCTTACTACTTAACCATTGGATTCCTAACAGGTTGAACACTTCAACCAGCTATATCTTTTATTGTAACAAAGAAAAAACTTGAAAAGGATTATTAATAAATTAATTGTTGTCAAGAGGAGAATGTGTACTAAAAATGTTAAATGGAAAGCTGGGTGCGTACTGAGACTAATGACATTTACTCCATTTAGTTACTAATTTTCAGCTTTCATTCATATTTTTGTTGAGTATAATTTTCGTCGCACCTTGTACATCAGAAATTCATAACACATTTGTAAGTCACAGGGGTCCAATTCCAGTGAGGAATTGAGGATGTATGTGTCCTACTTGGCAAATCCTTAGAAAATAATGATAAGTGGATTTATCTAATATAGATTAGTCGTATGTAGAAACGAACATTTAACTAACTTCTTTTCTTGAGTTTGATGCCATGTTCTTTTGCTATAATTTCTAAATCAACACTCTATATTTCCAAGTGGTTTCGATTTTTTGAACCCTTGTTATGACTTTGTCCTGACATTAATTTAGATGCCCTGCCTGTGCTGTAAATGTTTCACTCAGTTTTTCTTCCTAGTTGCCGTGTAATGCTCTCATGTTTTTGCATTTGTCAGTGTTCTGCATTAGTTCTTTTACCATGCTTGATTATTTTGCTGGTTGCAGGAGTTGATGCCCAAAATATTGTGGACTGGTTCCTTTGTCAGATACTAGCACAACAATGTTGAAGTACATTGAGCTCCAATAATGGTGGTTGTGTTCCAGATATGCAGATGTACATGTGCCCTAAGCTGGTCAGGCAACTAAGTTTTTGATGCTTCACTATTGTTGTGTGATGTGGATTTGTAAGATGAATGTCTGCAATGAATTTGTGATGGAGACTCTATGGTTGTTAGAATTTTCTACAATTTTTGTGAAATTTTTCTCTGAATTATATGCATTGCAGTGAATTTCTGTGAATTTTCTGGTATTTTTATAATTTTTTGTATTTTGTTTTAAATTTACAAAAGTATTTTCGTCGGTCTTGTCCGACAAAAATACCTATCAAGGTCGCCATGTGACATGTCTTGGCTGCTGACGTGGCAAGGCCGACGAAAATAGCCCTGCCATGTCAGCAGGCGTAGGTCAGGCTGGTTGACAGCCAGTATTTTCATTAGCTATCTCGACCAATGAAAATATGGATATTTTCGTCAACTTACTTTCGTTGGCTTATTTTCGTCGGTTTGCCGACGAAAACATCTATTTTTGTCAGTTTTACCCTTATTTTCGTTGGTTTCCGGCCGACGAAAATAATGTCGATTCCAGTAGTGGCTATTTTCTGTGGTTGGATCTAACTTGAAAGAGTTGATCTCTGCCATCCGATCTGGCATAACATAAGTCAGCGAGGCAACAGTTAAATAGTAAGGTTGCAACAAACCCTCACTCCTATACAATAAATACGGCAAATTCGTAAATCGATACAACAATCATGGATTCCTAGGTGCAACAAATATACATCATATCTCTACTACAACAATAATATACCTTTGTGCAACAAATCAAACCACGATTGTTCACAAACACCTCTTGTGACAATGTTTGAGAAGAGATGCTGCAACAAAAAGTTACACTTGCGCAAACAAATAAAAACACAATTACAACAAATACCTATAGTGGCAATATTTAAAGAAATTGCATTACAACAAAGTGTAACAGTTCATACAACAATCAATAAATAAGTCTGCAACAATTTGAGAAAATGTCTGGACTTTAATTTGCTTTTGGTTGCTCTGGACGTCAAGAGGGTAGCAATTCCATAGAATAAAGTCAATTTGGTGCGACGCTCACCTTTGACACCCGCAATCCGTCGAGCAGGTTGTCGTTACGTAAGAACCTGCATTAATGGATGCTACCAAGTATGTGAGCTTTATCCTTACCCATTGGAACAAGCCAATAGAAAGATAAGCATAGTTAAGAATGAGTCCAATAAAGTCCGATAAAAAAACTAGCCCAAGCCTAACTTGAACTATTTCGATAGCCTACCTTACCCTTGTTGTGTGAGATGTCTGTCACATCCCATCCCATTCGACCAGCCAGGGCCATCAAGAAAACAACGAAGTTAAAGATAAGCACAATATTGGAATAACAGGAAGACGAAGTATATATAGTCTATCTTACTGTTATGGGTTGTTTGTTGGTCTCGATTTTTCATTGAGATTGATAACCCTTGACTAGTGAAGGTGACTCTCACAATCTAGACTACCGACTGAAACATGATCGATGCTAAGTAATTGCTGAACCAACTCCGAATTGTTATCAACCATGCCAAAACCTGATTGATCTGATCACGAAGATCAATTCTTGCAAGCAACCAAAGAATAAGCAAGAACAAGGCAATAAAATTGAAGTATCGATGTGGGGTTTTAAAGTATTGTATTAATATTGATCTAGCCGAACAAGAGAATACCAAATAGTTTCATTAAGGAAAACTACGACTAAACAAAACTCGAGTCTCATGAGGGAGCTCGGCGAACTTAAATAAGCATCCAATGGAGGTGCGACCAGAAGGTAGACACTGACACGAACTCCTCCAAGGCCTTCCTATTACATGGGCCAAAGCGTAACTTGCAAAAGTGGCATAGCACTCTCTTTGATGATTGTGATATGTAGATAACGAACTTTAAGGTGAGGCCATAAACATTGGAAAAGTCTTGTCGTAAGCTTTCGATCAAGTACTCGCACACCTCTAACAGACTCCGTATATGAAAGTTATGATTATTTTAATTCAAGGTTATCAAGCTGATTCAAAACTGGACTGTATTGAAGTAGGATATGCCTGGACTTGTTGCGGTAGTAGAGCTGCTCCCCTCACCATGGTTCCTATGTAGAATAATATTGCATAACTTAGGTAGAAATCAATTCTTAATGAGAAAATTATGAACTCTTAGAAACGAGCTCACCTGATAGTTCAATTGTCGTGCACGTGCTTTTGTCATAGATCCTTATCTAGCATGTTCTGAAGGAATGTTATATTGTATCAATGAAATGATGTCCTCGTCACTTACCATTGTTTGGAAGGTTTTCTCATGCTCATAATATGTTTGACATAATTACATAGGAACAGCAGGCAAACGAAGATGGGCAAAGCACTCAACCTACCGAACCACGTTCAGAAACTGGAAGAGAGTTGCAAAAAGGTTTAGGACGATGAACAGTGTATCGCCTACAAAAATACCGTAGCTTCTGCAACAAAATTAAATTTCTTTACTCTAGTTGCCTTTCCGCATAAAACAAGTTTCCTTTACGAAGCCACCAGGGAATTACTATAGTATCAGAAAAGAGTAAAATATAGTTCATAATAAATAGGGGCAAGGAACTAAAAATATGAGAAATTAATCGAAGCGCATTTAATGTTTTACCCCTCCAATGTATAAAGAGCCGGCCACACACAAGGTATAAAAAAATCGTTCATTTGATAATGCTTCTAGCTGTGCCTAGACTTCGATGTTGAAACGAACTAAAGTCAATAAATTTTGCTATATTAATAAATAGAAGCAATAGATAACGCACCGAAGAAAAATGAAATAAATAGAGGATACAAAAGAGCGTGTGGCATTTATTTGGTATCAATGAACTCAAGCACTAAATACCAGACTAAATCATTTATTGTCAATCTAGCAAGATATAAAATCTTTGAATTCTGATATCAACAATATTAATGTAGGAGAGAACGTAAATGCAAAAAATCAATCAATCAAAACCTAATATTTGATTATGCCTCTATATAAACACCAGCTAAGGAGCTTGACAATGCACACTGAAACAGAAGAGGGGCATATAGAAGTAGTCCTCTCCTCATGGCACTCGTCAAGAGAACAACCAGGAGCATCGTATACTCCGTAGCTGCTGTTTTCATGGTTCTGATGGTCATGTCTTCCACCTTCTCGTCCTGCTATGCAAGTGGTATGTAGAATATCACTGTTTTACTCTTCATTTTCCAAATGTTCGAATTAATTAAACTAACTATTTTATTTGATCTTTGTGTACTAATCAATTGAGCCGCGGATGCTGTAATGCACTGCTTGTGCAGTTAATAGAGAGAACTGCTACGACGACCCAGACTGCACGACCGATAGGTGCGTGTCCAAATGCAGAGTGCATTTCAGGAATTTTTCTTCCTACTGCAAGACGGATGTTAGTCCTGTGAAGTGCTGCTGCCGCGTAATGCAAGCATCCCAACGTGGCGTCGAAATGACAGCGAGGATCGACGACGATGGCCTTCTTGCTTGAACAACACAATGCCGATGGTCAAATTTCATGCATGTGGTTGATCAACCTGCAATTGCATGTAAATGCGTCGATCTGTTTGATGCAAATTCAATAAACATGTTTTTGTTATGAAGATGTACATTAGTGTACATCTTTTTATATACTAATTGGAGGCACTCCTAAAAGCCCCATGTTAATCAGAAAATGCTAGAAATTTCTACGTTCATATAAAAAAAATACTAAAAAATCCTACATTATTCTAATAAAAGAGAAATTCTTGGGCGTCCAATTTTCTTAATTATTTTCATCCATGGTTTTGATCTATTTATCTACTCATAAGATATATATGATATATTAGAGGAGTATATATGGCCATATGGAAGGGAAGCTTTGCTTTCCTTATCTACTCGTCATCTTTAAGCGTCTAATAAATTTATTCTGAATTTTCTCATTTTTTGTAAGTCCTAATATGTATTGAATTTGAACCTACAATTTTATACATAGGTAGAGTAATCTATGAAGTACATCTACAAATTTTTTCAGAGTTTTCGTGACTTTTATTAGTTGGTGTGCACGATGTGTACACGGAAAGGCCTGTGTGCACACGATATGTTGCCTTCAAATATATAGTATATAAAGCGTCGTTAGATCATAATTAAAATATATTAAAGCATCACAATATTTAGTTTTTACAATAGTCTGTTTACAAATGTAGTGTGAGTACATCTCGTTCACTTTGGAACGAGGATGTCATCGTGGAACTCACCGTTTGGATTGATGATCTGATCGTGAATGAATCTAGCGATCTGCTCTTGAATTGCTAAAACTTCTGTTAGCAATAACTTATTGGTTCTCATCTTGGAGCGCTATTATTGAAGAAAATAGAAATTTAATTAATGATGATAGATATTAAATGAAAGAAAAGTAGGCATGAATGTGTAATTATATACCATGGCTTCGTTATAGCCGACACTCTCCGTGACAATTGCATGTATATTTGTACATACGTAGTATGCACATAAATTATTTCTCTGGTCCTGTCTCATGCATGGAAAGTCTTTTATTATTTGGAAATTTTTCCTGTAGGGACGATGCCGACCACCTTTCTTGCAATACCGTGTGTATGCCCTGTGAATGATTTTAAATAGTAATTAACCTTAAATACAATAGAATAAAATATTACTAGAGCAATAACGCAACGATCGACTTTACCTATTCATCATGTCCCAAAAATTTTGATACAGATCAAGTTCTTTTCTCAGCGAGTCCAAGACAAAAATCCTGCTAGCATCTAACTCGATGACGAGGAGAACCCAGTGAAAACTAGACATATATGTTAACATAGCCTATTAGTCCCACACCGTATCACGCATAAAAATAATAAAACAATATTAGAAGTAGGGTAATCGTCTTTGAAAGTTATAGGGTAAAATTACGGAGGTTTTGTTTTACAGCTTCAAGAAAGTTTTAAATAAATAGTCTTCAACAAACTGTGGACTCTGCAGGATGATTTTCTCATTGACAAGCTCCGGATCGAGAAATCCTAAATTGTCATTATCATTTCCTCTACATATCTGTATCTCCATTCTACATATATAAAAAAAAAGTTAGACATACAGTTGAACGGTACAAGAATATACAATAATATAAATAGAGACTTACAAAGTCCACAATCTGAGTATTGCCGCGTCCAGAGCATCTTGCTGGTACAACATATACAATTCGCAGAACTCTACCTAGAACATGTTATCCCCATTGTGAAAATCCGATTCTTTGTATCTCATTGGGAACGCCACCATACCCTTTTCGCACTGCTGCATGTAATACTGATGGACGCGCC
The DNA here is from genome assembly GCA_036346375.1 of Guadua angustifolia. Taxonomy (NCBI): domain Eukaryota; kingdom Viridiplantae; phylum Streptophyta; class Magnoliopsida; order Poales; family Poaceae; genus Guadua; species Guadua angustifolia. Next base: position 16,945,557 of record CM070520.1, read on the forward strand.
GCAATTGTGTTAATTGTTAGGTTCTCTAAATGAGCTGGTTCAACCAGCGGTTGCCCCAAAAAGAACTTCCACCTTAGACCTAGCTCGTGATTACGAAGTTGTTCAGCAGCATCTTTTTGAGCTTGCGACATCAACGCCTCAGCACTAGCCGTCTTCAAGCATTGCTTTCTATAGATGCGCTCGTAGTCCAACATTTTCGAAGGTTCAGAAGCCTGCCCTATCTCTTTGGCTTTTGCCATACTCAAGAAAAACTTCTGCGTATTAGCATCGACTTTAGTCTTCTCAGGTGATGGCGCCTTTTGGAAGTGAGATGTTAAGTAGGCCTTTATTTCCTTTTTCCGTTCTTCTTCAGTCATCTTGGCCGGTAATTTCTTCTGAGACTGTGCTGACTTCACAGATGACCGAGATTTGGTACAAGACGATGCGGACTTCCGAGATGGTGCTGATGTTCGATTCTTCTTATGTGCCGGCAGAGGAGTTGGACTTTTCCTGGCTGGTGCTGGCGGAGGAGTTGGACTTTTTCTGGATGGTGCCGGCGGAGGAGTTGGACCTTTCCTAACTGGTGCCAGCGGAGGAGTTGGACTTTTCCTAACTGGTGCCGGCGGAGGAGTTACACTTTTCCTAGGCGACAAGTCTGCGTGTGGAGAGTGCGGCTCATCATCATCATCGTCGTTGTCGGCCTCATCGTCCGAGCCAAACATAATCAAGCTCTTGCGCCACGCGAGGAAGCTATGCACGTTTTCTCCAAGTTTGTTTTTTCCGTCCTCGCCAGGAATCTCTACCTCCATTTTGCGATATCGTCGGACTACACTGTCTACTTCGACCCTGGCGAATCCCAACGGTATTGGGCGGCAGTGCAGAACCTGCGAGGAGTCACATGGCTAAGCCCTGCCATCAGCCACCTTGATGGTAATGCCATGTGCGGACAAATGCAGCTTGCACGGTGTCGGTTCTGTGATGTCATCCACTGGAAAATGGAGTCCATGCGGCCCCGGAATCCCTGTGGACGCACAGCTGCTCCTACGAACACCGTGACTGAGGTTCCGAGGGCTGTCATCGAGTGGTGGTTGTGAGCTGAGAGCTTTTTGTACTGCTTGCTCCACAACTTTATCCAGCTCCGCTCTCTGTACCGCTAACGCTTTTGCCACAGCATCTTATATTTGACGGTCCAGTTGATCTTCTCTTATTCTTTTCGGCCGCTTGTACAACGATGCGTCAGCTAGGAAGCCTTCTTTCCACGGCACCAAACCAACTCCTCGGGTGCACCCAGGATGCTCCTTATTACCCAGGGCAACAGTCAGCTCGTCATTCTCCTTTCGTGGCCTGAAAAGCCCTTGGGAAGACTTCACGTGAGCATCTGATATTTTCCGCGACACTTCCCGAGATCTATCGCTCCTGAAGCTCAAGCTGCCATCTTCCGAGACAGAAGCCCCCCTCCCAAGCAACCAGTGCTTCGATCGTTCACACAACTCGACCGTCGCAGGAGTGACGCCCCTGCGGGTTAGCTCTTCTTCGCACCTATCCCATGCAGGTATTTTCTTCACGTAGCCACCAGTGCCTAGTATGTGAGAGTACATATTCTTATCCACGTTAGCCTTGTTCTTCTGACTTACTATCTGGGTTTCTTGAGAATTCTTGTACGCCACAAAGTCCTCCCAAAATTCCCTTATCTTTGGAAACATATTAAAATTTGGCGTGATATTCTTCTTCACATAGTTCTTATTCAGCATCGTCTTTCAATTCTTCTACGATGTGCACATGATACTTAGTGCGTGTTTCTTTGCAACCAACTCGGACTCTTGGGGGAACTGGAATACTTCTTTTAGCTTGTCCCATAGCAAGTCCTTCAGGTCATCGGGAACCACCCACTGATCACCTTCGCGGCTGGTCCATGATCTATAGCTGATGGGCACGTTATCCCTAGCAAGTACTCCGCAGGCTGTCCTGTACGGCGCCAATGCTAACGCGGGTATAGCAGGTTCCCCGGCTGCCGAGAGCTAGACTATATTGTGAACACCCTTAGGCATCTTGCTCGGACCACGGCCTGCACGTCGCCTTTGTTCATTAGACGTTTGAGCCTATAATTGGATCTTGTTATTAGCCGTCTGACCCTACAATATTTTGGGAATCACAACATACTAATACTTTACCTCGCCCATGTTAGCGGCGTCAGCTTGGTCCATGGCAGTTGCGTCAGTTTGGTCCATGGCAGTGGCGCCAGGTTGCTCCATATCAATATCCTGTAGGTTCAGGTAGTCCCTTGGGCTACCCATTCCTACTTCATCTATATTCGAGGGCCGAACTCCCTCTGGCACTTGTCCCTGATTCGAGGCCATTCCTAGCAATCAGAAATGTTATTGGGTTAATTATATTGCATTCATTTATGGTTGCTACATGACTTCAAACTTATGAATTCAAACGATGGTAATTTTGTTAGAGTTGAGAGGAAATCAAGTGATGTTGTGACCTCATGCTACAAACATGTGCACATGTAAGTTTAAAATGATACTTATACATTAGAAAAAATTCACATGATACATATACATCTCAAAATGAAAAAATAATATGAAAAAATTCATATATTCTTTAGAATATATTTTCTTAATAAAAATAACGAATCATTCTTATTACACACTAAAATGATTTTTTAAAAATAAGCCCTGCAAGTTCAAGACATGCCTCCCGGAGAGTGTCATTACTTTGAGGCTTGCCACGAGGCGTATTGCTTGATATGGAATGATTGCTCAATCATTCCATGTCAAGAATGATTCATTATTTTTATTAAGCAAATATATTCTAAAGAATATATGAATTTTTTCATATTATTTTTTATAGTTGTTTTCGGATTGTGATATATATGTGACACTTTTTATACACATACATCTTTATACACACAAATATATATTTTCATACACATACATCTTTCAAGGTCACATATATATATTGTTAAACACATACGTGCGTTGGACTTAGAGGTGACACCCATACTCCACTTAAGTGTATGCTCACTGTCACCCAAAAGTCCCGTGCACGGAGTATTGACTAAATGAACTACAACTATTACAACTACTTACTATTACAATTAGTGGCCGACCGACCAAATATTACAAGTCCAAAGTATAATGCAGCGGAAATAATACACATATACTTATCTTTACAAAACAAATATTTACAACACATGTATACATCTTTCAAGAACATATACAAAGCACCAAATTGAAGTTTACTTTTGGCTGCAATATAAATAACCATAGAGCAAAATGATCAAAACAGCACAAGGGCAGAAAAATGAATAAGGCAACTAGCATAAAGCTCAACTTGTTTATTTTGAGTGTTCTCAGATGTCGAGTTGCCCAAAGGCCCTCCTCGCCACAAAAGACGAGTAATAGACTAATTTGTGACAACCTTACCTTAGTTATTGATTAATTCCCAGCGAAGTAAATTAATTCAGGATTAATATATCAAAAAAGTTAACCAAAAGATCAAACACAAATGCATGATTCAAAAATGGCCAATCTGACATAATTGTGAAGATGCCAAAAATTATGTAGACTATGGCATTCTGGAGATGAATCAAACCTACCATGGCCGAAGGGAAGTAAAACATATATATGTATATATTTGCTCTCAGATTTTAAGGGTTTGAATGAAGATTAGAATCTTCACCTCAATCACAAATGTGCAAAACAAATACTCTAGTAAATAAGGCCTCAAATCCTTACCACCTTATCATGCACAACAAGAATTGATTTTTTAATGTTCACTGTAATTAAAGTTCTTAAGCCAAGTAGTGTTCAGTTATTATTGTTCAGATCAGTATATATATCAAATATGCCAATTGATCAGCAATGTATGCATGCGATCGGAAAGACAGTAGCAATATATGAACTACCAGACAAAAGCTTACTAAACCTAATGACAATATATCAATAAAATTCAGGACTGCAAGCTAGCCGAATAAAATAGACTCCCAGGAACCAACAGATAGAGTCTCACAGAACCTAACGACAACAGATCGATAAGATTCAGTGCTACAGGCTAGCTGAACAAAAGTGACATAACCACTACTGAACAACAGGCAGTCTGAACAAATGAATATACTAATCACAGGATACAAACAGAACAAGAACCACAAATTGACAGTGAATAAATCAGTACTTCTACAGCATGTAAGTCTATCAATTTAAGGCCTTATTCACAAAATAAATGTCTATCTCATTGATAACCCCAGAATCATCACAGATTAGTTGTCACAAATTGTCTATTGCAGTCCCAAATCCTCACTGAACACTATACCCATATGCTAGGTCCCCAAGCCAAATGAATTGACTGGCCCCTTAGCATCTGCACATTCACAATCACATTCATATTCACATCTGCACATTCACATCTGCACATGCACATTCACACATCGCAAGAGCAGTACCAAGGCGACGGCGGGGACATCAAGCAACATTCAACATTCGGGCCTCTGTCATAAGTTCGCAAGAGGTGTACCACGGCGGGGAGACGTGGGGAGGTCGAGGCGACGGTGGGAAGACAGCGTGGAGGTGAAGGCGATGGTGGGGAGGCGATGGTGGGGAGGCGACGGCGACGTGCTCCGAGGCGAGGAGACGGGGCCGGCCTGAGTCGAGGTGACGCGGCGGTCCGAGGCGAGCGAGGCAACGGTGGCCCGAGTCGAGGCGGCGGCGGGAGCTCTGACGCGAGCCGACGGCGGTGGTCCGAGGCGCGGCGGCGGCGGGGAGCTCCGAGGTGACGGCGCTGTAAAAGTGAGAGGAGGACGCGGGCTAGGGTTAGGGTAACTAAAAGGAGAGCACGATGTTTGAATATTTATAGGGGTGGACTATCATTGCCGGTTCTACACAACAACCAGCACTGATAGTATATCATTGCCGGTCAATAATTACAACCGGCAGTGATAGTGGAATATTACTGCCGGTCCATATGCACAACCGGCAGTAATAGTGGAATTGTAATACCTCAAATCTTCTTTACCAGGGTTTTTTTGTTAGAAATGTTTTCATTTTCTTGATTTAAGGATTTATTCTAAAGAAAAGTTTTATCACCTCGTAGTTTAAAAACGTTATTATCGGATTTGGGTTTCAACTGAACTTTTGTTTATTTTGCGTCAAGTTTTAGTGAGCTTTTGCGGTGTGCTCCCTTGTTTGAAATTTCTCTGTTGCATATTGATTCAGATGGAATGCTATCTATGGGAAATTAATTGATGTGTGTTTTATCGAGAATTTTGTTTTGTTAAAAAATCAGGAGAGCTTCAGTTGGAGTCTTGAGAGGCTTTTATTAATTACCTTCTTGCCCTTGGAAATGCTGGCTTTATTTTTCCCCTGGCCAAGCCTTGCATTTTTCCTTCCCTGGATGTTTTTCCCCTCCCTCTCCTAACCTCTCTCTCTCTCCTTCTTTGTGTGGTTGAAATTGCTTGGAGGCAGATTTTTTCTCTTGCTGACGTCCAGCTCCCAAGCGCTTTTCCCCTGCGCCCTCAGCTCCCTGGCGACTGCTCTAATGCGCCCTCAGCTCCTTGGCCGGCTGCCCTTGCGCCCTGCAGCCCTGACCGTGGTTCTTCCCTCTCCTGGCTTCCTCCTTGCTGCTCCCCTGCGCCCTCCCCTGCCGGTGCTTCCCCGGCGTCGCCCCCAGGCCGGCGTTGCCCTCCCCTCTGGCTTGGCGTCCCCCTTGCCGAAGCTCCAGCAGGCAGCAACACCCTCTCCCCTGCCGGTGCTTGCCCAACCCTGTCGCCCCTGCTGTTTTCCCTGCTCGGTAGTAGTTTGGCAGCAGTGGCAGCAGCTTCGGCAACAGCTTGGCAGCAGCGACGGTAGGCAGCAGCGTCCAGCAGCACCACCAGCAGCAATGCCCTCCCCTCTTGCTTTCTTGTGGTGAGGATTCAATCAATCAAATTGAGGGTTGGTTCTTGTGCATGCCATGTGTTTGATAATATGCCTAGGAGGTTTTTTGTTATGTATTGCAGTGATTTAAGTGTGCAAGGTTGAGAAGTAGGCTTGGAAATGCAAGAATCGATGCATGGCTAAATTTTTATTCGCATCTATGTATCCATGTCTGTTGTTTTATACTCCCTCCATCCCGTTATACAAGGCGCAACTGAAAAATTCACAGAGACCAAGGAACCGTTTAATTTCACTAAACCCAACACAAAACGACGCTACGCCTGCTAATTTCGTCCATGCGCCATGCAGCCATGCAGCCCGCGTCCTGCTGATTTCGCGCGCAACTGGAAAGCAAATTTCACCTATGCGCCATGCAGCCATGCAGCACGCGCTATGCAGCCAAGCACTGCAACTGGAAAGCAAATTTCGTCCATGCTGATTTCGCCCATGCAGCCATGCAGCACGCGCGGCAAATTTTACCCAAAATTTTCAAAACGCCATCAACTAGAAAGCGCCATCTCCTGTTAATTTTTCCTTTGCCGCCACTGGAAAGCGCCATCATATTCTTGCCGCCACTGGAAAGCGCCATCATATTCTTTCCACTGCTCTTTTCTTCTCTCATACTCCCTCCCATGGTTGAACATAATGCTTGGTTTGGATCTGAATCAGCCCATCAATTGGGATGAAATTGATGATTTTGTTTGGAATTCCGACAATGTAGGTGCTCATGGGGGGTTTCCTTTTCCTGCGTTGCTTTCCATTTTATCCTATGTATTCCTTCCTTGATTCCTTTCAGAGCTTGGATGATGATCCAATTTTGTTCCCTTGCACAGATGGAGAAGGTGTTGTGGACGACGTCGACGACACAGCTGCCGGCGTTGATGAAGTTGAAGCCGGCGACGGAGCAGTCGAAGCCGATGCCGTCGGAATCGATATAGGTATACTTGCAAGTATTTTGTTGCACTGTTTTTTGTTTAATTTTAACTACTGCATGTAGCATGCACCCATCCGGCAGGTCAATTTCTTCTGAGTGAATACGATCAAGTGATTAACTGAGTGGCTCTACTAATCTTGGTTACTGGCATCCAACATTAGACTCAGAATACGATCAAGTGATTAACTGATTGACTATTCATACGTATATGCATTAGACTTAAATAAATGGCGGCAGCAGACTAACTTCCATGCATGCATGTATTGCCCTCCACATACGTATATGCATATTCATACGTACATGCATTAGACTAACTTCCATGCATGTATTGCCCTCCACATGCATGCATGCAGTTTGCAACTGCACCATGATCCGAGTCTCTCGCTGCCATTTCTCCGGCCGGCCACGACCACACGCGGCAACGATCTCATCTCCTGGAGACTTGGCCAGCACTCGATCGCTCGACGCTCCGACGCCCGTGGCTGCTAACTAGGCATGACCCGACACACATGCAGTTTCATGCACACACGCGCTAAACAAAGCTTAGTCAAGATTAGAAAAGCAGGCGTTTGTCGCCAGATTAGGAACTTTATGCAGTCTCATGCACACACGCAGAACTGGAAGAAATTGATGATATTCTGTTTGGAATTTCGGCAATGTAGGTGCTCATGGGGGGTTTCCTTTTTCCTGCTTTGTTTTCTATTTTATCCTATGTATTCCTTCCAGAGCTTGGATGATCCAATTTTGTTCCCTTGCACAGATGGAGAAGGTGTTGTGGACGACGTCGGCGACACAGCTGCCGGCGTCGATGAAGTTGAAGCCGGCGACGGAGCAGTCGAAGCCGATGCCGTCGGAATCGATATAGGTATACTTGCAAGTATTTTGTTGCACTATTTTTTGTTTAATTTTAACTACTGCATGTAGCATGCACTCATCCGGCAGGTCAATTTCTTCTGAGTGAATACGATCAAGTGATTAACTGAGTGGCTCTACTAATCTTGGTTACTGGCATCCAACATTAGACTCAGAATACGATCAAGTGATTAACTGATTGACTATTCATACGTATATGCATTAGACTTAAATAAATGGCGGCAGCAGACTAACTTCCATGCATGTATTGCCCTCCACATACGTATATGCATATTCATACGTATATGCATTAGACTAACTTCCATGCATGTATTGCCCTCCACATGCATGCATGCAGTTTGCAACTGCACCTTGATACGTATTTTGTCGGATGTTAAACATCAGTATGCAATTTCTATTGTGTAGGTAACAATATCAAGAGGAGGAGGCACTACCCTCCTGATATAAAACGAACCATATATGCCATGTGTTTAGAGAAATCAGCTCCTGGCATGATGAAGGAGGGAGTGACAAAGTCTGTTGCTGATGATATGGGGGTGCCATGGAGAGTTGTCCAGCGCGTGTGGCGAGATGGACAAATTGGTGGTGGAATAGAAGCTTTTAAATCCAACAAGAAGGAAAAATGTGGCCGCAAAAAACTCCATTTAACCCGGATGCCATCAAAGATTTACCGCTTAGACAGCGCCATACCATCCGTGACCTAGCCAACGCTTTGCATATGTCTAAGAGCACTCTGCATAGACGTCTAAAGGAAGGAAGGTTTAGGCGCCATACTAATGCCATAAAGTTCACCTTGACCGAAGAAAACATGAAGGCGCGTGTGCGCTTTTGCATAGAAATGCTTGACAGCCAAAGCATACCGGACGAACCAACTTTCAAATCTTTGTACAACGTCGTGTACATAGATGAGAAATGGTTTTATAGGACAAGGCCGGACCAAAATTATTACTTGGCACATGACGAAGAAACCCCTCGAAGAACCGTGAAGAGCAAAAACTTCATTGAAAAGGTTATGTTTCTAGGGGCGAAAGCCCGTCCAAGATTTGATGAGCACGGCGTATGCACATTTGATGGAAAAATCGGAATTTTTCCCTTCACATACTGGCAACCGGCCAAGAGGAAAAGTCACAATAGGGAGAGGGGTAAGTTGTTTAATTTTGCTTAATTACTTGAAATATAGCGACTGTACTAATCTTGGTTACTTGCATGATTGTTTGTAGGAACCTTGGAGCTGAAGGCCATGACATCGGTCACGAGGGACACTAGCCGAAAGTATCTTATTGAAAAGGTCTTGCCCGCCATCAAAGAAAAATGGCCTGCTGAAGAACGAGGACTTCCAATATTCATCCAACAAGACAATACGAAGACACATATTGCGGTTGACGATCTAGAATTTTGCCGTGTTGCACAAGATGGGTGGGATATATGACTAATATGTCAACCACCCAACTCTCCGGATCTTAATGTTTTGGATCTAGGTTTTTTTGCAGCCTTGCAGTCATTGTTTCAGAAGTCATCTCCATCAAACATCCAAGAAATTGAGACAAACGTGATTAAAGCATATGAAGAATATCCGGTGGAAAGATCGAACCGTGTGTTCCTTACACAGCAGGGATGCATGAGAGAGATTATGCGTGCAAAAGGAGGGCAACATTATGCAATCCCGCATATGAAGAAGGGGACATTGGAGAGGAATGGTCAACTTCCGATGAGGTTGCAATGCGATAAGCAAATTTATCAAGATGCGGTAGATTTTATCTATGCATAGCTTATGGTTTTACTCTTGCTACTGTTCATTGTCTGACAACTACTCATGTTTGTTTTTCTTTGATCTTCAACAAACTGACCTTGCATTCAACCGATTAGAAAGAAAAAAAAAGATGAAAAGAAGGATCTGATTTTGAACCGACTAGAAATTGTGCATAGGATAGATCATTACAGGTTCACATAGGGTAGATCATTACAGGTTCACACAAAATGAAAATTAGGGAACATGATTTTCAGCATCACTGGACGGACAACAGCAGTGGCCTCCTCCATTTTTACCACTTCTGCAGCAACAATTGCAGCAATCCTAGCTTCTTCCTCGGCTTGATCAGTCTGCTCGAATGAATCCTGAACGAAGATGTTGGCTGCTAGTGAGTCAAGAACATATCGAACGCTATCAGAGTCAGTGACATGATCGACGCCGACCGCTTCACTTTCAGCCATGATCACCGATTCAACTCCGAGCTCTACCTGCGAATTGTCGGCGTGCGTCCCATCTTCCAGCTCTACCTGCGATTCGTCGACGTGCGTGCCATCTTCCAGCTCTACCCGCGAGTTGTCGTCATGCGTCCCAGCTTCTAGAAGCGCTCGTGCCCGGCCGAGCTCCACCTGCGCCTGTTGCCGCATGCGGATTGTGTGCTCATGGAGCGCTCGCGCACGGCTGAGCTTGACCTGCGCCTGTTGCTGCATGCGGATGGCGTAGGCATGGAGGGCTCGCACGCGGTCGACCTCCATCTGCGCCTGCTGCTGCATGCGCCGGGCGCTCGCGACCTCTTGCTCGGCTAGCTCCACCTGCCGTCTACTTTGTCAGGCCTCTCCTCTCTTCGCGGTCTTCTCGGTTGCCATCGCCGTGCTTTCTGTGGGTGAGTGGGAGAGAACAGCGATGGAGAATGCAGGGGAAGCGAGAGGATTAGCGCTGCGTCTGGTGCGCCTTGTATAACGAGATTAAACAGCTGCTATTTGAGCATGGAGGGGAAGCGAGAGGATTACCTACGCAGCATGACTAAATAGCTGTAGCACTTAATGCTTGCATGCACGTGAACGGGAGCCGAGGAGGTACCGCCCTGTATTCTGGGACGTAGAAAAAAATCTGGTGCGCCTTGTATAACGGGATGGAGGGAGTATGTATGTTAGTTGTGTATAAGCTTCTGTAGTATCATTCTTATCTTGGTAATGATTGACATTGAAGTGATGGTCTCTTTTCTCCCTAATTTGTTTTGCTAGTGAGTATGGTTGTGGTCTGTCCTTTAATATGGAATTGCTGCATGTATTGAAATGGCCGAATTCTTAGTGAAAAAGATGTCTTGCTGGTTAATGGTTTTGGTTTAACCATTAGAGAGTGGTGCTTAATCTTGTATGACATGCTACACTTGGTAATAGTAGTGACCCACTGTTATGTAGGTCATGAAATGTTGATACCTTAATATCCCTCTTTCTATCACTGTATGCTCAAGAGTCGGCATTGATCATTTTATTGTAATATAGAATCATATACCTAGGGCATTATGTGTGCACAAGTGTAGCAGGTGTTATACTCTTAGTATCTTTTCTGCACTTCTTTTACCATGAGAGAGCTTGCAGATGTGAAAAATGTTGACCTTTCATCTTGCCTCATTGTAAATTAAATCAGTCGTATGGGTGTGTGTGCCATTTGTTTACTAGGGCATTGATCATTTTATTGTGATATAGAATCATATACCTAGGGCTTTATGTGTGCACAAGTGTAGCAGGTGTTATACTCTTAGTATCTTTTCTGCACTTCTTTTACCATGAGAGAGCTTGCAGATGTGAAAAATGTTGACCTTTCATCTTGTCTCATTGTAAATTAAATCAGTCGTATGGGTGCGTGTGCCATTTGTTTACTAGCTTCCATGTCCTTATGCAGTTAACCATATTACAACTGTGTGCCACTCCATTCTTCGTCGGTAAAAGGCAAGTGCATTCCCTAGATTGTGGCTAGGAGGATTAATCGATTGTTTGCTCTTAGCGTATGTAATTGCCGATGAATACGCAAGAGGTAAGTTTTGCTTGGATATAACTAGAAAGTGCTTCATCTTATGAAAATGTTTATGATGATTAAAAGGTTAAGGGGATGGATGCAAGTACACCGTGTTATTGAGTGTGGATGTGTGTTCATATGTGATGCTCCTTAGTTTAATTGTTGCTCTGTTGATTAGATGAACTCTAATTGAGACCGAGCTTTTAGTGAGGTTGATTGTAGTGAGTATATTGTTCGAGTGATTGGGGCTAATTTGAGTTTGGTTCAATCGATTAAGTCATTTATAAAGATAGTATATGTGAGCATTTAACTGCAAATGTATTGTGTGAACATGGCTCGATGGCTGTAGGATGTAGTTGCATGACAGAATCGTTGTTATGAGTTGCCATGTCTTATGATTGACTCTAATTATACTAGTATCGCTAGTGACATAGGAATGTGAGAATTTAACTATATTTATGTATGTGGTTACGGCTATGTTAGTGTTGGCGATGAATGAAGGTTGCACTTCATTCATGTAAATTGCATTGTGCATTCATTAAAGGAAGAGGCGACCCATTCTGATGCGGGCCTTTGTGTTCACACGTAGTGAACACGAAAGTCCTACCTCGTAGTCCCATTCATCGAGGTGAATGAGAGCAAGACAGTAAGAGTAGGCACCTTCCACGGGATGGAAGGGACATGAGGGTGCACACCGACGGGTGGGCACTCGGCAGTACCGGTATGTGCATCGAAGAGAGCATTCATGTGCATTGCATCAAAAAGAGCATTCATGTGCATTGCATCGAAAAGAGCATTCATGTGCATTGCACCTTTAATAATGAGTGTTGTGGTAAATGGTGTGTCATATGGGTGGTGATTGCGGTAATTGAAGGTTGAGTCGTGGGCTTAACCCAAAAAGGGGAGATTGATTTGCATTTGATGAAATAGCGCATCTCTTTGCCCTGCTAATTTATGTTGTATGAATATCGTGGAGTGAAGTCGAGTTATAAACTCAAATGCAATTGATGAAAATGGTTTGAGTTGCAACAAGGGGTAGTTGAGTCGGGAAACGTTGTGATTTAGAATCAAGTAAAGCTTCTTGGGCATTGAATGGTTTTATTATCAAGTGGATGACCTGTTTACTGTAATTGTTTTGGGTATGGTCAAGTTATTGCTTTAAATGGGTATAAATGCGTAATTTCTGGTTGTTGTTCCAATTGTATTACTTGCTCTTATGGTCAAGCTCTTGTTTTACTTCTGATAAATTGGAATTGTTATTCTTGTGTACTTTGCTGAGTTTGAACTCACGCTTGTTATTTAATGTTTGTAGGTGTTTTGAAGCCGGCATGCATGGATGGGGGTAGTAGCACAATCACGTTCACATCATCACCGTTCCATCATATTGATTCATAATTCTAATCTTAATAGCTCGTGAAGAATTTGTGTAAAAGGTTGTTTGCGGTTATGTTTAATGAGTCCCTGTGCTGTAAAAAATTCTGTGGTGGAGTTGATTAATTTCTATTAGTTGTGTGATTGGTTAACTAAGGACTTGCTAGAATGATATCTTATAGCTGTAAATGTTTTCTGTCTGCTGAGTGGATGTCCTATTTTTAGGGGAGGTGCTGTCGAAATTTTTAATAATTTTGACAACCTCCTAGTTATTCGCTTGCTTTGCGAATATTTGTTCTTAGCGATTTGTAGTTGTTGGTGCTAGAGGGTGTAACATTCGGGGCACGGGGTGCCAGGGTGTTACAGTTGGTATCAGAGCGGGCTTCAGGTCCATGGTGCTTGAATGTAGTACGTAATCCTAGAATGAATTAAAAAATTTTGCTGTGTGAAGGTAGAAACATAGTTTAGGTTGAACCTTTAAAATGTGGCCCTAGGGCAATAACCGTAAAACTTGATGTAGAATGACGAATTAATTTAAAATTTGACACACTCTGATGCACAGTAGGAAGGGATGGGATATTGTTGTATTGTGTTACAACGTTCTTTTGAGATTTATGCTATATTGATATTTGTTGATATGTTATATGTTAGTCTTGTTGAGGCTACGATATCATTAATGGCCATGATTTTGAAGTAGTAATTTGTTTTGTGGGGTCCGGTGGGACTCTTTGTGCCGATGGTATGTTGGCCCTGTCATGTAGTTGTGTTGGTCGGTGTGGCAGCTTAGAGCCAGCACCGGAGGATTCTTAACCTCGGATAAGGAGAGTTTTTGTTATTTTGTTGTAGATCGGAGAGTTGATGGAGCTCATCATTTGGGTGTTGTTTTCTTTGGTCTTTTTGGGTTTAAGTCAAAGAAAAGGGGGTTTTGGTGTTGCGCCTCATTGGTTGATGGCGAGGAAAGACATGGATTTCTTCGTGTTGTCGTTCTCTGAGTTGAAGTTTTGGGATTTGGGCTTTAAAGGGGAAAGTGTTATTCGATCGATTCATTTTTCCTTTCCGTGAATTGATTTGTGTAACTCCTTTCCCTCGTGGAATTTTAGGGTTTGATGATTGGTTTGGGGACCTGTTGAATGGCAAGGCTTGAACCCTGTCATTTTCTAAATCTTTTTGAGAGTCGAGCTTCCCAGGATGTGCGCTTACTCGGCGGTTCCCAAGGCCTGAGAAAGCGGAGTCAAGGTGGACGTGGGTGGCATATCCGGGGCGGTTGCAGCCCACCTCCAGCGCGCACGAAGCCATCGCTCCGACAATCTCTCTTGACCGTTACAGGCAGCGCCAGGGAGGATATAAGGTTCCACCGGAGGGGCGGTAAAGGGGGAGAACATACGCATACACCACATCAGAGCACGAGCTATAGGACAGTAGCCATTGTCGTCAAGCTCGGGCTTACAGTAATCCCCCCATTGTATTCAAGAATAGCGAGAACCTCCGCCTCAGGGCAAAAACTGGAGTAGAGTTGTTACCCTCACAGGGGGCTCGAACCAGTATAATTCTCCGTGTCACGCTCGTTGTAGCCTAGCTCCGACCAACACCGCGCCCAGCAAGTTCCGACGCAGAGCAAGGCTCGTTTCCGGGTCCACCGATTTAACTAACCCCTCCTTCATATTTGTGGTCAGGCGATTCCGATCGTCGACAGCTGGTGCCCACCGTGGGGCCCGGTAGCTTCACTCAATCGGAGGAACAACACCAAGGTCTCAGGAGCATGGTGCACCTCATTAAAGAACATTCCTCGGACATGGGCTCGAACGCCGAGCACAGTGACTCCACGTCCCTGTTTTCGCCCTCGCCCCCGCCGCGCGAGCAGCATGTCCTCATGGCCGATAGCCATGGTGTAAGCACGGCGGCGGGAGATCGTGACCCGCAGACCCCTGAAGACGCCCGCCGGATGGTGCATGTCACCATCAACCAAGCAATAACCGCCCTCCGGCGAGAGGACCAAGAAAGGGCCGGAGCCTCGTCCGGCCACCCCAAGCTTCCTCCTTCGGGAGAACGCCTTCACGCCATCGCCCGGGCATGGTTGATCCCGACCGGGTGAAGTCAGAACTCTTCGGTCGAGCTCTGGCTGATGAGCTTGACCGGGCTGCGACAGAGGTCATACCTCCGCAGCACCGGTCTCACCACTCAGGGACCCGTTCCCTGAGGAGCGACGACAATTTGTCGCGTGGGCGCCGGAGCGCCCGCCGGTCGTCCCCCGGAAGGAGGCACCACCTCGCCAGCTGCCTCAGGATGTGTCCCTGACGCCACCACGGCGCCGCCCCGCAGATACAATCCCGAGTGGCGTTTGGCGTCAACCGAGCTACATCAGCCCACCTTCGAACAGCGTCGGGTCAGGGAGTCTTTCCTCGGATGTGCCGCCCAGGCGCCGCAGGGTTCAAGACCGCCTGCGGTATCTCCCGGGCGACTCCCGTGCTGGGCGCCACGACCGCCCTCGCCAAAGATCAGGTCACCGAGGCAGCCTCGACTCCAAGTCTGCGGCGGTAAGCCTCGCGGTGGCGACTACTCCTTACGTGCTGTTCGTTCGCCTACGGTTGCTCAGCCTACTCCGATGAGCTTCGCCAGGTGTGCTGGCCAGTTCGTTTTAAACCGGCGCTGATTGAGCGCTTTGATGGGACCAAGAACCCTGACGAGTTTCTATCAATTTACTCCACCGCCATCCTGGCAGCCGGGGGCTATGAGCTCGTGATGGCTAACTATCTCCTGACCGTGCTGGATGGCGCCGCCCGGACCTGGCTCTTCAACCAGAAGCCTAGTTTCTTCAGATCATAGCACCAAATACGAAGCGCCCTTCGCTCCAACTTCCAGAGCTGCTACGAGCGACCTGGGACGGAGAAGGACCTGGATCGCGTCATCCAGGGCAAGAACGAGCCGCTCCGCGATTTCGTGCGGCGGTTCACCCGCATGAGGAACTTGATCCCAAGCATCTCCAGCGAGGCTGTGATCAAGGCCTTCAAATTCGACGTCCGGGATCGGCGCCTCACAGAAGACCTGGAGATCACCTCGAGGCTCAGCGTCAACAAGCTGTTTCGCATGGCGGAGCGGTATGCGGATGCGGACGACGCCGTCCGCTGGAAGCACGACTACGCCAAGGTAAGCTTGGTCTAAGCCCCGGGGAAGCAGGCCCATCTAAATCCAAGGGCACCGACCATGGCACCACCGCCAAGAAGCGGAAGCGGGACCGCAGGAATGGGGTGGCTTGTCGCGTGTGGTCGTTTCGGCGGACGGCCAGCGCAAAGTCTTGGAGGTGCGAAACCCAGCTCAGGAGGGGTCTCGGCCTCACCAAGATCGGTCTCAACCCCATCAGGTGTCGCAGTGAACCTTGCAGGGAAACCGACGACCTGGACCTCGGCGGCCCGACGCTCGGGCACAGGAGGGTGAAGGGCGCTCCAGGTACGATGAAGCGAAATTTTGCCTATTCCACAGGGCATCAAGCCACGACCTGCGGACCTGCAGGGCCTGGCAGAGCAAGTTGGAGGCCTTTTACGATGGGCGCAGGGAAATGCCCTCGCTGCCGAGAGAAGACGAGCAGCAGGACGGGGTGAATGCCGGGACGGACCTCGACGACCCCGACCTGGAGTTCCAGCAGGGTGAGCGCCGGATCGACGTCATCTTCGGCAGCTCGTCAGCTTACCAGTCCCGACGTGAGCTCAAGGCCGCCTCGCGGGCCATCTACTAGGTCGCCACCGGGAAGCCCATCGAGCAGCACTGCAAGTGGGCTGGTGCCGCCATCACCTTTTCTTCGGAGGATGCCCTCCAAGGTATGGCCAAAGACCTGAAGACCACCTTGGTCGTGACCCCTACCATCAGCAACACCGTGGTTGGGCGCGTCATGATCGATCGCGACAGCTCTCTCAATCTGCTTCAGGCAAGCACGCTTGATCGGATGCAGATCCCCCGGTCGAAGATCAAGAACATAGCAGTTCCGTTCTTCGAAATTGTCCCTGGAAGCTCGACCATTCCCCTAGGGCAGGTGGTCTTGCCCGTCACCTTCGACGGTTCGGACAACTTCCGCACCGAGTTGATCACCTTTGAGATGGTCGAAGTGGACCTCCCGTACAACGCCATCCTCGGGAGGCCCGCCTTGGTCAAGTTCATGGTGGCCAATCATTATGGCCATCGGTGTATGAAGTTGCCAGGCCCCAACGGCATCATAACCGTGCAGGGCGATCTGCAGGCGGCGCACGGGCGAGAGACCAAGGCCCTGGCCCTCGCCGGCATGCTACCTCAGCGAGGCCCGGAGGCGACGGTGAAGAATGCTCGCCAGAAGGTGGTGATCCAGCCTAGCAGGGCTACGAAGGCTGTGCCGCTCGAGGAGGGCGACCCGACCAGGTGAGTCCACATCTCGGCCGAGCTGTGTTCCAAATAGGAACTCGAGCTCATCACCTTCCTCCACGCCAATAAAGGTATATTTGCTTGGGAGCCGGCGGACATGCCAGGTGTCCCGAGGGAGGTGGTCGAGCACAAGCTGCAGGTGCGACCCGACTGCCGGCTTGTGCGCCAGAAGCTGCGGTGTTTCTCGTCGAAGAAGGTCATCTTCATTAAAGAGAACCTTGACAAGCTCTTGAAGGCTGGGTTCATCCGTGAGATCGACTACTCCGAATGGTTGGCCAACCCGGTCATCGTCCAGAAGAAGGGCGGAAAGTGGAGGATGTGTGTGGACCATACGGGGTCGAATTCGGCATGCCCGAAGGACAACTTTCCCCTCCTGCGCATCGACCAGATCATCGACTCCACCGCGAACGCCAGGATGTTAAGCTTCCTAGATGCTTATTCGGGATACCACCAGATCAAGCTGGCGGTTGACGATGAGAGCAAGACGTCGTTCATCACGTCGTTCGGGATCTACTGCTACACGACCATGTCGTTTGGTCTCCGCAACGCCGGCGCAACCTTCCAGCGCCTGATGACCAAGACGTTCGATCCCCAGATCGGCCGCAACCTCGAGATCTACGTGGACGACATCATCGTCAAGAGCCCTTCCGAGGGCGACCACGTTCAAGACCTTGGGGAGACCTTCGCCAACCTAGACAAGCATAAGATCAAGCTCAATCCAGAGAAGTGCGTGTTCGGTGCTGCTTTAGGGAAGGTGCTCGGCTATATGATCGGGGGCTCAAGGGTCGGCCCGAACTCGGAGAAGATCGAGGCACTCGAGAAGATGGCTCCTTCGGCCTCGGTGAAATAGGTACAGTGCCTCACCGGCTGTATGGCTGCCCTTAGCTGGTTCATTTCAAGGCTTGGCGAGCGCGGGTTGCCGTTCTTCAGGGCCTTGCACAAACAAGGAAGCTTTGGGTGGACTCCCGAGGCGCAGCGGTCATTCGACGACTTGAAGGCATACCTCTCAAGCCCACCCCTGCTTACCACTCCGTAGCCGGGCGAGCAGTTGTTGCTCTACCTAGCAGCCACCGCCCAAGCTGTTAGTGCTGTCTTGGTAGCCGAACGAGATGTCTTGGCGAAGACCGATCTCATCGTCGGCCGAGTCTCAGACGCCCAAAGGAGCGCTACCCACAGGTTGAGAAGCTCTTGTATGCCCTTCTCATGGCTTCGTGCAAACTTCGGCACTACTTCCAGGCACACTCGCTAATCGTCCCGAGCAGCTTTTCGCTCAGGGATATATTGAGGAACCCGGAGGCTGAGGGTCGCATCGCCAAATGGGCCATGGAGCTTGTGGCGTTCGACGTCCAGGTCGTGGCCCGCACGGCTATCAAGTCGCAGGTGCTCGCCGACTTCGTGGTCGAGCAAACATCGCAGCCTGCTCCCGAGCCTGAGGTCGAGGAGGAGAAGCCCTGGATCATGTACTTCAATGGCTCGAGATCTTTCAAGCGCTCGGGGGCTGGAATTCTCATCCTTACTCCGCGCGGCGATCAGCTGAGGTATGTGGTTCGTTTTGGGTTCCCAGCGACCAACAATGTGGCAGAGTATGAGGCTCTCTTAGCGGGCCTACGGGCCTGCAATACCCTGGGCGTGCGTCGGTTGATTGTAAGGGGCGACTCTCAGCTCGTCGTCAATCAGTACAACAAAGAGTACCAGTGCTCGGAAGGTTCAATGGCCAAGTACCTCGCCGAGGTGCGTAAAATGGAGAAATGGTTCCAGAATCTGGAGCTCAAGCACGTGCTTAGGAAGGACAACTCCAGCGCTGATTTCCTCTCCAAGCTCGGCTCCTCCAATGATAAAGTCCCTCCGGATGTCATTCTGGAGACCCTAGCGGTGCCTTCGATCTCCGATCAAGAGGTCCTGCTCGCCGGTCGAAGGTATTCCTTCATGGGCGAAGCCCATCCACAATTTCTTTACAAGGGGCGAGTTACCATCCGACCACCGAGAAGAGCAGGACTAAGCGTCAGGCGAGCTCGTACACGCTCGTCGAAGGGAAGCTTTACAGGAGGAGCGTCTCTGGGGTCCTGACAAGATGCATCACCACGGAGGAGGGTAAATATCTGTTAAAAGACATACACTCAGGCCTCTGTGGAGCTCATTCTTCGTACAGGACGATGGTCAGAAAGGCCTTCCGTATGGGGTACTATTGGCCGACGGCTCTTCAGGATGCCCGCGATATTGTCCGCACCTGTCGAGCATGCCAATTCCATGCCCGAAAGTCGCACCAACTCGCTTACACGCTCCAGACCATCCCGCTCGCGTGGCCCTTCTCGACGTGGGGGCTGGACATCCTCGGGACTTTCCCCCAAGCCGTTGGGGGTAAGAGGTTCCTGTTCGTCACAATCGACACTTTCACCAAGTGGATAGAAGCCGAACCGGTCTTGACCATCACCGCTCGAGGGGCCTTCAGATTCTTCCATTTGTTCGTGGTCACCAGGTACGGGGTTCCGTGCAAAATTATCACTGATAATGGTACACAGTTTACTAGTGAGCTGTTCTAGGAATTTTGCGAAGACCTTGGCACTAAGGTATGTTTCGCGTCGGTGGCCCACCCGCAAAGCAACGGAGCAGCAGAGAGCCAACCGCGCGGTGTCCAGTATGCCAAGAAGAGTCTCGATGAGCTCGAACTATTCGGCAAGACCTGGGTGGATGAACTTCCCACCGTCTTATGGTCTGTTCGTACCACAACCAGCCGAGCAACAGGGTCCACACCCTTCTGGCTAGTGTTCGGTACCGAAGTCGTCTTGCCGCCAGAGGTCACGCTGGGCTCTGCCAGGGTCAGCTTGGTCGACCAGATTGACTTCGAGCAAGAGCGGTCCCTTGACCTTACCCTGGCAGAAGAAGTAAGATGCCGTGCAATGCTACGATCAGCGCATTACCTGCAAGCTCTTCGCAGACATGCGTCTCGGTCAGTACGACCTAGGGAGCTCTTTGTTGGGGACTTAGCCCTGAGACGGATTCAGGCTCCGTCCAACACCAACAAGTTATCCCCGCGATGGGAGGGCCCCTATAGAGTTGTTTCAACAGATCGCACGGGGGCTTACCGGCTAGCATTGCCCAATGGCAGAGAGCTCTCTAGCTCGTGGAACATTGATCATCTTCGAAAATTCTATGTGTAACCCTTTTACCTCAATTTTCAATAAAACTCTTGTTCGATTGTCATGATTGGTCTTTGCGCAATTTTTTCATTCTATATTTTGTGTTGGCTCAAGTTCGGGGCCTTTTCGGGTCTGGCCTGCGGACGCGCGCTTGCTCTTGGTCCGCGTTGGGGGCTTAAGCTTCACCCTCAGTGGTCGAGCTACTTGTAAGCCGAACTTCTTCGCATCAATGCTCCCCCTGTGCCAGGGTTCGAACCGCGCCCGCGACCAGATCCAACGAGCAAGGCGCAAATCGTTATGACTCGAGAGCCTCACTCCAAGTCTTAGGTTTTTCCTCGAGCACCCATGTTACGCTCCATGTGGGCCTTTTTCGATCTTGCAGGTCTTGGTCTCTACATGTTTTCTAACTTGCGCCCAAGGCCGACGCTGCACGACCTTGAGCCTAACGGGGGCTGGGCGGGGCATGCCATGACCAGAAAAGGCTGTGCGCGATTAGGGGAATTTTTTTTGGTCGGGAAACGATAAAGCAAACCAAGATATTAAATTGTTCCTGCCAAAATATTGTCATTAAACCCTTTTTCCTTACAGGTCTTGCTTACAGGAAATCTAGCCCTATTTACAGATCGGCCATCTCACGCGCAAGCTTCTCTTGCTCGAGCTCGTGACCTTGGCCCTCAATGTCGACAACTCACCATGGAGTCGGAGGGCTTCGGTAGAGGCTTTGGCGGCGCGGCGGCGCTCTTCTTGAAGTTGGGCCAAGGTGCTCTTGGACGCCTTGCTCGCCCGACCCAGCTTCTCCTCGAGCTCTTGAACCTTGGCCTCGAGCTTGGGGGAGGCCCTCGACGCAGCGGCTGCCTGGTCCGCAGTGGCCTTGCTCCGTCCTCGCCCGACCCAGCTTCTCCTTGAGTGCCCTGGCTGACCTCGAGCGCTCGTCCTCGACGGCCTTGTACGCGTGGTCCCGCTCCGAGGCGATGGCCCACTCCAGCTCAGTCTTGTGGGAGGCCTCGAGTGTCTTCGCCACTTTGCGGAGGCCGGCGATCTCGTTGAAGTCGTCTGCCGCCTTTTGCGCGGCCTCCTCTAGCTCGGCTCACAAGTGCTCCACGAGCTTGGAGCGCGCCGTCTCCTGGGCCTCCACCATGTCGAGCAAGACCCTTAGCGCATCGGCATGCGTCTGAAGGCCTTGCAACCCTTGGGTAATCGAGCCGGTGGCCTGCGAGGCTCGAAGGGTCATCTCAGCCCTCGCCAGAAGAAAGAAATAAAAAAGGGGGAGGTCTGAGCCAAGGTCTGAAGAAAAAGTACCTGGGCAAGGCGGCCCTCGAAGGTTACACAGGAATACCCATGGATCTGCCGCCTGACATCCTGGGCGAGTCACCCACCGCTGTCACTGGTCTTCAAGGGTGCGGTCCTCGGACACTCTGTCATAGGCGGCTGCGTCTCGAGCTCCCTCCTCGTGGGGGCTCGACCCACCCCCATGCTCGGTCCCGGTGGCGGCTTCAGCCTTATCCCCCACGGCTGGAGGGTCTCGGGCTTCCTCCCCTGCGGCAGTTCTGACCTCGCCCGCGGCCCGGCCCTCCGCGCTTGTCGCGGCCGGAGCGTCTTCAGAGTTGGCGGCTCGGGGAGTTTCCACCGCCGCGGTCGGGGCGGTCTCGGCCGGGACGCCCCCGGCGCCATCTCCTTCGACTACCCCAGGCAGGTTGACATCGTCTTCGGCGTCCACCTCGCCGGTGATGTAGTCCTCACTAGTCGCGTGCTGAAGCCCTTCCTCGTCCGGGTCATCAAGCCCCTGGTCGAAATCCCCGACCGGGTCCTGACTGGGAGAGCCCGGGGGAGCGCGCCTCTAGCTCGAGGGCCGGCGGGGCACCAGCACATAATCAGTCCCTTCATCCTCCTCGGACTCAGACTCGCCCTGGACGATAGTCATTGTCAATTCGGGCAGGTGTTGAGCTCGGGCGCTCAAGGTCTGCGATTAAGAACGACTACTAAGCTAAACGGGTACATGGAAGGCTGGGCGAGCGAAGGTTTAGAAACCTACCTGGGTTGGCAGTCTCCGTTTCGCAGGAGGCTGGCGAGGCCCCTAACCTCCCGAGGTTGAAGGGGCGCTCTGTTTCCGGGTTCCCCCGGTCTGGGACCTTAAGGCCCGCGACGGCTGAAAGTCCCCTGCGGCAGAAGGTCTGGGGCCCCGTGATTGGGACCCTTGGGCCGCCTGAGGACTCAAAGACTTGACAGCGGCCGCCGCGCTCAGCTGCCGCAAGAAGGGCGTGTCAGGGGACGAGGAAGCATAAGCATAAGCTTAGGGGCTCGACCATGGAGGGCCCTTACCGTTGCGTGGTTGCCCCACTCGACGTGGGGCTTTTTCACCCCCTGGCTGCTTGCTCGAGCTGGGGGTGGCTTCTTTTTCCCCTTCTTACCCCTGCCCCCACCGAGCAGCGAGAGCATCCTCCTTGCCGTCTCGAACAGCTCCTGGTGGTCCTGCGAGCATGATGAAGGATCAGGGATGGCCCCAAGGGCGTGCAGGCTAAGGGGCAACCCGGGGCGGCATACCTCGGTCTTTCGGCGCAGTATGTTCTTCGGGACAGGAGCGTCGATGGTATAGGCGTGCATCGCCTCCCCGAACATTTCGTTCATCCTGTCGGCGACACAGGATTCCTTCGGCGCTGCAAGAGGATCGACCATAAGGAGCGCTCGAAGGTCAGGTCTTAGCTAAGCTTCAGAGCAAGGAGACTTACCGGTTGGGCCCTCGAGGGTCGCGTCATCGCGTCCCTTGACCTCGTAGAACGGGTGCAATCTCCTCTGGAGAGGGCACACCCGGTGCTGCAGGTAGTCGACGGCGATCGCCTGCCCGGTGAGGCCGCGCGTGGCGCAGATGTGTATGGCGGCAATGGTCTCTTCATCGACCTCCATCTCGTCTGACTCAGGGGTCTCCTTCTTCCCGGTGATGGGGGCCCCGTCGTACGTCAGCGCGCCGACCTCGCCCTTCTTCAGGTAGAACCACCGCTCGGTCCATGGACCGAGGGAGTCCCGAGATTGAATTTTGGGGAAGGCCCATAGGATCCCCGTCCGCAGCCGGAAGTGAAGGTATCCGACCACGGGGTCCTTCTCGGAGCGGAACAGTTGGAAGAAGCGGAAGAAGAGCGAAGGGGTGGGGAGGATCCCGAGAAACCCCTTGCACAGGTGGGAGAAAATAGAAAGGAGGAGGATGGAATTGGGCACCAGATTGATGAGCTCGATTTCGCATTGGGCGAGAACCGACGCTATGAAGTCGCTCTCCAGTGTCCGCAGACCAAACAGCGCATAATGCTCGGTGCAGACGAACTCGTCATCCCTAGGATGCGGCTCGGTCTCGCCGCCCGGCAACCGCCACATCAATGGGTCCAGCAGCCCCAGGTCTTCGAGTTCCTTCATCCTCGCTGCCGACATGGAACTCCTCCCGAGCTTGGCCATGGTGGCTGCTTCAGGCTCGGCCCGCGAAGGAAGAGTTGCGTGAGCAAGAGAAAGGGGCGAAGAGCGTGAGGAAGCCGGGTTCTTTCGAAGGTCACTGTGGGCTTGAGTTTATAGCCCTCGTTTGGAGACGCTTCTAGGCTAAGGCACCTCAAAAGCCGAGCCCACAGTGATTTGACAGACGCAATTAAGGGTTGGGGGCCAGATCGAGGCGTTGCGGGCGTTACTCTCTAACCAACCATGTCCGTACTGACGTCGCGAAGCTCAAGGGGTGCTGGGCGCCTTGATACCGAAGCCTTCTGATAGAGGTCTCCGCACGACCTTGACCAGAAGCCCAAAGCGTCCAGAAGCCTGTCCCCAAGGCCTGCGGCATAAGGCTCGAGGTCAGTCCAGGTGCCTTTCTCGACCTTGATCCTCGGGGGCTGGCTGACGAGGATTGGGAGACTTTCGTCTAGTCAAAGTTTCATCAGCGGAGGCCCCTAGCTCACCAGCTACCGACCTCAACCTAGAGCCTACCTCGACCAAGGGCTCGACCCTCTGCACGACCTTAGGCTCAGGAGGCGTGAGGCCAGCTCTTGCTCGGGGTAGTTTCCCTTGGATGCCAGGACGTGCGCTTACTCGGCGGTTCCCAAGGCCTGAGAAAGCGGAGTCAAGGTGGACATGGGCGGCATATCCGGGGCGCTTGCAGCCCACCTCCAGCGTGCACGAAGCCATCGCTCCGGCAATCTCTCTTGACCGTTACAGGCAACGCCAGGGAGGATATAAGGTTCCACCGGAGGGGCGGTAAAGGGGGAGAACATACACATACACCTCACCAGAGCGCGAGCTATAGGACAGTAGCCATTGTCGTCAAGCTCGGGCTTACAGTAATCCCCCAATTGTATTCAAGAATAGCGAGAACCTCCGCCTCAGGGCAAAAATGGATTAGAGCTGTTACCCTCATAGGGGGCTCGATCCAGTATAATTCTCCATGTCACGCTCGTTGTCGCCTAGCTCCGACCAACACCGCGCCCAGCAAGTTCCGACGTAGAGCAAGGCTCATTTCCGGGTCCCTCGATTTAACTAACCCCTCCTTCGTATTTGCGGTCAAGCGATTCCGATCGTCGACACCCAACATGTATACCCCATTTTGAAACCCCTTAGAATCAAGTGTGCTTTGATCTGCACTGACTTTCAAAATATTATCAGATTCTCGCAGTCAATGTATGAATAAGACATAAATTGCACCCCTTATTAAACATATCCTCCTCGGTAGCTCTTCTAAAAGCAGAGACGCTATTAATATACTTGTCACTCGCACGGTTCTCAGGTATATCCAGTTTCGGTTCATCTATGCTGCACATATAATAATTAGTGTTAAATATCGAAGTAGACTATATATGAAATAAATAGCTATAAAAAATTAACTAAATTGAAGTAGACTAGGAATACACAAGCACATATTTTTAAATTGAGTGCAAATTAACTAGCTAAACCCTACCCTAAACCCTAAACCATGCTATATCTAAATAATATTCTCTCTATACCATGCTAATTAGATTTAAATCAAGCATCTTCAATTCTCTCTCTATCAAGCTAGCTACATCTTTAATATAATGCAATTAGAAACAATTTCTAACTTACATCATAAAGAACAAATAGATCTACACCAGTAACATCCCTGAATTTTTCTTATAAAAATAAAAGAATTGTTATTAAAATTTTAATATGTTATTTTGTTGGCTTCTTTGAATTTTCAGACAACAATTTGAATCTCTAGAAATTTCTAATATTAATTTTGATTTTTATGGGATTTTTGTTAATTTTCTCATTTTTTAAAAGTTTTTCCTATTTTCAAAAATTGAAAGTAATTTTTATGTAAAAATAAAAACCAAATTTAAGCTAAAATAATTTTATTAAGTTCAAAATGTCTTTGGAAATTTAGGTGAATTTTTTCCAAAATTGTGAACTTTATTTGATATTTTTCAAAGCTAAAAATTATTTTTAGCATTATAAAAATAATTACTATACAAAAAATAAAAATATAATATTAGTTGAAATATTTATTTATGTTTTATTTGCTCAAACAGTTGTCTATGAAATTCCCGAATTTATTATGATTTAATTGCCATTTTTTGAATTTAATCCGAATTTTCAGTGGAAATTAATTGTTTTCAGAATTAATATTTTCAGTAACAGTTCATCCGTTTTGATCCTCTTCTCTTTCCACTCGTTAGCTACGGTAAACCTGCAATCTATAGTAATCAAAGGAACCTGATCCGCATTTAATCCAGCAGTTTCAGCTCACTTATATTCCGGCGAATCTGTTACTATTCTGACCATAATTCCGTTGAGCGTTTTCCGATGATCCGATGGTCCGATTTTCCTATAAATTGAACCCCACCTTTCTCCCCTCGTCCTTTACATCCTCAGCTTTGAGTTGGTCCAATCCATCCATCGGACCTTCTTGCGCAGACCTACATTTGGCCCTAGATTTTTACTGGAGCTTTCTCTCAGTGTACTATACATTAGGTAAAATTATATTTTTAAAACTCTCACCAGATCTCTATCGGCAATCATTTCTTCTTCAAGTCCGACAAGAGGTCAATTTTTTGATTCAAAAAGTCCGATCTCCTTCATCTTAAATCCGATTGACCTCATTTTTCTTCCTAAATTCATAAAAAGTTGTACTCTATCTATTTGTACTAGTTTTTTATTTTATTTTAATTTATTTGGATTTTATTTGAAATTGGATATTGTTCACGTATAGTTTTCAGAGAGTCAAAAACGGCTCACTGTTGATGATCTTGATCACCTTCCCTTTGATCCAGGCAAGTTGCTGACTTTGACCATATTTGAGCCCAGTTTTTAAAACATATTTTGTTAAATGTAATTGCATGCTTAAGTTGTATTAAAAATAGTTTTGTCCCAATTTAAAATTGATTAGTTATATCCTGTTCTGATTATGACCCGCACTTGAAATTTGATTCCATTATGCTATTGTAATCCCTAAGAGTATAATCTAAGTGTATGATGTTGATTAAAATATTTAGGGATGCCTAGACCTGCTTAGAACAAAAACTAGAATTTTGGGAATTTATGCCAAAATAAAGATATATTGAAATAAAATTTTGCTATGGTGATCTGAGAAGTTGTTTGAAAAATAAACATATGGATTTAGACTGAGTGAGAATGGTTGACTATGGTCTTTAGGTTTGTTGAAAAGCTCATCTAGTCAATTAAGGACTTGTCTGTGAACTACTTAATGTAAAGCGCAACCGTGCTTCCATAAGTCTGGTATAGGACAGACATGGTTGTCTGTTTAGCGACATCTCATTGTTAGTTGTTCTATTAGGGGAATGTGGGGATGGTTAGTCTACCCTACGATCCAGGCAAGTTGCACACCTTGACCATATTTGAGCCTAGTTTTTAAATCATATTTTGTTTTAAATGTAATTGCATGCTTAAGTTGTATTAAAAATAGTTTAGTCCTAATTTAAAATTGATCTGTTATATCCTGTTCTGATTATGACCCACATTTGAAATTTGATTCTGTTATGCCATTATAACCCTAAGAATATAATCTGGATTTATGATGATAATTGCACAGTTAGGGATGCTTAGACTATAGTAATACCCTAGTCTGTTAATATGAAGGCTCATATGGAGTGGTGGTGCGATTAGTCCCAGTCCCATATTGCCTGCATAAAGTGAGTTGTAGTAGTTTATAATGCATATTGGGTCCAAACATAACATCTTTGGGTTAACCCTTTTACACGAAGCGAGGGCGAAAGTGTAAGTGGGGTGCTATACTTGCGTAGATCCATCCTATGGTAGGCTGGATTTTGAGTTAATTTGGACCAAAGTGTTACAAATAGTATCAGAGCATCAGCCTTCATTGCACGGGGCGTGTGGGACAAGGGTACGGGCATACGACACATGGTACGTGTGGGCCTGAAGTGGCCATACGGCATTGCATATGTGCCGGAACTGGACGCACGATCGTGTACCGAGGAGTGGTTTTGCGTATCTGCCGTATATACGGTGTGCTACCAAGGGCGTCAGCCCTTTAAGGGAGTGAGTGTAATACCCTGGCCTATTAATATGAAGGCCCATGTAGAGTGGTGGTAGGCTTAGTCCCACATTACTCGTACAAAGTGAGTTGTAGTAGTATATAATACTTGTTGGGTCCAAACATAGCACCTATAGATTAACTCTTTTACACGAAGCAAGGACGAAAGTGTAAGTGGGGTGCTATGCTTGTGTAGGTCCACCCTATGGTAGGCTAGACTTTGAGTTAATTTACAACCAATCTAAATAATTAAACCTTCTTCAATCCTCTCTTTACAAAGCTAGATCTTAAATATAATGTAATTAGAACCAATTACTAATCTTAGATCACTAAGAACAAATAGATCTACAATCACTCTTCCAAATCCTTTGTCTCCTTTCACCAAATCGTCTGAAAGATAGATATCAAAAATCCTAAAAACCCTAAGTGGGTCAAGGCTCTATAAAATATTTTTTATAAAAACCATCTGTGATATGTACTCATATCACAGATGGTTCATCGTACAAACTGTTTGTGCCTAAAAACCCTAAGTGGGTCCAGGCTCTATAGAATATTTTCTTTAAAAACCATCACTTATATCATAGACGGTTTGTGGTACAAACCGTTTGTGATATTTGACAGATGGTTCGTGGTATGAGCCTTCTATGATACTTATCACAGACGATTCTTAACATATCAAGTAACTTAGATGATTGTAGTAGAGAATCGTCTATGTTTATTTTTGTCAATGTCCAAGACCTAAGGTCTCTTAATCGAGCTTATAAAAATATAATGAAAGGTTTTCAATATAACAAGATTATGAAAGGAATATGGGGATTGTTTCTTTATTAGCCAAGTGGCTTAACAAAGCACAAGAGTTACAGGGATTCTATCTAAAATTAGTAGTCTAATTACAATTGCAATTATAATGGCCACACTGTCTTGAATAGTGCGAATGGGCCCCTTATTTATATTGGATGAAGAGACGGCAGTTGTTCTACAATAAGCATTGTGTAGCCAAAAGGTGCTTTCCCTTCAAATGGTTATGTGTATCTATCGGATAGCTATCCGCATGAACGACCAGTGTGAAGCAATGTTATAGACCATCTTAATTGAACTGGTTGGAGACATGACTATCCGGTTAAGTGTGGGCTTCATTATGTGTTATAGGCTTTATGCGTTATAGGCCCATTAATAGAGTATGGTTTCTAACAATTGATGGTTTTAATGCTCATCAATTTTTAACACAGACAGTTTTTGAAAACTATCTGTGATGAGACATTTAATATAAACATTTTTGTAGTAGTGACTTACATGTTTTTTTTGGCATGTTTTGGAATGTTATACACAATTATATCGTATGCACAGCCCTACTCAACCTGTTGAACCATGTTCAGAAATTGGAAGAGAGTTTGTGATGAATACGATGATCAACATTGTACCTCCTACAGCATGCCGTAAGTTCTACAACAAAATTAAATTCTTTACTCTAGTTGCCTTTCCATTTATGACAAGTAAAGTTTCCTTTACAAAGCCATCAAGAAATTACTACTCCCTCTGGTTACAAATAGCTGTCATTTGGGGCATAGTTGCAATCAAACTTTCAAAAATTTGACTAACAATATTTATTTATACATTTAAATTAGATATACAAAAATCATATATACAAATTTGTCTCTTAAAGTACTATCACAATATTATAATTTTATTAGGTTTTATAAATATATTACAATAGAGATTAGTAGTCAAAGCTGTATTTTGGAGACTATGTCGATATCTAAAATGACAACGGTTTATAACCGAAGGGAGTATCAGGTAAGGGTAAAATATACTTCATAATAAATAGGGGCAAGGAATAAAAAATATGTGAAATTAATCAAAGCGTATTTAATGTTTTACCCCTCCAATGTATGAAGATCCACAAGGTATAATAATTGTTCTGCTGATAATACTTCCAGGTGTGATAGACCTTATTATAGCTGTGGTAGACTTTTAGTTCGATGTTGAAACGAACTAAAAGCAATAAATTTACTGCAATAGATAATGCATCGAAGAAAAAAGAAATAAATAGAGAATACAAAAATGCATGTGGCACTTATCAATATCAATAAACACAAGCACTAAATACAAGACCAAAATCATTTATGTTGAATCTAGAAGATATAAAATCTTTGGATTGTGATATCAACATTAATGTAGGAGAGAACATAAATGCAATAATAAATCAACTAATACCTAATATTTGATTGTGCCTCTATATAAACACCAGCAAAGGAGCATGGCAATGCACACTGAAACAGCTTCTCCTCATGGCACTCGTCAAGAGCAATACCAGGAGGGCCGTGTACTCCATAGCTGCAGTTTTCACGGTTCTGATGATCATGTCTTCCACCTTCTCGTCCTGCTATGCAAGTGGTATGTAGAATATCCCTGTGTTTACTCTGCATTTTTCAAATGTTCGAATTAATTAACCAATCTATATCTTATTTGTGTGTAGTTAATACAGAGAAATGCGCCGATTACGCAGAATGCACGGACGATGATTGCCGCAAAATCTGCGCAATGGCATACACGGTTTTTACTTCCTATTGCAAGAAGGATGTTTTTCCTCTGCAGTGCTGCTGCATAGTTTATCACCAAAGTGACGTCGGAACGACAGCGAGGATCGACGATGATGGCTTTCGTGGATGAACAACACAGTGCTGATGGTTAAATTTAATGCATCTCATTTATCATCTTGCAACTCCATGTAAATTCGTCGATCTGTTTGATGCGAATTCAATAAACGTGTTTTTGTTATGAAGATGTTAATTAGTGACATGGACCTTCTTTGGTGGTTCGAAGACAGGAAATCCCTCCTTCCAGTTTGTAGTGTGTATTTTCTCAAAGCATATATATTAAAGAGAAATTGAAAACGACCAGACTAACTTGATTATTATATATAAGCATTATATTCAAAGCATATATGTAGAGATGCCAATGTTTGGGAAACAGATCCCCATCGAGCTTACTTGTTGAATGAGGGATCAACACGGCCCCTTTTTGGTGAAGAGTTTGTGTCTGAAGAATGCTCTTAGGATGATGAGGATACTTGAAAGATGGATAAAGGATTTATAGTGGTTCGGACCTCTTACAGTGGAGATAATAACTCTACTCCAGTGATTTTGCTATTGAGGTGGAACTCTTACAGAAAGGCTCCTGTACGTCTGTGATCTTGCGTCTTTCTTTGTTTGTGTGTGTGCCCTCTTTACTGATCTACCGAGGGGCTTTTAGAGCTTACAATTGAAATAACTGCAGCCAAATAATGCGCCATTCATTGTATTAACCGTGGCCGTAACCGTAGCCTTGATTATTGCCACGTTCTCGTCGTGGGCATAACGGCCCTATATCGTGGCGTAATTATCGTCACGTACACGGTATGGGGTGAACACGATCTTCCGATCATGCTCAAGGATTCCCCTGACTTTGACCAATTCTTGCACGTTCCCGAGCTTGCATGCTCGGGGACGAGCTCAGGTGCTTGTAGACGAGCATCGGGCCTACTCCAGTCGGACAGACCCGCCAGCTAGACTATCGGAGGGTCCTCCTTGGGAACACCATCCAAAGGCATGCATGGTCGGCCAAAACTAGCTACCAGGGTATAACAGTCCTTATAGAGATTATCCAATCCCCGACAGCTAGCCTCCGAGGCTCAAGTGGAAAACTACTTGGTGGGGCCTTCCCCTTGAGCCTACAGACTCAACGGAAGGATTAGAATCTTGCAGCGAACTACTACTGCAGCATCCGAGCAGGTCCCGCTCGCGGACAAGCATGGTTGACAAGAGCCGAGCTACCAGCTCAGCCTCTGACCAATAGAAGCTCGGGCAAGAGAAGGTTAAAGGTTTGCGCCGATTCCTTCCCCGCGAAGCCTCATGGTAGTGGGATAATCTTTTGGGAACCGCACTTTTACTAGATGGTTTCAAAAACTATGCCTCCCACGCCGATTCGCGAACTGGCGTGAGCGGTTTTTAGATGGTCGTGTCCGTTCGGCTTCTCCACCTTTTTAAATAGGGTAGCAGCGGCAGTGAAAATCTCTTCATCGGCATTGTGCATCTGAACCCATAGGAATTCTGAGTGGACACCACCAAAAAAGGATGCGAGATGACTCCCTTACATCTCCTGCACCTTTTGCATCAGAGGCCATTCCTCGGCGACAGCTGAGTCCTCGTGTCGAAGGCTTCAGCACAGCAGTGAAATTTTCATTTCGTGCCCTCGCATCTCGTGCACCTTCACCTCGTAGGTCATGCCTTGGAGATTAGAGTTTTCCATCTCGAAGGCCCCGCCTCGACAGGGAGACCTTCTCACATATCGTTAGGGATGGCAATGGGTCCAATCGGGTGTGAGTTTTACAAAACCCGATCCGATAGAAAATCCGAATTGAAAAACTCAACCTAAACCCAAATACCTTATCGGGTAAAAAACTATACTCGAACCTGGCGGGTACTCGACGGGTTTGTGCAGTACTGCAGTATAGGGGTGACAATGGGTCGGGTCGGGTCCGAGTTTTGCAAAACCTGACTTGACAAGAAATGCGAATAAAAAAACCCGAGCTGAACCCGAACAACCTATCGGGTAAAAAGTTGCACCGATCCTAAACCTGGTGGGTACCCGAAACCCGACAGGTACTCGATATGTATGTACGGTATTTTGAATACCCGATAGGTACCCATGGGTAATTTTATAAACCCGACTCCGACCAGAACCTATCTCGGATATCTGGCCCGAAGAACCCACGAGTGAAAATTAGGATCCAAACCCGACCCTATTAGGTGCAGAACCTACGGGTCTAATTTCCATCCCTACATATCGTGCTTCATAGTGCAATCCCCTTGCTTTGAAGGCGGTGCTTCGGCAACAATGGAGTCTCCCACCTCCGAAGGCTCCACCTCGGCGTGTAGAACTAATCGCACCATCACGCTCCATCACACAATCCCCTTCACTTTGAAGGTCGTACCTGAACGACTAGGGAGTCTCCCACATGACCACATCAAAGGTTCCGCCTTGGGGGAGACCTCGCACATCGCGCTCTGTCGTGCTGCCCCCTTCACTTTGAAGGCCATACCACGGCAACTAGGGCGTCTCCCACCTTGGAGGCTCTAACTTGGCGCAGAGACCTCCTCACACATCGTGCAATCCCCTTTGTTTTTGTAACATTCCAAGTTTAGCCCACAAATTATTAATTAAGTTGCCAAATGTTCTTCTGCATTTACCATGAATTTGCTGCATGAAGAAAATGCTTTTTACATTTTTCTAGTTGCTGTTTTCCAATTTTGAATATTAATTAAAAATTGTGCCAAGTCTAAAAACATTTCATTTATGTTCTAAATAATCTAAAGTGCCTCTTCAAAAGTTTTTGTGAATTCTGAAATTGGGTTGCTATTTTTGCAAAATCAAACACTGCACTTTTGTATTAAAAGTTGAGGCGGTAAATGAATTTCTAAGAAACATCTGGAACTGCTAAAATTCTGGAAACATTACACAAACATCAGTGCCACGTCAGGTGTATCCACAAAAAGTTGTATAGTTCTTGAGGCCCTGCAATTAAGCCTAAAAATTTGGGCAGACCTCTGAACAAAACAAATTTCAATCATTCTGCTCTATCTCCCTGACCATCTGGGCCTGCACATCTGCCCCTTATCCATCTGTCTCACACACCAACCCTACCTTTTAGGGCAATATATCCTGTGCAATCAACAGTTGGTGAAACCACGGTGCAACTCAACTAAAAAAAGTTTCAAAAAATTCTAAAAAAAATCATGGATGTACATCTCAGCTTACCCCATCTACATATAAAATTTCATGATCAAATTCGTCCTGTTCCTGTTCATGATCAACTTTATCTTTTTTATTACTCTTAGTACAGGACAAATTTGATCATGAAATTTTATATGTAGATGGGGTAAGCTGAGATGTACATCCATGATTTTTTTCAGAATTTTTTAAAACTTTTTTTAGTTAGGTTGCACCGTGGTTTCATCAACCTGTCTGATTGTACAGGATATTTTTCCACCTTTTAGTCGCATGTCACTTTCCCGAGCCACCTTCCACTTCGCGCCTTCCCCGCGTAAAAACGGACATGCGCAGAACCTCTTTCTCTCTTTGCCTCTCTCTTGTCACTGACAGCTTGGCCCCACCTATAAGCCTTCTCCACAGGGCTCACAGCCATGATTGTGAGAAGCTTTTCTACCTACCTTGCCTAGTCACGTCACCTGTCTGCCAGCTCACCCCGTCCCATCGCCTCAAGCTCCCTACACGATGCCCCTATTGCGGCACCTATGAGCCACTATTGTGCATGAGAAAATGGCAGCATGATCACGCCTGAGAGAAAGACGACGGAGAGAATCATCATTGCTCGCCTACTTAAGCTCCCCTACCTTACCACTCTTCGTCACTGTGTAGTGACGAACTCATTGCGCCCGGTTGCAGCCTTCCCCCCTCACCGAGCCGCCCAGAACGCGAGCACCACTCTTGATTCAAAATTCGATGAAATTTCGCCGAAATTTCGGTTTTAACCCCAATTTATATATCCCGGCCGAATTCAAAATTTAAAAAAATTTGATTTGCTACAGTAACTGCTACAGAAATTTCGGCGAACTTTCGGGTTTGGAGTCCGGATTTTCAATTTTTTTTTGGCCGGATTTGAACGGAATGGGTTCAATAACCCTTAAGAAAGTCTTGTTCCATGAAAATTTGATGAAAAACTAATTTTTTGAGATTTTTTAAAATTTGGGCAGAAACACTGTCAGATTTTTAAAAAATTTTACAAGCCTGATGATCATCTGAAAATTTTATGGTACCATACTTAGTAGTTTACGATCATACCAAAAAAACTTCAAAATAATTTAACATCATTTGTTATCTTTGAAAAATCAAAAACAGAATGGACATAATTGGGACAGTAATCTTGTTAGATTTTTATAAATTTTCTCGAGTGTGATCATCATCTAAAATTTTTATTAAATATTAAAAACTTCCTTAGTACCATTATGTAAAATTTTAAAAAAATTTAATCTTTCTTGGTTTGCTCAATAAAATCTATGAATACAGTAAGCACTAAACTTAATTTGTTGTATTATATTTCAAAAATCAATTCATTTGAGCTAAGGATTTATCAGGCAATTCAAATATTTTTATAACTTTTTGAAATTTTGAGTTTCAAATTTATTTGAGCTAAGGATTCTTATGTAAAATTTTCAACTCAAAATATTTCTCCAGGAATTTATAAAAATTCTGACATTCAAAGTACTAGTTTTCAACTCTCTCTGTTTTTGAATTTTTAAATATCTTAAATTAATTTATTAATTTCTGATATTTTTAGTGTTGATGAATTTATTGCTAGGGAAGATAATATAAAATTTTCCAAAAATTTCAAGTTTCTTGGTTTGGCCAATAAAATCTATCAATGCAGTAAGCACTGAACTTAATTTGTTGTATTATATTTCAAAAATCAAACAGAGAAAGAACATAAATGGCACTGTGCCTTCTACGAATTTTATAAATTCACTGAAGCGTGATCATGATTCCAAATTTTTATGAGATATTAACCATTTCCTTTCCACCCTTATGTAAAATATATAAAATATTTAAACCTTTTTTATTGCTAAATTTAATCAATGTATTGATCATCGGTCTGTTAACAGGATAGTATCACTGTTCGCATTTTTTAAAATTCATGACACTTGATCATCATATGAAAATTTTATGAAAATATTATGGATGTGTCAGGACCATACAGAAAAATTTTCAAAATTTTACAAGCTCGTTTGTTCTAATTTTCATTCGGATGAAACTTGCCGCTCAGCGCTTTACCAAGACAGTACCAATGTTTGAACTTTTAAAAATTCCTCACATTTGATCATCATCTGAAATTTTTACATAAATATAATAAGTATGTCAGAAATCTCCACAGAAAATTTCAAAGTTTTCTAACGTAGTTTGTACTATTTTTGATCCGGTTCAAACTTGCCGATCAACGTTTCATCTATATAGTATCAATGTTTGAATTTTTAAAAATTCCACAGATCTGATAATCACCTGAAATTTTTATGAGAACATCTACAATGTGTCAGGAACCTACAAAAAAATTTAAAATTTTTTGATGTCGTTTGAACCCATTTTCAACGCCTTGTCCTGGTGATCTCTAACCTCAACATCCACGTCACATTGAGCCTTCCTCCTTCCTCTTTAAAACCCCTCAATTGATTCCGTGGCTTGTGCAATGTAGTTCTAGAATCATGTTGTCTTCTTTATTGTTTAGATTAGGAAGTTAAAGAACAAATGATGTGTGAACTTATTGTTCTATTCCATTCATGATCAAAGGATTATATACATAGTGAATGGGTGGCAATGCACCCGTTCGGATTACAATGAGAGGGAGAGAATGAAAGATTGTGTAGCTTCGTGAATAGGTGTCTATTCCTTGCTTTGTGTTGGTTATTCCTTGCTTTGTGTTGGTTGCTTGAAGATGTTGTTTCACGAAGAGATGGATGAAGATCATCCATTCATGTCTGTTCGCAACACTCCCCCTTGATCGAATCCATCTTCTGAGATCAATATAGAATTATTTTGTCTATGAACCTGACATGCCTAATATCATCCTCTAAAAAACCCAGTGGGAAAAAATAGATGATACGACATATAAACTATGTTGATATTGCCTCATTAAAAACTTTATATGAGAAAACCTCAAAGAGGAAAAACTCATACAAAGAAAATAGTACAATATAATATTAAACAGGTTATTTATCAGAGAGAGAGACTCCCCCCTAATTCCTGCAAATCTCTAAGTTATCTCATACCAATTCCCTCAACACATTTAGAAAATGTAGAATAAGATAGAGACTTTGTTAATAAATCAGCAAGATTATCACATGACTTAGTTTGCAGAATGTTTATTTCCCCACTCTTTTGCAATTCATGGGGATAAAACAATTTTGGAGCAATATGCTTAGTGATGTTGCTCTTAATATAACCTGTCTCCATCTGAATAACACAGGCAGCATTATCTTCATAGATAATGGTTGGAGATTCAATGGAACCAAGACCACATGACTGAAGTATGTGGTTTATCATTCTGCGAAGCCAAACATATTCTCGGGAGGCCTCATATAATGCAATTATTTCAGAATGATTGATAGAAGTAGCCACCAAAGTTTGTTTGGAAGATTTCCAAGAGATGGCTGTTCCACCTTGTAAGTATACAAAGCCAGTCTGCGATCTGGCATTGTGGGGATCAGATAAATAGCCAGCATCTGTATATCCAGTCAAAGTCGGATCTCGGTTTCTTCCATAGAAAAGACCAAGATCTCTTGTACCATTGAGATATCTAAAGACATTCTTCACTCCAGACCAATGACGCTTGGTGGGAGCAGCGCTGTGTCTTGCAAGTAGATTCACTGTAAATGCAATGTCCGATCGGGTACTATTTGCAAGATACATGAGCGCACCAATAGCACTGAGATAAGGGTACTCAGGTCCCAATATTTCTTCTCCATCACCCCGAGGTCGAAAAGGGTCTTTCTTCATGTCTAGAGATCTGACCACTATAGGGGTTCTGGATGGATATGACTTATCCATATTGAATTTCTCCAATATTTTCTGAATATAAGTAGCTTGATATACAAAAATTCCTGAAGGTAAATGCTCAAGTTGCAAACCTAAGCAAAATTTGGTTTTACCCAAATCCTTCATCTCAAACTCTGTCTTTAAATGATGACGTGCTTCATTAATATCGGTTTCGTTGCCGATGATGTTGAGATCATCAACATACACCGAAATGATACAGAATCCTGTAGAGGATTTCTTAATAAAAAAACATGGGCAATCATCATTATTAGTGTACTCCTTTAAAGAAAGGAATTCACTTAATCGATTGTACCACATGCGCCCTGATTACTTCAAGCCATATAATGACTTCTGCAATTTTACACAATGCATATTACGATTTGCATGTGGATCCGGTACATTGATTCCATCAGGAACCTTCATGTAAATTTCTGAATCCAGTGACCCATACAAGTATGCTGTCACTACGTCCATCAACTGCAAAGATAGACGATTTTGAACTGCCAATGATATCAAATATCGGAAAGTTATGCCTCTCATAACCGGAGAATAAGTCTCATTATAATCAACACTGGGCCTTTGCGTGAAGCCTTGAGCTACTAGCCTTGCTTTATATCTCACCACTTCATTATTTTCATTCCGTTTCCGGACAAAAACCCACTTGTATCCTACAGGGAAAATGCCACGAGGTGTAGGCATCACTTCCGATAATACTTCTCTTTTATAAAGCGAGGCAATCTCTTTTTCGATCACTTCCTTCCATTGATTCCAGTCCGAGCGTTTTCTACACTCTGCCATGGATTTAGGATCTGGATCATTTAGGATGTCAGCAATCTGCTCAGAGAAATAAGTGTCGACAACTATAGCTTTTCGGTCAAATAATTCTCCAGTCTCAATATAATTTGTAGCAATTTCATTCACCCTAAGAGATTCATCATTATTTCCCATAATGATGGATCTGGGGTTATCCGATGTCCCAAGTTCAGCAATGCGCGCAGCCGAAGAGGGTTGTGGATCAAATCCACTTTGATATCTATCAACCATAGGTTGATCTGCATTTACCACCTTTTTCTACTTGGATGCCTTACTCCTCCCCTCTTATTGCTAATCGGGGGTTGAGTGGTTTTATGTAGTACCTCCACTCTTTCAGGCACATTCCTTGCAGGAATAAAAGATTTAATAACA
The DNA here is from genome assembly GCA_036346375.1 of Guadua angustifolia. Taxonomy (NCBI): domain Eukaryota; kingdom Viridiplantae; phylum Streptophyta; class Magnoliopsida; order Poales; family Poaceae; genus Guadua; species Guadua angustifolia. Next base: position 16,984,174 of record CM070520.1, read on the forward strand.
CCTTTATAATCTGTAAATGCATCTGGCATGTTGTTCGCAATATCTTGCAAACCAATTATTTTCCAAACTTGAAGTTCGGTTTCTTGAGTACGTGGATCCGAGGATGAAATACTTTGAGCATTCCAATCAATTTCACGGCATTCTTTCTGGTATTTGAAATCTCCCCTAATACCGGGAAATGTTCCTCATTGAATATACAGTCAGCATACCGGGCCGTAAATAGATCCCCTGTAAGAGGTTCTAAATACTTAAATGATCGACGGAGATTGAAATCCCACATAGATCCCCAATTTTCTATGAGGGCCCATAGAGGTCTGTTGGGGTGGTGAGATCGGACGCATACACGCTCATCCGAACTTACATAAATGGGAAATACTTGGTGGATTCCCATGTACTAACTGCATGGGAGAAGAATCATGATATGCAGTTGGTCGAAGTTGGATTAAGTCAGCAGCGTGTAAGACCGCATGACCCCAACACGACGTAGGCAATGAGCAATTCATCAGTAATGGACGCGCAATGAGCTTGATTTTGTTAATCAACGATTCAGCCAAACCATTCTAAGTATGGACATATGGAACAGAATGTTGTACCTGAATTCCTAAAGCCATGCAATAATCATTGAAAGCATGGGAGGAAAATTCAGCAGCATTGTCCATTCGGATCGATTGAATCCGATGGTCAGGATAATGTGTCTTCAGCTTAATAATTTGAGACATTATTTTCGTGAAGGCATGGTTTCGTGTGGACAATAAGCACACATGTGACCATCTTGTAGATACGTCAATCAAAACCATAAAGTACCTGAACAGTCCAGAAGTTGGCTCAATCGGACCACAAATGTCACCTTGAATTCTTTCAAGAAACTTAAGTGGTTCAGTCCGGATTTTAAGAGGTGAAGGCCTTAAAATCATTTTCCCAGTAGCACATGCAGTGCATATAAAATCCGAAGATTTGAGAAATTTTGTAGCTGTCAAATCATGACCGATAGAATTGGTGATAATTTTTCTCATCATCCCGACACCGGGGTGCCCAAGTCGATCATGCCAAGTTTGGAATGCATCGACGTTTTGAAAAATTACCTTATATGCAACATGTTTTATGGGCTTAATGTATGTATAGTACAATCCAGAGTCGAGAGTTGGAATTTTTTCGCATATTTGTTTGCCATATCCAGTAAGTCTGGTTAAGAGAAGATACTCCTCTTTGTTTTCTTCATGTGTTTCCACATGAATACCATTCTTATGAATATCTCTATAACTCAATAAGGTACGAGTTAAATCAGGATACAATAAAGCATCCTCGATTGTAATCTGTGTACCCATAGGGAGGGTGATTGTGGCTCGACCAGAGCCAACTATCAACGCGTCACGACCAGCGATCGTTAAAACATTTCCTTCTCTTTTCTTAAGAGTTTGGAAATATGTTATCTCTGTGAGTATAGAGTTTGTAATACAACTATCCACAAGGCATAATTCCTCCTCCGAGGGATTGACTTCAAGAGACATCTATAGTAAGAACAAGAATTAATTAAAACTCTTTATTCTACACATATAGTGATACATACACATTGTATTGAATATCTAACATAACGATAATGCAATATTACAATACATATGAGTTTGTGCAAATAAATATACAACTCCAAATTACAAACAGTTTTGAAACTTTAATTATTACAACACATAATATTATTTGATAATAATCACGGACATGGAGATTTAAGCTAAATCTCCATACATGTCACCCGAGGTGTACTCAATGAGCATGTCGTCCATTACAGGAAGGTCCACTTGCTGAGTAAGGGCTTCATTGTTTGGCGATTCTTTAGGAACCGAAGACGAACAACCAGCCTCCTTTGAAGTCTCAGTAGTAAGATTGAAGTGTGCTTCATATCTTGGTGCCTTCTATTTGCCATCACGGAGGGATTTCTGATAAAGATCAACCAAGTGTTTTGGAGTACGACAAGTCGCGGCAAAATGTGTGTTACAACCACACTTATGACAAAGTCTTTTATTGTCATAGGTAGTTTGTGCATTGCCACGTGCCTTCTTGTTAGCATGGTGTCTGCGGTTCTTGTTAAATTTGCGTCTACCAGGAGGGTTCTATGGATTACCAGATGGAGATCCATTGAACTTTCTTTTATTCGGAGCATTATTCTAAATATTATGAATTTCAGGCAAAGGTGCTGAACCAATTGGGCGCAACTTATGATTCTTAACAAGAAGTTCATCATTCTTTTCAGCCTGAGATAATGTATGAATAAGTCGAATAAACCTGATATTTTTCTTTCCGGTATTGATTGCACAATACCGTCTCATTGGAAGCATAGTAGATAGAGTTTTCTCTATCTTTTCTGCATCCGTCGGTTCTTTCTCGCAAAACTTCAACCTACTACAGATGTTATGAACATCATGATTGTATTCAGCCACAGATTTAAAATCTTGTAAGCGTAGGTGATTCCAATCATGCTGTGCATCAGGATATATAATTTCCTTCTACTGTTCATAACGTTCTTTAAGAGCAACCCACAGAACACGAGGAATTTCTTCCAAAATATACTCTTTCTTGAGATCTTTATGGATAGAAGTGCGTAACAAAAATAAGGTAGTGTACTTCATTTGATCAAGGACCGGAGGGCCCCCTTCAACTGGTTCATTTATCGCAGTTGAAATCCCTCGAGATGCAAAACTAATTTTGACATCTGATGCCCATGAAGGATAGTTGCTCCCATCAAGGGCGAGTTCTTCAAACTCTTTTTGCATTTCCTACATGGCATAACCATCGATTTTATTAATTCACCAAATATTGGTAAATTTTAAAAACCTTAATGGTGGTGTTGTAATATTTAAGTGCAAATTTTAAATCATATCTTATATTTTGGATGGTTGGAGTAGACCATATAATTAAGGTAATCTCCATAAATGGAGTAGACCATATGATTAAGGTAATCTCCATAAATGGAGTAGACCATATATCCAAAAATCATTATTTTGAGATAACACTTTATAGGTAATCATCAAGTTCGAACATGATGGTCTACCTCATAGTGATGGGCAATTTAAATTGCTGCTCAAAAAGGCATGGTCTCCGGGCAGAAATATTCAGAAAACTGAATAAGATGCAGCCAATGCCCTAGTCTCCATCACCTTGTGTTTATTCTCAAAAATAATGTAAGACATGTTTTTAAATTTTGCTTAAAATCCTGGACAATTAAGTGGTACTTAATTGTGAGAATTTTAAAGTTATTAAAATGCATTTTGTTAAGTTGCAAAATTAATAACATACACATATGCAAAAGTATATACACAAACACATATATACATTTACAGATTACAGATAACATCAGGGGTCTTAAAAATATAAAGACACAACACTGATATACAACATAATGCAAATACTGTAAAATACAGGGACTAAAATGCATAAATGCTGTAAATACTAAAAATAAATAAATTTAGTAAATAAGTTAACTGGCCATGGACCGAATTTTGGCCTGCCACTGTTGTGGCCCGTGTAAACCCGTCGGGGGTATTGGGGGAAAACGGAGGCGTGGGCCTAGGCCGACGAAGTGGCCCAAGGCGTGCCCTTGCGCGGGGAGGTTTACAAATCGCAACCTGGGCTTGGGCCATTGATCCGGTCCAACAAGCACCATCGCCCGCGTCGCTTATAAGCGAGAAAAATCGACGGTTAGGGTTAGGGTTTGCAACCCTAACCGCTCCTAGTCATTTTCTGCCGCCGCCACCTCACTCAATTTGCCACCGTCACTGGCCATAGAAATCCACCGCCGACGCCAGGAGAGTCTCCAGCGCATGGATCGGAAGCTTCTCGGTAGTGGCGGCGCTCCCCCTTCCCCTTTTCTTGCGGCGCTCAGTGGTGGGGGCCCTCCCCCTCATTTGGGGAGGAGAAGAACCCATTGCCGCTGCCTCCGAAGCTGATTGAATGGGCGGAGGTGCCATTGCCGGTGAAGAAGGGCGGCGCCCCTGACCTGGCCACCATGGTGGGGCGCAATCCAAAGCCGGGCGGAGCCGGGGTTAGGGGCCTCCACCTCCACAGGTCCTCTTTAGTCGGTGTTGGTGAGGGCAGCCTCGGGGCTACCACAGTGGTGAGAAGGTCAGGTGGGTACCCCATCGGCATGAAGGGGAAATCCATCGTCGTCATCGAGGCTGGTGCTGGTGCCGACGCTGGGTGGAAGAAGGGGCCTGTCCGAGCGCGTCGACGACGAGGAACACCGTGGTGTCGGGGAACCCAGATGCCAGTGGCTCGGAGGCTGACCAAGGTGCGGTGGATTGCTGCGCAAAGATGATCATGATCCAAGACGCCAATGCGTGTAGCGCGATGGAACTCGCGGGCTACCGCGACGAGGAGGGTGGAGACAACACGGTTGAGGGTAAGAATCGGCATTCTTCTTACCGTAATAATCGCCGTGTTGTTCTTCCTCTTTTCTGCTATCAAAACTCAGGGAAGAATCTACGTGCTTGATAACGTGTTTAGATTAGGAAGTTAAAGAACAAATGATGTGTGAACTTGTTGTTCTATTCCATTCATGATCAAAGGATTATATACATAGTGAATGGGTGGCAATGCACCCGTTCGGATTACAATGAGAGGGAGAGAATGAAAGATTGTGTAGCTTTGTGAATAGGTGTCTATTCCTTGCTTTGTGTTGGTTATTCCTTGCTTTGTGTTGGTTGATTGAAGATGTTGTTTTATGAAGAGATGGATGAAGATCATCCATTCATGTCTGTTCGCAACACTCCCCCTTGATCGAATCCATCTTCTGAGATCAATATGGAATTATTTTGTCTATGAACCTGACATGCCTAATATCATCCTCTAAAAAACCCAGTTATATGATATCATTCTAACAGGTCCTTAGTTAACCAATCACACATCCAATAGAAATTAATAAACTCCACCACGACGAACAACACATTACAACCGCATTAGTTACATCCAGACTTAACGAATTGGTTAAATAGATTGTTGGAGACCGAAGTCGTGCACGTGATACTACTCCCAATCAAACGAGCCAGCTTCAAAGTACCTAAAACAAAAGACAAACAAGCGTGAGTCCAAGACTCAGCAAAGTGTATCAAGTAAGAAAAGTAAGGAATTCGATTAAAATACAACTACTTTAAGACATATAGAACAGTTCCTTTAATTGACATCCGTAAATAAAGGAAGCAGTTTGAATTCATATAAATCCAAAACGTAAGAACACAGTTACTTCATCATTTAACATAACCATTACTTAATTGAAATCATCTAGTAACAGAAGCAGTAATTAACTCCACTTACCAGAACCAACTCGAAAACGCAACAAGACCCTACCCATGCCTCAGTAATCATTTTTGGATGAGCCCATGACTCAATCCTCAACCTGCTCTTTCCATTCTCATCAATCGACATTTGGCAATTGCAACACACAATGCAATGAAATGCTTTTATGCTTTCATGCTCAAAATGCAACCTTTTAGCCTATACCGGTATAGGTGAGTGCACACCTGTCGGTGTGCACCCTCTCATTCCCAACCATCCCGTGGCGGGGCCTACTCTTACTGACTCGCTCCCATCCAATTCCGTGGATGAGACTACAAGGTAGGACTCATCTCAGGAGCACTCCGGATTAGACATATGTCCCCATATGTCTTTCTCACCGACCCGGCTCGAATCAAAATGCACGACATGCAAAAATGCGACATTCCATTACAACTCCATATGTCATGAGTTAAAACCATAAACACAAGCCCAAATAGAATCTGTAAAGGTATCATCGCCTAAAATGGATCGAAATAATAAATTGCTCAGATAGAAAACTTAACTTCCACGCAATATGAAATTCTCAATCCCATAGACTTTCATCCCTTCCCAAATAATGTGATTTTATCATAAAAACATAATCAGCTTACTAGGCGAGCTCACAACATAATCTAAATATTAGAGTAAATATATTTGTAATGCTAATGATCAACTTATCCCCATAATACACTCTAGAGATGCACTTGCATCCATTCCCTTAACCTTTTAATCATCATAAGCATTTTCATAAGATGAACCATTTTTTTAGTTATATCCAAGCAAAGCTTATCATTTGCGTAGTCCTCGGCAATTACGTACGCTAAAAACAAACAATCAAATAATCCTCCTAGCCACGATCTAGGGAATGTACTTGCCTTTACCGACGGAGAATGGAGTGGCATGCGATTGAGGCCACTCCCGGCAGAACCTTCCCTGCAAATAAACAATATTCATCCAACTTAAATTTATGCACACTCGATACAAGCGATAGAAGAAATCAACATCTTTTGCATAACATAGGTAGAGCGATTCAACTCCAAACTCATTCGGGGGAGCAGAACAAGCAAAATCCACGAATTCATGGACCCTCTGGATGCCAAGATGTGACAAATAATCTATGCCTCATCTATAAATCAGAGTAGTATATGAACTCAAACAACACAACTAAATCCCTAGTTATTTCATCCATGTAGACAAAAGAATTGAGTAATAAAAGAGCATGCATGCATATCAGTTGGGCTCAAGAGAAAGCACTTCGCAATCCGAATATGGGTTCTGAAACTCCAATTCATAAAATCGAGTAAAATGTATACTCAGTGCTAAGGGTTGCAGAGCCAAATAAATTCTTTACATATGAAATACTCTAAGATATTAATCCTATGAAATCATTTAAGCTCTACCACCGCAATCCAATGGCCATAATGCAGAACACACAAATGGAATATTTACACAAGAGCTCGGCACTGAATCTTGTACACTTAACATTGAAGACACAAAACACAAATACACATGGGGGTTAGACTAATCCCATTTGCTAGACAATCAAAATTTCACCAAGAAGTTGGTCATGCTAATGCACATAAAACTCCCCAACTTCAGACATACATATCTTTACTAATCATAACATGGAAAGATTTAACATACTGAAGCAAGCAAGTTTAATCACCAGGGACAAATACTTTAGCATTTCATCACCTACAAATTTATTCATGTATCAATCCAAATCCATATACTTCTCCAGATTCATAAGGGATTCTTTACATATGTGCGGCAAGTGTAAAAATCATAGCAATCAGACATCAAGCTAGTAATTAAAATCAATCAAACCACCGTCTCGAATCGGCCCAAACAAGAGCCACTACACATGCGTACACCTCACAGCCATTTCATCGAACACTTGGCATGCGCAAAGAACCAAACCCTCAATTTAATTGTTTGAGTTCTCACCACAAGAAGGCAGGGTGCCGCTGCCAATTTGGTCACAGCTTCGCCTTGCTTCTTTGCTGCTTTGCCGCCCAAATAGGAAGAGGAGAGGGGCGCCGAGCCAGAAGGGGAGGAGCTAGGGCGACGCCGGCCGGGCTGGAGAGGAGGCGCAGGGGGGAGAATGGGGGGAGGTCACCGGCAGGAGGGGGTGGCCATGCCACCGGGGGAGAGGCCGCCGCCAGCTAGCCGGCCGAAGGGAGGCGCCGACAGGAGGGGATGTGGCAGCAGGAGGGGGAAGGGTGGAGGCGCATGGGTGAAGGAAGGAAAGAAGAGGGTGGAGGGAGGAGAAAAGAAGAGGGTGGGGGAAGGATAAGGTTAGGTGGGAGAAAATAGGAAAAGGCAACAAAATTCTCTCCCACACTCAACTCTAGAATCCCCACAAAACACAACCAGGTCCTCCAATCACCCGGAACAGAAGTCCCCAGACTCGGAGGAAAACCCGCAGTATTACAGATGGCTTATTTTGGCAAAATATGTCTCCATGCTAGCAGCGACACATTTTTGGCTCGGCTTTTTCCATTTTTTGAATTTTAAACTAATTTCAAACAAGCTTTTAATTGCTGCTAGAAATTTTTGTAATTCTTAGAAATAGAAAATTAACTCCAAAATTTATGACAATATTTGTGAGTGTTATTGAGGTGGTACTTACATTTCTTTAATCTTTTCAGAATTTTTGCAGGTCTACATTTTCTGCAAAAATTCTTTGAGTGCTTCAATTTTTCATAAATATTGTAATATTATATTATCCAAAAATAGCAACTCAACTCCAAAATTCATGAAACTTTTGGAGAGGTAATTTAGGTTACCTAGAGCTTAAATGTAATATTTTTAGACTTTGAATAGTTCCAAATTTTGAAACCTATATTCCAGAAGTTGTGGCTAGGAAATGAAAAAGTGTATTATTTTAATTGCTAAAAATTCTTGAAAATTCAGAAAATCCACAGCCAATACAAGGAAACAACTTGGCATATTATTATTTATTTATATTTTTTTGGCAAGTTTTGGGATGTTACACAATTATATCGTATGCACAACACTACTCAACCTTCTGAACCAAGTTCAGAAATTGGAAGAGTTGTAAAAAGGATAAGGATGATGAATACGACGAACATCGCTATACCACATACAAAATACCATAAGTTATAGAACAAAATTAAATTTCGTTACTCCAGTTGCCTTTCCATATATGACAAGTAAAGTTTCCTTTACAAAGCCATCAAGAAATTACTACTCCCTCTAGTTACAAATAATTGTTGTTTTGGACATAGGTGCAATCAAACTTTCAAAAAATTGACAGGCAATATTTGTTTATATATTTAAATTGGATACATGAAAACCATACGTGTAGATTCGTCTCTAAAAGTACTATCACAATATTATGATTTTATTAGGTTTTATAAATATATTACAGTAGAAATTAGAAGTTAAAGCTGTGTTTTGAACATTGTGTCGATATCCAAAACGATAACTATTTGTGACCAGAGGGAGTATCGGATAAGAGTAAAATATAGTTCATAATAAATAGGGGCAAGGAATAAAAAATATGTGAAATTAATAGACGTTGAAATAAACTAAAAGCAATAAATTTTAATATATTAATAAATACTGCAATAGATAACTCACCGAAGAAAAAACAAGTAAATGGAGAATACAAAAGAGCATGTGGCACTTATTTGATATCAATAAACACAAGCACTAAATACCAGACTAAATCATTTATGTTGAACCTAAAAAGATATAAAATCTTCGGATTGTGATATCAACATTAAGGTAGGAGAGAAGGTAAATGCAATAATCAATCAACTACTACCTAATATTTGATATCAATAAACATAAGCACTAAATACCAAACTAAATCATTTGTGTTGAATCTAGCAAGATATAAAATCTTTGGATTGCGATATACCAGACCAAAATCATTTATGTTGAATCTAGAAGATATCAAATCTTTGGATTGTGATATCAACATTAATGTAGGAGAGAAGGTAAATGCAATAATCAATCAATCAATTAATACCTAATATTTGACTGTGCCTCTATATAAACACCAGCAAAGGAGCTTGGAAATGCACACTGAAGCAGCCTTCTCCTCATGGCACTCGTCAAGAGCAATACCGGGAGGGCCGTGAACTCCATAGCTTCTGTTTTCATGGTTCTGATGATCATGTCCTCGACCATCTTGTCCTGCTATGCAAGTGGTATGTAGAATATCCCTGTTTTACTCTGCACTTTTCAAATGTTCGAATTAATTAACCAATCTATCTTATTCGTGTGTACTAACTAATTGAGCTACGGATGCTGTAACGCTTTGGATGTGTAGTTAATCCAGTGAAATGCGCCGAACTCGCAGACTGCAAGGACGATGATTGCAACAAGGTCTGCGAACTAACTAAACTCCCGTATTCTACTGCCTTCTGCAAGAACGATGTTACTCCTAAGGAGTGCTGCTGCATACTGAAAGTGCAACCCAAAAGTTAAATTTCATTCATGTGATTGATGAACTTGCAAGTGCATGTAAATGCGTCGATCTGTTTGACGCTAATTCAATAAACGTGTTTTTGTTATGAAGATGTTAATTAGTGACATGGAACTTCTTTGGTGTGCCTTGTGTCTATTCTCAAGCCACCGTATGCTCCATCAACTCTCCCACGCCCCTACCTTTCTACGTCCATGAGCCCCTGACACCCCCCACTGTCCCACCGATCAGACGGGCACACGGGATTTCTGCTAGGAGCAAGCAATGGCGCAAACCCATGTGGCCTAGCATGCGGACACATCCACGGTGGACTAGGGCCAGTCGTGGACCGAGTTCACGCATCGGGATGCGTGTCAGTGCGTGATTGATCCACTTGTTTGATGATGTTTGCTTCACTGGTCGTACATCAGGCTATATGGCTAACATGTGTTCTATTACTTCTCTTGGGGACTCCAGGTATATTGGCTGGTTTCGACGGAACACACATCTGTGTTAGCCTGAAGTAAAGCAATAAGTGTCTTCCTATTTAGCATCCATTCCTGACCCTATCCGAACAGTTTTTGACTAGTCAGCAGGGTTATTGGGAAATTGTTTGATCTATTCGTTCGGTGGAGATGGTGTCTTTAGCATTTCCATCTTGTTAGGGTTTTCAGTCTTATAGGATTTTATTGCATCACTAGCATCACTTAACTATAACTGATCGACAATCTCGAGTAATTTACAATCACAATTAAGTGTAGTAACTTGATTACCTTGTACATTAATCACACCTTTAGGACCAAAAATCTTAATACTCTGGTAAGCGTGATGAATAACTACCATAAATTTTGTTAGTGAAGGTCTACCAAAAATGGCATTATATGTTAATTCAAAATCAATAATTTCAAATGAAATCTATTTCGTTCTGAAATCATTAGCATCTCCAATGGTGACAGGTAATACAATCTATCCCATAAGACTTACCAATGGACCAAGCACAATCCTATAAAATGGGTTGGTAACAGGTCTAATCTTAGAATGAGGAATTTACATTTCATTCAATGTATGAATAAAAAGTAAATCCAAAGAATTTCCCCCATCAATTAAAACTCTCCCTACTTTACAGTTACTAATTGTAGGAGAAACTACTAATGGAAGCTTCAGGGAATTGACATACCTTTTGGACAGTCTTGCTTGTTGAAGGTAACAGCAACATCCGACCATTTAGGGTACTCAGGCCTTCCAGTGCGAGTGTCAATATTATTGATCCCCCTCCAAGCAGTTTTGAATTGCCTTTTTGATGCGTATGCAGATGATCCTCTGAAAATGACGTTTGTCGGGGACTAAGGAATCTCTGACAGGTCAACGCGCAATCAACAGGGTCCCTAGCTCGGGGCTGAGCAGCGTGGGACTTCGACCACGACCTAAGCCGCGCCAGTTCCGCACGACCTCGACCTTGGCTCGGAGGGGTGCGCTTACTCGGCGGTTACCAAGACCGGGAATCTCGGAGTTAAGGCGAATGTGGGCGTCAGATCCGGGACGGTTGCAGCATGTCTTCAATGCACACCATGCACTACTCCGAGAATCTCTCCTGGCCGTTTCTGGCAACGGCTGGGAGGATATAAAGTCCCTTGTAGCAGAATGGCAAGGGACACAACATCAACACACGAGCAATAGGACAATAGCCATAACCGGAGCGCTCAAGCTCAAGCTGTAACCACCTCTGTACTCTGGAATAGAGACTTCCTCCTCCTCAGAAGAAGACTGGAGTAGAGCTATTACCCTCACGGGGGCTCGAACCAGTATAATTCGCTGTGTCTTGTCTGTTGTCATCTCACCCTGACCTACGTCTGAACCTCCGTTGAGCGTAGCTCTTTCTGGGTCCCTCATTCACACTAACCCCGTCTCCACATCTGCGGTTAGGCGATCCCGATCGTCGACAACGTTGATGTGATTGTCTAGTTTCTGATAACCCATGTCTTCATCACCATATACATCCTTACCACTTTGTTCTTCTGATAAGGTCGGCATAAGACTCTTGCTAGAGTATAAATCTTCCATGTGTCTCTGCAAGGTATGGCAATTTTGCAGATCGTGTCTGGATGCTTTACGCAATGGACATCAGCAACCATTTCCACTGGTTGCACCAGGACTTTTGGACTGGTCATCCTGCCAATCCGTTTTCTTCTTCTAAGGGGCCTTACCTTTAGAGAATGCAAGTCATTCTGAAACATCTATGACCTCTCTTTGAACATTTTTTGGCTCTTTTTCTTATTCTTTCCCTTACGGTCTTCGGATTTAGAGGTCTTCTTGGACGTTTTGTCTTCTAACTCCTGCAGACCAAGTTGTGGCAATTTATGGCCCTTATCGACCATACAGTTCCATTCAATGGCCTCATGTGCATCCGAATACCAATCTTCCACATAGAATAATTTTGATATGGTAGAGAGTTTATGGATATTGAGGTCTTCTGTAAAATTTATAGTGTACAGCCTGCTTAAATGCTTGAATTACAGAGTTCTTAGAAATATTTGGGATTGTATTACGAACTTCTACAAACCTCTTAATGCACTGATGTAAATTTTTGTCAGAAGTTTGACGAAGACGATGTAAGTCATATTCTACCAGGCTTGACATAGAAACTTTTAAAATTATTTAAAATTGTATGGCATAAGTTTTCTCAACTGAAAATAGAACCTTTCGGCTGATTAAACAACCAAGTTCTTACTGATCCTTTTAAAACAGTAGGGATGTAGTTGACCATTACCTTCTAGGTCGTGCGGGACCGCGCGGCCCAAGTCGTGGTCGACACCCCCCGGTAGGGCTGGAAAAAAAGCTCGTTGAGCTGGCTCGGTGGCTCGTTTCAAAATTGCTCCGATTACATTCATTTTTCTTTTAAAATAAAAATTAGTTGATTTGGAACAAGAAGCAACTTCGGCTCGGCTCGTTAGGCTCGGCTCGAAGTTGGGTCTCAAACAATACAGGAGACTATAATTAATAAGAATAAATTAGTATCAAAGAAAGCTCGAAAAAAAGTTCATTTGGCTCGTTTTCCACCCCTACCCCCCGGGCTAGGGGCCCCGTTGACCGTGCTTTGTCGGCCGAGGATCTCCCAGTCCCTGTCAACTAGCCCCCGAGGCTCAAGGTTGAGGAAGACACCTGGAACGACCTTGAGCCTCACGTCATAGCCGTAGGGGATAGACTTCCGAAGGCCCTGAACCTTTGGCCGAGGTCGAGCGGAGACCATCAAGAAAAATCTTCGGCTTTGAGTCACCTAGCACCCCTTGAACTTCACGAGGTTGGTACGGACATGATCGGTCAGAGGAAACGCCCGCAATGCCTCGGACCCGCTGCCCAATCCTTAATTGCGCCTGTCAAGTCACCGTGAGCACGCCTTTTGAGATGCCTTAGTCTTAAACCGGCACGACCCGGGTCTACAAACCCAAGCCTCCAACAACCTTCGAAGAATTCCTGATCTCCTCACACTCTTCGCCTCCTAGCCCTTCGCTCGCGCAATTCTCCCCTCCTCGACCAAGCATAAAACACCCATCATGGCCAAGCTCAGGAGAAGCTCCATGTCGATGGCGAGGATGAAGGAGCTCGAGGGCCTGGGGTTGCTCGACCTGGCGACGTGGCGGTTGCTGGACGGCGAGACCGAGCCGCATCCCAGGGATGACGAGCTCGTCTACACCGAGCACTACGCGCTCTTCGGCCTGCAGATGCCGGAGAGCGACTTCATGGCGGCAGTCCTCGCTCAGTGTGAGATCGAGCTCATCAACTTGGTGCCCAATTCCATCCTCCTTCTTTCAATCTTCTCCCACTTGTGCGAGGGGTTCCTCGGGATCCTCCCCACCCCCTCGCTTTTCTTTCGCTTCTTCAACATGTTCCGCTCCGGGAAGGACCCCGTGGTCGGATGCCTCTACTTCTGGCTGCGGACGGGGATCCCGTGGGCCTTCCCCAAAATCCAATCTTGGGACTCCCTCGGTCCGTGGACCGAGCGGTGGTTCTACCTGAAGAAGGGCGAGGACGGCGCGCTGACGTATGACAGAGCCCCTGTCATCGAGAAAAAGGAGACCCCGGAGGCGGACGACCTGGAGGTCGACGAGGAGGCCATTGCCACCATACACATCTACGTCACACGCGGCCTCACCGGGCAGGCGATCGCTACCGACTTCTTGCGGAACCGGGTGTTCCCTCTACGGAAGAGGGTACACCCGTTCTACGAGATCAGGGGGCGTGACGACTTGACCTGTGAGGGCACATGCGGTAGGTCTTCTTGCTCTGGGGCTTTGCCTGATCTCGACCTTCGGGCTTCCTTGACGGTTGATTTCCTTGCAGCGCCGAAAGAGTCCTGGGTCGCCGCTAGGATGAATGAAATGTTCGGGAAAGGGGTGCACGACTACAGCACCAACGCCTCCGTCCCGAAAAACATACTGCGCCAGAAAGCCGAGGCAAGCCACTCCAGGCCAAGTCCCTTAGTTCGCCCCTCCCCCCTCGGAGCTTCCCTGACCTCTCGGTGTGCTCGCAGGACCACCAGAAGCTGTTCGAGACGGCAAGGAGGATGCTCCCGCTGCCCGGCGGGGGCAAGGGCAAGAAGGGGGAAAAGAAGCCACCTTCGAACAGAGCAGGCGACCGGGAGGCGAAGAGGCCCCACGTCGAGTGGGCTGACCGCACGACGGTAGGAATTCCCATGGTCGAGCCCCCGAGCTTATGCTCGCGTTTCTTCGTCTCCTGACGTGCCTTTCTTGCAGCAACAGATTGCGGCAGCCGCCGCTAGGACCTCGAGTCCTCAAACGGCCCAAGGGTCCCAACTGCGGGGCCCTAGGACCACTACCGCAGGGGACTCAGAGCTACCACGAGCCCCTAGGTCCCAATCTGGGGGGACCCAAAAGCGGGGTGCCCCTTCAACCTCGGGGGGCCAAGGCCCTCGCCAGCCTCCTGCGAAACGAAGGCTGTCGACCCAGGTAGGCCTCCACCCTTTCATTTGCTCAACTCTCTTTACGCCTTTTAGCTTAGTAGCCGCTCTTAATCGCAGACCTTGAGCACCCGAGCTCAACACTTGCCCGTATTGACAATGGCTATTGTCCAGGGCGAGCCCGAGTTCGACGAGGAGGAAGAAGCCGACTACGTGCTGGCGCCCCACCAATCCTCGAGCCAGAGGCGCACTCCTCTGGGCACCCAGAGCTGGGTCCCAACCGGTGAGTTTGACCAAGGAGTCAATGACCCGGACAAAGAAGAGGTCCTCCCCGCGACTAGCGAGGATTATACCACCGGCGAAGTGGATGCCGAAGATGGCGTTGACCCGCCTGAGGCCGCTGTAGAGGATGGCACCCGGAGCGCCACGGCCGTAGCCGTGGAGGCCCCCCAGGCCTCTCCCACCGAGACTGCCTCGGGTGTTGAGGCCGTGGCGCCCCCGGCTGCCGAGGGTGCCCACCCTCCGGAAGGTAGCGCGGAGGATCCGGCCGAGGCCCCCATAGAGGTCAAGGCGAGCGATGCCCCGACCGCGGAGGACAGGGCCAATGTCATCGCCGGGCCCAAATCTGGTGGTGATCCGAGCCCTCCGGGAGGGTCGGCCTGTTGCGGAGTCACCTCCGGTGCAGCGCCCGAAGGTCTTTGCCCAAGCGTCCCAGCGGCGGTGGCAGACGACTCCGCCCCAGGGACGTCGGGAAGCGGAGCCGAGGGGTATACCCATGCACGCTTCGAGGGCCGGCTTAGCCAGGTACAGGGCCCCCTCATGCTCTTTGCTTGAAATACTAGCTCGAGCTTCTTCTTCTTTATCCCCTTGACAAGGGTTGCGCTTACCTTTCAAGCATTGCAGGCAATCGGCAGCGTCTCCCAAGGACTGCAAGGTCTTCAGACGCATGCCGATGCGCTGAGGGTCTTCCTCGATGTGGTGGAGACGCGGAAGGTCGAGCGCTTCAAGCTCATCGAGACCCTGGGGGTCGAGCAGGAAGAGGCCGAGAAGAAGGAAGCCGCTCACTCCAAGGAGCTTGACGACCTCCGCCAGGCGATGAAGGCGCAAGAAGCCACTCACGCGGCCGAGCTCCAGCAGGCCATCGCCACCGAGTGCGACCACGCACTTAAGGCCGTGGACCAGGAGTGCGCGAGGTCGGCCAAGGCGCTCGAGGCCGAGCGGGCCAAAACGGAGGAGCTGGTGAAGGCCGCCGCGGATCAAGCAACTTCCTCGGCGAAGGCATCCCCCGAGCTCGAGGCCAAAGTCCTGGAGCTCAAGGAGAAATTGGGTCGGGCCAGCAAGGCGGCGAAGAGTGCCGTGGCCCAACTTCATGACGAGCGGCGTCGTACCGCCGATGCCTCCACCGAAGCCCTCGGACTCCAAGGCAAGTTGTCGACCTTAAGGGCCAGGGTTGCCGAGCTCGAGCAGGAAAAGCTCGCCCGTGAGATGGCCGATCTGTAGATAGGTTCCGGCCTGCTTTCCTGTAGAAAATATTTTGTGAGACAGAATGCCAATGGAGGAACTCGTGTCTTGGTTCATTTAATAGTTTCTTGATCAAAGGGACTTTTGTGCTTTGCTTCTTTTTGTTTTAACTCATGCACTTAGCTTTTCGTCGATAGTGTACCCTCTGCCAGCCCCCGTTGGGTCCAAGATCGAGCAACACCGACCTTGGATGCAAAGTTAGGCACCTGCAAATAATCGCGACCTGTGAGACCGGAAAAAGGTCCACTAGGGGCACCATGACACAAACGTGCGAGGACAAACCCGAGCCTGAAAGTGTAATGGTCGGTTCTAGATCAAACATTCGAATCCCGACCACGACCCTGCGTACTGCCCGCTAGACTAAACTGTGGGGTTGTAGTTCGAGCCTTGGCGCAGGGGGAGCTGGACTGCGAAGAGATTCGTCTTATGATTAGCTCGACCACTGGGGTGAATGTTAAGCCCACAACATTTAGGCCAAGAGCAGGTGTGCTTATACGCAGGGTCGGCTTTAAAGAGGTATCGATCTCAGAATCAGTGCAAAGTATGAAATTAAGAAAAGGGTGTAAAGACCAAGAATTGGAGAACAACTTCATTGAAATTGAAGGTAAAGGAATTACACATAGAATTTTCGAAGCTGATCTATATTCCACGAGCTAGAGAGCTCTCTGCCATCGGGCATCGCTAGCCGGTAAGCCCCCGTGCGATCTGTTGAAACGACTCTATAGGGGCCCTCCCACCGCGGGGATAACTTGTTGGTATTGGACGAGCCCTGAATTCGTCTTAGGGCTAGGTCCCCAACAATGAGCTCCCTAGGTCGTACCGATCGAGACGCATGTCTGCGAAGAGCTTGCAGGTAGTGTGTGGATCGTAACAGTGCACGGCACCTCACTTCTTTTGCCAGGGTAAGGTCAAGGGACCGCTCTCGCTCAAGTCGACACAGTCGACCACTGTCGACCTCGGCGAACCCAACAGGACCTTTGGAGGCGGGACGGCTTCAGATCAATACAAACCGGAGGGTGTGGACCTGCTGTTCGGTGGATCGTGGTACGAATAGACCATAAGACAGTGGGAAGTTCGTCCACCCAGGTCTTGCCGTATCGTTCGAGCTCATCTGATACTCGTTTTTTGACGCCTTGAACAATCTGTCCGTTGGCGCGTTCTGCAGCTCCGTTGCTTTGCGAGTGGGCCACCGAAGCATAGCATACTTTGGTGCTAAGGTCTTCGCAAAATTCCTGAAATAGTTCACTGGTAAACTGTGTACCATTATCAGTGATAATTTTGCATGGGACCCCGTACCTGGTGACCACGAACAAGCAGAAAAACCTGACGGCCGCTCGAGCCGTGATGGTCGAGACCGGTTCGGCTTCTATCCACTTGGTGAAGGTGTCAATCGCGATTTAACAGAACTTCTTACCCCGGCGCCTTGAGGAAAGGGCCGAGGATGTCCATCCCCCACGTCGAGAAGGGCCAAGCTAGCGGGATGGTCTGGAGCGCGTAGGCGGGCTAATGTGACTTCCGGGCATGGAACTGGCATGCTTGATAGGTGCGGACAATGTCACGGGCATCCTGAAGCGCCGTAGGCCAATAGTACCCCATGCGAAAGGCCTTTTCGACCATCATCCTATACGAAGAATGCGCTCCACAAAGGCCCGAGTGGATATCGTTTAACAGATACTTACCCTCCTCCGTGGTGACGCACCTTGTGAGGACTCCAGAGACATTCCGCCTGTAGAGATTCCCTTCGACGAGCGTGTATGAACTCGCTCGGCGCTTGATCCTGCTCCTCTCGGCAGGGTCGGATGGTAGCTCGCCCCGTGCTAGAAAGTTACGAATGGGTTCAACCCATGGGGCAACACCTGCAACGACGGCGATCAAGACCTCCTGGTCGGAGATCGAGGGCGCCGCCAGGGTCTCTAGAATAACATCCGAAGGGATTTCATCAGAGGAGGAGCCGAGCTTGGAGAGGAAATCGACGCTGGAGTTGTCCTTCCTGGGTACGTGCTTGAGCTCTAGGTTCTGAAACCATTTCTCCATTTTACGTACCTCGGCAAGGTATTTTGCCATCGAGTCTTCCGAGCACTGGTACTCTTTGTTGTATTGATTGACGACGAGCTGGGAGTCACCCATGACAATCAATTGGCGGACGCCCAGCGCCTTGCAAGCCCACAGGCCCGCCAGAGAGCTTCGTACTCTGCCACATTGTTGGTCGCTGGAAACCCAAAACGAACCACATACCTCAGTTGATCGCCGCGCGGGGTAAGAATAAGGATGCCAGCCCCCGAGCGCTTGAAGGACCGCGAGCCATCGAAATACATGATCCAAGGCTCCTCTTTGACTTCGAGCTCGGGAGCGGGTTGCGACGTTTGCTCGACCACAAAGTCGGCGAACACCTGCGACTTGATGGCCGTACGTGCTACGACTTGGACATCGAACGCCGCCAGCTCCATGGCCCACTTGGCGATGCGCCCTCCGGCCTCGGGGTTCCTTAAAATGTCTCCGAGCGGGAAGTTGCTCAGGACAACCACGCTTTGTGCCTGGAAATAATGACAAAGCTTGCGCAAGGCCATGAGGAGAGCGTACAGAAGCTTTTGCACCTGCGGGTAGCACTCCTTCGGGCCGTGCAAAACCTCACTGACGTAGTAGATCGGGTGCTGCTGTACGCCCCGCTCGGCCACCAAGACAGCGCTGACGGCTTGGGCGGTGGGTGCGAGGTAGAGTAGCAATTTCTCACCAGGATGCGGGGTCGTGAGCAAGGGTGGGGTTGACAAGTATACCTTCAACTCGTCGAAGGACTACTGCGCTTTGGGGGTCCATTCGAAACTCCCTTGTTTGCACAGGGCTTTGAAGAATGGTAGCCCATGCTCGCCCAGCCTCGAGATGAACCGGTTGAGGGAGGCCATGCGGCTGGTGAGACATTGTACCTGCTTGACCGAGGTCGGGGGCGCCATCTTCTCGATCGCCTCAATCTTCTCCGGGTTTGGACCAACCCCCGAGCCCCCGATCATGTAGCCGAGCACCTTTCCCGAGGCCACACCGAACACGCACTTCTCCGGATTGAGCCTTACTCTGTGCTTGTTTAGGTTGGCGAAGGTCTCCTCAAGGTCTTGAATGTGGTTGTCTTCGGAGGAGCTCTTGACGATGATGTCGTCCACGTAGACCTCGAGGTTGCGGCCGATCTGAGGGTCAAATGTCTTGGTCATTAGGCGCTGGAATGTGGCACCAGCGTTGCGGAGACAAAACGACATGGTCGTGTAGCAGTAGGTCCCGAACGGCGTGATGAATGATGTCTTGCTCTCGTCGTCCACCACCAGCTTGATCTGGTGGTATCTAGAGTATGCGTCCAGGAAGCTTAACATCCTAGCGTTCGTGGTAGAGTCGACGATCTGGTCGATGCGCGGAAGAGGGAAATTGTCCTTCGGGCATACCGAGTTCAACCCCGTGTGGTCCACGCACATCCTCCACTTTCCGCCCTTCTTCTGCACGATGATCGGGTTTGCCAACCATTCGGAGTAGTTGATCTCACGAATGAACCAGGCCTTCAACAGTTTGTCGAGGTTCTCCTTGATCACCGCGACCTTCTTAGGGGGAAAATGGCGCAGCTTCTGTCGGACGGGTCGCCAATCTGACTTAACCTGCACTTTGTGCTCAATCACCTCCCTTCGGACTCCCGGCATGTCTGCCGGCTCCCAGGCGAATATACCCTTGTTGGCGCAGAGGAAGGTGATGAGCTCGAGTTCCTATTTGGAACTCAGCTCGGCTGAGATGCGGACGCACCTGGTCGGGTCGCCCTCTTCGAGCGGCACAGCCCTCGTCGACCCGCTGGGCTGAATCGCTGCCTTTTGACGAGCGTTCTTCACCGTCACCTCTGGGGCTCACTGAGGTAGCATGCCGGCGAAAGCCAGGGCTCTGGTCTCACATCCGTGCGCCGCCTACAGGTTGCCCCGCACGGTTATGATGCCGTTGGGGCCTGGCAGCTTCATGCATCGATGGCCGTAGTAGTTGGCCGCCATGAACTTGATCAAGGCGGGCCGCCCTAGGATAGCGTTGTACGGGAGATCTCCTTCGACCACCTCAAAAGTGATCAGCTCAGTGCGGAAGTTGTCCGAATCACCGAAGGTAATGGGCAGGACCACCGCCCTGGGGAATGGTCGAGCTTCCAGGAACAATTCCAAAAAACGGAACTGCTATGTTCTTGACCTTCGACCGGGGGATCTGCATCCGGTCGAGCGTGCTTGCTTGAAGCAGATTGAGGGAGCTGCCACTGTCGATCATGACACGCCCGACCATGGTGTTGCTAATGGTCGGGGTCACGACCAAGGCGGTCTTCAGGTTTTTGGCCATACCTTGGAGAGCGTCCTCCGAAGAGAAGGTGATGGCGGCCCCAGCCCACTTGCAGTGCTGTTCGATGGGCCTCCTGGCGGCGACCTGATAGATGGCACACGAAGCGGCCTTGAGCTCGCGCCGCGACTGGTAAGCCGATGAGCCACCGAAGATGACGTCAATCCGGCGTTCGCCCTGCTGGAACTCTAGGTCAGGGTCGTCGAGATCTGTCCCAGCATTCACTTTGTCCGGCTGCTCGTCTTCCTTTGGGAGCACGGGCATTTCCCCACACCCGTCGTAAAAAGCCTCTAGTTTGCTCTGCCAGCCCCGCGCAGTTCGCAGTCATGGCTCGTGCCCCGTGAAATGCATGCAATTTCGCTTCATCGCACTCGAGCGCCCTTCGCCTTCTGCTGGCTGCTGCCGCCCGATGAGGTCCAGGTCGGTGACCCCCCTGCTGGGGTCACTGCGACGCCTGACGGGGTCGAGGTCGACCTTGGCGAGGTCGGGACCCCTCCCGAGCTGGATCCCGCACCTCCAAGACCTCGCGTTGGCTGCCCGCCAAAACGACCACTCGCGGGAGGCCGCTCCCATTCCTACGGTCCCGTTTCCGCTTCTTGGCGGTGCCTTGGTCTGCGCCCTTGGAGTTGGATGGGCCAGCCTCACCAGGGTTTGGGCCGAGCTTTCCTTGGTCGTAATCGCTCTTCCAGCGGACGGCGTCATCCGCATCCGTATACCGCTCCGCCATGCGAAACAGCTTGTTGACACTGAGCCTCGAGGTGATCTCCAGGTCTTCGGTGAGACGCCGATCACGGACACCGAATTTGAAGGCCTTGATCACGGCCTCGTCAGAGATGCTTGGAATCAAATTTCTCGTGTGGATAAATCGCCGCACGAAGTCACGGAGCGGCTCGTTCTTGCCCTAGATGACGCGATCCAGGTCCTCCCTCCCTGGTCGCTCGTAGCAACTCTAGAAGTTGGAGTGGAGGGCGTTCTGGATCTGACGCCATGATCTGAAGGAACCGGGCTTCCGGTTGAAGAGCCAGGTTCGAGCGGCACCATCCAGCGCGGTCGGGAGATAGTTGGCCATTACGAACTCGTCGCCCTCGGCAACCAGAATGGCGGTCGAGTAAATTGACAGGAACTCGTCAGGATTCTTGGTTCCGTCGAAGCGCTCTATCAACGCCGGCTTGAACCGAGCTGGCCAGCGCACCCGACAAAGATCATCAAAGTAGGCCGAGTAGCTGTAAGCCAGAACAGGTGCGCACCGGGAGAAATCATCGCCGGTGAGGCTCTCGCTGCTGCTGGACTCAAGGTTGTGACTGCCTCGGCGACCTGACCTTCAACGAGAGCGATCGTGACGTCGAGCGCGGGAATCACCCAGGAGGTAACGCAGGCGGTCTTGGACCCTGCGGTGCCTAGGCGGGACATCCGGGGAGAGGCTTCCAGACCTGCCGCTATTTGAAGGTGAGCTGATGTAGCTCGGTTGACGCCAAACATCACTCGGGATTGTGTCCGCGGGGCGGTGACGTGGTGGAGTCAAGGACTCATCCCGAGATTGCTAGCGGGAAGGTGCCTCCTACCGGGGAGGCGATCGGCAAGCACGCCGGCGTCGGCGCGACGAGTTGTCGTCGCTTCTCAGGGAGCGGGTCCCTGAGCGGCGACTCTGGTGCTGCGGAGGTATGACCTCCGTCGCGGCTCGGTTGAGCTCGTCAGCTAGAGCCCGGCCGAAGAGTTCCGACCTCACCTGATCAGGATCAACCATGACCCGGGCGATAGCACGGAGGCGCTCTCCCGAGGGAGGAAGCCTGGGATGGCCGGACGAGGCTCCGGCCTTTTCCTGGTCCTCTCGCCGGAGGGCAGTTATGGCCTGGTTGATGGCAACATGCACCATCCGACGAGTGTCTTCAGGGGTCTGCGGGCCGCGGTCACCCGCCACCGTGCTCATGCCATGGCTATCTGCCATGAGGACATGTTGCTCGCGCAGCGGGGGCGAGGGCGAAAACAGGGATGTTGAGTCGCCGTGCTCGGGTTCTGCGCCCGAGCCCACGCTTGAGGAACGTCCTTCAATGGAGCGTGCCATGCTCCTGAGACTTTGGTGTCTTTCCTTCGAATGAGTGAAGCTATCGGGCCCCACGGTGGGCGCCAGCTGTCGACGATCGGGATCGTTTGACCGCAAATGTGAAAAGGGGTTAGTGAAATCGGGGGACCCAGAATTGAGCTATGCCCAACGAAGGAGTTGGTTCGACGCGATGTTGGTCAGAGCAGGACGATAACGAGCGTGACACGGAGAGTTATACTGGTTCGAGCCCCTGTAAAGATAATAGCTCTACTCTAGTCTTGCCCTTAGGCGGAGGACTTCACTATTCTCGAGTACAGGGGAATTTACAATTCAAGCCCGAGCCAGACGACAATGGCTACTGTCCTATAGCTCGTGCTCTGATGTAGTGTGTGTGTGGATTGCTTGTCGGTGTTGATTGTCCGCCTCCAGCACGCACGCCCCGTGAGGTCTTATATCCCCCCGGGCCTCGCCTGTAACTGATGGGAGAGATTGTCGAAGTAGTGGCCTCGTGCGCACTGAAGGTGGGCCGCAACCGTCCCGGATACGTCGCCCACGTCTGCTTTAACTCCGCTATCCTGTCCCGTAACCGCCAGACGCTCGAGTCCAAGGGAAAACTACCCCGAGCAAGAGCCGACTTCGCGCCCTCCGAGCCCGAGGTCGCGCGGGGGTTGAACCCTTGGCTTAGGCGAGTCTAGGTCGTCGGGACCGCTGCCCAAGTCGTGGTCAACACCCCCCGGGCTAGGGGCCCCGTTGACCGTGCTTTGACCGGCCGAGGATCTCCCAGTCCCCGTCACACGTGTAACTATCACGTACTTTAAACTGTCGACTTCGAAGGTAATTAAATTCTATGACATTGTTGAAACTACTCCTGCAAAATTGTCAAGATGAAATGAACTCTCGTGCTATCAATAGAATATAAATTGTTGTAGGCCTCTCATATCGCGCTATGACAGTTAGACAATGTTGGAGTATCCACATAGAAACAAACTCTTTTTTGCACTTTAATCCTTCATCTCAAATTGATATTGGAGCAACACATTCACTTTTAAATATTAAAATTCCGCAGAGTATGATACTAGCTACCATCAGAGTGTCATCAAATTCTTGAGAATTATTGTTTCCAAATCCTTCATAATGGTCACACAAGCAATCCAAAATTTGCAACATATCCAAATAGTGATTGAACACCAAATTCAGCTGTCTCCTCAACTAACATTGCTTTTTAGTATTTTTTTTAAGTTTTCTCAATTAAGCGTAGCTCAAATTAACTCATCATGTTGAGAACTTACAACTCAACCTTAGACTTTATATATGTAGATCTTGCCGCAATTACCCCTAGTAGATGATGGATCGTCGAAGAAATCACCGATGATTAATCCCACATTGATGCTGCCATAATAGGCACAATGGTTTGAATTGCAATGAAATCCACTTCCAACAGAATCAATATGACGATCGACTGTGGCAGAAGATTGTCGATGGAGATGGCATAGAATAGCACCTAGGAATGGTGTCAGACGGCGCAGACGATGATGTTGCAAAATTTTGACGCTAGAACAGTCGCTGGTGTTAAGCGCAGGTCAACGCTTAATATGAAATCGAGTCATAGAATGAAGTCGAGACGAGTTGAAATCACTAAGCTGAGGCTGTGGAATCTTATGATATATTCTTCTTCATGTGCACTTTGCACAATTAGCCGGAAAAACAGCAAAGCCTGTTAAGCTGACAGCTAATGCGCCCCGTTTTTGGAAAACAACAGATGAACTCCCATCGTGTTAATGAAATTCACTGTTCAATACATAATTAATGAAATACAGCGTAATTTTGTATATTCAATATAGAATTAATGAAATGCAGTTTTCTCAACGTGTTCGTCGTCTCTTTTGTTTTCACAAACAATACAGACCTTCTGATATGGTGACCCAAGCCATGCAGTCGAATAGACCCTCCTGCTCCTGCTCATCCCGTCGTTCTGAGGAAGGAGGAGACCCCGAACCATATTGTGGAGTATATCTCCTCGAGAAATTCAGGTCTTTTGATGGTGACCCAAGCCTTTCAGTCAAATAGACACGCCACGGAAGAATGTTGGTACACAATAGCGAGGGAATTTTTTTATTTAATAGTTATTTTAAATCTTTTTTTGAAAATAATCAAGGGGAAAAATATTACAAAAATGGATTCCCGTCGCCGGGATATAGGACGATTGTCCCATATTCAGACGATAGGGACCTTATCGTAAAAATACCATAAAAAATGCCCCATATTACGAAACACATATGGTAATAATCATACAGTGTTTTTTTTATAGCCAGATCCCTATCGCCCGAATATGGGGCGATCGCCTCATATCCGGGCGACGGGAGCCTATTTTTGCAAAAAAAAAAATCCGTTGATTATTTTTGAAAAAATGATTTAAAATAAATATTAAATAAAAAAATTCCAATAGCGAGGACCAGCGGCCATGCACCGGCGTCGTCGGTAGTGGCAGTGCATGTTGATCCCGATTCATGGAGGATTTCATCCCAAAACATAACTTACTGACCCGTATAAACCCAAAAAATTATAGGCTCCAACACTGTGGCCAACATAGCCTATTAAATCCCGAGAACGGCCGCTCAGTTAAATCAAATTATAAAATTTACTGCCCACTTAGGCTGCTTGGGCAAAAATTGAAGATCTTCTAGCCCATTCAAGCCTGGGAACTACGCACGCAAGTACGTGAAACGGCCAGCAAAATTAGGACCATTAGGCCTGAACAACAATACCATGGCCCAAAATTAGATGGTCCGTTTAAGCCATAGGAAATTAATACTAGTAACTGGTATGGCACTTGTTGCCGCACCCCAATCAAAAGCATGTAAGGGCAATCCCAATCCTCCACCTCAGCTGGTGTCCATAAAATTAATTACGCTGCCAACTAAGCAAAAATCTGATGTGGCATAGGAATTAAAGAAGGGAGAGAAGGAAAAACAAAGAAACCATGTCTCATGCAAGAAACTGGGTCGGTGCGGGTACCAAGACACAAGAAACGAGCAAAATCGGGGTTGGATGTTTCTGCACACTAACCAAGCTATGTTTGTGATGCATGCATTGGTTTATTGCTCTCTCTCTCCTCTAGACACTGCTCATGGAAACCATGGGTTGGGAAACTATGCATTGGTTTCATTATTCTCTCTCTCCTCTAGACACTACTTATAGAAATCATGGGTTGGGACTGCCCTAAGTATATAGCACACAACAGTACATTAATTAGCAAGTGAATTGTGCGCACAAGCACCGTTTCGTTGCACTTATTACATGAAGAGACCATGCATGACGGTCCAGGGGAAAACCACACAAATCCAAATCCCTGAGCATAGACGACACAACCGGTATGCTCTCTCAATCACACTCATGAGTCTCCGAGACCGTAGGATTTGATTGGTGATGGATGGATGAAAGGAGAAGCTTCCCTTCAGCGTCGATCCTTCTACTTCTTCTTCCAAAAGAATGGAAACCTCCTCCTTCCATCATCTTGTTCTTCTGCACTACTTCCTTTTGCTTTGTCTTCATTCTGCGGTTCATTATGTTTGAAAACAAGGGGATAGTTCTGATATGCGTTAATATCCTGTGTGACCTCATAAGGGACAACATCACCATTAAACTCTAGCTCCTTCAAATTTGGAATGTTGTCGATTCCAGAGAGGGACTCCATCTCGATGAAGGACCAGACAATCTTCTCGAGATTAGGAGCTGCTCCGTCGGTGAAGCTGATGTTGGTGATATCAGAGTACTCAACGATAAGAAGGTTGAGCTTTGGGAACTCATCTTTGTTGAAGGTAAGTTGCTTTTCGGCACATGATTTCTCCAGGAGCATGAGACAGCGCATGCTTGGTTGCTTGGCGAGGGTTTGTATTTCACCTTGCTTCAGCAAGGTACCACGAAGAGTCACCTTAGCAATTCGCTTGGCTTTGGTAAATAATAAATCAAGAGATGCACTTGTGATCCCACTGCCGTTCAACTCAACCTCCTTCAATCCTGGAAGGTTATTAATTTCAGAGAGGAACTCCATGTTGGTGAAGGACAAGACGATCTTCTTGAGGTTAGGTACTTCTCCATTTTCAAAGGTGATGCTGGTGATGTTGGTGTAGGACAAGACGATCTCCTCGAGCTTAGAAGCTGCTCCATTTCCAAATTTGATGCTAGTGATCCTGGTGTTGGACAAGAAGATCTTCTCAAGATTAAGAGCTGCTTCATTTCCAAAGCTGATTTTGTTTATCTCAACTGAAGACAAGTGTATGTTCTCAAGTTCAGGAGCCGCTTCTCCTTCAAAGCTGATGTCGGTCAAGTTCGAGCCCTCGATAAGAAGGTACTTGAGTTTCAAGAACTCTTCCTTCTTGAAGGTGAGATTGCTCTCGGTGTATGACTCGTGCTGGAGCCTGACACAACGCAACTTGGGCAGCTTGCCAAGAACGTTCAAATCATCCTGGTTCGGAGAGGTATTATACAGAGTTACCTTGGCAAGTTGACGACAGCGTTTGACCAGCAATGGAAGAAGCCATCCGCTAGTCTTTCCACGGATGCTTAGGCTCTCAAGAAGATTGAGAGGGTTCCTTAAGACGATGCCTGTTTTGCAAGGAGTACCGTCACTTCTGTCTTGTAGAGGTTTGATGCTGATTGACAGAGACTGGAGGCTCTCACTCAGATCACCGATCACTTTAACCAATTTCTTGAGGTGAGCTTCCTTGTCCTGGACAACCACACCTAGCTTCCTTAGCTGCCATAGATTGCCAATGTCTTTCAATTCGGCACCATCTGAAGCCTCTACGTGGGATAGCACCTCCATGTTTGTCATTTTCCCTATTCCGCACGGAAGCTTGACAGCATTGAATGATTCCTTGATCCTGTTGATGTTGTCTGGGCTAGTGGAAGTTGGATCGGTATTAGCTAACAGACGCTTCAGCTTTAGGAGCATAAGATGTTTTGTGGTGGACGCATCCACATGGGTTTGCCGGATGTCCAATACCTCCAGCTGATGGAGGTTGTTAATTTCCCTCGGTAGCTTGATAATATGTGTATTCCTTAGGCTCAGATACTTGAGTAGTAACATTTTGTTGCAGATGTTCTTGAGGTGGTGCTGGTTCATCTTGGAGGATTCATCACACCCTTCTAGATCTAGCACCTTGACCAGCGGCAACCGAGGTGACTCATGGAGGTTCCGCAAAAACTTCACGATCTTATCTGAGCTACGGATTCGTAGATCACTACGAACTGAGAAGTGGCGAGCATGATGATGTGACAATCGTGTCTCCACAAAGTGCTCTTTCCTGGCCTTTTTGGTAATGAACTCACGAACTACATCATGTACCATACAGCTCTTGACCTTTCATGCAGCCCCAATGTCACCAGGATAGACAAAGCATCGGTCGATGAGCGCGTCAAAACATCGCTCGGCCTCACGCGCTGAGCTGGGCCAATCTTCTTTGGTTACCAGGCCTTCTGCAACCCACCGTCCTACTAAGCTTGATCGCTTGATATTATGACCCGGAGGGAAGATAGCTAAATACAACAAGCAGGTCTTGTATTCTCTATGTAGATCGCTGTAGGAGAACTTTAGCATCTTCCTAGCATTGGTATCCCATCCCTGTTGCCATCTGAAAACCAGGGTATCACGCAGCTTGTCTAAAAGAAATTGTGGACAAAGGAGGAAGAACCCACGCCCAGGTCTTCTCCATCAACATATATATATAGTCAAAATAGTTGCCAAAACGACAACGGCAACAGGATCAGCCTGATCGCTTGGATACAGGCAATTACAGATTACAGGGGATATACATGGCAACCCATATCAGCTATTTCTATCTTTGAGCAATCTATTTTTACAGCTTCCCTCAATCTCAACATTGGGGACTAAGTTGAGATTGCTTCGGAAAGATTCAAAACTGCGAACTGGAAGTGGTTTTGTGAATATATCTGAAATTTGATCCCGGCTAGATATAAACCTTACGTCAAGCATCTTCCGAGCTACTCTTTCACGAACAAAATGATAATCCACCTCAATATGCTTTGTACGCGCATGAAACACTGGATTTGTAGAGAGATATGTAGCCCCCAGATTGTCGCACCACAAAGACGGTGGTCTAGACTGATAAATGCCCAACTCTTTTAATAGAGACTGAATCCATATAACTTCCGCTGTCACATTTGCTATAGCTTTATACTCAGATTCAGTGCTTGATCGAGATACCGTCTCGCTGCTTCCTTGAACTCGTGGATATCGATTTGCACCAAAGTAAATCGCGAATCCGCGGTTGAGCGACGATCATCCGCACCTGCCTAATC
The DNA here is from genome assembly GCA_036346375.1 of Guadua angustifolia. NCBI lineage: Eukaryota > Viridiplantae > Streptophyta > Magnoliopsida > Poales > Poaceae > Guadua > Guadua angustifolia. The sequence goes on from CM070520.1 coordinate 17,013,049, forward strand.
CGAATCGAGAGAAGGCATCGATGAGAGTTGATTCGAGTTCTCAAAAACTAAACCCATAGCTTGAGTGCCTTGCGGATATCTCAGATACGCTTTTATCGCTATCCAAAGGATCTTCGCTTGGTGCATGCAAGAATTGACAAACCCGATTGACTGCAAAGGATATGTCCGGACGAGTAATCAACACATACTGTAATGCTCCGACAATACTCCGATAGTGAGAAACATCATGAGATGACAATGGTGCGCCTTGGTAAGCAGACAACTTATCTGTGGCAACCATAGGAGTGGAGCTGGACTTACAATTATGCATTTTTGCTCGTCGAAGGATATCACCAATATACTGCGTTGTGTAAGAGTGATAGTATTGCCTCAGGTCTTTGCTACAACTTCGATACCAAGAAAGAAGTTGAGAGCACCAAGATCCTTGATAGCAAAGGTCGCCAAGAGTATTCAAGAAAGAAACGGTGGCATTTTCAGAGGAGCTGCCACAATAATGTCATCAACATAAATCAACATGTACATGACAACTCCATTTCATTGGTAAATAAACAAGGAAGCATCTGCCAGAGGAAACAAAGCCAAACTCCAGTAGCCAAGAGCTAAGACGGGAAAACCAAGCTCGTGGAGCTTGCTTGAGTCCATAAAGTGCCTTATCAAGTTTACAGACATGCTGAGGGTATTGCGGATCTTCATATCCTTGCGGTTGAACCATGAAGACATCTTCCTCAAGAATACCGTGAAGAAAAGCATTGCGGACATCCAATTGGCGAAGACTCCATCCCCGGGAAACAGCAAGAGCAAGAATAAGTCGGATAGTAGTCGGCTTGACCACAGGGCAGAAAGTGTCATCATAGTCTATGCCATACTTTTGCTTGAACCCCTTTGCAACCAGACGCGCTTTATACCTGTCAATGGTGCCATCAGCCTTCCGCTTGATCTTGTAGACCCACTTGCTATCAATTAAATTCTGATTTGTTCGGCGAGGCACAAGGTGCCATGTTTGATTATGTCCCAGAGCTTGAATCTCATCATCCATTGCTTGGCGCCAACACTCATGTTGAACAGCATCAGTGTAGGTTGTCGGTTCTGCAACAGTTACACTGTCAATCTGAAATGCACGACGCCCTGTGAGAGGATAGCGCACCGTCCCATCTGTAAACTCTTTTGGCTTCAGAATATTATGTTGAGACCTAGTACATGGTCCAAGTCGAGTTCGCACTGGAGAATCTGAAGGAGTAATCAGGACCTCACTGGAAGAAACATTATCCTGCACACCTGCATCATCAGTAGTCATAGACACATGTGGACTAATTTCACATTCATGATCATTTTCAGAGACAATCTCAGTGACTGGTGAGGTAGTTGGGATAGGTACAGAGGAACTCTCAGGAGAGACCAAAGGCACAGGAAGCAGAACATCCGATTGTGAAATGGCAGACACTGGTTGAGATTGTGTGTAGACAAAAGGAAACACATTCTCATCAAAGATGACATCTCTAGAAATGTAAACCCGGCCAGTAGACCTATCAAGACATTTGTATCCCTTATGTAGAAGACTATAGCCCAAGAAGACACACTGGCGAGAACGAAACTGAAATTTGTGAACATTATATGGTCTTAGATTTGGCCAACAAGCACATCCAAAGGTTTTGAGGAAAGGATAATCTGGTTTAGTGCCGAAAAGCTTATGAATGGGTGTGTCATATTGTATAACACGGCTAGGAAGACGGTTTATCAAAAAACAGGCTGTTTGGAATGCTTCTGGCCAATATTTAAGTGGCATGGATGATTGAGACAGCAAGGAGAGACCTACTTCAACTATGTGTTCAGTGCTGTTAGGGCGCCATTTTGTTGATGTGTATGGGGACAGGACACTTGGTGAGAGATACCAACTTGATGGAGATATTTATTGATAGCCACATATTCTCCACCCCAATCTGATTGGAGTCGAATAATTTTTCTATCTAATAAACGCTCAACATGTTTTTGAAATTGAAGAAAAATGGACAAAGCTTCAGCTTTGGATTTCAAGGGGTAGATCCAAGTGTACTTGCTAAAATCATCAATGAAACTTATATAATATTTGTATCCCCCATAGGAGGTGATAGCTTGTCCCCATACATCAGAGAATATCAATTCTAAAGGATACTTAGACACACTAGTTGAAACTGGAAAAGGTAATTGGTGGCTTTTAGCCTCCTGACATGCATTGCAAACAGTTACAATGTCTTTATTCAAACTAACTGGAAGTTGACTCTCTTGAAGAACTTGATTGACTACTGAAAATGATGGATGACCTAGGCGCCGATGCCACAGATCAATGGAAGTCTTGACGGCTGAGAAGGATGATTTGCTTGGTGTAGCCATCAAAGGTGAAAGAGGATACAAGCCCCCTTTACATTTGCCCTGAAGAAGTGGAGTCTTCGTGACCTGATCTTTGACAAAGAATTGATCAGGATGGAATTCAAAGAAAACATTGTTGTCTTTAGTGAATTGATGAACTGATAAGAGGTTTTTCTTTATGTTAGGTACATGAAGGACATTATTCAAGTGAAGAGGTCTATTCTGAGATTGAATTTGAGAATGACCAATGTGTGAGATTAGCAAACCTGTGCCATTGGCTACATGAAGTTGGTCCTTGCCGTGATACTCCTTCTTGAAGGATAGCTTATCCAGATTGTTGGTGATGTGATCCGTAGCACCAGTATCAGTGTACCAACTTGGATCATCCACGTATGACGAAGACACCATAGCAGCAGAACGATTATCATCACTCTGAAAAGCATGGTTAAACCGGTTGTAGCATCTAAGTGCAGTGTGTCCAGTTTTACCACAGACTTGACATATTGGCCGACTTCCTTGAGATGAATTCTGGAACAACCGATTGCCCTGAGGATTGCCCTGAGTTGAATTTTGAAAACCACTTGACCAATTGTTCTCTCCCTGTCTTCCACGACCAGAACCTCGGTTATTGCCACGGCCTCGATAGACACCACCACGGCCGCGACCACGCTGAACATTATTGACAGATGAAGTCTGCAGTGCTGAAGTATTTAGCTCTTTCCTCATCTCAAAGCTGAGAAGATGAGCATAAAGATCCGTGAGTGAGATTGGATCTGGTCTTGTGCAAATAGACGTCACGAGAGCATCATATTCAGAATCAAGACCTCCCAGTATATAAGAGGTAATGTCTTCATCATCCAGTTGCTTGCCGATGGACCCCAGAACATCTGCAAGATTCTTTATCTTGCCAAAATACTCAGACATAGACATATCATTCTTCTTTGTGTTGGAGAGCTGAAGCCGAATTTGCATGGCACGTGCACGAGAACTGGAGGAGAACATCCGATCTAATGCACTCCATACATCAGCAGATGTTGTCAGGAATAAGACTTGAGACAGTATTTCTTCAGTCAGAGATGCAAGCAGAGCGCTTAGCACAATTTGATCCTGCTGGATCCACCTTGTGTATTCAGGATTGACAACCTGAATAACTTGTCCTTCTGACGATTTCTGAGAAATCATTGCGGCTGGGCAAGGAACCGATCCATCAGCATATCCAAGAAGACCCTGACCACGTAAATATGGCAGGATTTGAGCCTTCCACAATAGATAATTTGATCTCGTCAATTTGACACTGATCAATTGAGCAAAGGAGGGCATCGGCAGGATGCCACTAGAGGAAGAAGAATCAACACTAACAATGGCGGAGTTGGGCATTGACATGATGTGGTGTGGCTCTGATACCATAAAAGAAATTGTGGACAAAGGAGGAAGAACCCACGCCCAGGTCTTCTCCATCAACATATATATATAGTCAAAATAGTTGCCAAAACGACAACGGCAACAGGATCAGCCTGATCGCTTGGATACAGGCAATTACAGATTACAGGGGATATACATGGCAACCCATATCAGCTATTTCTATCTTTGAGCAATCTATTTTTACATTGTCCAGTTCTTGTTTGCTCCTATTAGGATTAACATACATAGCACGAGCAAAGATCTTCATGCAGAATTCATGCGGTTCAGATTTCTTCAAGATATCACGATAGATGTCAACATTGTAGTCCTGTTCTTCTTTCTTCCGATGGCTTGTAATACTGAGCACTTTGTTGTGGTAGGAACCTACAAGAGAATATAACATAGGGGAGAGTGCTGGATTGCAGAATTTTTTGGCCTCTTCGGTTTGGTTTTGTGTGATCACTATCACTGCACTGCCGGTCTCGCAATCCAACATATTCAAAGCCTTCTTGATCTTTTCCCATGTGTCTACATCATCGTGGCCATCGAGAACAATCAAGGTGGTTTTATCTTTCAGAGGCTCTTTAATCTTCTCCACGGCTTGTTTGATCAGCAGATGATCTTTAATATTCTCGAGGGTTCGTCTAATCTTCAACTTGATTTCTCTAATCTTCTCATCCATCATCTGGTCCTCGCGTACTATGATCTTCTGCGCGGCTTCTTTAACGTTCTCCGTAGATTGATCCTCACGCAATTTATCATCCGTTGCTTCCTTCACCGATTTATCTTCATTGGGCTTGAGCTCCCGCAAGATGTCTTCTTTCATCTTCTTCATGATTTCTTTAATATTCTTGGTGATTTGATCGTCATCCGATTTGTCCGTAGCTTCCTTCACCGGTCTTGTCTTCCTTGGGATCGGGAAGCAGCTCCCGCAGGATGCCTTCATACTCAGAACGATCGAGACCAATCCAGGACTTCTCTTTACCTCTTTCCAGATGCGCTTTAAGCTTCTCTGCAGTTTCTATAATCGTCTTGTCCATTTGATAAACCTTGACTGATTTATCTGTGGCGTCGACGGGGTCCTTGGGAAGCAGCTCCTCCAAGATGTCGTGGAGTATGTCCAAGGGTTCCATTGGAACAACAGGACAGGATCTTTTATCAGCTCCCAGATGATCTTTAATATTCTTCGTGATTTCTTTAATCTTCATCTTCACGTCTATTTCGTCCTCCAGCTGGGGGTCTTGCTGCTTGCCAAGCTGATCCTGGATCTGACGGAGAATTTCCAAGGGTTCTATCAGCGAGAAGTCATATGACCTGTATTGTGAGGTTATCCAGAACTTATGCTTGAACTTTTCCGCCACCAAGGGATCAGCCAACGCCTCACTTGCAACGTCGGCTCCGTCCTCTTCATCCGGTGCTGCAATGGCGATGGCTGGCAATCGGTCTTCGGTGTCGATAAGCCATGAGGCATAGTCTTCGTTGTATTGGAGCCAATCGACTAGCTGTTGGGTGCACTTCTCCAGAAGGCGAGGCTCGGGAAAGGCTTCAGCTCTGATAACCTCATCATCACCAGGAATAATGCCTTCATATCCTCCGCCTGCGGCTTGAGTTTGAGACTCTGTCGTCTTCTCCGAAGTCGAGATCTCGACGCCGTACCTCAGCCGCCGCTCGCCGACGTCGCGCGCCCTGTTCTTGAGCTCGCGTAACTGGGTGGCCGCACGGTGCTGAGCGTACAGCTTCTGCAGTACCAAGGAATTACCCCCCACAGGTAACCCAGGCGGACCCTGGCGAAGCGTACCGCCGCCGGATCACCACTACTACAGAACCGGCCTTCACAACCGGTCTATCACAAGCGGTTAGGTGCGCACCGCTTGTGCTCTACGTGCCTAAGCTGCGGTTCGGGCAACAGGCGGGAGGGGTCTCTAAAGCGGTTCTTGACACGAACCCCTTTTGGAGTCCCATCTTTAGAAGCGGTTCGTGTCTAGAACCGCTTCTAGATATCTAGAAGCGGTTCAAAACTCGAACCGCTTCTATAGGTGGAGATCCAGAAGCGGTTCGTGTGTAGAACCGCTTGTAGACTCCGCCCCGCCCCAACAAGATTTAAACCCCATCTTCCTCCCCGAGCTCGCACAGGACAGCAGAGTGGTGGGCCGATAGCAGTTCATGGGGGGAGGTGCTGCCAAAATTTTCAATTGAGGTTATTAGCTTGGAATTAATTGTTTCTAAGGTGAGTAATATGTTGCTGACATCCTTCTCCCTCATATATATATATTTTTTGTGCATTGGATGTTGAGAAATCATGTTTTGTTCTTGTGGGAATTATTAGTATTGTTTACATTGTTGGCTTATTTTTTTGTTCTTGAGGCGATATATTGTTTGGTGTATGGAATGAAATGCAATAAATGTGAAACGATGAAAAATTACAAAGGTGGGGAAAAGGTAAAAATAATTTTTATTTAGTAAAATTAAAATGCGGATGATAGAAAAGGTTTGCATGAACATGTAACAATTAGTTAGTTTTATTTTAAAAAATGCAGCGAGGATTAGAAATAATTAGTTAGCTTTAGTTAAAAGAATGCGAGAATGATTAAAAATACAAAACTATTAGACATAGTTAGCTTTAATTAAATATTGTGATAGATGTTGTTATTATTTTTATTGGTGTAGATGAACCGCAATGGATGTACAATGCGGACCGTCGGTCAAGAGAGTTCGAGATGGCATGAAGGAGTTTCTCGACACGGTAGTTGCATTTTTGCCTCGAGGAAGCTTCATCGTTGTCCGTCGTAGACCGCAAGAATGAGAAGGAGCACTCGAGCGATGGATGGTTATGAGCCATGTGATCACGAGAGGTTTCATTGCAAACTATACTCGCTGGACCCACCATGGAGAAACAGAGGCGATTCGACAGAAGATGATAAAGAAGATGAAGAAGAGGAAGATAGAGCCAACAAGATGCCGGACACCACTCAATACGGGTCCGTGGAAGATCTGATCGATGAGTATGGCGATGATGAGTTAGATCGGATGCTCCGTGATGGAGAGGAGAGTTCACAGAGGAAAGACAATACAAGAAGTTTCAGAGCATGGTAGAGGACCACAGAATCGCTTTGTACCCAAAGCGTGGACGGGGCCACAAAAGCTGCGTACTACACTAGAACTCATGCAATGGAAGGCCACAAACGGTGTGTCGACAAGGCATTCAATGGTTTGTTATCACTCAGAAAGAAGTTGCTTCCTAAGGTAACACTCTACTGAATCTACGTATGAAGCGGCGAGTCCTCTGCCCTTTAGGATTGCAAGTCACGGAAGATACACGCATGTCCTAACGATTGTATCCTATATCGCAATGAGTATGCCGATTTGGAGGTTTGTCCAGCAGTGCGAAGAATCCGGTATAAGGTACAAAGGTGACGATCCGTGAATTAGATGGGAATCGTCGAAGAAGAGAACTCCACCAAAGTATTGTGGTATTTCCTGTGATCCCCGGTTGAAACGTCTGCTTGCTAACGAAGGTCATGCCAAGATGATGCGTTGGCATGCGAAGAGCGTAAGGAAGACGGGATGCTTAGACACCCCGCAGATGGCTCGCATGATGGAGGAAAGTAGATCGGGCTTACCGAACTTTGCAAATGAGGTCGAAACATAAGGTTTGGGTTGAGCATCGATGGGATGAATCCTTTCGGTCGTTGAGCAAAGATCCATAGCACTTGGCCCGTGGCGCTTTGCATCTATAACATTCCTCCATGGTTGTGCATGAAGCGGAAGTACATCATGATGCCATTGTTGATCGAAGGCCGGCAACCGGAAACGACATCGATGTCTACCGAAGCCATTGGTTGAAGACCTTGTGAAGTTGTGGGAGGATGGTGTACGGGTTTGGGATGAGTACAAAAGAGAGTATTTCAACTCAAGCGTGCATTGTTGTTTGTAACAATCAACGATTGGCTCGCTCTCGAACTCGTCCTACCAAACTCAAAGGGTTTAAAGCTCGCACCCAAAGCATAGATGAAACGGATTGCATGTACCGAAAAACTCTCGGAAGTGTGTGTACATGGGCCACCGCAGTTTCTTCCTGGCAGTCATGCTTTGAGGTGGAAAAGCGATAAATTTAATCTGGGAACAGAATTGTGTTAAACCTCAAAGATCGTAATGGGCGACTTGTGTTTGCTATGGTAAAGGATCTGAAAGTAGTATTTGGGAAGGGTCTTGGAAGCATACTGCGTTTAACGAGGATGGTCATGCACCCACATGGAAGAAGAAATCAATATTTTGGGACTGCCAGTATTGGGAAGATTTGGAGGTTCGTCACTCGCTTGACTTCATGCACATCACGAAAAATGTTTGCTTGAACTCGCTAGGCTACATAGATATGTATGGCAAATCGAAAGATACACCGCAAGCTCGGAAGGACCTTGAAGACATGGAGGTGAGGAGTGACCTACATCCAAAAAACAAAGAAGGACAAAACAACTTTTTCTACATCCTGCGAGCTACACTCCAAGCAAAGAAGAGAAAAAAGCATGATTGAGTGTTTGAACAGTGTGAAGGTCCCTTCTGGATACTCCTCAAATGTAAAGAGACTCGTAAACACGAAAGAGAACAAACTCCAAGGCCTAAAATCCCATGACTGCCTTGTGTTGATGACACAGCTTGCTCTTTAGTCTGTCGAGTATCTTGCCTGAGTGGGTGCGGGGACAATCACAAAGCTATGTTCCTTCTGAACGCCATTTCGCAGAAGGTTGTCGAACCAGCTAAACTGCCTAAGTTGGAGGCTGATGTGGTACAAAGTTTGGTTAGCCTCGAGATGATCTTTCCTCCTGCATTCTTTGATATCATGGTTCATCTCACCGTTCACCTTGTGAAGGAGATAGGTATCCTCGGACGGTGTATCTGCACAACATGTTCCTTTCGAGAGGTACATGAGTGTCCTCAAGAAGTACGTCCGTAACCGTCAAGTCCCTGAAGGCTGCATTGCCGAGGGCTACGTGACGGAGGAGGTGATAGAGTTTTGTGTGGATTACATGAATGATCTAAATCCTATCGGCGTCCCCATATCACGCACACGAGGGGAGGCTACGGGCAAAGGGACAATAGGAAGGTAATCAGTTGCATGCAATGATCTTGTTGCATTCAAGCAAGCACATTTCAACGCTCAAGCAATCAACTATAGTCGCCCCTATGTCCTTCAAACAAGAGTGTCCTACGCCACGAGTTCACAGGAAGACAGAGAGTTGGATAACCCGAAGCACATGGATTCTTTCGTGAAATGGCTACTGTAGTACATCCTTGAGGAAGGGTCAAGCGATGAACTATTGCAGCGCTTGGCTCGGGGACCATCACAAGAAATCGTGACATTCAAGGGTATGAGATCAATGGTTACACATTCTACACCAGATCCCGGATAACAGGAGCACCAACGAGCAATGATGTCAGTATAGACGCCAAGACAACAAATGAAGGAGTTGGACACATATTATGGTTTCATAGAAGAAATATGGGAGCTCGACTATGGACCTCTAAAGGTCCCTCTATTTAAGTGCCAATGGGTCAAGCTGACTCCAAACGGTGTGAAGGTCGACAAATACGGCATGACAACCGTGGATCTCACGAAGTCGGCTATAGGCGCGAACCGCTTGTTCTCATGACGATGTGATCCAGGTCTTCTATGTAATGGACATGTCAAGCAAACCTAAGAAGCGTATGGACAAGCAAAAGGTAATGCCAAAGCGACATGTGGTTCTCCAAGGCAAACAAAGGATTGTAGGAGTTGAGAACGTCACCGACGAGGAAGAGTATGGTCGATTCGACGAGCTCCTCCTTTTACAGCTTGATGTCGACATAAGCGTCTGCGTGATGATGATGTCGATGCTCCTACATACGCCACGATCATAACGAAGCGAACAATTGTAAAGACGAAGACTTAAGATGTACTACTTGTATACAAATTATTCCATATGATCATGTTGATATGTTGATGTTTAACATTGCTTGTACATAATTATTTATACAAATTTTAAAATGAAAACAAAGCTTGAAAACCATTTGTACACATTTTAAAATGAGAACAAAGCTATATGGGCACCGTATTGTTTTTAATGTGTAAGCAGTCAAGACGTTTACAAGCGGTTGGTATTATTTAACCGCTTGTAGAGCACCTTTCTACAAGCGGTTGGTAATACCAACCGCTTGTATAGGGCCTTTCCTCTCCCGCCCATCCATGCGTTACAGCGGTTAGTAATATTAACAGCTTGTAGAAGTCCTCTTCTAGCGGTTGATAATACTAACCGCTAGAGAAGATTTCTACAAGCGGTTGTTATTACCAACCGCTTGTAGAAGTGGGTGCCCTATATAAAGTTCATACTTGCCCGCTCTTTCTCACACCCCAAATTTTCTAAGTCCCCGCTTCCTCACAACCCAAATTTTCTCGGTGCGCCACCTCCGCCGAGTCCCAGCGGCGCGCCACCTCGCCAAGGACCTCCTCTGCCACCGCTCGGCGTCGCCCGCCATTCCACCCGGAGGACCGGAGATCCTAGGTGCACGCCAACGCCCCCTCCTGCTCTCTCTGTTTTTATGCACACAAGGTGTTCGGTGAAATGCCCACAAGGAGTGTTTATGTTGTGCTGTGATTAGTGGATGGCTATGAAGTGTTGTGATTAGTGCCCACAAGGAGTGTTGAATGGATGGCTATGAAGTGGTTTTTTTGTTCCTGTTAGTGTTCATGTGTTATGGTCTGGATGTTTGAGGCTTTGTCCTGGATGTTTGAGGAGGAATGGTAGCAGTTGGCGCCAGGAGAGGGAGGAGAGCTCCTGTAGCCAGGGAAGAGGAGAGGTGCCAGATCCAGTCGGTGCAGGAGGGAGGGAGTAGTAGTCGGCAGTAGAGAGCAGAGCCAGCCGAGTAGTACTCCCGGGATTGCACCAAGTGAGGTAAGGAAATGGGAGTAGCACTTTCGTGATAATACAAGTAGCAGTGAATAAATCACTTCAATGAGTAGTAGCACTCGGCGATATAGAGCCAATTGGTTCAACTCAAATAATAGCCAAGTGACTACTAGTGTCGACATTAGAAGTATATGTAAGTATATGTGAAATGTGTAAGTATATGTGAAATGTGTAAGTATATGTGAAATGTGTTATTATATTTTTTACTAGCATTTCATATATTTTTACTACAATAGTTGCTAAATTGTTGTCGATGATTTAGTTTTCTGCTCTCCATCGGTGATTCATTAACATTCCTCTTTATTTATGCCTGGGGACGTAATCACAATCTATCCTTTATTCCGTTGAGGCTGGTCGAGATGAAGATAAGGACTTCGATAAAATTTGTCAATAAAAAATAATGAATCATTCTTATTCCCTGCTACGATATGATTTTCAAAAAAGCAGTAATGTTATAAATCCACGACTAGAATGTTAATAGTCTATTACACCATGCAGCGAGCAATCGGTTCATTATCAACCAAGCCGTCACCTCGTGGTCTTCTCCCATGTCGTTCGTATGCTCTCAGAACGGCCATGCTTTTGGAACTTCTACGGTGCTGGTCAATCGAACAGGACCTTCTCCAGCAGGTGGCACCATTGATATAGGTCCTGATGGATTTTGATCAAGACAGCAAGTTCCAAAAGCATGGCTGCCAGCAAGAGCATACGATACACTGCTCCGTGGGAGAAGCCCACGAGGTGACGGGTTTGGTTGATAAGAACTAATCGCTTCCGCTTTTTTGGTGTAATAGACTATTAACATTCTAGTCGTGATTTATAACCTTACTTCATTTTTTTAAAATCATATTAGTGTGGAATAAGAATGATTCGTTATTTTTTACTCAAAGAAATATATATGTGAATTGTCATTTGTATATGTATCATGTGAAATGTGTAAGTCTATGTGAAATGTGTAAGTATATGTGAAATGTATAAGTATATGTGAATTGTCAATTGTATATGTATCTTGTGAAATGTGTAAGTCTATGTGAAATGTGTAAGTATATGTGAATTGTCAATTGTATATGTATCTTGTGAAATGTGTAAGTCTATGTGAAATGTGTAAGTATATGTGAATTGTCAATTGTATATGTATCATGTGAAATGTGTAAGTCTATGTGAAATGTATAAATATATGATTGCATGCAGAAAGTTCATATATAATCTAAGCCTCGAATTGTTCTCAACAATCTTGTCTTCGTATGTAATCTAAGCCTCGAGATTTGCTCTACTCTAGATGGCGACACCAAGACGTGGTGACCCGGAATACGATGAAGCGGAAAATCTGTTGTTCGAGACCATTGCGCTGGGTAGCGTCTTAGCCAATGAGGCCGTTATCACTGATGCGGAAAATCACGATGGTGCTGCTGACGCTGTCGATGAGGCCCCGCAATTTGAGCCAGCTCCAGGAGCAAGCACGCCTCCTCCACATCGACAACCCACGACTCCTCCGGCCGTCGCACGCAATGCTTCCCGATGGTCCAGCCCGCCTCCTTCACCTCCCGCTCCACAAAGAAGCCCGACTCCGCCGCCACCGCCACCGCCTGAAAGTAAGAAGCACCCAACATCTCCAGTCACCACGCCTCCAGCATCTCCCCCGAGGAAGAAGCTCGATGTCAGAAGGAGAGATCCCACACTACCACCTCCTCCCACGAAATCGGCATCCGACAGCCAGAGAATGTCAAAACAACCGCCAAAGAGGCCATATGACCTGACTGCGGAGGAGCTAGCTGCATCCGTAAAGACGGATGTGGCCAGGCAGCTTGCGCCAAAGAAGCCAGAGTCCAAGCTTAAAATAGATAAAAAAACTGTGAAGCACTTTCAGTCATGCGGAACGGCGCCGCCGCCTGTGATGAGCGACTACAAAAGGACAATAAGAAAGGCTACAGTGCAAAATACACGGGCTCCTTCGGCGGGAAAGAAGAAGAAAGTGGAAGATCAGCAGAGTGCTGAGGACTTGAGGAGAATGGCATTCCTGAAGGAGGCGGGACTCAAATCATTAGACCAGGATATTCCAATAATGGCACCAATCAAATGGAAGTATGAGTTCGGCAAAGCGCTAATTGATCCAAAGGATATAAAAGATCTCCCAACCAAGATGCGTCAAATGCATGAATGGTACATGGAAAGGGCATCTAAAGGATATACAATGTTCCTCCTCCGTTTCCAAGATGAGTATTTCTTCCGCGGGAACAACACAGAACTATGGCTGGAATTCGATGACTTGTACCATGTGTACCAAGGAGACGAGGTCAACGTGTCTTTCATGTCCTGCTGGTGTCTGTAAGTGTCGATCTACTAAGTTTACCGTTTGCTTCCTCCCGCACCACAAAATTGAAAATCTAATTAACTTAGTTATCCCTTCTTATGTAGAATGGAGATACAACGATGTAAAAGACTGGGCAAACAGAACGTTGGCTTCATCGACCCAGAGATTGTCAACGAGAAAATCTGGTCATACAACAAGCAAAAACAGCTACTTGAGGAATACCTTTTGCATGCATTGTTGAAACAACACTACAAACCGTACATACTTCTGCCCTTCAACTTCAAGTACGTGTTCTCACAAACCTCTTGTTCTTGTATTTCTTAAGCCATTGATAGTACGAGTAGCTACTTATCCATATGTTGCAATATACGAATAGGTTTCACTGGATCCTTCTAGTCATCGAGCTTGACAACAGCAGGATTACAGTTTATGACTCAAGAAGGAATCCAGTCCAAAAATACCAATGGTTCATTAACATCCTTAACAAGACATTTGCAAAGTTTAAGAAGAAGCAAAAAGGAGAATTCCAGAAAGAATTCGAAGTCATAGTAAGCACTTTCAGCACGCACTACAAAAACTATTATTAATATACATGCGCCATATCAGTTCTTCATCTGATATTCTGAAATTTCTCCCCGTGAAGGTTAAACGCCAGACGGCTGGAAACAACTTATGTGGCTACTACGTGTTCCACTATATTCAAAGTTTTATCCATGGCGACGAGCTGGAACATTATGCTGAGGTTCGTATATGCATGTCAATTTGTTAGCTACAACTTACATTTTAATTAATTGCATGTGATCGGATATTTATATACTTCCCGCTTAATTAATTGTCAGCCCAACATCGATGAGCACGTTAACGTGCTCGCCACCGGTGCGCGCACTCCAAGAACAACTTATCGGCTTCCTTGTCAACGAGGTTGTATCTCCAAATGGCGAGTTCCATGTAAGGTTTCCTGCGTTGGACACCGCTGAACTGATGACGACATCCACGTCGACCAAGGACATAAAGAGTGACGCATGCAACAAATGAGTTCGATAATCATTTTTTTCATCATTCAAACTTGTAAACGTCGGTTGCGTGTATGTACTTGTCCATTTTTTACACTATTAAGTTCGTTTTTTTGTGTACTGAGCTAGCATGTGAACATGTGTATGAGTATGCATATGTAATATATATTTAATTGCGCAAAAAACTCCTCCACTCATATTTAATTTCATGGTCAAAAACGATATACAAAAACACTGTAAGAACATATTCTATAATGCATATAATCGAAAACTCTCTCCACAACCGGTTGGTGAGTCCAACCGCTTCTGGAGTGCTGCTCTCCACAAGCGGTTCGTAATACTAACCGCTTCTGAATATCCTTCTCCACAAGCGGTTTGTAACACGAACCGCTTGTGGCGTCCCCCACGTGGCGGCTACACTGGCCTTCCTGGACACGTTCCCAACCGCTTCTGGTGCCACAGCACAAGCGGTTCGAGCAACCGCTTGTCATACCCGACGGGTATCACACGCGGTTGCTTAGAAGCGGTTATAAAACCGCTTGTAAAGGGGGTTACGAGCCGCTTGTGATAGCTGGTTCTGTAGTCACCGCGCTGCAGGTAGGTGTCGATGCAGTTGCTGCATTCGTAGGCGAGGTCCCGGACCTGCTTCATCCACGTGCGGACCTGCTCGTCGTGCTCCCCGCCCGGGGGCGTCGTCAAGGCGAGGTGCTGGAGGAAGCTGTTCATGCTCTCCATCTCCTCCTTGATGAACTGCACGTCGTTCCCGACGCCGTCCAGCAGCTCCTTCTCGTTGCGGATGACGCCCAACAGCGAGTGGACGGCACCCGAGGCGAACTCAGCCATCGCTGACAATCGGCTGTCGCCTCCGGCTGCCGCCCCTGCGCCGGACGGCCTGCCGGTGTGTCGATGATCTAGCTAGAGTAGTTTTGCGGGAACCAGAATCGATGCGAATGCGTGTGTGAACGGCAGCGCCGCAGCACCGCCGGAGCACGCGATTCCATCGGTCGGTCTCTTCTTTCTTTCTTGCTTCCAATATTCCCTCCGATCGACGTCGAGGGCGTAGGACCCAGGGCCGCGCCACTGAAAGTACGTAGTTGTGAGCCAGGCTTACGCTGAATTGCCATACGTACGCATTCTCTCGTTCATACCCGACAACATGAGGTTAGAGGCAGCCTTTGATTTCTCGGTTTATTTATTTTCGGTCTCTTGTAAGGTGCAGTTTTGCCATTTGTAAGTTGCCCGTTTTTTTTTTTTTTTTAAGACAGCATAGCTGTGATTTATATTAGATAGGGAAAAAGAATTACATGGTGCAGGATGCTGCACCGGAGGGTTTACATGGAGAGGAAGATTGAGGTGGAAGAAAAAGCGGAGAAAAGAGAAAAATAGTTTCGAGAGGAAAATGCTAAGCTCGCCGGTCAACCGAAGTTTTAGGTGGGATGCACCGCCAAAGTCCAGATCATAGCGTCCTCTTTGATGGATTGGAGGATGTCCTCATTTGTCTTGCATTCGTTTGAAAAACTCGTTATTTCGCTCCTTCCACCATCGCCAGCAAAATAAGATGATCGGTCTTGATTCCTTGCGAAATCTGTGTGGTGTTTATGAGATGTAGACACCGATCTTTGTAGGGTTGGCGAGTGTGGTCCCAGCGATTTGGGAGGATGTTTGTGTCGCATCCATCCGCAACAACCGCCCATAGTTGCTGGACTTTGGTGCATTCCATGAACAAATGACAAACAGTTTCGAGATTTCGGCAGCACATGGGATAGAAGTATTGGTTCGGCCACCCCCTTTGTTGTAGTCGTTGTGCCGTCCAGAGGCGGTTATGATAAGCTAGCCACATGAATATTTTGCATCGCAGAGGTGCCCAAGTTGGCCATCTTTGCGGTATGAAAGGATGAGTAGGTGCTTCTCGAGAAGCGCATCTTGTCTGACACGATGAAGCTGTGTAGGTTCCATCGGATGTGTGCATCCAGTTATACTATCGCAGACCTCACGGTTGCGTTGGACAGGTTATGTCTGAGCCAAAGATTGACGAACTCCAGCAGAAGGTGAGGTGTTAGATTGTGTTTGATGTCCTGGATCCATTTGTTGTTTGACAGGGCATCAGCCACAGATCGTGACTTTCTCCTGGAGTGTTTGTTGAGGTCCGGAACATATTGAGATGGTGCAACCCCTTGTAGCCATCTATCTGTCCAAAAATTAGCCGTTTTGCCATTTCCAATAGTAACTTTGGTAGCTGCGGAGAAAAGCATGTGGTCAGTTCGGTCGCATGGAGTCCATTGTCCAGTCCATGGTCTGTCCGGATCCCTCCATCTGAGCCAGAGCCAGCGAAGTCGTAACGCTCTTGCAAACCTGTCGAGGTCTAGAATGCCAAGCCCTCCCATGTTGTAGGGCCAACAAACTGTTGTCCACCGTACCTTGCAGTTTCCCACGTGAATTTCTTTGTTTCACCATAAGAATTTTCTTCGAGTTTGTCGAGGTCTGTGGACGAATTTTTGGGTGGTCTAATTGCGTAAGGAGATAAATCTGGATTGAGGTGAGGACCGATTTTACTAAGATCAAGGCGGCCCCCATGGAGAGATGTTGCACTGCCAAAGTCATGAGACGTCGCGTCGCTTTGTCTTGGATGTACTGTAAGTCTGTGCGACGTAGGCGACCCATAGTTAATGGCATTCCCAGGTATTTGAAGGGAAAACTTGATATTCCTCCAGTGAATGGCTAACTTCAAATCGATTTTCTCCTGTGTTTTCTTTATTTTCTTTCCTCTCCAATTTCTCCTGTGGCGGGCTGGCGTCGTGTCTTCTTTTTTCTTGCCTCTTGCTTAGATGTACTTTGCTCTCTCTTTAATGCATAGTGAAGCTCCAGTCGCTTTCCGTTAAAAAAATCGATTTTCTTGGCCTTTGATTAGCTTTAAGATGTATTTATATATATGTTGAGAGGTGCTTCCCTGTATTCCTTTTTAACAATTGCACAAATATTAAACCATAAATGAATGGTAGATGGTGATTACTTACTCCTTTGTTTGTTTTAAGATTTGTGTAACTTGTATTGGAAGGGAAAGTATTGAAGCACTGCTCATGTATGTTATATTCTGATCTCGGTA
Organism: Guadua angustifolia; assembly: GCA_036346375.1. NCBI lineage: Eukaryota > Viridiplantae > Streptophyta > Magnoliopsida > Poales > Poaceae > Guadua > Guadua angustifolia. Next base: position 17,030,161 of record CM070520.1, read on the forward strand.
CATTAGTTCAAGAGTAGTACTTCAATTCTTTCCTTTCTAATACAAGTTGCACAAATCTTAAAGCAACCGAAGGAATAAGTAATTATCATCTATCATTCATTTATACTTTAATATTTATACAACTGTTAAAAAGAAAAGCATGAAAACACCTCTCTTAGTCCAAAGATATTAACTTTGTGAGTGTTTTTGTTATGGATGTCGTTCCAGGCCCCATGCTGCCATGGTGCAAAGCAAGGCTTTTGACGTACTGAATAAACAGGAGTACGTAGAAGGAAAACATACGAGCTAGGTGGGCTATTATGCACATCTCATTTATAAGCAACTTTTGGTAGCAGGAAGATTGGCATCTCGTTAATTGTTTTTCTATTAGGGTTTTTTTTTTCATGTCTGTACATTGTTTTGATGCGGAGAGAGAATGTTAACCAGTGGAGTAGTTTTTATTTAATGATTTCTTTAACTGGGGCAACTGTGATCAATCCATATCTCTATTAAATTCTCTCTTGTTTTCGTGTTTCATTGTCTGTGCGAATCATAGGGCTTAGACGAATCAATATTTACATTAAGTACTATTTTCATAATATAATATTTATTTTTTTAGCTTCTGAGACAGGGATTAGATATTTTTTATAAAAAACTAGTACGTGTGAATGTACGGGTACCGACTAGTAATTGTAGCTAGCGTATACCAACTTGATCATGAGGGTACGTGGGGCATTTCTCTTGGCCATATATAGCTATTTTATTTCTTTTTTTCCTATCGCATGTAAACATATAGTTGCGTTGCTTACGTCAGGAAAAAATGCTTTATTCGTTGAGTAGTTTAGGGGACAAATTAACACGATAAACTATCATTGTTTGCTCAACGAACCTTGTTTTTTTAAAGAAAAGATAGAAACTCTGTCATACATTAAAAAAAGAAAAGAAATAGCAGTTTGAGCACAGGACTCAGGGAAACCTTGAAATCAAGGTATTGCAATTTCAAACAGGAATAGACCCTCCCCTGGTAACAGATACAACACAATAGAGGAACTAAATAATACCGACATCCATATTCTTCGGTAGAACTTCGTCAGATGATTTTCCAATTCATGGGTTGGGAGACGATCTGATCATGGCTAACGACGGCAGATGTCAAAAACGCCTGTGTTTGAGAAGCAGCGGCCTCGCTGATTAATTAGTGGCTTTCGGTGCTTTTGCTTTTCTTTTGTTTACTGTGTTTTGTTTTGTTTAACGCGGGAGCATCTCAATAATATACATGTCTTCTAGCTTCTCTTTTTATAAAGCTACTACTGTATCTTTTCTTCTCCCTTTTGATGTATTGGCAGAGCTTTTGCCCCTATTTCAAAAAAATATATATATATACATGTATAGAACACACTGAAATCTTTTTATATACTAATTGGAGACCTTGAAGCTCCCACGTTAATCAGAAAATACATGTAATTCCCACGTTAATCTAATAAAAATAAAAATTGCTAAAAAATCCCACATTATTCTAAAAAGATAGAAAATCTTGGTCGTCCAACTTCCTTAATCATTTTTATCCACGGTTTAGATCTATTTATCTATTCATAAGAGATATATGGTAAATCAGAGAAGTACCATATGGAACAAACGCTTTGTTTTCCTTATCTACTTGCCATCTTCAATCGCCTAATAAAGGAGCAATGACTTGGAAATAGAAAGAAAGACGAGAAGATATTATTGTATACGTTATGGATTAGATCTATTTATAGAAATTACTAGCCGTATAGGCGCACGGCCGATGACTAATAGTGTATAATTGACCATGCTGCGTGTAGAGAAGCAAGGTATCATACATACCATATTCCCCGCGCGCCCCATAGGTTGAAGTAAATCATCGGTCACTTTGTTGAACACAAGTCCAGAGACATCGGTCACTTTGTTCGTTTGGGTTAATAAATAACACAAGTCCAGAGACATATCGGTCACTTTGTTCGTTTGGGTTAAATAACACAGGTCCAGAGAAGTACGGAGAGCGTTGAACTGTCTATGGCTTTTGTACGTGCGCAGCACTTTAGGGATTTAGGGCACTTTCAATGGGTAGTTCTATAGCTATGTCTAAGAGGAGAGAGAATGTATTACGAAGTGTTTAGAAACAATCATCTCATTGCTTAGTGTCTATACGTTATATCTGAAGAACCCCACAAGATCATTATTATTGAATGTATTGTGACCAACATTGGCATCTCCATCTTGTGGTGTTCTTACTTTTCAATTTATCCGGTACCAGCCGGTTGAGGTCGACCGGATTTCTGTGAGACCCCGTTCTGACAAACAGGAACCTCTATGTGTATACCGTACTAGTTCCTGGATCAGTAACTAGCACACGCATATTTACAACATCGATATCACAACCAAACAGGATATTTATAACCTGCACAAGATTAATTATACAGAGCATTTTACAGCACTTAGAAATAATAACAGAGTAGCAACAACACGACAGCGGAAAGAACCAAAACCCAGGTGGATTGCCCTAAAACCCGTAGGCATCAGACTGGGATAACTCCTAGAAGAAGTCATCATCAAAATCCCCTCGTCCTAACTGAAAGTACGCGTCATCTGGCAAGACTAAATCTTCATCCTCTGAAACAGTGTAGATAGCAAGTTTGAATACATTGGTACTCAGCAAGACTTGGTAGTGGTTTACAAATGCAAATAAATAATCATACAGGCTTAATCAATGACAGGCTCTAGTTATTTTGCAGTTGCTCAAAGAAGTAATTATAAGCTAATATTAGATTGAAATTCGCATTTATAAAATCGCTAAGGAACAAGTAATTTACAGAAAAGTAAATTCAATTGCACAACCAGTCTACCCGACTGAATAGCCATATATGTCGATTCCTTTGGACATAAAACGGATTGCCATAAACCAGTTTCAAACCGAAACTCCAGTTTTCAGAAAATACCAAAATCTAACATTAGAATGACTTCACCAAGTGCCCATGACCGCGGGTGCGGCTAATCGATTAGATTTGATACTCTGCAGAGGTGTACAGCTTTACCCACGAGGAATGATCCACCCTTGTTGCTAGGTCATACGACACACTTCCTTAAGTGTGCCGGCAAGGCAATCATACATAGCCGTTACATTATTCAGACATGACTTCGATCCAGCTCGGGACGTTAACCCTCGCCGTAGAAGCAGAAACACACACACAAGTCGTGGATCTACTTTCACACACCCAACACAACGTTTCTGAACACGGCAGGGCGTACACCATTGCATTAGCAAGTAGAGACCCCGTCAGGAGCAGACCTGACCGGAATGCTTGTGCAAGCTCCCGCCTTCCCAAAAGAGCAAAGCCATGTCTAAACAACTTAATAGGCTAAGACTACCCCATAAATAGCCCTCGTGGTTCACAAAAATCTTGGATCAATAGCGTCCCATTGCTCGGTCCTTAATATGACATGGGCGACACTCCACCCTACACTATGTGCAGTTCCTTTTTGCACCTACGGCTATTGCCAATAATCGCCCACATCAAAATCATAGTTTTATTTTGGATTTTTAATAAACTAACAGCAACCTTTTCAAATGGCAGTTGTTTGAATAAACAATTTGAAAATGAACCATTTTAACGTTGAGCATGGCTAAGCAGATATGATATTTAACGTTTACACCTACAGTGACATTAATTTATGTCTAAACCATACTTACGGTTACAAGGTTCACACGTCATGCAGATTAAAGGAAATCCATATTACACAGGGATAACTATTTGTTCTACCCAACATAGCAGTTTTTACGGAGAATTACTCGTATGCATAATACAGTTGCAAAAACAACATATCGTAGGTAAAGTATTGGGTTCAACATGATCAAGGGGGTGTTTGCCTTGCTCTACACTGTCAGGCTCGAATTCTGGATCAGCTACAAGGTCGTCCTCCTCGGCTAGTACGTCAACGTCTACACGTCGTAAGACAAGACAAAAATAGAAATCAACAAATAAAAAGGGCAAAAAGAAAATAGATCGCAAGAATAAATAAAACTCAACACACAGAATAGAGTTGCTTACATGAATTCATTATCTTTATTTTACTGAATTCAAGATGCAGAATTTATGAATTCTTTTATTTATATTTTCGAATTCAAGATGTAAAAATTGGTTAAGATAATAATAATGTAATCAATTCAGGTTTAAACAAATTCTTGTCCCTTTTGATTGGATTCAGATTCTAAACAATATTTTAATAAGATTCTATTTATTAACAGCAATTCCTATTGCTAGGATGGATACACACACATCCATCCATCTATATATATATATATAGCAAGTGTATGACTGAATATGCAAAGACATGCATGTTCAACCTTACACCATTTGCTAAGCCTTAAATCAGAATTGAGCTTGTCCAATTCCACAATTTATTACTAATTATTATTCAATGCTTCCAATTATGCAAGCACATAAGTATTTTAGACTACATATACATCACATTTGCTTAAGGTCTTATCAAACAAATGAATGATTAACTTGCATAAAATTTATTCTGCGCATTTGGGCTTCTCACAGAATAAGATTTTCATAAAAATTAAGTTTTCTTTATTTTCCCTAAGGTTGAATGATAATTTCTCTTAATGCATTAAGCTACTCCTATGTATTTTATTTACTAAAAATTACACAGAGACTCTCTTCAAAATATTTTTGCACATTCTGAATCTACTAGATTTTAGACAAATTTAGAAATTTATTTCACTCTGATTGGACTGTTAGTTCAAAAGATATGTAAGTTTGAATAAGCTCGGGTTTGAAAATCATTCAAAATCAGGTCTTTACCAAAAACGGAAAGTGCGCTTTCACTGGAAAAGATGCTTTCCCTTTTTGGCTCATCTTTGCTCGAACATCGCTCTTCGGGACCCATCGGTCGATGGCGCGCGGAGAACACAAATCAATCGCCGACGATCGGGGCCGTGACGCTGATGACATGCGCCCTTACGCCTAATCGGCGGGACCGCTGGCGATGACAAAACAAGGACTTCGCTCTGAGCTGCGCCCGTGGAACTGCTACGAACGGCAAAATGGGTGACATCTACGACTTTCAGCACGACGAGGCGAACCCATTGGTGGTACCCACACGGCATGGGGTGGCCGGGAGCATGGTCGCCCACGTGCGCACGCGGCGGCCGTCACGGGTCTCCGGCGAAAGCCTGTCGCCGGTGATCCGTTGGCTCAGGTAAGTACTCGGCAAACACCAGTGGGGCAAGGTGATGCTATTTCACCTGAGAACGGCGTCGGAGAGAAAGTGGATACAGCTGACTGTGGCGCGCCGGAGTTGGAGAAGAAAGGTGGCGAAATCGGGTGGACGGCACTGGAATAAGTGAAATCGGCGATTAATCAGTAACGCAGAGGTTCAGGCGAAGCTTTAGGACGAAGAAATTTCAAGGATCATCACCTGGTTTGAGTTCTGCGACGCTTTCCCCTTCTCGGCTTTTCGGCGGACAGCAACAAGGAAATAGAGAAAGGGCTTTGAGCTAGCTCAGGAAATGGCTAAGAGAAAGAAAGGGAGCACCAGTGCGACACTGAGATGACTTTTATAGTGGCCGAGCGCTCTGTTGAGCTTGGATGCGCGGCGACGATCGCTCGACTTGGCGTGAAAGGACGACGAGCTGGCGAGGAGGTTTAATTGAAAAGGTATGGCGCGAGAGGCCCGAGGATTGACCACGCTGAGATGAGGTGAAGATGACGCAGCGAAAGGACCAAATGGCGAGCTGGTTTGTTGAATCGAGTGTGGCTGTCTTTGGCGATTCGAGAGGCTTCGCCTCGCCTCCCCGGTCGACCGAACAGAGGGTGAGGGAGACGAGTCTGGCAAATGGGACCCGGGACCATTGTCAGCGGCTGGGGTCTTTTCCCTTGCACGCCAGCAAAAATGAAACGGGATAAGGTTTGTCCCACCTGTCAATGAATGGTCAAGGAAAAAGGATGGTTCCAGTTGGATAATCCCTCTCTCTCTCTCTGATTTTATTGGGCTAACAAATAGAAGTAGAAAATTGTGAAACTTTTTTACCGAGGTCCCTAGACAGTGTTTATCTCCTGGTAAAATTTTGATGTTAAACCAAGTTACTGAGAAATTATAAATATTCTTTCAACAGTGACTGCTTTAATTTCTAATTTCTGACTTCGATTTTTATTTGAAAGCAAATGAAGTTTATTATTTTTATTTTTATTTTTCAATTGGATTTGAGCTAAGAATACTGATGTAAAATTTTTAGCTCAAAAATTCACTCCATTATTTAATTAAAATTCTGACATTGCAATTTCCACTTTTCCAGGTTTTCGGTTTTAAATTTTAATAAGTCTTAAACCATCTTATTAATTTATTATATTTTTATTAGATGTAGATATAGTAATGAGGTTCTCATGTAAATTTTCACATCTCCATTTGCTGTCCCAATATTTTACACAATTTCTGACATTGCATTATTTGGATATAAAAATTGTTGTTTTATTTTACTTCGTCATTTCCTTATATGCAAAATTTCATTTGGTAGTTGAAATATCTTATTTGCATACTCAAGACCTCATGACCAATTTTTCCAAATTTTTACTTCTGGCTCCTTGGCCTTTTCTTCTTTTCATTCTTTATTTGACTTTTCTTGCAACTCAAAATACAAGTAAAATCCATGAAACTCCAAATAAAATCAACGACATCATGAAAATTCTAAAAACATTCACATGCAAATTTAAATATTATATTTTACTGTTTTTAAATTTTTGGGCTGTTACAAATTCTCCATTAAATGGAAATATAAAAGGGAGCATCGTGTGTGTATATATACACCCACCTCTAATATACTATTTAAATGAACGCTTTATACTCCTTTAGCACTTTTGGTATACTCCAATAATAATTCTAAGACGCTCCAATGCAGCATGGTTGAAAAAAATCCATCAGAATCCTTTATTTTTTTACTACGTACCTTTTTCCATATGTAAAAGGAATATATAAACAAATATTGTTATAAAGGGTGGACTTTAATGAAAGTTTTCGTGGAACTCACTTTAGAGTATCTTATAATTAGTATTAGAGTATACTCAAAAGGATAAAGAGGTATAACAACATCATTTAAATGGTATACTGAAGGTGGGAGTACGTACACCCAGGAGTATGTAATTATTTTCATATACTAGTTCAATGCCCGTGCGTTGCTACGAAAAATAAAATTGGTAACGAAACATAAAGGTCAAGCAATAAAAGAAAATTGCGCTACAAGATCAAACATCTATTTCTCCCTATTACAATTTTTTTTCTCCTCAGTATGAATTAAAACCAAATATATTGTACTACGTAGCAATATATATTACCAATCTCAAAAATTAATCAATTATTTTTACCCTTTTTGCAATCAATCCTGTTCATAGCGCAGGGTGGCAACAGCGACGGTCGATATGTAATACATACACAGACAAAGACACCGGGCCAAGAATTAGGCAAAATTTCAAATACAGACAACTTTATACCGTATAATATCAATTTCGGACAATATTTTTGCGTATTTTCAAAAATATCGTGCATAATGCGGCACTGGGACGCTTGACTATGCATAGCAAATATATGTGGTGTGCGGCTATGCCATAGCCGGCATCCTCATACGACTATGGCATAACCGCACACCACATGCCTGCTATGGCGAACGACCTTGACCCGACTTTGGAATTTTTGCTCTTACGGCGAATTTGAAAAATTATTTGAATTTAGCCCTGCATACATGGAATTGCGAAATAGCCCTTGAACAGTAGAATTCATGATGCCGGATCCGGATTAATTTTTAAAATTTTTTTCCCTGAATTTCCGTGGTTCCACTCCGCGGAATAATTTTTTATTAATTTTTCCTACCAATTCAGCGGATCCACAGTGTGAATAATATTTTTAAATTTTTTAATATTCATGGTGCCACTCTGCGGTTATTTTTTAATTTTTTAAATTTTTTAATATTCCGCTCTCTAGCGTCGATTGGAATAATTTTGAATTTTTTCCCGCGGGTTTTTATTTTTCCGTTTTTTACGCGGTTTTTCTTTCTTTTTCCGTTTTTTTCTTTTCGGTCGGGCTTGGTTCGATTCTACAATTTTTTTAATAATACATTTTTATTCAAAATTTCAAAAATATACCACCGAAAAAAAATCTCGAATATACACGTGTCGCCTCGTCATGACGAGGGCCTAAATAGAAAAATACACAGGCGACTCATGACCTGGCTCCGTGGAAATCGTGGGCACTTAAGGGTTTCGCACCCATGACGTGGCGGGATCGGGCCAAAAATACGAGAAAATCAATAGCGACCTCACGCAGCGCGTGCTACTACTACGTATGGGCGAGATAGCGACGGCGTTGCCCGGCAGAAGTTGCGAAATCGGAAAAGGCACTCGCGGCCATGAAACCACAGAAATCGTGGCACTTAGGGGTTTTCGTAGGGCCGCGGGACAAGCCGGATCGCCCAAAAATACGGGAAAAATCAAGGGCGACTCTCATAATCGCGGGCTACCACTTACGTATGGGCGAGATAGCCGACGCGTTGCGGAGGAAGTGACGAAAATCGGAAAAGGCACTCGCAGCCATGAAACCACGAATCGGAGGTTCCTGATAAATCAGTGATATTACCATAAAAATTTCAAATGATTTTAAGTTGTGAGGAATTTTTAAAATTCAAACAATACAAGCGTCTCCGATAAAACGCCGCCGACAAGTTTGAACCAAATGAAAAATGAAACAAACCACGTTAGAAAATTTGAAGGGCACATACAAAGTGAAAGTTCGGATGATAAAATAAGCGATGGAATTAGATTATATTAGAAGAGCATTACAACGGTGACGAAATTGCTTGACGAACTAATGAAAGCAATGTTCGTCATGGTAGAACAAATGATCGTTGAAACCTATCTGGTACAAACGAATGATGTCCAACATTTTCTGCATATTACCTGTCCCGTGTTAATTTTGCGATTTGTCCTTGGACACCGCTCAGTCCCTACTATGAAAGAACTCCATGGGGATCCGCAGTTCTCCCAGCTGTCGCCGAATGGGTGGCCTATACCGTACGTCTCGGGTGTATAAGACATAATTTTTTGGTCTTTTTTATGTGGATTTCTGCCCTCCCATATGGGCATGTCATCCCGATTCCCGGCGTCCCCTATGTTAATACCACCCGGGTTCCCGGTTGGTCTGCAAGTAGCGTTAAGGATTTGTTGCGTGCTACGGACCTCGGCGGCCGCTTCCCCTTGTCCCTTCTTCTTGAGAGGAGGAACCCTCTTGCACCTCGGTGTGTTGGTCATTAGGCGGAGGCATGCGGAGACGCCTTTGCTCTGTTTCGCTCGCACTCCACTATATGGTGCAGGAGGTGTGTGTTGGGCTTATCTTTGGACAACCGGAAGTGTGCCCCGTAGTCAATGCAGTATGCCCGCTTTGGTCGTTGAATAACACCGTAGGCGTACTCGGGGTCTGGCTTTTCTGGGCGGTAGTGGCACCACGGAGAGGGTTGCTCCAGCCAGTTATCCCATGCAGGAAGCATGAGATGTGGGTGGTACGTCTCCTGGTCCACCCATTTGAAGTACTAGCACCATTCATCCTCGGCCAAGGGGCACCCAGAGAATCTCCTGTTAAGCTAGATCATCGTGGCGTATCAACCATTTGCTGCGAGCCATGTTCGCATAACGTCGGGGCTTTCGGGTGGCCTCGAGGAGGTTTCTCCTTTGACTTGAGCAAATTCGCAAGTTTCCTTTGAACTCTGTGTGCGATGAACTGGTTTAGAACTACTACTTTGCGAGTTTAACATGAGTATGTCGCATGAAACTCACCGATTGGTTGGCCCTTGCCCACCGCCCTAAGCTCGTCGATCTACAAAGGGACATATCTGGCGGCCTCTCCCCGGGTGAAGTTCTCGGCGAAGCGGGGTAGGCGTCGTGGCGCTTGTAGAGAATTAAAGTCACGCCGTTCGACCCGTCGATCCATTGGAAGAAGCAACACCGGTCTTTGTCTTTGAGAAAAGAAAGAACGATGCATGAGATGGTAGTGTTACCTGTATTGTGTGGACACCAAGAGGTTTACCTTGTAGGTACGGCCACACAAGAGGTGATGCGGGCGTAGATCTCCATGAGTAGATTACATCATCTTCGCCGTAGGTTGCAATCGCATTTGGGTCGGGGCAACTCGCAGAACCGGCGTCGACGCCATCGCATCCGGATATTCGGGCGGATGACTTCTGCTTGCTGAAGATGCGACGGGGGCGTGGCGGGCCTCCGCGCAGACGAACGAGGACGTCCCCTCCGAGCGAGAACGTTCGCGGGCCCCGCCCGATCCACCTCTCACGGGCACGTCTCCCCTTTACAGGGGCGTGGCGGGCCTCCAGCAAGACGAGAGGCGTCCCCCTCGGTCGAGCCGTCCCGGGCCCCGGGTGATCCACGTCCGACGGGCACGTCCCCAGAAAATGGGGGAGCAAAGCAAAATTCAGAACGAACAGCAAGCTGAGTAAACTGCGTGGTCGTTAAAGCCTTTTCACCCGCCCGTAAAGTATCGCGGCTAAATGCCAAATATTGAGGGAATAGCCAAAAATCATACCCCATAATATAAACTACCGTAATATGAAATTATATTCTTTTTAGGACTTGATCTGCACATAAATCTTTCTTCCGCAAACACCCTTCGTGAACTAGTAGCGCAGAAAACTAAACTAATTGAGCCTATTCTTGGCTGTACAATTACTCGTCTAAATGCAAATGTTGGTGTGACTAGCTTTGGAACCCACTTTGGCATATATACTACCGTATTCGACAGAAATATTGTATTTATAACTTGCTTCAGATCTGAATCCATTCACAAAAATACCTAAATGACCACAAACTGCCTTGATTCGGAAGGAAACAAAGTTTGAGCATGATGAGGTTCAATGAATCGGCTTGCGTCACTTCAATATTAATGAAAATTTTTCTGTGCAATGAATTGGAAGTTATCTAGCTACTGTAGAAATTTCGGATTAAAATACCGTTTACTTATTTTATTAGAATTCGACAATCTGCTTTGCACAGTTTTACGATTTCGGATTTTGATTTATCAGACAATCCAAATATTTTTATTATTTTTGAAATTTTGTTTTTCAAATTTATTTGAGCTAAGGATTCTTCGAAAATTTTTTAGCTCCAAATATTGCGCCATTATTTAATAAAAATGCCGAAATTGAGTACTAGTTTTCAATTCTCTCTGTTTTTGAATTTTTAAATATTACAAAATAATTTATTAATTTCTGAATTACCTTATCACTCAAGGCTTGCTCGACTTTCCGCGTGGCGGGGCGATCTGACGTGTGTTTGGGCATTGTCTTGGGATTATCTTGAGAAGGCAAATAACACATAAGAAAATAAGCATAGTTTGAGCAAATAACAACTCGACAGACTGCATAGTTTATATTACATTATATTAACCACACCAGATACAACAAAAAAAATAAAGACACTCATCCACCCCTACCATGGTGGCGTATAACTTGGTCAGGGGTGTAGGACTTAGGCGCCCTCGTCGTCCTAAGTCCCTGACTGTGAGGGGCCCTGCCGCGTGGGACGCTCTCCCGTGTCCTCATCAATTTGCTGCGTCGAAGCCCCCCAGAAGGTGTAGTTAGCACCGGTCAAGCGTTCCTGGGTGTACCAGGCCGACGGGTCCTCTGGAGGAAGCGTGGTCGACTGTACGATGTGCTGCATGGGATCCTGCTGGACTGGAGTCTCATGCGCAGTCTGCTGCCATTGTGAGGATTCACCCCCCGTAGGCATCCATTGTCCACAATTGAGGAGGTCAGTGAAAGTCGCTTGCTCCATTCCAGCCCAGTTGAAAGCATGATCCTCACTCCAATGTGGCGTATGCTCAGCCTCAACCTGAGCGTCATCACCGCCGCTGTGCTCACCTCCATCTTGATGGCTTGTGTCGACGATCGGGATCGTCAACCGCAAGAAAGAGGTAGAAGTCGAGAGTTTATGGGACCCGAGCTGCGTTTTACTCGAACGAAGGAAGAAAATCGTCGCGGTGATGGTAGGAGCAAGGCGACAACGAGCACGAGACAAGAGTTTATCTTGGTTCGAGCCCCGTGAAGGTAATAGCTCTACTCCGATCGCCTCATGGCGGTGATTCTTGTTATCTGGGTATCTGAGCGGTGTTTACAACTTAAGATGGTAAAGGTGATTCCTAACTTCATGACTGCTGCGTCGTGGTTGTCTTCGTGTCCTTGGAGCTCATCGTCCTTGGTCTTTATACTTCCTCTGCGCATAGCGGTAGGAGCCATCCTCGGAGAGGGGCCTTCATGCACCTTGAGGGCGGCAAGCGCGCCCGAGCTTGCGCGCTCTGAGTCATCCCTCGACCCGCTCTCGGCAGCTGTCGGTCGGATGCACGATCCAAATCCTGAGGCGGACCGAGGCTTGAGCGAGATCCCGCCCGAGCTTGAGGTCGGCGAGGTCAAACCGAATCCACAAGACTCTAGGTCGAGCGCTCCAAGATGCACCAGTGTCGTGGTCGGGGCCTTCCGAGCTTGGGGCTCCGTTGACCGTCGCCACACGGTCAAGGAGTTCCCAGCCTCGTCGGCTAGCCCCGAGGCTCTAGGTCGGAGGAACCCTCGGGGCGACCTCGAGCCTTATTCTTGGGACGGAAAAACCCTTCCGTGGTCTTGGCGCCTTGGTCGAGGCTCAAGGAGACCATAAGGCAAGTCTCTTGGCCCGCGACACTGGCGACCTTCGGACTTCTCGATGTTGATACGGATGTGAGCGGTTGATGGGCACCGGCGCGCGTCTCGACCTCGGACCCAAGCCTTAATCACACCGTCAAGTCATAGTTGGCACGCCTTTTAAGGCGCTGGATCGGATTTTACCGTGTTGCGGTTCATAATCCCGCCACATCTTCAAGAAAAAAGCACTCGCCCTTGAGCCCTTCGTCTTCCAAGTTCTCTCGCCGAGCAAGGTCCTTCCGTTCGCCTCCTCGACCAAGCGCCCTCTGGCGCCATGACCAAGCTTGGAAGGAGCACCACGTCGTCGCGAGATGAAGGAGCTCGAGGCCACAGGGATAGTGGACCCGGTGACATGGCGGTTCTTGGCGGCGAGACCGAACCTCGCCCGGGATGATGAGATCGTCTCGCACGAGCATTACGCTCTCCTTGGCTGCGGGACGCGGAGAGCGAGTTCGTGGCGGGCGTTCTTTCTAGGCTGCGAAATAGAGCTCATCAATCGGCACCGAATTCCATCCTTCGCTCGCCATCTTTTCCCATTTGTGCGAGGGATTCACGGAATCCTTCCCACCCCTCGCCGTTCTTCCGCTACTACTCCTCTTCCGCTCGGGAAGGACCACGTGGTTGGATGTGCAGATTCGACTTGGACCGGGCTCAAATGGCTCTTCCCGGCGCCGCCCGGGACTCACTTGGCCCTGCCCGCGCGTGGTTTATTTGAAGAAAGGGGCTCGAGCTCTGACGTCTGAGGGACCCGTCACCGAGAAGAAGGAGACCCCGAGCCCGAAGATCTGGAAGTTGACGAGGAGGCCATTCTCGCCATACATATCTGCGCCCACGCTGCCTTATCAAGGTGCAATGCCGTCGACTTCTTCTGGAGCCGGTGTCCCCTCGTGGAGGAGGGAGCACCCGTTCTTCGAGATCGCGGTACGCGACGACCCCACTCGTGAAGGTTCGATAGGCAAGGCCTCCGCCCTTGGAACTTCCGCTCGAAATCCATCTTCGAGCCTTTCTTGACAGCCCATGTTCTTGCAGCACCGAAGAATCTCGGTCTCCGAGCGTGATGTTGAAATGTTCGAAGTCGGCGCATGGATACACCCTCGACGATCCGGTCCCGAAGAACGAACTTCGCCGGAAGGCTGAGGCAAGCCGTCCCGACCTTGCCCTTGATCTTGTTTTTAGCGAAGGTCCACGAGCTAGAGAGCTCTCTGCCGTCGGGCATCGCTAGCCGGTAAGCCCCCGTGCGATCTGTTGAAACAACTCTATAGGGGCCCTCCCATCGCGGGGATAACTTGTTGGTGCTGGACGAGCTCTGAATCCGCCTCAGGGCTAAGTCCCCAACAAGGAGCTTCCTAGGTCGTACCGACCGAGACGCATGTCTGCGAAGAGTTTGCAGGTAGTGCGTTGATCGTAGCAGTGCACGACATCTTACTTCTTCTGCGAGGGTGAGGTCGAGAGACCGTTCGCGCTCGAAGTCGACTTGGTCGACCAAGCTGACCCTGGCAGAGCCCAGCGTGACCTCGGGAGGCAGGACGGCTTCGGTACCGAACACGAGCTGGAAGGGTGTGGACCCTGTGGCTCGGCTTGTTGTGGTACGAATAGACCATAGGACGGTGGGAAGTTCGTCCACCCAGGCCTTGCCGTATCGGTCGAGCTCATCTGCGACTCGTTTCTTGACGCCCTGGACGATTTGCGGTTGGCGCTGTTCGCCGCTCCGTTGCTCGGGGTGAGCCACCGGCGAAGCAAATTTAATGCCGAGTTCCTCGCAAAACTCCCCGAACAACTTCATTTAAACCGAGTACCGTTGTCAGTGATAATCTTGCATGGAACCCGTACCCTGGTGACCACGAACAAGCGGAAGAAATGAATTGCCGCCCGCGAGCTTATGGTCGAGACCGGTTCAGCCTCTATCCACTTGGTGAAGGTGTCGATAGCGACGAACAGAAACTTCTTCCCCACCGCTTGAGAGAAAAGGACCGAGGATGTCCAACCCCGTGTCGAGAAGGGCCACGCGAGCGGATGGTGCGGAGCGCGTGGCGGGTTGATGCGACTTTCGGGCGTGGAATTGGCGAGCTCGGCGGTGCGGGCGATATCACGAGCATCCTGCGCCGAGGGCCAATAGTACCCCATGCGAAGGCCTTCCCGACCATTGTCTGTCTGAAGAGTCGCCCCATAGAGGCTGAGTGAATATCATGCGATGAGGTACTTACCTCCTCCATGGAGATGCACCGCGTCGGATATCTGGAAACATTGCGTCTCAAAGCTCTCCTCGACAAGCGTGTCTGCTGACTTGCGGCGCTGATCCGCTCCTCTCGCAGGTCGGGTGGCGGTCGCCCGAGCAAGGAAAATGTGGATGGCCTCGGCCAGAGGGTGTACCTTCGACCATGGCGAAGCGCGACCTCTTGGTCGGAGATTGACGGGGCCGCCAGTGTCTCGAGGATGACGTTGGGTGGGACTTCGTCGTCAGAGGAGCCGAGCTTGGAGAGGAGTCCGCGCTGAGTTGTCCTTCCCGGGGATGTGTTTGAGTTCCAAGTTCTCGAACCACTTCTCCATCTTCTTGCGCCTCGGCGAGGTACTTTGTCATCGAGTCTCCCGAGCACCGGTAGTCCTTGTTGAACCGATTGATGATTTAGTGGAGTCGCCCTTCACGACCGGCGGCGTACTCCCAAGGCCTTGCAAGCTCGCAAGCCGGCCAAGAGAGCCAGATTCCGCCACATTGTTGGTCGCCGAGAAGCCAAAACGCAATTACGTACCTCGACTTGTCGCCGCTGGCGGTGAGGATAAGGATCGACCCGGCGCTTGAAGGATCTCGAGCCGTCGAAGAACATGACCTAGGGCTTTTCGTCTTGACACAAGCTCGGGAGCGGTACAGACGTCTGCTCGACCACAAAGTCGGTGAGCACTGCGACTTTATGGTCGTCGCGCCCGACTGAACATCGAACGCCGCCAGTTCCATGGCCCACTTGGCGATTCGCCCGCCGCCCTCCGGGTTCCTCAGGATGTCCCCGAGCGGAAGTTGCTCGGGACGACCACGAGTGTGCCCGAAATAGTGCCGAGCTTGCGCTGGCCATGAGGAGAGCATATCTTAACTTCAGACTGCGGTAGCGCTCCTTCGGGCCGTGCAAGACCTCGCTGGCGTAATAAATGGGTCTTCTTGAGGCCCCTTCCCGCTACCAATCTGCACTAACAAAGATGGGGGTGGCCGCGAGATATAGCAGTAACTTCTCACCAGGTTGTGGCGTTGTAAGGAGGGGTGGGGACGACAGGTATGCCTTCAGGTCGTCGAAGGATCGCCTGGCCTCTGGAGTCCACTCGAAGCCCCCGTGCTTGCGCAAGGTTTGGAAGAATGGGAGCCCGCGCTCGCCGAGCCTCGAGATGAATCTGCTGAGGGCGGCCATGCGGCCAGTGAGGCTTTGCACCTGCTTGATCGAGGCCGGGGGTGCCATCTTTTCGATCGCCTCGATCTTCTCCGGGTTTGGACCAACCCCAGAGCCCCCGATCATGTAGCCGAGCACCTTACCGGACGCCGCACCGAACACGCACTTCTCGGGGTTGAGCTTGATCTTGTGCCTGTTCAGATTGGCGAAGGTCTCCTCGAGGTCGCGAACGTGGTCGCCCTCGGCGGGGCTTTTGACGATGATGTCATCCACGTAGACCTCAAGGTTCCGCCCGATCTGGGGCTCGAAAGTCTTGGTCATCAGACGTTGAAAAGTGGCCCCCGCATTGCGCAGACCGAATGACATGGTCGTATAGCAATAGGTGCCAAACGGCGTGATGAAGGAGGTCTTGCTTTTCGTAAATCGACCGCCACTTGATCCGGTGGTACCGAGTAAGCATCCAAGAAGCTCAGCATCTTAGCATTCGCGGTGGAGTCCACGATCTGGTCGATGCGCGGAAGCGGGAAATTGTCCTTCGGGCAAGCCGAGTTCAACCCCGTATGGTCGACGCACATTCTCCACTTTCCTCCCTTTTTCGCAGACGATGACCGGGTTGGCGACCACTCGAGTAGTTAATCTCACGAATGAAGCCGGCCTTCAAGAGCTTGTCGAGGTTCTCCTTGATGATCGCGACTTTCTCCGGGAGAAGCGACGCAGCTTTTAGCGCCTGGTCGGGCCGGATCCCACTGCAGCTTTGTGCTCAATCACCTCCCTCGACGCCGCATATCCGCTGGCTCCCAGCGAATATACCCTTGTTGGCGCTGAAGGAAGGTGACGAGCTCGAGTTCCTATTTGGGACTCACCATCGCCGAGACGTGGACACACTGGTCGGGTCGCTCTCGCCGAAGCCAAGACGGCCTTCGTTCTCGCTTAGGTTGTATCGCCGCCTTCGGCGCGCGTTCTTCGTCGTCTCCTCGACCACACTGGGCAAGAGCATACTGCAAGGGCCAAGGCCTTGGTCTCACAACCATCGCCGCGCTTGTAGGTCGCCCATGACGATGATGACACCGTTGGGGCGTAACTTCATGCATCGATGGCCATAATGATTGGCGACCATAAATTTGACCAAGGCGGTCGCCCGAGGATGGCGTTATGCGGGAGGTCACCTCGACCACCTCGAAGGTGATCAACTCGGTCTGCGAAAGTTGTCGAGCCACCGAAGGTGACCGCAAGACAACCTCGCCCCAAGGGGTGGTCGAACTCCGGGGACTATCCCAAGAATGGTATGGTGACGCTCTTGACCTTCGAGGGAATCGCATCCGGCCGAGCGCCTCCCGCCTGATGAGTTAAGAGAGCTGCCGCCATCGACCATGACATCGACCGACCGTGGTGTTGCCGATGGTCGGGTCACGACTAAGCGGTCTTTAGGTCTCGAGCCATACCGGGAGAGCATCCTCCGGGAGAAGGTGATGGTGGCCCCGCCCACTTGCGGGTCGTTCGGTGGGCTTCGGTGGCGCACTGGTAGATGGTGCGTCTGGCGGCCTTGACCTCGCGCTGGGTGGTAGGTCGACGAGCCCGCAAGATGACGTCGATCCGACACTCGCCTTCTGCCGAAACTCAGTTGAGGTCGTCGTGCTCATGGCAGGCATTCACCCGGCCGGTGGTCGTCATCCTTCGGGAGCATAGGCATCTCACCCGCCCATCGTGAGAAGGCATCTAGCTTATTCGCCAAGCCTGCAGTTCGCAGATCGTGGCGGCCGCCTGTGGAAAAACAGAACTTTGTTTCATCAAACCTCGCCCTCGACCCCTGGCCGCCGAGCATCGTCGGCCGGGACCGCACGTTGGCCCTCCTGCTGGGGCTAGTTCTTCGCCTGGTGCGGTCGGGGTCGACCTTGGCGAGGCTTAGAGTCCTCCCGAGCTTGGCCTCGGACCTCGAGGACCTCGCGCTGGCCACCATCCGCCGAGACGATCAGCGCGTAGCCCTCCGCCACCTCTGCGATCGCGCTTTCGCTTCTTGGTGGTGGCGCCTTGGTCGGCGCCCCTGGAGTTGGACGGTCCGGCCTCCGTTTGGTTCAGACCAAGCTTACCTTGGTCGTAGTCGCGTTTCCAGCGGACGGCATCGTCGCGTCGGCATCGCTCCGCCATGCGAAAAAAGTTTGTTGACGCCGAGCCTCGAGGTGATCTCCGGGTCTTGGTGAGGCGTCGATCACGGACCCGAACTTGAAGGCCTTGATGACGGCCTCATCGTAAATGCTCGGGATCGGGTTCCTTGTGCGGATGAATCGCCGCACAAAGTCATGTGATGGCTCATTCTTCCCTGGATGACCACGATCCGAGTCTTTCTCCCCGCCGTCGCTCGTAACAACTCTCGAAGTTGGAGCGAAGGCGCGCTGATCTGGCGCCCACGACCGAAGGAGCCAGCTTCGATTAAAAGCGAGGTCCTAGCGGCCCGTCGAAACGATCGGGAGGTAGTTTGCCATTACGAGCTCGTCCCTCCAACCGCGGGATAGCGGTCGAATAGATGGGCGAGAACTCGTCGGGGTTCTTGGTCCCGCTAAAGCGCTTCGTCGTAGCGAGCTTGAACCGTAGCCACGCGCCGCGACGAAGGCCGTCGAATACGCCATGCAGGCCGTGGCGACAAAGCGCCGCGCCGGTCATAGTCATCGCCGACAAGATCCTCGCTGCTGCCGGACTTCGGTGTCGAGGCTCCCGGCGGCGACTTCCGTCGGGAACGGCCATGGTGCCGAAAGCACGGAATCACCGTTGGTAACGCAGCGGTCACCGACCTGCGGCTCCTAGGCGAACGTCCCGGAGAGGTCCGAACTGCTTGCCATCGACTTCGGGCGGCTCGGCAGTTCGTCTCGTTGGCGGTGCCGTGGGGCGCCAGCGCGTCCGCGTCGAAACCTCGCCCCGAGCTCGCTGCTCGAGGCTAACTCTGTCGAGAGGTGTCCGACGCGATCGATGGCGCGACGATGTTATCATTACTTCTCGGGGCGGGTCCCGAGTGTTGACTTTGATCTTTGCGGAGGTGCCACCTCGCCGCAGCTCCGTCGAGTTCTTCGGCGGGGCTCGGCCAAAGAGGTCCGACCTCGCCCTATCGGTTGGCCATGACCGGGCGATAAGCAGAGGCGCTCCGGAAGGGAGCTGGGTGGCCGAAGATATCTTGGCCTTCTCTCGGGCCTCCCCGGAGAGTCTGTTATGGCTTGGTTGATGGCAACTCGCACCATCCGTGAAGCGTCTTCCGGTCTGCGGATCACGGTCATCGCATCTCCTCAATGCCTTGCCCGTCCGCCACGTAGCGTCTTTGCTTTCGGCGGCGAGGGCGTGAAACGAGGACACGAGTCGAGTCCGTTCCCGAAGAAAATCCGTCGATGAAGGGCGCCATGCTCCTGGAGTCTTGGTGTCGTTCCTGCGAAAGAGCAAAACAATCGGGCCCCACGGTGGGCGCCAGCTGTCGACGATCGGGATCGTCAACCGCAAGAAAGAGGTAGGGGTCAGAGAGTTTATGGGACCCGAGCTGCGTTTTACTCGAACGAAGGAAGAAAATCGATCGCGGTGATGGTAGGAGCAAGGCGACAACGAGCACGAGACAAGAGTTTATCTTGGTTCGAGCCCGTGAAGGTAATAGCTCTATTCCGATCGCCGCCTGGCGGTGATTCTTGTTATCTGGGTATACTGAGCAAGTGTTTACAACTTAAGATGGTAAAGGTGATTCCTAGCTTCATGACACAGAGCATGTCTTTGTGTTGTCTTCGTGTCCTTGGAGCTCATGCGTCCTTGGTCTTTATACTTCCTCTGCACACAGTACGGAGCCATCCTCGGAGAGGGGCCTTAGACACCTTGAGGGCGGCAAGCGCCCCGAGCTTGCAGCGCAGACTCGAGTCATCCCACGACCCGCTCTCGGCAACTGTCGGTCCGATGCGATCCAAATCCTGCGGACCGAGGCTTGAGCGAGATCCCTTGAAGCTTGAGGTCGGCGAGGTCAAACCCGGTCCTGGCGCTCTAGGTCGAAAGCTCAAGATGCACCAGTGTCGTGGTCGGGGCCTTCCGAGCTTGGGGCTCCGTTGATCGTCGCGCCACCCGGTCAAGGAGTTCCCACCCTCGTCGGCTGCATCATATGTTGGTTGCAACAAGATAGCATATACAATTAGGGACGCAACAGATGTTAAACAAGACGGTGCAATACAACACATAAGAAATCCAGTTCTGAATACAACACAATACCGTACCATACAATACTAAAATTACTAAATACGTCTACTGCTTATTAGGACATGTCCTCCGATCATGTCCACTCTGCTTGCAAATCTTGCACTTCCTCTGCGCCTGCACGGCATCAGCTGCATCCATATCACCATGCATTCTTGTTCCTCTGGGCCTCCCAGGCTCTTTGCGTCGTGTTAACGGATAAGGTACCCATAAAGGCCCGTCGATGGACTTGTAACTCGTACCAATATTGAAGGAACTCATCTTGGGACGCCAAGTGTTTCTCAGGGCTTCTACTGTGTAGTACGACGATATGTATTGAGATGCATCGTTCCCTCCCATATCCCTGCAAGCCGCGAATACATGGGAGCAAGGGATATGATGCAGTTTTGGCTTATTGCACGAGCACACCACCTCCTCAGTGCCTAGAGTACATTGCTGGACGGTGTCACCGGCGCTGTAGCCAGAGTGGTACCTACGGCGGCACATTACCTCAAATATATGGTTACCGAGGTCATACACCCTCGTGCGGTGGCACAGAGATTTGCTCCTCCTACTACTGATGATCTCCTCCACCTTGGTTGAGAATTGAGTGCTACACTGGTCAGCAGCACGACCACGATCTCGAAAATAGTCTGCTGTTCTGTAGAACGTCAGCTCTATTATGGCACATAACGGAAGCCCACGAACGCCCTTGAGGACATTGTTGAAGGCTTCCGCTATGTTCGTCGTCATAATGGTGTACCTAACAGAGAAACACGCAAAGTTTATCACGAATGGGTCCAACACTCTTAGAATAAGTTAATCTCATAAATTAATAGATGCAACTAACCTTGCCTTTGTGTCGTGCATTAGGGACCAACGCTCCGCTGGCTTCCCTGCTATCCATTGGCAAAAGGTGCGATGATCATGATTAAAGACAGTTTGCCCTCCCACCATTTTGCATCGCAATCTGCTCCTCCTGTGTTTGCTGATTTTCCATCATTTTTCTAGTGGTCTCGTTCAACTGTCTCCAAATCTCATGAAACTTGGCAGTTGGTTACAAGGCACAACCCTTTGAACTTCTTCACTAGGGAGGTGTTATGGTACCGTGAATACAAGTTTGCACCAGTGTCGCATGCACCACCTTCTCTCCACATCGGCCCATGCTATGGACGGGTTCGTCTTGCCATGCAGACCTCTAGAGTGTGGAGACCCGCATTGCGATCGGACACAACACACACTCTCTGTCTATCCCCACGACACGCGTCCGGGACCAAAGTGAGGAACCACAACCACTATCGTTGTTCTCACTCTTCACATATCGTGAGGTAATTGGTATTATCGGTTGTTTGCATCGGTAGTGATCGCAGATCGAAGAGGGTGCCATAGTACTTCCCGCTCAGAAATGTGCCATCAACACAAATGACAGGCCTGCAATGCTTGAAAGCTTCAATGCATTGTCCGAAAGCCCAGAATACCCTAATCAGGTAGCGTTCCGTAGTGCTGTACGAACCATCTTGAAGCTTAACAGGCTCGTCCGCCATTGCGAACTGAGTCCCTAGGTTGGTCATTGATATCTTCTGCAGCAACCTCGGGGCATAGTTGTATGAGTCTTCGAATGATCCAAAAAGCATCTTCAACGCCTTCTGCTTTGCTCGCCACGCGGTTAGGTAACTTATGTGCATCCCTGTTCTACTGTGCACTTGCTCCATAATCGATTTCGGTGATAGTCCAATATCTGAACCAACCTGGGTCACGACTAGTTGGGCAATGAACCTAGCGTCGACCACGTGGCTCATACTTCTGATCGACTCCTCCGTGCATGTATGAGGTGTGTTCCGGCTCACCACAAAGTAGTGCTCGTGTTTTACCGGTGAGCACCAGACGTGAAAGGGCGATTAGGGCCTTGGTGCACCTAACCTCATACTCGTGGGCTTCGACCGGTACACTTGTGCTCCTTCTAGTGATGACAGCATAATTGCTGATGAAATGGATTAGCTCTAACTTGTTGGGGAACCATTTCCCAATCTGGATGTCGTTGTTCTGGTACCCCCACATAGCTAA
The DNA here is from genome assembly GCA_036346375.1 of Guadua angustifolia. Lineage (NCBI taxonomy): Eukaryota > Viridiplantae > Streptophyta > Magnoliopsida > Poales > Poaceae > Guadua > Guadua angustifolia. The sequence goes on from CM070520.1 coordinate 17,052,508, forward strand.
GTTATTATAGTCAGTAATGCTACACTCCAGAAGGCCATTACCACGGAAGTACTGGACTACTGGAGCTGGGTCATCGTTGTCAGTGCCCTCTTCATCCTCGCTTCCACCAGCCTCATCATCCATACATGTCGCATCTACCTCGGAAGGAAGTGCTTCTTCTTCATGTGCACCTGAACTACCCTCCCCCACATGTCCTTGCCCCACTTCTCCCTCTCCCTGGTGGCCTAAAATTTCACCGCTAGGCCTAGCATCGGCATTCGCCTCTAGTGGCAATATGTTTACATAAACACCCATCGGAAACCCGCCCTCTATGGCTTTTCGTGCATACAATAACCAAGCCTTATTATTTGTCAGTCCGAACAAAGTATGGACAATGACGTTGTTGTTTGGAACTACCCTTGGTCGCACCGCCTCCAGGAAAACTGTGTGTGTTTCCTGGTTCAAACGCAACACGCTCATAACATGTGATTTAAGGCCTTCCAAGTCTAATGGACTATCACTTGAACTATATGTGTGTTCGCAGTTTTGCACTGTGACTATTCTCTCGTGCAATATGACAGGCCGTTCACCGTAGTAAATATGAAAATTCATGGTGCAACGGCCACGTGGTACCTAAAAACGTTTCAAAAAATAACAACTAATTAACTATACCGAGGGTTGAAATTAATTACTGAGCAAATTAATTTTTTTTCATGAATAATTACTAACACTACGCTCATGAGTTACAATTACAACATTTACATTTAACAACATAACTATTTTATCTAACTAGCCACATCACAACTAAGTTCAATCCTAATTATTCTGGAGTTCTAGTTAATCTAACTATATAACATAACCAAATGTGCTATTTTATCTACTACACATACTTGCTTCTACTCGTGATTTTTTGTTGATCCTACTAGTGATTTTTTCTTGCTACTTCAGTCCATAAATTAAAAGTTTTTCGTTCATCGCTAAACGTATGCTGCTATGTACAAATAAAAAATATATATAATTAGTTAGTTCCTAACGGAGATTAAGTACATGAGGTATGAATGAGATGCATTATTGAGACAATAATTAATATACTAACTATAATAGCATCTCTTGTTTACGTATCGTCTCCATGCTAATTAATCAAACTAGGTAATTACGAATAAAATTTACTCTACCGATGACTTACCAACGCAGGTCGCCTCCTCCTCCTTGGTCTGCTTCTCCTTCTCCTCTGCTCCTCCTTCTCCTCTGCTCCTCCTTCGCGTTGATCTACTCCTTCTCTTCCTCTCAAGCGCCTCTGTGAGCTCTGCTTCCCCTCCCCTCTACTTATTCCCTGCCTTGGAGCAAATCACGGGAGACAGCAAATCACGGGAGACAATAAATCAAGCATGCATGCAGCAAAAGAAAGATGCTCCGACATCTTTAAAAGGAAGATCTTGTCGGTTGCAATGATCGGCGCCGGGCGAACCATAGCCGGCATGTGGTGTGCCGGCTATGCATAGCTGGCGTCCCAGGTGCCGGCTATGCACGCTATTTTTGAAAATACGCAAAAATATTATCCGAAATTGATATTATACGGTATAAAGTTGTCTGTATTTGAAATTTTGCCCAAGAATTAAAGAGAGGTATCTAAATGCTACAAAAATGAAAGCAGTGTACACAGCAGAGTAGACGAGCTGCCATGCCATCCCGCGCGCCCTGCCGTTTACACATCCCCATCCATCACCACCTCATCAACGTCCGAACCAAAGCATGCATAAACCCTACACGCAAATCCTTCGCTCTAGTTAGTGATCGCCATTGATTCCGTACGTCTATGTGATCTTGTGATTTATGTGATGGCATCGATCACCCGGCGAGGTCGTGGAGGAGCTGGAACCCAGTGGCGCTCAGTCCCCGGTAGTGTGACGCGGCGCTGGTGCCGAACTGGCTCTGGTGGCCGTGAGCCGAGTGCACGCCGCTGCCTGCACCGCCCATCTGCTGCTCGCCGGCCATGAACCGGAACTCGGTGGCGCCACCCTGCGCCGCGGACGACGGGGCTGCGGCGAACGCGACTTTCACACCTCCGTGCTATTTGGCGTGCTGCTGTAGCCCCAGCGTGAGCGACACACCGCCTGCGCTGCCGCCGCCGAACCCCTGGCCGTCGGCCGCCTCATACGCGTCGAAGTTGAGGTGGTCCATCATACCAAAGTTGATGCTCTGATGATCCATCCGGCCGCCGCCGCTGCCGATGCTCACGACGGAGGCTTGCGAGCCGGAAGTTGGGAACATCTGGTAGTATAATAACTAATCACATATAATGCAAAGGCATCAAAGTTATTGAAAGAAATTGATCTTGAATGAATTCTTTTGAATGATTCTGTAAAAATTGTCCAGCATATATAGAGTACAAAAGGAATGATTGGTCGGCTATTAATTACCAGCACTAATCAGGGATTTTGCTATAATAATCAGTCATATTTGGAGAGATATAGGTGGCTATAAATCAGGAAAGAATAATTAGCTATAATGACCGGCTGTTATTAGAGATTAGGGGTGGGGAAGAACGAACTGCTGCCACCAAGTGGTAATTAGAATATATACTAGTTCAATGCCCGTGCGTTGCTACGAAAAATAAAATTGATAACAAAACATAAAGGTCAAGCAATAACATATAGAACATGACAGGTAACCAATCACAAGTTCAACATTTTATTTCGCTGTTGCATTGGCTATCATTATCACCGACCAAGCACAAATGCACAATCCAAGATAATTGGTAGCAACGTTACCAATTATATTATCGACGAACAATCACAGTACCATGCACTTTAAGAGCATCTTCGGAAATTAGGAAAATCGAAAAGGTTGCCTTAATTTTCAAGCTAATGTTTGTCCAAATAATTTCATATTGTCTTAAACCTTCACAGCAAATACTGCTAGCAAATTGTAGCTTTTAGATCCTTGGAATTCCAGCTGCATGAACAACAATGCATTTTATTCCTTTTATACATATATTATGTGAATCAAATAACTAAAAGGGGGCGAAACATATATATATCCAGTAGCATATAGTATGACGTTTAGACATAATGATCACATTTTACAGAATTAAGTGATTGATACAATATTTTGTATATTACAAGAGTCAACACCGAAACGTAAAAAACTGAGACTAAGTAACAAACAAATTGAAACTACACACACAAAAAGTTATGCATTCCACCAAAGTGCTCACAACGTCCAACTTGTTTTGCTTGATGTGAACGCTAGCACGCACTCCTTCAGTAACAACACTACGCATTCTTCTCAAAAACAGAAATGAAGCTCGAGTGTAAAACAGAAGTCATCAAGACTGGAGGGTAGAGATTTATTAACCTTTCCGCTCTTCTCATTTAGGACAACCCACCTTCTATTCCATTCATTATTTTTTGCACTCCTTTTCAAAAGGCAACATGAAATAAATCTGCAGTGGTTTCAGTTTCAATCACAACAGAATAGAAGCAAAAGTGATGCCAAATTGCTTTGAGAAAAGATGAAATTGTGCCAACCTGTGGCATACTATTATACCTGCAGTTATTTCACCACCAGGCCCAGCAACCTGCAAATTCAATTCCTCTTTTGTATCCTTATCTTGCTTATTGCATTTGTGTTTCATTGATTTCAGGCTACCACCAGCTTGCTCAAATCCTGTTTGGGAGCTTGAACCCTAATATGAAATACAACCAATGTTAACAGCCAGACTAATATAAGTATAGAGAATCTGACGATCATTACATTTGAGTACATATTTGTAGCATGCAGATTTGTGCTTCCTAAGCAAGGTGGCAGATGTCGTACCCTGTTCATCATGGACTGTAGATGCAAGGTTATTAGATGTTCTGCAGTTCCTCAATATTCTGCAGAAAAGCATTATTACAGCATCCTAATGTATTAATATGTACATAGAGTACATGCATGTAGTACCATTTTACCAGTCTCACCTAGATGTTGGCTTTCCATTTTCCACTCTCAATAACAAGCAACTCTCAACACTGTAACCTATCAAATGCACCTATATGAAATCAAACACAACAGATTTCAACACTGTAACCTATCAAATGCACCTATATAAACAAGATGAATTATGCAGTTTCTGGGCATTATTACTACAGATTTTAGATGGCACAGACAGGTAGTACAAGCAGAGTAAGAATAATAGAAATTATGCGCTGCAATGCCACCGACGATTTTCTTGAAAAATGGATGCGATAGTTTTTGTGAAAATTGGTTTTCCAATCCCTGGTCACAACACTCTTCTGTCGCTATCATTCTTTAATCTGACATGGAATGATTTTAATGCCTCTTTTCTTATGCCTGTACTGATGCACTTCTGAATTAGACATTAATAAATCAATCTTTGTTGTAGTGTGGAAAGCATAATCGAACGTTATCAGAACTTCTCAGAAGCACAAAAATACATTCATGGTAAGAGCCTTCCTGAACAGGTATCACAGAGGGCTAAACCACTATCAATTGTGTCAGTCTTCTCAGAAGCAAATTGAATGACTTGTATTTACTGTGGTACTTTCTGCTTCTTAGGGTTAAACTCCAGTGCAAATGCAAACTCCAGCTGGTAATAAACCCTATGAAAAATCCACATATATACCTATTACCACCCTGTGAGATTCGGACAAGGTCAGAGAAAATACCTAGAATGAAATAAAATGTTAGAAGCAGATAAAACAGTCCGGAAAAAAAAGAATGAACATGCCAATCCCGGAATAAACACCACATTGCAGGGATAGCGCTGGTTTTGTGGAAAATAACTCATTTCTTTTTACAAGCAAAAAACTTCCATGGTGATGGTGCTCCAATCTTGGAGTAAGGCTCGGTTCCCACTTCCATTGATCTTGTCAAAATGCTATCCATATGAATGTTCTGATCGTGCATAATTTCACCATTTTCATTTTATTTTATTAAAGTCTGACAATAGTTTACCACTTTGAAAGAGATATGATATTGGTTATTCTAATGCTAAGTAAACGTGTTATTATAACATCTTGGTGTAAGAGAATCATGTTAATGATCAATGGGTGTATAACACGTTTGTTGTCCCAGGATTCTGCAGTAATATAGCTAGCAACAAGTTTAATTCATAAATAGCAGATAGCAGAGTCCTTCCAAATGCATGGTAAGCAATTAGATATTGAAGGAAAAACAAATGGACAAATGGAGAATTGGAGATCTTCAGAATATCAATTCATATCAGAGATGTATATGAAGCAAATGGCTAATCTATGCTAACTGCCAGCGCCAAATTTTATTATGAAGAGTTTTACCTGTGATACCCATTTTGGAGAGACAAAACTTGTGGCCTCAACAACAGATAATCCAGAGGTTGCCAATCTCTGTATTAGCTCAATCTTTACAGGTGTTGGGACTATGATTTTTTCATTTTGCAGTCCATCTTTTGGCCCGACTTCCACAATTTTTACACACCTTGGCATATCATGTGTAATCTAGCAACATGGTGTTAACTCCAGTTAATATACAGGGAAATTTCGAAAAAAAAATTACAATGATCATTAAAATTCTTAGGTTCAAGAAACCAAGTTGTTTCATGGAAGAGGCATGGAAATGATCTTGGAAGTTTACGAGAAAGGTAAGCAAACCACTATGGATATAAATACTTATGCACAACTTGTTAAAATAAACAGTTACATTGCAACACGACTCTAAAGTGTATGTTGTGTAGGAAGATCTGAAGCGAATGCTAGTTTAGGTGTCTTGGGTAGTTTCCACACAACCTGTTTTTAAAAGCAACATATTATAAGTACCTTTTCTTTAATTACATCTACCAAGACACAAATGCTCCAAGATCTGTATATATCCCCAAATTCAATGTTGTCGAACTCCTTGAATCTAAAAAAATATTTATTTAAACATCTGATGTACTTTTAATTAGATGGAAGAAATAATCAAGTAAAACTCACCTAAACACCAACACGTACCAGTTTAATAGATGCAATATGTAAAAAGCATCCACAGAAATAATATGCAAACTGTACTTGGTTGAGAGATGAAAACACACATAACTTTTATATCATCAAGGAAAAAATCCTGTTACTAACATGGTTTGTAAACATATATGGTTAATTATCTGCTCTGGATTAACTGCATTTGAAGCAAACCACATTTTGGCAATTACAAATATCAAGTGAGAATTGCTGATTCGTGAGATTGTCTAACTCTGGTCATCGAGGCAACCATAACTGGCCCACCACTTGACTTTCTCATATCAAAGCACAACCCCTGGTGACAGTGATTGAAGGGCAAGGTGACTGCCCTCTATGCAATAATGCAAGTGCAATATACATTAACCAATCACAGAATGAACTGCAATGTAAAAAGAGATAAAATGGAATCTGACCAGACCTACTACACAGGCTACATCGCACACCATTTTCACGAGATTTTTTTTTACAAGCAATGATCGACTTGAAGGTAATAGTTTCCTACCAGTATGAATGTATTTGAGGACCCGGAGTAATTGATAGAGGAAAAACTGGTAATGCTCTTTTGTCAAGTCATCATTAGCCTTTATAACTTGGTGGAGATCGGACTCCATAAGCTCGAAAACAACATAAATATCTTTGAAGTCCCTTCTTGAGGGGGGCAACATAATGTGCTTGATCTCAACAATGTCAGGGTGCCTTAGGAGCCTCAGAAGCTTGATCTCACGGAGAATCCGAGCGGCATCAGATACATGCTCAAAAATATTATGTATCTTCTTGATCGCCACTTTCTGTCTAGTATGCAAATCAATGGCAGAGCACACAACCCCATAGCTTCCCTTACCAATGACTTCTTGGATCCTGTACCGGTTTGCATCACCATACTCCGTGAAAAACTCCGCCTCCGCAGAACTCTGAAAAACGATTTGTGCATCTGAATCAGCAAACTGTAAAAAACAACAATTGTTAAACAGATCGCCACCTACAGAGAACTGAGATGCCACCATGATTGGTGGGGTTGGAAAATCATTTGCAGATCGGCAGAGGTTTCGAATGGACACAATGCAACAGTACCAGCCAATAAGAAGCTACCATCAGCACTAAATCATGGGTGCAAAAACACACACACACACACACACCCCACTGAAATCGGCTTGCTCGTGGGCATTTCTGAAGACACCCCACAAGCAAAGGGAAAAACTTGGCGCGCCGACAGGACAACGCAACAGCTTGCGGTTTTGTTTAATTTGGCGCACAAGGCATCTCAAGCGGCACGAAATGGTCAACTTTTGTGTGAAGTATAAGCTGTTTGTAACTCACCATTCAAGCACAGGGTATTTGACCCTTTTTTTCAACAGAAAAAGCCAGATCACACATTTTGGCACACATTTTGGCTATGGGGATTAGGAAGGATGCTAATGCTAAAATCTCGTCAAAACTTGCAGAAAATCTTTTAAAAAAATCTGGAAAAATAGCAGCTATAATTCAAATAGAAGAGAGAAGGCCGAAAAAATAATCATAGGCCGGAGAAAAGGGTGCTCCATTAAGACCAATGCCTAGCTTCTTGAGGTGAAGAAATTTGCTATGCAGCATTGGTGTATTAGTCACCTGCATAAAAGATGCCAGATGTTATACCCAAGGTAAGACTGATGTAGCATCATCATATGCATATCGCAAGTCCAGTCAATTTTACAGTATACCTCTTTGTATGAAACTATGGTAAGAGTTTCCAGGTTTGGCACGCTGGATGGAAATTCAACACAAGCATAATGAACTGCGCCAGAAAAGAAAACGCGTAGGCCCTTCATTTGTAATTTTCCCCCAAGTGATAGCTGAACATCAGGATCTCCCGAGTAACAAAAGCTGGATATATTTGGAGCTTTCATGTCAATCATTCACAGCCTGTCACAGCTACACACCTCTAGGTAGCTGAGCTGCTGCAGAAGGCAAGGTATCTTCAGGCAAACTATCCAATCACAGCAGCTGATTTCCAACCTCTCCAAAGCAAAAGAATTGGAAAGAAGGCACCCTAATTCGTCCCCCTTGATACGGACATCACGGAGATATAATCTTGTAAGCCTTCTTAACGAACCAAGTTCAGCCGTGGGTCTGAAGGAACAACTGAACAAGCAAAGAGATCGGATTGAGTCTCCACCCCTACTACATAAAAGTGAGTATGGGAAACTGTACTTTGAATTCATTGGAAGTGATAGCACGAGCTCTTCAATCCCTGGTGTAACAGCAATCTGAAGCCAATGGTTGAGATGACAAGAGTCCTTTGCATTGTAATATTTAAGCTGAATCTTGAGTCTCTTCACACCAATGCCTGAGTGCTTTTTCAGAATTTGGTCAACTTTGATGGGGAAATCTTCAGCAATCTCATCATTTCCACATGCATTTGTATCCAACCCCAATGTTTTAAAATAAAAAATGAGGTTGGGATGGTATCTCCAGGAACATAGAAAAGAGCGGGACACACAGGCGGCTCGTGCAGCATCCCGCATTGGCATCAGTGAATGTATATGTGACCAGATATCCTGCATGCAAAAGCATTGGAGAAAGTTCAGTGTTAGAACTGTAAAGGCTACTCAAGATGTAGAGGACTACAGAAAAATATCTCTAGGTGCAATGCATTTGATTGCACAAAGTGTTCGTGGTGACTACTTAAAAAATACTGTCAGTGTCAGTGCCAAGAGCTGATTACGTACTATGAAATTTGTAAGTACCTTGCTTTTCAAAAAATTTGTAAGTGCCGTTTTTCCAAAAAAATGTGTTCCCTAATCACACAAGTAATGCCCAACAGTACTGGGTTGTTTTTTATTGTATTCCTGCCAAATGCCAACTAAGATTGACAGGATGATGCTCTATTGTACAGTAGTGTGCTAATCAATGCTAGATCGGTAGGAAAGGAACAGAAAAGAACATACCAATGATGCATCTGAATATTAAATAGTCAAAAGCCCATCCAATTATGCAAGAATCGAACAACTTTGGAAGCTACAGTACAATATGCGTGACATAAACCTTGGTGACATAAGTGTGATGAGATAATAGAGCAATAGGCTGGACAGAAAGAACGCCATCCTACAAGGATATCAAGCAGTCGTCGTGATATTTTACTTGCTTCTATTATGAAAATTCTATGCCATACCTCTGGAAGGGTTGGTCCTGAATACATCTCTATTTCGCCACCCAGGGAATCATCATTTAGCTGGCAAGGTGAGCCCTCCCTTCTAGCTGGCGAAGCAATCAATCCATCTGCAGCACGTCATACATGGTTATGAACAATGCAGACATTTGAGAAGCAAAACGGCAAACTCGAGCACACCAACACACATAAAGATCAATTTTTTCTCTCTTGTGCAAAAAACACTAACAACAAGTTGAAATGAATTGGGCATCCAAGCAAAAAGAACAAGACGGTGGAGGCCATTAGCCATCGGGTCATCCACAACCACGAGGCTCATCTCGGATCTCACTTATACCAGTTAATGACAGGATTAGAAAGGTATTGGCTTCCATGATCACCTGAATAGATCATTATTTGATCACTGGGATATTTTATTGTTCTAGAAATTTCTTTTCGGCCCAAAAACAAACAAAAAAATTGTTGCTTTTGCGTGCGTGTGTGAACAATAAGGAGATGGGTATTGCGGAAGTTTAGCCTAGAAAAAGGATACAACCTTTGTATCCACCAGGCACCAGATTAAGGGAATTTTGCACGCAAGCCGATTCAGAGAGAGAGAGAGAGAGGGAGGAGGAGGAGGAGGCCAGCGGAGGCTTACCGCGGACACAGGGGGCCTGGGCTTGCCGCCGGCGCCGCTCCTGGTCCCGCTGGCGCTGTACGGACGTCATCGTAGACAAATCAAACCAATCTCCCTATGGCCTCCCCTTCCCTAGTATTTATTTGAGGAGGGTAGGAATTGGAGATGGCAGCGTCGGTTACCCTTCCGCCGGAGACACCTGACCTGTTAATGACGGCAGTGATGACGCCGCTGCAGTTGCTGCTGTCGAACCCGGACGAGGATGCGCTCTTCATGGAGTAGCCCGGGCCGTGGCCAGAGGGGTTGGGGACGGCGACGATGTTGCCGTCGAGGTCGGTCATGAGCGGGGCGTTGGAGCTGCGGGAGTGGTCGCGACCGCTGAGCTCGACGATGCGGCGCTCCCAATGGCCGCTCTCGCGGAGGAGCTTGTTGATCTCTTCGTTGAGGTCGCGGAGGCGGTGCTCACCGAGGCCCTCGTTCTGGATCTCGGCGACCTTGGCGCCTATCTCACGGAGGATCTCGGAGCACCAGCGCTCCGCGTCGGCGAGGTCGCGGCACTCGGAGGCGAGGTAGGGCCGGCGCTCGCGGGGCTTGCGCTTCTCGTAGCGAAGATTGCGTCTGGGTCTGGGGCCGAGGAGCCGAGGGGTCGGGGGCGGCGCGAGAGAGATTGGGGCGCGCGCGAGAGATTGGGTGGGGGGCGGGCGGCGTGAGAGAGGAGTTAGGGCTGGGGCCGAGGAGCCGAGGGGTCGGGGGCGGCGCGAGAGAGATTGGGACACGTCGTCGAGGAGATTGGGGGGCGGCGCGAGGAGCGAGGAGATTAGGGTTGGGGAGTGGGAGCGCTGTTGTGTACGTGTGAAGTGAGAGGGGGGTTGGGGGCTGAAGAGTGGGGTCCGCGGAAGAACGGATCGTCTACTAAATCGTGCTTTATAATAGTAAAGATATATGCCACCTCAAAATGGGAGTTGCTAACTTAAGGTCCCCATCACTAAAAGATTTAGTAAGGACATATTTTTTATGTGACAAGTAATAGTAACTCTCTCTCAAAGAACATCTCCTAATGATAAGTGGCGTCATCTCATTCATTCTCTCTTAAAGGCTCTCTCCTTATGAAATCGGTAGCATCTCTTGCACCCCCCTTTCCCCCTCGGTTCCTTTCCCGTCAAACTAAAAATAGTTTTTGTATTTCAAATCTCCCCCCAAGTCTTTAAAAACAAGTATTTTTTAATCACTTTCGAATGTTTTAAAGTGAAAATTTTGAACCAAAAGTTTGTTGAATATGAACTTTTCGATTCAGAAAATTTTGAATTGAATGTTTTCGGAGCTGAGCCTTTTGGATTTAAAATTTTTTGAGGTGAAACTTTCTAATTTGAATTTTTTGAATTAAAATTTTCGAGCTGAAGCTTTCTGATTTTGAAATTTTTTATTGAAAATTTTTTGAGTTGAATTTAAATCAAAAACTTATGAACCAAAGTTTTTAATTGAAAGTTTTTTGAGTTGAAACCTTCTAATTCGAAATTTTTTGATTTAAAACTTTTCATATTGAAACTTTCCGAGTTGAAACTTTCTAATTTGAAACTTTCCAAGTTTAAACTTTCTGATTTGAAATTTTTTGATTTAATTTTTTTAAGTTTTAAATTTTTATTTGATTTTTTTTGACTCAAAACTTCCTATTAAAATTTCCAAAGTTTAAATATTCTAATTTTAAATTTTTTGTGTGTTAGAAATGGAAGAAGAGGGCAGGAGAAGTGAATAGGGCAAAAAGGAATGGGAATGGGAATGTAGAACATGACATATATCATCTAAAAATATATCTTAAATTTATTAATTTGAGATCAACCTTAAAATAGTCATTAAAACAAAGACGGAGATTCTCCCAAGAAGAAGAAAAGAAAGACAAAGGCTGACAAGAAAATAAGTACATTTCTTAGCCACTGATCTTGGATCAGATGGATAGGGTGACCCCAAACGGTTATCCGTGAATTCCCCCTGACACGCCGCCGCTACCACCCCCGACGCTCCTCTCCTCTCTGCCACATCCCACCCAAACGCGATGGTGGCGCCGCTGGCCCCCCTCACCGCCGCCGCCGCCCTCCGCCTCGGCCGCGGCCTCGGCCATCGCCAACGCTTACTCGTCCTCGCCTCTCTCCGCCACTACTGCGGTCCCCTTCCCCCGCCTCCCGTCCCCGCCCCGCGACGCCTCCCGTCCGCACCTCCTCGCCACCTCGCCCGCGCCGTCCGGCCGCACGCCGCCTCCGCTGCCACTGCATTCTCCGAGCCCCAGCCAGAGTAAGACCACCTTTCCTTTTGTATCCGTCATTATTCCCTCCTTCCTCTACTTTCTTCGTTACCTCGGACGGTGGCGTTAAAAATCGGTTCTTTTGCAATAATTGTGATGTTTCGTGGCTAGTGATTGTTGGTGTTGGAGCTGTAACCAGTTATTCACTATACTGTAGAGATTTCTTGAAACGAGGATTAGTGTTGAAAAATCATGTGTTAGTTAGAGCGTTACTAAAACTGTAAAGCATGGATGAAATTTGCGAATGGGTTAGAGCTAGAAGTCTTTCTGTTTGTGTTTAAGACAAAGATTTCCTTGTTTATTTGGTTCATGCTTCAGTGTGTGCTAAGGTATGGCTATCAATGCTAAAATATTTTGCGTTTGATGTTTAACAAGCTTGTATATGAGTGATTAACAGTAACTATGCATCATATCAATGATTTTAATTATTTCATGTGATAGGTAATTCTCTTTCTTAGCAGTAAAAAAAGATTTTTGTTGTTCCAATGAGGCAACGAACTTTGCTCCATACATAAATCATTCTGATTTCTGCTTTTAATTATTGGCAACGAATTGAAATAAAACCATGCTTTGTACTTGTGGTTTGTCTAGTTTAGAGTCTGGTCCAACAATCGTAAGCAAGGGGCGCATCTACCATGAGACATATGGGTGCCAAATGAATATAAATGACATGGAGATTGTGCTCTCTATCATGAAAGATGAAGGGTATGATGAAATTGTTCCCGACCCCGAGAGTGCAGAGATAATATTTATCAACACTTGCGCAATCCGTGACAATGCAGAGCAGAAAGTCTGGCAGCGGCTCAACTACTTTTGGTTCCTGAAAAGGCAATGGAAAACAAATGTTGCTGAAGGGAGATCTAAATCTCTGCGGCCTCCCAAGATTGCTGTTCTTGGGTGCATGGCAGAGAGACTGAAGGAGAAAATACTTGATGCTGATAAGATGGTTGATGTTGTCTGTGGGCCGGATGCATATAGGGACTTGCCTAGGTTGCTGCAGGAAGTCGATTATGGGCAGAAGGGTATCAACACGCTTCTCTCACTTGAGGAGACTTATGCTGACATTACCCCAGTTAGGATTTCCGATAATTCGGTTACAGCATTCGTGTCAATTATGAGAGGTTGCAATAATATGTGCTCATTTTGTATTGTTCCCTTCACTAGAGGTAGGGAGAGGTCGCGTCCAGTGTCTTCTATTGTCCGAGAGGTTGGTGAGCTCTGGAAAGCGGGTGTGAGAGAAGTAATGCTTCTTGGTCAGAATGTAAACAGTTATAATGACACTTCTGAAGTTGAGGAGTTGGAGCCTGGTAAGAACTGGCAGTTCAGTGAGGGATTTTCCAGCATGTGCAAGGTGAAGAATATGGGGTTGCGTTTTGCTGATCTCCTGGATCAGCTATCTTTGGAATATCCTGAGATGCGGTTCAGGTTTACCTCACCACATCCAAAGGATTACCCAGATCAGCTTCTATATTTGATGCGGGATAGGCACAATATCTGCAAACTTATTCACTTGCCAGCACAAACAGGCAGCACAGCTGTGCTGGAACGAATGCGGCGGGGTTATACTCGAGAAGCATACTTGGAGCTTGTGCAGAAAATTCGTAATGTCATTCCAGATGTTGGGCTAAGCAGTGATTTCATATGTGGTAAGCCTTTTTTTAAAAAATAATCAGTATTGGCCTTTTTATAAAATAATCACCATTGGCTTACTTTGTGGATTATCTTCTACTTGTTTCCTGCATGGATATTTGTTTCCTCATTTCCTGTGTGGCTGTTTCGGAAAGAGTGAGATTAAACCTTGTAGCTCATGTGGTTAAGAGTTAGGACATGTCATCTTGAATTGGGAACCAATAGAAATCACTAATCACCACCAGGCATCATGTATCTAGACTGTATCTTGATCTTATGTTAAGCCCTCATTGTTTGACAAATTTGTTTTTCATGTTCACAAATGTGTCAGTTATGTCTAACAATAAATCATCTAATTACAGCTTAGAACTAGGTTCCATACACATACTGACCATGCCCCATTTTAGGCTTCATTGAATCCACGGCCTCCATTTATTTCATCTGTTCCTTTTCTGAGCTTGTTCACATAGTGGTTTAAATGGAGTACCTCAGTTAAACATGAACAAGAGTTACTTTCTTTTTCCTAAATTGTAAATGTTGCAAAATTTTGATTGGGTTTCATTGCACTTTATTGTGTTGGTTATTCTCATTTAATTGACAAGTACATTTCTGATATATGACAGGTTTTTGTGGAGAGACAGAGGACGAGCATGCCGAGACACTTAGCCTTGTAAGGGCTGTTGGATATGACATGGCTTACATGTTTGCATATAGCATGAGAGAAAAGACGCATGCTCACCGGAATTATGTGGATGATGTCCCTGATGAGGTTAAGCAGAGGAGACTTACAGAACTGATCAACACTTTCCGTGAAACCACAGCAAAGAACTATGATTCTCAAATTGATACAGTACAACTCGTTCTTGTGGAGGGACCCAACAAGCGAGCTCCTGAAACAGAACTGATTGGCAAAACCGATAGGGGGCACAGGGTTTCCTTTGCTAGCGTCCCTGTACCACACACGTTTGAAGGTGACGAAGCATGTAAGCCAGTCGTCGGTGACTTTGTTGAGGTGAAAATTCTCAGGTCGTCGACAGCATCATTGTTTGAGGAGGCAATTGCGCGCACAAGCTTGAGCATGTTCTACAAGAATCCTGCATCCGATGCACGAGCTGTTGCTGCATAAGGAGTACTTGAGTTTGTAGCAGTTCGCATCTTTGACTGAATTAGAAAACCTTGTCGCAATCTTTCACTTGAAATGACTGCAATCAATTTAGATCATATAATGCTATTTAACTAGGTATGGACATCGTGGCGTGGAAAAATGTTGGTGGTTTAGCTTTGGATGGGAAGACAGCATGGAGCTATGCTTTCAGCAGCTGAAGTCAAAAGAATCTTCCACATAATGCCTGCCAATCGGGTGCTGAAGTACTTGTATGAAGTTTAATATTGTCATTCAAAGGTCCAACCCTTCAGCTTGAGGTTCAGAACCCTTTTTTGTGAGGAACAATATCCTTGTACAATAGTACATTGATTATATCTGCATATTTATTATGGCCACAGGGTTAGCAGTTTCTGTCCTCTGGCTATTTTCTTGGCTAGCATTTTCCCCCCTCTGTACAATCCCCTGTTTTTTGTATTTTCTGTCTTGCCTTCTGCATGCATCCAATCTGGTATTCGGGTGGCTTACTTGAGTTATTTATGTAAGGTTATAAATAGAGGGCATAACCATATTCTCTTGTTCCTGTAGGATATATATATATATATATATATAGGAAAAATATCTTTACTCCCGGGTGTAGTTACTCCATCTCTGAAATACTACCTAAACGAATTTGAAATACTCCTTTATCACTTTGGGTATACTCATACAATAATTATAAGATACTCTAATGTGAGCCACATGAAAAATTGCAAGGGAGTCCATAATTTTAGCATATTTTGCAAATACCTTCATATATGCACATAAAAGTATGTCCAAAAATATACATATCTCTGAAAAATGTACATACCACCTAAATGATCTTATATACTGTATACTACGTACATACCTTCCGTATACGAGATACCCTATACATTGTGAGATACTGCATAGGGAATAATTACTCCAGAATAGGAATAGAAAAGAGGCTTTCTATATATATATATATATATATATATATATATATATATATATATATATATATATATATATATATAAACTGGATACAAGCATGGTTATGTAGGGCTGCAGAGCGACATAAATCTGCCAAAAAAATATTTATAAAAATGTAATTGATATTATACAGCTGTCTAACTCATGTACAATTTTGTATAGTTGCCCTACAGAGATCAAACGAAAGAGAAGACCACTAAACTTTGTACAACGCGGGTAAATTATATGCTTGCCAATGGCAGGAAGGGAAAGGACGTGCGCATCATAGGGCAGCCACCACCTGCTGCCGCAGCGGTGTCAGAAGCCTTGCAAGAGGTAGAGGCACATGTGCTTTTATAAAGGTGCCATTTTCCATATACGCCTGCGGAAAATATTGTGCGAAAAACATTGTTGTTAGCTCCAAATAAGAATGTGAAAGTTTCTATGGTTTTTTTTTTTGGGGTTGGGTTCTCAAGAAATTTACCACCTATATTTGAATAAAAATCCAAATAAATCTATATTGGCATAAATGCATTGAGCGAAGTTTAAATTATGCAATGGGCGAGTAGAAATTTGCAGCCAGAATTATCTGATGCACCTGTCTTGGCAACTTGCGATCAAGAATGGATGACTGACGTAATTCCTAGGTTTTTCATTTTGAACATAATAAATGGCTTGTTTCTTTTAATGATTGAACATGATACTCACCGTTTTCTCAACCATTCCAACCTTATGTATGTCATTAAGGAGCTCTCCTTTGTCATATGGAACAAAAGCTTCTATTGGCACCAGTGAGTCCTGTAGAAGACATATAGGCGTGATTCATTTCAGAAAAATTAAAGATGCACCAGATACCTAAAAAGCTATGTATCTGAATTCTGAAAACAAGTCATACTTTCAACTTTGCTTGAACTGCATTGCAGAACTCTTCTAAACCATCACCCTCAATGGCTGATATGCAGATTATCCCTTGTTCTTCAGCTTTCTTTTTCACTCTCAATGGGTCATCAGTATTGTCAATCTGCATGCCACATAATTTATATTTCGGTTGAAATTTCAGAAGCAATTACTATATAATTCAACATACTATTTATCCAGATATTAGAGAATTGCTAGTTTAATAAAAAAAAAATGGTGCACCAAAACCCATTCTACAGAGAGAACTTCAAAGTTTAAACTAGAATAAATTCACATTAAGCAGGAAACTCTGGCTCAAAGTGGGCTTCGACATTATCTAATTTAATCATCGGCCCATATACTCTGTAACACTTGAAATTAGCTGAAAACATCGAAATTACTGTCAGAATTGGGTCCAATACATTTAACAACAAACCTTATTCCACACGACCAACTTGGAAATTGACTCTACATCCAACTCCTTCAATACTTTGTCAACAGCATCTATCTGTTGTTGAGCTAATGGATGGCTGGAACACACATGGCACAAACATTAAGATAATATGCATAGATGCATTAAGTTGAATTCACAATGAGGAGAAAATCTTTTTTTTATGTCAGTTCCAAACCTGATATCTACAAGATGAACTATAACCGATGATTCTGATATCTCCTCCAGTGTTGCTCTGAATGCTGCTACCTGGAAAAGTACCAACAGTTAGTTTGCTCAGAGATAGGATTCGGGGGTGAAGAGGAACTGCCAGGTTTCTAGAAGCTAGTATCTAAAACAAGAGCGGTATGCTTCAGAACAGCATACCAGCGTAGTGGGTAGCTTCTGAATGAATCCGACAGTATCTGTTAGGAGGAATTCAGTACCGTTCTTCATCTGCAAAGTAGTGCACAGTTAAGCACCCAAGGGACAAAAAATAGAAAAGGAAATATGAAAGCAACACAATTTCTCAAGTTAACTTTGTTTCATAGACCTATTCTCAATGGAGCATTCTTACAGAAAGAACTTCTCTTCCAAACATGCATGTGTTATGAGAGAATAACTTCCCAAAAAAACATAAATGACAATGGAGGATAGATGTTCTTTGTCTCCAGCTTACACAACTCACACGGAACCTTACATACATTGAAGATTATTAATATTGCAGTTTACTGGTAACGTACCAAAACCCTCCGTGTTGTTGGATCTAATGTGGCAAATAACTTATCCTCCGCAAGCACATCAGCCCCAGTTAAGCGGTTCAAGAGTGTACTTTTTCCAGCATTTGTATATCCCACCTGAAAATTTTTGAACTGAATCTATCAACAACTTATCATGAAAAGGAAACTTTCTATTATTCTCAAGAAGAATGTCATGCTTATACCAGAGAAACAACAGGAATTGGCACCGACTGGCGACGGTTGCGATACAACTTTCGATGTTTTCGGACAGACTCCAATTCCTTCCTCAAAGTGCTTATCTATCAATGATACTTAGGTTCGAGAATCATCAGTTCAAAAAAAAAAGAAGATATTATCACCAGAAATTCATCAATACAGTAGATGTAAAATATATTTAAGTCTTCTGAATCATTATCAAAAGGAGCTTGCAATTAACTAGTAAATCGCTACTAATCATCATTTTTTATTCCACACACAGACGATGAAAATCACATGAATGACCAATAGGCAGGTAGCAAATGATAAATTCATGTATGTATTATCCATAGTTACCAGAAACACGGTTCGCCTGAATTGTGATAAGGGATTCGGATTCACAGTTTGCCACTTTTTCTTCCAATTTTCACTATGAACACGAACTCCATATCCTAAATCGATTCAGGTTCGACGAATTCAGTTTGCAGAGGTTTACAGAGAATCCGGTAACTATGGTATTATCTTTAGTGAAGCTAGTAACAACCAAGACATGAAACATCTCTGATCGTATTCTGCTGACATCTAGTTGACTTTATATACACGCAGAAAGAAACTCTCCTTGAATTACTTGGTCGAGAAGATCTCAAGTAACAAATATGGTATCAGATGGCACAAGAAAGAATACGTACAGATTATGTACATTTAATCCTTCTATAAAAAAAATTAAAGGTCCTGAAAGCATGGGAGTATTTCCAAGCATAGTGGTTTTGGTATTTGGTGGACCACATATAAATTATTTAACTGTAAGAACAAGAACATTACTTGTGTTCTCAAGATGCGCTTGTCAACTTCGATTTGTTTCTCACCCATGCCCTTGACTTGGCCCCCTGCCTGCCGTTCAAGGTGAGTCCACATCTTTGTCAACCTAGGAAGTTGATATTCCATCTGTGCCAAGGTGACCTAAAAAAGGAAGATAGGATATGCACATCAATTCCAGATCAAATGCAGTTAGTTCCAACTTTAAAGGAATCTGAATCACCATCATACATATTTTAAAATCTTTATGTAGAAATTTTAATCTTGTGATATTACATAGTTTATGTACAGAAATTCAAATGTTCACCAAAAGCAATACAACTCTCAATACTATGTCATGAAGACAGTGCCCAGGTCACGATTTTGTCTCCAAGATGGTATACCAGCTAACAGTTTTACCTTTACCAGTATGGCAGCCCAACAGCCCAGCATACCCACTTACCACACATAGCTGGTAAAGGTACTGACGCTACTGCACTAGTACTGTGTATTGAAAAGATCATGTCCCATGTTATCCAAATTTAGATGAGTGAGCTTAAAGGATCACTTAATTCAACAGAGTCCATAACTACGGAGACCAAGATGTGGCCTCATGGAGTAATTCATGCTAATAACATAGTTCCTAATGATAGAATAAAATTCATGTTGCATGTCAAGAAATGACAATGCAAGACAATACTAACGCTTATGTGCTAGGTACCTGTAGAGCAGCTTCATGTGTTGCTGCCCTTTGATTAAATATGTCCAGAATAAGAGCAGTCCGGTCACAGACTCGAACACCTCCACCAAATGACCTCTCCAAGTTACGCAATTGTCTGAAATCAAAATTGAGCAAATGATCAAGGAATAAGCTCTTAGGCCAAGATGCAGCAAATCAAACAGAAAATAGAGTAGGAATATTTCACTATGTCCAAAACAAAGCTGTCCTTTGATTGCAATAACTTCAGCTAATAAAATAAGGGAACGGCTAGGAATCGGAAGTCTGATAGGAAGCTTCCCATCGTACGTGTCGGCACAACATCGCTAAACAATACGTGCAACAATTGTAATTAACATGTGCAACAAAATGCGAAAAAAGAAGTGCAATATCCTAAAAAAATTGGGGGAACTATAAAAATTCTCACTGAAAATTGGGTGAAAACCACAAGTATAGAACTACGATACGATTTAAAACTAGTTCAGGTATCCAAATCAAACAAATTTGCAGTGATAAAATGTTGCAACATTTGAAAAATTAGTGGCAACATCCAAAGATAATTGTGAGATAACTAATTCAATCCGATGCAACAAAGAAAATTCCAGATCCGGAATAATTAGTTCATATGTTTGCAACAAAGAATCTTTGCTCTGGATGCAACAAACACAAAATCAACAAAGAAAATTGTGCAACAAATTTGAACTACTAGGGCAACAAATACAAGGACCTATTGCAACAAAAATTGCAACATCTAGCTAGGGGCCACCTCCTGCGCACCCAATCAAAGACCTCGAATGCAGTAGATGAGCATGAGATGCAGCTCCTGTAGGGAGAGCAGGACAGCGCTCCTACTAGGTTGTAGTGAGAAGATCGCCGCCCCCAAGCTTAGCACAAAGTCGAGCCATACAGATCACAGGGGCAGCAAGGATGGAGAGAGACAGTGTCCAGGTGAGCATGTGTGGGAGGTCGACAAGAGGGCAAGGTAGAGGAAGTTAGGAAGGCAGCAGCAATTTTGGTGCGTCCTCTGTCATGTTGGGACAGAGAGATTTGTGGCGTGGAGTGAGGAGAGAGAGAGAGAGAACGATGGAGATGGGAGGAGAGAGTGACACTTGACGGCTTGAAGTTCCTTCCTTCTCTCTAGATTCTCTCTCCTCAAGGCACTTGCTGTGATTTGATTTTGCTCTGGTTGTAGCATAGTTGAAGGAGAGGAGCAACTGAGGGTTGCGGAAAGAAATCGAACCCTGAGTAGGAAGAGAGCAACGAGCGGGAAAAGCAAATAGTGGGCCCTTGCACACAGTGGCAACAGCGAAGTGAAGGGAGCGTCTGATGTAGAGCACTCTGTTCAGATGCCTGACGCATAGCATTACCCATAAAATAAACATATTGAGTCTGAATGAAGTAGTAAATGAGCATCTTACCCAGGGGACAACTCATCATCAAAAATTACAGTCTCAACATCAAGGGCAAGAATTGCACTCTTGATTTCAGCAACCTTGCCCGAACCAATATAAGTCCTTGGATTTGGGGTAGAAAGCCTGATGAAAAGCGGAAACCATGAGACCTTTGCAGCTCAGACGAAAACAAGACATGTATAACATAACACAGTAAGGGAATAAAATGCACCAAAAAAGAATAAATATAAGTAAGATTTCGGTTATTTACTTTGGCAAAAGAGCTAATTGGATTTGATAGCAAATAAAATATTGTTATATGTGGTATATATTCATGTCATAGACTTACATACTAATACAGAAATTTCCGGTATTAATTTGGGCTGGATTGCCAAGCCATGGCAAAGTTTTGGCCCCATCACAATAAATATTTCAAAAGAACAACAGAATTTCCTTTTCCAGAGACTGAATTGGCTTATAAAGTTCCCTAAAGATCAGATATCTGAGCATGCTGCATGAAATTGAGCGTCTCAATTTGGCTTGAAGGATCCATCTATATGCTTTTTTTGACAACATGATCGTGCAACCAGCTTACTAGATTTGCAAGTCCATTCAGTATCAATCATTCATCAATTTTAGATTAGCACATCAGGCATTGCCAGCGGACCTGTCATGCCAGATATCCTCTACATTTGGATGCACAAGCAAGGATTTTTTAGACAAAAGCAGGCACTCTATTGGAGGAAATATAACTATATTGTGAATCAATTACATGGCATGCTCCACCTCAACAAATAAGGACTTAGGGAACCGGAGGTCCAAGCTTACTTTTGATAGGTCGAACCGACAACCAAGAGCCCAGCGGTATCAGCTAGCTTCTCGAGCTCTTTAAGCGATTCCTCTATACCAAAGATATTTCCTCCAGTCCTCTTGCACTCAACTCCAACAAGGTACGCCTTCTCTTGAAATATCTGCAGCAAGTTTTTCAGGGTCAGTCGCAGTGGAATTATCACCCACAAAATTTCAACAACAAAATATTTACTTTTGTGGAATGATGAAAGAGAGACATTCTCCAGTGAATTCGGTGGTTGCATGTGAAGAGCAAAAAAGCTCAATTGGTGACTATAGAGCTATAGAGAGATTTAGAGCAGCCAATTCTACCAAGCCGAGACAACCTCTTTGCCGTTGATGAGCTTGAACCGGTCGTACCCCGCCGCAGCGGCCTCCTCCTCCTGCTGCTGCCGCCGCCTGTTCCTCACGGGAGCCTTCGGCGGCTGCTGCTCCTCCCCCTGCGCCCGCGACGGGCCCACACCATCACCCTCCTCCTCCCCCTCCTCTCCGCCATCTCCTGCAGCAGCACCGGGTTCCTCAGCCTCGGTCTCCGCCGGCGCGGGAGCCGCCTCGAGCAGCCGCTCGTCGAGGGCCCGGACCGCGCCTCCGCGGCGTGGAGAGAAGCAGCGGAGTGAGGTGGGTTTCCGTAGAGAGGAGGCCGTGGCCGAGGCGGAGGTCGATGGGAGGGGGAGGGAGGCGGCGGTGAAGAAGCAAGCTGATCTCATGGCGCGGCGAAGAGTGAGGCTTCTGGGTTGAAGGGAGGAGACGTGCCGCTGGGAGCTCAGCTCAGGTCGGTGAGCCGGGTGAGGCCGGTGATGACGTGGACTAGCCTCGGCCGTTGGTGCACGCAAATCTTGATGCAGGCCGTTTGGATCCTCAGCGCTCTAGCTTGCCTGACCGAGGCAAGCCCAGTCTTGCCCGTGAGGGGTGCAATCAGTCCAGATAATTTCTGCCCCACCGGTCATATATGTTCGGATCGAATTCGGATAGTTATTTCGAATAATTATCGAATTTGATATCGGTTTCGGATACTTCATTTTGGATTCGGATTTGAATTCAGGAGAACACTTTCTGTCGGATCAAGATATTTCAAAATTATTTTCAGATATATTCTGATAAATCTAATCAGATATCCAACCAGTCAGATCTTTCGGTTCCCCAACTAGGGTTCACATTTTTGTTTTGGAGCCAGTTTTCGTAACCCCGTCGGTTTCGGAAAACACAAAAAACCGTTCAAAAATTGCGAAAAACCGAACGGTATGAAAATTCAAACCATTATGAAATCTAGTCGGAAGGCGAGTGAAAACCACTGGTTTTTTGAGAAACCGAGCGGTTTTTGTTGAAAATCACTAAAACCGAGCTTGGTTGGAAAAATGGGAAAATTGTAAAAAATGTTGTAAAATTTGTAAAAATCCCGTGAAGACTAAAAACAGTAAAAATGTAATAAATATATAAAAAAGGTATGTAAAAACATGAAAAAATTCTGGTATAATCTCTCCTAAATATGAAAAAAATTTGACATGACATTTACTATATTTTAGATAATTGAAAGTTGCAAGTTAGGTATTTAGCAATAATATGTCAATAAATATTCTTCATTGCAATACTACTCACATATCAATCACACAAATGCAAAAATAGGTATTGAAATAACCACATAGCAATATCATTCGCAATTTCACTACTATTCACATGCCAACACCATTTACATTATAATATTTTTCAATTGAAGTTGTGAAGTAGGCATAGGCATAGCTTTGTTATACTTCTATTGTCGTAGAAATACCATGTTCGACCTACATGAACAAAATGTCAGTAAAAATCCCACTTGCAAGGAAATCAAACATACAAATGAAACAAAATTTCGGCATGACTTTTGCTACATTTTAGACAATATGAAGTTGTAGAATAGGCATTTAGGTTTGAGTAATAATATGTGAACAAATAACCTGTCATTTCAATACACTCACATATCAATCCAATAAGTGCAAAAAATAGGCATTCAAATATCAATACCATTAATATTTAGATACCTTACATTTAAAGTTGTAAAGTAGGCATATTTTTGTCGTTCTTCTTACACAAATGTCATGTTGGACTTGCATGGACGCTATGTTAGTATAATATCAAGTTGCAATGAAATGAAACATGCAAATAAAATATTACCTTTGGGGCTATAGGTAGTATTGTTGCGTGTACACTTGGTTGCTCGGTGGACATCAAAGCTAATCCTTATGTAGCTAGCAACTCCACTTTGTAATCGTGCTAGTTTTGCCCTGTCCATGGACTTATCATTTACCATTGTTAATACAATATGGCATAAAACTCAGGGTCGTACCACTCATTGACCCATTAGGTGGGAGGTTGTGTATGAGCATCGGGGATAGCGTAGTTATAGCTACCATATGAGCCATACCTCCCTTGCATCTCGGCGATGCCATAAGAGCTAGAGCTATCTTATGATGCGCCCTTCCCTTCCCCTTAGTAGTCATTCTTTGTGATTGAGGAGCGCCATGGTCTCTATCCTGTGTTGCATGAGTGAAGTGCGACTCCCTATAAATTCGATGAGTTGATGCTCTTTTGATTAGTGCATGGGAGGTGTGGAGGTATTGTGACCAGAGTCACCACCATTGTTATCCATCTTCGAGTTGCTATCATTAGACTCTTAGTATGGCAGCCTCCGATGATCCCCACTCTCAATGGAGTCATTACTCCCTACATGATGGGGCTTATCTGCGGGTTGCTTCCCCTTTCCCTTAGAGGATGCCATTCTTTTTACTCCCTACATGATGGGGCTCATTTGCGGGGTGTCACTCTGTATCCTCCTCATCAAGTAATGGGTCACCGTTAAACCTTTCTTTTTTCATCTACTGTTGGATTGGGTTTGTATCATCGTACAGTGTTAACTCCATAAGCCGTTGGAATGGATCATCTTCATCTAAGCGCCTTCGATTTTCTACAGCTTGAATTTGCAACCAAAGGTTGTAGTTGATGTACAACAGTTTATGTAGCTTCTTATATGACAGACAGTTATAGATTTTTGTGTGAATGAATGCAAATGTACTCTAATTACACTTACATCCGCTAGAAGATGCGCATTGCAACACGAGACGTATGACAAACAGATAAAAGGTGGGTGTTTCTGAAAGTGCATCTAGGCATTTATGTTATTTTGGTGATTAATGACAAACGCATATAATGACAATCTATATAATTGAGTAAATGCTTAACTTAGTGCTTAACAAATGACAAACCTCTAATATGATTATATTGCTATGAGACTAACATGTTATTGCCTAGTTGAGTATGAGTCTCATCTATTTAGAGTAAAATCAAGTGGGATGGTTAAGCAAAGATAAGGTATGCAATTTTGGTATCTCTTCTATATTTGTTATTGCATTCCTTTTGTGCAAATGCATAGTGAACTCCAAGTAGCATGTTGATTATATATATGCACACTAGTTCATGTCATATTTATTTGTGCATATATATTCATTTGAGTTCATTATGTGCTTTGCTTTTAGTATGAATGTATTAACTAGAGTTAAACTTCACATTGCTATATATTGACTTGGTGCATGCATGTCTTAGTTGTGTATCCTCTCATGCACTTCTCTTAGTGAAGTTTAATCTAGAGTTGGATCACATATTTACTCTTATTCCAAATATTATTTGCACATGTACAATTCGTGTATATTCTATCATGTGCTTCATTTAAGTAAAGACTATGATCCTTACCATGATTTAATTGATTCATCATATCGGCAACTATCTCTCTAGTGCATATAGATCAATTACATAT
Source organism: Guadua angustifolia (assembly GCA_036346375.1). Lineage (NCBI taxonomy): Eukaryota > Viridiplantae > Streptophyta > Magnoliopsida > Poales > Poaceae > Guadua > Guadua angustifolia. The sequence continues at coordinate 17,078,024 of CM070520.1, forward strand.
TCATCATGATGCACTTAGTAGAGAACATTCTTATGTCAAGTGTTTCCATTTATATTGTGCTTCTTTATATGAAACACTTGTGGTAATCAACTGCTCACAAATATCAATTTATTTATATCTATTGAGCTTTTGGGACTAATGTCTTTCATGAGTGGATTGGAAAGAATTAGGTCCCGTATGTGTATGATGACCAAGGTATCTTGGAGGATGATCGTTAAGCCGAGGTCAACAAGACGACGGTGTCACCAAGAGTTGAGGACTAAGTCAAGATCGACTTGGCGTGGAGATCGTCAGAGAGGATGATCAAGTCAAGGTCGATAGGACGAGAGTCTCATGAGGTGAATCGAGTCAAGTTGGACAAGGCGAAGATGTCATCAATCATTTGGTAAAAGACATCATGCACATTGCATCCACGGAGAAGACGGCATGCGGATTGAATGTAAGACTTAGATTTCTCGTTTGAATTTGAGTCTAAGGATTGCCGTACTATTAAGAGGATCTGACGTCGAATGACTTTTAGATGTGTCAAGTGCTCAAGTGATCCATCCTTGTGAAACTTAGAGAGAGGTGTTGGTGGTGCTTGGGAAAGTGAGAATTGTAGGTCTCCTTGGATTCTTGGTGAAATCTGGATTTATCCTTTGAGATTTGGGTAGTGAGACCTTGTTAGTTGTGTAGCCCTTGTTCTTAGCTTTCAATAGAGTCCAAAATCACTGAAATCGGTCCGGAGTCAAAAGTTATGCTCGTTTTAAATCGGGTCAGGAGTCCAATCCGGAGTATCGGGGTTAAGTCCGAGTATCCGGGTTGGTACTCTCGGTTTGGTCAATCCGAGTATCCGGGTGAGTCCGAGTATCCGGGTGTCCAGAGTATCAGGGATTAAGTCCGAGTATCCGGACTTTCTTGTGATTCAAACGGCTAGTTTTTTGGAGACCTCTATTTAAAGCCCTCTCTTCCCCATTTGAAAAGTGGCCGTTATCATGCAGCTTTGAGGGGTTCTCCTCTTGTTCTTGAGCCCCCTAAACACCCCTCTACCCTTAGATCTAAGTGATCCCCTTTGTGAGAAGGGTTGGGAAGGGTTTGAGGAGTGAGGTGTTAGGTTGAGTGAGATTTGAGTTGTTTGAGCACTTGATTTCATCTCCAGGCTTGTTCTTCGTGAGCATTTGTTACTCTTGGAGGTTGAGGACTTCTAGACGGCTAGGAGGTCGCCTACGAGCCACCGGAGCTTTGTGTGGTTGGTAGTAGGAAGTTTGTGAAGGCAGGATTCCGCCTCATGAGAAGGAATCAAAGAAGTGAAGACCGGCGAGTGCATTTGTGCAACACCGGGAGGAAGAGGGTTGAAAGAGACCCCGGCTCAAGCGTCAAAGGAGTTGAAATTGGCGAGTGCATTTGTGCAACACCGGGAGTAAGAGGGTTGAAAGAAACCCCGACTCAAGTGTGACCGAGCCGCCTCAACGGAGACGTAGGATCCCCTCAAGGATCCGAACTTCGGGTGAAAAATCATTCTCTACTTGCTTATTTTTATTCTTGCCATTTGATTTTGAATCTTGAAATTGCTCGATTTACTTTTCTACTGTGTTTGGCTCTAGATATATACTTGTTCCAGGTTCCTGGTAGTATTTAGAATCTTTGTGTTCAAGTAGTTTGATTAAAAGTTGAAGAGATTAAAATTTTCATCTCAAGGTGCCCAACCTGGAGTATCCGGACATTTAACCCGGAGACTCTGGATAGGTGAAGTTTAATCCATACCGAAGGGGTTAATCCGGAGACTCCGGACAAAAACCCCGGATAGTCCGGACATACCGGAGTATCCGGAGTAAAAGCTCGGATAGTCCGGCCGATACCCTCGAGATTGTTTTATTCATTGTGATTTAGTTTTAAATTTATTATTCGCCTATTCACCCCCCCTCTAGGTGACATCCCCTGTCCTTTCAGTTTCTGATCTGAATATATCCCACCAATGTGCTGCAAATTAACGAATAAAATAGTAAGTACCGATGAGAGTACCAACATTTAAGATGGTGCAAGAAAAATACCAGGGGATGTTTTGCCATCTTGTTCCATCCTTGCAGCTAGAGCTGTTGAGAATAATCCAGCCTTACTTCTAAACACATCGGTGTCATGAAGAGTTTGCATGGCACTTTTAGTATCATCAGCGAGCGATTTTAAGGCATCCTGGAGATTTGACAAGAAGTTGCTGTTCATGTCGTAAGTGTAGATAATCCGGGGGTTTAAGGCGGTAGCTGCATGAAGTGAAACGAAGCATGCCAGTACAAATATGTAACATATGTTTAACTGCAATATACTATGTTGCAGAGAAGAATGTATTACCGGCATTCATATAAGTGTGGCGTGTTAAGCCTCCATTCAAGAAAGATATTTTAGAAAAAAAGGAGCGAAGCTGACTCGACCAGCCTACACCCACCGAACCCTTAGCCCTTGCTTCAATTAGAGCAACATACGAATCCGCAAAAGCATCCAATAGCGATTCTCTCTTCGGTCCACCACGTTCATGTACATGTCCTTTGTTACTGGAGACTTGTAGAACAAACTATCGTACTCTTGTCGCATTATGGTGTACTTAGGATCGTCTCTCTCAATGTAGGTACCCTGTCCTGATCAGCGAATCACAAGAAGGCATACAACGATTCCACTGACTTGACAACATATCGAAGATTATCCCACCACTCCAAGCTCGAGAGACAACCATACACGTAACTCCCCTCAGTGTTATCAACAAAGCGAGAGCTTATAAATTCTTCGACAGCCATTCATTGCATGAACTTGTCCTTGCGTTGAAAGAAACTGTCTAAGAACATATAGTTAGTGCTGAAATGAGTTGTCTTCCATTTGACTAACTTGCCTCCAATATACTTCTTTATCATAGCATAAATCTTGGAATAGTTGTGAAAGGACCGGAGATTTCGCCTAGAGGGGGGTGAATAGGCAAAATAAAAAATTTTAGCGGAATTAAATTTTCTCGAGGTGATCAGCCCGGACTATCCGAGTATTAGTCCGGATATTCCGGTATATACGGATTATCCGGTATGAGCGGTGTGGATACTCCAGGCTGGGTACCTCGAGATGAGATTTCAAATCTCTTCGACTTTTAAGCAAACTACTTGAATACAAGGAATCTAAACACTACCAGATACCTAGAACAAGTATGGATCTAGAGCCAAACACAGTAGAGAAGTAGATCGAGGCTCCCAAATATCCAAGACCACACAACCTAGAGTTAGAACAAAAGGAAGAACACGAAGACAATGATTTTTACCTGAAGTTCGGATTCTTGAAGGGAATCCTACATCTCCGTTGAGGAGGCACAAAACCTGGGTCCCTCTTGACCACTATCCTCCCGGTGTTGCACAAAACACTTGCTAGTTTTTACTCCTTGTCTCTTTCCTTTTGGAGGCGAGACTTGCCTTCACAAACTTCCGGGGCTCATCACACCAAGTATTGGTAAGCTTCCGGTGACTCCTTGCCGTCTAAGAGTCCTTCAAATTTCAAGAGTAACAAACACGTCGTGAAATCTTCTTGAAGGATGAACTTGTGCTCAAGAATGAGAAATGCACGCTCAAAGCACTCAAATCTACTCATCTCTCTCTAAAAGTTCAAATCAATCACTAGATTTAAATGGACGAGGAGGCTAGAGCTCAAGAGAGTTTGAGAGTGAAAGCTTGAGAGCCAAATGGAAGCAATAATGGAGCTGCTCTCCTGGTAGGTGGAGATGAAGGCTTAAATAGAGAGCTCCAAAATCCAACCGTTGTGAGAGGCTGCGCAAAACCCAGAGTATCCGGTCAGATACCCTGGATAGTCCGGATTGGTATAAAACAGCTCTCACTGAAAGGGTCAACTCGGAGTGTCCAAACCAAATACCCAGATACTCCGGTATCACCTCGGATACTCTAAATACACTGTCCGGAGTATTTGAGCTGACCTACTCGGCCAGCAGGGAGATAGACAAGGGAAATACAATGATTTAAAAACTTTCGCTATGCAGTTTTCATCCTTTGAGCACAAGAATATCCTAGAAGCGATTTCCCGTCGTATTCCTCTTAATAGTACGGCTATCCTTAGACTCAATTAAATAGAAAAAATTACAACTTAAGTCTTAATGTCGCCTTCACAAATTTAAATATTAGTAGGGATGTCCAATCGCTTTCTCATAGTAATATATTCTCGATTTCTGCACAAATTCTCGCTTAAACAATTAGCGTTCTCTAATTGTGTCGTCATTAATCACCAGTGTCGTCATTAATCACCAAAATCCTCAAGGGGCCTAGATGCACTTTCAAGTTGTATATCCATCAAGAGATTTTTCTTACACTCTCAATGACCAAGACGTGATCAGGGAACTTTTCAATCTCCTTCAACATCAAATTAATAGTGTGGGCTACATAAGGCTGCCGCACGATGTTGTAGTGTTATCGTGTGATGAGCTTGCACACCTTATATTTGGCAGCATTATCCATGACAATCTGCACCACATTTATCAGACCTACCTCATTGACCACTGAATATATTTCCTGCATGAACAAAAAAAAACCAAGTACGACCATTACATGATGTGTACGTTAATTAAATTGCAGAAGAGTACAAATGAAACAAAGTACCTTACCTAGGTATGAGGCATTCTGCGGTACATCGGTGGCATTGACAAACTTGTGGAAGAACATGGCGTCGTTAGAGTAAATCATGAAGTTAATTATACCCATGCGTGTCGGTTTAGTCCAAGAATCACACATGATTGTCACTCCGTACGTAGGCCATTGCTGCATGAACTTTGCGAAGCTCTCCGTAATGTCTGCTTCATTGGTGTCTAAATATTTTTCATCTATATCTTGGCCACTCGGGAATGGCACACTCTCGCCTGCAATTGAAACATAGTACATAAATGTTAGCTATGAAATGACGTACAATTGAACGAATATTTTAAATCTTACTTGCCGTATTTTTGTGTTTCTCTCATGGCACTAACAAAGTATGGACTATTTGCTTTCTGCTCTATGATATCATCAGTGTGAAAAAATTTAACCCACGCTGAGCTAATGGCCTGCTTCACACTCTTCCCCTTCTGTATCCACTAATGGGTGTCAACCCTTGGTTGCACGGGGCCACAGGCCATACTAACGTTGTAATCCTCCACAACCGATAGTCTTTCTCGTTGCGAGGGACTCTGAAACATTTTCGACAACAAACCGCCACGATCTTCTCCAGCCCTCTAGAGGAGCCACAACCACCACCGTGCTCGTACCTCCCACCTGCCTTGCTTCTAAATTTTGCCTCACTCTGGAGGCAGCCATGGCATGCTTGAGTTAGTCCTCATCAGCATCACCCGTATACTCTGAGTATACACTTCGCCCTGGCGGGGAATCTCCAGCTGCTCCTTTTCTCAGCCTCTCCTCTCTCATATCCTTCTTATCCCTTGTCCTGTCTAGCTCATGTTGAAAGTACTCGCGAACATCCGCAGAAACTTCACTATAATGGAAGACACTCGTACTACGTCCTACCAAGTGCTACTTCAGTCAAGTCGCACTGCCTCCTTTCTTCTCTTTAAGGCAGTGCTTGCATCGAAATCTAGCACCTAACTTCTCGCCATACTCCCACGCCACGTCAACATGGTCTGCCATCTGCTAATGGAAGATAATAAAAGTAAGCATATGTACAAATATCGAACCATTTGCGGGTATTGTCCATTGCTACTTGACATAATTGAACAAATATTACTACTTCCCAATTCACATACGTGAACAAATATTGCTACTTAACATGCTTGAACAATTATTGCTAATAAATATAATTAAAAAAATAATGTTACTAAAATATGTTGGAGTAAATATTGCTACTTAACATACTCGACAAGTATTGGTAATAAAAATTGGTGAACAAACAAACAGTGGGTATTTCATCATCAACACAGTGAGCATTCAGTCATGAAGTAAATATTAGTACTTGAGGTAGTTTCAGGATCCATGAATTCCATTAAACATACATGCATCAAGCCATCAAGGCATCAACAATGTACTGGATCCATGAATTCTATTGAACATACATGCATCAATGTATAAGCCATCCATAAAGTAAATATGGACTAATATAATGTACTGGATTCATGAGAAGTTTGTATTATATTTAGTACTACACATTACACAAATATGCATCAAGCCATCAACATTCAACAATATACTCTATTTATCTATATACTACCGAACGGTTTACTCAAAAAACTAAGAGAAAATCGAAGAAACCAAGCGAAAATCGTACCAAAAAAAGTGAAATTCGTTGAGTTGGATGAATTTTGCAGGTGTATTGGTAAGTCGCCGAAGCTGAGCGGTTTTCTTGCAAATTTGAGCAAAAACCGACGCTTTGACAGTGGTTCAAAGGCGTGCAGTGGCTGGATTTAGGTGGCGGCGACGCGGTCGGGAGGAGCTTCAAGTGGTGAAAGTAGCTGTGCAATAATTACTCTAGTTTGCACTGTGCCCAATGGTCAGCAAGACATGCAGCATGAGTGAGCGCTCGCCAGGGGTGGGCCACAGTGGGCTAACTGGCCCACGAGCGGCTTGGCCTGTCATTTCCTTTTTTTATTTTCTACAATTTGAAACGGCTCAAAAATGTCTTTAAATTTTGTTTTTTCAAAAAAAATTCACACCAGAGCCTAAAGAAATTAATACTAATTTTAGAAATTTTTTGAATAAATTTTTCTAATTTTTTTAAAATTGTGAAATTGGATTTGAATCCAACCGGTGTGCCGCGGTATTGGAAACCCTGCCCCGACTCCCGAGCCGCGATGCCCCCGTTTAGTATTTCGCACACCGCCCTCTGCCCATCCCACCGTTGCCCTCCTACCAGTACCACTGTTCTCTGCTCCCCCCGCCCATCGGTGCCGCCCCTTGCCGATTCCTCTTGGTGGTTGAGAAGGAAACCTTGCCTACTACTGGTGATGATGTGGTCAAGATGATGACAAGGATGACAATGATGATGACAGTGATGACTTTGATGATGAAGACAAAAAGCAAGAAGACAAGGTTGATGGGATGGTCACTGATCATACTGTGGGTGGTGCTGATCAGAAACAACATACTTCATTGAATAGGCCATCTTCTGTCACTAAAACTGTAAATCAGAAAGAAAAGGTGGGTATGTTGGAAGGTTTAAAGGTGGAGGTTGATGATGTTAGTTCTGGTGTGGGAGTTAGGAAAACTTGGGTGCAGATGTTGCAAGAGAATATGAGTAATGCATATAAAGAAGAGGAGATTGATGAAGGAAAATGCTTCGGGCTTCTTAAAGATTTGGAGTTAATTGGTTCTGATGAAGAATGGGAGGAGGTTAGAGAGAGTGGTTCTGGAAGTACTGATATTTTGGAAAAGCAAAGTGAAGTGCAGTCTGTTCCTTATCCCAATATGTCTGCCATGGACTTGTCTTCTGTTTCGGTTCAATCCCAGGGAGCATTGTTTCGGGCTGGTAATGATGTGGAGGTTTCTGAGGATGATTCTTTTGTCAATATTCAAGAAGATGTAGTTTTAAAACCTCTTAAAGACCATCAGATGAAAAAACGACAGAAACATTGGGGCCCAATTCCCACCAAAAGGAGGAGTAAGAGACTTGATGATCAAGGTAAAACCATTCTTCAAAAAGCTCAGGAACTCCTTCAATTTAAAATTTTGGAGAATTTCCCCAAACCAAAAGGTACGTCTCTTAAAAGTTCTTTTGATTCCTTTTCTACTAATGAACTTCTTGAGTTATCTGAGAAAGTTGGGATATCGTTAGGTGATTCTGTATGTGAGAGAGATGATAATATTCAGATCTGCAAAGAGAGTGATGCTTTGAGAGTTTTAAATTTTGAGGCTAATGTCTCTGTAGGAGAAAGAGTTAGTCCTCATGCTGACATTATTCCTTCGAGTGTTGTGGGCGCTGAGGATAAGTCAGATGCTCGAATTAATTGTCCAGGGCCTCTGGAGGAGGCTATGGATGACTTGGCTGTAGGTGAGTGGACCACGGCTGGGAAGAAAAAACGGGGCAAGCACCCTAGGAAATGTAGAGGGATATGAGAGGCCTTTTTTGGAATGTGAGAGGTTTGGGACAGCCAGGGAAAACTCAATGTCTTGCGGATCTTATTAAGAACAATCGAGTTGATTTTGTTGGTCCTCAAGAAACTAAGAAGGATAGTTTTAGTAATTCATTCCTTAGCAGTATCAGTGGCTCTAAAAATTTTTGTTGGCACTATTTACCAGCCAAATCCTCTGCAGGGGGTATTCTGGTTGGTCTTAACATAGATTTAATGGATGTTTTGCATATAGATATTAAAGATTATTCGGTGCAATGCTTAGTTAGAAATAAATAGATGAATTTCACCTAGAGATTGGTTGTGATTTATGGTTCCCCCTACAATGAGGGTAAACAAGCTTTTATTTCTGAGCTTCATGAGATTTTTGTTATGGATAGTCATACTCCTGTTATTTTAGGAGGGGACTTTAATTTGGTTAGATCACAAGCTGACAAAAGTAATGGTAGAGTGGACAGCAGGTGGTGTAACAAGTTTAACGAATGGATTGACCTGTGGGGTCTTATGGAAATACCTCTAGCTGGTAGGCATTTCATTTGGGCCAATAATCAAAAGAAGTTAATTATGGTAGTTATTGATAGAATTTTCGTCAGTACTTCTTTTGAGGAGCGATTTCCGCGAGCGATGGCTTCTGCTCTGGCTAGGATTGGTAGTGACCATACCCCAATTCTGTGGGATTCTGGGGATGGTGCTTCTTATGGTAAAGCTAGTTATAAATTTGAGAAATGGTGGTTACTTCATGAGGATTTTAGTGGTGTCGTTCAAAATGCGTGGAATGTTTCAATCCAAGCTAATAAGGCGATTGATATTTGGCAAGGAAAAATTAGGAACGTCAGAAAAGTAACTAAGGGATGGAGTCGTAACATTGATGCGGACATTAAGAAAAGGAAAAAATTACTTATTGAGGAATTTGTTAATCTGGACGTCTTGGCAGAGACTAGAAGTCTCTCTCCTGAGGAGATGTCTAGATTAGAGTCGGTTAGAAAGGAGCTTGATCATATTTGGGCTATTGAAGAAACTAAAGCTAGACAGAGAGCTCATGACAGGAATGTGAAAGAGGGGGACAAGAATACTAAGTATTTTCACGCCGTTGCTAACCAAAGACGTAGGAAAAATTTTATCCCTATTCTCGAAGTGCCAAATGGGTTGACTTGTGAATCGATGAAATGATTAAAATTGCTTGTGATTATTACAAGTCTCTGTTTGGTTTTGAGACTAAGCCTAATATAAATATTAATGATCTTTTTTTTGATACGACTGATAAAATTTCCGAGTAGGAAATTCGGTGTTAGAAGCCCCGTTTACTGAGGAGGAGGTTAAAAATGCTGTGTTTGAGTCCTATTCGGATGGGGTGCCGGGTCCTGATGGTTTCCTTTCCGTTTTACCAAAAGTTTTGGGATTTGGTTAAGTTTGATCTTCTTAATCTTTTCAAAGATCTAGCTAATAATGATCTTGATCTGTTTTGGCTCAATTTTGCCATGGTTTCATTGATCCCCAAAGAAAATAATGCTAAGAATATCAAGCAGTTTAGACCTATTAGTTTGTTGAATTATAGTTATAAAATCATATCTAAGGTCCTTACAAACAGACTTAGTCCGATTTGTAACAGGATTATTTCTCATAATCAGTCTGCTTTTTTGAAGAATAGGTATATTATGGAAAGTGTGGTTACTGCTCATGAGGTCATTCATAAATTGCATCAGACCAAAGCGAAAGGTCTTGTTCTAAAATTGGATTTTGAAAAGGCTTATGATAAAGTTAATTGGAGCTTCCTTATGGATATTATGAGTAAGTGGGGTTTTGGTTTTAAGTGGAGACACTGGATTTTTTCTTTGTTAGAGAAAGGCTCTGTGGGAATCAAAATTAACAACATTGAAAGTGATTTTTTCCAAACCGGTAAAGGGTTGAGACAGGGAGATCCGCTTTCTCCTATTCTTTTTAATCTGATTGCTGATGTTTTCACTAGGATTCTTCAGAAAGTAGCTAATAGTTGCTTGTTGGAAGGTCTTTGTGGTGACTTTTGTTCCAGGGGTATTCTTAGTTTACAGTATGCTGACGATACTATATTGTTTCTTAAGAACCATGAGGGTTTTGCGTTACATCTAAAATGGTTTCTGACTTGTTTTGAACAAATGTCGGGTTTGAGAATTAATTTTCATAAAAGTGAGTTGATTTCCCTTGGCTGTGATGATAATGAAACTGCTGGGTTTGCTAACATCTTCTGTTGTAAAATTGGATCTTTCCTCATTAAGTATCTTGGGGTCCCAAGATTAACAAGGATGATTTGCAACCTTTAGTAGATAAAATTTTGAAAAGAATCGCAGGATGGAGGGGCAAGCTTCTTTCGTACGGTGGTCGTTTAACTCTCATTAAAGCTTGCTTGTCTAGTATTCCGGTGTACTTACTGTCTTTTTTTAAGTTCCCCAAGTGGGCTATCAGTCTCTTAAATTCTCATTTGGCTAATTGTCTTTGGAATGACTATGATGATCACTGTAAACTTCATCTGGCTAATTGGAATTTGGTTACTATGAAGAAGGAGTATGGTGGGCCCAGGATTCCGAATATTAGGGATCTTAATTTGTGCCTTCTTACTTCCTGGGTTAAAAGACTTTACGTTAATGAGAACAAGCAGTGGGCGGATTTGATTAAGTTTAAGTATAAAACTGAGAATCCTAATGTTTTTGCTTGCCATTCGAATAATGTTTCTGTGTTTTGGAAAGGGGTGCTGTAGGCATTACAGGCTACTAAATTTGGCTATAGGTGGATGGTGGGCAATGGGAAGAGAATCAGATTCTGGGAAGACATTTGGTTTGGGGGTTCTTGCTTGGCTGTTCAATTTTGGGATCTGTATGTCCTGGTTAATGAAAAAGGTTATTCAATTGCGGATTTGTGGGATGGCTCTAGTGTGAGATGTACCTTTAGGAGAACATTTTCTGATAGGATGATGATTAGATGGTTTGAATTAGTGGAGGTGGCAAAGAGTATTACTTTTTCTGATACAGATGATTCTTTGATCTGGCAGTATTCGAGTAATGGTGTCTATTCGGTTAATTCTCTCTACGCTATTATTAATTTTAGGGGGTCTTTCTGGTTTTTATTCTGGCCATCTGGAAGTTGTTAGTTCCTCCCAGGGTTCATTTTTTTCTTTGGCTTCTATCTCACAATAAACTTATGACTAAAGATAATTTGTTGAAAAGAGGCATGGATAAAGGGTGTTCTTGCTATTGCTGCGATGAGGTCGAATCAGTTAACCACCTTTTTTTCGATTGTGTTGTTGCTAAAAACGTGTGGAGTATTATCTCGGAGTTCTTCAGTTTGGATATTGGCTATAATTATGAGTCAGTTGCCCGTTTTTGGTTGAGTAACTCTAGAAATGGTGCCCTTAATTCGATTTGCGCTGCTGCTCTTTGGAGCATTTGGAAGATTAGAAATGATATGATTTTTCGTTTTCAGAGTTGGCTAAGTGTGAAAGTTGTTTGAAAGAAAATTCTGGTGCATTTAAGGAATTGGAGCCCGATGTTTACAGGTGCAGTGGAGGACAAGATCACACAGTTTTGCGAAAGTCTGGAGATCTCCATCTTGGCGCCTCTGCTTTTGGAAGACAGAAAGATGTGAAATGAGCTTGTGCTGTTCGGTTGTTGGTGGTGGCCTACTGGGAGGTCTCTCGTCAGAAGTTGTTTCCAAGTCTGTGTTTGTTTTAGTGTTCAGGTTTTGTGGGTGTCTGGCTGATTGTTATATTTGTTTGGTGGCATTAAGAGTTTGTCTGAGTTCAGGTTTTGGTGGCTGTTTTGCTGGGATGAGTTCCCTGTCAGATTCAATGTGGTCAATGTGGTGGTTGTTTGTCTGTAAATCTTTCTGCGTTAATCTGTTAGGATCTGTGGTTGTTAGATTGGTTTGGTGATGTTTGGGGTTAAGTTTGCTGGTGTGTTAGTGTGGTTGTTAACTGAACTCTTTCCAGTTTCTATATGGAACTGGGGCATCTGGTGATGCCCTATTGATCTAAAAACATTGGAGAAGACGCGGTCGGAGTCGACCACCAGTGGGGAGTACTGCACGCCGGCGCATGGCTGCAAGCCAAAGTTGAAGTTCTCCTCTTGGACCGCCGCGTATGTCCACTGCATCAAGAAGAGACCCGCGCGGTCCATGTCGATGGAGGAGGCGGAGCTGTTGAAGGAATGCCCGAGGTCGCCTTCGCCACCGCCAACTCTGGCTCCGGTGACTTCCTTCGCCCGCACAGTGGCTCCGCCTCTAGCGTCCCCAAGGTGAAGGAGCTCGCTGTGCCCATCACCATCAGATCCGTGGATGAGCGTGCCGGTGGGCAGCCGTCGTCGTTCGTGGTGGCGTCGAGGGTGGCGAAGCAGCAGCGCCCGGTGGCGGACAAGGCACACAAGGGGAAGCCCGGGGTGGTGATGGTGATGGGCACCCAAGGATCGAAGAAGCATTAGTAGGGGGCTGGCGACAAGGCTGAGCACCAGGCCCCTGGGCCGTCGTCGAAGGCGGCGGTGGGGCAACTGCCATGGATCTACACGACGCTGTCGCGCAAGGAGAAGGAGGAGGACTTCCTGGCCATGAAGGGCGCCAAGCTGCCCCAGTGCCCCAAGAAGAGATCCAAGCCGGTCGAGAAGGCAGTCAATGTATATACTACTAACCAATGCTAGTCTCTCAACTCTCAACTCGTCGACTGATCGATTTATATTACTTTTGCCATGATAAAAGTATAGAACTGACATGATGTGTTTTTTTGTATGTGAGTGTATGCAGTTGCAGTAATATATTTGGAGAGATTTAGCAGTCAATCATGCTGCTTAATGAGGTTTTAGGAGGTGTTAATACATAATAAGGGCAGTCTCAATCCATAGTTTTCATGAGCAGTATCTAGAGGAGAGAGAGAGCAATAAACCAATACATAGTTTCCTAACTCATGGTTTCCATGAGTAGTGTCTAGAGGAGAGAAAGAGCAATAAACCAATGCATGCACCACAAACACAGCTTGATAAGCGCGCAGAAACGTCCAACTCCGATTTTGCTCGTTTCTTGCGTCTTGGTGCTCGCGCCGACCCAGTTTCTTGTATGAGACACGGTTTCTTTGTTTTCCTTCTCTCCCTTTCTTAATTCCTATGCCACATCAGATTTTTGCTTAGTTAGTAGCGTAATTAATTCTATGGACACCAACTAAGGTGGAGGGTTGTGACTGCCCTAAGGGATTGATATTCACAGCCGGGATGTAATTGAGCTGGTACTAATTGAAGTTGGGTGTTTCGGTAGACTTAGGATTTTTAGAGGATTCCGGTGCGTGATGTGTGCTTTCGGGTGGATTTGAGCTTTCAGGCTTCCCTTGCGCTTGTGTATGATTTGTGGAATACAAAGCGCTATCAGCTGTGCTTAAGTAGTGAACTGAGCCTGGCTTCGCTGGTTATGCTGCTACTTGCTTGTAGAGCCATGCTTTCATACTAAACATCATTCGAGTATTACATGCCTAACTGGACCAAACAACTAAACAAGTGATTTTAAACTGATTTGCATTGTTTTTTTTGAGTATTTTGATTGTGTTCAAATTCTCAAATTTTTACCCATATTGTAGTCTACGCTCAAGTTTACTTTAATTATGGACTTATATTTGCTATGCTAACATGGCTGGCATTTTGGTGTGGTGGAAGACGACGAGTGAGGGGTGGCGCTGGGCGAAGCAAGAGAGCATGGCGGCAGTGATGTGGAGGGGGCGTATGGTTTTGTTGCATTCAAACTCATATGCATATGAATGATTAAATATTGTTATATGTGTGTTTTATACGGTATCTATTTTCGCGTAATATCCGATAAAAAAAATATCCGGTACCGTATCGACTCCACTCTGTATTCGCTTCGAATCCGTGACCGATATTATCCGCGCCTGTAAGATCGAGGATGCCGACTAGAGTGGGGTGAATAGGTGGCTATAAAAATTTCTTCTACGATTAAAATCACGTCTCAGTACCCTTATGACAAAACCTAAATGATAATAGATACGGAAGCGATAAACCAAGGTTTTGACAAATTAAAATCTAAATCAACTAGGCTCACTGATTGTATTAACTAATTATATCTCTAACAAAAATTGCAATTCTAAAGACAAGTAAGTAATTTAATTCTAGGAACATAAATTGCAACAATGCAAATAGAGAATTGCAAACATACACAAGGAGATACGATATTTTTTACCGTGATGTTTGGAGACTTGCCGGTCTCCCCTAATTCACGTTGAGGCTAGCCCAAACTACTTTGGACCGACACCACGAATTGAGCACTCACCTCGATTCCACTAGTGGTAGCTCTTTCCCTCTCCGAGTAGGTGAGCTCCGATCTTCACAACTTTGTCTACCCTTCTCACAATCTCGTTGAGAAGGTTACCATGCACGACGCCTCCACGCTATCAAGGTATCAGCAAACACCAAGAGTAACAAATCAAGCCTCTTGCTTGATCCTCACCAAGTGCAACACATGCACAAGAATACTCAATCCTTCTCTAGATGCAATACATGCAACTAGGGACCTCTTCTTGCTCACAAGGTGCAACACATGCACAATTGAGAGGAGATGTTTGCACTAGCTCAAGAGAAAGCAAATGAAACACCAAGAGTCATCAAGCAAGAAACTCTAGCTCAAAAGATTCTCAAATCACTCAAATATGGCTCTATGAGTTTTAGAGGTTTTGCTCTCAAGTGTATACCTCAAATGGGTGCTAGAATAACAGTAAAACCCTCCCCATTCAGCCTCTTATAAAGCCCCTCAAAGAAACTAGCAGTTTGGAGGCAAAATCGAAAAAACATGCAATTTCTGGTACTATCGCCATGTAAATCCTGGTAGTACTGGCCTCAAAGGTAATGGATAGTTCTGGATATTAAAAGCATTGAAAATAGCCGTTGCTACGGAGATCCCAGTAGTACCGACATTTTTTGCCCCAAAAACTCAAAAATACGGCTTTGGAAAATAACTACCGGCCTTCTGGAGCGGTACTACCACTGGGACGTTATTACCGCTATGTAAACATCGATAGTACCGAAAATCGGTACTACCACTGTGTAAACCTCAGTAGTATCACTGTTTCATCAAGAAAAATGGTCATAACTTTTTACTCCGAACTCCGATTTAGATGATCTTGAGCTCTATGCGAAGCTTATCAAGAGGGCTACAATCTCCGCCTATTTTCCAGATTTAATCAACCATAGATATTTTTAAATATCACCAAAACCAATTTTCAATGATCACATTCTCGGAAGAATATATACCAACAACAAATAGCGGTACTACCGGAAAAGCGGTAGTACCGGCCTTTGAACCACGGTAGTACCGAAATTCAAACTCAAAGAAAAACACTGTAAAATAACTACTGCACAAGTGCCACGGAAGTACCGGACCTGCGGTAGTACCGGCTTTAACACAACAGTAGTGCCGATCTGAGAAATTTTCCAAGAAACACATTCTTTGGAAAATAACTACCGCACCTAAGAGCGGTACTACTGGACTGCAGTAGTATAGGTGTCACCACGGCGATAGTGCCGGTCACAGATCAAAAGCAAGATTTTACACCGAAATCTTCTTTTCAAATTTCAACCAAAAACCAATGAAATCAATTCTTGAGCCATGTGATGATCAACACATGATCACGACACTTTGTAAAATACATTTACAAATGCTAATCACTTGTTTCAAGATCAAATGCATGAACACCAATATTTTGCAAAACACATTTGCAAAACAACATCAAGCATGAGCTACGACTATTTGCAAAACACATTCGCAAATATTCGCTCCATGCAAAAACCAAATCAAAATAGTGTTAGCTAGAGCAAGAGGGATTGAACTATCAACATATGATGAGACTTAAGCTATAAGACTCGACCTCTCTTAATAGTACGACAACCTATACTAGCAACCCAGTCTCCCAATCAAACACCGAGACCGGTAAAAGACTAGGAACACATTCTTAGCCCTACCTAGTTATACCTTTACTTCTCGCAACCACTTGGAGCTTTTATGATTTTCATCATCTTCTCTCCAAGCTGGTTTCTTTCTTCTTGTTCATCGATACATGATGAACCTTCTCTAGTTTCACTTCACTTCGGGATTCATCCTTGAAGCTCATCAACACATGATGATTTCTTCCTGATTCTTCATTTTCTTGGACTCAACCTACTTCACAACTCATGAAAGATTGTTAGTCTAATAAACACTGTTGCCTCCATCATCAATTGCACTCCATTAATATATAATAGATGCTCCCACGATCGATTGAGAACAACTCTAATCAATTTGAATGATTTAAAGGTATCTTAAGTATTTTGATGTAACTAATGCTTCATTATACTCAAGAACTTTCCATTTGTCCTTAACCAACGAAGAAACTTCATCAACACATGATAAAGCGTTCTTTGATTGATGAAAGACAACCGAACTCAATTTAAATTTCATTAAATTGATACGAGTATATATTATCTACACAAGTTTCATATACTCATTTTGATGGTTAATAAATAATGATCCAAATTATGTTGGAGTAGTGGAAAGGGATCAATACTCTTAATATCATCAATAATATAATAAACTCCATCAAATATGTGCATATAAATAATTGAACTTGGAATCAATATGCACATAATCAATCTTAGATAGCATTTGAGTTTATCCTATATTAATATGAGTATACTACAACTACACAAGTTACATATACTCAAAGAATTGTTTCAAAGTCTTGATCCTATATGTTATTTGGCAAGAGGATATGGATCAATACTCTTGAAACATCAAGTTAAATTGTGAACTCCCCTTAGATATGTGCATTCATGTAATATATATGAAGTTGGAAATATAATGCACATCTTGAGGTCTGAATAATGGTAGAGTTCATCCTTTAACTTGAATCCAAAATATGCATTAAGATATTATAAAATAAATACGAGTGCATACCTTAGGTTTTTCATTTTTCAATGAGATGAGACTAATTAAAGATATACTCAAATAAAGAGTTAGTCTTATATTTGGATTTATCAATATGATCATGAGTATTATATCTAAGGAATGCAACAAGATATATAATATAGGCTCGAATGCATACCTTTGATATTTCCATCTTTTTCATCCAAAATAGACTAATAAGAGTTAAGCTCAATAAAAGAATTAATATCATAAAAAGATTTTTCATTAATTAACAATTGAGACTAATCAATATTATGATTATCAAAAGGGTTAGTCTTAATATTAGATTTGTCATTAACATCAAA
Organism: Guadua angustifolia; assembly: GCA_036346375.1. Lineage (NCBI taxonomy): Eukaryota > Viridiplantae > Streptophyta > Magnoliopsida > Poales > Poaceae > Guadua > Guadua angustifolia. The sequence goes on from CM070520.1 coordinate 17,095,340, forward strand.
ACCAAATTAATGGAGCTTGAACTTTCAGCTCCGTATTCGTATTCGACACTATCCGTATTCGATTCAGATTCGAGGATATGAAAAAGTGATATTCGACTATCCGTTGCATTCGATTCAAATTGAGGTGACTACCCACCTTTTACCACAACCGATACCTACGACCCAAAAAAATATAGTTTAGGATATGAAAAAAGTGATATTCGACCTAATCCGAGCCGATTGCATCCCTATTGCTAGCAACAACGAATCAAATTGGCAACACGATTTTAGAGCAAATTGAGGTGACTACCCACCTTTTTACCACAACCGTCCACAAGTAACAAGTAACAACTGAACCGTGACGAATCATAAACCTTCGTTGGACACCGATCGCTAGTGACAAAACTAGAAAAAACTTTTAACAGGCTTTACATTTCATAAGTACAACTTTATAGTATATTGTTTCGTAACATTATAAATCCAACACATATATTTGAAATTTGCTAAAACTACACTATGAATAGTTCTAGGTCTTACAAATCCTAAAACACTAAAATCGAAATCACTTAAATCAACAAATTTAACCCATTAAAGAGGTGATCTCCTAGCGTTTCTAGATTTTAGAAGGTGCTTGTGTATACCTAGCACCCTACCTAGATCCATGCACGAATCAGGGACAAGCAGACAAAATAAAATAGTGTATACCTAGCGTTTTCTTAAACTCAACTGAAGAGCAGTGAGCATAAATAAAATAGTTCGTTTGTCATCAGCACCAGCAAAACCTCTGTTTGCATCTGTGTATAACTTACATCAAGAACACCACATCCCTTAAATTAAAGAAACAAAACAGCCTTGTACAGAGACAGAGCACAGGCCATTTTCACATCTCAAAATAAACATAGTGAAAACTAGCATAAATAAAAACAATTCTGGCTGACTGACTGACTTCACTCATGGCACACCCCTTGTGCATCATCATCATAACTTAATATTTACACCAAAACCACAAGCCGTGAAGCAGAAGTCACTCCCATAACTTAAAAAAGAACACCTCCTCTTTTTTCTGATGCCAGTGCCATCATCTTGCAGCCAAAAGAAACAAGCAAGCGTTGCAGAAGCGGAAGCAGCTAGTGAACTGCGATGTTGATGGCGCTCTCGTCAGATAGCTTGTGGACATGGGGCTTGGCCTGCTTCTTGGACGCGGCCGCCGGCTTGGCATTTGTTGCAGGCTTCCTGCTGCTGCATTTGCAGCTGTTGTCGAGGCTGTCGCGGCTCGCGCGGCAGCAGGGCCTTGTGCTCTCGCTCTCCTCTGACGAGTTGGAGGTGTCCATGGAGGCCTTCCTCCTCCCCAGCTTCGGTGACTTGGGACGGGTTGTGGGTAGCTTCAGGGAAGACGTTAATTGAGAGGATGCAGTGGTAAGATCAAAGCTTTTTCTGAAGACTGAAGCCAATGAATGAGCTAGGAGATTATAGAGCGATCGATTCGTTTAAGTGTCTACCTTCTTGTATTCAACCTTGGGAGAAGGCGCCTCATGGTAGAAGCTTGGCATGGGTGTGGCCTTGAATGTCAGGCTTTTCCTGAGTAGCTTGAGGGCTTCCTCTTGTTCTTTCTGCAGATTCAGAATTAAAAAAAATAAAGATCTGCTTCTGAAATTTATTCAGGGTGTATTGATGTGCTTCCGATTGCAGGTGTGTTTCAGTGGAAGACCATTTTCTGATGGTTTAATGGCTAAGGGACATTGATTTGGAGATATCAACTATTTATGACTTTTTTCTATGCTTATAAATCAAGAGGTCATGATTAGTGCATCTAGTTCTTTCATCAGGAAGAATGTTACATTCACAAAAAGCAGCCCCAACTAAAGAGGACACTATAGCTGTATAAACAGTCCAAGCATAACAAGAACAATGACCAAACACAAATTTTAAAAATTCAAAACCTTGTTTTTATTGACACTTCTCCCACCAACACAAGTACTCCTAAATAGGTATCAAAATTCAGGTCAAGTTAACCATCTGCATAATTGAACCATGATCAAGAGTAACAAGTAACGACACAACTTTAATTACTCCTAAATGGGCATCAAATTTAAGTTAACTATATGAACATCGAAAAACGATTATAAAGACAGAGATGAAGATGCATCTCCATGGGTAATGCTGGCGATAAGACAGATTACCTTCAGACTAGCCTCCAACTGAATTTTCTCTTCCTCCATAGCTTGATGTTTCTCCTCCAACTTCAAATAGAACTGAAGGAAAACATGAAAAAAAAAAAGATGATCACTTTTCCCCTTTCCCCCCACCATGTTTCAGATTTTCATGTAACAAAATAATATGTACTTCTCTGCGCTTCTCGGCACGTTCAGTACATCTGAAAACTGGGCCTGATGGAACTGTAGTAGTCCTTCCATTTGATGATTTCCTGCATGTCAGACCTTATTGAACTAAGCATTGTTGAATAGAGAGGTGATCTAAGAAAATAAGTTTGTGTGCTCAAGTTGTGAAGCATACGAGTTAGTGATGGTAGAAGCGTTCCCGTCGTCCAGACTATTTCTATTAGTAGCTTGTAGTGGCTTCCTTGTAGTTGCGGACGCAATTCTCTGTAAGAAATATATAGAGAAAGTCCATAATTCATTTGCATGACTGCATTCAATTTGGTTAGAACTTAAGAGAAAGAAAAAGGCGACACTCCATTATTCTGCATTTCTGCTGTATAGAAAGACAGATGTAGCTAGATCACCTGTTTGATTTGATCAGTGAATTCAGTCTAGCATATTTACTGAGCATCTCAAACACCACAAGAAGGCTATACACAACAAAGATCAAGAGTGTAAAAAAATAGCACAGGTACCTAAAAGCAGTTTTTTTTTGGCAGAAGGTTCCCATTTCACATTAAAATGGAAGGAGTAATTCTGCTAAAAGGCCTACAATAGGTGTTCCTCTAAGGATGATAGAGTAAAGAATTAAAGATTCATGCAAAACAACAGGTTAAATATATGAAATTACCTTCATCCTCTTCTTCGAAGTTGTCAACAGACTCTTCACATTTTGGAATGCATTTCCACTTTCGGTGGAAGCCTTGTCATTTGACAGATCAGGAGGATGACTACTAACATCTTCTGGCTCTGATGGATCAGCATTTTTTGGTTCTAGAAAATCTTCCATAGATGTGACTGAGGTACTATCACTTACTTCTGTTCCTGCCATCGGAAACATTTCTTGCTTCTCTTGTTTATCATCACTAATTTCAACACAATGTTGCACCACATCTCCGTTTTCAACAATAGCAGGATAGGCTTCATCTAGAACAGGCTCCGAATTTATAGAACCATTATCATTAGACTGTTCCACAAATTTAGTACCAGAGGAACCATCAAGTTCAATTGCTTCATCCATTTGATCAAGAGCCAAAGATACATAAAGTTCAATAGAACCATCAACCACAGCAAGTTTACCATCATCAGTCTGCTCAGCATGATCAATGGTTGAGGAACCATCATGTTCAGTAGCACCATTGACATCAGCAGATTCCAATGGTTCAGAGATGCTATTGTCAGATGGCACAACATGAACAACTATCAAAGAATTTTCTACATTAGCAGCACCAGGCAGTTCTGATAGATGGTCACACTTATCATCAGACATATCCATGTTATCCATACTGCTTCACAAGAAAAAGTAGTACTTCAATAAGTACTTATTGATAACTCAAAGTAGCGATTTTATATTAAGACAATTTGAAACTTTTTGTCAAACAACAAGGACATGGAACAAGGCAAAAGAGTGAGCAGATTGAAGTCGACAACCCAACAAAGAGAAAATCTTCTATCCTTCATGTGGACACTAAAGTCCTTTACCACCAGCCAGGGACATGACATGCAATGGTGGAAAGAATGATGTATGAAGTTTGACAACCTATCTGATATGAGAACTGGCGATGACCAAAGCTATTATTTTAATTTGAGATCTTGCGAACAGTTAAGTAATTAGTTGTTGATAATAGCAAATTTTGAGTATCATATTTCCATAAAAGGTAAAAAAGGCACAAGGAAAGAAAGGAGACGAAGAGATTACGAAGAATTGACCTCTGCGCTGCTACAAACTAAAGAAAAGAAAAGAAAGAAAGAGAGCATAAACCATCACATGTGAATCTTGAATTGGACTAGGTGGTCGGTTCACCAACAAGCGATTATTTGGTACGCTAGCATTTACAATTCGGCAATGTCCTTTAAAATTCCAGAAATGCTCTGAGTTGTACTTCTTCTGTTATTTTAGTATTTACTATGACCCGTGCAATAGTTGATTAATACTTGCAAGCTTGTTATCGTCTGACCTGCACCTGGACCTGGTAAAGAAACATAATAACAAGCCTTCCAGAAAGAGTTTGATTACGCATCTTCCTAATATTATACATTATCATAGCTAGATAACTGATCATTGACAACAACAACAAGCATAGGGCTCATATCTGAACTCACATACAGAAAAAGTAAGCAACAGGCGGGAAACCAGCCTAGTTCTTAACATTTTGCTAACCGGTAGCAATGACCATCAGAATACCAGCTATTATTCTAAACAAGGTGATCCCTTATAGCAAGCACATAAGAAACTGCCAAGAAATACATCAACCATCAATCATGTATTCAGTCTGAACAAGTACGAACTGCAAATCCCGTGAGACAGCGACATCACGGCAACTAAAATCCTGTTCAAGAATCACAAATACAACACCAGAACACAAGATAATACCGAATACATCATCCATGAATGGACCTGCTACATTCATCTACAGTTGTGCCATTTTGTTGCCGAACATGCTAAGATACTTAGGTGAGCTGTTTCAACCAACCCTTCGCCTCATACGAGATGCATCGATAAGGAGGCTCGCATGCTCACATCGTGCAACCTTCAATTTCCCCACACCAAGAACAAAAGCAACTTCTTTCTAACTAGCTAACGAAATGCAGACTCAGATGCACCTCTGGCGAAATGAGACGAAACGAAACGCTAATGCAGGAGAGGATCGGGACAGACAAGCAGGTTTTAACGTCGGAGCAAGAAACGGGGGCTTACCTTGCGTTTCTCGGCTCTTGCTTGTCACCTCTCGCTTCTCGCCGGCCGGCCGGTTCGTCGCGCAGGCAAGGCACAGGACAGTGGTGGTATTTGTAAAGAGGAGAGGAGGGGGAGGACGAAGAGACGGGCTCTCTGGTTCAAACGGGGTTAGCTCGGAGGTTGCTTTCCCTGCGGCTGTGCTTTCCTTCTGCATGGGTCCCCTGCCTTCTGCTTTTTGTGAGGGACAGCAAGCCTGGGGTGGTGGCAAGGTACCGACCATGGTTGGTTCGAATGCCTGGGGCGCCTCTCTCTCCTCCTCGTCTTCCTCCTCTCTTCCTCTGCTACTGGTCGAATGCCATTGGAAGTAGCTGTTGTTTGCTCTGCTCTCTCATCACCATTTTCCTCTTCTCCGAGAGATCACGATTAGCAAGGCAGTTAATTAAAGAAGATTATCGAGACGGTTAAGTCATTGCTTAAGATTAGTAATTAAGCCCATTCAGAATGGAGCGTGTTTGGTATCATGCGTTGTGGTAACCGTATATTGATATTGTTGGACTCGGAAGTTAATTAGTTGGTCGATGACTATAGATTAGTTGGCTGATAGCGACAGTCGAGCCTTGTTTACGCATGAAAATTATCCGTGCTTGAGTGAAGTTGGAGTTATCTTTCTAGCTCAGTCTGTTGTTTTACAATCGAGTCCCTCTGGGGTGGTGCCAAATTTGGAATTAACTGCAAATTAGTTGGTCGAAGGCTAAAGTTAGGAGTTGATTGTGCGTAAAATTGAATTTCTTCAGGTTAGGATAGAGTTATCTTTCATTCGTAGTTTACAGAAGTCATATTCAGATAGTTACTTTATTATAGTCCGCACTCTTAATTATACGATTAATTGGAAAAGCAGGGCACTTCTAGAGTTCCTGAAACCTCACATTATTCAAAAAAAAAATATTAAAACTTACAACTGAGCATAATTCATTAAACTTGGGCATCCTACTATTACATTTTCGTAATGATGTGTTAGTGACACTAGGCATCTAGCCCGAATAGGCAAGCGAGTTCCAGGTCCTTTTCACCTTTCTAGCTAACTAGAACGCACAGTATTTATTCCGTAAAAACCAAGGTTTAAGGAACCGAAGGTACCATTAGCTAGCACAGGCTTGCAAGCTCTCTTTTCATGAATGGTCACTTGATTCACACGAAAAAAAGGACCAAACAGGATAGGGTGCCTAATCCCAGGACCCATCTAGTGATCCAATATGCAGCTTCTTTTTCAACCCAAAATTAAGCATCACACAACAAATTGCCTAGCTGGTGTGTACACCACTGCCGATTACCCTTGTGCAGTTGTACGGCTAACCTGTGCCTAGGACGGGCTAGCATGCACACGTGCCTCTCCTCTGACACCTCTGCGTGTAAACTTGATCATTGCTCACATCTAATGAGATTCTTCAGCGAAGGCAGAGAGGCACAGTGCTTTTTCCTTGGGGTGATTTTAGACTGTCTAACTAATAGACAGTAAACGGATGAGATCAACAGTTACAGTAGGACACAGTGTTTTTGCTAGAGCGTATCCCTACAATATATGTTGTGTCATGACTCGTGACTAAAGTATAAATGAAAGATAGATGATTATTGTTTACTTCTTCGTTTACTTTAAAATTTATACAACTTGTATTGGGTTAGAAAACATGGAAGCACTGCTTGAACTTGGGATTCACTGTGCACCTGCCTTTGTTCAAGTATGGCAGAGGATCACAATTCCCCAAATCTATACTTTTTTTTAGATAAATCCCAAATCTATACTTAACTTTGTATTTTGTTTCATGTGCTCTGGTTTCTTTATAGATTAACCTTTATGCTTTTAATTTTGATAATTTATTGTCTGTATTTTCTAAAGTAATGAGTTTTTCATTTTTTGCATCTTGAGGAATTACTTATAAAAAATGGAAATCGGATTCTTTTCAATGTAGAAGACAAAAAAAAAGAATAGTGCCAAAAGCATGCAGCCTAATCTATTAAAGGTGGACTAAATAATCCAAATCGGCACAATAATAAGATCATATTCATATTCCAAATGATTAGCATGCAACAAATCAAACGCGCATATCACCCAGAGACACAAACGTTATTCAAATGCACGTGTGTGATTGTGATATACCATACATATTGCCAATACATGCGTACTTCGACACGCCAGTCTTTGTTTACCTATACGAAAGGAATCAAAACAAATCAGAAGAATTAGAAACCAAATTAGGATTATAACATTGCATCAAAGTCACACACACAAAGACTTCGGTGCTAAAATATGTGCGTCCTGTCTCATCACCGTAATCATCACCAACTGATGAATCAACGAACAAAAAATCATGACCGCCCAGTGGTTGCAAAGTACTGTGCCCCCCGAACCACACCATGACAAGCTACCAACTCCATATGCTACGTGCAAATCACTTGATTATGTTTGCAATTGGTCACCCACTCATGAGCTAATAATTTTTGGTACATTGACATTTCTGATCTTTTCTTGATCAGTTTGATCGATTAATGAGAGGGCATCGGATGAGAAGTCCCATCACTGAAAGCTCTCGCTCTCTCTCTCTCTCCCCCCAAGAGACACAACAGTTGGGCTGCATGTAACAGTTCAACTACATATTCAGAGACGTGAAACCTTTTTCTTTCTTCGAGAAGCAATATAATTCTGAAAACAGACGTATAGACATACTAGAATTTAGAGCTCGGAGAACATGGGTTTGGAAAGTGTGCGTGTGTATATATATATATTAGGATACCTGTTTTTCGGAAAGGGTTCATGGTGTAGCTTCCACGGGACTGCAACAAAAGCAATCTCTATTTATCTGGATTGTTAGATTGAGATGACAAACAGTTTGGGTAGTCTAACAGTGTAAGCTATAGTGTCTGCTAGAGTAGAGAAACTCAGCACATCATTTTTTTCTGTAGTATTATGAAGATTTGACCGCTGCTTTTTTATCCAACGGTCCATATGTAATCGCTAAAAATACGCTATCGATGGCTCGAGGAACTACTGGCACTGTTGATTAATGGTATGGTATAGCTGACAATGGTGAATTAATCGATCTACCTACCTAGCTATACAGTTGAGGCCTCCATGGTCGCTGCCGGTGTGCATGTCGGCTGGGCCATTGTGAGCCAAGCGTGCGAGCCTATAAAAATACAAGTGACGCACGTGTGAAAGGCAATTTCTTTCTTTTTTTTTTTAGAAAAATTAGAGCAGTGGCTATCAAGCGGACTCGACTATGCCTATCCGTGTATGAGGTGATCCATATGTCATCCGGTAGCTACAACTTTGTCATACGAAGTTGTTCATGTTATGAATAGCATTTGTATTCATCAGGAGGCTAATGGATCAGAATATATACATGTACATGAGGGTATAAAGGGAAAGCCTATATTAGGCAATATCTATACAAGGTATACCAAGATACTGTCTAACACCCCCCCTCAAACTCATGGTGGATCTACAACACTGAGTTTGGATAGGTAAAAACTATGATAGGCTCTAGTTTGTGTCTTCGTGAAGAAATCTGCTAACCGGAGCTCTGAAGGCACATATTGAAGAGCCACAACCCGATCTCCTGCACTGTGACATCATGTAGGAAGCATCCACACCAATATGCTTGGTGAGTTCATGCTTCATCGATCTCGAGCAATGCCGATAGCCCTCAGATTGTCGGATAAAAGAGGAGTTGCAGAAACAGAAACACCAAAATCCTCAAGTAACCATCAGTAGCTAAGTAACCTCTCTTTGCAAAAGAGCCATAGCCCACAACTCACCTCAAGACTAATGAGAAATCGCTGCTCGCTTAGTCTTCCAAGCAATGAGAGAACCACCAAGAAAAACACAAGAAGCGTAAAGAGACCGACGATCGAGGGATCACTAGCCCATGTAGCATCGAGTATGCCTCGAGTCAGAAAGAGCCGGGCGTGGAAAGAAAAGATAATGAGAGATAGTTCCACAAGATATCGTAGAACACGAAGAAGATGACTATAGTGGAGCCGAGTGGGAGCAGTAAACGAATCGACTCAAGATATGGATGGATACTGAAATGTCGACGAGTGACACCAAGGTAAACAAGACTCCCAACAAGATGGCGATAGCGAGTAGGATCCTTAAGAGGTTCACCATCAGTAGATCGAAGGTGAACATTGAGCTCCATAGGAGTCTCAGCTGTACGCTCATCAGTGAGAGAAGCACGATCAAGAAGATCCTGAATATACTTCTCTTGGGAGAGAAAGAAGCCCTCAGATGTAGAAGAAACCTCAATCCCAAGAAAATAGCGAAGAGGGCCTAGGTCGGACATGAGAAACTGCTCATTGAGACAAGCCTTTACAAAAGCAATATATTGAGAATCATCTCCAGTAATGATCATGTCATCAACATATAGAAGGAGAAGAGTTCGACCTCGAGAACAAGTGTGAACAAAGAGCGCGGGATCATGAACACTTGCAGAGAAGCCAGCTGCAGTGATCACGGACGAAAAACGCTCAAACCAAGCACGAGGGGCTTGCTTGAACCCATAAAGAGAGCGACGAAGCCGACAAACCATGCCCTTAGGAACAGAATACCCCGGTGGTGGCTGCATATAGACCTCCTCATGCAGCTCACCATTAAGAAAGGCATTCTTGACATCAAGTTGAGAAATAGGCCACTCATGGACAAAGGCCACAGCAAGGAGAGTGCGAACAGTGGTCATGTGAGCCACAGGTGCAAAAGTCTCATCATAATCACGACCATGCTCCTGCTGAAAAACCTCGTGCCACAAGACGAGCCTTGTAACGCTCAAGAGAACCATCAGAGCGAGTCTTAATTTTGTAGACCCACTTGCATGTAATGGGACGGACACGTGGAGGAAGAGGTACAAGATCCCACGTGCCAGTGCACTCAAGGGCAGCAAGCTCCTCCGCCATCGCATGCTGCCATTCCCGATGAATAACAAAGATCACGGTAAGAAGTTGGCTCGGCGAGAGCAAAGACCAACAAAGCCAAAAGGCGCCAGAGGCCGAATAGATCGCCGATCGCGAAGAGCGTAACGGGAGGAGACATCAAGAAGATGGCTCATCGAAGAGGATGGCACAATGAAGAATCCTCACCGAGGACGACAAGTGTAGTATAGAGGATAGGAAGGAACAATATCTAAGAAGCCTTGGGAGGAGAAGTCGGTGGTGAGGGAACCGCGATAAAGGAGACGCCGACAGTGAAAGAGGAAAAGTGACAAGCGGAGTATCGTGAAAGGTCGAAAAAGACAAGGGTTCAATAAGGGATGTAGGTGAAGAAGAAGAACGAGGGTAGAAGGGACGGGACTCATCAAAAATAACATCTCGTGAGATCCGCATGCGCCGACCAACAGGATCCCAACAACGATATCCCTTATGCTCAAAGACTATATCCCGAGAAAGACACACTCAACAGATCGAAAGATCGACTTGGTGCGTTCATGAGGCGCAAGAAGAACATAGCACACACACTCAAAAAGACAAAGTCCGTAATAATCGGGAGGCATGCCACAAAGACGCTCTCATCGAATCCCACCCTTTAGAGCGTAAGAAGGTTGGATATTGGTTAAGTAGGTGGCGGAACAAAGCACCTCGTAAGTGAGGCGGTGAACAAATGGAAGCAAGCATAAGAGCACGAGCCGTCTCAAGAAGATGACGATGCTTGCGCCACCACACCATTCGAGCATGAGCACCGGACAAGAAAATCGAGAAAGAGTGCCTGTAGCAAGAAAACCACGAAGAGCACCTAATAGATACTCCCCTGCCGAGTCAGCACGAAGAACACGAATGGGAGAATCAAATTGAGTACGAATCATAGTGGCAAAAGTCTTATAGATAGAGAGAACCTCACTACGAGAGGACATAAAATATATCCAAGTGTGGCGAGAAAAATCATCTATAAAAAGAATATAATATTTATGACCCCCTTTTGAAACAAAAGGAGCCGGACCCCAAACATCAGAATGAACAAGATCAAAAGGACGCTGTGATATAGACTCACTAGAATGGTAGGGAAGTTGTAGCTGTTTGCCAAGCTTACAACCCATACAGTGTAAAGAGGCATCACCAGACACAGAGCTTAAAAGACCACGATTTAACTAAAGAAGATAGACGTGAACCACAAAGATGGCCCAAACGGTGATGCCATCGAGCAAAAGTCCGTTAGAAGAAGCAACGGATGCTGAACCTAGAGAGGAAACAGAGAGATCGGCAGAGGCAATGAAGGTAGATGAAGCCACCAAGCTCCCAAAGACGCCGAGAGTCATGGCGAGGGCTACCCCAACTAGAACCCCGTGCATTTATCCCGAACACAACAAGAGTCGAATCAAGAATAACCCGACAACCATGATCGATGGTGCCAATGGATATGAGCTGCATGGTCAGTTTAGGAACATAAAAACAGCAGGAACATGAAAAGAGGATGACGAAGAGTGCCTCGCCTCGCAACAGAAAGAGAAGTACCATCTGCGTCTGCACAAAGGGTAGGAGCAACAAGAGGACTAATGGAATGGAGACTCGTGGGATCAGATGTCATATGAAAAGAAGCTCCAGAGTCAAGAATCCATGGTGTGTTACCTGATGAGGAGGGTGGTCTCTCACCGAAGATCGAGTAGCGTAACCAAATTAACTCGTGCTCGTAGAGGCACCATGCGACGCAATAGCATAAGAATCTCCTGAGCAGAGTCAGAACCAATAGAAGTCTGCTGAGGAGGAGCTTGCTGAGGAGGAGTCCGCTGAGAGGAGACGCCAGAGCTTCCATTGCTTTTAGGAGGACGGTTACTTCGATGAGCAAGATTCTTCTTCTTCCCAGAGCGTAATCGCTCCACATGGCCATTTTTGTCACAAGAGGGTATGAGTGAAGACCTCCACCCCAAAGAGCCAAATCGAGTAGGCGCCATCGACGAGGAGTAGAGCGAGGCGCCGCTAAGACGAGGGAGACACCAAGAAACTCGCACCACGAAGACGAAGTTTCCTCGATGCGAATAGCGAGAAGAGCCTCCAACAGGGTCACACGAGGATGACGAGCAAGCAACTGGGCACGAATCTGCTCAAATTCAGCCCGAAGACGTGTCAAGAAGTCGTAGATGCGGCGAAGCTCCAAATGAGAATGCTGACGTTGACAACACTGGCAAGTGCGGCAAACCTCCGGACCCAGTGAATCAAGCTGACGCCAGACCGAAGATAGCTGCGCATAGAACTCATCCACAGTAGAATCACCTTGCTGAAGCGATTGCTCTGTCGCACAACAACAAGGTAAAGAGAGTCACCAGCAGGCTCATAGCGATCGCGAAGATGCGCCCACATCAACTGTGTCGAAGACAAAGCAACAATATCGCCAGTAAGATGCACCTCCATACTAGCAACCAGAATAGCAAAGACACGAGCATCTTCATCAATCCATGTCTTGTGAGCAGTAAACTGAGTTTGAAAAGACTCCACAGCATCGGCATAATCATCAGAGGCCTTCTGACGAGCAGCATCATCGGTCTCCTTTGGAATAATAGGCATGACAGGGGGAGCAGGACGAGGCGGACATGATAGCTCACCGGTAAGAAACCCTAACCCTAATTTTCGCTCTGATACCATGTTATGAATAGCACTTGTATTCATCAGGAGGCCAATGGGCCAGAATATATACATGTACATGAGGGTATAAAGGGAAAGCCTATATTAGGCAATATCTATACAAGGTATACCAAGATACTGTCTAACAGTTCATAACATTAGTTGCAAATCTCTACTATATAAAACAAGAGTTTCTTCTCGCGTCACTTCATCAAAATTACTCATCTTTGCTATTGCTCTTTAATTAACCACATTTGCCACTGCTTTTTAATTATCCACCTTTGCCACTGTTAATGCTCTTTACAAATAAACTTTTTATCGCAAATTGAGTTTCCATTGCAACGCACGAGCACATGGCTAGTCCTGATTAATATTTGAGCTAGTATGTGCATTTCCTTTGCCGAAATATATAAACATGTACACTTAATTAGTTGATTGTTGCTGCCGTTTTGTCTTGTGAAAAACGCCCCACTCGATCGTGAGCCATGACTCATCTTGCATATTTGCGCCTCTTGCCTCCACGACAATGGGAGCGTAATCTTTAAACAACCATCTTACTCACCAAATTCTCGCCGCTTGGTCGCTTCGATCCCAGATAAACCCCCTCCGATGGTAGGCTAGTCTCCGCCAGTCAATTTAGTATTATTCGCGTTTCACCCTCAAATCGGCAGGAAATACCGTTACTACGCAAAGCATTTGCATTTTCTCAAAAAAAAAATCCTGTGCAAAGCTTTTGTATGTTCTAAAAAAATAGAAAAAATTCTTTATTTGTCATTGAAAGTTTTTTTTTGAAGCAGGAAACAACAGAGGAAACCCTTGCATTTGCTATTGAAAGTTGATCCGATCCCTGATATGCTATTGAAAAATTGCTCATCCCTTCATTGCCATTCCTTATCAACTTCTTTCTCTTATTTGCCATTGCTGTTACCTCTGTTAGTGGTAGTCGCCGCCAACCCCATTAAGCATATATATGTCAGATTTTTCTCAAAATACTCGTACTGCCCCTTGAAGACCCACATGCCAAGCTGAGAATCTGGTGAAGCATATATATATGTCAGATTTTTCTCAAAATACCCCTACTTTCTTCAACACTTAAGGGTCTGTTTGGCAGGGATTCAGCTTCTCCAGATTCTGAGAATCTGGTGAAGCTGGAAATTTTAGCTTCACCAGATTCATGAAGCTGGAACTGTGAGTACATTAAGAGTGTTTAGATGGATCATCTTGTTTACATTTTAGACTAAAAATATAAACTTAACTCACTTTATTTTAGCCTATAAGTTTCAGATTTCAGGTGAAACTGAAATCTAGAGCTCTACCAAACATGCTCTAACAATAGCTCATGGCTAGCCCCAGCCTCCCCCACTGTGACCGCAGCAGCTACGCTCGCCGCCACTCGATCCTTCGTTTGCCTTGCCGCTTGACTGGTCTGGCTGTTCACCTCCAATAGGCCTAAGTAGTCACAAATCACAGCTTCTTTACACACACCAAGGCAACACACGCATGCATAAAGGAATTAAAAGGAAGTTGCATTACGCATTGCATGCATATGCACAACGAATTGGATCGAGATGGAGCCAAGCGGAATACAATCCAATTTGAGCATGCTATACATCTGATTCATTTCATATTGGGCTAATTTGCTTGAGAGGATGCTGACGCAGGAGTCATGTCTGGTGCATCTGCTTGCACATCCATGGAGCCGTACCTCGTTGCTGGCGCCATGGAAAGCCGCTAGCCCACCATAGGCCATCACAGATCACGCCATCGCCACCCAAAGAGCCGCCCTGACCTCCTTGTGCTCGTACACCAGCACACCAATTCGTCATCCTTACCTCGTGTAGCCATGCGGCACGCTCGAACTCTATCTTGGTATAGTAGTGAACAAGTAAAAAAAGAACAATAGTAGTAGTTGAGGGAAAGAAGAAGGCCAATATAGACCTTTCGCAACACTTAATAGTCAGTTGACGGGGGATTGATAGAAGTGGTAAATAAGGGATAAAAGTTGAGATCCAATAACGATGCATGAAAAAGCATTAGGCCGGGCCAACTTCTAATAGCTAATAAGGAATTTCCTTAAAAAATATTCTAATCGCAGCGCTGTAATTGATCCATCGCGCGATCGGCCGGTCGAGCCTAATTAAATCGAACAATACCGACACGGCGCAAGTCAACAACTTCTAGAAGCAATCTAGCATGATCGATCGATGGTCGGTCGGTCGGTCCAGGCAAGCTAACCGAACATGAGTTCCCTTCGATGCTGGGCTCCTAGCTAGCTATAGCCTATATATGTGGGCCAGTAGTACAAAGCTGTAGTACATACTGAGCTAGCTAGAGCTAGGCAGCCATATGCACCGCGCCGCATTGGCCACGTCGATCGGGCTAGCTAGCTAGCTGCAGGAAACAGCCGAGACGACGACGGTGACGCCTCAGCAGCAGCGCGTACGTCGCCGTCGTCGACGACCCCCGTCCGCTGCAACGGCCGTTTCGCGGATAGGCGCGTGCGGTTGCGGCGGTTCTCTCGTGGGGGCAATGCTAGGCATCGATCGATCGATCCCATTCCCACCGCGCGTACGTAACCGCCGGGCGTTCGCGTCGTAGCGCGTAGCGTAGCCGCTGTAGCCGCGGCGCACGCTCGATCCCGCCCGCCACCTAACCACGTTCGTTCGGGCGGGAGAGGGGCGTTGATGAGTCGTACGTCGATTCGACTCGACGCGCGGAAAGGAGAGGAGGAAAGCTACGCGCGAGCGCGGCTTTTCCTTTGCCCCGGCCCTCGCGGCTCTACCGTCGGGTGGTTTGGGTTTTCGATCGAGTGTGTTGTTGCGGTGGGGGGCAGGGCTGGCCGGGGGCCTTGTGTATCTACCCCACTCGACAGAGATCAGGTGCATAGTAGGCTACTATAGCTTGATTTAAGCCTTCTATTTTCAGAGCTAACGGTCCAAATTAAACTCAGCGTTGCTACAGTTAGTGATGTAAGTAGGAGAAAAATAGAGGAGGTGTTCAGTGCTGTTGTGTTTCCTTGAATTTACGGCGGGCGGCCCGTGCGGCGTCTTAAACGCCATTGGAAAAAGATTGTGGGACTAAGAGGTACCACGGGCACGACGGTCGGAGCAGGTGCTCTAGACTCTTCACACCTTCTCCTTGGGCCTGCCACTGGCTACAGTATTAATATTGTTGCAATAAAAAAGGTCTACTGTTGGCACTGAAAAATATGATGAAGAATTGATCGGCTTAAACACACGCAAACACCGAATTTAATTCCGGTTCAGGGCGTGCTAGCCGATTTGATCCTACGATAGGCAAAATGGATTGAAATAATGATCAAATCCAATTTGATGTGTTAATCGGCAAGAGATCTAAATAACTATTCGAGCCGATTAAATCGTAAGTGACGATAAATCTAAACAGCTTTTTAAGACTGGTTAGACGATTTAGTAAAGGCAGATTTTCTCGAAAAAGACGATATACAGCAAGATCAGAGAAAAGCAAATCTAGGTAGATTGACGTAATCGAAAATGATCAACAATCGGTGATGTGCAACTTTATTGATCAAAGACAAATTACAAAGATTCTAAATTACAAGAGCTACTCCTAGTTGACAAGAAAGTAAATAATAGTAGATGTAGTTTGTTTGATTATTGTTGTTATATCTTTCTTCGGCTCACCTCTGTCCCTTTTTATAATGTATAGGCTGATCATATCCTTCTTCGATCTGTCACATGAAAAGTATCAGCCTCTGCTTCTTGATAGGTAAAGTTCCTTCTTTGAATCAATATCAGCTAGAATTTCAAATTTAACTCAACTCTTCCCATTTCAGACCAATATTAGCTAGAAGCATCCAATTTTATCCTTAGCTTAACAAATTGGTTATACCTTACCAAATTTTGGTGCTAACACACATGCCCCATATTTTTGAGAGATAACATGTTATCTTCTAAAAATCTTCTTTATCGGCTTAGACATGCATTATATTCACCGCTGTCTTTAGTAACCGCTCCTTTTATTGTGTCATAATATCTTGAGCCGCATAAATTTCCATCATAACTACCCACGATCTGTCGAGAAAGCTTTCCGCCTTTTCACCTTTTTTCACCCCCGCCATAAATATGGGGCCCATTCTCTTGTCATTTTCCCACGCTCAAGCTTTCGCATCCCTCATCATCGGCTTGCTCCCGCATTTTCCCTATCTTCAACACTTCTCTCTGGCAGTTTTCTACCCATCGGCTCAAGGGCAATGGACCCAAAATAGGTATTTATCCCTGTGCCAGATTGTGAAAACCAGTTTTACCTAATTCCATTAAGTGACCTAGATCCATCGGCTATCATAGATTGGGATATACTTAGACTCCCTCTTCACGTTCCTGAGTACAATACAAACGGACGGAGTAAGAGCTTTAGAACTTGGATGACGGATTTAAAGGGCTAGCGCGATTGGTATAATCGAGTAGCCACACAAAAAATACCCTTGTGGGAGCAAATGGGCATATCGGAGTGTCTCCCTCTTTCCTTGGTTGATTCAGAAGCCAATGAACTCTTAGTGGCCATGTCATGCTATTTCTGGCCTGACACCTTGAACGCCTTTATGTTTAGATCAGTCCCATCTACCGACCTCCTTGGACGTGGCCTAGCTATGTTGCCTAAGGCTAGATGGAAATCAGTAGGGATGGCAACGGGTTCGGGTACCTCCGGTCTAGCCTCCGTGGACTGGACCCGAGACCAAGTTTGGACCCTGACTCGGACCAAGTCATCCACGGTCCAAACTTCGACCCGACCGGACCAACAGTACGGACCCGCTACCACATCCAAATTAGGTGAAAACGACAGAAATATCCGCCTGATCCGATCCCGAATCCGCTTAAAATCCGTATCGATGTTATCCGTATCCGTATCCGGAAAATCCGATGTAATATGGGTTAGGATATGGGAAGAGCAATATCCGATCCGTATCCGAAAAATCTCATGTAATGTGGGTTAGAATATGGGAAGAGCAATATCCGATCCGATATCCGGTAAATATCCGACCCGATATCCGGATAAAATCAGTTATTCTTCCATTAATTTGGTTCATTATTGGATAGATAGAATAGTTGTTTGATACTGACACTAAAAAACACTACTCCGAGTGTGCACTCGGTGTGTTATTTTCACACTCGCCCCAAAACTGGATTCTTGTAGTGTCAGCGTGAACTTCAACAAATCTATCAACAAACAAATAGAGTGATGATATAATGCTTTTACCTAAATTAATTTGTTCAACTTATTTGATAAACTTCTTTTCTATTCAAATTATCGAATTAGTTGAGTCACTAAATTGCACCTCTAACTATACTACTATCCTCGCTGAAATAATTATGACTTGAAGCTAATGTTGTAAGGTTAATGCTTCATTCGTTCTTTTACGCATACAATAATGTACTATACTACTATCCGATTATGATATCCGATCCCGACCGAATCTGTCAGTATCCGCTCCAGATCCGAATCCCGAATAATCTGAATTCAGATCCAGATCCGACATCCGTATCCGACTCAATCCGGAAAAAAAAAATATGGGTTAGGATACGGACGAGCAATATCCGCCCAGATCCGACCGGTTTCACCCCTACATCCAACGATCCAAAGAGCCAGGCTCAAGAATCGATCCTCTGTCAAAGCTGTGATATCGCTTAATCGCCTTAAGTAGACAAGCTTCCTAGCTAAGGAATCATAGCCATTTTCATTCCTAGCCATCAGCCTGCGAAGGAAACGAAGTCACAATTATACGACTATTGTCAGATGTCTTGCCGAAATCACTCACGCACTGCATAAAAATTTTCCCAGATCCAAAACGCTAGCTATTCGCCGCTTTAGCATGCAGAGCACTACGATACAAATTTCGGACTTAAGGTGTGTATGCATGAGGTATTCACATAAAATGAAAAATGCTAGTAATGGTCCGGTCCAGGTACCTCGGTCCAAATGAGACCCAGACCCGAACCCGGACCTGAAATAATATACCCGTGGGTCCAAATTTGGACCGGACCGACCCATTAGTCGGGTACCATGCTACCAGCACCCACGGTATTTTTGCCATCCCTAGAAATCACCGTCGGCCTTCAACGCTAAGTCGCAATATAAATTAATCTCAATCAAGGGAGAAGGCTGGAACAAGTACATTAAAAATAACAAAGGAACTAGCTCTGTATCGAACAAAGAGCACGTTGCTTTATTAAATATGTGGATTATCGATACATCTTCTATGGAGCTTCTCTTAAACCAACACAAGTTTATCAAGTCATAGCTGAGCAACTCATAAAAGGCCATCAGCTTGCCTTAGGAAAATTGTTCCTAGGAGCAATCTTTTTTATCAAATGATGCACATCATCAAGAGTCGGCTCTTCATCAGACTGAGCCAATGTTTAGTCAGCAATGTTGGTGGTCTATTATGATTCACACAAGTTTGGCTCTATTCTGCTTTCAACCAACAATTCTAGAATGACTCATCGATGACAACCTTGTTTCCCTATGAAGAATACTTGGAGCATCAGAATAAATCTTTCAGGAATAGCCAATCATTCGGTGAACAATTCATCCTCTGCTCATTGAACACGAAAATGACTCCGGTGGGGGCAACCAAATACTTATCCTTTCTCTTTGAACTGGATAGCCAAGATTACC
The DNA here is from genome assembly GCA_036346375.1 of Guadua angustifolia. NCBI lineage: Eukaryota > Viridiplantae > Streptophyta > Magnoliopsida > Poales > Poaceae > Guadua > Guadua angustifolia. Next base: position 17,114,627 of record CM070520.1, read on the forward strand.
CATCAAAGGAGTATTTTAGATACAAAGATGCCAATGGATACCTTTTCCTTCCTTTCTGCATTTGATAACCGACAGCTCAAATATGCTTGAAGAAACACTGGGACTCTTATATAAAGTTTCCTTATCTCCCTGCGTACTCTCTGTTGGCTTGCATGCCAAGGGTCGGACATTTCAACCATCATATGAGTTTTACCATCCAACAGTTTTGTCGGGGATTGGATAAATTACCGTAAGGACCATTAGGCCCCGGCAGCCCTTCTTCGGCCGACCATGCTTCTCTCTAATATTGTCCTAAAAGGAAGATCCTCGGGCGGACCGGTTGCTGACCATACCCAGCCACGAGCATGCGGCTTGGTCTTCCGAGCATGGTTGCTCGAGCTGGCGGACAAGGTCGGTCACGATCAAGGAAGATCCCCGAGCATGCCCCGACAGTAATGCTTGGGTTACAAAGGCGACGTGGCGGCTGCTGCGATAGCTGTTACGCCATGATTCGGGCCCATCACATCCACGACGCCGCGTGGCGAGAGCCAAGGGATAGTTGCTGCCACGCGAGGACACGTAAGGGTGTGGCATTCGGATGTGGTCATCTTAAGCCACCTATAAATATCTCTTCAGAACACGCCAAAAGGACGGACAGAAGACAGAGAGCATGCACGCTAGATCAGAGAGAGCACGCATGCTAGATCAGAAAGAGCATGTACAAGCATAGAAACATCCACTCTCTTTTGTAATCGAGCATATGTAAAGCTAAGCCTTGCTAGGCCCTTGTAAGCACCCAGATAACCAGTAAAGAAACACTGGATGTAGGGCTATTATCTCGATCATGAGAGGCTCGAACCAGTATAAAAATCCTCTTGTTTGCCTCCCTCTTCGGTAGCTCGACCTCCTTGCACGGCCTTCTTCGGACGCTAGCCCTCCACGAAAAAAGGGGCTCGGTTGATCCCTCAATCAACAAGTAAGCTCGACGAGGGGCCTGTTTCCCAAGCACCGACAAGTTTATTCTAGGTAGTTTAGGTTTGGCCAAGTTCCTCCCAACTTGTGTCTCTTGGATCAGCTACACCCGAGGGACAGGTTGAATCGTGAATCAATGGCTCAAATAGCCATGCATTTAACCGATGACTTAATTACAACTCCAACATCTACCTCATTTTTTGTTGCATCAACGTCAAGCTAAGATGTTTAAGCAATGGTGGTCAATGATTTCCAACAGGCTTTATCCTAAAGAACATACACTATCGGACGCAATATTTGATTTCTTGCAAGATTATCAACCAGAGCCGACAATAGTTTTTGAATCTGCTAGTTCGAGTTCTAGCAGTGACGCTAGTTCATCGGGTTATACTAACTCAAGATCACTTTAATACCTTACATTTTTCTCCTTTTCCTCAATTTTGCTGATTGGCTTGAATTATGTTGCAAGGGAAGCAAGCTGGCAACAAAGCCAGAGGATCATCGGCACCAGGCAATCGGGTAAACGACCTTGCCTGGACATCGAATTTGCAATAGCTAGCTACTCATCAGCTACCTTGGACACCCATACACCATCCTTGTTGGACTTGGATAAGCACCAACTGAGTAAGTACCCGTCGGCTTCATCTTATACTTTTGTTGCCAATCTTGTTAATTAACTCTTTTAGTCGATTATTTAACAGAGAAAAAACGTGGTTGACCTAATAAGAAGGTACTTGCCGATAGGGGTAATAAGCCCCAAGAGCAATCAGTTGAGAGTTCTCCACATGTCTCAAGCACGGGCCAGGTAAAGTATCCTTAAAACCTATTTGCAATGCATTTTACTTTCACTGATTTGGCTAATAAGACTTCTAACATCTCTTGTAACCTGCTATCTCCCCACTGGCATCCAAGGCCAATATTCTGGCCAATCTTCCTATAGATATTGATCTCCCTACTCCTTCATCACAATCGACTCTTTCAACATTCAATTTCATTGGCTCAAGAGCAATAGACCCCAAACATGTACTCATCCCTATGCCCGATAAGGAAGACCAATTTTACTTAGGTACACTAGGCAACCTAGATTTATCGGCTATAATAGATCAGGATATACCTAGGCTCCCTCTCTATGCTCCTGAGTATAACATAAATGGATGGAGCAAGAGTTTTAGAGCCTTGCCAATAGCATTGAAAGGCTGACGCGACTGGTATAATTGGGTAGCAGTGGAAAAAAGGCCCTTGTGGGAGCAGATGGGCATATCGAAGTGTCTCCCTCTATCCTTGGCAATCCAGAAGCCAATGAGCCTTTACTGGCCACGGCATGCTATTTTTGGGTGGATCCCACCGGACATGCCAAAGTGTGCTGGTATCGAAGAAGAGCTGATCGGCATCAACACACGCGAATGTAAAGTTCAAAAGGGTTCAAGGCGTACCAATCGATTTGGTCCTACAATCAGCAAGATAAGTCTAAATAGCTATTATAGTCGATTAGATTGATAGGTAAAGACTATTTCCCTAAAAAAGGCGATACACAACAAAATCAGTATGAAAACAAACTTAGGATAACTAGCATAAATCAATGATGATTAAAATCGGTGATGCACAATTTTATTGATCAAAAATAAATTACAGGAAAGATTCTAAGTCTCTAAAGCTACTTCTAATTGACAGAAAAAGTAAATAAAAGAAGAGGCGAGGTTGATTGATTGTTGGATTTCTCCTCATCTTTCCTCGTAACCCCTTTTATTGCATGTAAGCTGATCGTGTCCTCTGATTCCTCGAAATAAGTAATTCATATTTGCGCCTCTTGCCTCCACGACAATGGGAGCGTAATCTCTAAACAACCATCTTACTCACCAAATTCTCGCCGCTTGGTCACTTCGATCCCATAAAATTTTAAAAAACATAGTGCTAAAACTTTGCTTATTTTTCTGTTGTAGATGGCACCAAACACTGTTAATACAAACACTGGTTTTAACTTGCGATCGATTCTGGAGAGGGAAAAGCTCTTTGGGACGAATTTTATGGATTGGTTTCGAAACTTGAGAATTGTTCTCAAGGCTGAGAAAAAGGAATATGTTCTAGACGGTCTATATCCTGATGAATTGCCTGAAAATGCCTCCACTGCTGATAGGCGTGCTTATGAGAAGCACACTAACGACGCCCTAGACGTCAGCTGTCTCATGCTTGCCACGATGAACTCTGAGATTCAGAAGCAATATGAGCACGTTGATGCCTACACTATGATTGTGGGTCTCAAGGGCATGTTTGAGAACCAAGCAAGGGCTGAAAGATATTCGATATCTAAAGCCTTGTTTGCGTGCAAGCTGGTTGAGGGTGCTCTGTTAGTCCTCATGTGATCAAGTTGATTGGTTACATTGAGAGCCTAGAGAAGCTCGGCTTTCCCCTGCAGAATGAATTGGGCACGAATGTGATTCTCTAGTCGCTCCCTGCGAGCTTTGAGCCGTTCATTTTGAATTTTCATATGAATAGCCTAGGATGCTGAAAACTGCGAAAGAGAGTATAAAGAAAGGCACAAATCATGTGATGATGATTCATAAGCATAAGAAGAGGAAGCGCAAGGCTAAAAGTGATGGTGAGGGTAAGATCCAAGACCCAAAGCCAAAGCCTAAAGAAAGGCCAAAGGTTGGCCCTAATGCTTCTGACAAATGCCACTATTGCAAGGGCATTGGACATTGGAAGAGGAACTGTCCGAAGTTCCTAGAAGAAAAGAAGAATGGAAAGGTTCCACCTTCTACTTCAGGGACTAAAAAGGACTAGAGATTGCAAGAGTGGCGAGTTGGAAATTCACGGCGGCAATGGAGCAATAGTTGCTGCAAAGGCCATCAGCGCCTATCCCTTGTCATTACCTTCTGGTTTAGTCATGGAATTGAATAATTGTTATTACATTCCTGCCTTGAGTAAGAACATTATCTCTTCCTCATGTTTAGAGGAAGAGGGTTATGATTTTGTAATAAAGAACAAAAGTTGTTCTATTTATTTCAAAGGCTTGCTCTATGGTAGCTGTCCATTGGTGAATGGGTTGTATGTGCTAGATCTTGGTAATGCTCCTGTTGATAATGTTAATGCTAAAAGACTCAAAACAAGTGATTCCGACTCCACTTATTTATGGCATTGTCGCTTAGGCCATATAAATAAAGACACATGGAGAAGCTCCATAAAGATGGTCTTCTCGATTCATTTGATATGGAATCTTTTGAAACATGCGAATTTTGTTTACTTGGTGAGATGACAAAGGCGCCCTTCACTGGTTCGAGTGAGAGGATGTGCGAGTTGTTGGCCCTCGTGCATACTGATGTATGTGGACCAATGAGCTCGATGGCCAAAGGTGGTTATCTGTACTTCATTACTTTCACCGATGACTTTAGTAGATATGGCTATATCTATCTAATGAGGCATAAGTCTGAATCTTTTGAAAAATTCAAAGAATTTCAGAATGAAGTACAAAATCATTTGGGCAAGAAAATTAAATTTCTCCGATCTGATCGTGGAGGTGAATATTTGAGCCAAGAGTTTAGTGATCATTTAAAGAGTTGTGGAATTATTCCACAATTGACTCCGCCCGGTACACCTCAGTGGAATGGGGTATCCGGACGGAAGAACCGGACTTTGTTGGACATGGTACGGTCTATGATGAGTCAAGCTGATCTTCCATTGTCACTTTGGGGACACGCTCTAGAAACAGCTGCGTTCACGTTGAACAGGTGTAACATCCCAAAATTTGGGTTTTCAAAAATTTATATTAAATTAGCTTTCCAAAAATTTTACATCGATCTTATTTGATTAAAGAAGCTTAATTTAGAATTTTCTAAATTAAAACAATGTAATGTGCCTTTTGTGTACATCAAGTAATTTAAAATTTAGTTTTTACAGTGTTCTTTGTATCTCAGGGAATTTCTCAAATTTGAGATTTGCTAAAAACTAATTAAAATTATTAATTTAAACATTTGGATGTTAATTGGATTTTTATTGGATTTTTAATTTGAATTATTAATTGTTCGGGCAATTCTATATCCAAATTCCAATTCAAACCTTTCCTTTGAAATTCCATTTAAATTCAAAATTTAGATTTCCCTCGGTGTTCTAATTAACTTAGCATCTATATCCTTCCGAAATTAAAGTTCAATCCTTTACCTTCCGCAAAGTCAAAAATTCAATTCCGGTCTTTATTCGAAATTTCACCCGAGTTTCAAAATACTCCAAAAATCTCAAAATTCATAGAATTAGGTTCCAAATATTCTAAAATGATTTTGGAAATTTTTTCAAGATTTATAGAATCTCTCTGGTATTTTATCTCTCGTGCTTTCATCAAATCCATTATTTCCGTCCCGAAATAATCTAAATTCCAAAATTCATCCAAAATCAGCGAAACCAATTTTATTGGGTTCCATTCTTTTAATTATGATTTTTAGGATCTTTTCTGAAATTTTTAGATCTTGTTATCTATTTTATCTCGTGTGTTTTAAAATCCGTGACTGCTCATCGTCTTCAACCTCCACCAAGACTGTTTGTTCAAATTTCTTTTTGCAAGCCAATCTTCAAATGCTCATATCTTTTGCAATTCTCAACAAAATCAAGTTAGATCAGTTGCAAAACGACTGTGTCATCAAGGACTTCAATTCTCCTGCAATTACCCCCTTTGAAATCAAGCGAAACGGTCGCTACAATCAATTCTTTGCCGTTTCTTGTTTTAGCCATAACTCTTCCGTCTCTTCACCTCCCCAGATGTGTGAGTACTTGAAATGTGCGTATTGATGTTCCCTATTTCGTGCTCACCTTGCCCAGTTGATTCAGTATCGTTTCCCTTTCCAAAACTCGAGAAAACCCGACGTCCGGCGTTCCCCAAAAACACCGGTGAGCCATCTTTCGGTGAGTTTCCGGGTAAACCAACCACGTCACTTTGTGCCTTTTTCTTCCATGATCACAACTATTCAATCGGATTTGATTTTCGTTGCAGTTTGACCCTGAATTTCGAGTTTGTTCATCGTCGGTCGTTACTCCGTTCATCGTTGATTCCTCCCAAACCGGTAATCTCCAATCAAATTCCTTCTAGATATAGCCTAGTATGATCTTGCTCTACGCCGTGCTCTCACTGGTTTTGAGAAATTCCACGTTTTATTGTGTTTTTGACCACCATGCCATTCGGACCGTTTTTTGTCGCGTCGGCCGTCGCCCTCGCTGTCGCTCCGGCCATCCCCGCTGTCGGCCATCGTGTCCATGGGCATCCCCTCACCTTGCCACCCACACCCCACCCTTTGGCGGTTCCTATGTCATACATCACGGCCAAGATCACAGAGCTATGCCGTTAACGCCTACTGTTTGGCGTCGCTTTCCTTGTCGGCTTGTCATGATATTTGGTGATCCAACTATGTCATCTTGTGCTCTATGGTACCCTCTGTCTCCCTTTCAAATTTCGTGCAATTTGGTTCATGGAATCAAAAGTTATGGCCGTTCCAATCTCAAATCGTGTTTCTGCCCGTTCTCCCTCATTTTTGCGAGTTTGGCCGTGAAATTTTTATGGTAGACTCCTCTTGATGTCCCCTACATGGTGCTCACCCTAACTCAAGGTTTTGACCTCGTGATTTTGCGCAGAAAATTCTTTTCTCCGATCAGACTGTGTTTCAACGGCAGAAAACTTCGTCGCCCGTTCCCCGTTGATCCAAAAGGTAAAACTCAGATCTGTTCACGTCATATTGTGCCAAATATTCCCAGATAGCTCTCTGTAAAATTTGGTTAGGTTTCATCTATTATTTTAATAGTTATGACCGTTTGATCTATTAGCTCCGGGAGCCGTTCATCGGCAGTTTGTGATCAATCCGGTGGGTCGCCGCCAAATCCGCCTATACTGTTGAGTTCGTCTCGTCGCGTTCTACGCGATGGCATTTCCCCTTTGCTATTGCATCTACCGAAATTCTTTTTATTCATCAGCCGCCACCTTTTTGCCGCCGCCGCGCGTCGTCTTGTGCCGCCAACCATTTTGGTTTGACGTGGTTCGCCATTGTGTCCAAAGAGACCATTATCCCTATTTTGCCCATCGGAGAAGTTCAATTGATTCCTGATGTCGTCAAAGCCATGTTCTAGAATCTACTCGCCGCCTTTTCAACCTATCCTCTCATATCCATTCGCGTCTCGGTTAGCCATCCTTGGTAGCATTCTATCGTTGCTATGTCATTGCACCGAGGGTCGCCACTTTGTTATTTCATGAGCGTCCCGTCATCGCTTCGCCTTCGCTGTTAACGTTTCGCCGTTAACGTTCCGCCGTTAACGTTTCGCCATTAATGTTCCATCGTTAACGTTCCGCTGTTAACGTTTCGTCGTTAACGACCCGCCGTTAACGCTCTGCTCTCATCACACGTGTGCATGCAAGTAAAGGCCCTAGTGCGATGTCATCATCTTTTCTATCGCCTTGATGTAATCTAGCCCTATCACCTTGAGTTTAGCCCCGTCTTCTTATCATCGCCATCTTGTCATCATCAAGCCTTTTCATCGATGTATGACTGAACCCCATATCGAATCGCAGTGGATGTTGATCCCACTTGTCCTTGTCTCTTTGAAAATCTAATCTGCCATTGATTGGGAAATCATTCATGGACTTGGTTGATACACCATTGCCCATATGTCAATATCTGTTCAATCGAGTTAATTAATCTCGAAGGATATTCCCTGGAATATACTCCGTTCTTTCCTAATTATCAGTCGTAACCTTCTCAATAAATTTCTTGAAAGCCAGTTCTCTTTCATCTGATCTTTGATCAAATCTATTCAAGTTCCTAAACTCAATCCCTTTCATTCTATACCAATCTAATATTAAATTGGAGTTTATTTGAATTGCTTTTGATATTTGTTGTATTTGTGCTTCTTTGACGTTAGACGTGTCGTCCAGAAGTTACCCGAAGTAGCTGAAGGACGAGGAAGTCAAGCATTCGATTGAAGAGTCAAAGGTTGAGGAAGTCAAGATCAATTTAAAAGAGTAAAGAGCGCTTTATAGCAAGTGCCGTGCAAGTTGTGCTTTGATCATATTGCTCCCAGCTTACAAATTTACTTTGATTCAAATTATTGCATGCTAGTTCAAGATTAAATGATTTAAATTAACTTGGGATTAGTTATTCAACCCAATTGCTAATATCACCTTGCCATGATTATTTGTATGCCATAATTCATTTGTCTCCCTAAGATGGTTGATTATTAGTTGGTTGTTATTACCGCCAACGTGGGTTGGTTAGACTGCAGTATAATTGCTTAGCCATGCCACGCAACTCATGTCTTTTGAAAATAAAAGGTTAATACTGATTAATGAATTATGAAATGTGTTTGTGAAATGGTGTGACGTGTTGCCACACGATGATGTTGATATGTGGAACCAGTGTGGTTCTGCATGGATGTTGAGTTGTTGTTGGCATTGTGTTGCGTAATAATCAACTGGGGTGGTAAATTGTTTTAGACTGAGGCAAGTGGCAAGAGTGGCATTGGATATGTCGCTTTGGTATTTGGCGGTATTGTTGGTGAATTTTGTGATGGTATTGTTGGTAAATTATGTGATGGTATTGTTGGTGAATTATTCGGGGTAATCTTGCCTTGGTCACCCTAAAGACTTAACCTTGCAGGCCTTTGAACTGAGTCACTCGTACAACCACATGTTTGGTATGGGACAGATCTAGTTTAGTAGGATTCTGATATCTCACCTTTGATACCTCGGGGTGGCAGTCACACAGAGGGGTGACTGTATGGGGGAGCGTACCTATGCTACGGCTTGATACCCATCCAACGGTGTTCGTCGGTCCTATACTTCGACTCAGTGTGAGGAAGTGATAGTGAAGGCAACCCGAGAGGTTCCTAGGTTGAGCTAGAAGTTTCGAAGGCTTTGTTATGATCGCTCATTCGCATACTCTTGTTTGGCGATTCACGGCTGACGTGGTGAGTTGATTGTATCTTGTGGGTAAAGTGTACAACCTCTGCAGAGTGTAAAAACTATTCGAATAGCCGTGTTCACGGTATTGAATATTGCTCGGGGATTACAGTCAAGGGTTAGATTTTGATAAAAATGAGGTTGGGAATGTGGACAATGTGAGATGAAAATTGGTTAAGAAAGAGAAATGTTTTACTTGAGAATGATTACGAAATTTATTATGAGTATTACTTGTTTTACTGCTTTTCAATATATTTATGATATTCATTTAGAAATGCTGTTTTATGCAAAATAGCCAATTCAGCCATTCAATTGGAATAAGCTGTGCATATAGTTATTTAGACTTGCATTCTATGCACGACTTGTTGAGTACGGTTGTGTATTCACCCTTGCTATAACAAAACATCACCAGTTGAGGAGAAGTCTTTGTCTTCGAAGAAGGAAGAAGTTCTGCAAGAAGACGAATATCTAGGAGTTGAACCTTGTCAAATGCCTGTGGTATTTTGATGAGATTCACCGACGTTCTTCGCTCCATTGCATTCGCTTTTACTCGAGTTGAAGCCATCTAGGCTTCACAATTGTAAGTTGACCTTAAGGTTGTTCAACATGTTATATTAAAAGATGAATTCTTTATTTATTAATCCGTTGTGTATGATTGTGATATTCATCTTTGTTAACTGTGGACACTAGCTACTGATCCTGGGACTAGTACTGAAAACACAGAGGGTTTCCGGATTGCGAATTCGGGTCCCGACAACAGGGTTCCATCTAAATCCGTTGACAAGACACCATATGAGATATGGAAAGGGAAACGTCCCGACTTGTCTTTTCTTAAAATTTGGGGCTGTGAGGCTTATGTAAAACATATGACGTTTGATAAGCTCCACGCCAAATTGGATAAGTGCTTCTTTGTGGGGTACCCAAGGGAAACCAAAGGGTATTATTTTTATAACCGGGAAGAAGGCAAAGTGTTTGTCGCCCGGACTGGTGTCTTTTTGGAAAAGGAGTTTTTCAAAAGACCTAGAGGGAGCAGTGTGCAACTCGAAGAAATTCGAGAAACACCTGAAAATGTTTCAGCTCCAGCTAGTCCTCGCAGGATGAGCAAGGTATTGTTGAACCTGTTGATGAGGTGCCAGCACCACGGAAGTCCTCATGGGCAAGCCGTGCTCCTGAGAGGTTCATGTTCCTCATGATGGAGCAACGCGATGTGTTATTGTTGGACAATGACGAGCCCAAGGACTATGAAGAAGCAATGGTAGGCCCAGATTCTGAGAAATGGCTGGAGGCCATGAGATCCAAGATAAAGTCCATGTATGATAATCAAGTTTGGAACTTGGTTGATCTGCCTGATGGTGTAAAAACTATCAGGTGCAAATGGGTCTTTAAAAGGAAGATAGACCCCGATGGAAATGTTCACATTTTTAAGGCGCGATTGGTGACAAAAGGGTATAAGCAGATTCATGGTGTAGACTAGGATGAAACTTATTCGCCTGTCGCCATGATGAAGTCTATCCGGATCATGCTAGTTGTTGTCGCGTATCATGATTATGAGATTGGGCAAATGGATGTCAAAACGGCTTTCCTGAATGGTAACCTAAGCAAGGACGTGTACATGGTACAGCCCAAGGGTTTTGTTGATCCTACTAATGTTGGCAAAGTATGCAAGCTTAGGAAGTCCATTTATGGACTGAAGCAAGCATCTCGGAGTTGGAACCTTCGATTTGATGAAGTGGTCAAAATGAACTAGTGAACACACGATCTCTGTCGGAAGTGATAGACCGAGGTACTCCATGTAACCGAACAACATTGTCCAGGAACAACTTAGCAACTCCTTGGGCAGTAAATGGATGTTTCAGAGGGACAAAGTAAGCGTACTTGGAGAATCGATCAACCACCACCATTATCACATTAGCACCTTTTGAAAATGGCAGCCCTTCGATAAAGTCCATCGTCACGTCCTACCAGGATGCATTCGGTACAGGTAATGGCTGTAAAAGTGTCGGGACCCGAATCTGCAATTCCGGACCCTCTATGTATTCTGTACTAGTCCAAGATCACATTAGTACACACAGGATGAACAGGTTGAGATACCACAATCATACGCAGCGAAAATAATAATTAAGTACTACGAACATAATTATAAACGAGTTACACGACCTTATGATCACCTTACAATAATTTGCCACGCAGGACGATAAATAACAAGAGTAACACAAGTTCAATAGCGGAAGCAAAAACACGTCAATGAACCCCTCGTTCTGCCACAGGGACGAGGCTCAACCCTAATTCTCCGGACCTTCATTAAACTCCTCCTCCCAAGCTGGTGTTGCTTCTTCTTCTGAGGTTTTTGTTGAAGCAAGGGTGAGTATGCAACATACTCAACAAGTCACGCACAATACAGTTCTATTACTACATGCATGGCTTATTCCAAGGGAAGGCTTAAATGGTTATTTTGCATGAAGCAGCATTTCTTTTAACAGATAATCTTAATTAGATCAAAAGCGGCAAAACCATTACTATAACAATTAATTTCTCAATTCTTTTCCAAAAGTGTGGCACACAGCCCTAAGTTTGATTCACCAGTCTTTGGCACACAGCCACCCATTCCACATTTTATTTTGAAAATCTAACCCTTGATCAGAATCCCGAGCGTTGTCCAAGATCTTGTGACGCGCTATTCAATAGATTTAACACACACTCGCAAAGGTCAGACACTTTACCTACAGGATACAATCGCTCACCACACAGTGATTGATTGCAACAAAGTTTTTCGTAAACTAGAACCTAACCTATGAACCTCCCGATTGCCTTTCTAACACTTTCTCACTCGAGCCAAAGTTTAGAACAAGCGAATCTTGTTGGATGGGTACCAAGCCGTAGCACGTATGCTTCCCACACGCTACACTCATGTGTAATCTGTAAGCCCTGATGTGTCAAAGGAAAGATATTAAACCCTACTAAACTAGGGTCTGGCCCCATTCCGCATAAGTGGTCAGACGAGTAACTCGCCCAAAGGCTTGCAAGGTGAAGTCCTTAATCGTCCAGTGGCAAGACATTCTTCTTGTAGATCCCAAGACGCAGACCTTCACATTACTCAATTCATCCTCATACACACAGGCCCACACCGCACGAAACCATCTTGCCACTTGCCCCGTCCAAATCATTTCTCATCCCAAGAGGGCATTTATGCAACACATGCCAATGTCCACTTCATTGTATAAGTAAAACCACACAGGTTGCTACCCTCTAAATCCATCTCATGACATAATCGCATTATTCCAAAATATATTCCATATTTGCTTAGTCAATATTCTTTTGCACTTTTAAAGGTCATTCAACAAGACACCAAAGAACCAAGCATCTACTCACGGTCTAGCCTCCCGTGTTGGCATCATAATAGCAACCAACTCAACTTAATATCTTAGGGTGATAAAGATTTCAAGGCATACAAGTAATATAACAAGGTGGCATAATCAAGGTAGGGTATTATCTATTCTACCCAGAATTAATCAATGTCATTTTTCTAGTTAATATAGCATGCATAGTTTAAATTGAAATATATTTCAAAAATCTAGGAGCAATATGGTCAAAGCATGACTTGCCTTCAAAAAGTAATTGATCCTGATCTAGAACTTGCGACGGTTCCCCGAAATCCTCCCTGACAACTTCTGGCAACTCGGAGTCTAATCGCATCAAACAAACATACAATAAATACACAAACATGCAGCAAGATTAACTCTAAAAATAAAATAAAATTCACCAATAAATAGTTCACATTTTAAAAAAAATTTAGGAACTGGAATAACTCAAATCGGAGCTATGACATAAAAGTTATAGCGATTACAATTTTGTAAATTCAAATAAAAGAAATACCCGAATTAATTGATTTATTTTTCTACTGGAAATCCCGATTAATTCCTCCGGTCGACACGTGTCAGCACCGGAGCCAACCACGTCGTCTCTAGTCCATGGACCGGGCTCACGGCTCGGGTCGGGTTCACGGTGGACCGGGTCGACCGAACGGTGACATCGACCAGTGGGCCTCGATGACGCTCATGTCGACGTCACCAAGACGGCTTCCACATGTCTGACAGGTGGGCCCGACAGAACAGTACCGGCTCGAATCAGCTAGTGACACTTGGCGCGACCCTACTGATCCACGCAGCACCAACGTTCCCGCCCGTTGGATTCAAATCCAATGGTCAGCAAATGGCGACGGTTGGGCCTCCGTGCGGCTACGTGGCACTATCCCAACCGCACGTTCGAATTTCAACGGCCAGATCATGCCTCGGGCGGCTGCTAGGGTTTTTGGACAGCTACGTGGTGAGATTTCAGCCACAGATCTAAGATCCGACGGACATTATCAAACGCACCGAAGATGGCTACGTGGACTCACTGGCACGGCTGGATGAAGATCCAACGACAGCAGTTACCCGAGCGATGCATTGTTGACCGAACCTACGTGGTTTAATCCAAGCCGAATATCAAAGATCTAACGGTCATGATCTATCGTTACCGATCTACGTGATGCAATCCACACCATTGAGACAAGATCTAACGGCCATTTTCAAGCGTATCTTCTACGGTTACGTGGCCTCACTAGAACCGCATGATTACGATCTAACGGCCGAGAACTATCGGAGTCGTTCAAGCCTAGTCCTACAGGGGAAAACGTGGCTTTACCTCGGGTGTTGGATGGAGATCTATTGGTCGAGAATGCTCGCGGGTGTTGACGAAGGTGCGGCGGCGCTTGGTCACCGGACTCAGAGAAGACGAAGTAGCCAACGATGTTTTTGGGCTTCTCCGACTAGAAGAAGTGGTCCTCTTGACGCGTCTCGACACGGCGGACTCGGGACGGGTCTTAGTTGCAGTCGAGAGTGACGGCCGGCGGTAGAAAACAAGGAAAACCGAGGCGGCAGCAATGCCAACTTCGGCGAGCAACTAGAGGAGCTACGGAGCACGACTGTGTGTGAGCGAACGGACAAAAGATGCGGGGCGAAGGGACAAGTTGAATGCGCTATAACACGGGCACTGGAATGCTTTGGTAAGCGCGCAAATCGTCCGCAAATCTCCGGCAGCCAACCACCTCTTAATGGCGACGCAATTAGGGCGACTGCTTCACTTCCGAGCGACGTGGTTCAATATGGGCGCTCGATGGGTCGATCCAACGGCGCAGAGCTTCGGACGATGCAGCTTCAAAGACAACCACTCGATCACAATCCAACGGCCAGAGGCGGCGACGGTTGTTTGCCAACATGACGTGGCGCAATCCGGTCGGCTTGAGCCAACGCGATCCGACGGCCTCACAAGAAGCGACGCAGCAATCAACCTCAGCCGTCCGATGGAGATTGCACGGCCCGGAGCGAGCGGCACTAGGGTTCCAAATGAGCAGCGACAAATGTTGGGCTCGGCCCAACACTGTAGCAAAGCATTTTCCGGCTTTTAACATTTAAAATAATCTCCGAAAATCAATCTAAGTATTTAGAGCACTAAAAATACCCAAAAAATTCTAGAAAATATTTCAGGGCATTTAGAGCTTAAATAAAATATTTTTATTTATTTTTGATAATTACTTTTCTAATATTTAATTATTCAAGAGAAAGATAAATTCAAATTAAACTTAATTAAATCCAAAAATTCACCAAAAATTCAAATAAATTCAAATAACTCCAAAAATTTAAATTAGGCCAAATTTTGGGATGTTACAAATAGGCCTGCTGGTTTCGCCCTTTCAGATTTTGCCATCTGACAAGCCTGACATTGCTTCACAAAGTCAGCCACCGATTGTTTGAGCCCATGCCAAGAAAAAAGTTTCTTAACTCGGTGATATGTGGCTTGCATGCCTGAATGTCCACCGACTGCACTGGAGTGGAAAGCCGATATCAACTTAGTCTGCAAAGCGGAATTCCTGCCGAGCCATATCCGACCATTCTTCTAGATAATACCCTGATGTAGTTCATAACCTTCACTGTTAGGATTGACTATTGCTAAGGCTGTCAACTTCTTTTGTGCAACTGTATCAGTGGTATATGAATTGATCACTTCCTGGATCCATGCAGGTTGAACCTCAGAGCGAATGTGGATCTCCATTAACTGTCCCACTCAAGATAAAGCATCTGCCACTCGATTATCTTTCCCCTTTTTATACACAATGCGAAACTTTAAACCCATGAGTCTAGTCATGGCACGCCGTTGCATGTCCGATTGCAGCAGCTGCTCATCCAGATAGCACAAGCTTCGATGATTCGTCTTAATAACAAACTCATGATATTGCAAGTAAGTTCTCCATTTCTGCACTGCAAGCATCAAGGCCAAAAATTCTTTCTCATATATAGACATGCTCTTATGAGATGGACTCAATGCTTTGCTAAAAATGCAATAGGATGGTCTTGTTGAGTCAACACAGCTCCGATCCCATTATCACAAGCATCTGTTTCAATTTGAAACTCGTGAGCAAAGTCCGGCAGTCGCAATACCGGTGTTGTTGCCATTGCCGTTTTCAGCTGCAGGAAAGCTTGTTCCGCTTGCTCATCCCACCCAAAACATTTTTTCTTGAGTAAATTGGTTAATGGCTGGGCCAGCAATCCATATCCTTTGACAAATTTTCAATAGTATCCTATCAAACCCAAGAAACCGCACAACTCTGTGATATTCCTGGGTGTGGGCCACTGTAACATCACCTGTGTCTTCTTAGGGTCCGCAGCAACCCCTTGGTCGAGATGATATGCCCTAAATACTCCAATTGTTGTTGAGCAAAAGAACACTTCGATTTCTTTGCAAAAAATTGATGGGAACGAAGTGTGTTCAATACTGTTTTCAAGTGTTTAGTATGAGTGTCCAAATTAGAGCTATAAACCAAAATATCATACATAAAAACCAGGACAAACTTGCGAAGAAAGGGAGCTAATATGGAGTTCATTACACACTGAAATGTAGCTGGTGCGTTAGTGAGGCCAAACGGCATTACTTTAAACTAATAATGGCCGTGGTGTGTTTTGAAAGCCATTTTATCCTCATCAGACTCGCGCATACAAATCTGATGATAGCCAGCGCGGAGATCCAATTTAGAAAAATACTTCGCACCCGCTAATTCATTCAATAACTCATCAATGATAGGCATTGGAAACTTGTTTTTGATTGTCAACTCATTTAAACGACGGTAATCGACACAAAATCTCCATGTGTCGTCTTTCTTTTGGACCAGCAAAACCGGAGAAGCAAATGGGCTTACACTATGTGTAATGATGCCGGATGCTAACATCTCCCCAACTTGCTTCTCAATCTCTGTCTTGTGCATGGGTGAATACCTATAAGGCCTCGTATTCACCGGAGCAACTCCCGGAGTCAAAGTGATGGCATGATCATATTCACGCTTGGGAGGAAGTCCGGCTGGAGTGGCAAACACATCGACAAACCATTCCAAAATATCACCAATCACTTCGGGAATGTGCTGGTCAGAAGATGTTTCCTCCAAGACAAACATGGCAAGTGCCCAAATATCATTACTTTTGTGCTATTTAGACAACTGCTCTGCCATCATATGGTGGATACTTGTTGCTTTCTACCTTCTGAATGCCAAGTAATTTAGCTTGTTGGCCATCATGTTCAAACTCCAGTCGCTTGTTCTTCCAGTCACAGACCATCGGGTTATGAGCTTGTAACCAATCCATGCCTAAAATGGCATCATAGGCTCCCAATTCCAATACGCAAAAATTGGTCTGAAAAATGTGTCCCTGAGTCCACCATTGCAAATTCGGTGTCCACGTATTACAGGTCAACACTTCTCCATTCGCAACCTTAACTCCCATCGAGGAATATCCTGAGCCAGACCACCAATTTTCTACAAGAACTGTGCATTGATGAAACTATGAGAGCTGCCCGAATCAACCAAAACTAACATGATTTGATTCTTAACCAAAGCCAACAGCCGTATTGTGTCACTGTTTTCTGTGCCGGACAAAGCATTCATGGATAGTTCACATAGCTCACCTTTGTCCGGTTCTGTGACCTCTAAGAAATCCAATAGTTCATCCGACAATCTTTCATTCGGATCATCAACCTGCAAAGCTTGTAATTGAACAGGAGCTTTTTTCTTGCACTATAAGTAATGATTAGGATCAAATTTTCCCCCGAACTGAAAACATAATCCATTCGCCCTTCTGTACTCTTTCAATTGTCGGGCTCTCCATAGTTCTCCCTGTCCGACTTTAAAGGAACTCGCACAATATCTTGTTTAACCAAGTCAACTCGATCCTTGTGTTTCCCAAACTTGAGCTTCCAAGTTCTGTTGCGATCCCACACATCTTGTTGAATCTGAGCTAATAAGGTCGCTCGATCCACAGAATCTGGGACCTGACATTGCACCGCACTATGCAACTCAGACTTGAGACCTTTCACAAATTGCGATACAAACAATTCTTCTCCATAATATGGATTGTGCATCAGGATTTCAAACTTGAGTTCATCGAACTGGTGTTTGTATTCGGCCACTGTCCCTTTTTGCTTCATAGCTACCAGCTCCTCCAATAGACGTCGATGATCAAAGACACCGAACTTCATGTCAATGGCCTCCATAAACTGTTCCCAGCTACTTACTTCATTCATCATTTTATATGCTTGCCACCAACGAGCTGCATTACCCTCTAAATGCATTGTTGCTAGCCGCAACCCATAGTGTTTCTGGTACATTGAAAATTTTAAAGTAATCCAAACATTTGTCACGCCATACCTTGGGACTCTCCCCATCAATTTTGGGAAAATTTAGCTTCGGCAACGGACTCTTCATAGACCCACCCAACTCTCGATTTGGACGCAAGTTACTACCTCCACAATCCCCTTGAACACCGGATAAACACTTGGTGGGTATCTCACCTGCAGATGAAGATTGTTCATCCGCACCTGCCCAGTTCTTCGGTGGTACTAGCGTGAGCAAGGCTCTTTTCCCTTCCACTATCGCGATTCACGATACCGCTTGAGCTGTGGCTTCAAATTGTTTCACGAGCAGTTGCTGTTCTTTCACACTTTGCTCCATTGCCTTGGCTGTGATTTCAGAACGCACCATCAACTGTTGCTGCGTGTGATCAATCATCTCGACTGCGCAAACAAGAGATCCAGGCTTTCCCGCAACCCTTCATGTTGCTCCTCCATCTTCTTGGACACTTCCTCCATGGCATCCAAGACAAATTTCGTCTGAACCGAAGGCTTTGGAGGTGCCGTGATGTCTTCGATCGAGTTAACCAAAGTTGGGAAATTTTTTTGTGGAAATGCTCAGAATCAATTCCTTGGTTCCGAACTTCTCCAACCCGCCTCTGGAATTTTACAACTCAAGGTCAGATCGATCAACACTGCTCACCTGATTACCAACACAACCGCTGAAACTCAAGAAGATGACCGCGCCTTCGGAAGACGTGGACGAACTCGCTCTGATATCAAGTTGTAACGTATCTCCAGGTTCCCTTGCCACCAAAAGAGATTGGGGCGTGAGACGATGACCGACGGCAAGAAAAGGGGAAAAGTAAGGGAAGAATAAAAGAGAGAATGGCATAAAGTTTCATTCCATATTTTCTTTCTTGCTCTAGAAGTCACCAATACAGAGTATTTATACTCCTCGCTTTTACCCAACACCATCCGCAGTAAATACAATAAGTAATAGCGAAAACACCAATTACAGCAACAGTGCTAATTACCGCTACTACTCTCTCATTCAAACTTGTCCGCCCGATACTCTGTTTGCTTCCCGCCAATGCTTACAGAGGACCGGCGAAGGCGGGGACGAGCATCGGCGAAGGCGGGGGCGAGAGCGAGAACTACCGAAGCAGGGCAGGGGGCGGCTAGGCTAGGGTTTCGGGTTTCCTAAGCCTGGGTCACTTGATGCACTTGGCTAGGGCTAGTGGGCCACCGAATGCCGATCAAACTTGGGGCTGGCCAAGGCATGGGCATTGACGACTTTGGGCTAAGCTCAGTGATTATATCCGGCACCGGATTGTGAGAATTATTCGCACCGACCGACCCGTGCTCGTCGGGTATTGCGATACTGCATCTTAATCCGAACCCGAACCTCGAATCTAACCTACCCGGCACTACCCATACCGTGCATCTGCATGTAGTGTAAAATAGCTTTCCATTAGGGTACTTTTGCATCCGGGTACGGCTACGGGTCGGGTAATACCCGACCCATTTACACCCCTAGTGAAAACTCCACACGCCGCTCCACCTTGGGCCCGTGCACCGCGCGCCGCCTCCTTCGACCAGCTTGTCAGTGTCACCTCCACCTCGGACTCGCGCCACCTCCACCTCTTCTTCTTCCTTCCCTCTCCTTCCTCCTGCGAGGTCTTCTCTCCGGTTGCGGCGGAACGGCGAGCCCTCCTCTCTAGCGGCGGCGTGACGGAGCTCTCCTCCTGTCTGCACATCTTTGGTGAGCTCTCCTCTCCAGTGGCATCCCAATGGCAATGATAGCGTGGTGAGCCTTCCTCTTTGGCGGTTGGGGAGATCACGCGTGTGGAGCAGCCTCTCCGATGTAGTGGCACGGTAGAGCTCGCGCTCGCGAATACGATGTGCGGTGGCGTAGTACATGGAGCTCATGGTGTCGGTGGAGCTTGCGCAAGTGAAGCTCGAGATGGGCAGTGTGGCCAGTCCGAGGCGGCGACGTGGCCAGCGCAGGGTCGATGGAGAAGAGAGAGGAAGGAGGGAGGAAGAAGAAGAAAATGAGGCATTTTGGTCTAGTTTGACCGATCAAACTCTGAAAATGGCTTATTTTCAATGATTTTGAAATTAGTGGCATGAGTAGTATTATTGACTTTGTAATGTTATTTCTGCGAAGTCACTGTATGCAATTAACCTAAAAAATCACCACCTTTTTAATTAAAGTATTTGCATCATGAAGCTACTCCTATGCACGTACATCGTCCCTGGAATTTTCTAATTAAATTTCAATTAATTTTGTCAACGCAAAGTGCATTTAAGCAACTTTTTCTTGAGTTGGTCGGACTACTACAACTTTTCGGTGCTTCTTAATTATGGTCGATCTATTAGTGCACAACAGTAATTAATGAGTCGTCTGTAAGTTGTCACGTAATCTTTATCATCCTATGTGGTATAGAATTAATGAGGAGAGAGACGCTGCCGCCTCTTCGCGAGAGGACGATGAAACTCGATATGCATGTTCCCATGCAAAACGATGTGACAATCTTGAAAACTCGTTGTAGGAAAGAAGCCGTCTATATACTCATGCTTGATCACGGTAATTTATGAGCCCATGTATAAATTAATTAATTTATAGACTGCCTGATAGACAAGCCATTGTAGAAGTTATCTGTTTTGTTGTCTTTATGCGACATGGCATACACTTACATACAACAAATTGTCTCAGATTTTGTGTACATGCCCTTTAGGCTATTCTCCAAATCATCTAGTTTTATTTGAGTTTCAATATCATTAAATGCTATGTCACATAAGCAAAGATAATGACATGGCAAAAAATTAATGATGAGAGAGATGAGGAGAGTTTTATTTAGATGAGAGGAGTTTCATCTAGATGAAACCTGATATGCACATTTATCTAGACAAAGATGATGTGATAATCTTGAAAACAGTACAATGAAATTGTACACTGAGAATAGCCTTAGTAGCACTGCAGGTGTACTGCAGTGCTGTAGTGTCTGGTCTGGAGTTTGCTACTAGTCCTCCACGTACTCCTCCTAACTACTCCAGCGAAATTAATTAACCAGCTAGATCGGATGCATCATAGATTAATTGTGACGAGTAGTTGATATAATTTGACGTGATTGGGTATATAGTGTGTCTGTAGAATTAGTTTCTCATTTTTTTTAAACACACCAAATTCATTAGATTATAGGTCAAAGGCTTACAACCCTAGTGACACTTACATCAAAACTCCACACAAACAACCACCTACGATAAGCCGGATTAATGGCCTCATACAGCACTCTAACACGACACAAGAATATTAGACTTGTGTGGTACTGTGCTTGCACTCACAGAAGAACTGGCAATTTTTGCATTTCCTTAAGGGGTATTCCTCTGCCATGACAGAAGTGAAGCAGGAATACCAAGAATCCGCTTATCCACCAATCTTCTCAAATCTTTCCCAACACGAACGAGAGGGAACAGCCTTGCGCAGACATCAACGTCGATAGCACAAAAAGCACCATCGCCGAGAAGACCACCAAGGAGAACCATCTTCCACTGAGATCGGCCACGCCGCCAGCGAAGAACCCTTATTTCTACTGAACAAACCAAGCAAGAAGACAAAAGCAAAAAGAAAAACGAAATCAAACTCCAAAATCCACTTTTCTAGATCTAGATCTGAAATTGGATCTGGAGGAAAATGAGAAATGAAGAAGGAAGGAAACGGACGAAAGGAGAAAGGGAGAAGGAAGAGGAAACACGGGTCCCCTCCCTCTCGCCGCTGGCGAGCTCACCGGGGAGGGAAAGGGAGGGGGCCGAGGGCCGCCGCCGCCTGCTCTGGTTCATGTGCTCAGGTTCAAGTTTGTCCTTGTATATTCTTACATCTCAAGTGCGAATGTGCGATGTGCTTCTCATATTTTGGAGAAGGGTGCTGCTACCGTACGGTAGCTTGTTGAAATGGAGCACCCTTCCGCGCCCTCCTCCTCTATCTCTAGCAGCTCCGCCACCAAATCCGCCGCCCCCTCCACCTTCTTCCTCACCAACAACCTGCTTCGCGAGCCTCACCCACCGCTGTCGTCGCCTCTGCCACCACCTGTGGCCGGCGGCCCCATTGCTACCTCGTAGCTCCATCGCCCTTCCTCTTGCTGGCATGGCAACCCTGCCTACCCTAATTAAGTTTGGCTGCCGTGAGTATGTAGATACGCCCGACCACCTTCGTCGTAGCAGCCTGTGCCTCGCCGCCGCCCAGCCTCCCTTTAAGCCGTGGGTCATACATGATGTGAAGGAAGGAGAGTACGCACGGCAGAAGGGCGCGGAAGGAGAGGAAGAGGAGGATGGAGGCGGAGGCAGAGGAAGGAGAGGAACAAGCTGTTTGCGTGGTGCTCCATTCCAATTTCCAACGGAGCACCGCTGTGTAGCATTTCTCTTTGGAGAAGTAGCCAAATTGCCTCCTGGAAGGCTGGCTAGCTAGCTACCGGCTTAACAGTGGACTAATCTCAATATTAAGTGAAAATGAAAGAGTTTATGCTTGCAACATGCTGCTATATAAGGGAAAATATCCTATGCAATCAACTATATGTATGCAAGCGTGCAATCAAGCGATCTGAAACATCCAATCTATATCCAACGCTGACTACTGTTTTACGTTTAAACCCTCCCACCTCACCCTCCATCTATTCTCCCGAATTTCTTTGAACACCCTCGCTACCACCAGCGTTGGATATAGACGCGTCTTCCAGATCGTTTGATTGCACGCTTGCACATATATGGGTGATTGCACGGGATATGCCCCCGCTATATAAACTAAAATATACTGATCTATAATTTGATAGGGATTGGTGCCCCCACAGCATCCCACGTGTCAGCAAACCAGCAAAGAGTACCGTCCGATAGCCATCCAGCGCCGCAGGTCGCTCCGTTCCCCCCCCCCGCCGAGAACGCGCCCTCCCCGCCTTGCACGTCGCCTGCTTTTCCTAGGTCGTTCGATCGTTCGGTGCACATCGATCCAGCCGTCCGTGCAGTAAACCTACGTCGGTACTTCCTTTGCAGCTCCCAGCCTCCCACTCCCCGTCTCCCCGAGGCCCCGACGGCCGACCCACTCGCCGCAACCCCCACACTCGGTCGCGCCCCTCCCTCTCCCTCTCCGCTAGCTGCTGCAACGGCGGGCCCTAGGGTGGCCGGATCCGGCGATGGCGGCCCCCGGGGTGGCCGGACCCGGTGACGGCGGTCCCCGAGGTGCCCGAATCTTTTGCCACTACGCAAGGCGCCACCAGTGAGGTCGTCGGCTCCGCGCCGCCGCCCTGCCCGCACCTTGCCGCGCATCGCCTCACCCCACTCTGCTTCCTCCGGCGCTGCCTCCGCGTCCGCCCCGAGATCCGCCACGGCTGGCGCGAGCTTGCCCGCTGTGTGCCCTGCCCCGCCTCCTCGCCGTCCCCCTCCCGCCTCTATGCCTATCTCTCCTGCGCCACCGTCTTTTGTCCCTCCCACGCCGCCTCTCAGGCCTATGCCTCCGCCCCTACCTCCGGCTACCAGATCGCCATCGAAGTCGACCGCGCCGACCTTTCCTGCGCCGCCTACGGCTACCAAATCCACATCGCTCCTCCGTCCTCTCATCTTCTTGGTTCTCTACCTTCTTCCTTCTCTATTAAAGCCGCGCCACCTCATCTCAGGCCCCATCGGTTGAATCGAGTCGACGCCGGTGAGATTCACCTCCAGGGTCGCCGACGCCAATTACAACTCATCCTCTACCATCGTGGCCTCCGTCAAGGACCTCAGGGCTTGGGACGCTGACTTCGTCAGGGTCGACCATGCAACCCTCTTCGACCTCATCCTGGTAATCCCCCTCCTCACACATAGACACGCGCAGACTCATATCCAGCTTTGTATTAGACGAATTTAGATCCATATATTCAAGTGCCTATCCATATTGATTTGTTCTCATGTGTGCTATAGTCTGTGCTCAGTTCTCAATTCATTTTTGATAGCACTGTCCAGTACATTAGATTCGAGATAATCAAATGCGTCCAGATTCATATACATGTAATGAACTACCAGAAAATTAACATAACAAAGAATCCGTAACATCTACAAAACTAGAAAATAAATAGCAACGAGTTTGTATCTGATTAGGCATAAATGATATTAGACCTTAGCATGGACGATATGACTACTGTTTGGAAAGAATTTCCTTTGAGTTAGCCATATAGATCTATAAATGTGAAATGTCAGTTAAACTTTAATGTAAATCTAACTGCACAAATATGTCAGACTCATTGATAACAATGCCAACGAAGTAAAGTAATATCTGCCTTCGGAGCAACTAATGCTGACTGTTATAAATTTCTTTTATCTAAACAATAACATGTTATTGTAAAGTGATAATGTTAAAAGTAAAATAACATCCATAGTGAAAATCATAGTAACCATATCCCATACTTAGCAGCTGGCCTTTTATGTACTGAATTATTTCAGACAAATAAATAGGTACTATATTATATATCGGATTCATTTATCTGAATTATGTTTTGGAAAGAACCAATCGACATTAGAAATTAAGTTCTGTAGCGTGTCATGTACGTGTTGTTAACCGTGTGTCATGCCCTGGTTGCCAAGGCGTATCGAAGAGATTTTTGTAGCGTTTAGCTGTGACTAGATATTTTCTTCACAGGCATTGCTACTATTTTTTGGGTGTATTATTGTGAAACCACACCACGGCGAACAGAGGGGGGTGAATGGGAGCCAATTTTTCCCTCAGGGAATATGTTTGCTCCAAGATTCAACCCAAACCACCTCTTCAAAAATCAGCAAAGAAAACTTCAAAAAGGCTCCACCTTTTTTATGCAAACTCGAAGCAAAAACGATGCAACTTGTGCTTAACTATTTGGAGTTCCTTTGGGGGTGTTCTTGGGTTTCAAGGAGCCCTAAACAATGATTCTTACCCCTCCAAACATCAGCAAACCAGTAAAAGCAGATGGCAAGAAAAATGATCAAAAGCAAACCGATATTGGATCAAATCAATAGGCAAATGATGCTGGCTGTTAGGGAGGCTTTGGGGGGTTGATTTGGGATCCCAAGAGGGTCCTAATCCATCATGGAACACCCTCCAAAACAGCAGCAAAGAAAGAACTTGAAATTCACAAAATAAGCCAAGATATGGATCAAACCAAGAGCAGATGGTGCTGACTGTTTGGGACCATGTAGGGGGTGATTTTGGGGATCCTAGGAGTCCCTAATCCATCACGAATCAATCCCAAACAGTAGCACAAACAGAAGCTATGAACTGAACAAAAAGGAAGTCAAATCGATCTAAAACTTGATCAAAACATAGCTGGCTGTTTGGGTTCTTGTGGGGGGTGATTCTTGGGTTCCAAAGGACCCTAAATCATATATTCTTGACCCCCAAACAGCAGCTCAAAGATGCATCTCGAACTGAAACACAAACTCCCCAAATCTTGATCAACTTGAAGAAAAAGAAAGGGAGGAAGAAGAGGGAAGAGGTGCTGGACGAAATCAGATCAAAAACATGAAATAAAGATGCTAGAAATCATCTCAAATCAGATTCAAAGGTTTTCCAAACTGCCTATTTCATTTCTTCAAAACAAATACAATAGGGAAACAAACTCTCTCACAAAGGAGAGGTTAATATCCACACACACAACCAGGCATCAAAGAGACTCAAAGGGGCAGCCAACTAGCTCCCCTTGGGGTCCCTTTTATAGCCTCAACCAGCCCACACTTGGCGCTTGTCGGCTCTTTCCTTCTCAATGCCTTCCTGGACAAGAGCCTTGTTCGGGAACTCAGTGGAAGCAATGAAGGCTTTGATGTCAGGGTCCATTCCCTTCATAAACCTCCACACCTTGTCTTCTTCCCTCGCCACTTCAGTAGGTGCATAGCGTGCAAGGTGACTGAATTTGCTGAGATACTCAGCAATAGTCATGTTTCCCTGTCAGAGGCTGCAAAATTCCTGCCTCTTCATGTCCATGACACCTTTGGGCACGAAGGTGGCGGTGAAAGCCTCAGAAAACTGTTCCTAGGTAAGGTTGACATCTTCCCCCTGAGCAGCCCTGTAGTTTTCCCACCAGACTGCTGCATCGTTCTGCAGTTGGTGAGTGGCGAAATTGACACACTCCTGGTCAGTGCAGTCTAGCATATCCAATCTTCTCTTAATATCTCTCATCCAGTCTTGTGCCACTAGGGGCTCCTCAGATCCCTCAAATGTTGAGGGTCGTGACCTCATAAACTCACTAAACTTTGACTGGTAGTACTGTGGTTGTTGGACTGGCGCTGGGGCAGCCATATTGTTCAGATTTTGGGCTATAGCCTGTACAGCCTGGAGGTGCATGTTTAAAATCTGCTCTAGGTGAGGAGGTTGAGCAGGGGGCGGTGGCAGGTTTTCTGGAACACCAGCAGCCTGAGCTCTAATGGGCTGCTGTTCTGGTGGTCTTGCTATCCTCTACCGCGGCCATGGCCACGACCCACTGATGCAGCAGCATCAGAACCCCGAGTGTTGACCATCTGACAAAATTTTTGAATTAAGACAAAGGTGTAAGAAAAAGAGCGAGAGAGATACTACAGGGGAGATAATAACATCCATGCACAAGTAACAACCATATTAACAACCATATAAAGGCCAACTCAGAATAATATTATAATAAAGACTCATGTTCACAAACTAAGATAAGGAAGCTGCATCACAAGAGACCGATGCAGTCAATCCAAAAACACCAAACTCAGCATAATAATAATAAATTATCGTTCTAGACAAAAGGACACTAGCAACTCAAAGGACTAAACTCAATCCCATCTAAACTCAATCCCATCTACTACTCAGAATCGGAGGTCCAATCCTCCACAAACACGTGCTCGAGAGGCTCCTCCTCGCTGCTGCTGCTGCTACTGCTACTGCTGCCGTCTGAGATCTCGATGGGCTTGGATGAAATGAAACGGCCAGCAGCGTCACGACGAGGCAAAGCACGCCGCTTGCACGAAGAAGAGGTAACTGGAGCCTTGGAAGTGGAGGCCCCGCGAGATAGGGCCCTCTGACGGACCCTCACGCCAATAGAGGTATCCGGGGTGAGTCCACGTGGTGGGAGCAGCTCGCCCCCTTGATCAATTGGCGACGGAGCATGAGGAACGACTGGAGACGGTGCCGGAACAGAAGTAGATGGAGGTGTCGGCAAAACATTTTTCTCCAGGTGCTCAACCTTGTCAAGAGCAATGGCTAGTTCCCGACGGTAGTTGCAAACCTCCTCCTTCAGTTAATGATTCTCTGAATCCAACATCCTCACTAGCTTGGTGGTGCGGTACATCTCCGGGTTGCATTTGTCGTTGGAGAGGAAAAGGCCGGGCTCTCTAGGGGTGGCCTTCCTCGGGTACCACTTGAAAGAGGAAGCAGTAACCTCTTCAGCGTAACGAGCGCCGAAGACAGAGATAGCAAGTGCGGCAGCCTCCTGCATGGCTGCGGAGCGGTGACGTCTACAGCCCCAAGTCTCTATGGAGCGACGGTCTTTACCAGGCTCGGTGCTGATGGCTGGGGCTGTCAACTTAACCAACCAGAGGGGCTGACCAACTTCATCTTTCTTTTCTTCACACTCGTAGAAGGGCTTTTCATGAAAGCCCACCTCCTCCACGAGATGTCTCAGCTCCTGAACGAACCCATCCTGATCGTACCCGACAGTGCTAAAGTGCTTCGACATCTATTAATTTAAAATTAGAGGAAAGTGTTAACAACAGATTAACAAATAAATTAAAACAAAAATAAGGAACAATAATTTAATAAAATGGTCAACAAGAAGAAGAGAACGTAAACAGCAAAGGTTCAAAAATTAGTCTTTTAATTTTAACATATTTATCCTTAGTAAAAGCCAACTACCTAGGTCCGCCTACAGTCTAGGCTTTGATACCAACTCTGTAGGGACCCGAAAAACGGAGTCGGACCCCTTCTGTGCTTTACCTGTTCTAGTCTCTGGATCAAGTAGCTAGAACACACAGATTTTCCAGACTTGGATGCAAAACCATAACGCATATAAAATTTATTACAACATCAGAGTTTAATAGTGCCACTTGGCTTTATTACAATAATAAGGCGTGCAGGCCTCAGAGTTAAGCAGCCGAAATTTAAATAAAGTTTAACAGTGAATAACACCAATTAGAAAGCCAAACATCCCACAGGCATGCTGTAGGTCGCAACCCTAGTAGTCGTCGTCTTGAATGCCATCGGCGAAACCTTCGTGTTGGTACTCCCCACCATCTGGGTCGCAGCTCTCCTGACCTGCTCGTTGGATTGAGCAGCCCCGTGGATAAAACACGAGGGTGAGTATTCACGAAATACTCGCAAGCCAATTGACTAAATGCAATGCAGGCTTATCAAGGGATAGGCTAGGCTATTTTGCGTAAAGCTAATTTTAAAGACTTCACATATTCTTTTAAAAGCGATTTGAGAAAATTTCATGATCTTTGAATCATTTGGAATTCTTTTATTTTGAAACACCGGCTCCCACCGGTTATCCATGTGCTACAACACCACGGTACTAACCGTGTCAACAACACCCTCACAGCTCGCACTACAGGATGTCCCTTTTGAAAACAAAGGAGGGGGAAGAGAATTTAAAACATAAAACTACCATCATGGCAGCGCCACCGTCGTCCGTCCTTGACCGTGGGCACGGCTTTCATGAAAGTTTTAACTCTACAGATGATGTACACTTTACCCACGAGAGGAAATCACTCCCTAGGAATCACCCAAAGGGAAATGACCCCACAAGGCCTTTGACCAACCTTCCCCTAGCCAGGCATCCCCTCTAAGGATTCCACCGCAGCGTTGGTTACTCCAGTTGGCTGAAGCCCCCTCTTGAGCCTGTAGATAATTCGGTTTCTCCGCGTCTACTCCACCTAATGGAATGTCTGAACTAGAGGTCCGAAGGGTACTCAGCCAGGTCCTACCCATACAGGCGCTCAATGGTCGTACTGTTGTACTTAGTCTTGACTACCACGAGGTCTCAGTCCTTAAGACAAGGGTGGTTCCCACACTGGGCCTGAGTCTCGTGCACTGCTGCACCCGCCTTGCAACCATCCACCCGAATCATGGTTGAAACCATTTTGAAAACCCTGGTAGCACCCACTACCATGTTCTAGAGACTCACCCACTCAAAATAATACTGATGATCGAAGTACGATTAAATTTTATAATTGAAAAATATTTTATTTTCGCGAAGAAATATTTAGCCAAGCAGTCTTTTTAATTTAATTACTTCATTCATAATTAAATCAAATTAGTCTTGAAAGGATTTTATTTTGCAAGTAACATAATCATTTTCAAAGTTTTAGGTTTTAATTAGTTTTCATGAATGCGAATGCCATGCAATGCATATGGTTTTGAATTTTTCGAAAATGGAGATGTTACAGTAGACTGCCCTGTGGGCGTGAATGTCATAGGAACTAAGTGGGTTTTGAAAAATAAGCAAAGTGAGGATGCGGTAGTAGTGTGAAACAAGGCTAGACTTGTTGCGCAGCGTTTCACTCAAGTCAATGGGGTTGACTTTGATGAAACTTATGCGCCTCTCGCTCGACATGATTCTATTCAGATCTTTCTCGCTTTTATGGCATCAAATCACTTCAAGATTTATCAAATGAATGTTCGAAGTGCTTTTCTGAATGGAGTCATTGAAGAAGAGGTTTATGTTCGTCAACCCCCTGGTTTTGTAAGTCTTGAGTTTCCTGACCGTGTGTACAAGCTCTCAAAAGCTTTATATGGCCTAAAGCAAGCCCCTAGGGCTTGGTATGAAAGGCTCAAGAGCTATTTGGTCGGAAATGGTTTTCTCATGGGGAGTGTTGACAAGACCTTGTTTATCAAAAGAAAAGAGTCTAAGTTTCTCTTGGTCCAGATTTATGTGGATGATTTCATTTTTTGTGGCTCTTCTGAAGGTCTGATTTCTGAGTTTCCTTCAACAATGAGCTCTGAGTTTGAAATGAGCATGATGGGTGAGCTGAACTTCTTTTTGGGCTTTCAAATCAAGCAGACCCCCGATGGAA
Source organism: Guadua angustifolia (assembly GCA_036346375.1). NCBI lineage: Eukaryota > Viridiplantae > Streptophyta > Magnoliopsida > Poales > Poaceae > Guadua > Guadua angustifolia. The sequence goes on from CM070520.1 coordinate 17,144,181, forward strand.
TTTTCTTGCATCAGTCGAAGTACACAAGAGGAGCAAGTAAGACAAACAAATGTTTTGACACCAAAGACTGCCGGATACATCTTGTAGTGAAGAACATAAATGGAATGCTTACATGATATCTAACAGGAACGCCTTGGGTGCCAACTAACCAGCAATTTAAACAGGAGCTAGGATTGTATGCTGTAATATGTTGCAAACTGTGTACATATACATTTAGTAAATTGAACAGCGAGGTGGACACTCAAAAGATCATCTGAAAAACCAAACCAACAGAAAGCTGTATCCCCCCATTTCCTTTCACTCAGTTTCTACATTCACATCTCGAGAATCCTATCAGATGAAATTCATTGGCTGATTTCGGACGATGCAGTTTCTACATTCACATCTTGAGGATCCTATCAGATGAAATTGACTGGCTGATTTCGGATAATGCCAATGGTCTGGAGGGCTAGCCTGACTTTGAGGCGAACATCCAGAGGGTCACGGTCAGGCTCTTTAGCTTTGGCCGCTGAAACTACATCTTCAACCATGGCACAGATAGAGGCCACCTGTTGCTTTAGATCCCCACTAAGATCTTCAAGCATTGCTGAAACTACATCTTCAAAACCGTATCAAGTACTTTGCAGGCAGACTGAGAACCGAGATGAAATTTGAAGTGGGGGATTTGGTATATCTTAAGATGCAGCCATATAGGCAGAATGTTTTTGGACTGAGAGGTTCACTGAAACTAAGGTCTAAATATTATGGCCCATTTCGAGTAATGAGCAAGGTGAGATTAGTAGCTTACAAACTTCAACTCCCTGAGAATGCTCACATCCACCCGGTATTTCATGTCAGCCAACTGAAAAGACACTTAGGACCTAAAGCTATACCCATGCCACGATTACTATTAGTCAGTGAAGATGGGAAAATCAAAACCGAACCCTTGGCGGTGTTGGATCGCAGGATTGTACCGAGGAAGGGAATTGCAGTGGCGCAATGGTTAATCCACTGGGCTAATCTGGCGGAGTCAGATGTGACATGGGAAGACGTCTCTTTCATTCGGAGCACATTCCCCTCTTTTGAGCCTTGAGGACAAGAGCTCACTTAGGCGGGAGGTATTGCCAGGCCTGGCGGGAGAAAGAAGAAAAACAGTGGAGGCGGGAAGAAAAGCTGGTATGGCGTCGAATTCATTTAAGGGCATTGAGCGGCTGAGATCAGAGAAGATAATTACTGAGACATCTAATGGCTGATGTTACCCAGTTACCTTACTGTAGCTTCAAAGTAGTTTTGTCGCTTACTATTAGTAATCTTCAGGTTTTACCACCGAATCTTTTGCTTTACTGAAAAGTGTAACAAATTCTGATTCCATGTATGCTTTTAAGCAGGGGAATGAGAAGAGAAGAGTGTTCTGGACTCCATTTACTAGTTCATAGCCTCTAGAGTAAAACCTAGAATATCTTCCTGCTTTGTTTTGTCGTTGTGGTTTGTTTCTATTTGGGTGCGTAGATTTCAGTCTTGATATCGGATTTCTTAAGAGGGCTCGACGACATGCCAAGCAAAGAGATGAGCAATGGATCAGATTGAATATGGCGCAGTGGTCGACGCATACGGATATGACTTACAAGTTTGATGCTATGGCTATGGCGCTGAGGACCATCCGCTGGGAAGACGTCAATGTCGACGATCTCGTGACCGTGTTGCAGAGCCTTGAGAAGTACGAGAAGACGTTCATGGATCATGATAAGCTGGGCTTGCACCCTGCCATGATTCAAATCGCAAGTGCAGTATCAACCGTGCTGAGGCTTACTTCGTCGCGATCTGCCGATGGCCTGATTTACTTTGTGGATGCGGTCTCCGACTTGCTCGAGTAGGCAATGGATCTGCCGGTGTGCCTGGACCCTGATCACCGACGTGCTACGGTCACCTCCTAGAGAGAGAGCGCCGAGCTAGGGCTTGAGGATGTAGAGGGGGAGCTGGGGGAGGGTGAGGGTGCAGAGGGGGAGGGTGATGACGGCACAGACACAGAGGGAGAGAGAGAGGAGTGACACCCACCGCCCCCGCTTCCGCTCCAGCTAGTAGAGTGGTTCACACGCTCTGAGGTCGTAGTGGGAGGGGTGTGCCGTATCCACCGCGCCAGTCGCATGTATGTGGTCCTTGATATGCTTAAGCTTCAGGCTTCATGGTGTGTGGTTGGACACAACAGGCTTGATTCCGTCTCTGGACTTGACTACCAACTCATGACTGTCAAAGAGCCTCAAAAAGCTTTTCGACAGAAGAGTCTTCTCAGACAAAGATGGGATTATTGATCAATCCCTGCCTGTTGATCTTTTGAAGAAAGCGTCTCATCTGGCTTCATTTTGCACACAAGGCTGAAAATCTTAGTGGGGATCTAAAGCAACAGGTGGCCTCTATCTGTCCCATGGTTGAAGATGTAGTTTCAGCGGCCAAAGCTGAAGAGCCTAACCGTGACCCTCTGGATGTTCGCCTCAAAGTCGGGCTGGCCCTCCAGACCATTGGCATTGTCCGAAATCAGCCAGTCAATTTCATCTGATAGGATTCTCGAGATGTGAATGTAGAAACTGCATCGTCCGAAATCAGCCAATGAATTTCATCTGATAGGATTCTCGAGATGTGAATGTAGAAACTGAGTGAAAGGAAATGGGGGGATACAACTTTCTGTTGGTTTGGTTTTTCAGATGATCTTTTGAGTGTCCACCTCGCTGTTCAATTTACTAAATGTCTATGTACACAGTTTGCAACATATTACGGCATACAATTCTAAGTTTGATGCCATTGCCTGCTCGAGCATGTCGGAGGCCGCATCCACAAAGTAAATCAGGACAATGCCAATGGTCTGGTATGGCCTGCTCAATGCAGTTTCTACATTCTCGAGAATTCTATCAGATGAAATTGACTGGCTGATTTGGACAATGCCAATGGTCTGGAGGGCCAGCCCGACTTTGAGGCGAACATCCAGAGGGTCACGGTCAGGCTCTTCAGTTTTGGCCGCTGAAACTACATCTTCAACCATGGGATAGATAGAGGCCACATGTTGCTTTAGATCCCCACTAAGATTTTCAGCCTTGTGTGCAAAATGAAGCCAGATGAGACGCTTTCTTCAAAAGATCAACAGGCAGGGATTGATCAATAATCCCATCTTTGTCTGAGAAGACTCTTCTGTCGAAAAGCTTTTTGAGGCTCTTTGACAGTCATGAGTTGGTAGTCAAGTCCAGAGACGGAATCAAGCTTGTTGTGTCCAACCACACACCATGAATCCTGACGCTTAAGCATATCAAGGACCGCATACATGCGACTGGCGCGGTGGATACGACACACCCCTCCTACTACGACCTCAGAGAGTGTGAACCACTCTGCTAGCTGGAGTGGAAGCGAGGGCGGTGGGTGTCACTCCTCCTCTCCCTCTATGTCTGTGTCGTCATCACCCTCACCCTCCCCCAGCTCCCCCTCTGCATCCTCAAGCCCCAGCTCGGCGCTCTCTCTCAGGGAGGTGACCGTAGCATGTCGGTGATCGGGGTCCAGGTGCACCGGCAGATCCATTGCCTACTTCGAGCATGTCAGAGGCCGCATCCACAAAGTAAATTAGGCCATCGGCGGATCGCGACGAAGTGAGCCTCAACACGGTCAATACTGCTCTTGCGATCTGAATCATGGCATGGTGCGAGCCCAGCTTATCATGATCCATGAACGTCTTCTCGTACTTCTCAAGGCTCTGCAATGCGGTCATGAGATCGTCGACATTGACATCGTCCCGGCGGATGGTCCTCAGTGCCATAGCCATGGCATCAAACTTGTAAGTCATATCCCGTGCGTCGGCCACCTGCGCCATGTTCAGTACCGTCCATTGCTCATCTCTTTGCGCCGCGTGCATGTCAGGCCCCTCTTAAGAAATCCGATATCAAGACTGAAATCTGCGCACCCAAACAGAAAAAAACCACAACGACAAAACAAAGCAGGAAGATATTCTAGGTTTTACTCTAGAGGCTAGGAACTAGTAAATGGAGTCCAGAATACTCTTCTCTTCTCATTCCCCTGCTTAAAAGCATACATGGAATCAGAGTTTGTTACACTTTTCAGTAAAGCAAAAGATTCGGTGGTAAAACCTGAAGATTACTAATAGTAAGCGACAAAACTACTTTGAAGCTACAGTAAAATAACTGGGTAACATCAGCCGTTGGATGTCTCAGTAATTATCTTCTCTAATCTTAGCCACACAATGCCCTTAAATGAATTCGGCGCCATACTAGCTTTTCTTCCCGCCTCCACTGTTTTTCTTCTTCCTCCCGCCAGGCCTGGCAATGCCTCCTGCCTGAGTGAGCTCTTGTCCTTAAGGCTCAAAAGAGGGGAAGGTGCTCCGAATGAAAGAGACGTCTTCCCAGGTCGCATCTGACTCCGCCAGATAAGCCCAGTGGATTAACCATTGCGCCACTGCAATTCTCTTCCTCGGTACAATCCTGCGATCCAACACCCCCAAGGGTTCGGTTTTGATTTTCCCATCTTCACTGACTAATGGTAATCCTGGCATGGGTATAGCTTTAGGTCCTAAGTGTCTTTTCAGTTGGCTGACATGAAATACCGGGTGGATGTGAGCATTCCCAGGGAGTTGAATTTTGTAAGCTACTAATCCCACCTTGTTCATTACTCGAAATGGGCCATAATATTTAGACCTTAGTTTCAGTGAACCTCTCAGTCTAAAAACATTCTGCCTATATGGCTGTATCTTGAGATATACCAAATCCCCCACTTCAAATTTCCTCTCGGTTCTCAGTCTGTCTGCAAAGTACTTGATACGGTTTTGAGCTGCCATCAGATTTTCTTTTATCTTCTTTCTCATTTCTTCCCTTTCCTCCAGAGTAATTCTTGCTTCCTCACCAATACTGCCCTGGATAGCTACCTCAGCCAGTTGTGGAGGGTGATAACCATATAGGTCTTGAAAAGGAGTAATCTTCAGAGAAGTGTGATATGTAGTATTGTACCACCACTCCGCCATTGACAGCCAATTCATCCACTTTTTTGGCTCTTGGAAGACCATACTCCTCAAATAGGCTTCCAGGCATTGATTCACTCTTTCAAATTGTCCATCCGACTGGGGGTGATGTGTTGATCTAAACCTCAATGACACCTTGAGAAGTTTGAAAATTTCTCCAAATAATTGACTAGTGAATACTCGATCACGATCAGTAACTATTACCAGAGGCATACCATGAAGCTTGAAGATGTTGTCCATAAATATTTGTACAACTTGCTGAACATTATAAGGATGAGATAACGCTAAGAAGTGTGAGTATTTAATAAACCTGTCAACTACTACCAAGGTTACCTCTTTTCTCTTTGAATTGGGTAATCCTTCAATAAAATCCACTGAGATATGTGTCCGTGCCATATCTGGAACTTCAAGCGGGTTTAGCAGTCCAGGCACATGGATGTGCTCACTTTTAGTTAGTTGACAGACCGGGCACCCTCTAACATAAGTCTCCACATTCATTTTCATTTTTGACCAATAAAAAATCTTCTTCATGCGTTGGTAAGTGGCTTTACTCCCAGAATGTCCCCCAATTGTTGACTGATGAAAGCATTCGATCAGCTGTTTCCTAAGGTCATTTCCATCGCCCACATATATCTTACCTTTATACTTCAAAATATTAGCGTCCCACTTATACCGATTATCAATATTACTTGGGTTTTGCACTTCCTGTAGAATTTTTGCAACTTTTGAGTCATTTGTATAACTTCTTTTCACATCTGCCGTCCATTCTAGAATTACCATGGAAACTGCCATACAAGAACCTCCTTCCAGTTCATCATGACTCTTCCTGGACAGAGCATCAGCTGCTAAGTTCTCTTTCCCTTTTTTATACTCAACTTTATAATCAAACTCGAGAAGCTTCAAGAGTAACTTATGCTGAATACCATCTACTAACTTTTGGGAGGTGATAAACTGAAGACTCCTTTGATCAGTTTTGATGATGACAAAATTCCCCAAGAGATAATGCTGCCATTTTTTAAGAGCCTCCAAGATTGCTATTGCTTCCTTATCATAAATGGATTTACTTTGGGCCCTCATCCCTAAAGCTTTACTGAAATAAGCGATTGGACGCCCTCTTTGCATCAGGGCTGCACCAATCCCCGTTCCACTGGCATCGGTTTCTAGCTGAAAAGGATGATTGAAATCCGGTAGAGCCAGTACTGGGCTTGTTGTCATGATTCTCTTCAATTGTTCAAAAGCGTCTGTTTGCTCGTGCCCCCAATTGAAGTTGTCTTTCTTTAGCATGTCAAAAAGTGGCCTACAAATGTGACCATAACCTGGTACAAATCTCCGGTAATATCCGGTTAACCCGAGAAAACCCCTTAGCTTAGTGATACTGTCAGGTCTTGGCCAATTTACAACATCAGCCACCTTCTTTGGGTCTGTGGAAACTCCTCGAGCATCAATAATGTGGCCCAAGTACTCAATTTTCGGCACTGCAAAGGTGCATTTACTTATCTTTGCAACTAAGTGATTTTTTTGTAGTATATGTAAAACAGTCTCCAGGTGGGCTAAATGCTCTGTCAAAGACTTGCTATACACCAAAATATCATAAAAAAAACGAGAATGAATTTTCTCAAATGTGCTTCAAATACCTGATTCATGAGCGCTTGAAAAGTTGGAGGAGCATTGCATAATCCGAATGGCATGACAAGATATTCATAATGTCTCAGATGAGTACGGAAAGCGGTTTTTGGAATGTCTGCTTCATTCATGCGAATCTGGTGATAACCAGATTTCAAATCCATCTTAGAAAAAATAGTCGTTCCATACAATTCATCAAGCAAATCTTCAATAATCAGCATAGGAAACTTATTCTTCACAGTGAGTGCATTGAGTTGATGGAAATCCACACACATCCTCCATCCACCTTTTTTTCTAACCATCACAACAGGTGAGGAATATGGGCTCGAACTGGGTCTGATCTCTCCATTTTTCAATGATCTCTCCATTTTTCAATAATGTCTTGATAATATCTTCTAGAGCACTTCTCTGATAATAAAGAACTCGATAGGGTCTTAAGTTAGGTGGCTCTGCTCCTGGCTTTAAGTTAATGACATGATCGCAGGATCTCTTGGGTGGCAATTCATTCCTCTCCTCAAAGACTAAATGATATCGAGTCAAGAGTTTGGTGATATCTGGATGAACTAGCCCTCTATCCTTCTCAGCTGAGTCCTCTATGACTTTAATTTGGATGATATACCCTTGTACTCCTTTATTCAACTTTTTGAATTGATTAACAGGAACGCAATTCTGTTCAGACGGTTGAGTATAATCTTCAAATTGAATCAACTGGTTACCTTTTTGGATGGTCAATATCATCTTCTTAAGATCAAGTGTGATGGGACTGTGTTCATATATCCAGTCCGCTCCCAAAATCATGTCATAATTGCCCAATTTGAGTAATGTGAAACTGGATTGGAAAGGAACATTTTGTATATGATAGTGTAGATATTCTGTCTTCACATTGGACACCAGCTCGCCACCTCCAGCTACCTTCACTTTCTTTTCAGAGTTAAACTTCATGAGATAGCCATGCTTCAAAGCATATTCATAATCTATGAATGAATCTGTGCTGCCGCTATCGACTAAAGCACTGGCTCGGTGAGGCCCAATATATAAAATAAGAATAAAAGTGAGAGGACTGGAACTACCATGAACCGCATGTGATGAAATATGCATGAGCTGTTCTTCAATTGTAGCTGGATTCTCAGTATGAGGGCTTCCAGGCGCAATGATATACCCTTGTTCCGCCACTTCCTCTACTCCTTCACAATTCTGGGGATCATCCTCATCTTGCAACAGAATGGCATGAAGAGCCTTCCGCACCTTGCATTGGAACTTATGACCCGGATTCCAGGGTTCCTTGCAATGCCAACATAACTTTTCCTTACCATCTTGGGCAAGCCCCTTTTTATAATCTGAATTTCTTACATTAATCGTTTTCTGAATACCAGTTTTTGGTACACTGACCTGAAACTTGTTCTTAGAAAGTCCTCCACTCTGATGATTTCTTTTAGACCGCATAGCTTTTTCCCCCAATTTTGCATACCAATATGCCTCTATGAGCCCTTTGGGTTGATGACTATTAACGTCAAATTTTATTTCATCCTTCAATCCTCCAATAAAGCAGCTTAACAGTTAATTTTCTTGACAATAGGGATGATCCCTTTTCACTAATTCAACACAATGTTCAAAGTCATCTATATAATTGCTTATACTGTTCACATGTCTGATATTTTGCAACCTTTCTACCGCTTCATGTGCATTAGCTTCAGAAAATCTGTCACATAGAAGAGCACTGAATTGCGACCAAGACAGCTGCTGCCATGACATCCCAATACCCTTGAACCAGGTCTGAGCCCTTTCATTCAAATGTCCAGAAGCCAAATTCACCCATTGTTCACCCGGGGTACCTGACATTTCAAAGAACTTCTCACATAGTTCTATCCAGCTCACAGGATTGTCCCCATCAAATAATGTCAGTTCCAATTTTGGCCCTTTTAACACTACTTCTGCATAATGATGTACTTGATTATTATCCCCTACGTACATGTTCCTCTGTGCATCAAACAAATGAACTCCTTGAACAGGTACTGCTCTATATTATGAAGGCCCTGGGGAAGTGTTTTGTCCAAAAACTGGATGATGATACATTGGCATCTGGGAAGGATAACTAAACTGACCCATTCCAGGCTGCTGATGATTACTAGCCCCAATTTGCAAGTTAGCGCTAGATTGAGATGTCATAAGATGTGACGGCATTGGAACAAAATTTAGATGTGTGCCAAAACCTCCCAAATCTCTAGGATTACCGGGAACTGAAGTTCTAAGTGCAGGAGAGAAAACTGGTACCTAACTGCTAGTAATCATCTGTAACTCAGGTATTAATGATGCATGGATGCTTACTTGAGGTAAGTTGGGAGGAGTAGCATGAAAACCTGGAATATACTGTTCTTGAGTCACACCTTCTTCCATGCTCTAGCCATCCCCATCTGGCCGGACAAATTTCTTAATAAAACTTTCATTTCAGCCATATCAGCGCGAAATCCTTCCAACTTCTCCTGAATCTTCCCAATCTCTACTCGGTTTTCCATCTCCAGTCTATCTTCCACTCCTTCCTCTCTACTTTGACTTCCTGATGACATTTACTACTTTACAATGCCCAGATCGAGGGATTTTACGGATCAACCAACCTCTTTCCAGAAATCCTAATTCCACTTCCAAGAATCGTTGGCTCTGATACCAATTTGTCAGGCCCCTCTTAAGAAATCCGATATCAAGACTGAAATCTGCGCATCCAAACAGAAACAAACCACAACGACAAAACAAAGCAGGAAGATATTCTAGGTTTTACTCTAGAGGCTAGGAACTAGTAATTGAAGTCCATAATACTCCTCTTCTCATTCCCTGCTTAAAAGCATACATGGAATCAGAGATTGTTACACTTTTCAATAAATCAAAAGATTCGGTGGTAAAACCTGAAGATTACTAATAGTAAGCGACAAAACTACTTCGAAGCTACAGTAAAGTAACTGGGTAGGATGTCTCAGTAATTATCTTCTCTGATCTCAGCCGGTCAATGCCCTTAAATGAATTCGGCGCCATACTAGCTTTTCTTCCCGCCTCCACTGTTTTTCTTCTTCCTCCCGCTAGGCCTGACAGTGCAGCGCCGCGTGCATTGCCGGTGCCTCCCGGAGATGAGGCGGTCGCAGGACAATGACCTGCCTACGCCCGTTGCCACGGGCACCGACTCGATATAGATGATCGGCGGATCCATGGCAAGACGGGGAGGTGTCGGTGGAGGCGAGATTTGTGGCGGTGATGGTCGGGGGCGAGGAATTGGGGATTTGGGGGTCGGGAAAGTGGGGGAATGGGGATTGGGGTGGGGAGCTTGTCCCCAATTTCAAATATAAAGTTTTAAAATTATGTACTATGTACAAAGCATATTACTAGAGTGGCATTTTTCTACATGTCTTGTTATTTTACAACTTTATAATTACATATATGTAATTAAAAAAAGATTAAAGTCAAACGTGGCTAAACAAAAAAAGATTAGAGTCAAACGTGGCTAGTTCCACACATCCACGAGTAGTATCTTGCTTCGATTCGCAAGACTCATCGTCCCCATTAGACCATCACTGGACACTAGGGTTTTTATTCGCCGTTTGGTTCATTTACAGTTCGATTTGAAAAAATTGAGAGCTCTTATTAAAAGTACTGTAGAAATTTTTCAAAATTTCTAAAAAATATCTTTGAAATATTTAAGAAAAATCATACAAAGCCTTACAAAAATTACTACGAAATGATACTTTTTATGACTTGTAAAAAAAGACATTCACCCCAACTGAACTGTAACTGAACCACGAAAAGAAGAGGGCCCGAGTGGCAATACGGACCGTTTCCCGATCTCCGATGGGGAATTCCGGTGATGTAAACGGGGAAAACCATCCTCCGTTGGAGATGGTGGGGACAGGGACGAGCAATTTTTTCCTGCAGGGACCTGGTTAGGGACGTGAAATTAGTTTAGTTTATTCGAATTGTTAGACCGCGAACATGTCATCTAACCCATTGTATCCGCATTTTCATATATGCAGCAACCAGACCTCCAATATAGCAGCCCAGCTGTTTACTTCGGTTAGTGATGCATCTCGTCATCATGCATTCAACCATCATGTTCTATGAAACTTCTAAAGTGAATACTCCAACCGATCATATTGGCCGAGCAACTAGAGTAGTGAGACTTAGCCCAATTGGCTTGTCATTTGGTCGGACGAGCAAGTGGTAGGTTGCCCGAGCAAGGAGACACACCGAACTAAATTGTATCCATTCCGAGCTCTACTGAGCAAGGTATTGACCATATATACCGAGCTCCATCGAGCTAAGTTATGCCCATCCGAGGCTTCTCCTGAGCAAGTAGGTGTCTACATCAAGTCCTGCCGAGCAAGACCGAGCTCGATGGAAGCACAGATGAGCCAGAGCAACTCAAACGAGCAACCAGAGACCACCGTTGTACTTTATTATTTTTGCCCCAGGCAAAGATCTGATGGGCGGTGCTACAGACAGCACAATTTACATCTCTTTAATTTCTCACTTGGTTTCTCACCCACGGCCTCTCTATTACAGGTGGGACCTGGCCTGCACTTATCAATGGGTGTCTACCACTATTTAAATTTTTAAACCCTTCTCCACCTCTCCACCCAGCCATTTGTTTCCATTTCATCTGCCACCCACGAGCTGCTCCTAGTCAGCAGCAAGGAACAACAAGCTGTTTGTCTTCTTCCTCCTTCAAATCAAATCTCCACCCAAAATACCAGGGGCGAAGCCAGGAAATATTGCCGCCGGGGTCAGTGCACGAAGCGTCAAGGGTCGGACTGCATGGAGAGGCTTGGCTCGGGCTCTTGCAAGTCGGCAGGTCGCAACCTTGTGGTACGTGGGCTCTAGGCTGTTGACGCTTTGGGCTATGGGAATGCTGGCCTGCTGGGTGCTTTGTCGCATGCCACTCAGCTGTAGGGGTCAGCCTTGTTATTTACCGGTGTCAGAGCTAATATTTAGCATATGGGTATAATGGGCTAGCAGAAAGTCATCGGTGTTAACTGACACCGACGCTTGACTGTAGCTCCGCCCCTGCAAATACTCATATTCACCCAGAGTGTTACATACCATTAGAAAGCTTAAGAGACTAGCTATCCATTCCTCTCCATGTTAAGCACATGTACAAATGTTTTCTATGGTTCTTGTTCCATCTTCTCTTCGTTGTTCGGTTTTAGACTGCAACAGACTGATTTCGTTTTCCTCTCTCTTGTGCCATTTTCACCCATGCTCAGGGTTGGAGATGAGTAAGGTCTACTTCCTCACTTCCTAGGCTTCAAGTACATCCAATCCCTTTGCACATTCACAAGGTTTTAGGTGAGTTCTTGCTGCCTTCCCTCTACTTTGCTGTTCTGAACAGCGGCAAGGTAATCTATTTCTTTATCACCTTGCATGTCATTTTGGCTCACATGCAAGCTTAGGGATGAGTATGGAGACATTCCCCACGAGCTGGGGGAAGGGTAGTGAAAGCAATAGAGATTGCGAAGATTAGTAGATTGATTAATTGAGAGATAATGCATGTACATATATAGGGGAGGAGGACCGAGAGGCTAAAGGAAACCTACAGGATCTGGACTCCTCCCCGTATCTCTCTCTAACCGAACATACTAAACAAGGCCGGCCGGCTGGGAGCCAGGCACTGGGCCGTACAAGCACATGACTCGTGCTAACACCACATGATTGAAGCGTCCGTGGAGTGAGCGTTGAGGCGGACCGAATTCGATGAATACCGCAGATGGCGATCCTTTGGTGAAAATGTCGGCAAACCGAGATGTCGTCGGGACATGAAGAACGCGGACATCACCAAGGGCAACACGCTCTCGAACAAAATGAAGATCAATCTCCACATGCTTGGTACGATGATCTTTGGATAGGGTTAGAAGACATGTAAATCGTGGCCGATGTTGTCGCAATATACCAATGTTGTCTTGCGCAAAGGTGTGCGCACTCGGACAACAATCGATTTAATCCAAGTAGCCAAAGAATCGCATTGGCGACGGCGCGATACTCGGCCTCGGCCTTTGAGCGGACACGGTGTTCGGCGCTTGAGGACCAGAGACAAGATTGTCGCCGAGAAACACAAAGATATCCAGATGTGGATTTGCGAGTATCCGGACAACCATTTTAATCAAGATCGGAGTAAACCACCAACTCAAAGCGGGAAGAGGCGCACAAAAGGCCCAAATGCGGTGTGCCTCGAACATAGCGCAGATGCGCTTAAGGGCAACAAGATGAGGTTCCGCGGATCGTGCATGTGAAGACACACTGTTGAGCGGATACTGAAATGTCCGGTCTAGTGAATGTGAGATCTTGAAGAGCTCTGCAAGGTCATGAAATCAGAGGATCCAAACAGCACGCCATCGGCAGTAAAGCTTGGGATTCACATCGGCAGAGTAGTACACGGCTTGCGATCGCTCATGCCACCGCTCAAGTATCTCAATCATGTATTGGTATTTGTGAGAGGAAAAGGCCAGAGGCAGTGTGTTGGACATGCATACCGAGAAAATGGTGCAACTTGCCAAGGTCCTTCATAGAAAACTCCTGCTTTAAGGCACTAATGATGTGCTGAAGCAGTGGCTCGGAGGAAGCGGTGAGCACAATATCGTCAACATAAAGGAGAAGATACACCATATCCTCGCCTCGGTGGTAGATGAACAGGGATGTATCTGTCTTGGCTTCAACAAAACCGAGCTGAAGAAGATGAGAGGCGAACCTGCTGTACCAAGCGCGAGGAGCCTGCTTAAGTCCATAAAGCGACCGGTTGAGGCGGCACACATAGTCAGGATGAGCAGAATCTTCAAAACCAGCAGGCTGAGCACAATGAACAGTTTCAGACAGAGTGCCATGGAGGAAGGCATTATTGACATCAAGCTGATGAATAGGCCAACCATGCGAGCAAGGTTTGCGAGTCGCAAAGTCGAGTCGAGTCGCTAGGGTACTGACTTGTAGACTAGTCGTGACTAGGTCAGACTAGTCGCTGACTAGTCGATACAAGTTGATGACTATACTTTATAATTTTCTATAAATATACCAACATACTGCATACCAAAAACAGAGAACATAGAAGTAGAGAAGAAGTGAAGAACCTGGAGTTGTACTGCAAACTGTACTAGCAAAGCAGGGATAACTAGCAAAGTAGTACTGCAAAGCAAGGAAGGGATAGCAGTAGCAGGATAACTAGCACTGAAGCAAAGCATCGAAGGCTCGAAGCAAAGCAAAGATGCAATGGCGAGGATAACTATCGAAAGCAAAGCGAGGCAATGACCGGGATAACTATCGCTCTCCTCCTCCGCCATCGCCTCCGCCTCATGGCTCCTCGGCCTCCTCACCGCCTCATGGCTCCTCGGCCAGCTCCTTTGCCTCGCCATGTCCTCACTTGCTCCTTTGCCTCGCCATGTCCTCCTTGCCTCCTTGGCTTCGCCCTCCTTCCTCCTCCGCCTCGCCATCTCCTCACTTTGCTTCCTTGCCTTGCGACGGAGGCTCTGCTTCCCACCGTGAAGAGACCGAAAGGAGTAGGGAAGATGAAATGTACACAATGTGGTGGCGTCCGTGATGAAACTCCGGGCGCGGCTAACATAGCAAAGTAGGGTTTCTTACTTTCTTGATCTGGCTCTTTCTCGTTACTCCTTAGTAGTCACGATGCCCGCACTCGCTTCTTCGCTCGGTTTGGGCTTTGGCCTAATATGGCCCGATCGGGCGACTCACTGCTCGGCTAGCGTGACTAGCCGCCGACTAGTCGACTAGTCGGCGACTAGCACAACTAGTCGAGTCGGGTCTGGCGACTAGGTTCACAAAATCGACTTGTCGGCTAGTCATCGACTAGTCGCGCTTCGACTTTAAAACGATTGCATGCGAGAGCCAACGAGAGAATCGTCCAATCAGAAGCGGGCTTGACGATCGGATCGAAAGTTTCGAGAAGTCAACACCGGACGCCGAGTGAAACCACGAGCACCCACCGCGCTTTATAGCGCCGAGAGAACCATCGACCTTGAACTTGTGTTTGAACACCCACTTGCTGTCACAACATTGGTACTGGCGGTCGTGGAATAAGATCCCAAGTGTTGTTGGCAAGAAGGGCCGAGTATTCGTGTTCCATCGCGGCGCGCCAATTTGGATCGGCGAGAGCAAAGACGATAACCGGGAACAGGGACAGAGTGAAGCCTCAAACAAATACGGAACCGAATGCCACGCTTACCACAGGTCGTCATGTTGTGATGATTGACAACAGGAGGAATCACCACAAAGACTGCGCAGGAATGGGCGCGCGGTGATGTCGTGAGACGCAGAAAAGCCGGTGTCATTGGAGAAGTCGAGCAGAGCATCGGTAAGCGTCGATGTAAGTAAGTCGAGGCCATGGAAGGGCGAGACCAGCAGGTAGGGCGAGGCGTGCCGCCCAAAGGTGCGGAGATCGAGGCGGCCCCCACCGCAAGTGGTGACGAAGGCGATGGGAGACGCAGGGCGGCGATGATACGCGCTCTGTGAACTGGAGGCGCAGGCAAAGACTTCCCTCGAGGAGCTCTCCAGACGAGAGGGCTGTCACCAGACACCGCCGGCGACGCCGGCAGAGGGCGCCGTCCGTTCGCCGAGGAGGAGCCAGAGGTCTTTGTTGAAGACCTCAGAAGCAAAAACCGGTGATGACTCAAAAGGCTCAAATCAGATAGGCAAATCATCCAAAAATCAAAGGTCAGACGTGGGTGGAGAAGAATCCTCGGAAAATGGAAAGGAGGTTTCTTCAAAGACCACGTGGCGTGATATGATGGTATGATTAGTGTGACGGTCAAGACAAAGATAACCCTTGTGGTGTGGGGAATAGCCAAGGAAAACACACAACGAAGAACGAGGCGAAAGCTTATGGGAAGCGGTGGCGGCGAGGTTAGGATAACACTTGCAACCAAAAACACGAAGGTGCTCGTACGAGGGCGGCTTCCCTAGTAAAACAAAGTGCGGCGTTGCAAAAGCAAGAGTTTTGGTTGGCAAAATGTTGAGAAGATATGAGGCAGTGCCGAGAGCCGCGGCCTAAAAGCTGGGAGGAATGCTGGCTTGAAAGAGCAAGGAGCGAATGACATTATTAATGGAACGGATAATGCGCTCAGCTTTACCATTCTGGGCGGAGGTGTACGGACAGGACATGCGCAGATGGATCCCATGTGTCAAGAAGAATGTGCGGTATTTGGAGTTATCAAACTTCGCGCCATTGTCGCACTGAACCTCTTGTATGGTGACGTCAAACTGTGTGTACGAACGTAGGCAAAGAAATTGGTGAGCGTGGAAAAGGTGTCAGATTTCAGTCGTAAGGGGAACGTCCACAAATAGTGAGAGCAATCATCCAAAATAGCCAGATAATACTTATGACCAGAGACACTAGTAACAGGAGATGTCCAAAGATCACAATGAATTAACTGAAAATTGCGAGTAGCACGCGAAGATGACGCATGAAAAGGTAGACGAACATGACGACCTAACTGACAAGCATGACAAAGAGTGTTGCTATCACTTTTAGGACAAGAAATAGCGGATGGTGAGCTAGTTTGGAGAACGCCATGACCAGGATGCCCGAGCCGATGCCAAAGAGTGGAAGTATGGAGAGCAAAGGCGAGAAGCCGCAAGGTAGAGTGGTCCGGTCGCACACTGACGATCACGCTCCGAGTGGGAAGATCCTTCACAGAACAGCCAAAAGGATCAAATTCCACAGAACAATTGTTGTCAATGGTGAACTGGCGAACAAATCAAATCCTTAATAAGAGAAGGAGAAACCAGAACATTATTAAGGCGAAAATTAGGGGATAACTGAGCAGTGCTGGAAGAAGTAACGGGAATGAGATTCCCATTACCGACAACAATGTTAGAAGGAGGATGTCGTGAAGAGGTGTGAGAAATGATACCAGCATTGGAGGTCATATGACTAGAAGCACCAGTATCGAAATTCCACTCCTGTTGTTGTGGTTGTTGAAGCGTAGTGGTCTGAAAATTGGCAGCCAGAGCTTGCTGATCCCAGCCTGGAGCAGATGCAGGTGGGCCGACATAGCTGGTGCCCATAAGCCGCTTTGGGACACCCCACTGCTCGCCCCTTGCCCAAGCGGTCCAAAGAATAAAGGCTGAGTTCTTTGGCCGACCCAAAGAAAGTGACGAGGGATGTATGAGGCGTGACCAGCCACATGTAAATAGCCCCTGCCTAGGGGTTGTAGCAGCTATAGCCCGTAGAGGAGGCTCCGACCGTGCTTTGGCTCATGGAGGAGCTGAGACGGCCATTGTTGTCTGTCTGTGACCGCTTGCTCTCCTTCTAGCGCCACGCTCTGACTGTGGAGGTGGAGCCGCTTGAAGCCGCCGCCGCCATCCTGATCATTCTTTGTGGAGGCGAGGAGACGGCTGCCGCGGAGGTGAGGAGCGCCGTGAGGAGAGACAGTGGCTTGGAGCCGGTGTCCGCCGCCATCGGAAAGGGTGCATGAGGGTCAGAATGGGCAGCCTTCGCCATGGTGAGCTCCTCGGCGCCAAGTCATCGCGACCGCAAAAAATGGGAAGGGGATGGGTCGGCGAGGCGAAGACCAAGCGAGAAAGCGCTTCGTTGAGGCCCCCGACGATGTTGAGGGCGAGAGTCTGTCGAGACAGGCTCACCAAGATCGCGCAGATCCTCGGCGAGTTTCTTATGGCGGCGGCAATACTCGGCGACGGGAGATCGCCTGCGAGAAGGCGGAACTCTTGGTCGGCGTAGAGGCGCGGGTCGTCGCGGTTCCCAAATCTGCGACTCGATGGAGAGCCACAGGGCGAAGCGGTGGCACCGCTTTGAGACACCGTGTCGGCGAGGTCGTCGGAGATAGTCCCGAGGATCCAGTGCGCGACGACGGCGTTCATCGCGCGCTTAATCCGGCGAATCGGGAAGCGGCGGCGTCGGAGAGGACGTGGCGCTCGAGAGAACTTGGTGAGAGTGAAGCAGAAGGAGTCGCACCACCGCGTAGAAGGTGGAATTGGTGTCGAGGAGAAGCGGCACGAGGGCGGATGTTACGCGACGCAGCGGCGCTGGCGTCTTTGGTTGAAGCGGCGTTGCGGCCGTGTTGAAGAAGAGCAACGCTCAAGAGCGGATCGAGGGCGCCGTCGTCCGCGCGCGCCGTTGGAGGCGAAATCACTCTCCGGTTGGAGCGCGCGGCCGCCGCGTTCGGGCGGCGTGCTGCACGCGTCGGCAGCGTCGCGCTCTTTGTTGCGCAAGCGACCTCTCGATCCGCATCGCCATGCGAGCAAGAGCGGCGATCCGGCGACTGGGTCACGTGCTCGCGTTCCTCTGGCGCGCGAAGATCGAGAATAAGGCCGAGGTTCGCAGCAGCGAAGGCATTGGCGTCGTGGTCCTGGGCCTTCCCAGGGTCGACGACCGCGGCGCCAGAGTTGATGGCGGTCGTCGGTGAAGAGTCACCAGCCATGGAGCAGCGCCGGGAAGAGGAGGCGCGCTGGTGCGGAAGCGTGTTCAGGTTTGAAACCCTAAACTCGTGATACCATGAAAGCAATAGAGATTGCGAAGAATAGTAGTTGATTAATTGAGAGATAATGCATGTACATATATAGGGGAGGAGGACCGAGAGGCTAAAGGAAACCTACAGGATCTGGACTCCTCCCCGTATCTCTCTCTAACCGAACATACTAAACAAGGCCGGCCGGCTGGGAGCCAGGCACTGGGCCGTACAAGCACAGGACTCGTGCTAACAGGTAGGACCAAATCCATGGCCTTGGAGGAGAAGGAACGACAAGGAACAAGCTTAGGAGCAGCCGGACGGATTTCTGGGCAGAACATCATCTTCTCCTTCGATCTCTCCATCTCTTGGACATCTGCTCTTAGCAAGGCTTCCCTTACTAGTTGAGAATCCTATCCTACCTATACTTCATGTCTCTCCATAGTTAGAACCTAGCTACATGTTTTCCTCGCAAAACTTGAGGCACACTAGCCCCCAAGTTCATGCGTTCCTTGTTTCAGCCCATTCCAGCATAGCAGTGCACTAAATAATTTGTACAAAATCAACCGTAACTCGGATGAAATAGTTTTCTATATAAAAAAGATATGCCACTAAATTATATACAACTGTTCGTGTAGAACCCGAGCTCATTTGAACCCTCAAACAGAGCTATTACCGAGCAACATGCTCAGTCCTGAGCAGGATTAGCACCTAAACTTAAAATGGTCATATCCTCCTCATCATCCGAACTCTGATTTGGATGATTATTTTTTGCAAAATTTGCATTAGCTCATGAACTTTCTACATTTCTAAAATTATTTGGATTTTCTATCCGTTTATTATTTCATTTGGATTTTATTTGATATTCTTGCTACCGAACGATAGGAACTGACGTTCCGAAGGAGCCCGAGCTAGAGCAAGGAACTCCGTGCATCGACCAGCAACACCAAAGCACCTATACTCCCCTCATTTGACTCATCATATTTATCATCTGTTTGCAAATGCATGATTTCAATTATGTTCTAGCACTTGCTTGCATGCTATATTAACATACATATGTCACTTGGTGAGTAGAATTTGTTAGCTAGGTGTCTAGGTGCGATATCCTTATTCCTTACTGCCTAAGTCGGTAGTACTATTATGTATGGGTCACGAATGCTTGCAATTCTTAGAGTCGGCGAGGTGAAACAATCGACAGAGTTAATCCGTTGAATGGGTGTCATGATTATGATATACTTGTTGGTCGGATTCGTGGATGGATGGTTGTTGATTCGTGTGGATTATGTGTTGGACCCGAATGGGTGATAGGGGATGATGGGAGGACAAATCCCGGATAAGTAAGGATCAAACATCGGGTACCTTCCTCTCAAGTACTATACGTACGACACAAAACACGTGTGAATAGGAACACTTAGCCAATTCTATGTGCATGCTTGTGCTGTTGGGTTCCAGTCGGGCTATTTTGCTTGTGTTTTGTGTGGGGGATAGCCGTTACCTAACTCACACCCGGCCGGACATCACTTACGCTGTGGGTTATGTCAGCCGGTTTATGGAGGAGCCACGTGAGGATCATCTCGTCGCCGTGAAGCATATCCTACGCTACATCGCCGGCACAATCAATCTGGGCTGCCACTTTGCGAGGAAAGGCAAAGAGCGGGCATTACTGATTGGCTACAGCGACAGTGACATGGCCGGCGACGTCAATGACCGCAAGAGCACCACAAGCGTGTTCTTCCTTGGACAGAGTCCAATTAGCTGGCAATCATAGAAGCAGAAGGTAGTCGCACTATCTTCATGTGAAACCGAGTATATTGCCGCTACCATTGCGGCATGTCAGGGCATTTGGCTCGCTCGACTGCTTGGCGATATCAGCGAAAAGGAGGCCAAAGCCACTGTGTTTAAGATCGATAACAAGTCCGCCATCTCCTTGTTCCAGAATCTGGTGCTTCACGATAGGAGTAAGCACATTGATACGCGGTATCATTTCATCCGGGACTGCATCGAGGATGGCAAGATCAGCATCAAGTTCGTCATCACAGAAGAACAACTTTCACATATTCTGACGAAGCCGCTCAGCCTCATCAAGTTCCAGAAGCTACGTGCGAAGATCGGCATCGTTGAAGTCCAAGGGCATTAGGATTAGGGGGGAGATTGTTAATCGCATAATCCTGTGCCATAATTAGCGTGTTAATCCATCATGTAATGGCTGCATGTAGGAGTTTCTAATAGTCTTAATCAGCATGTAATGGCTGCATGTAGGAGTTTCTAATAGCCTTAATTAGCATGTAATAATGGCTGTATGTAGGAGTTTCCTTTAAATAGCATTGAAATAAAGCAGAAAAGTTGTAGCATTTGCTCAGCACAATATTTCTCTGTGTTCACTTTTTCTTCTCAGTTTGTTGGTTCGGCATTTCTGACAGACTAAACGCGTGACCGAAGAGGTTACTTTTAATTTTACCATGGTTGCTGGTTTGGTTGCATTTGCGTATGCATGTAACATTCTGTAATTTCTGTACCTCCAAGTAATTAGGTTAGATGTGGTTGTAGAGTGGGAACTTTAAGTATTCACTGTTTGTTCAGTTCATGCTGAGGCAGAGTAGTGTTGATGTCGAATATCTGTGCTCTGTTGGGATCCAGTCTAATCCGAGATGGAGTGCAACTGCTGGGAAATGGCTAGGCTTTTGTCAGGCAAAGGAAGTTCAGATTTAGTTTGGTGCCTTTTGATCGCTTGCTTGCTTAAAGCGTTCATATTTGATGCTTTTATCAGTCCGCGATGCAGATATCGCAGTTTTGTTTTGTTCCCCTCTGCAAGATGATTCGGCATTTTCAACATGTTTCTGAAATAATTTACATTGTTTCCATGACTGGGTTTGGATTTTAGGCCCATGTATTCAACCAATGCGCTTAAGATATATTTATGTTAGTTAACTTTTCTGCAGATAGAAGGGCGAACTGATGAAGAAGCTGACGAGGAAGATGAAAGACTCTCTAGGTCTTCCCCTGGCACTAAAGAAAAGATATGGATGATGCAGGACCAGCAAATTGTGGCCAAAGACTACATGCAGTTTGCTTCTCCGCATGGCAGCGCGCATTTAGCCCGAGAGTTGAAGTTGAGGATGAAAGAGATAGAAAAGGCAATAAGTCACCGTAGCGGTGGTTCTGGTGTACCTGGGAGGTAAGCTGTAGCACATCAATAGTCTGTACATAA
Organism: Guadua angustifolia; assembly: GCA_036346375.1. Classification (NCBI taxonomy): domain Eukaryota; kingdom Viridiplantae; phylum Streptophyta; class Magnoliopsida; order Poales; family Poaceae; genus Guadua; species Guadua angustifolia. The sequence goes on from CM070520.1 coordinate 17,165,443, forward strand.
ATGATTAACTAGTCACGGTAGTTCAGTTACAGAGGAAAAGTAAAAATAGATAGTTATGCTTTAAGTTACATTGAAGAGTAAATTTCTGTGGAATTGAGATCAAAACCATTGTGCAGTGCATTGCAGAAAATGAGGGCGATGGAAATGACTCTATCTAAAGCTGATAGGACCTACCCACATTGCTCTCAGGTAACAGCAAAGCTACGTGTAATGACACATCACAGTGAAGAATTGGTCAGAGCACATGGAAGTGAACCTTCATTCCTTGAGCAGGTGGCTGTGAGTACGTTACCAAAAGGTCATCACTGCCTAGCAATGCGACTTACCTCAGAGTACGTTTCATTAGATCCTATGGAACGCGAGATTCCTAAAAGATACAGCATGCGGATGGATGGCTTTTATCATTATGCAAAATTTTCAGACAATGTGCTAGCTAGTGCAGTGGTTATCAACTATACAATTTCTGCATCAAAGGTGAGACCTTAGATTTGTCAAGTACTAATATTTTACATGCTTGTACAGGAGTTACACTATGCTTTGTAATTACAAATGGTTATCATTGTGTCTTCATCCTTTATGCATAAAATTGAGTGATACTGTTTCTGTGGACAGGTAGTGTTTTGTTCTTGTCCGCAATTCTTGCTGTCTAAATGTAATTCGTTGTGAAATTTTCTGTTATATAATAATTGTTGCGAGGGACATGTTTGATGTATTTTTTCTTTAATGATTCATTTATTCAGGTAGTATGACGAACATGTACATATAAGGAACATTTGTCCAAGGACTGCGCTATGAATTCTTTGGTGTAACATATTTAGTGGAGTTTATTATGTTTTATTCATGTCTTAAAATTTGCTTTTGATCTGAGTTATTTTCTTTGGCAGGATCCCAAAAGGATAATGTTTCATGTTGTCACTGATGAATTGAATTTTTCTGCAATGATGACCCAAATCCACCAAGTCCTGCCACAATTCAAATTGAAAGCCTGGATGATTTGAAATGGCTGCCGGCTGATTTCAGTTCTAGATTTAAGCAGAAGGGCATTCGAGATCCAAGATACACTTCTGCACTTAATCACTTGTGCTTTTATTTGCTAGTAGTTTTCCCTTCTTTGACAAAGGTTCTACTGTTGGGCCATGATGTGGTGGTAGTCCAAAAAGACTTGAGTGGATTATGCGAGATAGATGTGAAGGGTAAAGTAAATGTTGCTGTTGAGATATGCACTGGCGATGGTTATCATCTATTGGAGAACCTTATTAATTTTTCTGATCCAAGTATCTTCAACAAATTTGATGCAAAGGCTTGCATATGTGCATTTGGAATGAACATTTTTGGCCTTAAAAGAATGGTGCAAACAGGGTTTGACTGCAACTTATGACAGATGGTTTCAGGTGGTAAGCACGAATTTTTATATTACATTAATTTTGTGTGTTAAAAAAGAAGAACAGATTGCAAATTTTAATAACATTTCACACATGCATTTGGTATAACTAACATAAAGTATGCATTGCCATGAGTTGCCCAATGTGGGACAGCTATAAATTCTAGCATAAATTAAGGTCTTCATAATCTCAAATCCCTGTATACATTTTCATCCTACTATGGTTTATTCATTTGGCACAATTAAAATTAAACTGTCAGCCAGACTGGCTAAGTCAACGATGAAACTGACTTGTTTCCAGGAGGAGAAACTATCTGTCAGTAGATGTTTCCAGGAGTTTTGGGTCTGCAAATACTGGTCTATTATATCAGTTTCTTTAGTGACCAAGAACTATTGTGCTTTGTGAGGAGATCAGCTACTTTAGTGGCCAGGTCTGGCTGAAGACTTTGATAGCTTGTACTTTCCTACTTCAGTGGCCAGGCCTGAATGAAGACTTTGTTGCCTGTATGATCCGAAATCTGCTGTAATCTTTCAGCCAATCTCATGCACACTACCTGGAAGCTAGTATTTACCCAATGATGAGGCGCAGCACAGAAACTGACCGTATTAGACTTGGGTGAAGCTGGCTTTGATCTAAAAATGATATACACACTTACGTATTCATTTCCTTTGGTTGACGTACCGAGAAAAGGCTTAGTTTATGCAAGAATCTTTATTTGGGTGGGCAGCAGTATGCACAAAAAAATATTTCTAAAATGTCATTTTTATCCTATAAAGAAGCTAGTTTTGCACCATTGTTGTCTTCAACAGCTTATTTCTCTTTACTTGCTGATTTGCAGGGCAAAAGGCGGAAATTATGGAAGGCAGGAAGCTTGCTGCTGGGCCAGCTTGTCTTCTACAACCAAACAGTGCCTCTTGACCACCGGTGGCAAGTCCTTGGGCTTGGCTGTGATGGAAGCGTAGGAAGAGAGGAAATCGACAGCACCGCCGTCATCCACGACAGTGTGGAAAGCTCAAACCATGGTTGGAGATCTCTTTTCGGAAGTAAAGAGACTACTGCAACAGGTTCCTTGACTATGATAACCCATACATGCAACAGTGCTAATATCCACAGGTAGAAGCTACAAAGGCGAGAAAATTCACACAATGGCTGGCTCATGAATATACGCACTTTTCGCTATATAGTAGTATGTGGTAAGCTGACCTTATTCATTCTTCTGTAGATTTGCTCCTAGGTGTTCTTGAGAGATCATGTTATGATCTTATCTATGTTTGTGATGAGTAATTGACTGAATTTGAGTTTGTGGTGTTTAGGTTTGAGTTTGCAATGAGTTTGCTTTGGTTTTGATCAATTTGAGTAAAGTGGTTGTGACCTTGAGTGATCTTAGCCTTGAGTGATCTTAGCCTTTTGAGTGGTTGTGGCTCTAAGTGAGTGGTCGTAGCCTTACCTGGTCGGACCTTGACTGATTAGAGCCTTGATTAGTCAAAGTCTTAAGTGGTCGGGTCTAAGATAGTCACAACCTACATGATCGAAGGAGGGACTCTTTGGTGTGTGACTGGTCAACGATCTTTGTCAAATCAATATTGTTTGATGGTGTGTGTGTCATTTTGCATCAAGTGATGATTTAATTGCATATGTATTGGATATTGCTATATGATGTGTTTCCTTGTCGGTGATGTTTGCAAAATTTCAGAGCTAGATCATGGTGAGGCGGAGGAGATCGGGGCTAGGCTAGGAGAGCCGATGTCTAAATGGTCAAGGTGACGCCGGAAGATGACTGAGACTGGGGAGTTGCTGCAAATCGGGATGACAAGTGAATGGAGGAGATGCTAACTTAAACCCTACTCAAGCGAAGAATAATCGTTAGATCAATGATTCGTAGGTGTAGTAGTGGTTAAGTTAGTGGTTCTTTGAGAGGTGTGTGTGTGTCAAAACCCGTTATATTGTTGGGTTTCGAGTTAACCCATTTATGAGTGAGGGTGTTAATTTCAGCCATTGATGAGGATCCTTATAGGATAAGTAAGTCATCTAAGGGTGGAGATTACTCTGAGTAAGGTATAAATAGAGGGGAGAGGGATGTCTCTGTCCAAGAGTTTTAGGGTTTGTGAGAATGATTTTTGTTTTTCGTATGTTCTCTTGAGCTCTGCCCACCTGACCTGGTTGTGAATCTTTGAAACCATTCATCTCATGAAAAAATAAAAATTATTTTTATGCTCAAGTTCATGCTCATCTAGTTGCCCTTCCCTCTTGAGTTTTGATCTTTTTAATTTTTTTCTTTCTTGTTCTTATATTGCTAAGGATGAATGATTGTTGGATGAATCTTTCATAGATCATATCCCAATTATCTAGGAAAGCTGCAACTCCCTCTTCTAAGTTTTTGCAAGAAACCGATCTTTTGCTTGTGAAGAGAAAGACTTTTAGTTGATCATGTTCCTGCTCGTTTAACGGTTGTTTCCTTGTTATTCTTGTTTGCTGTGATATGGAGGAGACCATTTAAGGTCAACTTGATCATCAAATCCCCATAAGAAAGCTCAAAGTGAAGTTTGTAGTTTTTGCCCAATTTTAGTGCAATCTTCCTTAGATTGGAAAAAATCAGAACTTTGATATCAATATCTGTGATTAAAGGTTGGAATAGGTTCCTAACTTTCTTAGGAAGGTTTATGCAAAATTTCATGGGCTTTGGATCAGCCGATCAAAAGTTACATCAATTTTTAGTTTGAGATCGTGCTAATTTTACTATTCACCTGAACACTGTTTATCCAATCAGTTTGCTATTTGTACTGTTCATCGGCGACGTTCATCTGACCAGGTGATGATTTTACTGTTCATCCACCAGTTGGTTATTTTACTATTCATTTGGCCTGCTCTTTTAGCTAGAGATATGGTTTGAACTTTTAAGGAAAAATTTTATATGGCTCCTATTCATCCTCTTTAGTCGTCATTTTCGATCCTTCTATCATGTTATATACTTAATATTTTTTATGAGATAAGATATTCTAACTATATTCGGTTAAACCATATCTCTTATGTATAGGCGAATGAACTTTTCTCTCACGATTTTCTCTCTTTGCCTCCTATATTGTGTGTGCTCCTTATTCCTATTCGTGTGATTTTATTGACGTGCTGTTGATTGATCGTGGATGAACGACTACGTTTTACAACAGTATTAAGCATTTTGTGCCACTCATTAAAAAATTGTACAAAAGGAAGAAAAAAAAAGACATGGTTAAATAAAACGGCTATATCCTCACTAATAATACTAAATTGTTCAACCTCTTCTGCACGTTGCTCTGGTTTTTTTATGACAGAATTCACGGTGCTCTGGTTGCAATTTGTTGTTTGTGTCCTAACAAAATGTGTTATCCATTTTTTTTCCTTTCCTTTTCTTTTGTTTGGCGAGCGAACAGAATATGATATTAGCGTCCTACCTACCATCGGTTTGCTAAATTATGAATGAGGTATTTTTTTTTTCACAGTAAGAAAAGTATAGCGCCACATTGGAGGATGCGGTTTCAGAGTCAGTGGCCGAAACGGCCACAGATTTCTTTGCCCCTGTATCTCTCGCTCTGACTTATTCGTCGTATAATATATCGGAATTGCTACAGTTCGGACATTTGATTTTTTTTCGGACGCACTATAATATTTTTTTCCTACGTGTGTAATATTTTTTGTCAACACGTGCAACATTTTTCTTCGACAAACAGTGAAATGCGGCACAGTAAACGGATGTTACAAGCGTTGAAAAAATGTTACACACGTCGGAAAAAAATGTTACACGCGTCGAAAAAAAATATTGCAAGAGACGTTCGATAAAATAAACAGTGTCGGACGTCCGAGCGCTAGATCTTCCCAAATATTCTTCAATCACAAGACTTTTTAAGCCACTTATCCGGATTATCCGATCAAGATGCCAGCACAGCGGCCTACACTTGCGTGCATCGAGTGAATGGGCTTGATCGTCATCGATCAAAGACGCCTTGTTCGACGAGAACAGACTGAACTGTTGTACGTTGGCAGGCAGAACGCAGAAGCTTCCACTTTGAAGATAAATTCTGGGGGTACCGACGTACGCAGTACGTAAGTATACAGGATAGACCAAAACTCTGGTCTTCGTATACACCGAAATACATTACGTACGTACGGTTCCATATTGATCGATAGGCCGATCGAGTACTGCCTATTGGCTATTAATACCTTACTAGATGCACATTGGACCTGTATGTTGCTAGAGGCGGAAGAAATCACCGACACAAGCAGAGATTCTAATAGAGAAAGAAAATCTTCTTCAGAACACCTTAGGGAAAAAAAGACGGGACCAAATTATTATAATTTCTAAATATCACAAAGGCTTGATCACGATTTTTCTTCTATGGTAGCTCAGGTATGTTCTCAAAACCCTTTTAACAAATTTTAAAGAATTTACAAACTTAGCATCTCAATTAAACTGTGAAGCTGCTTGAAGTGCGTAAGTAGCATTGTCAATTTTTTTAAAAATCGCAAAACCTTGATCATGATGTGAAATTTGTACGGCAGCAAAGGCATATTTTCAGGACCCTCCACAAAAATTTCCAAGAACTCGCAAATTTAGCAGCCTAACCAATTCAACGAAATTATTTTAAATATATTAGTAGTATTGGCAGCATTTTTTTTAAAATCAAATAAATTTGATCATGATCCAAAATTTTTATGGTAGGTTAGGCATGTTTAGAGGACCCATCTTAAAAAGTTTTACAAATTTATAACATGATTTAATAGTTCAATCAAATCAACAAAGTTCTTCTCTATTTTATATAAAAAAAAACCTGTAACGCAGAAACTGCAACTTAACCAAAATTCACTACAGTAGCTTGTGTTAGAATTACTAAGACCTAAGTCATGATCACAAATAATGCGGAAATCAAACATTAGAGCTTACCCGGATTAGAAGATGATGAAACCATTAGGGTTAATCGGTCGGTTGATGTTGATGTCGGTGAAGAATGACAATGTAGATGCCCGGCTAGCCTGATGCGCAGTGAAGAAGAAAAGGAGCACCGTGATCTTCACGGAGATGGTTAGGGCCTTCGGGATGCCACCGCATTGTCCTTGGACAGCCCTTCGATGCTCCTCCAAATACGCGATTAGGATCGGTAAGGTTTAGGTTATCAGAAGAGATGAATCGTGCATAAGATCGTCACCTTCGCACGGGCTCACTTCTTCTTGTATATGTAGCGCTGAGGAGCCCGGGGGCGTGTCCCATGGTTTTAGAAAGCGCCTCCGATCATGGCGCGTAATTAAGGAAGAGCTAATCACGGAATTAGCTTTTAGGAAGGTTTTGATTAGGAAAGATGAGATCAACCAACAGCTTGCGCTAGCCAGATTCGAATCGGAGACCAGCGGCTGGCAAGCGATGACTCTAACTAATTGAGCTACAGAGGCTCTGTGAAAACAGAGGAGTACTAAATATATAAAGCTATATAGATGGCACTATAAAAACTACATGAAAAAGCAACAGGAAACAGGAGTCATACCATACATCTCAATAATAATAAATTTTATATGATTAGACTTCTACAAAGACTCGCAGATCCCCTGCCGTTACGGCATCTACCGATGGGCCGCACGCGCGTGGGACTCACGTGGCAGTGACCTAACGGCAGATACTGTGACGGCAAACGATCCGTTTCCCTACTAAGGATTCAATCCTTAGTACGGCACCCACGCTGTAGAAAATCTACACAAATGCTAAGGAATGGCACAGCAGACGAGGACCATCTTTTCCCTTTCACGTCGGCGTTTAGCACCCAGTCCTCCTCTAATGGTGGGACCTGCAACTAAGAAAATGCCATCTCTTTCTCCCTCGTTCCCAATTTCACTCTTAAGTAGGTCCATGTTTTTCCTTGGCTGGTCTAGGAGAGTGCTGAAGGGATAGGTTCCGCGCAATCCACAAGTGGTTATAACTTAAACAGTCTTTAGTTCTGTCTAATTAAACTAACGAACAGTTTGAATCATCTAACAGTGACTTGTTACAGTATTCTTAAAAGATCTAAACAGTTACTTTTTAATCCAACGGTCCGCTTGCAACTGTTTAAGTTACAGTTCTAATGAAATTGTATTGGATCTCTTTTTTTTAGAGTTGTTTTTTCTTCTTTTCTTCTTCTGTTCTTGGGATCTCTCCTGTTGAGTTTAGCCTGGAACCAGCTATAAAACTCCACACTGCAGATGCTCTTGTCCCAGAAGCTAGCTTCTCTCAAGAAGCCATAGCGATCTTCTTGAAGATGGTGTTGTCCAAGTCGAGCCCGCCGTTGCTGCACTGGTCCACAATCCTCGCCCCTTATCGTCTCCCCCGTTCTCCGGTTCATCACCTATAAAAAGTCCGTCATCAAGCAGATTGAAATATAGGTGGATATTATCATTGAGACTTTTTATCATATTTAAGAGGTATTAAAATTTACATTGAATTAGTATTAAGAGATATAAAAAATTTAAAGCTCTTTTATTGTACACTAAATTCAATATAAGCCGTTCATTATTTTCGATCTAATGAATCAGATTAACTAAAAATTATTTATGCTTCCTCTAGTAGTAGAAATATTCTTAACAAATCAATAGTTAGATCTGATTTCTACTATCTACTATCAGTATAATGTACTGTAAAATTTCTCAAAATTTTAAAATTAGAGATACTAACTTTTGATATCTCTTGATACTATTTTAACGTGAATCTTGGTACCTATAAGTTTTACCGAAAGGCAAAGAGCTTAGGAACTATATATATTTTTTCACCTTAATTCATTTGCCGCAGGCTGCCTGAATACGGGCCCGCAGAAGGCCATCCAGCCATACATCTGGCGCCACGACAGCGGCTTGTTGGCGTCCCACGTGGCGCAGTACGCGCCGACTTTGTTCAGAACTTCAGATCCCAGTTGTTCCGCGCGGGGTTGTAGAAGTGGTACTCGCGCGCACGTTGGACGCCCGCTGCGCGGCGGCCATGGCCGCGGCGGCGCAGAGAAGAGTGGCCACCACAAGCGCCCGTGCTCCGGTGATCGCCGCCATGGCTGCTTTGGGACCGGATCTGAACCGACAAGTAGTGATTCAAGATCATGTATGCAAGCTTCATGGCGAGGAGGAAATGTGAGAGAAGAATTGGGATCTTGGCTTTGCTTTGCTTTGCTCGTGTGCTCACCTTGTGTGGATCCTATTGCAGTGTCCAATTGATGGAGAATGCCGTAGTAGCACGATGTCAGTGATCGATGAGGTGCTCTATTGCCAATAAAGAAGTATGTATATATAGTAGTGTGAGAATCGTACATCGTGGAATTTTCTTTGAAGTACAGGAAGAATTCCTAGCACAAAAGATGAATTAACTTTTTTTTCTTTTACTTTCATTAGCAGAAGTGAACTTGTCCTTTACTTTTTTTTTTCCTACTGGGAAGTAGAAAGGCCCCTTACGTGCAATTCTTTTTGTCACGTCGTATATATAGCACTAGTTTGTCACACTACTGTTGCTAAAAAAAATGTAACAGTACTGACAGATATGCCAAGCTCACCCATTATAGTTTAGCTACGAGTGTCACCAAATCATGTTTTTCTAAGAAAAACGTGTTCCAACAGTCATAAGATGACTAGTCTTACTGAAATTGGTAAAAATTAACAGTTTAACACAAAGAAACTACACATATATGATGTTAGATCTCTGATATCACAATGGCCTGCTAGCTGTCAATTTGGCGGTTTTGCTATCCTACTCTCCCTGTTCAAATTTAGAATTTTTTTATTTAATATTTATTTTAATTTTTTTTCAAAACTAATCGACCAAAATGAAAAATTCAAAAAATATGCGCCCGTCGCCCCAGTATGGGGGCGATTGCCCCATACTGAGGCAAGAGGAGGCCAGCCTAACGGCTATTGGACGGTTTCAAACGGCGCCGAATCATGAGTAGGCACCTGTCGCCCGGGTCTGGGCGACAGGCTGTATTTAAAAGGCACGACGCCAACCACTGTGGCCATTTGGCCGGGCGAAGGAGGAGGAGACCGAGTGCTGCAAGAAGAGAAGAAGAGAGGAGAGGAAAGGAGAGAAAAGAGAGGAGAGGAGAGAAAAGAGAGGGAAAAAATAGATTCGTTGTTTTTGTGGAGGTAAGTCCGAAATTTTTATATGTAATATTAAGAAATTTAATGTAGTATTTAATATTTAGGATTGTGTAGTATTTAGAAATTTTAGGATTGTGTACTATTTAGAAATTTTAGGATTGTGTAGTGTTTAGTAATTTTGGGATTGTGTAGTATTTAGCATTTTGAAATGTAGAAATTTAATGTGGTAGTTTCTATTAGGCAATATTTAGAAATTTAATATAGTATTTAGAAATATTAGGATTGTGTAGTATTTAGTATTTAGAACTGTTGAGATTCAATGTAGTAGAAATATTAGCCAATATTTAGAAATTTAATGTAGTAGAATTGTGCAGTAAATTTTGTTATGCAAATAATGTATTAAGCAATATTTAGAAATGTAATGCGGTAGAAATTTAATATTATGATGAAACATGGTAGACTAGTCATATGTTGCGCGAGTAATATTCCGAAAATTGCGACGTAGAAATTAAAGGAAGCATGATATATTTAGAGTCGAATTTTTTAGTATGATCACCATACATTAGAAATTAGTAGAGTAAAAATAATTTGGAAATGTCAGGCACCGTTAAAAATTAGTAGAGAAAAAAATTTGACAATATAATGTAACATTTATATGGTGCGGTTAAATGGAGAACTGATGAATTTTTCGGTCCGACGTTGTAGGCAGCATGTCGGAGAAATTGTATTTTCAAATATTTTATGGAGATGGGGAGATAGCAGAGGGGCCGGATGGAATGGATTTGTCAGCATTTTCAACAGTCATACGGGGCATATTTAGGCCGAGAGATAGGACATACAGGGGTTTGTTGGAGTAGATGTTTCGGATGTTCAATTTAGATATCCAGACTATTCGGTTGCGAGTTAGAGCAGTAGTAAGCCGTGCGCCACACAGTTTTTATGGAGAGTTGATTCCTATTAATGCAACATCGTCATGGAGAAGCTATGTTGGGTTTGCTGTAGAGCAGGGCTGGCCACTCATATTGCTGGTGCAGTGGTACTAGGTACCTCCATCGGTGTCAGAGGTTCGTGATGTCGGGGTAGATATTACGGAGAAGGGGAAGACAGATATGCAAGAATGCGATGATGAAGGTGGTGAGGAGCTTGGAGACGGGGGACACGAGATTGGCGATGGCGAGGGGATCGGGGGTGGGGAGGAGACAGTCGTTGAGGCACGGGGGTGGCCGACGAGGGGGAGGAGGTGGAGCACATAGTTGACTTGATGGAGGAGGAGGACCGTGTGGATGAGGAAGTCCCTGATGGCGAACACTCAGACGAGGAGGACAATACTCCTGAGGTGCCTGTCCCTGGTGCGTGGACTAATTGTAATTTCGAAGACCTAACAATGAATAAAGAGAACAGAGATGCATGGGAGTATCATGAGAACGAGGTCACGCAGGTGCCACATATAAAGACAAGGAGGTTGTGATGGATACGGTCAAGTACTGGTCAATGTCTCTTCGGCGGCAATTCAGGGTAGTGAAGTCCAGCAAAAAAGACTACGACGTGAAGTGTGTAGTTGATTCGTGCCCATGGCGGGTGCATGCATACAAGGGGAAGTGGAAGGACTACTGGAAATGTTCCATAGTGATGGAGCATAACTGCCAACTGGAGGAAGCGGACTAGGAACACCGCAATCTGTCGTCCACTTGGGTGGCAAATGTGTTTTATGGTCAAATCGTGGACAATCCGCACCTGCAGCCTCGATCTATTATCAGAGCTGTGGAGGAGAGGTTTCAGTACAAGATTAGCTACGGAAAGGCATGGAGAGCAAAAAGAACAGCTTTGCAAATATGGTTCAGGACATACGAGGCTTCCTACGAGAATATTCCACACTTGCTCAGGGCAATATCAAGTAGGAATCCCAGTACGTTCATCGACCTTGCGGAGTTCCCGCGGATGGTGCGTGCACGGGTAAGTGGGTCTTGCAGCGGGCCTTCTTCGCCCTCGGCGCATGTATAAATGCGTTCCGACACTATCGCTCGGTCATTTGCATGGACGGCACATTCCTCACAGGGAAATACAAGGGCCAGATTCTAACTGCAATCGCGGTGGACGCCAACAACCAGGTTCTACCGGTCTCATTGGCTTTCGTGGAGGGGAAAAACACAGAGAGCTGGTACTGGTTTCTTGAAAGAATCAAGCTGGCAGTTGTTCAGGATCGCCCTGATGTATGTGTCATCCATGACTGACACGCAAGGTTGCTGAGGGCGATCATGGATATACAACAAGGGTCCGAGGTCGTGGGAGCAGCAAGGTGGCCAAATCTGAAGAGCAGGTGGTGCATGAGACACATGGGTGCCAATTTTTTGTCAGTTCAGGAACAAGGAGCTTATGAACATGTTCAAGCGGTTGTGCAAACAGAACCAGCGGAGGAAGTTCGACGCGTTGTGGAGGACATTGGATGAACTAACCAAGAAGCAATCACTGAATCCAAGGGATGCCGGTAGTTTATCTCGTGTATTTGTAAATGTATTTCTTTACTTCGCGTTCTTTAATATGTATCAGTTATTTGTTGTCCCCGTCATATAATTTTTTATTCTATGTGCGCGATCGAACATATATTTGAATATGCAACATTTTATTACTTTTCATTTAATTTTTGGTAGTTGTAACGTGTAACATTTACTTATTGTCCAGTTTGTTTTATTTGCTTCCTACATTTACTTATTGTCCAATTTATTTTATTTGCTTTCTAACCATGTATTTGCTTTGTAACCACGCAGGCACAGGCGATGATGGCGGGAGTTGGGCGTGCTGCTGACGCTTGCCCTGAGCTGCTAGACGAGACCGTGGATTCGACCCACCGGTCTAGGTTGTCCGAAGTTCAGGGCCGAGAGCTGAGGACACTGCGGCCTCGGGTGCCGAACGAGTTGCTTCACATCGACCCATGCTGGGTTCCACAGTAAACTGCCCCCTGTGAATGGAATTTTAACGACGCTACACACTACATGCATGTTACGAAGCGGTAAGCTTATACGCTGCGAGATTGTGGAAGCGACGATCGCCGGGCGAGACGGCTCGCCGTCCCAGTTGCCGGGTACGACCGGTCCCTCTGATCAAGACTTTCGTGGACGGTGGAGACCGGAGACGTACACGTTCCACCTAGGGGTGGGCATTTTTAAACCGAACCGAATTAACCGATTATTTCGGTTATTTCAGTTTTCGGTTTTCGGTTCAGTTTTTGTTTTGGTATAATTCGGTTTTCGATGTTCGGTTCGGTTTTTCGCTTTCAAAAACCGAAATAACCGAATAACCGAATAGTCCATGTACAATACCATTTTTATAGTATTCTTCCTAAAACCACTAAATAATTCACATGCTATAATACATTTATGTATATGTTTAGTATATTCATATATTTTATTATGCTTATATTGTAATTACATATGAATATTGTGTGGGTTTATCCATATTTTGTGTTGCAATATGAGAAGGACTAAATCTAATTTACCTAGTGTTATTCATATTTTGGTTAACTGAAAAACCGAAATAACCGAACCAAAATATTTCGGTTAATTCGGTTCGGTTTTTTATTTTTATCCGAGAAATTCGGTTCCTAGTTTTCAAAAACCGAATTATTTTAAAACCGAAAAAACCGATTAAACCGAAAAAACCGAATGCCCACCCCTAGTTCCACCTGCCCTGCGGAGAGATGGCTTCGACGCTGCAGGACGTGTCTTACCTCCTAGGACTCCCTGTGCGGGTCCTGCAGTTGTGCCGCACGACGCCCCCGTCATGTGGCATGCGCAGTTGGGCACGGTTCTTCCAGGTGCAGCAACACCCCCGGGCCGCCCCGTATGTGCCCCTCAAGCTGGGCGAGCGGCACGGACCGACGAAGACGTGGCTGTTTCAGTTCACGGTTAGTACCTCCTTCATTGCAATTTAATGGATAAGCGCTAAGCTGCTGACAATATTGTACCGGATGCTGCAGGCTAAGCTTCTCCACCCGCACGCCGAGGAGGAGGACCTGGCACGCCACCTGGAGGCGTACCAGCTGTTGCTGTTCGGTTGGGTGATGTTCCCATCCTCGCACGGGGACACGGTGAACCGGCACCTGATCGAGTACGCCCGGTTGATCGCCGACACCCCGGCAGAGTAGGTAACATATTCTGTTAAAATCTCTTATGACAGGACATGTCTAACTTTCTCGTTGTAAACAGATGTTGCAATGGTCGTGGGGCTCTGCCGTGCTCGCGTGGACGTACAGAAGTCTTTGCGACGCTGTCTCTCGGGCAGTGCAGAGCGCGACGATGCTGGCACTACTACAGAAATGATTTTCCTAGACACCAAGGATTTCTTTCCACAGGCGGATTAAAAGGAGAGCCGCCTCAAATGACTTCGGCCGGTCCTTGGGGTTAAGAACCGCCTGTGTAAAGGTATCTTCACAGGCTGCTCTCTTAAGAAACCGCCTGTGAAAATATTGATCATGTCACAGGCGGTGCCCTTTAGATGCCGCCTGTGGAAACTATGCTCTTCATAGGCGGCTCTCTTAAGGATCCGCCTTGGGAAATTGCCATCTTTACACAGGCGGCTTTCTTACGAAGCCACATGCGGAAAGCGCAGTTTCCACAGGCGGTATGTTAAGCGAGCCGCCTTAGTTAATTATATTGACGGCCTAATTAATTAACGAACCCCCTATGGTGATGTTCAAGTCTTTAAAGGCGTAGTTCTTAAACAAACCGCCTATCCAAATTTTGTAAATGCTTGTCTGCAAATTTTGTGACGAAGGAGATGCCAAGATATGCTTTCATGTACGTCATCGGAGCATCCTTTGTTCTACAATACCGCAAAACACGAAATCCAACGTCCGCACAATACTCGGTATGAGTTTGTATTGACGTCTCGGATCATCCGTTATGTTGCAACAATGCACTACTACGAGAAACCCAACGTCCGTAAAATACTCCCAGATGGTTCTTTTGGCCTTTGACGGATCATCCGTAGTCTTTGTTTTGCTTGATCGTTATTATTTTTCTCGCAGCCGTTGTCTTAGGGAGCCGCTTTGTGAAACTTCGCTTAAAGCTCGAGCAGATCATTCTCTGCGGCGCCCAGGTGGCCCCAAAATTGTGAAAACAAGAGGGAGCTAGGTTTTGAACTTGAAATCCTTAGAATAGTTAACTCTCTAAGGTAAGAGCATCTCATTCTGACATTTGTAGAGGTTTATATGTCTTGTGGAGAGGAAGATGTAGTGAGATAGAATGTGCATGGGAGAGGGTTGAAGCCCGGAGATTGGCGCCATCGACACTCTTTAAAATTCGTGATTCACTTTTTAACACCCCGTCCTTGTCATAGACTCAGATGGACCCACATGTCATAGACACATCACCAAAAACCAACGAATTGAGTGTCACTGGACTAATTTTTCCGTTGAAAAGGGTTGAAAAGCCCTCACCTTCTAGATCTGTAGACAGACCTTGTATCCCTCCCTCTCTCTAGGGAGAGAACGATCCCCTCTCTAGATCTAGAGGAGAGGACCTTACATTCTTTCGTGATTTTAATAAAATCATTTTATAGTATTTAACTTAGGGTTCTCTTGTTAAAGTTCTATCTAAATAATTGACATTTCGATCGATTTTACTTTTGTGTTCAAGATGGAAAGGGCATGGATGTACAATGCCCCAAGAAATAAGGGTGTATTCCTCAAAGAGCTCAAACTTTTATTAAAGTCGCCGTAAGGGCGCCTGGACTAAGAAGGAAACGGAAATACTTTGTCCATGCAAAGACTGTAAGAACAATGTAGGGTGGGGAGATTTAAGTGTAATCAGAACACACCTGATCATGAGAGGTTTTATAGAGGATTACACATGTTGGTCCAACCATGGCGAGCAACGTACATCGCAAACAACCGATGACGTTGATCCCGATCTCGTGGATGATCGAAGTGCCGGAGGCGACACTGATGGTTTGGGAGATGAAGCTCACGTGCATGCTCGTTTGCTAGATGATGGTCGCATCGCTGATGTAGAGGAAATGTTGCGCCATGCCGAACCACAGGTTTTAAAGGAGATGACAGGTTTAGATAATGTCGATGCGTTACACAAAGCAGCGAATGATCTATTATATGAGGAATCCAAGGGTTGTCCTCGAGTTTACGGTGTTGCATACGGTCTTGATGCTTCTCGATTGAAGGCTAGCAATGGATGGTCGGACAAGAGTTTCACCGATCTGTTGAGGCTCTTAGCAAAAATACTTCCGGGCTAATGGATTGCCCACCTTGCCGACGAGCACTTATTTCGAAGAAGCTTATCACTCCGATGTCATTGGATGTGCAAAAGATACATGCATGTCCGAACCATCAGATCCTCTTCCGTAAAGATTACGGACTTGGATCAATGCCCGTGTGCAAGGCGAGCCGGTATAAGAAGAATGATGACTCCCACGATGATGATGATTCTTCAGCTAGCACTATGAAGAATAAGAAGAACAAGAATAGTACTACTGGTAATAACGAAGATGACACTTCTTCAGGCACGGACAAGAAGAAAAGAATCCCTGCGTTGGTGATGTGGTACTTGCCAATTATTGGCCGCCTGAAACGTTTGTACTCGAATGAGAGGGACTCCGAACTAATGGGTTGGCATTCCGATAAGCGCAAAAAAGATAGAAAGATTCGACACCCAGCCGATGGTAGACAATGGAGAAATTTTGATCGCATGTATCCAGATTTCGGCAACGAACTTAGGAATGTAAGGTTCGCACTGAGTACCGATGGTATGAATCCTTTCGGTGAATGGAATGCCACACATAGCACTTGGCTAGTAGTCCTGTCCATCTAAAACCTTCCTCCATGGCTATGTATGAAGAGAAGGTACCTAATGTTGTCCATTCTTATCCAAGGTTCGAGACAGCCTGGAGTAGATATTGATGTGTTTCTTGAACCACTGACGGAAGATATGGCCATGTTGTGGCACGATGGGGTCCAGGTGTGGGATCAGTTCCAACAACAGTACTTCACACTAAAAGCCATTATTTTTGTTACCATCAGTGATTACCCCGCCCTGCTAGCCCTATCGGGTCAGATTAAAGGGAAGACAGCTTGTGTAGTATGCATGGATGAAACTGTGTCAACGTTCTTTCCATGCTCACAGAATTTAGTGTACATGCGGCACCGCCATTTTTTACTGAAAGCTCACAAATACCGCAAGATGGGCAAGTATTTTGACAATACGATTGAGGAAGGTGTGGCTCCAAAGCGCCGTAGCAGGAAAAAAGTGTTTGAAATGGTCCAGAACATTAAGGTGGTTTTCTGGAAGAAACCGGTGCAGGGCCAAAAGAGGGGTCGAAAGAGGAAGAATACCGATGAGGAGGTTCCTCTACCTGTTGTCCTATTCAAAAAGATGTCAATTTTCTCTACAAGTATTTGCCCTACTGGAAGGACTTGGAAATTCGCCATGGCATCGATGCCATGCATATCATAAAGAATGTCTGTGAAAGCGTGCTAGGTCTCTTGTTGGACATTCAGTACAAGACAAAGGATGGTCTTAAAGCTCGTAAAGACTTAGTAGTACTTAAAATCAGGAAAGAACTACACCCTCAAGAAAGAACACATGGAAAGTATTACCTTCCCCACAAGCTACTCTCGACAAACCGAGGAGAAAAGATCGATGTGCAAGTGCTTACGTGGGGTCGAGTCCGTCTGGTTATTCATCCAACATTAAAAACCTAGTATCGATGAAAGATTTAAAGATAAGTGGTATGAAGTCTCACGACTGCCACGTCATGATGACACAAATGCTCCTAATTGCAATCAGGGTATCAACTCAACATTTGTAAAGGTGGCCATCACACAGTATGTGTCATTTCGCAATCGCGATTTCACGAAGTGTAATCGATGATGAACAAATGAGCTATCTGCAGAACTACATAGTGGAGACTATAAACCAACTTGAGATGTGCTTCCCTCCATCCTTTTTCGATATCATGCCGCACCTCTTGGTTCACCTTGTCGAGGAGGTAAAGGCTTCGGGACCAAGATATTCTTCTGTTGGATGTTTCCATTTGAGAGATGGATGGGCTTGCTTAAGAGCTTACAACGGAATCGTGCTTACCCGTGAGGGTTCCATTATTGAGGGCTACAATCTTGAGGAAGTCATTGAGTGTTGCACGGGTTACTTCATGCCCACGGAAAGGCCGATTGGTGTGCTGTCCCTCGACATGAGGGAGGTTGGTAGTAAAGGACTAAGGGAAAGAAAAGATTCATTGACCATGAGTACAAGAATGTGGACCAAGCACATTTCACCGTCTTGCAACACTAAAGATAGTGGAGCCGTCGTGGAGCAACACCGAAGAGCTTGAAAGAGAAAATCCGGGGCGCCAAGTTGATTGGATCTGAAGAGAATAAGCGCATGTTTACCACATGGTTCAAGAACCAAAACATACCAGATGGTGAGGACGAAGAAAGTAAACATTGAAAATGTTGGCTCATGGCCCATCAAGTCTGGTAACATCATGGCTAGCGTATGACATCAATGGGTACACGTTTTATACCATTCAAAAGGACAAGAAGACAATGGCCCAAAAGCAATGGCGTTAGGGTAGAAGCCATAGATGCGACAAGGAGAAGAACACCTACTATGGAATCATTGAAGAAATTTGGGAACTCGACTATGGAAGGGATATGCGAGATCCCGTGTTTCGCTACAAGCGGGTCAAACATCCTAATGGTGTGGAGGTGGACAACTATGGGTTCTGGCTATCGACCTCAACAATCTTGGACACAAAAGCCGACCCACGGATACTAGCTTCGAAGTCTCGTAAGTTTTCTACATAGCTGACCCCAGTAATAAGAAAAGGAACATAGTTGTTCCTGGAAAACAAAGGATCGTTGGAGTTGATAATGTGCACGACGAGGCAGAATACAATCAGTTCGACGACCTACCGCCTTTCGGAGATCTGGAGAGGATCAAACTTGTAGAAGAAACCCTTGATATTTCAATGATGCCATATATACGTGATGATTGCGTCGGAAAAGTTGTTAAAGGCAAATAGGGACACATTGTGTAAAAACTTAATATGTAATAGAACTTATATTTTTTATTGGATTTGAGTAAAACTGTTGCGTGAAAGTGCAGGATGGTACGGTAGGTAATTCGCTATTAGGCTGATCATCCTGTAAATTGAAGCCAACAGAGGCCCAAGGAAGCCAAGCACTATTCGTCCGGACAATAATCTGGTACGGTTTTTTCTCGACTTAACGGAACGTCCGGTATGTGAATCTTAGCTTCGAGGCCTCCGTCGTCCGCATTCGAGAGCGTCTTTATCTTTTCCTATACGGATCGTCCGGTCTTCGTATTGTCCGCGCTCACTATTATCGTGACTCTGCTAGGTGCTAGCACACCGCTAGACAAGATGATCCGATTCTTTTTTCCTCAGCTGGCCGGACCATCCTGCCACCGAGTCGAACAGAGGCATCGATCTGGTCAGGTGATGTTTTCGATAACGGATCATCCGGTATGTTGATCTTAAACTTATCCAAAAACACGCCGTACATTCAGAGAACCGCCTGTGGACCCTGTATATCGACCGCACCTAACTACTCCTCTCTCCGCAGCCCGTTTCCATGCCTTGCGACGCCGTACTCCAATCCTCCACCCGCCTCGGCGCCGCCACACGCCAGTTCGCGCCACCCGTTTTGTCGCTGCCGACAAATCCGAGCCCTCGGCTGGCGATCGACTCTCCTTCACTTTGTAAGCGGTGAGATCCACATCCCTCTGGTTTCTTTGGACTCCATTCAAATGCATATATGAATACGACGCAAGTTCTTGATATTCAACCGTGCAACTTGCATATGGCAGGAAAAAGGAAGGGAAAAGAAGTTGTTGTGCGAGCTGAGAAGGCTAAGAAGTCCAAGGCATAGAAGGCAGCTGAGCAAGCTGAGATGGCTGCAGATGTGAATTTGGCTCAGGCATGCGGGCGTGGCCGCCAATTGTAGATTAGAGACACACAAAGTCAGCAGTAGAGGGGTCAGAGAGGGAGGGGGCACTCAATTCACAGAGGGTGGTGCGGCACCTCCTCGTCGTTCTAGCTGCGTTACTTTTCGTGGTGGTTCGACATCTTCCGAGCACACCGCTAGACAGTGTGTGCTCGTCCCAACATAGTTCCGCATGAGGAGGAGATCATGCGATGAAAAGGAAGAGGACGAGGAGTACCATGTGCCACATCGTGACCACGAGATAAGACTTAGAGACCTTGAAACCTCTCATCCGGAGGGTAAAGACCCTTCGTTTCTCGATGTCAATGTTTGGTTTCCGGTAGACAGAGAATTTGGAGTTCATAGGAGGTTCTGGATGGTTCTTCAATGAGCTTCTTCGTGTCGTACAGAGAGCTCGGGGTCGATCGAGCATGCAGGGACGCTCAACCGCCTCTTTGCAGAGGGCAGCGGGTGGGGTGGGCGTTCAGAGACACTTGACCATTTCAAGGTCTTACCAGTCAAGGATGAGTTCGACACGATAGTGGAAAAGTGGGTCGAGACTTCTCGCCACAGCTTTGGATCAACCCGAACACGATATATTCAGTTCATGCCTGACGAGAACCCCGGAGGGTGTCTGAGTCCACTTTGCTTGAGTTGTTTGGTTTTGAGGAGGAGGCCCGAACTTTGCATCATGTGGTGTACGCAGATAGCATACTGCCTTGTCGTGCTAAGGCCGGAGGGTGTTTCCTGACAGATGACCAGATTTGCTTTCTGTTCCAGCAACCATTCCCCGTTGGATCCCTTCGCCATCCAGACCGTCTCACTCCTGACGCAAAGGCGGTCCATATGGCTTTGAGGAAGTCACTGTTGCCGAGGATTGGGAATGCCGAGACAATCACTAGTTTGCAGCAGTGGCTACTTTATTCGATCCTATCTCACGAGCCGTTCGACATTCTCGACTTTATCATCTGTGAGATTGAAGATGCTATTGCTGATGCTATGAGTTTGGCCAGACAACAACCATTTGCGCATATAATTTCTTACATATGCAGTACCTTCGCTCGAGCGAGCATCGTGAGGAGTACCTAGAAAGGCGAGTTAAGTCTTCGTCGATATATTCCTCTATCTCTTGGCAGCGACGCAGAGGACAGCGTTCCATGAGAAGGGCTCAGAGCAGACGGATACGAGGCCGAGAGAGACCTCAAGGGAGGACCAAGCACTAGCGAGGCCGAGGAGCATGTTGGGTTGGCGCAGATCATTGATATTGGTGGGATGACGACGACGAGGAGGAGGAAGACCCCGAGTACTTTCCACCACCCGAGCCCGACCACGAGGCGGTGGATCGAGCTCAGACACGAGGACCGAGACGACTCACTGCACCGTCGGCAGCTCTGACGTGACAAAGGTGGCTGCGGCTTGTTTCTCGACCCTCCGAGCTTACTCACGTACTTGCCGATTGTTGAGTTGCGTAAGTCTCGGCGGCTTCAATTGCCCAACAATGAGACCACAGACCCAATTACTAGAGGAGATGAGGTTGCATCGCAGACGACCCAGCGGCTTTGCTACGGTCGGATGCAAATGGCTCGGATGTTCACTTTCTTCTCGGTCGCTTTGGTCGGTTGTACAATGCGATTGGTCTTGCACACTTGAGCCGCCACCTCGATTCCACCTCCCGCTTCTGGCATTGCTGCCCCACTTGCTTCGTTGGGGCTTCGCCCTCCGTGTCCACGTTCCCACCAGCTCCTACGGTCTTGACAGGGATGTTCTCCAGACCAGCCGGTGATAAGGCATCCGCTCCGTTGTCCACTACTCCACCTACTTTAGCGGATGCACCCACATCGACCATGCCTACCCCGTGCTCGACTGAGACTAAACATACGTCCGTGCATGCTGACATGACTGACGAGATGGCCGCTCAAAGTGTAGTATCGTTGAGTTCCACACCTATCGATGCGGTGCCGACTCCTCAAGTTGACGACGATCCAGTCATTGCCTCCGAGTGTGCTCCTGTGAGTTCACCTACAGCCCCTGAGGCCCCTGATGAGGATAACATCGCGCCAACATGTACAGAACATCGGTCTCCGGACTCAACACACCTTCTGTGATTACTCAAATCACAGAGAATATTGCCGATCTGGTGTTGTGGATCGACTTCGAACTGACAAGTCGCACGAGACAGCCCATCGACCCCTTGCCGGCGACCAGCGATTGCTCAACCCCTTCACCAACAGTTCACAGGCCCTTATGAGTAGACTAAAGCTACAAAGTCCCAGAGGAGAACCTCGACGAGCCCGACGCCGACGGTGTTGGCCGAGGTGATAGGGAAGACTCCACTCGCTCGATCTTTTGGTACTAGTCCAAGCACAGACGAGTAGTTCTTTGCTATCGCCACTTGTCTTTTCGGTTGTTATGCACTCTAACTTGCTTGATATGTCGTATTTCGATTTATTTGTGTTCGCCTAGATTGGAGCGATGCATTTCATGACAATTTTATTTAACTTTGTACTCTTTCATGACAATCATGCAAAGCTTTTTGTTGGTAGGATGGTCCGTATACATATATTTACACATACCGGATCATCCCGATTTGTAGTTCGTTGTAGCCCACGAAAAGTTATGCGTATAGGGGATGATCCGTCGTTATCTAACTCGGGCGGATCGTCCGGCTCAGGAATCGGCTCCGTGCTTGAGGAGAGCACCTAGCAAGACAACATGTGTAGAGCTTTGGTCTCCTGGCCAATCACTTTCTGCTGCGATTGCTACGATCACAGAGAATAAGGCTGCTATCGATCGATTACACCGAAAGGAACAACTACGAGTGGCGCAACATTCAGATAACTCGTCCTTACATGAAGATCCGACAAGAGCTAACACCACTAAAATCAACTCAGCACTACGTGTCCGTACGTTCTCGGGCTAGGAATGCCCAAAAATCGGAGCCGAGTGGATCGACCTCGCTCTCAACAGAGTCGCCGCAGGAGCTCATGGAGGTCATGATATTGAAATGGTCTACTCTCGTCACCATCGGACCGATAGGCTAGCGGTGATGTCGTAGGAGCGAGCTATGGGTCATGGGCTTGGGGTCTCCGGAGTTGTCTCTGCCAAGACTAACAGGTCCACCCGGATTTGACTAGACAGGATCATCCTCTTTGTACTATTGGGAGAGGTCGCATTTCGAAGGCTTTTTTGTCCATTTGCCACTTAAAGATTTGACCTTTTGGATATGATACCACTTGAGCCAATGAAATATGGGACCGTATGAGTCAATGAAATGCAGGTCCAGTGGCAATTTTGCAAAGCCACATGTTTAAAGTGGCAAATAACCAAATCTCTCCCCCAAACTATGGACGGACCATTGATGCAGGAATTATCTCGCTTTGATGTACGACGCCTTGTAGAGAAATCGTTGGAACCTTTGTGAAAATCTTGTGCACCGCCTGTGAAAATTCCTAACCCCTAAAATCTCTAGGCGGGAGATCGAATTGCTCCCCCCGTCCAAAGCGGCAAAGCCAAATTTCCCCCGTCGACGCCTCCACGCCGCCGCCCTCGGTGACATCCCCTCGGACTCGCGCCTCGACAACTGTTCAATGCCGCTCGGTGACCTCTCTGCGGGCTCGCGCCTACGACTACCGTCCGCCATTGCCGCTTTAAATCCCGTCGCCTCGCTCGGTGACCTCTCCACGGCCTCGCTCCTTCGACGAACTTTTCGCCGGGTCGTCAACTGCCGAAACCCCAATTCCCCTACCGACGCTGCCCCGCCGCCTCGCTCGGCCTAGCAAGGCAAGCGCATCCGACCACCCTTATATGTTGTTATCTTTGTGAAAAAAGTTTCGGAAGATATATCTAAAGTAGATGGTGATTGATAGAGCAATTCTTGCTCGTAAGTTCCAGTATGAGTACTGCGCCGAACATAGAGCAATTCTTTTGAGATATCATAAGTAGTTATTAATAAAATCGAAGTTGAAGTTGGAGTTACCAAAGTTTGTGGAGTTGGTTTCGATGGACGTATGAATACTCTACGGATAGTTTTTTGAACCGCATGTTGTAAACGATCAAGAGCCAATCCTAATTGATCTTGTAACAGATCTGCAACCGAACAAATATGTTTATTTTTCAAGTGATTCATATCGTCATCGTCAAGTATACCCATTCCAAATTTCATTCCAATCAAATGATCCGTAGTGGCCAATAGTTTTGAAAAAATATTAAATAAAAAAATTCTTCAAATTTATGGGACGTATTTTTACTTGCTGTTTAGACTAATGAGATATTAAAAATGACTAGATAGTACTTAATAATTATCTTTACAAACTATATTCAATGTATATATATAGATTAAAAAATAAGTTTAGATATTTATCTAGAGTTGAGAGGAAGCACCACGCTAGCTAGCTAGTGAAAGGAAAGCCGGAAAGGACGCAGAGGCTAAGTTGGACACGCCACTCAAGCATATGCCCCAAACTTTCCACAAACAATAACTGCTTGGATAAGAAGTGGTAGCAGCACTCGATAGCACCAAGCCACCAAGAAATTGACTTGAGGGTGACGATGGCACTTGAGATTTGAGAATGTAGGTTTGCCTTTCCAAACTGTAGCACGTATATAAGGTTGTTCGCTTTAATTATGTATGATTTTTTAAAACTTTAGAGATACATAGCTGAGGCCCCGTTTAAAATGCGGGATTGTTTTTTTTTTTTAAAAAAGATTCCAACGGGAACTAAACTTTTTACGTGAAATTCCTATGTTCCAGCATGGTACAATTATGTGTGAGAGGGTACGAGAGTGCTAGCCCCTCAAACTCAGCGTTTCTTACCATAATATTTTAAAACAGATATGTACACACGTGTTTCTTACTATCACTGCTACAAAATAATTGTATTAGACTCCTCTTCACTGACGATTTTTAAAAACCGTCTATGATGAGGGTTGATCACTGATTGTTTTTTTTTGCAAAAACGGTTAGTGATGAATTCCATACTCATCCATCTATGATGTAGGTTGTAGAGCCTTCTATCACTTCTTTAGCGTAAGTAAAGAACACTAAACACGTGTGATACGTGAGTGTGGTACGCGCGAGTTGTATGTGCCAGCCTTGCACCGCAAAAACACTAGCACAAGTATTGTTGTGTTAAATTTGATACACTTTGTCTTGAGCGAGCCGATGGCTCATTGCTAGCTCCGCCCGGTGTCGAAGCGCCCGCCTGGTTCGATCCTCGGATCGCCGGTGCTGTGTGAGTGCCGTCTTGATGCGTGTCGCGTGCGTCGTGGGTGGGTGGGTGGGTGTGAGTGAGTGAGTCTTGTTTATGGCCATTGTTGTCTTTCTCTTATCTTGAATGCCAGAGCTCCTGACCATATTTCAAAAAAAAAAATTGATACACCGTCACTAAGAGATGCACGATTCTTGAAACCAGAGAATTTATTCCGCTCATTTATTGCGGTGTACGTACAGTGCAACGCAATGCAACAACAGTCATACAACCAGTTATGCTGTAAAAACATTGTCGCCGCAGTCGACGAACTGGTAGTTGACGATGAGATGGCCCTGCTGCATCCCTATACCGTTGGTGTCGAGCTTGCTGAACACCGTGTCCCAGTCCAAGTCCAGCCCGCCGTTGCTGCACTGGTCCACGATCCTCGCCGTGATCTGATCCCCCGTCCCGGTGTTCGTCACCTACACATATCCACAGGTTGATCGTTAGCCACCAGTTTCAGTTCGAAAGCGATCCGCTGTAGTTATTCGACCAACGACTTGGCAATTCGTTTTACACAATCGAAAAATCAATCAAAATACTCACTCTAGATCCGAATACACATCATTTTAGTTTTTAAACTTTGTTTCTAAATACTCCCTCTAATCATAAATAGTTATCGTTTTAGTCATCACCACGATCATCAAAAATCAACTTTGAGCATACATCATTCTACAATTTTGAGGTAACTTTTTACTCCTTTTTTTTTGGGCTTCTATGCCATTCTCTTTTAGGTGTTTTTAATGTTATTTACTACTGTAAACTATAATGATATATGCTATTTAAAAATATAACAAAAACAGATAATACAATCTTTTGTAGATGTGTATTAATAAAAGTAAAAAAGTAATAGAATAACATCTATTTAGGAACCGACAAAATACTTATTTTTTTGGCAAAAGGAGCCCTTAATTACCAGGATGCACTTGCCGCATGCGGCCTGACCAGTGGGCCCCACAGGCCCGCAGAAGGCGGTCCAGCCGTACTTGCTCCGCCATGAGAGCGGCTTGTTGCCGTCCCACGTGGAGCAGTACGCGCTGACGGCGAAGAGGTCCCAGTTGTTCTGCTGCGGGCGGTAGAAGTTGTACGTGGCGCGCACGTTGAACGCCTGCTGCGCCGCGGCCATGGACGCCACCGCGCAGAGTAGAGCTGCCGCCAGCGCTAGCCGTCCTCGGGTCATCGTCACCATGACCGTCTAAACAAAGGATGAAATGGCCGGTACTGCTTGTCGTGTGTATAAATTGCTAATGGGATGAGAAATAACATATGCCGGGAGCTAGCTTTAAATAGAGGTGGAGCGCGGCGCATGGTGGACAATTTCTACAACTGGAATTGATTATGTATGCTGACAAGGTAGATAATATTATTTGGTTGTTTGCTGATTTGACCACAAATTTTAGAGCAAAAAAATATATCGTCATACAACCAGTTAGTACATGTTAGGCTCGATCACTATTTCTTGATTGCATTCGATCCAAATCTTCGACTGATTTAAATCAGCTTTCAAGGTTGGAAATCTAGGCGTGAAGCGCCAATCGCTAACGGACGCACGTCATGCAATGCCTACTAATTCCAAGAGCAGTTCCGGAAAGGCCTGACCGATCTGCTGCTTAGGATAGGATCGTACGGTAGGACAAGAAAAAGGCTTGACCATTCGAGGAGGAAAAGAAAAATGTTGCAGAACATTATTGGGCTTAATTATCAGATGCCTTTACACGTAAGGAAACTGAAAGTCACAACCTGTTGAGACTTGAGAGGCTTCACCTGAAAAACCAGGGGAATATAAAGTGAATTTCTCCGGTTTCGTAGGTGAAGCCCTGTTATTCAACCGCCCTTGCCACTGAAATGGTGCCGAAATATACAGGAGCACTGCGCGCGCGCACATCTCTCACACACACCCATCCACGATGGCATTATCATCGGCTCATCGCCGCAGTCGACGGTGAGGTGGTCGTTCTGGTAGCAATGCCGGTGGGGCTGTAGCAATGCTGTTGGTACTGTACCATGGTCCACTGTATCGTACGCACCTAGCATATGTACTGTACATATGGTCTAGTCCGTCCATCTCGGATTGAACAGCTGAGATTCACCCAAAGTTAGGGTACTGTGTGTCTCTATTCGAAACAGAGAGAGGGAAAACAGGGGAGACGCCATGGACGTTCAGTGCGGAGCCTGCGCCAAGAGGGGATGAGTGCGACGGCGTCCGGAGACAGCGACGAGCCCACCGGCAGCGACGGCACGGGCAGCAGTGGTTCAGAGCGGCTGCGCTTCGGTATGGGCGGATGTGCTCTACTGTGTACAAGGGCATCTCCTACTGGCTGCTTAATCTTCAAAATAGAGTGTGACCTGAGCATATACTCAGTTAAATGATTCTATTCCTGCCGGTGGCACTCAAGATGGTGAAGTGTGCTAGGCTCTCCAAGGCGGCTACGGTGGTGCGACAAGGTGCTACGGTGCGGTGGTGCTACGGTCGTCTAGGTGTTCCATTGGCTAGACTGTGTGGGCCGCTCCGGCGGTCCGGCCTGCTCTGCGGACGGCGGTGGCATTCCATCCTCCCTACGGGGAAACAAGCCAAGGGGAGGTGAGCATAATTGAGAGAAGCTCGGGTTACCCACGATGCGCAAGAAACGAGGGCGAAAACTTACCCCAACGACCGGAATCAGCGGTAGGTGCCAGCGGCCGTAGTGGGAGAAGATGACCGGCGCGGCTCAAATTCCCCTCCACCCAATGGTGGAGAAGAGGGGGAAGCTGGGGGAAATGCAGAGGGGAAGAGCCCAAAGGATGCGACGAGCTCGGGCGTGGTTTGAAATAGAGAGGAGAAGGAGAACGAGCGCGGTAACGCGGAGGCGGTCTCCGGCGAGACATATCGCGAGTGCACACGGAAACTCGACTTCGACGGGGACAACACCGTGAGTCTGTGATTGACAAGGTCGCGGCGGGGTGCGCTCGAGGTAGCAGAGGGAGATGATGGCGCTGAGCCATCTTCTGACCCGGGCGGCGCGCGTCCTAACGGACGGAGATGAGCGAGAGAGAGATGCCATGGGGCCGGGGGAGAAGAAACACAGTGTGTGAAACCATCTCGGCCTGACAGGTAGGGTCTTGGGCCCACTTGACAGTGAAAGCAAGAGAGGGGAGGGACAGCTGGGCGGCGGCTGCTGCTGGCAGGTTGGCTCTACTTCGAGTTGGCCCGGCGGGGAAGGAAAGAGGGAGAGGAGGAAAGGAATGGGCCGGTTTCTTGATTTTGGCCCAAACCGAGAGGACTAGGGACAAAAGGGTTTAGCGATCAATGTAGGTGGTGCTGTGAAACGTCTTCGTACGCCAACGATCAATCATTAATTCGTAGATGCAATCCAAGAACAAGAACAATAGGCACACAATGTAGGGTGGAATTCTCTCTTGTTTTATTGATTCAATTGTTTACAATGAGGGGGCACCCGATATATATAGCGGAGAGAGAGAGAGTTCGGATTCGACCACATTAGGAAGAGATAAGAGTCCTAACCATATTTGGTTTAGGTTTCCTTATCTCACAACACTCCCCCTTGGTCGAATACTGCGTAATGCATATGTCTCGTTAAAAACTCCACTCAAAAACCCAGTGGGAAAAAAGAGATGGAGAAAAGAGAACATCGCACTCGCATGCTATGTTGCACTAGTTGCCTCGTCAAAAACCTTTATGTGAGAAAACTTCAGGAAAACTCACAAAGGAAAAAAGAGTACAACTTATTACCTTCAGGGTTTTATTAGGATCTTCATGATCGCAATAAGGGTTATGGTTCAAGGGTTTTCTCCCCCTGAACTCTGCATCTCTCTAAGTCTTCTCATTCCAATGCCTTTAACATATCTTTGAAATGTGGATTTAGGCAAGGACTTAGTGAATAAATCTACAAGATTTTCACATGACTTAGTTTGTAAGATTTTTATCTCACCACTCTTCTAGAGTTCGTGAAGATAGAATAACTTAGGAGCAATATGCTTCGTGATGTTGCTCTTTACATAACCCAATTGCATTTGTGCAATACAAGCAGAATTATCTTCATAGATAATTGTGGGGGTATCGACAGTGTTAAGGCCACACGACTTCTGGATATGGCTAATCACACGCCGCATGACCAAACACATTCACGTAAGGCTTCATCTGGGCTATAATCTCGAGTGGTTGGTAGAAATTGCTACTGTGGTCATTTACAAGACCGCCAGAAACAATTGTACTACATGCAGAGAAACACAAAACCAAGATGAGATTTGGCATCGGGAGATCGATGAGATAGCCAAACATCCGTATATCCCACCATGGTCAAGTCTTGGTTCTTCTGGAAAAACAATCCAAGATCTTGAGTACCTTAGAGGTATCTGAGTAAAGTCTTTACACCAACCCAATGTCTTCTGGTTGGGGCTGCACTATGCCTTGCTAGCAAATTCACTACGAATGCAATATCAGGCCTTGTGCAATTCGCAAGGTACATGAGTGCTCCGATAGCACTTAAATATGGGACTTCAGGTCCTAAGACTTCCTTATTTTCCATCCTCGGTCTGAATGGGTCTTTATCAACTTCAAGGAATCTTACGACCATGGGGGTTTTCAAGGGATGTGATTTATACATATTAAACCTTTCCAATACCTTCCGGGTATAGGACGACTGGTGAACAAGAATTCCTTCTGGGAGATGCTCTAGTTGCAGGCCTAAGCAAAATTTAGTTTTACCCAAATCTTTCATCTCAAACTCCGTCGTGAGGTAAGCACTCGCTTCCTTTATCTCCTCTGTGGTTCCGATGATATTCAGATCATCAACATACACTGAGATGATATAGAATCCATTCTGGGATTTCTTTATGAACACACAGGGGCAATCATCATTATTGGAGTATCCCTTCTTCAGGAGGAACTCACTAAGCCGGTTATACCACGTTCTCCCGAACTGTTTTAATCCGTATAGCGATCTCTGCAGTTTGACGCTATACATGTTGCAATTATTAGGATCCGGGACTTTTACTCCTTCAGGGACTTTCATATAAATGTCCGAATCCAGTGACCCATATAAATATGCGGTCACCACATCCATCAACTACATTTTTAAATTTAAGCCTGCTGCCATTGATATTAGATATCGGAACATTATTACACTCATCACAGGAGAATATGTTTCATCGTAATCGATGTCGGGTCTCTGCGTGAACCCTTGTGCTACAAGCCTCGCTTTATATCTCACCACCTCATTGTTTTCATTTCTCTTCGGATGAAAACCCATTTTGATCTCAGGAACACTTTAGGAGGTGTCAGGTTAACGAGGACCGAATACATTCCTTTTATTAAGCGAGTGCAATTCGCCTCAATTGCTTCTTTCCATTAGACCCAATCGGCGCTTACGGCACTCGACCATGGACTTTGGTTCGGATCCAGTTCAATAGTTTTAGCAATTTTAGAGGCGAAATAAATGTCGACAATTGTAGTCTTTCTTTTATATAATTCTCATGAATCCACATAATTGGTGGATATTTCTTCATTCATTTCTTCCAGCTCCTCGTGATTTCCCACAACGATGGAGTCTGGGTGTTCTGACTTCCCATCTTCAATAGCTGACTAGATCTGCTGGTGGAAAATATTGCAGTCATTAGTATTATGAGAAAAAGAATGATGCCATTTGCCATACCTTCGCTTCTTGATCTCATCAGTTGATGATATGACGTGTCCTTCGAGCAATCGTATTATTTTTTTGCAACAATAAATCAAAAATACGATCAAATTTGGACACGTCAAATGCGTACTTAACCTCCAACTTATTTTTAGTCGGCTTAAGCCATGAATCGACCAAGGACTTTTTGGAACCCTTGACCCACTCGGCTATGTTCACCTCTGCCTCATCGTCTTCAGAGGATTCAGTCGAGCAATAATCGACCATATTGACCTTGGCTTTTTCCTTATTGTTACCATTCATTTTGACTTTATTCCAAAAGCCCCCGATTGTTAGGGTATCGGCTTTCTTGAGTCGACACACGATGAAGCGGGTGATTTAGGTCGGTGAACTCTTGCCTACCAAACTTCTCCCTAAGCAGGGAATTAACCTTTGGAAAGCCAAATCAGCCAATTGATTATCACATAACGTGACACTAATGCATCAATTTCGAACTTCCCTAAACCTCTTAATATAATCATTTATCGATTCCCCGAATTTTTAGCGAACGGAGCTTAGATATGAAATCCTAAGTTCTAAACCGCCAAAGAAAAAGTACTCATGGAATCGGCTTTCCAAATAATTCCAAAAGTGAACCAAATTTGGAGGTAAACTGGTAAACCAAGTGAAAGCAGTTCCTGATAAAGAAAATGGGAATTGTCTAATTTTGAGCCCGTCGAACTGAGCAACCTCGCCACATTGAGCGATAAAGCATCCGACGTGCTCTAAGGTTGTGACCAAATCAACCCCAGAAAACTTGGTAAAATCAGGAACTTTCAAATTATGTGGATATAGCATGTGATCTATATAATCAGGATACAGCTTTCTATAGCTGATGACTCTACCCTTCGGCTATAAGCAGAATTGATCTCTTAATACAACAGAAATCTGGTCAGCCCAATTGACGTTATTAGCCGACAAGGTATTGGGGCTTTGCCAATTATGATCATAACTGGCACTCTGCCCCTTGAGTGCAAGCTCAGGCTGCCGATTGGATTGAACCGATGGATATTGAGGGAATTGGTCATATCCATCGTTTCTCCTAACTGGCGGCTTCGGCAATGGGATGAAGGGTTCTGTATAAGTTATGACCTTATGTGGAACTGGATTCCTGAGTGGAATCAGCTCATGGTGTTGAGAGTATCTATTAGACTCAATCGGCTGTGGAACCGATTGTGGGAAGGCGTGAAACGGAGCTGATGGTGGCAAATTAGCTAACACGTTTAGCTTTGCAGCATTAGTATATGCCTGGTAATGCGTGACCCCGTTAGGATGAGGGTTGCTAGAAAATAAAACAGTAGGCTGAGTCGGCATCAACGAAAGGGTTGGAGCCGACGTTTTTGCACCATCTACTGTGTTAGTTATTTGCACTATCGAATAAACAGGATATGTTGGTAGCGCTTATGGCGGATCGAGTAGGCTCCCGAACAAAGCCAATTCGTAATCATCGGCTTAAGGATAGTGACCAAGGCCGATGATTGATTGATCAACACATGATGTACATATTGCTCAATCATAGCCGATAATTCAGCTTGTGTAGGCACATATTAACTCACCGGGCTACTTGAGATCCTTGCATCATCGAGAGGGTTCAGCGTCGGCAAAGAAATCTTCTGGGTGATACCGCGTCGGGTTTTTTGGTAGCAACCCAACATCGTCTCTTCCAATGCAGCTTTCTGATTCTCGATTTCTTTGCGTTGCTCTATAGTCAAATCGCCCAATGTGGGGACGATTATAGCCTCGGTGTTGAGGTCAGACGGCGAAATCGATTTGCCTAATGAAGACATCTTTTGGTCTCACCAGGCATGCCAAGAGTGTGTTGGCGCTAAAAACTTGAAGTCGGGTTTTCAGCCACAGCACACCAGATGAACACCTGGTTCAAAGCGTGCCAACCAATTTGTCCCTACAATCGGTAAGGAGAAGTATAAAATTCACTTAGTCAATTTCGTGAAGTAATCGGTTTAGATCTGATTGGGTAAAAGCCGATCAGATTGAAGATAAGGGGTAAATCTAATTAGCTGATTAAGGCTAACCAAAGGATAAAGGTAGATACTCTAAAAAAGGCAATGCACATCAAGATCAGAAAATCGAACCTGAGGGTGCAATCGATGAAAGATCAATAATCGGCGATGCACAACTTTATTGATCAAGATCGGATTACAGGAAGACTAAATTACAGAACTACTCCTAGCCCACAGGATAGATAGCTAAAAGTAAATGTGGGCTTGATTGATTTTATTATTGTTCTTTGTCTGCCCTCGCTTGACTTTTATACCCGCCGGCCGATCGAGTCCTATTGCAACACGTTTAAAAGTAGGATCCGTATCGGCCTCTATTTTAAACAATTTTTTTCTTAACAATCTCTTCCGTTTCTAAATATCTTCAAACCATATCCTAATCGTATCCGGTTGATTCTGGACTACCAATTTTAACCGTTCATGCAATTCTTTTTGTCACGTCGTATAGCCACTACTACAGAACTGGGCATCACAACCGGCCTATTAGAAGCGGTTTGGTGCGAACCCATTGTGATGTTCGCACCAGAAGCGGTTCGTAAACGATCTCAGAGAGCTTTGAAGCGGTTTGAGACACGAACCGCTTCAATGTTGCGTTCTAAAGCGGTTCTTGTCTCAAACCGCTTCGAGGATTTGAAGCGATTTGAGACAAGAACCGCTTCTAACGCAACATTCAAAGCGGTTCAGATCTCAAACCGCTTCGAAGCCCTCCTCCCAGCAAGATTTAAACCCTTCTTCCTCCACGAGCCAAATAGAGGTATGATCGAACAGAGAAGGGCCGCCCAAATATTTTTTGGGGAGGTGCTGTCCAAATTTTAATTGGGGTGATTAGCTCCAAATTAAGTGTTTCAAGGTTAGTAACATCATGTTAACATCCTTCTCACCTAGAGATTGCTATTTTTTCAATGGATGTGGAGAAATCTTGAACTTTTTAAGCAATATCACCATGATAAAAAATTTGTTTTCTATGCTTGTTTTTGTTGTTGTATGAAGATGTAGGGTGGAGATCTAGTTCAAAATATGACATTACAAGGTAAAGGTGATTGGAAGCTTTAGATCTAGGTGGTTGTTAGCTGTAGAATCTTAAATATCACAATATTGTAAGAAAGTAATTATTGGTGTATGAAATAAAATAGAAAAACATGTAGAAGGATAAAAAATAATTACAAAGGTAGGAAGGGATACAAAATAATTAGAAAGGTAGGTCTTTAATTGGATGACGGTGTAGGTGGAGGTTTTTTTGTTGGGTTTAAGTGGTTGTGAGCTTTAAATTTTTAAATGTAACTATAAGTTACGTTATAATTTTTGTAACGAAATTTGTTATAATTTTTAATGAAATTATAACTTGGTGTAGATGAATTGGCAATGGATGTACAATGCGGACCGTCACTCGAGAGAGTTCATTGATGGCGTGCAGGCTTTTCTCGATCTGTCCGTTGCATTCTTGCCTCGAGCGACTTCATATGTTGTCCGTGTGTAGATTGTAAGAACGAGAAGGAGCACTCCCAGCGATGGCAAGTTATGAACCACTTGATCATGAGAGGTTTCATGCCAAACTATACCTGTTGGATCAACCATGGCGAAGTTGAGCCGATTAGCCAGGAAGAAGATGAAGAAGGCGAGGACGAGGAAGATGGATTCAACAGTATCCCAGACGGCACACAATACTATTCCGTGGAAGAAACACTTGGTGACTTTGGTGATGATGAGCTAGACCAGATGCTACGTGACGGAGAGGGAGACTACACAGATGAAAGATAGTTCGAGAAGTTCCAGCGCATGTTTGAGGACCACAGAACTCCTTTGTTCCCAAACTGTGGGCAGGGCCACAAAAAGCTGTGTACCACACTGGAACTCATGCAATGGAAGGCTACAAATGGTGTGTCAGATAAGGGATTCGATGAGTTGTTATCACTCATAAAGAAGTTGCTTCCAGAAGATAACACTCTGCCCGAATCTACATATGAAGCCAAGCAAGTCGTTTGTCCTTTGGGATTGGAAGTACATAAGATACACGCATGTCCTAATAATTGTATCCTGTATCATAATGAGTATGCTGATTTGGATGTTTGTCCAGTGTGCAAAGAATCACGGTATAAGGTGAAGCGTGACGATCCAGGTGAAATAGATGGGGAGCGTAAGAAGAAGAGACCTCCAGCTAAAGTGTTGTGGTATTTCCCTGTGATCCCCCGATTGAAACGTATGTTTGCTAACAAAGCGCATGCCCAGATGATGCGTTGGCACAAAGAAGAGGGTAAGGACGACGGGATGCTTAGACACCCTGCAGATAGCTCACAGTGGAGAAAAGTCGACCGGACGTACCCGGACTTCGCATATGAGGTGAGAAACATAAGGTTTGGGTTGAGTACCGATGGGATGAATCCTTTCGGAGAATTGAGCAGCAGCCATAGCACCTGGCCTGTTACACTATGTATCTATAACATTTCTCCATGGCTGTGCATGAAGCAAAAGTACATCATGATGCCGTTGTTGATCCAAGGCCCCAAGCAACCTGGAAATGACATCGATGTCTACCTGAAACTATTGGTTGAAGATCTTGTGACGTTGTGGGACGATGGTGCAAGGGTATGGGATGAGTACAAAAGGGAGTATTTCACCCTACGTGCATTGTTTTTTGTAACAATCAACGATTAGCCTGCTCTCGGTAACCTGTCTGGCCTAACTATCAAAGGATACAGAGCCTGCGTCCAGTGCTTAGATGAAACAGACAGCATGTACCTGAAAAACTCTCGGAAGGTTGTGTACATGGGTCACCGTAGGTTTCTTCTTACGAGTCACCCGTTGCGGAAGAAAGGCATGAAATTTAACGGGCAACCAGACCTTCGTGCAAGGCCTCAGCATTGTAGTGGGCCACGTGTGTTTGCTATGGTAAAGGATTTGAAAGTAGTATTTGGAAAGGGTCCTGGAAGCAAACATGTGCAGAATGAGGATGGTCAGGCACCCATGTGGAAGAAGAAATCAATATTTTGGGACTTGCCTTATTGGGAAGTCATGGAGGTTCGTCACTCATTTGACTTCATGCACATCACGAAGAATATCTGCTTGAACCTGCTAGGCTACATAGATATGTACGAAAATCGAAAGATACATCGCAAGCTCGGAAGGACCTTAAACTCTTGGGCCGAGGAACGACCTACATCCGAAAAAAAGAGGTAAAGGACAACATTACCTACATCCTGTGAGCTACACTCTAAGCAAAAAAGAGAAAAAAAGCATGATAGAGTTCCTGAATAGTGTGAAGGTCCCTTCCGGATACTCCTCGAATGTAAAAAGACTCATAAACACGAAAGAGAATAAAATTGTACACATGAAATCCCATGACTGTCTTGTGTTAATGACACAGTTGCTCCCAGTGGCTGTGAGAGGCATACTGCCCGAGTGGGTACGGGGGACAATCACAAAGCTGTGTTCTTTTTCAACGCGGTTTCACGTAAGGTCATCGACCCGATAAACTAAGTAAGCTGCAGGATGATGTGGTACAAAGTGTGGTTAGTCTTGAGATGATCTTTCCTCCTGCATTCTTTCAT
Source organism: Guadua angustifolia (assembly GCA_036346375.1). Lineage (NCBI taxonomy): Eukaryota > Viridiplantae > Streptophyta > Magnoliopsida > Poales > Poaceae > Guadua > Guadua angustifolia. The sequence goes on from CM070520.1 coordinate 17,201,331, forward strand.
ATTATGGTTCATCTCACTGTTCACCTTGTCAAAGAGATAGCTATTCTCGGACCCGTGTATCTACACAACATGTTCCCTTTCGAGAGGTACATGAGTGTGCTAAAGAAGCATGTCCGTAACCGTTCTCGTCCGGAAGGATGCATTGCCGAGGGTTATGGGACAGAGGAGGTGATTGAGTTTTGTGTGGATTACATTAATGATTTAAACCCGATCGGCGTCCCTATATCACGCCATGAGGGGAGGCTACGGGGAAAAGGGACACTAGGAAGGAAAGCAATTGCATGCAATGATCTTCTTACATTTAAGGAAGCACATTTCACGGTTTTGAAACAATCAAGGATTGGATAACACTGAAGCACATGGATTCTTTCGGCGCTTGGTTACAAAAGTACATCCTTTTGAAAGGGTCAGACAATAAACAGTTGCAACGCTTGGCTCAGGGACCATCTAGTGAAATCGTGACATTCAAGGGGTACGAGATAAATGGTTACACATTCTACACCAGATCCCAGGATAACAAGAGCACCAACCAGAATAGCGGTGTCCGTATAGACGCCGAAGACAACAAAGGCAAGGTGGATACATATTATGGTTTCATAGAAGAGATATGGGAGCTTGACTATGGACCTTTGAAGGTCCCTCTATTTAAGTGCCAATGGGTCAAACTGACTTCAAGCGGCGTGAAGGTCGACAAATATGGTATGACAATCGTGGACCTCACGCAAGTCGGCTATAGGCGCGAACCGTTCATCCTCGCGAACGATGTGAGACATGTCTTCTACGTAATGGACATGTCAAGCAAACCTAAGAAGTAGGACAAGCAGAAAGATTGTAGTACTAAGCCAAAGCGACATGTGGTTCTCCAAGGCAAACGAAGGATTGTTGGAGTTGAGGATGTCACAGACGAGGAAGAGTATAGTCAGTTCGACGAGATCCCTCCTTTCGCTGTGGATGTCGACATAAGCCTCCTCAATGACACAGACGTGGATACTCCTTTCATACATCACGATCATAATGAAGGAATACTTGTAAAAACAAAGTACGTTACTACTTAAGATGTACCACTACTGTATGAACTATGTATATGTAACACGGGTCTTCTACTGTACGAAGTGTTTATTTGGAATGAATGTAAAGTGCCAAAATTCTGGAATAAAACTAACGTGCTAAAAGCTTTTTTAAAAAATTGTGAAATGAAAGTGGAGTGCTAAAAGCATTTTTTAAAAATTCTGGAATGAAACCAAAGTGCTAAAAGCATTTTTTAAAAATTCTGAAATGAAACTGAAGTGCTAAAAGCTTTTTTAAAAATTATGGAATGAAACTAAAGTGCTAAAAGTATTTTTTAAAAATTCTAAAATGAAACTGAAGTGAGTTCCCTGTATAAGGTAAAGCGACCAAATTTTCTAAGTCCCCGTGCTCTCAGACCCCAAATTTTTCTAAGTCCCCGCTCTCAGACTCCAGACCTCCTGTGTCTCACCGCCGCCGCCTCCGGCGAGACCCCGCGCTGCTGTCCTCGTCGACGCCGTCGCCCTCGTCCGCCACCCAACCATCCCGGCGCCACTCCACCCCCGGCGCCACTCCACCCCGGCGCCACTCCAACCATCCCGGCGCCACTCGACCCCCGCATGGGTGCCCTCGCCGATGCATCCTCCGCCACCTCGCTGACGCCTCCTCCGCCACCAAGCCGCCACCACACCGCCATTCCACCCCGGAGGACCGAGGTATAGCTGTGCACATCGTCATCCTCCCTCTCTAATTCGGCTGCCCACAAGGTGTTCGGTGAAATGCCCGCCAGGGGTTCGATGACAAAGCACTCTCTGTGATTACCTTACTGTTGGAGTCTAGGGGCTAGTCTTTCAGACTTGGGGACCTTGCAAGTGGTAGTTGTTTGTTCAATGAGGATTGGGAATTAGTGAGACCTTTGTGACAACAATTTTAACTGATATATACTTGAGTAGTTTAATTGTTAACTAGTCAAATCCAATATATATATGTCCTGTGAATATTGTTCTGGTATGCTCAATATCTTGCCGTTGTTAGTGTTGAAATCATCTCGTTGCTTTCTATAGGCACTAATTTTGCTATATGTTGATGCTGAATTAACTTGATGTCTATGTTTAATTCACTCATCTGATGGCTAGCTTGTTTCATTCTATTGTCAGCTGCTTCTTGCGTACCTGATCATTAGATATATATTAGCGGTCAGTTCTCAATTGATTACTCTCCTGTATCTGTTAGAATATTGAAATATTGTTTATTTTCAATTAGGTTGTCACAAATAGGTCAGTGATCTTTGTCCCTTGCGACGAGGATGGCCTTTAAAGCAACCCGTCATCTGAGAACAATACAAAAATAACAACTTGAGCACTATGCTAGTTGTGATGTCTCTTATACTTGTTATTGTTATGCAATTAAGCAAATACTTATTCATGAGCTTGAATGCTTTGATACTAGATAATATCTTGGTTCAGTATTTATGCTTAAATGACAATGTTATCTCATGGCTGTTTATTTTGCTTGGAATGATTGTCATGATAAAATTGCTAATATTGCAATATTTACAACAATCCAATATGTAGTGAGGATAAAGAGACCTATCTATCTATGAATATGAATAATTGGATGTGCGTGATTGTGATGCCATATACAGATACAGATGCCACATAGTATGCATGGTATTTTTGGAAGTACTTCTTTCATGCATAGTAAACTGTCTTGAATTCTCTAGTTATGAAGTACTCAAGTATAATTTGTGAAAAAATAACTAGCTACTATCTGAATTTATTCCAGATTGATATCCCCTGAAGTTATGGCACTCATTTCTGACATGAGGTCGGTCGATGAAGATAAGGACTCAAAAATTTGCTTAATAAAAAATAATGAATCATTCTTATTCCACACTAATATGATATTCAAAAAAATAAAATAAGGTTATAAATCCACAACTAGTATGTTAGTAGTCTATTACACCAAAAGAAAGCAAAACGATCATTCCATGTCAACGAAATAGTCACCTCGTGGCTTCGCCTCTCGATGTCTTGCGCTCTCTGGTAGCCATGCTTGAACTCGCAGGGCTAGTCAAGCCGCCAGACCTTCTCCAACGGCGACATCAGTGCCGACTGCTGGAGAAGGTCTCGGTCTCTTGATCACCTGCAAGTTCAAGAAGCATGGCCGCCAGAGAGCGTCCCCAGATACCGAGAGGTGGAGCCATGAGGTGACGTGCTTGGTTGATATGAAATAATCGCTGCTTTTTTTGGTGTAATAGACTACTAACATTCTAGTTGTGGATTTATAACCTTATTTTATTTTTTGAAAATCATATTAGTGTGGAATAAGAATGATTCATTATTTTTATTACAATAAGCAATAATATTCTAAAGAATATATGAAATGTGTTAGTATATGTGAAATGTATAAATATATGTGAATTGTCAATTGTATATGTATCATGTGAAATGTGTTACTATATGTGAAATGTATAAGTATATGTGAATTGTCAATTGTATATGTATCATGTGAAATGCTTTAGTATATGTGAAATGTATAAGTATATGTGAATTGTCAATTGTATATGTATCATGTGAAATGTGTAAGTATATGTGAAATGTATAAGTATATGTGAATTGTCAATTGTATATGTATCATGTGAAATGTGTTAGTAATATGTAGTATGGTTGTTTCAAAGTAATATGATATTTATGTCAACATTTTTTCGGAATTAGGATAGATGGCGCAACCAGGACGTGGTGACCCTACTTTCGACGAGGGAGAACAGTTCTTGCTAGACTCCATCGCTACCGGGTAGCATCGAAGGTGATGCTAACGCCGCTTGCTGCCGAGGCTAACATTGGTTCCGGTGAGGCCATTGAGGCCGCAATGATGAAGCCATTGACGCTGAGCCATCGAGTCCCAGAACACCGGTTCCGCCAGATGAGGTATAGCCGTAAGAATATAATCCCGTGGACATGTTAATTAATCGCAATTCATTAATATAATACACTCGACATGTTTATACATATGTTTGTGTATTTCAAGCCCGCACATCGAAAGCAACCAATCCAAGCATCGGGACCTAACAAGAAGCCATCCACAAAGCACGGTTTACCGACGCTAACAACGAAGGATGCTTGTTGCCCTCTTTCAAAGCTTGGGTTGTACAACAACGCTATGTTACCACGTGAGGGATCACGCCCCAATTAGCATCGTAAAATGGGCCAAGTTCCTCAAGCTACCAAGGACCTCGCTCGCAAGATATTAAGGAAAATTTCACATTTCCTCAAGGGTCCGAAGACAAGGCCAAGAAATTCACTCTGAAGAAGATGGCAACAATGTTTCAGGCGTGGAAGACGTCTCTCAGCCGCAAGTATGTCCAGAAGGGAGAAAGACCCAACTTCAACCAATTTCCTAAGCTGGCGAATCATTGAGAAGCATTCGAGGAGTACAAGCTGTCAGCTGAAGGCCAGGCCGCGAGTCAGAAGAACAAGGCCAATTCACAGATGAAGAAATACCACCACCATCTTGGCATCGGTGGTTACCTCAAGGTTGTACCGAAATGTGAGAAGCGGGAAGAAGAATTAATGGCGAAGGACGTCACACCGGCTACCGCGGAGTGGGAAGAGTGCCTGCGCAATTGGTTCATGGGTCACGGGGGGAGCCTTTCAGATGACGGCAGCTTGGTGATGGCACCAGGAGTGCAAGAGGCTGGTCAAATGATTGTACAAGCTGTCGAGCAGTCTCAGGCAGGTACGTTGGTGACAGACAGGGAGAACGATGAGCTTACACATGCCCTTCAAAACCCTAAGCACCCGGGACGGACACGAGGTATGGGCAATCATACGTCGTGGAAGTACGGTTTCACCAAGGATGGGCATATGTACAGGAGCCGGCAAAGAAGCAAAACAAGGGAATCATATAAAATGTACCAATTGGAACAAGAGCTCAGAGCAACCCAGGCTAGCATCGGCGACATAGTTGCGCAATAAGTACAAATTGCCCTCAGCAAGCTTCAGGGACTAGGTCCGAGCAATCACCGAATCTCAGGATCGCCCTCCACGCGGCGGAGTAGTCGCTGGCCCACCGGGGCCTTGAAGCGGACAACTTGCAGCCCGTTATCCCGTGGATGACATAAGGGTTCACCGCCGAGGTGAGCTACACGCTGATGCGCGTAACCTCTCCATCAAGGTGGCTTACGGCATGGCATTTCCGGTGGAGCAGGGCCAGACGTTCCACTGCAACGAGATACCCCCGGGTTACTCGAAGGTCGCGGTGGAGGAGGTGCTGAGCGGATTTGAAGAATTTCACCTCGATATTGCTGGAGGCGACGACGTGACCAAGCTTGGATAGGCCCTCCACAATATCATCCTCTAGCGCAAACGGTACATCATATTTTCAGATGGTGTGGAGGCATCATCTCCACCACGGCAACCCACGCCTCCTCCAATGTCACCTCCACGTAATGCCTCGCCGGCAAAACATAGCACGCCTCCTCCACCACCCGCTCCACGTAGAAGCCCTACTCCACCACCACCATCTCAAACAAAAATGAACCCCCCAGGAAAACCACGCCTCCACCATCTCCTCCGAGGAAGAAGCTCGATAGCGAAAGGCTCCTCCACCGCTCCCAAGAAGGCGAGTCCAAATGATCGACAAAGATAAAGGAACCTCCAAAGAGGGCATATGATATGACTAAGGAGGAGAGTGATGCGTCACGAAGCAGAATTGGTCTGCAGACTTCGCAAAAAGAAGCCCGACGAATACTCATACCAGGTACCCCACAAAGAAAGTATACATGATCAGATTTCTCTCACCATCCGGGCTCGAACCCAAATCAACGATGTTTGCCAAGGCGGAGAGGGTATTACCTGAGTCTCCATTCCCACAGCAAGATGGGATTATCATTGAATATTGGCTGGATCACCGAATAAATCATCTTGGGCTCGGCCTTAGCCCCAAGGGGCCCTGGCGACCCTCGCCCCGACCAGCCTCCTAGGGCGCTCCGACTTGGTCGCCGGTCAGCGCCCGCCCGTCCCGACCAGCCAGGTCGAGCCCCAAAGAGCTCTAGCTTGACGGCCCCCGCCACATCACCGGTCGGCACCAAGCCGGTCACCTACCCCATGGACACGACAACCATGCTGGGACAGGTGGCTCTTCCCCAAGGTGGCTGGGGTCACAGTCAAGCACCCGGCCCACTCGCCCGCCAGTATGAAGAAGAAGCGCTTCAACCCGTGGTGGTGCCAAGGCACAGCATAGACGGCGTCAGCATCTGACAAGCAAGTCAGGGCAGTAGCGCCTTCCCAATGAAGCACCATCCTTGTGTCTACTAACCCGACATGGGTAAGCAAGAACCCGTCACCACCAGACCAAGACCAAGACTAGCATACCCCTACCTCTTTTCTCCAAATTTTCGTAACTCCGCCTCCAACTATCCCGACAGAACGGGCAAATCCTCATTCCTCCATATCCCATCTCGCTTGTTTCCCGACCGAACGACCGCTCAAGCTCCCGAAGCTTCACCGTCGACGAGCGCTTAAGGGCCCGCCCTTAGCCCTCGCATGTAACCTTTCATACTCGAGCAACGAGATCCACCACCACTTAATCGAAGTAGGGACGCTCAGCCCAACCAAGATAAATCTGAGACTCCTCACCGATCCAAAGGTTCATCCGAGGCTTCTTTAGCCTAACCATTCGAGGAGAGGGGCGCGTGATCCCCTATACTTACAAATTTACTTGCCTGCTATAATTAAACACCGATAGCTTACGCGCGTAGGGTCCTTTGCGCGTCATCTCCATGATCTCCGGATTCCCATTTCCCTCCTCGATGGTCTTCTTCACCAACGATGGCGCGAACTCGACGACGTGTTCGCGCCAGGAGCAGAGCTCGCTTCGCCTTCCTCGACTTCACCCCCCCGGGAGGGGGTTTTTGGTCCTCGTCCCCGCCACTCCTCAAGCTTGCCGTCCGAAGCTTTGGCGGTGACGCGAGCGGCCGGAGGCCCCAAAAGGCCAGGCTCGGTGAACTCCAGGATGATCTAGAGCATCGTCGGCCCCAGCCTTCACATGCGCCCGGCGTGCGCCCTGCGCGCGCGTCGGGTTCACTTCCAACTGGCCAAGGGGTCGCGCGGCCATCCTCGCTTCCCCTGCGATGGCCAGAATGTTGCTGCAGCGGCGGTAATTCTTCGAGGTGTCCCCGGGCCAGGGAACCAAGACTGCATCATGCAGGCCTCAGAGCCTAATAGCGCCCGCGCGGCAGTATCCGACTGGGGGCACTCGTCTTCGACTTCTGCGCACCTTCAGGTCGGTTGGGCCCGTCAACCTGGTGCCCAACCAAATCACCGGGCGCGACCATTCCGACCACTGACTGGTCGGACACGGAACCACCGTGCCGGCCGCGTGGAATGCTAAGGAGTCAAGAGGCCTATATCTCGAAATTGCATCCCGATCCCCGCGTTTCTATTAACGCCCGAGGGGTCCGAGCCACTTCGTGCCGATTAGTTTCTAGTCCTCACGAGCGACTGGGGGGCTGCGTCCTTGCATACCCACTTGAGTTGGCGTCCCAACCGGCCATTGGATCCCTTGCAAACGGTAACCCTCTCGACCCAAGTGCTCGGCCCACGCCTCACTGGCTACTGGCTATGCAGTAATCTGTGGGAAGAAGGAAGTGCCCACATGAGATGACCCGTGGTCGACTCGACACATTTTTGGGCTTCTAAGTCCCTGCATCTGCTATGCCTTCTTCTAAATACTAACATCCGACTCCACGCCGAACCCCGGTGGTCCCTGAGAGCTATGGTCGCTTGACGAGTGTTCACAACGGAGTAAAAATGCAAAGCATTCAGCAAAATTCCCAAAGTTCATAGCATGGAATATTTACATGCATTGTGCCCCCCTGAAGCAAAAAGCAAGATGCAAAGCGCCTAAGCTCATCCGCGGTCATCATCATCCCTGAGAGTCGCTGCCCACCTCGACCGTGACCACCGCCACCATCTCACTGTTGTCACCAAGACTTAGCCCGCTACCGTCCGGCGTCCCCTTCGACCCCGCCAATGGTCGCGGTCGGTCGGCGGCGTTAAGCGGCCGCACAACAGCCAAGACATACTCCGCCACGGACATGGCGACTTCCGCCTTCGCAAGCCGAAGCCACAGAAGAAGTGGGGTAGGTCGCCAGACGCTACAGACGGATAGGCCGAGGGCGAATGCATCTCGTCAAGCCCGAGGCTCCCGCAGATCCACTCCTGGGCCCGCGCCCGCCATGCTCTCGGCCGGACTAAGCACGCGATAAGATCATCGCGCAGGTACACCGTTTCGGCACCCCGGCAAGTTCCTTCTCCGCTGCACCGCCCGAACCGCAGCGTTTCCACGCCTCGCGCGCCTCGGTGAGCTTCCTCCAAAGCTCGAATCCAGCCGGCCACGCGACATTTCGCGCATATGCCACCGCGCTCGGATTCGCAGGAGGCTTCCAACCGCTACCACAGACGCAGCTCGGGCGCCGGAGGATCGCCCACGGCGATCGGGCGACTGGAGTGGTTCTGGGCGCTGGGCCTTTGCCGAGGCGGTCGCCGAGAACGCGCCACGGCCGACCACCCCCGAGCCGAAGCTCAAGCAAAGAAAGAAAAAAGCTCGGCGGCCAACAAGATCGGAGCTGAAACCACCTTGACATCGTGCAAAGGCTCACTCCGCAATGGGGTCCCTAATGCGAAGGTCAACAAGGGCAACATGAGCCCCTCTTCAAGGTGATGGCGATCGCGAAGGAACGGATCTCTTGGGTCCGACCTCAGTGGGGTCCGCCACCGCTTCCCGCTTCGACCGCCGATCATCACCCCCGCCACCATCGCTGCCGAAGTGTGCTAACTCCCCTTCTCTGCCGCGTAAGGGCAAAAGGAGAATGGGAGAGCAGAAGAACAATTATGCGATAGTTTGCTCCTCTGCGCCATATTTATATGCGCAGGGCGGAGCGAGCGAGGCGGACGCTATTCGGCGACGCGGCAAGACGCCAGATTAACTACATCGCCCGGCGCGACGGATGTGTTTTGTTCATACCCCCGTCTCACATTAAAATGCGACGGGACGGTTGGGACGAAGGACGCCAGGTCGCCGGTGGAAGCGAAGATGCGACTCTTCGATTTCCGTTCTAGCTCAGGCTGACTGCATCGACGGTCGACACGAAGCAACGTCTGGATGGGCCACGGTGGCCCCAAATGGATCGGGGCCCGGTAGAAGAAGCCGCACCGACGAAGGCTAAGTAAAGGACCCGACCGCCGCAGCACCTCCTGCATCCAAAATAAAAGTTAAGGCAATCTTTTTCTTAAGAGTGCTTCCGCATTCGTTTTTCCACCTCGAGTCCAAGCATTGTGAAGCGATCACAAACTTGATCTCAAACACCCCGCTCGGGGGCATCGAGCTCACACACTTTTTTCGGTCGATGACCCGGCCATTATTGGGTCCTCCTTAGCGGCAACCCTCTCGACCCGAAGCACTATGGCTCACGCCCAGCTGGCTACTTGCTATGTAAGTAGTGCCTCACGGAAGAAGGAAGTTCCCACGAGGTGCAACTCATAGTTGGTCGGAAACACTCCTCTCCCGCGCAAGTGTAGATGAGCACTTGCGCCTAAGTGCCCGTGACTCACACCTGCCGATGACTTGATCACCGTGGGTTTCCTTAGCAGAACCCTTTCGACCCAAACACTACGGCCACGCCCAAAGCCTACTACATTTAAGTAATGTTTTATGAGGAAAGAACTACCCATAGCATACAACCCATAGCTGGTCGGGAACACTCCTGTCCCGCGGCGAATACAAGCGAACATTTTGCTCCTTAGGCCCCAGCTCCTATTTCGAGTCTCCCTCAAAGGTGTTAACATGACGACCTACGCTTGCATAAACCTTTGCGGTTTCTGAAGCTATGGCCATCGAAATGTTTATCATCTCTGGGAGGCACGGAAAAGGGGAGGGCGTACGGACTGCCCCGTCCGGCTAAAAATGACAGTTCATTACAAGAAAAAATTATTACAAGAACCAAAATGATCAACTTTCTTCTTGTTTCCGGTGGAGGATGCTCCCTGGTGGAATCCTACCGGCGATCTCCTGTAAGGAGCACTGCTCTGAATCCTTCGACCTCTCCGTCGGACCGGTTCGACGCAACCCCGCTGCTAACAACGGCAGGGTCGATGCCACGATAATGGGAGAGTGCAAAGACTAGCGCCGAGCAAGCCCTGAGCTCTATCCCCTCACTCACCGAACGCTCGACATGCTCCCAAGACGCGCGGCTGGCAGCGTTTAAACTCGAACCCGCCAGAGGTTCCAGCACTCGATCGCGGATCTCCCGACCGACTTCGTGGAGGGTCGTTAGCCGCCGCCCGCCGGACAGATCCCGCTCCGCCAGCTCCTTCACGGAGAAGGCTCTCGCCGCCGCCGCGGTCGCCGTGATCACATTTCTCCACCGCCGTCTTCCGCGCCCCCACGGCATCGCTGAGCTCCTCCTGCAACGCTGCAGATCAAAGCGATGTTAATGAGAAGGTGGGCGGTTTGCAATCGTGGAAGACTGAATTAGGTTATTCTCGCTACCACCGAAGCCCTTTACGCTGGAGCTTCAAAGACGCCTCGGTCCGTGTCTTCCGCCGAGTAAGCGTCCTCTTGGCGTGAGTCCGACCCTGAGCTCGATCAAGCCACCTCGAGCTGCACTTTTGCGGCAAGCACGACGCCCCTCGGCATCGAGGGTGCCGCCAGTGCCTCGAGCTCGATATCCTCATCTCCTCGGATTCGTTATCCGGCGCCTCGAGCAGCCTCCTTCGACCCTTCCGCCTGCTCGGTGCCAGGCTTCCCGAGCCTCGCAGAACTTGGGGTGTAGAGCGGTCGCCTCTTTTGCGGCGGTCACCCTTTGTTCATAGTAGAGTGGAGAGCCGCCAAGATCTCCCCGACCGAGCCAGCTTGCTGTAAGACCTGCACTTCATTTAGCCTCGACGGCCGCTAAAGCAAATCAAAGATCAAGTCAAGAATCCGCCGATTACTCCGCAAGTCAAGGGTAACCTCAAGAATGACCTTCACCATCTACCGAGCCCAGACAGCCTCCACCCCCGACAAATTTGGCTCAGATAAGCCTCCACCTGCTGCGCGCCCTCTTCGAAGGTCCCCCACAACTCGACCTCCGCCGGCCTCCCACAGCCGCAGCTTCCCGGAGGGTCGCGTTCGGCCAGCCATGGCACAGTCGGGCGTGTCTCGCTTGGTAGAGGATATTCGCCGCCATGTCTCGTGCTTCGACGTCAACAGCCCCCTACCGGGTCATCCCTCCGATGGGTCCTCGGGCGGCGACGTAGGTCATGTAGGCACCAGGATTGCGCCAGCTGGCGCGGGCCCTGGCGGCGAAGGCAAGAGCTCATTCGCGTCTCCTCCGGTCCCCGACCCGTCGGGGGGTACCGGAGTCTCCGCGCGCTCCAACTCCTGGAGGGCCACCGGCGGCGGCCCCGATTCTGCCAACGGCGGCAGGTCGTCGCTCGACGCACCGACCATTGCTGGGAGCGGACCTGGCGCCGTTTCACGCTGGACCACCACCTCGTCCGAGCTTTCCACCGCCGAGCGATGGAACGGGAGCAGCATTTTCTTCGCTGGCCTCCTTGGTGGAGGCGTGTCGCCCTTTCGCTTCCCCTGTGGACGCCTCCTCTTGCGGACTTCCACCGCGGGCGCTGGCGATAGAGGGGCTCGTGTCGATACCCTCGCAGGGCTCGCCATCAATCAGTGGCCCGAGGAAGGCATCATACGGATCGTCGAGGCTGTCGCCACCTCCGTTGCTCGAGGACGATGCCGGATCAGCGGTACTGATGGCGGTGGTCACAGAGGCGCCCTCGCCGCGCGCAACTTTGGCCATGCGCTCCCTTTTCTTCTCGCTCCTCCTCTCCTCTATCAGCTTCTTGCGGGCGGACTCATTCTGGGCGACCGCCTCACGGGCCTGGGCCTTCTGCTGCTTTTCTCCCGGCAGAAGCGGTCGGGACACCATCTTGCCCAGTCCTTGAGTGGTGTAAAATCACTAGTTAATTCAGATGTCGAGAAGCTGAGGACACAAGAAGAGGGGAAAAAGGAACTGCTCGGCCCACCAGGCTCGGGGGGTTCTCCATCGAAAAAGGTTCGGGTCCGCCACCCGCCGCCATGATAGTGCCCCCGACCAGCACATTGGCCACCCTGGCCTCAAGCTCCGACGCGGCAAAATCCGTCGCGGCCATCCTCATGGGGTCGGACGCCTACCATACAGAACATGGGGCGAACTCGCCCATAAGGGGTTGCACGCAAGATCTTCATGAACGCTGCACAACGGCATCGCTAGTCGCCCGCCTCCACAAGCTTGATCCGCTTCCAAGATTGGCTCCACCTTCTTTTTTCTCCTTCTTGTCGAGGCCCCACCCCAATCTTCCTTCGACTCGGGAGACGGCCGTGAAGGTCAAGGCCGCCTCCTGTGTTCTCGAGCATAGAACCACTCGAATGCCACCCTCGGCTCGATGTCGGCAGCCTTCAAGGATGTACTCCGTCCCCGCGACCAGAGCGTAGCCGATGGCCGCACTTCCATGGACGCCGTGGCAGCCGCCGACTTATCTCTCCACGACGGGCGAGAAGAGGTATTTCTACAAAGCCAAGGAGGCTCGATCCTCAGAACGCCTCACACAAATAAGCTATGAAGATCGCTATGTGGAGCACGCCGTTAGGGTTGAGATGGTGCACCTCAACCTCAGAGAAGTGCAAGATCCCACTGACGAAGGGATGAAGCAGAGTCCGAACTCAAGGCCAGAGAACCAAAGGGGACCACGATCTCCCCTCCTCCGGGCTGGTTCCGCTGCCCCATTGGGACCCTCCATTGCGAGGCATCCCGGGGAGAAGGAACCTTTTTCTCCAAATGGCTACGGCTAGGCAGAGCGGTGCACTCGACCACTTACATCTTCGATCAAGGGGCAATCGGGGCTCTGGAGGAGAGGAATGTGAGTAACTCTCCCCAATTCCTTTATTTTCTCTTTCGCTTCAGAGAAACCGAGGAACGAGGAAGACAAAGGCAAACGGGGCGGCGAAAGCAAAAGCAGAAGTATGCCCTAACGCCTCTCCCGCCAGTTTTATGGGCGCCGAATGTGCACCACCCAAAACAGCACCAAATTAACGCTGTCGACCGGTGAGCACCACCAAGACGGCCTTGTATGAAGCATCACCATCGTGACGGAGCGCCACGACGCGCACCGGTGAGTCAGACGCTTTAATCATCTCGCCAGATTTAATTCTCACGCGCGATTAAATACTTGCAAAGATGTCGGTATCGCCTGGGTGAAACGCCTCACGACCCTTGATCTCCGCCTCCGGTCGCCTCAAACCGCCCGGCAGGAGGAAAAGTCCACTGTGCCTTTGCGCCTCGAGGTGGCGAGAAGGCTTGAATGCTCGACGAATAAGACTCGCCGTGAGTCCCAAAGGCGGATCCACGGATGGGTCCCTCGCCGACCTCGGCAGCAAACGAGCGAGGGCAAGTTTAAGGCGAACCCTGGGTCTTTAGTTGGGTTGGCGACGACCCAATCGCTTTAGCTCGTGGTCCGAGACCATATTTCAAACTCTCCTCATGAGCCCCCGAAGGGCAAAGAAGCCACCGCGCCCGAGTAATGAACGGCTCGGGTCCAAGACGGGATTGAGTAAAGAAAGGTTTTTTATGGGTCGCCCCTAGCGGGTCGGACACCCAACGCAGGATCGCTCGCCGGAGATCGCTTGACCTCCAGGCCCACTCGGATAACCCGCTTGCGCCCACGAGCACGGTGTTCGCCGACGAGGCAAACACGCTGCCTACTCACCCCTCCGTGTCCCACACTGCGACGGGCGAACGTGGGACCGACAAATGCCTTCCTCTCGCAGATTGCCTCGCCCGATGAGGACTCGAGATGGATGCCCCTTGCCCAGCTACGGCGTAAAAATAGCACTAACACGCCCACCACGGCGTAAAAATAGCACTAACACGGTCGCGTCTAGCTACGACGTTAAAGAAGCAATGAACCGAACCTCTCGCGAAGGCATCTCGACTTCCCAACCGACCACTTGTCAAGCGTCCACCACGACGTTAAAGAAGCGAGCCGAACCGAACCTCTCGCGAAGGCATCCGACCTCCCAAATGACCACGGCCGCCAAGGCCCACCACGACGTTAAAGAAGCCGAACCAAACCTCGCGAAGGCATCCGACCTCCCAATGACCACGGCCACGCCTAGCTACGACGTTAAACAAGCAATGAACCTAACCTCTCGCGAAGGCATCCGACCTCCCACCAACCACGGCCAAGGCCCACCACGACGTTAAGAAGCGAGCTTGGGAACCGGAACCTCTCGCGAAGGCATCCGGACCTCCCAAATGACCACGGCCGTGTCTAGCTACGACGATAAACAAGGGCCGAACCGAACCTCTTGCGAAGGCATCCGACCTCCCACCGACCACGGCCAAGGTTTAGCTACGACGTTAAACAAGGGCCAGAACCAAACCTCGCGAAGGCATCCGGACTCCCAAATGACCACGTCAAGGCCCACCACGACGTTAAAAAGCACTCGAACCGTAACCTCTCGCGAAGGCATCCGGACCTCCGCTAACCGCTGCCACGCCCAACAAGCGACGAAACCAAATTAAAAATCGAACCTCGCGAAGGCGATCGGGCGTTTATGCCGACCGGCTCAACACGAGTCGAGCCCTCCGACTAAGTCGGTCGGACTCGTCGACTCGATAACCCCCGACCGCTTCTTCGACCTGCTCGGGGGCTCGGGTTAAGACTCCACCGGTGCGCTTCGCCAGGCGACCGGTAAACAAATTGACCAAGCCGACGACACCGCTTCAAGTATTAGCTCGATCCACTGGGGCTCAGCTCGATCAAGTTTGCACTCTTCCGACTTTTCGCTAATCGGTAGACTTCGACCACTCTTCGAGAGCAAATGGGCTACACCCACCGGGTGCTTCACACAAGACCCCATCAAAACCGGACCGACTAAGTCGGTCGGGCTCATCCAGCAAAGTGGCCGCCGCTAAGAATATCCGCGCCTTGCCGTGACAACATCAGATCGCCGAGAAGGCCATGTAAGTCGAAGACAAAGGGCCCATCCAGAACGCCAGATTTCAGACGGCCCCGGGGCTATCGATTTAATACTCATACCAGGTACCCCACAAAGAAAGTACACATGATCAGATTTCTCTCACCATTTGGGCTCGAACCCAAATCAGCGATGTCGCCAGGCGGAGAGGGTATTACCCGAGTCTCCGCTCCCACAAAGAAGATGGGATTATCATTGAATATTGGCCGGATCACCGAATAAACCATCTTGGGCCCGCCTTAGCCCCAAGGGGCCCCAAGGACCTCGCCCCGACCAGCCTCCTAGGGCGCTTCCAACTTGGTCGCTGGTCAGCGCCCCGCCGCCCCGACTGTGCCAGGTCGAGCCCCAAAGAGCTCTAGCTTGACGGCCCCGCCATATCACCGGCCGGCACTAAGCCGGTCACCGCCCCATGGACACGACAACCATGCCGAGACAGTGGTTTTTCCTCAAGGTGGCTGGGCACACCGAGTCAAGCACCCATCCACTCGCCCGCCAGTACAAAGAAGAAGGCTTAACCCGAGGCGGTGCCAAGGCACAAGATAGACGGCACAAGATCTCGACAAGCAGCATGTGGCAGCGTGGCGCCTTCCCAATGAAGCACCATCCTTTGTGTCTACTAACCCGACATGGGTAAGCAAAGAACCCGTCACCACCAGACCAAGACCAAGACTAGCATACCCCTACCTCTTTTCTCCAAATTTTGTGTAACCTTCCTCCGACTATATAAAGGAGGCAGGTCCCCAAAGAATGGGGCTTAATCCCTCATTCCTCCATATCCCATCTCGCTTGTTTCCCGACCGAACGATCGCTCAAGCTCCCGAAGCCGCTGTCGGGCGAGCGCTAAGGGCTTGTCCTTAGCCCTCGTGATGTAACCTTTCATACTCGAGCAACGAGATCCACCACCACTTAACCGGAAGTAGGGACGCTCACCGAACCAAGATAAATGAGACTCCTCACCAACCAAGATAAAATCCGAGACTCCTCACCGATCCAAAGGTTCATCCGAGGCTTCTTTAGCCTAACCATTCGAGGAGAGGGGGCGCGTGATCCCCTATACTTACAAATTTACTTGCAGGTTATACGAAACACCGACAAAGCCAGAGCCAAAGGTACCAATTGATCCAAAAGCGGCGAACACTTCATGACATGTCGTGCAAAGTTGTTACCGTGCTGGCCCAACTATGAACGGACAATAATAAAGGCTACACGTAAGAATAAACGTGGTCAGCGGCGGCAAAGAAGAAGAGAGACTAAGATCGAGAACCTCGAGAGGTTTATGAAGGAGGCAGAATCGCCCACAACCGCAGCTCTTGGATTAATAGATGATCTCCCAATGGCAAAGGTCGATGGCAATATCGGGCCGGCCGGAGCCGATTGACCCTAATGAGATAAAGGATCCGCCAACCAAGATGCGTAATTTCACTTAATGGTACATGACAGAGTCCGCCAAGGAAGAATGATGTTCCTCCATATCAAAGAAGATGATTTTTATCAGGCCAAGAAAGATATGGCTCAAATTCGATGACTTCTACCATATTTACCATGCCGACGCCATCAACGTGTCTCTCATGAGCAGTCGTGCCCGTAAGTGTCAAGCTCATACCTTTACTGTGTGCTTCCTCGCATAATAAAATTGCAACTCTTAAACTTATGCCTTTCTATGTAGAATGGAGATACAACGATGTAGAAAAGAGAACATCTTCAACGTGGGCTTCATCGACCCGTAGATTGTTAACGAGCACGCTATATCTCGATGCAAAGAAGAAGGATGTTGAGGATTACATTCTAGATGCATTCTTGGGACAAAGACTACAAACTGTATATACTTCTACCCTTCAACTTCGAAAGTACGATATATACAACCTCTCGTTTATCTTTTCCAAGGCATTGCTAATACTACTAGCTAGTTACATATATGTTGCAATACATGAATAGGTTTCATCGATCCTTCTTGTCATCAAGCTTGATAGCAAATGCAGATCATTGTTCAAGACTCAAAAAGGACTCCGTGAAAAATATCAATATATCATTGACATGCTAAATAGGTATATAGCACATATATATACGATAGTTTCCTTATTATATTGAAATACCTTGCTAATTCAAACTCTGATAATTACTACTCATAATAACACATCACACAGGGTATTCGCAAGGTTCCAAAGAAGCAACAAGGAGATTTCGAGAATGAATTTGATGTACAAATAAGCACTCAAGCACGATAAAGAATATTAATATGCCGTAATGCTTTTTCATCCCAATAATAATTGTTTTTTTCAAATTTCATCGCAAGTTCTACAACAGACGGAAGGAAACAACTTATGTAGCTATTATGTGTGCCACTATATGCAAAGTATTACCCACGGCAATGTGACGACAACCAACGCCGAGGTAGTGTGAACATGTCAATTTCTTAGTACTTACACTTTAATTACATGTCCAGAGATTTATTTACTTCCCGCTTTGTCAGCCCAACATCGATGTGCAAGGCGTGATCCCGCCGCACCAGGTTGCAGCATCCAAGAACAACTCATTGGCTTTATTGTCGACGAGATTGTATCCACCAAAGGCGAGTTCCACGCAAATGGTTGGAGACCTTCACTACAGGAAACGACATCAGTGTCGTCGGCCAAAATATCTATGTCGGCGGTTTCATAACCGACGACAAACATATGCCCTGTATCGGCGGCAATATATCAGCCCGACGACATACATACTCCCTGGCACGATGACTAGTTGGCGCGGGCAGGATTATGAATTTCGTTTCCCGCGAAAAGTACCTATGTCGGCGGCCAACAGTGTGCCGACAATACAGTCCCTCCCACTAACGGCAACCTAACGCCCAGGCGGAAGGACTTCAACGCGGTCCCACATGGCAGTGGGCAGAACCACTTGTGTCGGCGGGAAATAGTATGCCGCCGACAAAAGGGAGGTCCCACATGGCAGTGAACTTCAAAGCGGTCCCACATGACAGCACCACCTTTTATCGACGGCAAATAACATGCCGACGACATTATTAATTCCAAATGGGATTAGAAAATATTTTTGTTGTTTTTAAAATTTAGAAAAATCAAATATAGCTTTTAGAATGGTTGTTACGTACTCAACATACATTTGTATGAAATGTGGTATATTTATTTTTAATTAATTGGTATGTGACGGCGATGTGTTTGTTTAATTAATATACTCTCCTAGCTAAAGTTTCAATTAATGCACTTTCTAGTGACGATGTAACACCGGGTGATCGGAAAACGAGGAATGACTCGCACGCATGTTGTAAAACCCTAAAATGACAATTCAAATGTCTTATTCGCCCGCCTAAGGCGCAATAAAATAATCTACCGCTTGGTGTGTTTCATGTGTTTTACTTAGAAGGGCCAGGAGGTCGACCTTTTCGAGCGAGCGAGGAAAGTGTATGGATGAGCTAGGATGGTATTCGCCATGTTGTGGAGGTGCATGCAGTCGGTTCGATTGATACCGTGGAAGCGCAAGGGATTATTGTCGATACGCTGGAGCCTCTGTGTCGGCGGCTGTACTTATACCGATGACAAAAACGATACAGTGTCGGCGCTTGTCACCAAACCGTCGATAAAGCTTGACACAAATGACTTAGTGTCGTCGGCTAAGGGTAGGCCGATGACACAGATCACGTGTCTCTGCCGGTGGGACCACCTACTGCTACGAAAGTTTGGGCCATTTGACTTAGACACAAATGACTCAGTGTCGTCGGCTCCAAATCGGCCGACGACACAGCTCGTGTGTCTCTGACGGTGGGACCAACTACTGCTATAAAAGTTTGGGCCATTTGACCTAGACACAAATGGCTCAGTGTCGTCGGCTCCAAGTCGGCCGACGACACAGTTCGTGTGTCTCTGACGGTGGGACCAACTACTGCTACGAAAGTTTGGTCATGTGTCTCTGCGGTGGGACCACCTGCTGACACGAAACTTTGGGTCTAGGGTCAGTGTCGGTGGTACCTAGGAGGCCGACGACAAAAGCCTTTCATTTAACTCGCGGTCGGCCCGTGCGCTAAGTCCCAAAGGGACTTACCACACCGCCGCGTCTGCCTCCCCCGCGCCTCTATCGCCTCCCTCGCTTCCCCACCGCCACACCACGGCCGCCTCCTCCACCACGGCCGCCTCCTCCGCACCATGCCGCTTAGCACACCGCTGCTACTCCCTCAAGGCCTCCCTATGCCCTACCGGCCCTCAAGGCTTTACCTCACACAAGGCCACCCCCCTCCTCCAGCCACGGCCACCACCACCTCCACCCACGCCACGGCCATTCTCCTCACAAGGCCACACCACCCACGGCCACCCCGATCATCCTCCTAGCCCGCTACCACCTCCTCAGGCACATACGGCCGCCTCTCCTCACAACTGCTGTGTCACGACAGCAGAGCAACAATGCCTCCTCCGCCACAATGTATGTTCTAATTTCATCTCTTTTTCTTTTCTTTTGAGCAATGTGTGAGCATGTTTTGTTGGAATTAATGTGGATATATGTATCTTGAACTGCTTAATGTGTCTATATATGTGTAGTTGTATGCATTGGAGAATACTAAAAAACTTACCTTTCGCTTTTACAATACAATTAAATGAACCAGAGAATACCCAAAGTTCACATCGCTACTTTACAAGACAAAATGAACCAACTCATTTGATCAAATGATTAGGATGTATTCTAGCCAAAAGCTATGTCTAGGTTAATTTGTAGAAATTACCCACTATCGTCCATCCAAGAGAACATGAATTGAATGCTATTCTTTATTGCCCATTGAGATTCTTTTTGATATTTTCCAGCAGAAACACTCAAATTGAATTAAGCTCCAACTCAAAGAAAATCATCAATCAACTATCTTCTTCCCATCCTCGAATGTTTGCAAGGGCCTCATTGACCATCTTCACAAGGGTGGCCTCAAAAAAGCAATTCAGATTAGCAGTGAGCCTAGGAACAAAGTTGTTCGACACTAATTTCTCGCAAGTCGGGTCTAGAATGTGTGTTAAATTTGTGATACTACCGAGCCTTAAGATTGTCCAATGCTCAGAAATTGTCATTAACCAAAGCAAAGAAATTCAACACCATAGCACTCTAGTCGGATAATATTGATGTGTAGGAAACAAATCAAGAAGTAAAATACAAAAATCGGTGCACAACCGAATTGAAAATTTCTTTGTAGTGTTACAACAATGATACACAAAAGGTTGTGCCTAAGGTCTTCCCACATTGTGATGGAGAAGAAAAGGAATAGTACACTTTCTTTCTTGTCAGAGAAAAATGATTAACAAAAAGGTTGTGGCTGATCAAATAAATCTATATCAACCTCGGCATGAAGCGAGGTTCACCAATTCGCACTATTTATATGGCAAGAGATGAGATAGCATGATAAGTTGATAACAAATTCCTTTCATAACATATTTGATGGAATTACGGCCAACCGTGGTTCTAGAATGAAAACCATACCATTTTCCTTTTTTCAAAAACCACCAAATCACCCCGATGTATCTTTCTCAAAAAAAAAGGGTCAGCTAAATGACACTGCTTAATTCTTGATTCCCATTTGGTGGAATAGATGTATTTTCACTTCTTAGACATGATCAAATATCAAATTTCGATATCTCAAATTTGGAATTTTGAAAAGAAAACTGCAAGTTTTCATCAACTCCCTAGGTAACATCAAGTCATCATCAATTTCATTTTTTGAATTGTGAATGGTAGTTTTGGCTATGCATTGAATCACTAGATTGTGAATTATGAATAACTGGATTGTGAATTGTGAACCACTGAATTATGAATGGTAGGTTTGGTTATCTTTAATTGCTATATTCCAATATATTGATTTGAACAACTTATACATTTTGTGATTAATTGATTGGATTCAATTTGATGTAATAGAAATATATGATGAAGATGTCAAAACCATTGTCATCTTATTTTCCTCATGTTGTGCTTAATTTGGAAGATATAGTTGCCGATCCTAGGCTTGGAAACCAATTGAGGAATTTGATATGTATAATGTTGTGATGAAATGAAATGTATATGCAGAATGTAGCCGAGCAATCCATATTAAAATTGTGATGAAATTAAATGTAGTCCAAGCATGTATATGCGTAATCCGGGCATTATTCTAGTGTGGCTAACAAATCATATATAATTAGTGAGTGGTATGGTTGTTGTGCATTTTAATTCCTCAGAGATTCAAATGGACATGATCTGTAATTCTAGTGTTTTCGATTTCTCGAATCCAAATAGGAACTAAGGCATTTGTGTGGGAAAAATAAATGATTCAAAGGTATATATATAGTGTATATTGCTTGCAAATCACAACATATAATAATTTTATTAGAATTGTGTTTGTAACGTCAATCGAGCCAGAGTTAAACCCGTTCGGGGGCGCTGCATATTTTCGTAAGGAGCTCAGATGGTGATTCGTTGGGTTCCATTACGAAAAGTGTTGCGCTCTCGAGTTGTACACGTTTTGGACAGCCCACGGATGTGCGCTTGAGTATAGTGGTCGTGACACGAGGGTGTACGGGTTGGGATTCCGGCGATATTTCCTTGTCGTTCTCCTAGTGCATAACATAAGTGGTACGCCGTACCCATCGTTGCACTTGGAGAACAACGGGTTATGTCACGAATTCGACCGAGCACCCTCGCGCTACCACCACTGCATTTAAGCCCACATCGCTGAGTGGGTAAGCCCTCCTATTTAGCAAGGCTTAAACTATCTAAATCTAAAATTTGGATGCATGCATTGACGTTAGATAGTAAGTTTATCTTTGGATGAAAGATCGGCGGTGGATGTACGATGGTTGGATGAAGTCCGGGAGACACAAGGACGAGTGGATCGAGAAGGCTAGAGCATTCGTGGATGATGCTTTCCAAGATTCCCCGACCCTAGTGCAAGAAATGTGTGGTGTCCTTACGCTATGCGGCTTGAACACCGAGAAGAGGACCAAGAAGGATATTAGCCATCACCTATGTAGGCATGGCTTCAAACCAAATTACTTTGTATGGGTAGCTCATGGCGCAGAGGAAGGCCCCGCGCCAGGTGTGGCCCCGTGGATTTTGAAGAGGGCTACGACGGTCGGTTGATAGATTAGACGAGCTCACGGATGATGTGGCTCGGCCACGATCTCCCCGAGGAAGAGTCCGAGCCACTTGCCAACAATTCGAGAAGCTCCTTGATTTTGCCAAGTTGCCACCGCATGAGCATACCGATGTGATTGTACTATCGGCAGTTGTCGCTGCCTAATGGCGTGAAGACCAAGTACAACCTCGCCACCCAATTGCTTCAACGACCTTTTGCAAACCGCCGATAGCCTTCTTCCGAGTGGACACAATATGACTCGACCTTTACGAGTCAAGAAGCTTTTTCGCTGTTAGGTATGCCATGTGAGAGGATAGACTATTGCCCAAAGTTCTGCATGTTTTATTGGAAGACCAATTCGGGCCGACTCATCAGAAGCATTGTAATGAGAGTCGGTACGAGGAAGTTAAATGTACGAACGTGGAATGAGATGACGACGTGGCTCGAAAACATTCCGCTTTTTCCGATCACTAACATCTGCAGCTGCTCAGACATGTCCAAGGCCACGGCGAGACACATGAGGTGGCACAAAGAGGGCAAGCGAGAAAGAAGGGCGTGATGATTCATCCGCCTCGATGCGTAAGCTTGGAGGCACTTTGACCAACAACACTCGAATTTGCGGCGAGCCTAGGAATGTGCGATAGGCCTCTCGACCAACAAAGTTCACACCATTCAATATGATGGCACACCAGATTGCGGCCGGGCCGGTGTTCGCAATCCTGCATAACCCGCCTCAACTCGCTTGAAAGAAGAGTACATGTTTTTTCTCGTTATAATACCCGGGCTTAAGTCTCTTGGAAAAACTTAGATCTATTCATGCAACCTCCGTAGAAGAGCCGACCGACCTGTGGACTAAAGGAGTCTTGACACATGATAGCTACAAGGGAAGAACTTTAGGATGCATGCCGATACCTTTGGTCAATACACGATTTTCCGCAGATGGCATGTTCTCGGTGGAGCACGATGGAAAGTTGTCATGCCCTATATGCTCACAGTATACATCGATGCTTTCACACCAAAAATGGGGGTAAGTCCTGTTGGTTCGATCGTCACCGTTGTTTCCTAGAGCCAAGCACCCATTTAGGAATAAAAAGGCATTTCAGAAAGGCAAGACTATGAAGAAGGGCCACCCGAACGCTTTCAAGTGCAGGATATCATCGATCGGCATGACGATCTAGCGGATATCGGTATGTGAAAGATCGTGAGGAGCACCATTGACTCATAAGTGCAGATCTACAACCTTCCTTATGCAAAAGACCGGTTACCTCACAACATCGACGTGATGCACCAAGAGAAAAATATATGCGAAGCCGGCCGTGAACACAAACCGAACATCCCATAGAAGACTAAAGATAACAAGAAAGCACGCCCGATCAAGCGCCCGATATGTGATCGCCGACATGAACCTCGGCGAGAATGGGAGGAAACCTAGGGCAAAATTCTGCTTACACGTGGGCAAATAAAGCGATTCTTGATTGGATTAAGGAAAAGGTTAAATTCCCAGATGGTTATGCGGCGAACCTTCGACATGCCGTTAGTATAGAGCGTCTGTTTCCAGCCATGTGGCGTGGATATGTTGACGATGATATATGGATCACATTGGCAGAGCTTAGCTTCTTCTATCGAGAGCTCTGTGCAAAAGAGATATCCGCATCGAGGATGGAGGAGTTAGAGAAGGACATTGTTGTGCTTGTGACAAAGCTCGAGAAGATTTATGTCCCTAGGTTTTTCAATTGCATGCAACATCTACTAGTTCATCCGCCATATGAAGCAAAAAGTTGGGGGCCGCACGCTTTAGGTGGATGTATGTCAGGAGCGATGATGAAAAGTCTTAGAGCGAAGGTGAAGAACAAAGCACGAGTCGAAGGCAAGATTGCCAAGCTTGGCCGATTCAGAGATCGCCTACTTCACTCGACAAATACTTTATGACAAAAATAAGGTCCATGTGCCACAACCAAGGTATAAGAAGGCACGCCGCAGTAAGTACTTCTAACTTGGAGGTGTTCCATGACCAAGCCGGATGCAATGTCGGCAAAAGCACCACACGTGACTTGGATGCAATGGAAAAATTTGATTCAGCTTGTACGGTACGACAACATGGATGAAATGAAGGTGTACATTGAGTAAGTCAATAAATGTCTAAATAAGTCATAAATACGCATTTATGAAATAAATGTCTGAAATAAATATTAAATCTTGTAGTCAATTTATTCAAGAAGAGTGGGAAAGATCGTGAACCTTCTGCTAACAAATTGACAATCTGAAATGGCGAGGTCGTGGACAAGGCCGCCCAAACTTTCTAACCCGGTTTCATTACCACGTAACCTTCTTCCTCTTATACAAGTTCACTTAATTTACAAATGTGTGGCATTTATTCCTTAATGAATTTTGCCTCAATGCTTGTGCAAAGGTCAAAGACATCGCAGCGGCACAACGATCTCCGACAAATGTCACGTGGATGCAGCCATAGAATTAAGGTCCATGGATGCTATGATTGCCATGGATATCGATTTCGATCCGGCGCCGAGTCACCGCCCCAATGCAACTACGGTGAACAACAAGGCCGTGAGTTATGTCACCGATGACTCGTGGTACGTATATAGAGTACTATGGGATCATCGAGGATATTGTAGAAATTTCAGATGAAGGCAACAAAGATCTCTCGCTCGTGATCTTTCATTGCAGATGGTTCCATCCAACTAGTAGGGTGCGGCGTACTCCAAAACTAGGACTAGTGGCGATAAATCATAAGAAGCTGTATCAAAAGCCTGACGTGTTCATTCTGCCCGAACAAGTCGAGCTGGTGTTCTATCTGCCATACGCCCACCCGAATTACAAAAGTTGGTGGATTGTACATAAATATCTTCCACCTGGTAGATTGCCCGATCTCACGGAAGACGACTACGATTCTCACCCAGACGTGGAGGTATTCCAAGAACAAGAGTTACCAGGAGAGCTGCACGTCGATATTGGTGATGGGCTAGGTAATATTTTGGGATCGGTATACCCATCTCATGTAGAAGGAGAAGAAGAGGAGGAAAGGGAAGAGGCAGAGGAAGAGGAAGAGGAAGCCGAAGATTTTTAAGCTATGTAATTTTATAGGTTTAATTTTATATACTTTATGTCATTTAATTTTATATACATTTATATTTTATTCGTTTCAATTAATATGAATGTACTTTATGTCATTTAATTTAATTTGTGCAGATGGCCGGAGGTGCGAAGAAGTTGGCCAAAAATTGAAGGTCTTGAAGGGGGCATGAGGAGTGCAAAGCGAGGCAGCCACCCCAAGACGACGCTTCCGAGGAGGGGGAGGAGGTGGTGGCTACCACCGACTCCCAGTGAGGTGGAGGAGCACCACACCACCACCACTCCCATGAGGGGGATGAGGAGCTTGGGGTTGGTGGGCTCAGCGCTTGAGGAGGGGGTGAGGAGGGGACGAGGACCTGGATCCATGGGAGTCAACTGCACCGAGTCGGGTGCCTCTAGCTCATGAACCAAGAAAAGTCTGGGCGGAATAAATTGCCAAAGCCCCCACAGATCCAAATTGATGTGATAGAGATAGTTGTTTCTAGCGGCAAAGGTATGTGCTACAAATTTTCGATGTCTTTTATTGCTAACCACACACTTGTTATTAATTCTTCATGCAGGGCTTGGTTTGCCTCAACAAGGGTAAGCAGAGCCGGTCCACTTTCTAGGGTGATCCCGGCGCCTCTACCCCAAGTAGTGGGCGAGGGTGATGCTCGACGCCCGGTGACTAGGTGGAGCGACTACCGCCGTGGAGGACGACCAGGAGGCAATCGCCACGATCATTGCATAGCCGAAGTTCGTAAGTTGTCATTTCTATTAATATTTTCGTGTTTATAGCTTCACGTGTTTGTTTCGCTTCAGCGCAGGTATCGGCTTGGCCCCGACGCATCCCAGATTTACTATCATGCTTGTCGCCATGTGCTCGACACAATGGCGCAAAGACCGCCGTGGACGCCATCGTTATCCCACCAGACGCGTGATGAAGCACTACAGAGCACGGGATGAAGATCTCGAGGGCACATGCCTTGCAGCAGCACTCGAGGCGAAGGAGTACCACTTTGGTGTCCGGACCGATGGACAAGTGTCCACAGCTTGGACGGAGCTCGCAAGATGTGGGCATCAAGGAGTGGATCGAGAGGTCCAAGAGGAACAGGGGAATCGAGAAGCCAACTCGAGATCTGTGTGACCTACCTAGGTGGACGAGGCATGGGTCACATCGCCGATATCATAAGTATACTAAGTACAACTCTAGCATTCTTGTCAATTCAGTGTTTTCATTTCACATTTGAAATTGAATCGCAGGAGTCGGAGACGGACTTGAGCCCGATGAGTTCACCGTGGGACGCAGCACACACGCCTGCGGTCCGACCTCGACCAAGACGCAACCACCGATGCCCCGCCGCCTAGGAGAAGATTGTAAGTGACTTTCTTTTCGCTACTCTACAACTATCGCAATCGTGGGCCGAGCTAATCCACTTCATATCTTATTTGTTTCGCAGATACATACAAAGGCAACCATGAAGGAGAAGCACGGTGTCGATCAGGACCCCTTGACCATGCCGGTCGACCCTCCGGTCATCTACGACCGGTTCGTGGGAGGAGTCACAAGAGCTCGGCTTCATGGACTGGTGGTGGCGCCCGACTGACAGGGGCCAAGTCAGGCACGCCGACAAGAAGTCAGCTTCTTCCGCCAAAGGCACGCTTGAAGCCCAGCGAAGATGATCGCAGAGTTGCATTGGCAGAGGCAAAGGACGAAAGCAATGGAGACAAAGTGAGCGAGAGGAGGATAGGAGGCGCTCGAGGCCCTCCAGAGTCGTAACCTCTCGATGTTCAACTATTTGCGTAATTAAGATTGTATACGAGCTGCTTGTATTTACATCGCTTCAGATTCTAACATATCATATCCACAATAAGGGCGGGACCTCCGGCCACCAGCAGATGCCACCTCCGCCACCGTTTTCATGCAGACGCCGACGGGGTAATGCATTTTGTTCCGCCGCTAACTATTCATACAAGTAAACAAATGCACAAAAGTTTTGAAAATTGTGGTTTCTCTAATCTTGTAGGTGTCCACCTTAGCTGCGCTACCGCCCTCGCCTCCTCCGTGATGAATGCTCCACAGGAGGTGATTCCAAGGGCACAAGATCGCCATGATCAATTCGCCGACGGGTGTTTGTCGATCCTTTTGTCGGTTCACGACTTAGTTAGTTATTGCTTTTGCTGGTTCATAGACTTGTTGATTGTGAATGTGATGTACTCTTTTGGTTTGTGAGCTGAATTTGTGAATTATTGATGCATTTTGCTATATATGCGTTTGTGATCAATTGTGAATTGTATCGGTGTATGCGAATGTGGTAATGTGTGTGAAATTAGATGTTGTTCTCCTCAAATGAAAATGCATTTGCTTAGGAACAAGGGTATATTAGCAATACAAATAATACTAGGAATAAGAGTTATCATGCAGGGAGGATTGCATACCTGCAGCATCTTCATAAGCTTTATAAGAAGCATGATATCGCCGGTTTACTCCAGTGGAGCTTTTTAAGATAATCCTTTCTGCTTTAGCTCATAAAGAGAATGAGGTGCCAATTTTCTTTCCATTTAGCCATTGATGCATGTTTTTATTCCCTGTTGCAGCCATGTTATGCCTATGCAATAGCTGCATCGATTCTACGCATGCTAATCTTTCATTCCGCTGAAGGTATGTTCTTAACATTTTCTTGTCACATAGTTTCAAGACCCCAATTCACTTACTTGGTCTTAGAAGCTCCAATTTCGCTTGTGTGTGTATTCTAATATCATGGCACATTATCATATCTATTTTCATTATTGACCAACAATATGAAATGGATTCCTGTACTAATCAGATATATGAAATCGGTGGTGGTTCCGGGACATGTGCAAAGTGCATACTCGATTACATGATGTTAAATGCTCCACCAAAAGTGTACAATAATATGAAATACATGTAAGCAGCTTTGTTTCCATTTTACATGTCAATCTATTTGTGTGTGGCCAATCTCCAGAAACTGATGCTATTAACCAAAATATTGCTCTGTTGTAAAGCCCATAACATCCTTGTATTGATCTATATTTATTCTCTTTAGGTGCTCTCGGTTACCTATGTCAAAGGTGGAAATGCCCTTGATGCCACACCTCCAGTTATTGAATTTGGAGGTACTTTGAGGAGCCTCACCACTGAAGGTCTTTACCGCCTACAAAAAAGGGTTAAGGAGGTTAGCATGATCAATTAGCGCATGATTTTATTACTAACAGCTAACATTTTTACCATAGTATGTTTATGAGAAGTCTCTTGAGGTGCAGCGGTGGGTACATAAGGTTGTGAACCCACCCAACTAAGTTTGAGTCTCACTTCTACCTTTAATTTGAAGTGTGGGGGGAATAAGTCTATTCTGTCATGTTTGTCTTGTGAATGCACTAATATTGTGTTGGCTATATGTGCGTTTGTGATCAATTGTAAATTGTATCGGTGAATACGAATGTGGAAATGTGTGTAAAATTAGATGTTGTGATTGTTCTGGGCAATTGAGAATATAAAACTGCTGGGAATGGGGTTTTATTGCAGGTTAAAATTGGATTTTTTTAAAAATTCCCAGTATTTTTTTTACAACTTTTGTCGTCGGCTAGGGACATAGCCGACGACACAAATAGAACCAGGCTGGTTCTGGAGCCAATCCCAGTAGGGGTCTGTGTCGGCGGCTATAGTCAAAGCCGACGATACAATTGGGCAACAGTCTAGGCGGCCCATGTGTCACCGACGACACAGCTGGTTCTGGAGCCATCCCAGTAGGGGTCTGTGTCGGCGGCTATAGTCGTGGCCGACAATACAGAGTGGGCAATAGTCTAGGCGGCCCATATATTACCGACGACACAGCTGGTTCTGGAGCCAATCCATGTAGGGGTCTGTGTCGGCGGCTATAGTCGTAGTTGACGATACAGAGTTGGCAACATTCTAGGCAGGCCAAATGTTATCGACGACACAGCTTGGGCAAGTGGGGCCCACGCTACGCATCGGCGCTTGCCGGGGCGCCGTTAGAGTCGAGTATGTGTCGGCGGCTATATTAGACCGCCGATACAGGCCTGGTTGACGGGGCCGGCCCAGGATGCGCTTTGGTCGGCGGGGTTTATATTAGCCGCCGACACAGATGTGTGGTCGCCGACTCGGTCGTCGGGACTTATGTCGTCGGTCGACCGACGACACAATGTCAGGTCGCCGAATTGTATCTCGTGTTACCTGTAAAAGTCGATGACAAGAATCAGATCCTTGTAGTGCTTGTCCTCGAAATAAGGACAGTGAATCGACATCAACGCCGAATTAAAGGCACAAAGAGCGACGCACGCAAGAAATGAGCTCAAGATTCACCCTTTTATTCTTTGAAACTTGTAAAAGTGGCTTATTATTTCATGTGTTCATCAACTTGTTCATTTTTAGTCTATTAAGTTTGTATTTTTCAGTAAATGAATCGTAATTATCTAATGAGTACGCATGAATAATATATATTTAATTATTGTGTCAAAAAAACTCCTGTAGTTCTATTTATTTTAATTGTCAAAATCTATATCAAAAACCCCTCTGAAAACATATTCTATATTGAATATAATCAAAACGCTGTGCTATCAGCCCTTCACAAGCGGTTGGTAACTCCAACCGCCAGGAAAGAGTTCTCCACAAGCGGTTTGTAATACCAACCGCTTTTGGAGAGAACCTCTCCACAAGCGGTTGGTAACACCAACCGCTTGTGGAAGTGTCCAACCACAAGCGGTTCGGGGAACCTCTTGTGATACCCGACGGGGTATCACTCGCGGTTGCTTATAAGCGGTTCTAAAACCGCTTCTGAAAACGGTTTCGAACCGCTTGTGCATGTCCGATCCGCAATAGTGAACACTAGTTCGTCACACTGTTGATGCTAAAAAATGTAACAGTACTGACAGATATGCCAAGCTCACCCATTATAGTTTAGCTACGAGTGTCACCAAATCATGTTTTTCTAAGAAAAACATGTTCCAACAGTCATAAGATGACTAGTCTTACTAAATAGGTAAAGATTAACAGCTTAACACGAAGAAACTACACATATGATGTTAGATCTCTGACATCACAATGGCCTGCTGTCAATTTGGCGGTTTTGCTGTCCTACTCTCCCTGTTCAAATTTATGGGACATATTCTTACTTGACATGTAGACCAGTGAGTTATTAAAAATGACTAGATAGATATTAAAAATGACTAGATAGCACCTAATGATTATCTTTAAGAACTATATTTAATATATATATATATAAAGATTAAAAAGTAAATCTAGATATTTATCAAGTGTTTAGAGGAAGCACCACGCTAGCTAGCTGGTCAAAGGAAAAAGCCGGAAAGGACGCAAAGGCTAAGGTGGACAGGCCACTCAAGCATGCACCAAAATTTCGAGCCACGGTAAGTGCTTGGATAAGTAGTGCTAGCAGCACTCGATAGCACAAGAAATACTACGGTACATAAAGGTGGGAGCTAGGTTTCTCGGTTCTTCTGCGTGTTCATATCGCTTGTATGCTATAGTAAAGCGGTCCGCTGTGTGTACATCTCGTGACCCATTTAGCCATGTTGCTGTGTGATTCGTCAGCTTATTCGGCTTATATATTTTAGCGTCGTTAATCGCCAATAACACTCGTGCGGCGTGGTGGTGAGACGTCTCGCTCTCACGCTTTCGGTCACGAGTTTGAATCCCTGCTCGCGCGAGCCCACGGTGTTTTTTTCCGCGCGACGTGTGGTTCGGGCACGCGGGAAGAGCGTGTGCGCGATGTGTGGCCGTGGCGTCGCCCGCCTGTTTTTTTGCAGAGAAGCCTTTCAAAGTTTCAGAAATCGATTTAGGTCCTTTTTTTACGGCAAGACCCTGAAAAATCCGAAATTTTGTTTTTTTGCCCGGGGGTCCCTAGATACCGCCTGTTTTTGGCGAAGAAGCTCTCGGAAGTTTCAAATATCGCATCTAGGTCACTTTTTTTGCAGGAAAGACACTAAAAAACTCGGAATTTTGTTTTTTCAGGGAGACCCCTAGAATTATGAAATAGATTTTCTGGGATTACAGCTTAATACCCCGTGGAACCTTTTTTTTTTTTGCAAAAGAGGGCCCAAAAAACCTAATGTTATAGAATAGTCCGTTAAAATTCTTTGTTACCCTGTAACTCCCGTGATTTGTTTTTAGCATGGCATTTTCTCGAAAAACTGCATCTTTTTTTCAAAAGAGGGCCAAAAAAAATCTGGTATTATAGAATAGTCCATTAAAATTCCTTATTACCCTAGAACTTTCGTGATTTATTTTTAGCACGGCGTTTTTCTGTAAAGCTGCCCGAAACTTTCTATGATTACGTTTTACTTTGGTTTTTGCTTGTTAGCCCACCAAAACTACGCCCGGTTTTCACGTCTTATCGTGTAGCGGCTGGCGCAACGTGCGCCACGCGCGCATCTAGTTGACTTACTTGAGGGAGACGATGGAAATGTAGGTTTGCCTTTCCAAACTGTAGCACGCATATAAGGTTGTTCGCTTTAATTATGTATGATTTTTTATAACTTTAGAGGTACATAGCTGAGGACCCGTTTAAAATGCGGGATTGTTTTTTTAAAAGATTCCAACGGGAACTAAACTATTTACGTGAAATTCCTATGTTCCAACATGGTACAATTATGTGTGAGAGGGTACGAGAGTGCCCCTCTGACTTCTTTATAGAATTCAATAGCTTGCATAACTTATACTATCATGACGTCTTCGTTATATCTTTTTTGAGAAGCTAGTAACTGTAAGTTTCTAATATATAAATCATGGTCTACATTAATGTAATATCGATAAATGTCATGTTTAATTTTTTCTTATCTAGATACGAGATAATTGTACCAAGAAGAACTAAGGGGCCAGTAGGATTCCTCGACCGGGAACAGTATGCCAGACCGAAAACACAAGAGCACCAAAGAAGATCGAGGAATACGTATATAGTGTGAGTAAAAAACACACACGTTTGTGTGTATATAGCATTTTCCGTACTCCTAGGAGTACATACTCCCACCTCTAATATACCACTTAAATAAACGTTTTATACTCTTTTATCACTTTCGGTATACTCCAATAATAATTCTAAGATACTCTAATACAACATGGTTGAAAAAATTTCATGAGAACCCATTATTTTTTTACTACATACCCTTTTCCATATGTAAAAGGAATATATAAACAAATATTGCTATAAAGGGTGGACTTTAATGAAATTTTTCGCTGAACTCACTTTAGAGTATCTTATAATTAGTATTAGAGTATACTCAAAAGGATAAAGAGGTATAACGATATCATTTAAATGGTATATCAAGGTGGAGTACGTATACCCGTGAGTATGGAATCATTATATATATATATATATATATATATATATATATATATATATATGATACGTGTGTGTGGTACGCGTGATTTGTATGCGTCAGCGTTGCACCCTAAAAAACACTGGCACAATTGTCACAAGTATTGTTGTGTTAAATTTGATACACCGTCACTGAGAGATGCATGATTCTTGAAACCAGAGAATTTATTCCGCTAATTTATTGCGGTGTACGTATGGTGCAACGCAATGCAACATCAACTTTATTTAACAGCAGAATTTCCACGCTAGTTGACTGGTACGTGTGTGTGTGTATATATATATATATATAGACACACCCTGATATAACCAATCAAATATATCCTTAATGTGCTGTAATAACATGTCATTAATTAGTTATCGCCGCAGTCGACGAACTGGTAGTTGACGATGAGATGGCCGTTCTGGTAGCCCTGGCCGTCGGTGTCGATCTGGCTGAAGACCGTGTCCCAGTCCAAGTCCAGCCCGTCGTTGCTGCACTGGTCCACGATCCTCGCCGTGATCTGATCCCCCGTTGCCGTGTTCGTCACCTACACGTACATATCCACAGGTTGATCAACTGTTAGCGACCAGCAGTTTCAGTTCGAAAGCGATCCGCTGTAGTTATTCGACCAACGACTTGGCAGTTCATTTTGTACAGTGGCGGAGGACAGAACAACAATAAAGTATGGCAATGTGCATGGCTTATGGCTGCATGCTGCATGCAAGCATGCATGCAAAGGCAAATGCAAAGGCAAAGGCAATGCAATAAGGTACGGCAGGCGCCGTAGCTTGCCATACCGGAAGCTACGCCGCTGGTTTTGCACAATCGAAAAATCAATCAAAATACTCGCTCTGGATCCGAATACACATCGTTCTAGCTTTTGAACTTTGTTTGTAAATACTCCCTCCAATTATGAATAGTTGACGTTTTAGTCATCGACACAATCACTAAAACTCAACTTTGAGCATACGTCATTCTATAATTTTGAGGTAACTTTTTACACTTTTTTTTGCTTTTGTATCATTCTCTTTTAGCTATTTTCAATATCATTTACTAATGTGAACTATAGTAAGACATACCATTAAAAGATATAATAAAAACAGATAATATAATCTTTTGTAGATATATATATATATATCGATGGAAGCAAAAAAAAAAAAGAATAACGTCTATTTAGGAACCAACGAAACACTTATTTTCGGGCAAAAGGAGCTTTTACCAGATGCACCGCCGCGATGCGGCTCGACC
Organism: Guadua angustifolia; assembly: GCA_036346375.1. Lineage (NCBI taxonomy): Eukaryota > Viridiplantae > Streptophyta > Magnoliopsida > Poales > Poaceae > Guadua > Guadua angustifolia. Next base: position 17,235,163 of record CM070520.1, read on the forward strand.
GTGGCCCCAGCAGTTCGCAGAAGGCGGTCCAGCCGTACTCGCTCCGCCATGAGAAAGGCATGTCGGCGTCCCACGTGGAGCAGTACGCGCTGACGGCGTTGAGGTCCCAGTTGTTCTGCTGCGGGCGGTAGTAGTTGTACGTGGCGCGCACGTTAGACGCCTGCTGCGCCGCGGCCATGGACGCCACCGCGCAGAGCAGAGCCGCCGCCAGCGCCAGCCGTCCTCCGGTCATCGTCGCCATGGCCCTCTAAACAAAGGATGAAATGGCCGGTACTGCTTGTCGTGTGTATCAATTGCTAATGGGATGAAAAATAACATGTGCCGGGAGCTAGCTTTAAATAGAGGTGGAACGCGGCGCATGGTGGACAATTTCTCTTCCTTGAGGAAAATATACTTCCATGAATTTTCTACAACTGGAATTGGATATGTATGCTGACAAGATAGATAGTATTATTTGGTTGTTTGCTGATTTGACCACAAATTTTAGAGCGAAAAAATATATCGTCGTACGACCAGTTTGTACATGTTAGGCTCGACCACAAGTTCTTGCTTGCATTTCGATCCAGTTCGCGAGGGCGATTGCGGACGCACCTCTTGATGTTGTGTCCTAGTACTCTTAGGATCTGTTGTGTTGTGTGTCATATACTGTGCGCTCATGACAGTTGTGGATGGATCGCCGATGACTCGACCTTCATCTGATGTCCACTGCTGGTACATCTGTGGACATATGAGAGGTTCCAGATTGGGCGGCCTGACATCGACTTGCGGCCTTTTGAACATGCAGATAATGACGACGTCGACAGTCTGACCATGGGCACCATCTGGTGCCACTGATGGGTAAGATATTGTAATCACGATTTTTGTACTTTTGCTTTAACATTTGTAAGTACTAACGGTAACGTTCTGTCGTTACTGCAGCCTAGGTGGGCACACAGGACGGTGCGGCTGGACTACCCGCATCATAGCTACATTTGACCACCTTACCGACAACCACGTACGCTGGACACCGTACACAAAGGTAGAGGTCGAGCTTCGTGTGACTGGTGGCCTGTCCACCCTTTGCACACGAGATGCGGCGTACTGGCACATGTGTCGGTTCCTTCTATTCGACGTCCAGGTCAAGGGCTACACTGTCCATCAAGTGATGAGACAGTTTGGTTTACGACAGGAGTTCCTAGTCTAGATCGGCCATGTGGTCCCACACGGTGCCCACACGTAAGTTCCCTGCATCGATATTTTTATAATTATTATTATGTAATGCCATCTAATAATGATATATTTATTTCTTATTCACAGCCAGACTAGGAAGGGCGTGCATGAGGCCACCCCCTGACACATACGCATGGCGCCATGGGTTGAGTAGTGGGGAGGAGCCCTAGACGACGTCCATGCTGAGGATGTGGCGTACGACCCGCAGACATACCGTGGTTCACCGACAAAGGGTACACTTCCGTGCATTTGTTCCAAGATTTGGTACGTGTCGACCCCGATCCTCCTAGACACATTCCTAAGGTGAGAGACACGTACCCCACCCATACGGATTCGGCTCTACACAGTGCGGTACGTTGCATCCTATCTACGATCTCATGTACACTTAGTTAGTAACTGTACTAACTAATTCGTAATGTATTTTCAAGACTGATATGCTAGGCCAGTAGTACGTGGAGTTAGGGAGCTTCCTTACTAATATGCTAGGCCAGTACTACGTGGAGTCAGGGAGCTTCCTTTCTCGTCTGACTAGCGGAGTTGACATGACCAGAGAGGAGGTGACCTCTTTCTTTGCGAGGTTTCAGGAGAGCTCGAGACGCATCCTCAAGTTGGCGGGATGCTGCCAGCCTCCCGATGTGGCTCACGGTGTGCCGCTTAGCAGAGGCAGGGGTGTTGCACGTACATCTTCACATGCTACAGCCTCTCGTGCCAACGTCACACCGCCGGCTGCGAGAGGGCGAGCTGCTAGACACGCTGGTCTAGCCGCTTACGCTGGAGGTGAGTACTGAAATGCAATTTTCATGTTTTACAATTATTTTTTGAATGCTTTCAACAATTCTTCATTTGCTACAGGCTCATAGGCACGAGCCCGCCTACAACTTCACCTGCACCTGACGACTACAAGGGGCAGGCTGATGATCCAGATCATGAGGACTACGAGCAGGATGACGTGTCGAGGTTCCTCGTCGATCCAGATGAGCCTGGACCATCACAGTTGCAGGGAGCACGACCACCGACGCAGCCTTCTCAGTCAGAGTACGCCACACCTCCAGCTAGACCACGGAGGGCCCATCGCGTGCTGACGTAGTTGGCGTACTCACAAGGCCAGGTTCGGAGGAGGCCTGCCTAGCCACGAGGAGCTGCCCAGAAATGGGACCGGCAATAGTTTCTTATGTTTTTTATTGTTGGTAGTTTTAATCTTATGTACTTAGTTAATCCTTCCAAATATGTTGTATGAACTATTATATTTGGATTGTTGGTACTTTTAATCTTATGGATTTAGTTAATCCTTCCATCAGGTTTCTCACGTTGATTGGACAACACACACTTAGCAGCTTTGTCAGAATAATTGGACAACACTCTGCACACCACCAAGCGACAAAACACTAGCCATCTCAGACCGACGGACAAGACTCTGCAGACTTCCGAGCGAAGTGACAACACCATGCCACCCACTACTTTTTCAGACTGAAACGACAACATGTTGCACCCCGCTTTTTAGACTGAAACGACAACACGCTGCAGCCTGCTTTTCAGACTGAAACGACCTCACCAACGACCACATACGCTGGTAGCCTACGTTGGGTAGGTCGCTCGTGATTTTTCATGTAATTTCTGGGCCGTATCCGGTGGTCCCTATGAGGCTACGAAAACCGTAAAGTGGCCACAATTTCAGGGTTTTGTGGCCATGTATGCCTCTTCCGACTTTCGCAAACATGGGTGAGAGAGGGACATTAGAGGGAGGGCGATTATCAAATCAGAAGTTATTATGGAAAATAAGGTAGGCCACACTCTTCATTACGACTTAAAACTGGGAGGAGCATCATGAACAACGAAAATAATAGTTACAATTTGACGTCTACTGAGTGGATCGAGGCCACTTTCCCTTAGCTCATGCCTCCAGTGAGGCTTCTCTGCACGACGTGCCCTCTCTCATTTCCTCTCTCTCTCTCTCTCGACCTCCTTCTCCTCTGCTTCCTTTCTACATGCCTCGCGTGTGGTGACACACTGCTCTTGAAGCTGCCGCCTGAACTCCTCGTCCCGGTTGACTTGATTAAGGAGCCTTTGGTCTTCGGGGTTGATCTCCATATCAAACCACTGCTCAAATTCACACAGTGGCAGAGGCGACTGCATGAAATATAAATTAGCAAAGTTTCATATAGAAATATTACGAAATACGTATGATTATTACCATCTGACGATTCTTCAGGCTCTTCTCCGATGGGTCGAAGGCGTAGTTGCGGCACATCCAATACCTCCTCTTTCAAGTTGGAATTTCTTAAGAGTGGACAAGCCTGCAAGGATCTCCGTACATACACATCGGTGGGACAGCCCCGCGAGATAGAAAAAGGTCCTAGTACGTGACGTTGCGCGGCTAGTCTGAAGCACCACCCTCTTTCTTTGCCTTCCCCTTTCCCTTTCCACTAGCATGCCTCGGCATTTTTGGTTGATCCTCTACTTCCTTTTATTCTTTCCTCCCTCTCTTTTTTTCTCTTCTCCTTCTTTTCTTTCTTTTCTTTCCTCTTCTCTCCCTTTCTTCTCTTTTCTGGTTGGTTGCTCTCTGCCTCACTCAAATGAGCACAATGCAGCGCGATGAGCTCTTTATTGCCTCTATGTCGCCAGACCATCAGGCAACAGAGACTCGGGCACACGACGTGGCACTCTGTCACCTGTTCATCATGCGACGCGGCCTCCTGTCGCCCGTTGGTTGGGCGATATTTTTATGTCGCCCAACCAACAGCTAACAGGGGTATATTTATGTAATTTTTTTTGGATGTTTATTTTTACAATTTGTAAAAAATATATTATTAAAAAAAATTCCATAGCTGAGGCCCCGTTTAAAATGCGGGATTGTTTTTTTTAAAGATTCCAACGGGAACTAAACTTTTTACGTGAAATTCCTATGTTCCAACATGGTACAATTATGTGTGAGAGGTTACGAGAGTACTAGCCCCTCTGACTTGGTTTGATCCTAGAGATCAAAGTCAGCGTATCTTACCAGAATATTTTAAAACAGATAAGATACAAACGTGTTTCTTAGCATCACTGCTACAAAAGGACTCGTATTGGACATCTCATCACTGACGGTTTTCAAAAACCGTCTTGATGAGGGCTGATTACTAACAATTTTTCTACAAAAACAGTCAACGATGAGTTCCATACTCATCCGTCTGTGATGTGGGTTGTAGAGCCTTCTATCTCTTAGCATGAGTAAAGAACACTATACACATGTGTTACATGAGTGTGTGTCAGACCCCAGAAAAATACTTCCGAAATCCTCTGTGTATTTCATACTAGTCTAGGAAAATCTAGTACATACAGCAAATATGATAACATATCATATCCAGCACACTTTATTAATAATCAGAGTTTACAATAAATATGGTACGCAGGCCAAATAAAATATTACAACGGAAATAGAATAAAAACCAATAGTATAATCTAGTAGATTCGCTACAGGCAATTAACTGGGGCAACGGCTTAGTTATCTTGGTCCTTACCATCGTAGAGATACACCTCTAAAAATAATAGAGCAGGGGTGAGTACAAAAATTATCCACAAGTCACACAACAAATGCAATATTAATGAATGGTCACAAAGAAAGACATAATATGGTTAATCTGAGCATAAAGCAATATTTCAAATACATTAAGTAATTTTCAATGTGTAATTGATATAGTAAAAACTGAGTTTTAATTCCATTTTTAACACGAGCTCCAACTTGGAGTTTCATCTCAAATTTTCCTATGTGGACTCTCTTTACAAATAAACCACTTTTCTGAAACCATTTTTAAAACATCAAAATCTAATCTGTAAAAGTCTTGCTCGGCATACCCAAGACTGTAGCGCGCAGCTAATCGATTAGTTTTAACTCTGCAGAGGTTGTACAACTTTACCCATAAGACATGATTATCTCTTTTTGCCCAAATATACACTTTCTTTGGTGTGTTGGCAGAGAAAAATCATGATAAGGTCCCTATAAAGCTCTATCTCATGTAGTTATATCCGCTGAGGTTTCACTGCTGATAGGGTTAAAACTGTCCGGTCCAAAATCCCTCTCTTACGCTATGTGGTAGACTAACCATCCTCACATTCCCCCAATAGCACAACTAACATGAGATGTCGCTAAACGGACAGCCAGGTATGTTCTATACCAGACTTGTGGAAGCATGGTTGCACTTTACATTTAATAGCTCACAGACCAGTCCTTAATTGACTAGATAAGCTTTTCAACAAACCCAAAGACCACCAATCAACCGTTCTCACCCAGCCTAAATCCATTTTTTTTATATATATACACATTTTTATTTCCAAACAACTTCTTAGATCACCACAGCAAAATATTATTTAATCATATCTTTATTTGGCATAAATTTTCAAAATTCTTGTTTTGATTCTATGCAGGTCTAAACATCCCTAATTGTGTAATTATCATCATAAATCTAGATTATATTCTTAGGGTTATAATGGCATAATGGAACCAAATTTCAAATGCGCGTCATAATCAGAACAGGATATAACTAATCAATTTTAAATTGGGGCAAAACTATTTTTAATACAACTTAAGCATGCAATTGCATTTAAAACAAAATATGATTTAAAAACTAAGCTCAAATATGGTTAAGGTGTGCAACTTGCCTGATTCAAAGGTGTAATACCGCAAATCTTCTTTGCCTGGGTTTCCGCCAGAATTGTTTTCCACCTTCTTGATTCACTTCGCTCACCGCCGCGCATGTTATTAATTCTATTAAAGGTTTTGGTTTTTTTTCCATGAAATATTTATCTAACGGTGTTTTCTCCGTGTCGCTTAGTTTTATGCAAGTTGTCTCGTCTCCGACATTGTAGTTTCGCCAAGAATTTAATAATTTGTTTCGCTAATGGTTAAAAGATGAATTTTGGTTTTAGGAGGGTTTTTTTGTTGGGAATTTCCCCTCCCTGACTTGATTTCTCTCTCCTTCCTTATTGTGTGGCTGGCATTGCTTGGGGGTAGACTTGTCTTTTCTTCATTTTCGTTTTTGGTTGGCCGACTTGCTGCTCCCTCTGGCATTCTCTTCCCTGGTGTCTTGCTTTCTTCCCTGGCGATTCCTCCCTGTGTCTTGCTCTCTCCTGGCGATTTCTCGCCAAGGCAAAGAAGCGGCAAGAAGGAGCAAAGAAGAACGGCAAGAAGTAGCAAAGAAGATGCGGTGGCAAGCAAGCAGAAGTCGGGCGACCCCACCTCCTCCGGCCAGCCACCGCGAACCCACCTCCTCCGCCAGCCACCGCCTCCTCAAGCCTAGCACCTTCCCCACCTTCCTCTCTTCTCCATGAGTAAGACTTGAGGTAAAAACCCTAGGTCTTTGGGGGATTTTATTTGCTTGCATGTAGGGTGTTTGTGTGAATGCCTAGCTGAGATTCATGGTTTTGAGATGTTGGGGGTTGAGGAAATAGAGAGACTAGAGTGAATGAGAATGTTCTGTTCGGACAGATTTTCGTCCTTGGTTAGAGCTGCTAATGGAAAATTCTACAAGCGTTTTCTAGGGGTTTGTCTATAACGAATGTTGTAGATAATTGAATTACCTTTCAATAGATACCAAAATCGCTAAATTCCGTTCAGCGGTTTGGAAGTTATGACTATTTTTACCGCGTGCTGTCCAGAACGCGTTAGTTCTGCGGCTGTCAGCTGTTTGTCGCAAATCTGAGAAAATATTGGTGCTTTTACCGGTCGGTTGACTATAACGAAAGTTGTAGATAATCGAATTGCCTTTCAATGAAGTCTAAAATCGCTAAGTTTCGTTCAGCCGTTTGAAAGTTATGCCCATTTTACCAAGTGCTGTCCCGGGTTGGCAGATTTCTGTTTTCGGGTTTTAGAAGTGGGTTGCGAAACCGGCTTAGCTATGAGTCTTGTGATGATTTTGGGCGTGTTTTGAGTGGGTTATATCCATGTGCAGGTGGTGTGACCCCCGGGTGTGGCAACTTCGCCTCGCCACACCGTCTCGATGAGTTGAAGGCAAGTGCGTTGTATCGGTTGTGGCTCTGGTGGCCATTAGGTTTCGCAATCATATAATTATCCATGTGTTATTTTCTTGTTGTCATGTTTGATTTTTGCATGCGATGTGATGAATGAGAATGGTTAATTGGTTATGCTATTGTTTAAACCGAGATTTTATGCAAATGCATCGTGTTTGTTTGTTGTGTATGTCGCTTGATGAACCATATGCCTTGTCAATAGACCAGGGGTTACATTTTATATATCCCATGATGATGCTCCCTAGTATGATTAGGCTAATGGGAATATAAAAGATATAAGATTTGAGTTATGAAAATGGCTCGATTTGTGGTCATGATATACGATTGTGGCGTTTATGTGAGTGTTGATGACATATGCGACTTGGTGGATATGAACGTTGAGAATATGGACATGAATGTTGAGAATAGCTTTTGCATTTATGCATTCATGAAAAGTGCATCTTTGGATTGAATGCTTTGTGGGTTTATAATTGCCAAAGTGACATATTGGTATATCTCACGTTCATAAGATTTCTCACTACTATGATAAGTAAACGTGAATAATGAAGTTGTGAGGTTGGGTTAATAGGAATAGTTGATTTGCGATCATGAAATTGATGATGCCTTTTGTGCAAGTGTTAATGATAGATGTGATCATGTTGATAAGAGTTGTCGAGAATATGGATATGATTATTGAGAAGGTGATTTGAATGTTTGAGAATGACATTTGCATATGTGCATTCATGACACGTGCATCGAGCCAGGTCGGTGAGAAAGTCATATGGAGTATATGACTAATCCGGAGTGCTCAGAGATCCTACTCAGAGTCCCATCTAATCGGGCGTGATGGGAGCGGTGAGCAGGTAGGACCCGCCATCGGGTAGCGGCAAGTCCTGCTTTGCAGCCCTTCCACGGATGGTTGGGTTTGAGGGCACGACGACGGGTGGTGTTCGCAATACCGTATTTGCTAAAAGAGAAGATGAGTCATGCATGATGCACCATGTGCATGAGAATGCATCATAAGTATGAGAATGCATCATATGCATGAGAATGGTAAAATATGTATGAGAATGCATCAAATGCATGAGAATGCATCATATGCATGAGAATGGTGAATTATGCATGAGAATGGCGAAATGAGATGAGCATATGAACATGCAAGCATTTGCATTGCATGGACAATGTATGAATACAAGATTCTTCCCTTGTATGGTATGTTTGCATCTGCACTGCATTGGCAAAGAGGAATCATGTTTAATGAGTCGATTGTGTTGTATGGATATGATATTCTCGCTTTGTTTGGCATATTTGCATCTCAGATTGCATTTACGATAACTAATCATGTTAATGAGTTGATTGTAATGTATGGATATGAGATTCTGCTTTTGTATGTTTTGTGCACTTGAGTATGAAAGCATAAATGCATTCCATTGCATTGTGTGTTGCAATGATAATTGGGATTGATGAGAATGGGAAGAACAAAGTTGAGGATTGAGGCGTGGACTTATCCGGAAATGTTTATTGAGGCGAGGGTAAGATTTAGTTATGTTTTCGAGTTGGTGTGGTAAGTGGAGTTAGTAATCGTTTCTTTTACTTGTTGATTTCTCTTTAGTAATGGCCATATCAAATTCTAGAGTAACAGTAATTCAATTGAATTCATTACTTTTTATTAATGTTGCACTTTGCTGAGTCTTGGACTCACGCTTGTTTGCTTCCTATTTTAGGTACCTTGAAGCGGATTCGTCTGTTTGGGAGTAGTATCACGTGCACGACTTCGGTCTTCAACAATTTATTTAACAAATTCAATAATTCTGGATGTAAATAATGAGGTTGTAATATGTTGTTCGTCGTGTTGGAGTTTCTTAACTGCCTATTGATGTGTGATTGGTTAACTAAGGACCTGCTAGAATGATATCATATTATCTCAGTAACTATTTATCTGTTTCACGAGTGGATGTCCTCCTTTCGGGAGGTCATGCCGAAATTTTCTATTTTTGGTGACTTAGTCTCTAAGCCGCTTCTAAGATTTTAGGGTTGATTTTGGTTTTCCGTAAGAGGTGTTAGAGTTTATGTCTTGTTCGGTAATTCTTGTTCAATTGAACTTTCTGTGGAGAATTATTGTTGCTTGGTAACCCTCTGGATATGTGTGGGTCCGAGGTGTTACAGTTGTTGATTAGGATTTTGGTAGCAGCCGTGGCGCGTTTGACACCGGGGTGTTACAAAAGGGTAGGTAATCAAGATCGTTGACAGTGAACCGTTCCAACTCTTTGAAAACTATGCATGAAGAACATCCAATTTGTAAATATAATCCAAATAAATTTAAATAAAATAAAAAACTAGTGCAAACAGAAAGAGTATAATTTTGTACAAATTTAGGAAGAAAAATAAGGTCAATCGGACTTAAGATGAAGGAGATTGGATATTTTGAATCCAAAGATTGACCTCTCGTCGAGCTTGGAGAAGAAATAGTTGTCGATAATGCCACGGTGAGAATTTTCCACTGGAAATAGGATTAAATTCGGAAAAATAGCAATTAAATCATAATAAATTCGGGAACTTTTATATACAACTGTTTTAGCAAATAAAGCACAAATGAATATTTTTGAATAATATTATAATGTTATTTTTGTACAATAATTAATTTCATAATGTTGAAAGTTATTTTAGCTTTAAAAATATCAAATAAAGTTCAAAATTTTGGAAAACAAATTCACGTAAATTTTCAGAGACATTTTGAACTTAATAAAATTATTTATAACTTAAATTTGATTTGTATTTTATATATAAATTACTTTTAATTTCTCGATATAGGAAAAGATTTTAAAAATTCAAGAAATGCATGAAAAACTCCCAAAAAATAAAATAAATATTAGCAAATTCCATATAATTGAATTATTGTCTAAAAATTCACGGAAACAAACAAAATAATATTTTATAATTTCGATAACAAATCTATTATTTTCATAAACAAAATTTAGGGCTGACAGCGGAGCTAGAAATTTCTAAAGGAGGGAGCTAGAGCCAGAAATCTCTAAAGGAGAGAACCTAAGAATGAAGTGAACCTCTACTAATGATTGATATTCAAAGTTTTATATATAGTAAGTACAATACGTAACACTTGTAACTTGCCAGAAATTTTAAAGTTATATATATATACTCAGATCGTTTCCTAGTTCCTAGTACGTGTTGGAGTAAAATTCCTGAGACACACCAGCCTTAGCATCTATACTGTTGTTTTCAGTATTTACACTGCTTCTTTACTTCTGTGTATTTCACGTCCTAAAAATGTATGTATGCTCTTTCCAGGGGGAGGCCCCACCACGCCTCCTCCCCCAGGACAGCTCCGCCAATGGCTGTCACAGTATGGTACACGTCAGTTGTATGTGACAGCCTTGCACCACAAAAATACTGGCAGAAGTATTGTCGTGTTAAATTTGATACACCGTCACTAAGAGATGCACGATTCTTGAAACCAGTGAATTTATTCCGCTAATTTATTTGCGGTGTACGTACAGTGCAACGCAATGCAACATCAATTTTATTTAACAGCAGAATTTCCACGCTAGTTAACTGGTACGTATATATGATGCAATAACATGTCATTAATTAGTTGTCGCCGCAGTCGACGAACTGGTAGTTGACGATGAGGTGGCCCTGCTGGATGCCCACGCCGTTGGTCTCGATCTTGCTGAACACCGTGTCATAGTCCAAGTCCAGCCCGCCGTTGCTGCACTGGTCCACGATCCTCGCCGTGATCTGCGCCCCCGTCGCCGTGTTCGTCACCTACACATATCCACAGGTTGATCTACCGTTAGCGACTAGTTTCAGTTCGAAGGCGATCCACTATAGTTATTCTACCAACGACTTGGCAGTTCGTTTTGCACAATCGAAAAATCAATCAAAATACTCACTCTGGATCCGAATACACATTATTCTATTTTTTAAACTTTGTTTCTAAATACTCCCTTCAATTATAAATAGTTATCATTTTAGTCATCAACATGATCACTAAAACTCAACTTTGAGCATACGTCATTCTACAATTTTGAAGTAGTTTAAAACTTTATCCTTTGTTTTTAGCAAATACACATAACAATAACGTGTTGCATCGTCTATAAAAGTTAGAAAATATCTTTTGCCTCCTTTTGTCAACAATCCATTCATCTCACATAAGTCAGAATGGATGAGATCTAATGGTGCCAAATTCCTTTCTTCCTCTAACCCTTTAAAGGGTTTCCGAGATTGTTTTGCTTGCACACAAGATTGGCACTTTGATCCTTTGAAAATATCACATTTTGGAATTATTTCAAATCTGGACATTCGAGCAATGGTATCATAACCAATATGACATAAACGAGAATGCTAAACATTGGATTCACAATTATTAATTTGAGTAGTGTCGGTGTTTCGAATATCGGTAAGAGAATTTTTAGTCAAGGGGTTGCGCGTTCCCTCTCCTTGAATGGTTTGACTTAGGGAGCCCAAGAATTATACTGGTTCGGGTCGAATGTCCCTACTCCAGTTCGTGTAGTGGATTCGTATTGCCTTGGGTGCAGATGACTGCACGGTGTTACAAGCGAGGGCTAAGGGCTGGCCTTGTGCGCCTCGTCCGAGTGGGAGAAGTAAGAACTTTTTGTTCTAAAAGCCGTCCCTTTCCCTGAGGGTCATGCCTCCCTTTATATAGACGAAAGGGGCAGGTTACACGGGAATTTGGAAAAGAAAGGATGGGGTGTCCTACGCTTAGGAGTCCTGATCTCCAGTCTTGGCGATCGACCGGTGTTTTCTCACCCCATGCGGGGTTGGTAGATACATCGAGTGGCGAAGTCGCTTGCGGAAGTGGTGCACCTACCTTCAAGGCTTGCCAGCGCCGACGCCAGAGCGCTCGGCTCGCATCGCTTCGAAGGAGCGATCCTCCTATCAGGCATGATGGGTGATGAGATCGGGCGATGACTTCGGCAGCCTCGCCGCTTTGGGAAGGAGCCACTCGCTTCCGCATGGTCACTCTGAGCCGTCTTGTCCGTGGGGCAGGTGGCCAACTCGAGTTTGACCGGTGATGGTCTGGCGCCCGACCCTTGGCGAAGATTGTCTTAGCTTGGTCGGAGCTTGGGGGGTGCCCGACCCATGGCAGGGGTCGGACCGCCCCCCGGTCGGAGTGGTCGAGGAGGAGCGTCCTTCATGGCCAAGCGGGGCCTTCGGCCTGAGCTGGACTTGGGGCAGCCCATTTGTCGTCCTGGGCCGCTGGGGGTACCCATGGTATGAGTACTCGTCAGTAGCCCCCGAGCTCCCGAGCGGGTTCGTCAGAGGCGGTCGGGGGTTTGCCTGGGTCGGCAAAATCCGATCGAGGGCAGTGAGTGGACCTTGGTTGCTCGTCCGTCCGGATGCGCTCGGGAGTTTGCCTTGGTCGGCAAAATCCGAAAAAGGGCAGCGAGCGGACTTGGTCGGCCGCTTGTTCGGTGCACTTTGGTTTGCCTTGGTCGGCAAAATCCGATCGAGTGCAATGAAGCGACTTGGTCGCCAGCTTGTTCCGGAGCGCTGGTTTTGCCTTGGTCGGCAGAGTCCGAACGACTTGGTCGGTTTACGACGAGTCGCGCAAGCGCACCCGAGGGGTGTAGCCTCGAGCCCCGAGCGGTCGAGAGCCGGGGGTTTACTCGCCGCAGAGCCCGACTGACTTGGTCGGCGAGCCGGTTGGGGGTTTACTCTAGCTGGCAGAGTCCGACCAACTTGGTCGGAGAGCCGGTTGGGGGGTTTACTCTGGTTGGCAGAGCCCGACTGGCTTGGTCAGCGGGATCCGGCTCGACGTTGCCTTGGTTGGCACGGGCGCCCAAATGCCCTTAGGCGAGATTCTGGTGTCCGAGCGCTAGTTTTACGTCGTAGCTCGACGTTGCCTTGGTCGACACGGATACCCAGATGCCTTAGGCGAGGTTCTGGGTTTCGAGCGCTAGTTTTACATCGTGGCTCGACGTTGCCTTGGTCGGCACGGACGCCCAGATGCCTTAGCGAGGTTCTAGTGTCCGAGCGCTAGTTTTACATCATAGCTCGACGTTGCCTTGGTCGGCACGGATGCCCAGATGCCTTAGGCAACATTCTGGTGTCCGAGCGATAGTTTTACGTCGTAGCTCGACATTTTTATAAACCTGGTTTTACGCCGGAGCTAAGCGGAGGGCGTCCGTCCCGAGTCCTCATCTGGTGATGTTATCTGTGGGAGGAGTGGCCGCTGTCTGTCCCACGTGTACGCCCCGTCCGCAGGTGTGGGGCCTGGAGGGGGTGAACGAACGCGTGTTTACCATGTTGGTTTGAACACCGTGCTCGTGGAGCTAATAACGGGTAATCTGAGTGGGACCTGGAGATCCCTCCCAAGGGGGACCTTTCCGAGCGGACGATCCCGTCGAGGGCGTTCGGCCCACTGGGGGCGACCCATAAGAAACATTTCTTTACTCGATCCCGTATTGGACTCCGGGTCGTCCGCCGACCCGGAGCGCAGCTGGCTGCCACCCATCGATGGGTTCCGCGGGAGAGTGTGAAGTATGGTCTCGGACATGAGTTAAGGCGATTGGGTCGTCAACCGACCCAACTAGAGGCCTACTAGGGGCTCGCCTTGTCCTCGTCCCTTGCTCAATTTTCTGCTAGGACGGCCCTAAATCCACTTGGTGGACCAGGCCTTTGGAACCCGCAGCGCTTGACTGGGCCCTGGGCGTGAGCTATTGAGCTCTTTTGCCACCTCGAGGCCGCAACGGCCTAGTGGGCTTTTCATACCTGTTACAGGGCAGTCGACCCAGCCCAGAGGTGGAAACCGAAAGGTCGTGGGGCGTGCTGTCAGGATTTAATGCGTAGTGGGGGATTGGAAACCGTTGTGTCATACCAAAGGTCTTGCGGGCGCCGGAGGGACGGACGGCGATGCTTCGCTTGAGGTGGTGTCTGCTTGGTCGGCTCGTCTGTTAGCTACTGCTTGGTTTTATAAATTCGACGCGAGGGCGCCGGAGCAGGCACTTGCCTTTGCCTTCCCTGTCTTCGCCTGTGACGAGAAAAAAGAGAGCAAAGGAGCCAGAGAGAAGAGTTCCTCACCTTTGTCTTCTCCACCTTTTCGCTTGTTTCCATCTTCGGAGATGTTGTGGCCGGAGTACTCGCCAAATTTAGCCAGCTGGCCTCGGAGAAGAAGGGGTTCCTTCCTCCGTGAGACGTCTCGAGGTGGAGGGTGCCGACGGGGGTCGCGGTCCCCTCGCCGGAAGACGACGAGATCGTCGTGCCTACCTCGTTCTACGAGCGCGAGTTCGAGCTCCCGCTCCATCCGTTCGTCCGCGAGCTGCTGCATCACTACAAGGCGGAGGTGCATCACCTCAACCCCAACGGCGTGCTGCACATAGCGATCTTCATCACGCTGTGCAAAGCATTCTTGGGGATCGAACCCCACTGGGCGCTCTGGAGGCACTTCTTCCATGCGCGGCTGAGGAAGGACAAACCTACGGATACCACGACGCCCATCGGCGCGTGGGTTTCCAACTTCTTGCGCGGCCGGGAGCGGACTACCTCGAGGTGAAGCTGCCGTCGTCCAACCGGGGGTGGCACTCCGAATGGTTTTATGCTTGGAACTCGAGGCAGCCCGGCCTTCACCGCCGGCTCGAGGCGGGCCCGACCGACTTGGGGCGCCACCGTATGAGAAGAACAAGGTGGATGCGATCATCGATCGAATCAAGGTCCAGAAGGATCGGGGCCTGACCGGTGACGTCGTTGTGCGCACATTCATGAGGATGCGCGTCCAACCCCTCATAGATAGGGCGCGCCCCATGTTTCAGTACGAGGGGATGCCCGACCCCATCAGGATGGCGAGGTCAGAGCTCTCCGTGTCGGAGGTCGAGGCTCGGTTGTCCGCCGTCATGGGCAGGAGTGCCACTGAGGCGGCGGGTGGCCACCCCAAGCCATTCTTGGCGCCAAGCAATCCTCGAACTCGTAACTCGAGCAATTTCATCCTTTTCTTTCTTTCTCCTCAAATTTCTTAGTATTTTGTCTGACTAGTGTGTCTGTGTTTTCCAGTGGTGGGCCGATGGTCTCGAGCATTGTCACGGGAGAAGGAGTTGAGGGTCATGCTGACGCAAGGGCGTCTGCAAAGAAGACGAATCGCCTGAAGAGGCGTATGAAGAGAGGAGGAGGAAGAGGAAGGCGGAGAAGAAACAAGAGCACGCGGCGAGGGCCGTGCGCGGCGAGGAGGTCTCTGACACGACCGTCGTTGATACGGCCGGTCCGGAGTCGACCTCGAGTGACAGCAGCGGCGACGGCGGTGACGACCCATACCGCGGGTTCGACTTCGGGCCGCCGACTGGCGGTGGTCCGGGCGAGGGTGCCAGCACGAGCGCCGCCATCATCGAGCCCCAAGTGGAGGCGCCCCCGGTGGAGGAGTCCTTGGGGAAGCGGAGGGGCGACTCGCCTCCACAAGGGGGGCCGACGAAGAAGGCGCGGTAGCCGCGCACCCGCTTGGCGCTGTAAGTGCCCCCTTTGTTCCTGAGTTGCCTTGCATCAAAGTTTGTTCGCGTAGTTTTAATCGACCATCGTGCGTGACCTACATGGGGTGGCTGTGGCGGCGCAAGATCCCAAGAAGGGTTCCCACGAGGGTCGGGCGCCGTCCCCACAACCGGTGAGGGTCGAGAAGCCGCTGGTCGGGTCGGAGCGACCGGCGGAGCCGGCGCTGCAGGTAGAGCCGGCGGGTGTCGAGGCGCCGCAGGTGGTGTTGGGGCTGCCGGTTGAGCCGACAAAGGTCAGGGCGCTGCCAGCAGAGTCGGAGCGCGAGGAGGTCCCGGTGACCCTTGGCAAGTCGGGGCCTCGGTCGGAGGCCGAAGAGGGTGAGGAAGAGCTTCCACCACCACAGCCAGGGGGACCTCCAGCTCATGCGATCCGGGTGATTGGGGCAATCCCGCTGCCGCCGCCCGTGAGCCCGCCGGCGGAGGTGGCCCAAGCGTCGGAGGCGGTCGTCGTCAGGCCGCATGATCCTCCGCAAGCGCAAAACGCCGGGGCGGTCCCAAGGTAGTCCACTCGGCCATCTTTGCTCGCGCTGACCTGGCCGGGCGATGATCCATCCGGCAGGCCGTCCCTCGTGCTGGACGACACGGGGGAGCATAGGGAGTGGGACGCCCTCCAGGAGGGCGCGCGGCAGGGCGAGGCTGAGGTGAACCAGATCCGAAAGGGTCTGGCCCTTGCCCTCGAGTCCTCCGGCAAGGCTCTGGACGCCAACATTGGGGGAATTCGCCCGATCGGCGTGGTAAGCCAAACAAAACCCCGTCCTCACAACTTTTGATGAGTTTGCGGTAAGCTAATAGGGTGTTCGTGTTTTGCAGCACCTACAGGCCCGATCGGAGGACAAGTCTGGGCTCCTCCAGCGTTTACACGGCCGAAGGACGGCCGCCGTGGAGGAGTGCGACCGGCTGTGTCCCGAGCTGCACGACGCTCTGGAGGCCTTGGCTCGTGAGCAAGCGGAGGTAGAAAAGGCTCACCAGGAGCTGGGTCAAGTAGTGCAGGTCCTGTTCGAAGAGCGCCGGACAAGCCAGTCCTTGAGGATGAGGGTGTCCGAGCTCGAGTCCTCCCCGGCGGGGCCAATAGCCGCTAAGGACGCCGCCGCCATCATGAAGAGACCGTGGCGGTTGATCCGACACGCCCGGTGAGCGCGACTTGACCTGTATGACGCCGAGCGATCGCAAGACCGAAGCGAACGCCGCCGAAGAGCTGGCCTTGGCGAAGAAGCTCGGCGAGGACTCGGCAGCCCTTATCGAGCGTCTTCGGAGGGATGCTGCGTGCGACCAAGAGGCACACGAGTAGGCCCTAGCCAGGGCCAAGGAGGAGCTCCGCGCTCTGGCAGACTCCGCGGCTGGTAAGTGACCCAACCCCTTGATCGATTTCACGATCACAGCTCGCCGGGCGCGCTCTTTTGACACTGTTTTGATCTACAGAGTTGCAGAAGAATCTCAGCAACGCCGTGGAGGCGCGGAGACTGGCGGAGGAGGTGCGTGACATGGCGGTCATGGCGCGAGACGTGACCTTGACGGCGCAGCAGCTGGCGGACGAGGAGCGGTCCGAGCAGGCCGCCGAGCTGACGACCCTTCGAGGGGTTGGTCGGGACGTCTGCGATCAGGTGCTCGGGACCGTGCTGGGTTCGAGCTTGCTTGCCACCGAGCTAGCCCGCGTGCCCGAGCATGTCGAGAGCTCGGTGAGCGAGGGCGTCGTACTTGGGGCCTCTTCGGCACTCGTCTGCACCATCTCCCACTACGATGGTATCGACCTCGACACCGTCAGTAGTGGGATCACCGGGAACCAGACCGATGAGGAGATCGACGGGTTTGAGGTCCAAGTCGAGCCGCGTGCCCGGGTGATAGCCGCCAGGATACCACCGCGGAGCGTCCTCCACCGAGAGTAGAAGTGTTAGATGTTTCTACATTTTGCAATGTAATAAACTTAGCATATAATGAACTAAAGTTTATTTTAATGCTTAGGCTGGTCGGGCCAACCATAAGTTCGACTTTGTCTTTTGCACTTTCTGGCTATGATGAACACTTGACGACTATAGCCTTAGAAACCGCAGGGGTTGTTTAAGCGTAGGTCGGTGCGTTAACACTTTTGAAGGAAGCGCAAAAAGGGCAGGAACTTAGGTACGAAACGTTCACTTGTGCTCGCACGGGAAAGGAGTGTTCCCGACCGACTATGGATCGCTCCGCATGGGTACTTCCTTCTTCCGCGAAGCACTACTTAGCAACCGTAGCCGCTGGGGCGTAGGCCGTAGCACTTGGGTCGAGAGGGTTACCGCTAGGGGGGAACCAATTGCCAGTCAGGTCACCGACCCATGTGAGTATATGAACTGGTAGCCCCCGAGTGGTGCGTGGGGACCAGATGTGGTCGCCACGCAGCGCTTGAATTCGGAGGAAGGGTAAAAAGCTGCGAGGGCAAGAAAGAGCTTTAGGGATAGAATCGCCTTAACTTTTCTATATTCCACGCGTTGGAGACGACGTTGCCATTGGCATCCTTGAGTCGAAAGGTGCCGGGTTAGATGATCTCCACGACGGTGAAGGGACCTTCCCATGGGGGGGAAGCTTGTGCCTATCTTTGTTGGACTGAACCTAGCGCAGGACCAGGTCGCCAACGTTGAAGGACTGGCCGCGGATCTGACGACTGTGATAGCGCCGTAGCGTTTGCTGGTATTTGGCCAATTGCAGAATGGCCACGTCACGCGCCTCATCGAGCTGGTCGATAGCGTCTTGTTGTGAGTTGAGCCCCCGTGCCTCGTTAAAGGCTTGTAGTCTCGGGGCGTTGTATTCCAGGTCAGTTGGCAAGACAGCCTCAGCACCGAACACCATGAAGAATGGTGTAAACCCGATCGACCGGGTTTGTGTGGTCCGCAGGCTCCAGAGAACGGAGGGTAGCTCGGCCACCCATCGTCCCGCGAATTTCTTCAGTCGACTGAAGATTCGTGGCTTGAGCCCTTGGAGGATCATGCTGTTTGCCCGCTCGACTTGGCCGTTGGTCCGCGGATGGGCCACGACTGCCCAGTCGACGTGGATGTTGAAGTCATCGCAGAACTCGAGGAATCCCTTTCCTGTGAACTGCGTCCCGTTATCGGTGATGATGGAGTTTGGGACTCAGAACCGATAAACGATGTCACGGAAGAAGTTGGCCGCTTGCACCGAGGTGATGGTGACGACTGGCTTGGCCTCTATCCATTTGTGAACTTATCCACCGCGACAAGTAGGTGGGTGAAGCCCCCGGGCATCTTTTTGAAGGGCCCAACTAGATCGAGTCCCCAGACCGTGAATGGCCACGTGATGGGGATCGTCTGCAAGGCTTGAGCCAAAAGATGCGCTCACGGCAAAGAATTGGCACCTTCGCAGTGCAAACGACCGCTTAAGGTCGCCCACGGCCACGGCCAATAGAAGCCATGCCGGAAGGCTTTTCCTATGAGGGACCGCGGTGCGGCGTGGTGGCCGCAGACACCACCATGGATATCGAGCAGCAGTTGCCCGCCCTGGTCAGCCAGAATGCATTTCTAGAGGACTCCAGAGGGGCTCCTCTTGTAGAGGTCTTCTCCGACCAGAACGAAAGATTTCGCCCGCCGAGCGAGGTGCCGGGCCTCGGTTGGGTCAGCGGGGAGCGATCCGTCAGTCAACCGTTCGATGAAGGGTTTCCTCCAGTCGGGGTTGGCAATCAGCACGCCGCGGTCCGACCAGAACGACCCCGCGTCCGACCGCTCGACGGTCAGAGCGGTCGCGTCCGACGGGTCGAGCACCTGCTCGATTGTCGAGTCCAGCCGAAGGGAAGGTTTGTGAAGATCACAGACGAAGATCCCAGGTGGGACCGATACTTTGCTGGAGGCGAGATTAGCCAGGTAATCGGCCTCACTGTTGTAGCGTTTGTAGCTATGGTGAATCTCGAAACCCTTGAACCTTTCCTCGAGCTTGCACACTTCCCGACAGTATGCTGCCATGCGGGCGTCACGAGGCTCCGTGGACTTCATGACTTGGTCGACGACAAGCTTGGAGTCACCATGTACGTAGAGTCGGCGCACGCCGATGTCAGCAACGATTCGGAGACCGTTGACGAGAGCTTCGTACTCGGCGACGTTGTTGGTTGCGTCGAAGAGTAGTCGAACGGCGTATTGAAGCTTGTTTCCGAGAGGGGACACAATGACGAGTCCAGCACCCACTCTGTTCTTGGTATAGGACCCATCGAAGTACATCGTCCAGTACTCGGGGTCTTCAAGCGCCGGTGGCGCTGGGCTTCGGCCCACTCAAAGAACAAAATCGCCAAGACTCGTGACTTGATCGCCGCTCGGGGACGACGATATGTCGTGGGCTATTGAGCTCGAGTGCCCACTTGGCTATTCTTCCCGAGGCGCCGTGGTTAGGGACGATTTCGCTAAGCGGCGAAAGGTGTCACCACGGAGACAGATGCCGGCCAAGTAATGGACCAACTTCTCTTCGTGATGAGCACCGATAGAGCAATTTCGCACTCGCGTACCGAGCCTTGGACTCAGAGAGTACTTCACTGATGAAGTAGACTGGCCGTTGTACCTTAAGCACATGGCCTTCTTCTGCTCACTCCACTACAAGTGCCGCGCTGACGACCTGGGTCGTGGCGGCGATGTAAAGGAGTAGCGGTTCCCCTGGTGCCAGGGCGACCAGTACCGAGGGTGAGTCAGGAACGCTTTCAGTCGATCAAGGGCTTCCTGTGCCTCCTGCGTCCAGCTGAACTGATCAAACTTCTTGAGCAGCTTGTAGAGTGGCATTCCGCGCTCACCGAGGCGAGACACAAAACGGCTCAGGGCTGCAAGACATCCCATCAACTTTTGGACTCCTTTCAGGTCGCCGAGTGGGCCCATGTTCATGATCGTGGAGATCTTCTCCCGATTGGCTTCGATGCCACGCTCGGAGATGATGAAGCCCAGTAGCCTTCCTTTGGGGACCCCGAAAACGCACTTCTCGAGGTTGAGCTTGATACGGAACCGTCAGAGGTTCGTGAAAGTTTCCTCTAGGTCGGTGACGAGGTCGTCGGCCTTTTTGGTCTTGACGACGATGTCATCGACGTACGCCTCGACGTTGCGGCCTATTTGGTCGTTAAAGCACATTTGTATACATCGCTGGTATGTAGCACCCACGTTTTTTAGACCGAATGGCCTCGTTACGCAATAGAACAAGCCGAACGGAGTGATGAAGGAGGTTGCGAGCTGGTCGGACTCCTTCATTGCTATCTGGTGGTATCCTGAGTAGGCATCCAGAAAGGACAGGCATTCACACCCTACGGTAGAGTCGATGACCTGGTCGATGCGAGGCAATGGGAACGAGTCCTTAGGACACGCCTTGTTCAGGCTCGTGTAGTCAACACACATTCTCCATTGCCCAGTTTTCTTTTTACAAGGATGGTTGGACAACCACTCTGGTGGCGATCTCTTTACAAACCTCAGGCCAAAAGTTTGGCAACCTCTTCCCCTATGATCTTGCACTTCTCCTCGACGAAGCGGCGCAAGCGTTGGGCGACCGGCCTTGAGCCTGGTCGGATGTTCAAAGAGTGCTCGGCGACTTCCCTTGGGATTCCTGGCATGTCGGAGGGCTTCCATGCGAAGACGTCTCGATTGGCACGGAGGAAGTCGACGAGCGCGCTTTCCTATTTGGCGGGGAGCGTGGCTCCGACCCGCACGGTCTTGGTCGGATCTTTAGGGTCGACCACGACCTTCTTCGTGTCCTCGGCGGACTTGAAAGAACCTAGCCCTGACTTGCTAGATTCGGGGGCGGACTCGGAGGTTTCCTTCCGGAGGTTAACAAGCTCAGCGGAAGCGATGACCGCCGACGCTATTCAAGAATCGCTCAAGAAGTAGGCAAGCCGAAGATGAGGCCACGGTGATTACTCCTCGCGTCCCGTGATCTTCACTTGAGGTAGGTGTAGTTGGGGACCGCCATGAACTTAGCGTAACACGGCCTCCCCAGGATGGTGTGGTAGGAGCCGGGAAATTCCACGACCTCGAAGGTGACGGTTTCGGTGAGGAAGTTGTCCTGCCCTCAAGGTGGCGCAAGTCGACCGCCGAGCGGATGGGCTCAAGGGGTCCGGGACGACGCCGTGGAAGGGCGCTTTGTTTCGGCCGGAGACTCGAGCGAGGACCCCATGGCGCCGAGCGCCTCAACATACAGATGTTGAGGCCGCTGCCGCCGTCCATGAGCACCTTAGTCAGGCGCTTTGGCCCCACGATGGGGTCGACGACCAGCGGATATCTCCCTGGCTGCGGAATGTGGTCGGGGTGGTCGGTCCGATCGAAGTGATCGGGGACTCACCACCAAAGGTACTTTGGGCACGGCGGAGTCACCGTAGGACCTCGTGGAAGGCGAGCTTGAGCCACCGCTTGTTTGCCAGAGCACGCCGGTCCGCCAAGATCATGAGGCAGCCGCCGGTTTCGGGAACTTGGCGTCCGCCCTCTTTTCTGCAGATCTGGTGCCGAGTCCCGCTTTTCCCTTGCCCCGCGATGACGGGGGTTCTGGAGATTAAGCGCCAGACTTCGCAGCCCGATATTTGTGCTTGACGGTACCGTGGTTCGACACCGGCCGTCCATCGCCGAATGGTGGGCGCTGCCGCTACCGCCGCTATAGGCTGGTCGGCGGCGACAAAGTGGCCTTCGCGCCTTGTTTCGCCGCTTTCATTTGTCGGAGCGGTCGAGGGGGCGCCCGCCAGCCAGTTCTCGCCATTTTCCTTTGTCGAAGATGGCCCCACGTTCTTCCGCCAGAGGCGTGGTTGGTTGCGGCGTCCAAGAGCTCCTTGGTGGTTCTGGGCTTGACGCAGCCTCAAATTTGTGCACCAAGGCTTTGCAAGTGGTGCCGAGATGAACGCCTGATGACGCTTGGCGTCGCGGATGTCGGAAGTTCGCTGTAATCGCTGGGAGAAACACCGATGTAGTCCGAGAGAGTCTCCCCGGTTGTCGCTGCGCTCTTTAGGTCCCAGGAATTCCCAGGGCGCTTGTATGTGCCCTGGAAGTTGCCGATGAAGAGGTTCTTCAAGTCGACCCGCCTCGATGGTCTTCGTAAGGCATCGAGCCAAAGCTAGAGCCGAATCCGCGAGGTAGATGGGGAGGTACTGGATGATGAAGAGGTCATTAGTAGCTCCACCAGCCCGGCATGCGAGCCGGTAATCTTCCAACCAGACGCTGGGGTTTGTTGCCCCCGTGTACTTGGTTATGTTAACTGGCGCCCAGAATCTGGCAGGGAAGTCCGCATCGCGGATCTCCCGACAGAATGCCCGTGGCCCTAGGCCATCGGGGCTCGGGCTGCGGTCGTTGCGCCGACCGCTGTCTACGACCCGTGATTGGGTCGCTTCGTCTATCGCTCTTTTTCGCGCCTCGAGAGTGGCACGGACGTCGTGGTTGTTGCCCAGGCCCTGGCGCACCGGAGTGCGTGGAGGCTCGGGCCACTCAGCCGCGGCACCGCTCATACGGACTACCGATGCCGAAGCGGCACAGGGTTCTGGACGGCCCGAGGAGGCGCTGGCGTGGTGGGAGCCAGAGTTCGCATGTGCCGTGACGGCAAAGACGTTTCCACCGCCCCGGAGGTTCTGGAGCGAGCCTCGCCTCCGGGTCATCCAAATGGGATGCCGTGGAGCAAGATTGAAGCCGCGCGACATTCTCGCTTATGGGGAAGAACGGAAGGCCGCTTGACCCTCGCCACCGATGATGTACCGACGACGGCGCTGCAGCGCAGCAGCGCCAGATGCGAGTGGGGGCTCGGGCTGACGCTGCTCCAGGTCGGCCTGGAGTTTGTCAAGCTCGGCCCTTCGAGCCTCCAGCTCATCGCGTTGTTGTTGGAGCTCAGCACGACGAGCCTGGAGGTGCTCGGCGCGTTCACACTGATACTCCGCTTCCTGTGCTTCGGTGCGCTGGAGGAGAACTGCTGGACTTGCGGGGGTCACGGCCGAGTCGGTCACGCCTGCCATGTTGCATTCGTGGGAGTGTGGTCCGTCCGCAATGCGCTCCACATCAGAGCTGGAGTTGTGGCTGGAGGAGTCCTCCAGTAAGTCGTGGACGGAGGCCGGCGCATAGCCGGTCATTGCCACGAGCTGCGAGCCTGTGGGGGGTGACATTGCCGCCCATTTGAGCTCACGCACGCTGCCGCCAGAGATGGTGCAGTGCTCGAGCCGGAGGTTGCCAAGGATGTTGGCGATGGAGTCCAGGCTCCCAACGGATGCCTACTCCCGAGAGGTGGCGGGGATGAGCATGAGCTCTCCCGCCGAGGTGGCGACGAAATCGACGGCGTCGAAGCGGATCCAGCTCCCCAACGTATGTACGCCGTCGCGGGTGAAGGAAGCCATCAAGGAAGTGAATGGGAATCCGGAGATGACGATGATGACGCGCGAGACCCCTACCTGGCGTTCCAACTATCGGTGTTTTGAATACCGGCAAGTGAATTTTTAGTCAAGGGGTTGCGTGTTCCCTCTCCTTGAATGGTTTGACTCAGGGAACCCAAGAATTATACTGGTTCGGGCCGAATGTCCCTACTCCAGTTCGTGTGGTGGATTCGTATTGCCTTGGGTGCAGATGACTGCACGGTGTTACAAGCGAGGGGCTAAGGGCTGGCCTTGTGCGCCTCGTCCGAGTGGGAGAAGTAAGAACTGTTTGCTCTAAAAGCCGTCAAAAGCCATCCCTTTCCCTGAGGGTCCTGCCTCCCTTTATATAGACGAAGGGGGCAGGTTACACGGGAATTTGAAAAAGAAAGGATGGGGTGTCCTACACCTAGGAGTCCCGATCTCCAGTCTTGGCGATCGACCGGTGTCTTCTCACCCTATGCGGGGTCGGTAGATACATCGAGTGGCGAGCTGCTTCACCGAAGTGGCGCGACCTACCTTCAAGGCTAGGCGCCGACGCCAGAGCGCCGCTCGTGTCGCCGAAGAAGCGATCCTCCCATCAGGCATGATCGGGCGATGAGACTGGCGCTTGACTTCGGCAACCTCCTCGCCACCTTGGGAAAGAGCCACCTGCCCCCGCACGGTCACTCTGAGCCGTCGTGTCCGTGGGGCAGGTGGCCAACTCGAGTTTGACCGGTGATGGTCTGGCGCCCGACCCTTGGTGGAGATTGTCTTAGCTTGGTCGGAGCTTGTGGAGCGCCCGACCCATGGCGGGGGTCGACCGCCCCCCGGTCGGAGTGGTCAGGAGGAGCGTCCTTCGTGGCCCAGCGGGGCCTTCGGCCCGAGCTGACTTGGGGCAGCCCATTTGTCATCCTGGGCCGCTGGGGGTACCCATGGTATGAGTACTCATCAAGTAGCAACATTTAAATTTAAACAAGACTCCAGTATACTTAAGCGGAACAAGCCTCCGCTTTCATAACCTTTTCCAATAAAGTTTCCAAACTTGGACATTACAATTTTATTAGACTCGAATACTAACTTATAGCCATCTCGACATAATAGGGAACCACTGACAAGGTTCTTATTTATTGTTGGCACATGCTGCACGTTTCTCAAACGGACAGTCTTCCCTGAAGTGAGCTTCAGTTCTACCGTGTCAACACCACGCACAAAAGCATGCGACCGTTCCTCCATTAGGATGGAGTAAGCCCTCACCGCTCGGTAAGAAGAAAATAGAGATATGTCGTAACATACGTGAACATTTGCACCGTGATCAACCCACCAATCGCTGGATTGACATGCTGAAAAAACAACAGGAGAATTACCATACCCTCCTGAAGTAGTTCCCTCACTTATGGTCACGTTGGCAATTTTCTTGCCTTGCTCATTTGGCCTGTTCTTGCGGAAACGACAGTCTTCAACCATGTGACCATCTTTTCCACACACCTTTTTCACACACATAACAGGTAATGTTCTTCATATCATTCTTCTCAAACTTCTTCTTCTTGAAGCTAGTATTTTTGTTTGGTTTCAAGCCTTTGTTGTTGTTGCCACCCTTCTTCTCAATCACATTTGCGTTGTTTGGTTCCTGAGAAGAAGTTTTTAGTGCATCTTTGGCTCTAGCTTTTTCTTCCACGTCGAGGGCAGTAATGAGATCTTTAATAGAAATCTCTTCCCTCTTGTGTCTTAGACCAGTGGCAAAATTCCTCCAAGATGGGGAAATTTAGCCACAATGCCCGCAGCCACAAATTTTGCAGGTAAAGCACATCCCAAATGTGCAATCTCGCCCACTAGTAGCTGAAAGTCATGCGCTTGAGCAACAATCGATTTAGACTCATCCATGGTAAAATCGTATAGTTGCTTGCACGTATACAACCAGCAACCAGCCTCAGTTTTTGCATATTTTTGTTCAAGAGCTAACCACAACTCAGTGGCAAATGTGTAACTCATATACACATCATATAACTGATCTGCCAAGATGGTCAAAATGCAGCCCAATGCGGTGTTATTCGCATTCTCATACTGTGCATTCTCCTCATCCGTAAGCGGGTATTAAGGGAAAATCACCCACCACATACCCAGAGACATGAGCCAAAACTTGGCTCTAGTCTGCCATCTACGGAAGTTATGACCATTGAACTTCTCAGGTTTTATGGCATCACTTGCACTAGCCATTGCTGAATCACAATCACACAAATAATACCAATAAGGTTTCTAGATTGTTGGAAATCTAGGTATTATTTTTGTTTCATATTTGAATATTAAACTAATTTCTAAAATGATTAAAGACAACAAGCAAAATAACAGGCACCACATGCTACTAAAAAATAGATCGAGCATCGTCGCGCACGCGACGAACAGAGGAAAAACAATTTTTACGTAGGGCTTGTAGAAGGAAAAGAAGCAGCGTAGTTGCGATCGCCTATAGTGGAAGTAGTCGACGTCGAGGAGGGAGAACTCGAGCGGTCGCCTGTAGTGGAAGTAGTCGACGTCGAGGAGAAAGAACTCGAGCGGTAGCGCAATGCGCTGCCCAGAAACCTTATTGCCGCCCTCGTGCAGGTTCTCATAGCGGCAACGGTTCGGAGATCCCGCTCTCCTTGCCTCGCGGTGCACGCCGAGAGGAAGGTCGGTGAAGAACGAGCGCAGCACGAAGACGCAACACAAATCACAGTGGATGAACGCGAAAAGCGAGACAAAAGTACCATCTGTCTCGACGCTCTCCATTTTATAGCCTCGCACCAGTAACGGTCAATAAATTGAACATTATAACACCATTAAATGCTAGTAACGCCAATCATTGAAACGACTGTTTCTATTAGAAACTGATGCTAATAATGGAGAGAAACTGAAAAATAAAAGGGTTTAAACGTGCCAGGAATTTAATCCACGGCACGGCGACTCGTGAATTCACAAGTCACGTGGGAAAAATACGCGGTAATTCGTGAAATACGCGCGCGCGTGCGTGTGACTTTAACCGTGCTCCTTACCCTCTATATGCCTCATTACAAGGCATGGTGAGAGCTCTCTCTTTTAAGTTGGCACTCTCCTCTCTTAACTAGCAATATGGTATTATTATTTGTAGCTTTGGCATTAGAGATAAATGGGCCACTTGGGCCTCATTTCTAGCACGTGTTTCTTACTATCACTACTACAAAATAATCGTATTAGACTCCTCGTCACCGACGGTTTTTAAAAACCGTTTATGATGAGGGTTGATCACTGATGGTTTTTTTTTTTTGCAAAAACGGTCAGTGATGAATTCCGTACTCATCCGTCTATGATGTAGGTTGTAGAGCCTTCTATCACTTCTTTAGCGTAAGTAAAGAACACTAAACACATGTGGTACGTGAGTGTGGTATGTGTGAGTTGTATGTGCCAGCTTTGCACCGCAAAAACACTGGCACAAGTATTGTTGTGTTAAATTTGATACACCGTCACTAAGAGAATTTATTCCGCTCATTTATTGCGGTGTACGTACAGTGCAATGCAATGCAACATCAGTCATACAACCAGTTATGCTGTAAAAACATTGTCGCCGCAGTCGACGAACTGGTAGTTGACGATGAGATGGCCCTGCTGGAACCCTACACCGTTGGTGTCGATCTTGCTGAACACCGTGTCCCAGTCCAGGTCCAGCCCGCCGTTGCTGCACTTGTCCACGATCCTCGCCGTGATCTGCGCCCCCGTCCCGGTGTTCGTCACCTGCACATATCCACAGGTTGATCAACTGTTAGCCACCAGTTTCAGTTCGAAAGCGATCCGCTGTAGTTATTCGACCAACGACTTGGCAGTTCGTTTTACACAATCGAAAAATCAATCAAAATACTCACTCTAGATCCGAATACACATCATTTTAGTTTTTAAACTTTGTTTCTAAATACTCCCTCTAATCATAAATAGTTATCATTTTAGTCATCACCACGATCATCAAAAGTCAACTTTGAGCATACAACATTCTACAATTTTAAGGTAACTTTTTCCTCTTTTTTTTGGGCTTCTGTGCCATTCTCTTTTAGGTGCTTTTAATGTTATTTACGACTGTAAACTATAATGATATATACTATTTAAAAATATAATAAAAATAGATAATACAATCTTTTGTAGATGTGTATTAATAAAAGTAAAAAGTAATAGAATAACATCTATTTAGGAACCGACAAAATACTTATTTCCTGGCAAAAGGAGCCCTTAATTACCTGGATGCACTTGCCGCATGCGGCCTGACCAGTGGGCCCCACAGGCCCGCAGAAGGCGGTCCAGCCGTACTTGCTCCGCCATGAGAGCGGCTTGTTGCCGTCCCACGTGGAGCAGTACGCGCTGACGGCGAAGAGGTCCCAGTTGTTCTGCTGCGGGTGGTAGAAGTTGTACGTGGCGCGCACGTTGAACGCCTGCTGCGCCACGGCCATGGACGCCACCGCGCAGAGCAGAGCTGCCGCCAGCGCCAGCCGTCCTCCGGTCATCGTCGCCATGGCCGTCTAAACAAAGGATGAAATGGCCGGTACTGCTTGTCGTGTGTATAAATTGCTAATGGGATGAGAAATAACAGATGCCGGGAGCTAGCTTTAAATAGAGGTGGAGCGCGGCGCATGGTGGACAATTTCTCTTCCTTGTGGAAATATACTTCCATTAATTTTCTACAACTGGAATTGATTATGTATGCTGACAAGGTAGATAATATTATTTGGTTGTTTGCTGATTTGACCACAAATTTTAGAGCAAAAAAATATATCGTCATACAACCAGTTAGTACATGTTAGGCTCGATCATTATTTCTTGGTTGCATTCGATCCAAATCTTCGACTGATTTTGTCAAAGCTGACCACGCAAACAAGCTTTCAAGCGCCAATCGCTAACGGACGCACGTCATGCAATGCCTACTAATTCCAAGAGCAGTTCCGGAAAGGCTTGACCGATCTGCTGCTTAGGATAGGACGCAAAGCTCGACCCGTCCATTCGATCAGGAGTAAAAGAAAAATGTTGCAGAACATTATTGGGCTTAATTATCAGCTGCCTTTACATGTAAGGAAACTGAAAGTCAACAGCCTGTTGAGACTTGAGAGGCTTCACCTGGAAAACCAGGGGAAAATACAATGAACTTCTCCGGTTTCGTAGGTGAAATGGTGCCGAAATATACGGGAGCACTGCGCGCGCACATCTCTCTCTCCTCTCTCACACACACACCCACGATGGCATTATCATCGCCGCAGTCGACGGTGAGGTGGTTGTTCTGGTAGCAATGCCGTTGGGCTGTAGCAATGCTGTTGGTACTGTACCATGGTCCACTGTATCGTACGCACCTAGCATATGTACTGTACATATGTCTAGTCCGTCCATCTCGGATTGAACAGCTGAGATTCACCCAAAGTTAGGGTACTGTGTGTCTCTATTCGAAACAGAGAGAGGGAAAACAGGGGAGACGCCATGGACGTTCAGTGCGGAGCCTGCGCCAAGAGGGGATGAGTGCGACGGCGTCCGGAGACAGCGACGAGCCCACCGGCAGCGACGGCACGGGCAGCAGTGGTTCAGAGCGGCGGCGCTTCGGTATGGGCGGATGTGCTCTACTGTGTACGAGGGCATCTCCTACTGGCTGCTTAATCTTCAAAATAGAGTGTGACCTGAGCATCTACTCAGTTAAATGATTCTATTCCTGCCGGTGGCACTCAAGATGGTGAAGTGTGCTAGGCTCTCCAAGGCGGCTACGGTGGTGCGACAAGGTGCTACCGTGCGGTGGTGCTACGGTCGTTTAGGTGTTCCATTGGCTAGCCTACCAAGTCCAACATGGAGATGGACGCGCGGGAACGCGAGGGCTTACTCGGTGTCCAAGAGAGGAAGAAGCTGGTCTGCGGAGGCGAGGTTGGGTGTGCCCCAGTCTAGCGACGGGGAGGGAAGGTGTTCCGGCGTCTCTGCGCATGGCAAAGGAAAGTAGAACGTGCATCAGAGAGATGGAACCAATGCAAACCGCATGGACATTGGCGCCAATGTCGAAGCTCACCAAATCGAGCGGAACGAAGCGGCGACTGTGTGGGCCGCTCCGGCCTGCTCTGCGGACGGCGGTGGCATTCCATCCTCCCTACGGGGAAACAAGCCAAGGGGAGGTGAGCATAATTGAGAGAAGCTCGGGTTACCCACGATGCGCAAGAAACGAGGGCGAAAACTTACCCCAACGACCGGAATCAGCGGTAGGTGCCAGCGGCCGTAGTGGGAGAAGATGACCGGCGCGGCTCAAATTCCCCTCCACCCAATGGTGGAGAAGAGGGGGAAGTTGGGGGAAATGCAGAGGGGAAGAGCCCAAAGGATGCGACGAGCTCGGGCGTGGTTTGAGTGGCTAGATGGATTGACTTTGAGTCAAGTCGTGAATTTGTGCTCATACACGGTTTTCGTGTTTGTTTATGTGCAAGTGTTGCTCGAGAGCGAACGTGGTCGATAACGGGATCAGAACTAGGGTCATGGAGAAACTGAGGTGTTCGGGACTAGATTAAAGGAGGAATCGAGGTCTTGGTGGTCGAGAATGTCATGCGGGACGTTCGGGCTAGAGAACGTTGTACATGAAGGCTGGTTAGTCCCGTGAGTGCGGCAGGTAGACCGTACACGTGCAGAGTTATATTGAGTCATGTTGGGCTAAGTGGAGTTGTATATAAACTCTTTAGAATTGCTCATTATAAATAGGGAAAGGTCTCCCGTTTATTGTGAGCCGAACATTAGAATTTGTACTCTTTTATTTTAGATTGCTGTAACTAGATAAAAAGAAATATTTTTTTTTTGGCCGGAGAACTTCTTGCTGGCGACTAGTAGCTGCGTCAAAAACAATCTTCCTGGCCGGGCGTGCATGCATGCAAGGAAAAAGGAGTCTGCGACTAGAAGATTGATGCATGTATGCAACTGGCCACTAGATAATATGCTTCTTGCGGCTGGGTCTTCAGGCGACGTTTTGGTCGGCGGGAAAGTTCTTTGTGGCGGCTGGTTTTCTTGCATTAGTTCTTGCGTGAGACCTCCTGACGACGACTAGAAGTTTTTAGTGCAAGGGAGTCTGGCGACTAGAAGATTTGTGCCTGGAGTCTCTTGCGATGTGAAGCTGGCCATACGGCCGCATGCATGCGTGACTAAAAGGGCGGCCGGCGGCTGTGCAAGCGAAAAGGGTTCGCGGCTGGAGCGTTTTGAGTTGGTGCTTGCGGTTAGACATGTAAATTGGCTGGACTCAATCGGGCTAGCTCAAGCATGGTACGAAATTGACGGTCCAAAGCACGACACGGCCCTAAGCATTATGGGTCGGACCAGCACGGCCCAAATGCCATGCTAGGCTGGGCCTTAAATCACAGTACGGTGGGTTACCTGGTACGGCTTGATTAATCGTGCCGTGCTTGGGCCGGCACGGCCCGACGACGGTCCAACTAATTAGATATCCCCAATCATACACTCCCGCTACTAATTACTGGCCATAGCTGACGCCACACTAGATAGTGATTAATTACTGGCTAAAAGTAGTTGGCTAATTAGCTTATGACCAGATAGTGATGGGACAGAGAGAGGGGGTGCGCGATCGCTTCAATCGATCCGAGTAGGCTCGGCGTGCTTGGGCTTCAGACGCCCGATGATGGCCCGACGGACTTTAGTGCTGGGCCGGGCCAGGAAAAAATCATTTCGGACCAGCCCGACCCGACCCGATGATACGATCAGGTTGCATCGGGCCGCCCCGGCGCCCGGCACGATGGGCTTAGCCGTGCGCACGGCACGCACCCAATTTATGTGTCTACTGCGGTTGATTAATTCATCTTCTCATCTGAATCTCGTAGCGATTAATCAAGCTCGGTTAGTTCTGATCGGCTCCAACTGTGCGCCGGTTAATTGAGGATGTTTGAAGACATCCTGTGAATACATCCCAACAATAAAAATCAAGTCTTTCAAGTTGATGTGTTGGTAATCTCGTTCTACATTTTCGTTCCTCGTTTGTATGCCTGTTTTATTTTTAGATTGATTCATAGTTTCATCATAATAATTTTGATTTGATCCATTCAATTGATCTGAAAAGTTTGATTAGTTAATTCCTCATAAATCCTGATTAATCTCGTGATTAGGATTAGATCAATTTTCGTCGTTATTTGTTACAGTCATATTGCGAAGGTAATATCTTTAGATCCGTAGATCCGATCAAGTTGATTCTTATTGTGTTAATTTTGAAATTGAATCTAGTTTCTACAGTTACAATTTTACATCAATCCAATGGTAGGATCTTTGGAAATTACTGTTTTAGTGGACATATATCACTCTGTTTTGTCGAATCCAAATCAGGCAATTTGAGTTTGAATTGGAGTGTTTCAAGAATCATCAAAAATTTGATTTTAGCTTCTACGCAATCATTCACCCCCCTCTGATTGCTAGTTTAATATATATCAATCCTACAAAATGTCACAAAGAAGGACATAATATAGTTAATTTGAGCATAAAGCAGTATTTCAAATACATTAAGTAATTTTTAATGTGTAATTGATATAGTAAAAATTGAGTTTTAATTCAATTTTTAACACAGGCTCTAATCCGGAGTTTCATCCCAAATTTTTCTATGTGGACTCTCTCTACACATAAACCACTTTTTCTGAAATCATTTTTGAAACATCAAAATCTAATCTGTGAAAGACTTGCTCGGCATGCTAATTGATTAGTTTTAACTTTGCAGAGGTTGTACAACTTTACTCACAAGACATGATTATCTCCTTTTGCTAAAATACACACTTTTTTTGGTGTGTTGGTAGAGAAAAATCACGATAAGGCCTCTATAAAGCTCCATCTCATGTAGTTATACCTGTTGAGGTTTCACTGCTAGTAGAGTTAAAACCGCTCAGTCTAGAAGCCCCCTCTTACGCCATGTAGCAGACTAACCATCCGTACATTCCCCTAATGGCACAACTAACATGAGATGTTGCTAAACGGACAGCCAAGTCTGTCCCATACCAGACTTGTAGAAGCAAGGTTGCGTTTTATATTCAATAGCTCACAGGCCGGTCCTTAATTAACTATACGAGCTTTTCAACAAACCCAAAAACCACCAATCAACCGTTCTCGCCCAGCCTAAATCCATTTTTATACATATACACATTTTTATTTCCAAACAACTTCTTAGATCACCACAATAAAATTTTATTTAATCATGTCTTTATTTGTCATAAATTCCCAAAATTCTTCTTTTGATTCTATGTAAGTCTAAACATCCCTACCTGTGTAATTATCATCATAAATCTAGATTATATTCTTAGGGTTACAATGGCATAATAGAATCGAATATCAAATGCGGGTCATAATCAGAACAGGATATAACTAATCACTTTTAAATTGGGGCTAAATTATTTTTAATACAACTTAAGTATGCAATTACATTTAAAACAAAATATGATTTAAAAACTGAGCTCAAATATGGTTAAGGTGTGCAACTTGCTTGATTCGAAGGGTAGGTGATCAAGATCGTCAACAGCGAACTGTTCCAACTGTTCGAAAACTATACGCGAAGAACATCCAATTTTCAAATTTAATCCAAATAAATTTAAATGAAATACAAAACTAGTGCAAATAGAAATATTATAATTTTATACGAATTTAGGAAGAAAAATGAGGTCAATCGGACTTACGATGAAAGAGATTGGACATTTTGAATCCAAAGATTGACCTCTCGCCGAGCTTGGAGAAGAAATGGTTGCCGATAAAGACACGGTGAGAATTTTCACAATCTGATTTTACCCAATGTAGAGGACGCAGAGATGAAGCTCCAGTAAAAATTTTAGGCCGAATGGAGGATGGGAGTAGTCGGGAGAGCTCGCCGAAAGTTCGCCGAAGTTCGAAAAGAACGGTTTTTGTAGGGAGATCCGATGGATGGATTGGAGTAACTCAAAGCTATGGACTTAAAGGATGACAGGAGGAAGCTGGAGTTCAGTTTATAAGGCAATTAGACCAGCGAATCGTCAGAAAACACTCACCGGAGTTATGGCCAAAATAGTAGCTGAGTTCGCCCGAGTAAGGGAAATGGATGGAAATTAAATGCGGGTCAGGTCTGTTCGGATACTGTAGCTACGGTGGGTGAAGGAAACAGATCGGGTAGGAATGAACAATAAAAAAATATCAATTCTGAAAACACTTAATTTTCCACTGAAAATAGGATTAAATTCGAAAAAATAGCAATTAAATCATAATAGATTCAGAAATTTTTATAGACAACTGTTTCAGCAAATAAAGGATGAATGAATATTTTTGAATAATATTATATTGTTATTTTTGTACAGTAATTAATTTTATAATGCTGAAAGTTATTTTTAGCTTTAAAAATATCAAATAAAATTCACAATTTTGGAAAAAATTCATAGAATTTTTACAGACATTTTGAACTTAATAAAATTATTTATAACTTAAATTTGGTTTTATTTTATATATAAATTAATTTAAATTTCTCGATATAGGAAAAGATTTTAAAAAAAATCAGAAAATGCATGGAAAATTCTCAAAAAATCAAAATAAATATTAGCAAATTCTATAGAATTGAATTATTGTCTAAAAATTCACAGAAGCCAACAAAATAATATTTTATAATTTTAATAACAAATCTATTATTTTCATAAACAAAATTTAGGGATGTTACGGTGTGGTACACGTGATTTGTATGCGTCAGCCTTGCACCCTAAAAAACACTGGCACAAGTATTGTTGTGTTAAATTTGATACACCGTCGCTAAGAGATGCACGATTCTTGAAACCAGAGAATTTATTCCGATAATTTATTGCTGTGCACGTACAGTGCAACGCAATGCAACACCAATTTTATTTAACAGCAGAATTTCCACGCTAGTTAACTGGTACGTATATATGATGCAATAACGTGTCATTAATTAGTTGTCGCCGCAGTCGACGAACTGGTAGTTGACGATGAGGTGGCCCTGCTGGATGCCCACGCCGTTGGTGTCGATCTTGCTGAACACCGTGTCATAGTCCAAGTCCAGCCCGCCGTTGCTGCACTGGTCCACGATCCTCGCCGTGATCTGCGCCCCCGTCGCCGTGTTCGTCACCTACACATATCCACAGGTTGATCAACTGTTAGCGACCAGCAGTTTCAGTTCAAAAGCGATCCGCGATAGTTACTCGACCAACGACTTGGCAGTTCGTTTTGCACAATCGAAAAATCAATCAAAATACTCACTCCGGATCCGATTACACATCATTCTAGCTTTTAAACTTTGTTTCTAAATACTCCTTCTAATCATAAATAGTTATCGTATTAGTCATCGACATGGTCACCAAAACTCAACTTTGAACATATGTCATTCTACAATTTTGAGGTAATTTTTTACTCTTTTTTTTTTGCTTCTACACCATTCTCTTTTAGCTAGTTTCAATATCATTTACTACTGTGAACTATACTATGATATACCATTGAAAGATATAATAAAAACATGTAATATAAATTTTTATAGATATATATCGATAAAAGCAAAAAAAATAATAGAATAACGTCTATTTAGGAACCGACGAAATACTTATTTTCTGGCAAAAGGAGCTTTTACCAGGATGCACTTGCCGCATGCGGCCTGTCCGGTGGGCCCGGCAGGCCCGCAGAAGGCGGTCCAGCCGTACTTGCTCCGCCATGAGAACGGCTTGTCCGCGTCCCACGTGGCACAGTACGCGCTGACGGCGTTGAGGTCCCAATTGTTCTGCTGCGGGCGGTAGTAGTTGTACGTGGCGCGCACGTTGGACGCCTGCTGCCCCGCGGCCATGGACGCCACCGCACAGAGCAGAGCCGCCGCCAGCGCCAGCCGTCCTCCGGTCATCGTCGCCATAGCCGTCTAAGCAAAGGATGAAATGGCCGGTACTGCTTGTCGTGTGTATCAATTGCTAATGGGATGAGAAATAACATGTGACGGGAGCTAGCTTTAAATAGAGGTGGAACGCGGCGCATGGTGATGGTGGACAATTTCTCTTCCTTGAGGAAATATACTTCCATGAATTTTCTACAACTGGAATTGGATATGTATGTTGACAAGGTAGATAATATTATTTGGTTGTTTGCTGATTTGACCACAAATTTTAGAGCGAAAAAATATATCGTCGTACGACCAGTTAGTACATATTAGGCTCGCCCACAAGTTCTTGCTTGCATTCGATCCAAAGCTTCGACTGGTTTGTCAAAGCTGACCACGCAAATTATCCTGCAAGGTTGGAAATCTAGGCGTGAAGCGCCAATCACGAACGGACGCACGTCACGCGATGCCAAGTAATTCCAAGAGAAGTTTCAGAAAGGCTTGACTGATCTGCTGCTTAGGATAGTATCATACGGTAGGACGCAAAGCTTGACCCGTGTGCATTCGAGGAGGAAAAGAAAAATGTTGCAGAACATTCTTGGGCTCACTTATCAGCTGCCTTTCCATGTAAGGAAGCTGAAAGTCACAGCCTGTTGGGACTTGAGAGGCTTCACCTGGAAAACCAGGGGAAAATACAATGAACTTCTCCGGTTTCGTAGGTGAAATGGTGCCGAAATATACGGGAGCACTGCACGCGCGCACATCTCTCTCTCCTCTCTCACACACACACCCACGATGGCATTATCATCGCCGCAGTCGACGGTGAGGTGGTCGTTCTGGCAGCAATGCCGTCGGGGCTGTAGCAATGCTGTTGGTACTGTACCATGGTCCACTGTATCGTACGCGCCTAGCATATGTACTGTACATATGGTCTAGTCCGTCCATCTCGGATTGAACAGCTGAGATTCAGCCAAAGTTGGGGTACTGTGTGTCTCTAACTTGCCAAGGTCACACAGGATCTCTATCCCCTTCGTTTCTATTCGAAAGTAAACAGAGAGAGAGGGAAAACAGGGGAGACGCCATGGACGCTCAGGGTGGAGCCTGCGCCAAGAGGGGAAGAGTGCGACGACGAGCCCACCGGCAGCGACGGCACGGGCAGCAGTGGTTCAGAGCGGCTGCGCTTCGGTATGGGCGGATGTGCTCTACTGTGTACGAGGTGATCTCCTACTGGCTGCTTAATCTTCAAAATAGAGTGTGACCTGAGCATCTACTCAGTTAAATGATTCTATTCCTGCCGGTGGCACTCAAGATGGTGAAGTGTGCTAGGCTCTCCAAGGCGGCTACGGTGGTGCGACAAGGTGCTACGGTGCGGTGGTGCTACGGTCGTCTAGGTGTTCCATTGGCTAGCCTACCAAGCCCAACATGGAGATGGACGCGCGGGAACGCGAGGGCTTACTCGGTGTCCAAGAGAGGAAGAAGCTGGGCTGCGGAGGCGAGGTTGGGTGTGCCCCATGTCAGCAACCTGCCTTGGCGCCTAGATCAGGAAGCAGCTTCGGATGTCATGACGCCGGAACTGAAGAAGGTGGAAGCACATCTTGGCGCGAAGCAAGTCAGGCCAACCAGGAGGACAAAACGAGCCCACAAGCCCAACCCGTGCGTTGTCGGCCCAGAATGGGTTAGCCAGTAACAGAAGAGGTTTAGCTGGCAAGGCTAGTTGTAATGAGATGCGTGAGTTGTGTGGTCTGTAATGAGTAGAACTGCTATAAAAGAGGGAATGCGTGAGGAACAAGCGCGGCGAGTTGGTGGTGGCGAGTAGCCAGTTTTGGCGATTCTCAGGCAGCGGCGAACCTGTAGTTCCATACTTGATCTTTTATCAATAGAATTCGGAAGAAGTAGCCTCACATCTGGTATCAGAGCCAGCCCCCTTTTCCGATCGACATTCTGGAGGCGATCCACGACCATCTCACCCGGTTGCAAGTCCGGACGGGAGCCATGGCGCCGCCACGAGGTGATGACCCTTTCACGACCATCTTGGCTAAGCTCGAAGAAAACAGCAAGAAGGAAGATGAGACTCGGCATATGGTCTCCGACGTGCAGCAGTATATTAGGCGCGTCGACGATTCGTTGAGGAAGTTGACGGAGGACCATGAGCAGATCGAAGCCTGGAAGCCAAAGATGGAGGATCGCGTGACGGAATTACATACCTCCGTGACTGAATTGAAGCAAGAAATTGGCCGGGTTTTATCCCAGTTACCCGCTGGTCCTGCGAGTGTCAAGGACGGTACCAAGATCGGACGCGTCGCTTCCGACACTGAAGATCCGCGGATCGCGGCGACGTCCGGGCATTTTGGCCACCGCGATTTTCATCTTCACCGGAGAGCGGGCGCTGGGGCCGGAGATGCCCCGGTGCCTCCTTCAGTCACAGGTATCCAACTTCAGACGCCTGTTTCTCATCATCCGTTTCAGTCGAGTCCACTATCTGCTTCTACTTTTGCATCGATGGCCCATAGCCTAGGTGCTAATTTACCTCAAGTTAGTCTACCTACATTTGATGGGTCTAATCCAAAGTTGTGGAAGAAACACTATGAGAATTTCTTTGCGTTTTACTCTGTCCCGGAAGATATGTGGGTTCGATTGGCCACTCTGAATTTTGAAGGCCCTGCTATCTTTTGTATGCAATCGATGGATAACAAAATTTTTTGTATGAACTGGGAAGAGTTGGGTCTTTCTCTGGCCAACAGATTCGGTAGAGATCAACATGGGTCTTTAGTGCGCAAGTTTTTTCATATACATTAGACGGGCAATGTGACTGAGTACATTGAACAGTTTGATGATTTAGTGCATCAGTTACTAGCATATGATAGTACCTTACATAATGAATTCCTCGCTGCTAGATTCATTGATGGTCTCAAAGATGAACTGCTCACCGTTGTAATTCAACGTCCAAAAGATCTCGATACTACTAGTGCACTTGCGCTTTTGCAGGAGGACGTGTTGACAATCCAGCCTCGGCGTGAGGTACGCCGTGTGGATGTTGTTCCTTCTGGGCGACCTTTTGGTCGGTCGACGGTGATGGCACTTCCACCTCCTCCAGTTATCAAAACGGCCTCGACTGTGAATCTGGATGACAAGAAGCAAGTGGCGGCTTTGTGGCCACGGCCTCAGGATGATCGAATGTCAGCCTTAATGGTATATCGCAAGGTGAAGGGCTTGTGTTACAAGTGCGGTGAACGATGGGGACAAAACCATCGCTGTTCGGCAACAATTCCTCTACACATAGTTGAAGAAATGTGGGCTCTGACCAGGGAGGCACATGATGAGGGTAAATCGGAAGTATCAGGTTCTCCTTGACAGTGCTCAACTCAGGAATCAGGTGATGAAGTGGTCTTGGCCATCTCTTGTCAAGCGGTGTCAGGTTCAGAGGGATGCAAAACCATTCGTCTCAAGGGTTTAGTGCATTGCCAGGAAGTTCTGATGTTGGTTGATTCTGGAAGTTCAGGTAGTTATATTGGCAGCCATCTATTACCAGTGATGTCGGGTGTTCAAAAGTTGGATAAAACAATTTGGGTCAGAGTTGCAGATGGGGGCATTTTGAACTGTGTTTTCTGCATTCCACAGTGTAGCTGGTTTTGCCAAGGTTACACGTTCGTGTCCAACTTGAAGGTATTGCCATTGAGTGGGTATGACATCATTCTCGGGATGGACTGGCTGGAGGAATACAGTCCGATGGCAATACACTGGGGTCACAAGACTTTATCCTTTGAACATAAACACCGGCAAGTGCGACTACAAGGTATCACTCCCACTATAAGCAGTTGTCCGGCAATATCTGCAAGTTAGCTGGATGCACTACTTAAACAAGAAGCCATCGAGCAGATTTTGGGACTTTCTGCAGTTCTGGAGGAAACCAAGTGTTCAGTCAACCATGTGGGAATTAATAAGCTACTTGAAGAATTTGATCATCTATTTCATAAACCTATTGGAGTACCTCCTCTCGGGATTTTGATCATGCTATTCCTTTATTACCGGGAGTATAGCCATTTCGGTTGAGACCATATCGCTACACTCCGCAGCAGTATGGATGAAATCGAGAAACAGTGCATGTGAGATGCTTGCTACAGTGTCATACAATATAGCTCCACCATTCGCCTCCCCGCTCATTGGTGAAGAAAAAGATGGAGAATGGCGCCAGCGTTGATTATAGACAGCTGAATGCTCACACCATGAAAAAATACCCTATGCCTATATCGATGAATTGTTGGATGAATTAGCCGAGCATCGCCTTTCTAAGTTGGATCATCGGTCCGGTTATCATCAAATACTTAATCAAGGAAGGGATGAATACAAAACAGCATTTCAAACTCACAACGGCCATTTTGAGTACAAGGTCATGTCCTTTGGTCTAACCGAGCTCTCGCCACATTTCAAGGTTTCATGAATTTTGTGTTGGCACCATTATTGCGTAAGTGCGTGGTTGTATTTATTGATGATGTTTTGGTGTATAGTTCAACCATGGAAGCTCATCTCGATCATTTGCGCCAAGTGTTTAATCTTCTCAAGAAGCATCAATTACATCTTAAACTCAAGAAGTGTTGTTTTATGCAATCTCGCTTGGAGTTTCTTGGGCACATTGTCGGCCGGGTGGTGTGGCCACCGATCCTTCAAAGATTTTGGTTATACAAAGAAGGGCCCATACCTCGATGTGTGAAAGATATACGGAGCTTTTGGGTATGGTCAAGCTACTACCGACGCTTTTGTACAAGGATTTGGAGTCATTAGTAAACCGCTCACTAATCTCCTCAAGAAAGGCCAATAGCTTCATTTGGACAGAGGAAACTAATCAAGCATTTGCTGCCCTCAAACATGCCCTTGTGACGGCACCAAGATTAGCACTACCAAACTTTACTCACCTTTTGTCATTGAACTGGCGCAAGCAACAAAGGGATCGGTCTTGCTCGCAACAACATGGACATCCAAGAGCATTTATCAAGAAGGCTCTCGCACTAAAAACCAGGGTCTATCGACGATGAGAAGGAATTTTGGCCATCTTATTTGCTATTGATCGCTGGAGACCGTATTCTCAAAGATGCTCCATTTGTGATTAAAATCGATCATCGAGCTTAACTCACTAGCTCAACGGATCACTTCCTCTCGCAACAAAAGGCTATCACCAAGCTTCGGGACGCAATTATTCAAGACAAGAAAGGGCAAGACAATCGAGTAGCGGATGCTCTGTCCGACGCCCCGATATCCAAAGGCGATAACGAAGACACTTGTTTGTCGGTGTCGGCAATATCTATCAAGAAACTGAATGGCTGGAACGGGTCGTGCAAGGATATCGGCAGGATCCTCAAACCAACAAAATATTGATCGAATCGCCGTCGGGCAAAACGTGCGTAACTTCAATTTTCAAGATGGTATCATTCGATTTAAGGGTCGCGTATGGATTGGAAATAATCCTCAATTACAATCAAATTGATGCAGCCCTTCATGATAGTGCACTAGGCAGTCATTCTGGTTTTCCAGTTACTTATAGGCATATCAAGAATTTGTTTGCGTGGCCAGCTATGAAGAAAAGTGTTCACAACTTTGTTACTACCTGCACTGTCTGTCAACAAGCCAAACCGGATCGAGCTAAGTATCCCGGCCTCCTTCTGCCCCTTACGGTACCCAAACATGCATGGCACACAGTTACATTAGATTTTATCGAAGGATTACCTAGAGCTACTTCTTATAACTGCATTTTGGTGGAGTTTTCAAAGTTTGCTCATTTCCTACCCTTATCTCATCCGTTTACAGCACTTACCGTTGCTCAAACTTATATGTCAAATGAGTACAAGTTGCATGGCATGCCTCGCAGCATAGTTTCTGACCGTGACAAAGTGTTTACTAGTCTGTTGTGGCAAGAATTATTTAAGCTCTTAGGCACCTCTTTACACATGAGCAATGCATACCATCCACAATCAGACGGGCAAACTGAACGTGTTAATCAATGTCTGGAGAGTTATCTTCGGTGCTTTGTGCAAGCTTGTCCTAGACAATGGATTAAATGGTTGTATTTAGCTGAGTTTTGGTACAACACAAGTTATCATTCAGCCCTCAAAGCGTCTCCGTTCGAGGTCCTGTATGGTCACTCGCCGAACCATTTCGGTCTTGTTCCAGTTGATGTATGCACTGTCCCTGATTTGCTGGATTGGCTTACTCATCGTGAGCATATGAATGCGTTGGTAAAATTTCATCTCCAGCGCGCTCAACAGAGGATGAAGCATCAGGCCGACAAGCATCGGTCAGAGCGCACATTTGCTGTGGGAGATTTGGTATATGTCAAGCTCCAACCTTACGCCCAAGCATCGGTGGCGCCCAGGGCAAATTACAAGTTGGCTTTTCGTTATTTCGGACCCTACCCCATTATTCGCAAGATTAATGATGTCGCTTATGAGTCAAGTCACCAAAGACAAGCTCGGTGCATCCAAGAGTTTCATGTCTCGCCTCAAAGCCACCCAAAGGAGCACCTCTACAGTCGCTGAGCACATTCCAGATCTTGACTAGCAATTACAATTTCTATTGCATATTTTGGATCACCGGTTATGCCGTCGTCTTTGGTAAAGTAATTCCACAAATTCTTGTGCATTGGTCTTCATGGCGGCGCCGATGGCCACCGGGAGGACGAGCAAGCATTGAGGGAGCGATTCGGCAGCTCCAAATTTGGGGACAAGCCGGGTCATCAAGGGGGAAGGATATCAAGAACTCGCCTTGGCGCTTAGATCAAGAAGCGCCGGATGTCATGACGCTAAACTCAAGAAGGAGGAAGCACATCTTGGTGCGAAGCAAGTCAAAGCCAACCAGAGGACAAACGAGCCCACAAGCCCAACTC
Source organism: Guadua angustifolia (assembly GCA_036346375.1). Classification (NCBI taxonomy): domain Eukaryota; kingdom Viridiplantae; phylum Streptophyta; class Magnoliopsida; order Poales; family Poaceae; genus Guadua; species Guadua angustifolia. Next base: position 17,277,846 of record CM070520.1, read on the forward strand.
AGGCGTTGTCGGCCCGTAATGGGTTAGCCAAGAATGTAAGAGGTTTAGGCGGCAAGGCTAGTTGTAATGAGATGCGTGAGTTGTGTGGTCTGTAATGAGTAGAACTGCTATAAAAGAGGGAATGCGTGAGGAACAAGCGCGGCGAGTTGGTGGTGGCGAGTAGCCAGTTTTGGCGATTCTCAAGCGGCGGCGAACCTGTAGTTCCATACTTGATCTTTTATCAATAGAATTCGGAAGAAGTAACCTCACACCCCAGTCTTCTCATTCCAATGCCTTTAACATATCTTTGATGTGTGGATTTAGGCAAGGTCTTAGTGAGTAAATCTGCAAGATTTTCACATGACTTAGTTTGTAAGATTTTTATCTCACCACTCTTCTGAAGTTCGTGAGGATATAATAACTTAGGAGCAATATGCTTCTTGATGTTGCTCTTTACATAACCCAATTGCATTTGTACAACACAAGCAGAATTATCTTCATAGATAATTATGGGGGTATCGACGGTGTTAAGGCCACATGACTTCTGGATATGGCTAATCACACGTCGCAGCCAAACATATTCACGTGAGGCTTCATACAGGGCTATAATCTCTGAGTGGTCGGTAGAAGTTGCTACCAGTGGTCTGCTTACAAGACCGCCAGAAACAAATTGCACTAATCGCAGAGAAACACAAAACCAGTTTGAGATTTGGCACTGTGGGGATCAAACAGATAGCCAGCATCCGTATATCCCACCGTGGTCAAGTCTTGATTCTTTTGAAAAAATAACCCAAGATCTTGAGTACCTTGGAGATATCTGAGTACAGTCTTTACACCAGCCCAATGTCTTCTAGTTGGAGCTGAACTATGTCTTGCTAGCAAATTCATTGCGAATGCAATATCAAGCCTTGTGCAGTTTGCAAGGTACATGAATGCTCCAATAGCACTTAAATATGGGACTTCAGGTCCTAAGACTTCCTCATTTTCCATCCTCGGTCTGAATGGGTCTTTATCCGCTTCGAGGGATCTGACAACCATGGGGTTTTCAAGGGATGTGATTTATCTATATTAAACCTCTCCAATACCTTCCGAGTATAGGAAGACTGGTGAATAAGAATTTCTTCTGGTAAATGCTCTAGCTGTAGGCCTAAGCAAAATTTGGTTTTACCCAAATCTTTCATCTCAAACTCCGTCGTGAGGTAAGCACTTGCTTCCTTTATCTCCTTTGTGGTTCCGATGATGTTCAGATCATCGACATACACTGAGATGATACTGAATCCATTCTGGGATTTCTTTATGAACACACAGGGACGATCATCATTATTAGAGTTTCCCTTCTTCTGGAGAACTCACTAAGCCAGTTATACCACATTCTTCTCGACTGTTTTAACCCGTATAGTGATCTCTGCAATTTAACGCTATACATATTGCGATTATTAGGATCCGGGACTTTTACTCCTTCAGGGACTTTCATATAAATGTCCGAATCCAGTGACCCATATAAATATGCAGTCACCACATCCATCAACTGCATTTCTAAATTTAAGCCAGCTGCCATTGATATTAGATATCGGAATGTTATTCCACTCAACATAGGAGAATAGGTTTCATCGTAATCGATGTCGGGTCTCTGCGTGAACCCTTGTGCTACAAGTCTCGCTTTTTATATCTCACCACCTGGGTATTTTTATTTCTTTTCTGGATAAAAAAACCCATTTGATCCTAAGAGGAATCACTTTAGGAAATATTCGCCAACAGACCGTAAACTTTCCTCTTATTAGCGGTAGCGCCTCAATTGCTTCTTTTGTTTGACCCTATCTAAGCGCTTCGCACTCGTCATGGACTTTGGATCCGATCCGCTTTTAGCAATTTTAGAGGCTAATATATGTCGACAATTGTAGTCTTTCTTTTATTCATTTCTCCTGCATCACTTCGGGAATATATCTATATAAATTTCTTCCAGCTCCTCATGATTTCCCACAACAATGGAGTCTGGGTGTTCCGACTTCCCAGCGTGGAATTGTGCGCGCAAATATACGCTAGGTTATCATCTTCAGGATGAATCACTTCAGGAATATTACCATCTCCAGGATGGCTCACTTCAGGGAATTTCTCAACATCAGGTTGAGCTTCTTCCACTGTTATGGGTAGTGTTCTCATTTGTTCGGTTCTCTACTTCTGCAGACGTCTCCGCGGAATTGAGTCCCGTACACCTGGAGGCCTCCCCCTCTTCTTATCATGAGGGTCAAGAGTAGGTTCAATATCCTTCTAGGGTATCTCTACTCTTTCAGGTGCATATACTTCAGGTATATGAGATCTTTCACTCCCTTATGACCAGTGAAGGTATTTGGCAGATTATTAGCTTATTTATTGCAGATTTATTATCCTTGAACTTCAAGTTCGGTCTTTCTAGTGCGTGGGTCTAAGGACTAGGCATTCTGTAATGTGGTACTTATCTCCCCCTAATGCCGAAAAATGTCCTTAGTATAATCAGGTACCGAGCCATGTACAGATCTCCTGGCTCTAGGTATTTTAATATATGACGGAGATTCATAACCTACATGGATCCTCAACTGCTGGTGAGGTCCTATGGTTGTACGCTGTGGTGGAGAGATTGGCATGTATACAGCACAGCCAGATTTTCACAGATGGGAAATACTTAATTCTTTTCCACGCACTATGTGCAACAGGGAAATTTCGTAATATGCAGTTGGTCTGAGTTGAATTATTACCACAAGATGCAAAGATCAAGGCCCCAACAACTGGTGGGAAGCCAATTATTCTGCAAGAGCGGCCAAGCAATAAGTTTTTATTCTCTTAATTAATGACTATGCAAGGCCTTTTTTTATTATGGCCAGCAGAATTATTTATTATTCTTCTCATCATATTCAACCCAGGATGACCCAGATGATCATGCCAGATCTTAAATATTTCTGGGGTTTTAACTATGGTTTTCATCGCAACATAAACTTCTGGTTTTCTTTGCAACATAAACTTCTGGTTTTCATTGCAACATAATTATCATAACATGATTAAATAAATTTCCTGAAAAAATCACACTTTATTAAATTTAACTGATAATCGCTCAACAGGAGCGTAGACCATTGTTCATCCAGGAACACAAAGACTATGCTAATAAATGAGGCTCTTAAGGAGTCTCTAAAGAATAATATGATATCGACTCTAAAAGAAAACTGGGAGACTACTCCATGTCTCTATATAAATCATTTATATCGTCCTTCTAGGACTTGTCTTTATTCTTCTGGAATTCTTTCAACTCATCCCCAATGAGATCATCCTCTTCCATGGGAGTATCACCATAACCAAGGAGGCCCTTCTTAAATTCTTTTGTGGGATCGGAGGCTTGATCATCGTCTAACTCCATTTTATTTTCAACAACAGGTTGAGAAGTGAAGTGCACCTCCGCCTTATTCCCTTGATTCTTCTGAAATATCCCAGTGGATTTCATGTACAACTCCACCAAATGCTTTGGGGTGCGACATGTACATAACCAATGACTAGTACATCCACACTTATGGCATGGTTGTTTAGGATCAGTAGTATTATTTGTTGATCCTTTCTTCTGGAAGTGACCTGATCCATTTTCTTTTGTTTTCCACTGGGATTTACCTCTTCCTTTATGATTTTTGTCGTTCTTCCATTTATCCCCTTTCTGTCTTTGACCCTTTCTGTGGCCTCGGCTATTGCTAGCTTGCTGATCATTTGCGTGTGCTTCAGGCAATGCATGACTCCCACTAGGTAGGACTTGATGATTCTTCATTAGAAGTTCATCATGCTTTTCTGTTTCTAGCAGAATGCATATCAGCTCATAGTACTTCTGGTACTTTGCATGACGATACTGTTGCTGCAGTATACTCATGTTGGGGTGGAATGTGCACAAAGTCTTGTCAATTTTTTCAACTTCTGTGATCTTCTGGTTACAAAATGCTAGTTTTGCAACAATCTTGTGCATGGCAGAGTTATACGTTGCCACTGACTTAAAATCTTGGAAGCGTAGGAGTGTCTATTCACGTTGTGCTTCTGGCAGCAGAACGGATCTTTGCTGGTTATATCGTTCCTTTAGGGAATTCCATAGAGCCAGCGGGTCCTCTTCCATCATATATTCGGCCTTCAGGTCCGCATGGAGATGGTGCCTCAGGAAGTGCAAAGTCACAAGACTTAGCAGCTTCGAGGAGAGCCAGAGCACCGGCCAGTCGGGAAATTGTGGTTCCAAGAGATTAGGCAGTCAAGTTGATCTTGGCATCCATTGTCCAAGTAAGGTAGTTGCTGTCATTCAGGGCAAGCTCAGCAAACTCTTTCTTTACGATGCCAGACATATCCTATATGCAAACAAAACAAGGATTTTACTTCTGGTAAAATATTATTTTTGCATGCTCTGTTATTGAATCAGTAAAGTATGGTCTATATCTATTCAGTAGATAATTATCATAGATTTTTCAGGATTTTCCTAATTTTTTTTGCTAATTATTAAGTAATTTTTAGAATTACTAATTAACAGAAGGATAAATTTTCACGTGAAATAAACCTGGCATAATACTAATTATATCTTATGAAACCCTTGCTGGTTGGGTATGAAAACATGTAATGAATGCCTCCGTCAACATGACTCTTGGCCAGGTCAACCCGCCCCGAGGGCTCACATGAGGGAGGGAACACTTCCCGATTTCGGGCGCCAATTAAGAAACCTAGCCTCATGTGTGTTTTCCTTAGACACCAATTGTCATGTATCCGTTCCTTCAAAACAGAAATAAAAAACCCAACCACTTATGCCCTCAAGCCGAAAACCGTTTTGATAGCTCGATTATTTCCATAATTTTCTAGCATTTCTGTTAATTATTAGCCAATTTCAGAATTGCTCAAATAACAGAGAATAAAATTCAGCACATATAATAATGCTAGAAAAATAAATCCAAAACATGGGACATCCAAAGTGCACTAAATAGTAACTTTATCCAATTTACAGCAGCACATATATTTAGAGATTCAATTTTAATACCTATTATCAATTTCCAGAATTACTATCATTTTTTTTTATATATATAGCCTCCCCTTTGGGCCTTACGGCCATTTGGGCCCTTCGGGCCATACCGCCATTTACTGGGGACGGCAACTAGGGTTTCTAGCAGCCACAAATCTTCTTGCGTGAGAGGCAGCCGATGGAGCACGCGAGCGAGCGATGGCGGCCTTGGGTGCGATGGCTTCGGGCGCATCGGAGACCTCACGACGGCGGCGCGTCGGGCTCAGGGTCGAAGGCCAACTCGGCAGCTACGCTGGATGGGAAGGCAATAAGTCCGGCAGCCTTGGGCGGCGAGGGCTTGGCCGCCGGTTGCAACAGGCGACGACGACTAGTCGAGGCGGGCGACGGCGGCCGGAAAGGAGCGAGCACGCAGAGAAGTTGAGGAGCTGCAGTCGCGCAGCGGGCGCGGAAATCTGCGGTGCGCGGAGAGCCAAGAGAACATCTGGCGGCGCGGAGGGCAGCACGGCTACGGGCGACGTGACCAAGGGCGTTGCGACAGGCGACGGGGGCTAGCGACCTTCGGGCGCTTTAGCGGTCACCCGGGAAGCAAGCCGCGGGCGAGCAAGACACGGGTGTCTTGCGTCCGGGCGCGCTGCAGGCGCGGGCGGCTGAGGCGGTGGGTGGCGCGGCCGATTTCGGGCATGAAACCGACGGGTTGCTTCGGGCGCGCCGCCATGTCGCACCGCCGGGATTGCTTCGGGCATGATGCTGCCGGTTCGCTTCAGGCGCAAAACCAGTGGGAGCTCGGCTTCAGGCCGTGCGGAGGCTGTCGATGGGGCCAACAGCAAGGTCGATACGGCGCAAGAAGGTCTATTGGATTGATTGCAAATTTTCGATCTACTAAAATTTATACGTAGAATTAGGGGTGGGCATTAGATTTTTTTCGGTTTAATCGGTTCGGTTTTTTCGGTTTTAAAATAATTCGGTTTTTAAAAACTGGAAACCGAATTTCTCGGTCAAAAATAAAAAACCGAACCGAATTAACCGAAATATTTCGGTTCGGTTAATTCGGTTTTTCGGTTAACCGAAATATGAATAGCATTAGGTAGATTAGATTTAGTCCTTCTCATATTATAACACAAAGTATGAATAAACCTACGCAATATTCATATGTCATTACAATATAAGCATAATAGAACATATGAATATACTAAACATATGTATAAATGTATTATAACATGAGAATTATTTAGTGACTTTAGGAAGAATATTATAAAAGTAGTATTGTATATGCGCTATTCGGTTATTCGGTTATTTCGGTTTTTGAAAGCGAAAAACCGAACCGAACACCGAAAACCGAATTATATCAAAACAAAAATCGAACCGAAAACCGAATAAACCGAAATAATTGGTTAATTCGGTTTGATTCGGTTCGGTAATTCGGTTTCGGTTTAAAAATGCCCACCCCTACGTAGAATTTCTGATCTACTATTCAATTTCAATCCAATAGATTATGCTCATGTAATACCTTGATTTGATCCGTAGAGGAAAAACTGTAGACTATCATGTAAGATAGAGTTGCGAAGGACTTTTTGGCAATCCAAGTGGGTGCCGGCGTGATGGCGAGTTGTTGCAGATCGGATCGGGCGATCAATCGCTGGTAGTAGTCGTTCGTTCGTCGTCGACGATCCTTCTCCTTGCGGTATAGACTCGTGCTGATAACGTGTTGTAAAACGTTGAAGAACACTAACGAACAATCACCAATAGTAGATACAATCATGAGAGCAAGAACAATAGACACACAATATAGGGGTGGAATTCTCTCTTGCTTTATTGATTCAATGGTTTACAATGAGGGGGCACCCGATATATATAGCGGTGTGAGAGAGTTCAGATTCGATCATATATGGAAGAGATAGAGTCCTAACCATATTTGGTTTATGTTTCCTTATCTCACAATATTCTGTTTATTGTGAGTCAAATATTAGAATTTATACTTTTTATTTTAGGTTGCTGCAACTAGATAAAAAGAAATAATTTTTTTTTCGGCCGGAGAACTTCTTGATGGCGACTAGTAGCTGCGTCAAACAATCTTCCTGGCCGGGCGTGCGTGTATGCAAGGAAAAAGGAGTCTGCGACTAGTTAGTTTCCTGGTGGCCGTGCATAGGGGTGTAAACGGATCGGATACGGACGGATTTCGCTTATTTCGTATCTTATTCTAAATTTTTTCTCGGATATAGAATCGGATACGGACAAAGGTCTTCGGATTCGATATCTGAATACGGATTACTTGATTCATGAATACGGAGCGAATACAGATCGTTCCGGATACGGTTAGTCTCGGTTACGAATAGTTAGTCGGATAATGCGTGAAAGCAGAAACCATATATATCGCGCTTATTAAATACACAAAATTTTACTAGAACCTTGGAGACATATAAATGTTTCAAATTCAATAATAGTTGCCTTCCCTATATAAGAATAATATGCAGTCAAGTATAATTCCAATCAACATATGAACTTATATGATGTAGAATGTTTATGTTTATCGGATCTGTTATCGGATATCTATTGCACTCATTTATACTGATATTTTTCGGATATCTCGGATATGCGGGTATGGATCGGATATGGATCGGATACTTCTCTTCCCATATCTTACCTCATATTTTTTTCGGATAGGCAGATTCGAATCCGGATCGAATCCGGATATAACCGGATATTATTTTTTCAGATTCGAATCGGATTTTAAACGAATTCGGTCTTCGGTCGGTCGGGAATTATCCGCTCCGTTTGCACCCCTAGCCGTGCATGCATGCTTGTGGCGACTAGAAGATTGATGCATGCATGCAACTGGCGACTAGATAATTTGACTAGATAATTTGCTTCTTGCGGCTGGGTCTTCAGGCGACGTTTTGGTCGGCGGGACAGTTCTTTGTGGCGGCTGGTTTTCTTGCATTAGTTCTTGCGTGAGACCTCCTGACGAGTAGAAGTTTTTAGAAGATTTGTGCCTGGAGTCTCTTGCGACGTGAAGCTGGCCATACGGCCGCATGCATGCGTGACTAAGGCCGAGTTTGTTTAGGCCGGAGCTTGAGCTTATTTGGTGGAGCCGGAAGAAGTCTTGGAGATGGAAGAAATCGGAGCCGGATGAGGATGGCAATTTTTCGTAAATAATAGTTAAGTTGTAAGGGTACTGGGGAAGTGGGATTTTAGAAGCTCCACCACCCCGAGAAGCATCGTTTTCCTTGCTTCTCTCGCATAGTGCAAATTGAGCTAGAAGCTTCTTCTCTCCGTCTGGCTGGAAAAATACTGTTTGTTTTGGCTTGTGGCTTATAGAGGTGTAGAAGCCAAATAAGCCCAAGCTCAAGCCTAAACAAACTGAGCCTAAAAGGGCGGCCGGCGGCTGTGCAAGCGAAAAGGGATTGCGGCTGGAGCGTTTTGAGTTGGTGCTTGCGGTTGATTAATTCATCTTCTCATCTGAATCTCGTGGCGATTAATTAAGCTCGGTTAGTTCTGATCGGCTCCAACTGTGCGCCGGTTAATTGAGGGATGTTTGAAGACATCCTGTGAATACATCCCAACAATAAAAATCAAGTCTTTCAAGTTGATGGGTTGATAATCTCGTTCTTCGTTTGCATGCTTATTTTATTTTTAGATTGATTCATAGTTTCATCATAATAATTTTGATTTGATCCATTCAAAACCTTGCTAGGGAATCAAGTGATTGATCTGAAAAGTTTGATTGGTTAATTCCTCGTAAATCCTGATTAATCTCGTAATTAGGGTTAAATCAAATTTTGTCGTTATTTGTTACAGTCATATTGCGAAGGTAATATCTTTAGATCCGTAGATCCGATCAAGCTGATTCTTATTGTGTTAATTTTGAAATTGAATCTAGTTTCTACAGTTAAAATTTTACATCAATCCAATGGTGAGATCTTCAGGAATTACTGTTTTAGTGGACATATATCACTCTGTTTTGTCGAATCCAAATCAGGCAATTTGAGTCCGAATTGGGGTGTTTCACAAATCATCAAAATTTTGATTTTAGCTTCCGCGCAATAATTCAACCCCCTCTGATTGCTAGTTTAATATATATCGATCCTACAAAGTAAAAAAAAGACATAATATAGTTAATTTGAGCATAAAATAATATTTCAAATATATTAAGTAATTTTTAATATGTAATTGATATAATAAAAACTGAGTTTTAATTCAATTTTTAGCACAGGCTCTAACCTGGAGTTTCATCCCAAATTTTTCCATATGGACTCTCTCTACACATAAACCACTTTTTCTAAAACCATTTTTGAAACATCAAAATATAATTTGTGAAAGATTTGCTCAGCTTGCTAATTGATTAGTTTTAACTTTGCAGAGGTTGTACAACTTTTCCTACAAGATATGATTATCTTCTTTTGTTCAAATACACACTTCCTTTGGTGTGTTGGCAGAGAAAAATCACGATAAGGCACCTATAAAGCTCCATCTCATGTAATTATACCCTCTGAGGTTTCACTGCTGGTAGAGTTAAAACCGCTCAATCCAGAAGCCCCCTCTTACGCCATGTAGCAGACTAACCATCCCTACATTCCCCCAATGGCACAACTAACATAAGATGATGCTAAACGGAAAGACAGGTTTGTGCCATACCAAACTCCATATCTGGTGCTGCCTAATATACTCTAACATCCCCATGCAACACGGTATGAGTGGCGCAGACGATGAGATCAGAGAAGAAGCGACGAGTGACATCCCCCGCAATGTAATAATCGATCGCCACAGATGTTTGTGGTCGGAGTGAAGCCAACAAGGTTGCTCAAGCAAAGCGGTAGCCCTTTGTGCCCATGTCGAAGTAGCCAAGCACGAGGGCGAAGCCGTGTCGAGGTGCCGTGCGAAGGGTAGCTGTGGTCGAGGGAGCCGTTGAGGTCGCCTGAAGAGGAGGAGCCGCACAAGTCGCGGGCGCGCAAGGGGCGCCAGGGTGATGAGGGCGCATAAGAGGGAGCGCCATAGACGAAGACGGCGACGCAGTCGATGAAGAAGAAGGTCAATGCGAAGTCGACACCGCCGAGCCGCCATGGACGAGGCGCGGCGCCGGTTTGCTGTGCCCGAACGCGTCGGGAACGGTTATCGCACCGCTGTTGCGATCTGGGACGTATTAGGCAGAGGGCCCCAACCATGCGCCAACGCCTAAAGGACCAGCAGAGAAGGCCTCCACGACGGTTGCGGTGCGCAAAAGAACGGCGGGGAAGAAGGTGCCGATCGCACCCGTGGTTGTCGGAGTGGGCGGCGTAGGCGAGGACGAGAGGCGACGCCGGCGACGAGGTTGTGGTGAACGGTCGAAGAAGTAGATGGGCGACGCACCAAGGCTCGGTGGCAATGCGAGAGAGCCGTAATGCACGAGAAGAGCCACGGTGGCGCCGAGTGTCACGACAATGGTGCTTTCAAGAAGTCGGCGAAGAACTCGAACACCAGAGAAGACCATGCGCGAGAGACGCGCAGCGACGTAGTCGACAACGATGGAGGTGCAACGGCGAGGATGACGACAGACGGCGGCGCTGCTGCCCGAGGAGGCGACACAATGGCAGCCTTTGTGCTTGGAAAAGCAATAGTAGTAGACGACGACGCCACGGAGGATGGTCGACGTGATCGGTTGATCAGGCCGAGGGCGTGCGAGACGGAGTCGAAGGTGGAGCCTCCCGATCGGTGGTGGTGACGACGAGCCGACGTAGGTCGATGTGCAGGCAAAGAGGCGCGGCACACGCAGGCGTTCCGGGTACGCCGCAGGCCATGCCATGCCGCATAGTCGAAGAAGATGAGGAAGCCGGTGTTGTCGATGCCGATGTCGAAGATGCGCGAGGCCGACTGGCGGTGGGCGACGCAAACCCGATCTCTGCTCGGGAAAAAAAAAAGGTACAGCAGTAGCAGCAGATCTGGGTACCCATAGCCCATCGTCTCATGGCCCAGCGAACCATCGGCGGGGCAGCAGCAGCATGCCCGGCGGAGCGGACGGCCGTAGGAGGGCCCCAGCGATGCAAGGTGGGCGAGGCCCGACGGCGGAGGGGCTTAGTTGGCGACGATGACCGGTGACGGAGATGGCGCGCCAGCGAAGTGGAGGAGGGACCAGAGAACCACGGCGGCGTGGAACGCGGAGGGCCCGGCGGCGACGGAGCAAAGACTTACAGATGTAGCGTTCCCTCCTCACCACAACACGACGGCGAAGCGGAGGGGAAGCTTGACGCGGCAAATTGCACAACCGTCACCACGATAGCATGTGGACAGGGGCGGAGCGAGGCATGGCGTGACGCACCGACGACGGAGAAGACGACCACCACGATGCGGATCCGGGAGAACTCGATCTTTGTCACGCCGACGACGTGACGCGACGACGACGACGGACGTGGCGGATCGAAGGATCGCCACGCAACCTAATTCTGAGTAGCCCCCGGTGGAGATCGATCTCCCGGGGCGGCGGCATGCTGCGGAAGGCTAGGTCTAGGATGAGAACCCTAAACTCGTGATACCATGTAGAAAAGAGAGAATTGTATAATGCGTGGAATGGTGTATTGCTGAGCCCTCAGGCTGTTTATATAGGAGTACATGGCTTGGAGGGCAAGATGCCTCTCCTAGAGATAAAGAAGGTTATCACGGGATTACAATCAATCTTAAACTAACCATATCTGGTGCTGCCTAATATACTCTAACAAGAAGCACGATTGTGCTTTACATTCAATAGCTCACAGACCGGTCCTTAATTAACTAGACGAGCTTTTCAACAAACCCAAAGACCACCAATCAACCGTTCTCGCCCAGCCTATTTCCATTTTTATACATAAACACATTTTTATTTCTAAACAACTTTTTATATCACCACATCAAAAATTTATTTAATCATGTCTTTATTTGGCATAAATTCTCAAAATTCTTCTTTTGATTCTATGCAGGTCTAAACATCTCTAACTGTGTAATTATCATCATAAATCTAGATTATTTTCTTAGGGTTACAATGGCATAATGGAATTGAATTTCAAATGCGGGTCATAATCAGAATAGGATATAACTAATCAATTTTAAATTAGGGCTAAACTATTTTTAATACAACTTAAGCATTCAATTACATTTAAAACAAAATATGATTTAAAAACTGAGCTCAAATATGGTTAAGATGTGCAACTTGCCTATTTCGAAGGGTAGGTGATCAAGATCGTCAACAGCGAACCGTTCCGACTCTTCAAAAACTATACGCGAAGAACATCCAATTTTCAAATATAATCCAAATAAATTCAAATAAAATACAAAACTAGTGCAAACAGAAATATTATAATTTTATGCAAATTTAGGAAGAAAAATGAGGTCAATCGGAATTAAGATGAAGGAGATTGGATATTTTGAATCCAAAGATTGACCTCTCGCTGAGCTTGGAGAAGAAATGGTTGCCGATAGTGACACGGTGAGAATTTTCACAATCTGATTTTACCCAATGTAGAGGACACAGAGATGAAGCTCCAGTAAAAATTTTAGGCCGAATGGAGGGCGGGAGTAGTTGAGAGAGCTCACCGAAAGTTCGCCGGAGTTCAGAAAGAACGGTTTTTGTAGGGAGATCCGTGGATAGATTGGACTAAATCAAAGCTATGGACATAAAGGATGACAGGAGGAAGCTAGAGTTCAATTTATAGGGCAATCGGACCAGTGAATCGTCAGAAAATACTCACCGGAGTTATGACCAAAATAGTAATTGAGTTTGCCCGAGTAAGGGAAATGGATGAAATTAAATGCGGGTCGGATCCGTTCAGATACTGTAGCAATGGTGGGGTGGAGGAAACGGATCGGGTAGGAATGAATAATAACCAAAAATATTAATTCTGAAAACACTTAATTTTCCACTAAAAATAGGATTAAATTCGGAAAAATAACAATTAATCATAATAAATTCTGAAAGTTTTATAGACAACTGTTTCAGCAAATAAAGCACGAATGAATATTTTTGAATAATATTATATTGTTATTTTTTGTACAGTAATTAATTTTATAATGCTGAAAATTATTTTTATCATTAAAAATATCAAATAAAATTCACAATTTTGGAAAAAAATTCACAGAAATTTTTAGAGACATTTTGAACTTAATAAAATTATTTATAACTTAAATTTGGTTTTTATTTTATATATAAATTACTTTTAATTTCTCGATATAGGAAAATATTTTAAAAAATCAGAAAATGCACGGAAAATTCCCAAAAAAATCAAAATAAATTATAGCAAATTCCATAGAATTGAATTATTGTCTAAAAATTCACATAAGCCAACAAAATAATATTTATAATTTTAATAACAAAACTATTACTTTTATAAACAAAATTTAGGGATGTCACAGTGTGGTGCACGTGAGTTGTATGTGACAGCCTTCCACCGCAAAAACACTGGCACAAGTATTGTTGTGTTAAATTTGATACACCGTCACTAAGAGATGCACGATTCTTGAAACCAGAGAATTTATTCCGATATTTTATTGCTGTGTACGTACAGTGCAACGCAATGCAACATCAACTTTATTTAACAGCAGAATTTCCGCGCTAGTTGACTGGTACGTATATATATATATGCTGTAATAACATGTCATTAATTAGTTGTCGCCGCAATCGACGAACTGGTAGTTGACGATGAGATGGCCCTTCTGGTAGCCCTCGCCGTTGGTGTCGATCTTGGTGAACACCGTGTCCCAGTCCAAGTCCAGCCCGCCGTTGCTGCACTGGTCCACGATCCTCGCCGTGATCTGCGCCCCCGTCGCTGTGTTCGTCACCTACACATATCCACAGGTTGATCTACTGTTAGCGACCAGTTTCAGTTCGAAAGCGATCCGCTATAGTTATTCGACCAATGACATGGCAGTTCGTTTTGCACAATCGAAAATCAAAATATTCACTTTGAATCCGAATACACATCGTTCTAGCTTTTAAACTTTATTTCTAAATACTCCCTCTAATCATAAATAGTTATCGTTTTAGTCATCAACGTGATCACTAAAACTCAACTTTGAGTATACATTATTCTATAATTTTGAGGTAACTTTTTACCTTTTTTTTGGCTTCTGCACCATTCTCTTTTAGCTATTTTCAATATCATTTACTACTATGAACTATAGTAAGATATACCATTGAAAGATACAATCAAAACAGATAATATAATCTTTTGTAGATATATATCGATGGAAGAAAAAAGATATAATAACATCAATTTAGGAACCGACGAAATACTTTGTTTCTAAATGCTCTTTCTAATCATAAATAGTTATCGTTTTAGTCATCGACACGGTCACCAAAACTCAACTTTGAGCATATGTGATTCTACAATTTTGAGGTAACTTTTTACTCTCTCTCTCTCTCTCTCTCTCTTTTTGCTTCTGCACCATTCTCTTTTAGCTAGTTTCAATATCATTTATTACTGTGAACTATAGTAAGATATACTATTTAAAGATATAATAAAAACAGATAATATAATCTTTTATAGATGTGTATCGTTGGAAGAAAAAAATAATAGAATAACATCTATTTAGAAACCGACGAAATACTTATTTTCTGGCAAAAAGAGCTCTTACCAGGATGCACTTGCCGCATGCGGCCTGTCCGGTGGGCCCCACAGGCCCGCAGAAGGCGGTCCAGCCGTACTTGCTCCGCCATGAGAGCGGCTTGTTGGCATCCCACGTGGAGCAGTACGCGCTGACGGCGTTGAGGTCCCAGTTGTTCTGCTGTGGGCGGTAGTAGTGATACGTGGCGCGCACGTTGGACGCCTGCTGCGCCGCGGCCATGGACGCCACCGCGCAGAGCAGAGCCGCCGCCAGCGCCAGCCGTCCTCCGGTCATCGTAGCCATGGCCTTCTAAACAAAGGATGAAATGGCCGGTACTGCTTGTCGTGTGTATCAATTGCTAATGGGATGAGAAATAACATGTGCCGGGAGCTAGCTTTAAATAGAGATGGAACGCGGCGCATGGTGATGGTGGACAATTTCTCTTCCTTGAGGAAATATACTTCCATGAATTTTCTACAACTGGAATTGATTATGAATGCTGACAAGGTAGATAGTATTATTTGGTTGTTTGCTGATCTGACCACAAATTTTAGAGCGAAAAAATATATCGTCGTACGACCAGTTAGTACATGTTAGGCCTACCACAAGTTCTTGCTTGCATTTCGATCCAAAAATTAGCCGGCAAGGTTGGAAATCTAGGCGTGAAGCGCCAATCACGAAAGGACGCACGTCATGTAATTCCAAGAGAAGTTTCAGAAAGGCTTTGACTGATCTGCTGCTTAGGATAGGACGCAAAGCTTGACCCGTGTGCTTTCGAGGAGGAAAAGAAAAATGTTGCAGAACATTCTTGGGCTCACTTATCAGCTGCCCTTCCATGTAAGGCAGCTGAAAGTCACAGCCTGTTGAGACTTGAGAGGCTTCACCTCGAAAACCAGGGGAATATACAGTGAACTTCTCCGGTTTCGTAGTTGAAATGGTGCCGAAATATACGGGAGCACTGCACGCGCGCACATCTCTCTCTCCTCTTTCACACACACACCCACGATGGCATTATCATCGCCGCAGTCGACGGTGAGGTGGTCGTTCTGGGCTTCTGGCAGCAATGCCGTCGGGGCTGTGGCAATGCTGTTGGTACTGTACCATGGTCCACTGTATCGTACGCACCTAGCATATGTACTGTACATATGCTCTAGTCCGTCCATCTCGGATTGAACAGCTGAGATTCAGCCAAAGTTAGGGTACTGTGTGTCTCTTAACTTGCCAAGGTCACACAGGATCTCTATCCCCTTCGTTTCTATTCGAAACAGAGAGGGAGAACAGGGGAGACGCCATGGACGCTCAGGGTGGAGCCTGCGCCAAGAGGGGAAGAGTGCGACGGCGTCCGGAGACAGCGACGAGCCCACCGGCAGCGGCGGCGCTTCGGTATGGGCGGATGCGCTCTACTGTGTACGACAGTACGAGGGCATCTCCTACTGGCTGCTTAATCTTCAAAATAGAGTGTGACCTGAGCATCTACTCAGTTAAATGATTCTATTCCTGCCGGTGGCACTCAAGATGGTGAAGTGTGCTAGGCTCTCCAAGGCGGCTACGGTGGTGCGACAAGGTGCTACGGTGCGGTGGTGCTACGGTCGTCTAGGTGTTCCATTGGCTAGCCTACCAAGCCCAACATGGAGATGGACGCGCGGGAACGCGAGGGCTTACTCGGTGTCCAAGAGAGGAAGAAGCTGGGCTGCGGAGGCGAGGTTGGGTGTGCCCAAGTCTAGCGACGGGGAGGGAAGGTGTTCCGGCGTCTCTGCGCATGGCAAATGAAAGTGGAACGTGCATCAGAGAGATGGAACCAATGCAAACCGGATGGACATTGGCGCCAATGTCGAAGCTCACCAAATCGAGTGGAACGGAGCGAAGACTGTGTGGGCCGCTCCGGCCTGCTCTGCGGACGGCGGTGGCATTCCATCCTCCCTACGGGGAAACAAGCCAAGGGGAGGTGAGCGTAATTGAGAGAAGCTCGGGTTACCCACGATGCGCAAGAAACGAGGGCGAAAACTTACCCCAACGACCGGAATCAGTGTTAGGTGCCGGCTGCCGTTGTGGGAGAAGATGACCGGCGCGGCTCAAATTGCCCTCCTCCTAATGGTGGCGAAGAGGGGGAAGTTGGGGGAAATGCAGAGGGGAAGAGCCCAAAGGATGCGACGAGCTCAGGCGTGGTTTGAAATGTTGAAGTATAAGTGAATTGTCTATCTTTCCTCATCAGCTTAAGCTTTTGGGTGAACTGGCTGGTGCATGCAACTCAATATGGTATCAGGGCTAAGAGGTCTCAAGTTCAAGACCCAGTTGGCGTAATTTTAAAAAATAATTGCATCCCACTTCTATTCCACGTCCTAAGCCTGAGGGAGCCTGCACGTGAGGGGGAGTGTTGAAGTATAAGTGAATTGCCCATCTTTCCTCATCAGCTTAAACTTTTGGGTGAACTGGCTGGTACATGCAACTCAATATGAAATAGAGAGGAGAAGGAGAACGAGCGTGGTAACACGGAGGCGGTCTCCGGCGAGACATATCGCGAGTGCACACGGAAACTCGGCTTCGACGGGGACAACACCGTGAGTCTGTGATTGACAAGGTCGCGGCGTAGTGCGCTCGAGGTAGCAGAGGGAGATGATGGTGCTGAGCCATCTTCTGACCCGCGCTGTGATTGAGGATGTTTCTTTAGGATACCATGTATCATCTTCTGCATCCATCTCTTCCTCTAACGTACTCATATCCCCACCTCACTTTCCTTCTCTCTAACATAAAAATTTTAAATTAGAAAATTTTGACATTCAAAATTTTAAAAGAAGTTTCAACTCAATAAAATTGAACTTAAAATTTTCAACTTGAAATATTTTAGCTTGAAAAGAATAGAGTAAGCAAGGGTGAGTACAAAAGTATTCCGCAAGTCACACAACAAATGTAGTATTAATGAAGTGTGTGAAATCATGTGCTGAAAAATTGACTTAATGATGAAATTAGCATTGCAAAGCGGTTGTGATCATGGCATGTGTGGTGTTCGTGCATGTGCTGTTTCAGATGATTATTTGATATATTTGTGATAGCATGATAATGGTTTTGCTTGATGCAATGCGCTCGTGTGAGTGGTTGGATGGATTGACTTTGAGTCAAGTCGTGAACTTGTGGTCATACACGTTTTCGTGTTTGTTCATTTGTAAGTGTTGCTCGAGGGCGAACGTGGTTGATAATGGGATCGGAACTAGGTTCATGGAGGAACTGAGATTCGGGATTAGGTTCAAGGAGGAATCAAGGTCTTGGTGGTCGAGAATGTCATGCGGGATGTTCGGGCTAGAGAACGTTGTATATGAAGCCTGGTTAGTCACGTGAGTGCGGCAGGTAGGCCGTACGCCTATAGAGTTGTATTGGGTCATGTTGGACCAAGTGGAGTTGTATACAAACTCTTTAGAATTGCTCATTATAAATAGGGGAAGGTCTCCCGTTTATTGTGAGCCGAACATTAGAATTTGTACCCTTATATTTTAGATTGCTGTAACTAGATAAAAAGAAATATATTTTTTTTTCGGCCGGAGAACTTATTGCTGGCGACTAGTAGCTGCGTCAAAAACAATCTTCCTGGCCGGCCGTGCATGCATGCAAGGAAAAAGGAGTCTGCGACTAGTTTAGTTCCCTGGTGGCCGTGCATGCATGCTTGTGGCGACTAGAAGATTGATGCATGCATGCAACTGGCGACTAGATAATTTGCTTCTTGCGGCTGGGTCTTCAGGCGACGTTTTGGTCGGCGGGACAGTTCTTTGTGGAGGCTGGTTTTCTTGCATTAGTTCTTGCGTGAGACCTCCTGACGACTAGAAGTTTTTAGTGCAAGGGAGCCTGGCTGTCACGCCTCCACTCTGCTGCGATCAGGAGAACAAACAAGAAGCCCAGAGAGACAGCAGTAGATAGGAAGAAGGAGACGTGGGGAACAAGAAGAACAGGAGATGGGGAATTTCATTCCATTACTTTTCATGATCTCCTCACGGCATTACATTTTCTCTTTTATACTCACAGTTTTTACCTCTGTCGCTCTCCTCACCAGACAACTGTAAAAGTAAACACTGTAAATGTAAACTTTCGATTACATTTGCCAACTCATTTTCAGACTACACTATTCACCATCATTGTCCTACCAGCCGCTCGATACTTCCCACGTCATCCCAGCCGATCCTGCGGACTTCAGACTTCTAACGACTCACCGATTCACATCATCCCCGGTCTTCCACCGGCCAACACTCGACATTACCCCGCCAGCAATTTCGCTTGTCCCCAAGCGGTCAAGGAAAACATGGATGATTTTGGTTTGCAATGTTGAGTTTTTACCGACCCAAATGCGGCCATGCAGTTTGATCAAACCTTGGCCTAATTCAAACCCGTGAAGCTGAGCTGCTGGCAATGCTTTGCAGTGGTGATCCCTATCAAACTTCTCTCCACATTTAAAACAAAGTCCACGGGCATGGCGATATTCCCTTAATTGCCTAGCTCGGCCAATTCATCCACTTCGGTTTAGTAGTGGCAACTGTCCCCTCTGGATAATCTGTATTACTACGGTCATGGCCAAGGAACTGCGAAACGATTTCAGCCTCGGTCCGTTCGATTTTTCTTCTTGAATTTGAGCCAACAGAAATGCCTTGCGTCTGAGAATCCGCAGAATCAAGTTCCACCTCATAACGCAGCTCATCCTTCAAGCCCAGAATAAAATGGTGAACAAAAAAATCTTCAGTACATGTTTTGTTGTAAGCTCGAACCTTGTACATGGCGATCTCAAATTGATTGCGGTACTCCTCGACCGATCCCATCTGCTTTATCTGAATTAGCTCTCTAATGCATCTTCTAGAGTCATAAGCACCAAATTCAGCCTCCACTGCTGTCATGAATTGTTCCCAGCCACCGGAAGGATTCACTTCCTGGTACACTTGCAGCCACATCGCCGCCTTGCCCTCCATATGCATCGCTACCGCGGTAGTCCACAATGATTCATCTATGTCATACATTTTAAAGCACTGCAGGCAGCGATTCCGCCAAATGCGAGGTTCCTCACCATCAAATTTTGGGAATGTCAGCTTCGGTAATTGTAATTTCTTATCACCCATAACTCCTTCTGAAAGATGCGAAAACGTTGAGCGATCGGGTCGTGGACCATCCATGCCAAACCTCAGCGACGACATCGGGCATTTGCCCAGCAACCCAACAATAGGAGCAGTTAACTCTCCTCGTTGACCAGATGGAAGATGAACTTGCGGTGGTGTATGTGTGCCCAACTCACTCTCTAAATGCGGGGTGGTATGAACGCCAGTATTCTCCTTCACCGATTGAACCATCTTCTGAAATTGCTCCATTAAACCCCCAATTATATGGCTATGTTCAGTTACTTGAGCCTTAATGCTTGGTATTGATTCCACCGGCTTGATTTTCTCAACAATCAAATCAAGATTTGCCTTCAAGGACTCCCATCTTTCATCCATTCTGGCCCATCTGGCATCGGATTGTTCCGCTGCTTCTTCGACGGCGTCCAGCACCATTCTGGTCTGGACTGACGGTTTAATCGGCGCCGTGATGATCAATCTGCTTGAACCAACCAAGATGTTCCAAACCAATATGATCAATCTTTGGGATTTTACGGTTCAAGCACTCAACAAAATCGTTCCCCAAACGATGCTGTCCCACAATCACGTGGTACAGAACGGCCAAAATCACCGAGCCACCTCGAAGCAAACCAGCCGAGTGAACCAGACTTGGGAACCGAAGTTGTGCGGAGATACTCGGGATCACTTGCGCAATCCCAGGTGCTCCAACCCTTGTCTGGAAAAAATTTTACCACACGCCACGGATTGATCGGAAACTAGCTCGATACTGAATGTCACGCCCACTCTGCCGCGATCAGAGAACAAACAAGAAGCCCAGAGAGAAAGCAGAGATAGGAAGAAGGAGACGGGGGAACAAGAAGAACAGAGATGGGGAATTTCATTCCATTACTTTTCATGATCTCCTCACGGCATTACATTTTCTTTTATACTCGAGTTTTTACCTCTGTCGCTCTCCTCACCGCATAACCGTAAAAGTAAACACCGTAAATGTAAACTTTCGATTACATTTGCCAACTCATTTTCAGACTACACTATTCACAATCATTGTCCTACCAAATTACCGACACTTCCCACGTCATCCCACCGATCCTGCGGACTTCAGACTTCTAACGACTCACCGATTCACATCATCCCCGGTCTTCCAATCGGCCAACACCGACATCGGCGACTAGAAGATTTGTGCCTGGAGTCTCTTGCGACGTGAAGCTGGCCATACGGCCGCATGCATGCGTGACTAAAAGGGCGGCCGGCGGCTGTGCAAGCGAAAAGGGATTGCGGCTAGAGCGTTTTGACTTGGTGCTTGCGGTTGATTAATTCATCTTCTCATCTGGATCTCGTGGCGATTAATCAAGCTCGGTTAGTTCTGATCGGCTCCAACTGTGCGCCGGTTAATTGAGGATGTTTGAATACATCTTGTGAATACATCCAACAATAAAAATCAAGTCTTTCAAGTTGTTGTGTTGGTAATCTCGTTCTTAGTTTTCGTTCCTCGTTTGCATGCCTGTTTTATTTTTAGATTGATTCATAGTTTCATCATAATAATTTTGATTTGATCCATTCAAAACCTTGCTAGGGAATCAAGTGATTGATCTAAAAAGTTTGATTGGTTAATTCCTCGTAAATGATGATTAATCTCGTAATTAGGGTTAAATCAATTTTTGTCGTTATTTGTTACAGTCATATTGCGAAGGTCATATCTTTAGATCCGATCAAGTTGATCCTTATTGTGTTAATTTTGAAATTAAATCTAGTTTCTACAGTTAAAATTTTACATCAATCCAATGGTGGGATCTTCGGGAATTACTGTTTTAGTGGACGTATATCACTCTGTTTTGTCGAATCCGAATCAGGCAATTTGAGTCCGAATTGGGGTGTTTCACAAATCATCAAAAATTTGATTTTAGCTTATGCGCAATCATTCACCCCCCTCTGATTGCTATTTTAATATATATCGATCCTACAAAGTAAAAAAATGACATAATATAGTTAAATTGAGCATAAAACAATATTTCAAATACATTAAGTAATTTTTAATGTGTAATTGATATAATAAAAACTGTGTTTTAATTCAATTTTTAACATAGGCTCTAACCTGGAGTTTCATCCCAAATTTTCCCATGTGGACTCTCTCTACACATAAACCACTTTTTCTAAAACCATTTTTGAAACATCAAAATCTAATTTGTGAAAGATTTGCTCAACATGCTAATTGATTAGTTTTAACTTTGCAGAGGTTGTACAACTTTACCCACAAGATATGATTATCTTCTTTTGTTCAAATACACACTTCCCTTGGTGTGTTGGCAGAGAAAAATCACGATAAGGCACCTATAAAGCTCCATCTTATGTAGTTATACCCGCTGAGGTTTCACTGCTGGTAGAGTTAAAACTGTTCAATCCAGAAGCCCCCACTTATCCCATGTAGCAAACTAACCATCCCTACATTCCCCAATGGCACAACTAACAAAAGATGTTGCTAAACGGACAGCCAGATCTGTCCCATACCAGACTTGTGGAAGCACGATTGTGCTTTACATTCAATAGCTCACAGACCAGTCCTTAATTAACTAGACGAGCTTTTCAACAAATCCAAAGACCACCAATCAACCATTCTCGCCCAGCCTAAATCCATTTTTATACATAAACACATTTTTATTTCCAAACAACTTCTTATATCACCACATCAAAATTTTATTTAATCATGTCTTTATTTGGCATAAATTCCCAAAATTCTTCTTTTGATTCTATGCAGGTCTAAACATCTCTAACTATGTAATTATCATCATAAATTTAGATTATATTCTTAGGGTTACAATGGCAAAATGGAATCGAATTTCAAATGCGGGTCATAATCAGAATAGGATATAACTAATCAATTTTAAATTGGGGCTAAACTATTTTTAATACAACTTAAGCATACAATTACATTTAAAACAAAATATGATTTAAAAACTGAGCTCAAATATGGTTAAGATGTGCAACTTGCCTGTTTCTAAGGGTAGGTGATCAAGATTGTCAACAGTGAACCGTTCCGACTCTTTGAAAACTATACACGAAGAACATCCAATTTTCAAATATAATCCAAATAAATTCAAATAAAATACAAAACTAGTGCAAACAGAAATATTATAATTTTATACAAATTTAGGAAGAAAAATGAGGTCAATCGGACTTAAAATGAAGGAGATTGGACATTTTGAATCCAAAGATTGACCTCTCACCGAGCTTGGAGAAGAAATGGTTGCCGATAGTGACACGGTGAGAATTTTCATAATCTGATTTTACCCAATGTAGAGGACACAGAGATGAAGCTCCAGTAAAAATTTTAGGCCGAATGGAGGGCGGGAGTAGTTGAGAGAGCTCACCGAAAGTTCGTCGGAGTTCAGAAAAAACGGTTTTTGTAGGGAGATCCGGTGGATAGATTGGACTAACTCAAAGCTATGGACATAAAGGATGACATCATGACAGGAGGAAGCTAGAGTTCAATTTATAGGGCAATTGGACCAGTGAATCGTCAGAAAACACTCACCGGAGTTATGACCAAAATAATAACTGAGTTTGCCTGAGTAAGGGAAATGAATGGAAATTAAATGCGGGTTAGGTCCATTCAGATACTGTAGCGATAGTGGGGGTGGAGGAAACGGATTGGGTAGGAATGAATAATAACCAAAAATATTAATTCTAAAAACACTTAATTTTCCACTAAAAATAGGATTAAATTCGGAAAAATAGCAATTAAATCATAATAAATTCGGAAATTTTTATAGACAACTGTTTCAGCAAATAAAGCACGAATAAATATTTTTGAATAATATTATATTGTTATTTTTGTACAGTAATTAATTTTATAATGTTGAAAGTTATTTTTAGCTTCAAAAATATCAAATAAAATTCACAATTTTGGAAAAAAATTCACAGAAATTTTAGAGACATTTTGAACTTAATAAAATTATTTAACTTAAATTTGGTTTTTATTTTATATATAAATTACTTTTAATTTCTCGATATAGGAAAAGATTTTAAAAATCATAAAATGCACGGAAAATTCCCAAAAAAATAAAAATAAATTATAGCAAATTCCATAGAATTGAATTATTGTCTAAAAATTCACAGAAGCCAACAAAATAATATTTTATAATTTTAATAACAAGTATATTATTTTTATAAAAAAAATTTAGGGATGTCACAGTGTGGTACACGTGAGTTGTATGTGACAGCCTTGCACCGCAAAAACACTGGCACAAGTATTGTTGTGTTAAATTTGATACACCGTCACTAAGAGATGCACGATTCTTGAAACCAGAGAATTTATTCCGCTAATTTATTTTCGGTGTACGTACAGTGCAATGCAATGCAACACCAATTTTATTTAACAGCAGAATTTCCACGCTAGTTAACTGGTACGTATATATGATGCAATAACGTGTCATTAATTAGTTGTCGCCGCAGTCGACGAACTGGTAGTTGACGATGAGGTGGCCCTGCTGGATGCCCATGCCGTTGGTGTCGAGCTTGCTGAACACCGTGTCATAGTCCAAGTCCAGCCCGCCGTTGCTGCACTGGTCCACGATCCTCGCCGTGATCTGCTTCCCCGTCGCCGTGTTCGTCACCTACACATATCCACAGGTTGATCAACTGTTAGCGACCAGCAGTTTCAGTTCGAAAGCGATCCGCGATAGTTACTCGACCAACGACTTGGCAGTTCGTTCTGCACAATCAAAAATCAATCAAAATACTCACTCCTGATCCGAATACGCATCATTCTAGCTTTTAAACTTTATTTCTAAATGCTCCTTCTAATCATAAATAATTATCATTTTAGTCATCGACACGGTCACCAAAACTCAACTTTGAGCATATGTCATTCTACAATTCTAAGGTAATTTTTTACACTTTTTCTTTTTTTGCTTCTACACCATTCCCTTTTAGCAGTTTCAATATCATTTATTACTGTGAACTATACTATGATATACCATTAAAAGATATAATAAAAATAGGTAATATAAATTTTTATAGACATATATCGATAAAAGCAAAAAAAAATAAAATAACGTCTATTTAGGAACCGACGAAATACTTATTTTCGGCAAAAGGAGCTCTTACCGGATGCACTTGCCGTGATGCGGCTCGTCCGGTGGGCCAGTAGGTCTGCAGAAGCGGTCCAACGCATTTGTTCGCCATGAGTACGGCTTGTCGGCGCCCCACGTGGCGCAAAGACGCTGGACGGCGTTGAGGTCCCGCTTGTTCAACCGCGGGCGGTAGTAGTTATGCGGCGCGCGACGTTGACGCCGCTTTCTTCGCCGCGCCATGGACACCACCGCGCAGAGCAGAGCCGCCGCCAGCGCCAGCCGTCCTCCGGTCATCGTCGCCATGGCCGTCTAAGCAAAGGATGAATTGGCCGGTACTGCTTGTCGTGTGTATAAATTTCTAATGGGATGAGAAATAACATTTGCCGGGAGCTAGCTTTAAATAGAGGTGGAACGCGGCGCATGGTGGACAATTCCTCTCCCTTGAGGAAATATACTTCCACGAATTTTCTACAACTGGAATTGGCCGGTACTGGTTGTTTGCTGATTTGACCACAAATTTTAGAGCGAAAAAATATATCGTCATATGACCGGTTAGTACATGTTAGGCTCGCCCACAAGTTCTTGCTTGAATTCGATCCAAAGCTTCGACTGGTTTGTCAAAGCTGACCACGCAAATTAGCCTGCAAGGTTGAAAATCTAGGCGTGAAGCTGTGATATCCCCTTGCCGCTGGCCAGACGACGTGAGATTTGAATCACAAATTTGACGAACTGGAGGCCGAATACAGGGAAAACAGGAAGAAGAACACGGGAGGAAGAGGAAGAACTTGGAAAAGAGGAAAGTAGTTTCTGATTCAATTCTTCTCTGTCTTCTCGCTCTCCTGATCATGGCCTTTTAAACCCCTTGCTCTACCACTGATAACTGGGTCCCCCCAGTCATGACAGAAGCGCCAATCCCGAACGGACGCACGTCATGCGATGCCTAGTAATTCCAAGAGAAGTTTCAGAAAGGCTTGACTGATCTGCTGCTTAGGATAGGATCATACGGTAGGACGCAAAGCTTGACCCGTGTGCATTCGAGGAGGAAAAGAAAAATGTTGCAGAACATTCTTGGGCTCACTTATCAGCTGCCCTTCCATGTAAGGCAGCTGAAAGTCACAGCCTGTTGAGACTTGAGAGGCTTCACCTGGAAAACCAGGGGAATATACAATGAACTTCTCCGGTTTCCGTTCCAAAGGTTGTATTATATTCTCTATGGTTCATCAGGGTACTAGTGATTTCTTACGGATAACCTTGGTTCTTATCGACTCATTTTGCTGTTTGCGGCCATCGTGGACGTTGGTTTGAAACGGACGGTTAGATCAGGGGGAACGGCCGAGAAGACAGAGAATAAAAACTGCAGATGATACGCTTCCGAAGCCCTGTTATTCAGACGCCCTTGCCACTGAAATGGTGCCGAAATATACGGGAGCACTGCGCGCACACACATCTCTCTCACACACACCCACGATGGCATTATCATCGCCGCAGTCGACGGTGAGGTGGTCGTTCTGGTAGCAATGCCGTCGGGGCTGTAGCTAGGGGTGAAAACAGGACAGGAAATATCCGCCCGATCCGATCACGAATCCGTTTAAAATCCGTACCGATGTTATCCGTATCCGTATCCGGAAAATCCGATGTAATATGGGTTAGGATATGGGAAGAGTAATATCCGATCCGTATTCGAAAAATCTCATGTAATATGGGTTAGGATATGGGAAGAGCAATATCCGATCCGATATCCGGTAAATATCCGACCCGATATCCGGATAAAATCAGTTATTCTTCTATTAATTTGGTTCATTATTGGATAGATAGAATAGTTGTTTGATACTGGCACTAAAAAACACTACTTTGTTATTAAGCGTGAACTTCAACAAATCTATCAACAAACAAATAGAGTGATGACATAATGCTTTTACCTAAATTGATTTGTTCAATTTATTTGATAAACTTCATTTGTATTCAAATTACTGGAATTAGTTGAGTCACTAAATTGCACCTCTAACTATACTACTATCCTACGTTAAAATAATTATGACTTGAAGCTAATGTTGTAAGGTTAATGCTTCATTCGTTCTTTTACGTACACAATTATGTACTATACTACTATCCGATTATGATATCCGATCCCGACCGAATCCGTTAGGTATCCGCTCGATCCGAATCTCAAATAATCCGACCAGATCCAGATCCTAACATCCGTATCTGACTTCGAATCCGGAAAAAAAATATGGATTAGGATACGGGACGAGCAATATCCGCCCGTATTCAACCCGGTTTCACCCCTAGCTGTAGCATGCTGTTGGTACTGTACCATGGTCCACTGTATCGTACGCACCTAGCATATGTACTGTACATATGGTCTAGTCCGTCCATCTCGGATTGAACAGCTGAGATTCACCCAAAGTTGGGGTACTGTGTGTCTCTAACTTGCCGAGGTCACACAGGATCTCTATCCCCTTCGTTTCTATTCGAAACAGAGGGAGAACAGGGGAGACGCCATCGATGCTCAGGGTGGAGCCTGCGCCAAGAGGGGAAGATTGCGACGGCGTCCGGAGACAGCGACGAGCCCACCGGCAGCGACGGCACGGGCAGCAGTGGTGTAGAGCGGCGGCGCTTCGGTATGGGTGGATGTGGTTCT
Source organism: Guadua angustifolia (assembly GCA_036346375.1). Taxonomy (NCBI): domain Eukaryota; kingdom Viridiplantae; phylum Streptophyta; class Magnoliopsida; order Poales; family Poaceae; genus Guadua; species Guadua angustifolia. Next base: position 17,305,161 of record CM070520.1, read on the forward strand.
ACTGTGTACCAGCCGAGGGCATCTCCTACTGGCAGCTCAATCTTCAAAATAGAGTGTGACCTGAGCATCTACTCAGTTAAATGATTCTATTCCTGCCGGTGGCACTCAAGATGGTGAAGTGTCCTAGGTTCTCCAAGGCGGCTACGGTGGTTCGACAAGGTGCTACCGTCGTCTAGGTGTTCCATTGGCTAGTCTATCAAGTCCAACATGGAGATGGACGAGCGGGAACGCGAGGGTTTACTCGATGTCCAAGAGAGAAAGATGCTGGGCAGTCTAGCGACGGGGAGGGTAGGTGTTCTGGCGTCTCTGCGCATGGCAAAGGAAAGTAGAACGTGCATCAGAGAGATGGAACCAATGCAAACCGGATGGACATTGGCGCCAATGTCGAAGCTCACCAAATCGATCGGAACGAAGCGGCGACTGTGTGGGCCGCTCCGGCCTGCTCTGCGGACGGCGGTGGCATTCCATCCTCCCTACGGGGAAACAAGCCAAGGGGAGGTGAGCATAATTGAGAGAAGCTCGGGTTACCCACGATGCGCAAGAAACGAGGGCGAAAACTTACCCCAACGACCGGAATCAGCGGTAGGTGCCGGCGGCCGTAGTGGGAGAAGATGACCGGCGCGGCTCAAATTCCCCTCCACCCAATGGTGGAGAAGAGGGGAAAGTTGGGGGAAATGCAGAGGGGAAGAGCCCAAAGGATACGACGAGCTCGGGCGTGGTTTGAAATAGAGAGGAGAAGGAGAACGAGCGCGGTAACACGGAGGCGGTCTCCGGCGAGACATATCGCGAGTGCACACGGAAACTCGGCTTCGACGGGGACAACACCGTGAGTCTGTGATTGACAAGGTCGCGGCGGGATGCGCTCGAGGTAGCAGAGGGAGATGATGGCGCTGAGCCATCTTCTGACCCGGGCGGCGCGCGTCCGAACGGACGGAGACGAGCGAGAGAGAGAGAGATGCCATGGGGAAGAAGAAACACAGTGTGTGAAACCATCTCGGCCTGACAGGTAGGGCCTTGGGCCCACTTGACAGTAAAAGCAAGAGAGGGGAGGGACAGCTGGGCGGCGGCTGCTACTGGCAGGTTGGCTCTACTTCGAGTTGGCCCGGCGGGGGAGGAAACTGGAAAGAGGTCTGGACCGGTTTCTTGATTTTGACCCAAGCCAAGAGGACTAGGGACAAAAGGGTTTAGGGATCAATGTATGTGGTCCCACTAGTTTGAGGTTGTCTTCAAACTGAGGATATTTTCCTATAATATCATATATTATTTTTATTAAAGATATTTTTTTAGATACCATGTATCATCTTCTGCATCCACCTCTCCCTCATCCACCTCTCCCTCCAACTTACCCATATCCCCACCTCACTTTCCTTCTTTCTGACACAAAAATTTTAAATTAGAAAATTTTGACATTCAAAATTTTAAAAGAAGTTTCAACTCAATAAAATTGAACTTAAAATTTTCAACTTGAAAAATTTTAACTCGAAAAGTTTCATCTCAAAAAGTTTCGAATTAGAAAGTTCCAACACGAAAAATTTCTAATCGAAAAGCTTCATATTAGAAAGTTCCAACTTGGAAAGGTTTAGCTCGAAGAATTTTAAATAAAAAATTATCAAATTAGAAAATTTCAACTCAACAAAATTTATGTCGAAAAGTTTCAACTTCAAAAACATTAAATTCAAAAAACTTTCGGTTAGAAAAGTTTCGATTTAAAAAACTTTTGGTTCAAAAAATTTTAATTAAAAAACTTTCGAAAATAGTAAAAAATACTTCTTATTCAAAAATATCCTCTTCCTTTACTCATCAGCATCGACATGGATCGGAATGGAGTTGCGCGATGATTAATTTGTGAATAGTTTAGACTAGAGTACTCTGCTCAAATGGAATCACTGCAGCAGTGTAGAAACACTCGCCTGAATATTCATGTTCATCACATCACTTCTGCAAAGTATAAGCACACAACGATGCCTCACAAGTCACATCTAATGATCTATCGTGCACCGTATAAAGGAGCCATACAATTGGAACAGAGGAATCTAGTTGAAGCTGACGAATTCGGCAATTTCATAGAACGAGCTCTCGTCGAAGTAATCACAGTCCAAGCAACCGGGCAAAGGCTCCAGTACCGGGGAGGCACAAGAAATGTCGGCCGACGAACTCGGCTCCGCTGCCGGCGGCGGTGACTCCACCTTGCATATCTTCGCTCGCGGCTGATCCGCCTCCTCCGGCAAGGACACGGCCTGCGACGAGTGCGAGGTCTCGCTCTGGACATCATCGTCGTCGTAGGAGGAGAGCCAGGGCGAGCCGCCGCCGCTTGCCGTGGCCGAACCGAAGTTGATGACGAACTTCGGCGCCTTTCCGTCGTCGCCCACGGCGGTGGCGTCCCCCCAGCAGGTGTGCTCGCCGAAGTAGGTTATGACGTAGAGGGAGGGGTCGTCCTCCGACTGCTGGACCTGCCTCGTCGCCGTGCAGCCGATGTCGTACTTGTAGGTGCACCTGAAATACAGCCTGCATCCACGGAACACAAAATCGTAAGCCGCTTGCTCAACTGTCGAATCTGCCAACCCACTTGAACAAACGTGCGTACGTACCTCGGGTACTTGCTGTTCTGGATGTCCTTCTTCCCGTACTTTCTCCATGCGAATCCGTCATCCGCCGTACAATTCTTCTCCACTCGTGTCGGCATCACCCTGCGGTTTGCAAAAGTCAATCTTGCTGAGCTATTTGGTTGTAGATGTGGGCACTCGGGACGATTTATTTTTGACCGGTCCGAGACACGATGGGTATGATTTAGTTAAAACCTCGGTCTAGCATGAAATAAGTCGTGATATGCCGTGCCGGCACGATACTGTGGCACAGGCTGGACCGAGCCTAAGAACCGGACACGATGAACAGCTTGGGTCGGCACAACATTATAGCACAGACTGTGTCTGGCCCAATGACACAGGCTCTCTCTTGCCCTGCTCTCTCTCTCTCTTGTCCGTCTCTTTTAATCTCTCTCACCTGTCTCCCTCACTCTTTCTCGCCCATCACCCCCTTTCTCGTCTGTGTTCAGCACATCTCTCTCGCTCTCAATTTTAGTTATTTTTTCTATAATATTTGTATCCACTGCCTTAAATCCATGTGTCTTCAGCTCAGTTTCTCTTATCACAATAGTGCAAATGGGTTGAACCTAGACCGATACAATACAAAATAAGCACGAAGTATAAATAGACCGTGTCTGGACTCGCCGAAGACGAGCTGCACGGTATGCAACGGCAATGATGGACCGTCACGGTCTGACACGGTTCATGCATGAAGCGTGATAGACTCATATTGAATCAACTCGGCATGGCACGACGCGAACCTCTATTTGCTCACATGTACATGTAACGCCAACGCAATGGATCACTCATATGAGTTCGTCGGGTACTCCACCTTCTTTTAGGCCTCGTCGGAGTGGTTGCGCAGCTGGGCGCCGACTTCCGCTTCCTGCCGGCACCGGCTGATAGTTCTGCCGCGTTCACGTCCCCGCCGCCGCTGCTGTGGAGCGCGGCGAGCGCGCGGTCGAAGCAGCGGAGGATCTGCGCGGCGAGGTCCCGGAGGCCGCCGTGCGCCGGCTGGGACGCGCCCCGGAGGAGGTCCTCGAGGACTGCCGCGTACTCCCGGCCCTGCGCAATCAGCTCGGACACCACGGAAGAAGCTGGGCTAGTAGTACGAGTACCAGTGGCAATGGCAAGAGCCATGTGTCTTGTCTACTGCTTTGATCGCAACTAATTACTTCCGTATTGGTTTCTATGCGACTCTGGACTCCGCGTGGCAGCTGCTGCTAAGCTTATTGGCGGAGGTCTGAAAAGGTGGTGTTTTTATACAGGTGGGAGAGGAAGCAGCGACGAAGAGCACATGCCACGGCGAGTAAGGCTAACCGCGGCAAACCAGTGCAATTTACCCCACGTGCTGCTTGCTTAAATGATTCCGAGTATGCGCGCATCAGATTAAAGTGTGTTTGGTTGGTGGGATGAGATTGAATGAAATAAGATGGTCCTGTATCATTTGGTTCTATTATTTTAAGTGAATGAAATGGTTTAGTATCTAGAGGGAATATTTCTCAAATTTGTATCATACCGTTCAGGACGAGATGGTTTCATTCAAACAACAAAACATATAAATGATATTTTTCTTAAACTATCTCATATATATATACCACTTGATCCAAACAATCAAACACACCGTACCCTAATTAAACGCTTACATCGCTTCATGCGATCGCTTCCACCATGTGCCGCCTCATTGGCGCGTCGCTCAGACTCGGCTAATGGGCACTACCCTATCAAGTCTTAAGAGTTGTACGAACGAATGCAACTCTGGTCCCAAAGATATCTGTGCACCACTCCTTGACATACAAATATTAAAACATAGAATGGATAATAGACAACGATTACTTGTCTTTCGTTTGCTCGAAGCCTCCAACAAGGGAGGTGGTGAAAATAAGGAGGTGTTGCTACTTATCATAATTAGAAGGTGTCTTTTCCAAAGATTTGGTGAGAGTGTTCTCAAATAAGAAATTCCCAATTTACATTGCCAAATTGTTCGACTTTGAATTTGTATGTTGGAAATTGAAGCTTAGTAATTAATTAGATTTTGTAATTAGTTTGGATTTTAATTTGTATTCTGAAAAGGTTTTGAATTAATAAGGTTTAATTGTTTGAACAGTTTCATTTAGAAGTTTTTGTAAATTCAGCTTCTGAAGTTAAGGAAATTATTTTAAGTTTAAAATTTAAATCGAAAGTTTTCGGTAACTCCCAAAATCCAACAGAAGTTTCTGATCCTAAAAATCATGTGGCTTTGACTGAAAATCATCAGGGTGTTATACTACAGAACGGCACATCAGAATCGGTTCTTTTTTAGCATTAGAATCGGTTCTAGTGGTGATACGATGTCCTTAGATAGTGATGAGGTGGAGCTATCAGAATCGGTTTTGATCCGATCGTGATAAAATGTCATCAGAATCGGTTCTTTAAGGGAAGTGATTCTGATGACCCCCTCATCGGAATCGGTTCTTTAAGAAAAGTGATTCTGATGACAATGAGGGGGTCATCAGAATCACTTCCCTTAAAGAACCGATTCTGATGACCCATTGGGGTGTGCCATTTTTGCAAATTCTCCAAAAAAAGCACAGATTAAAACAGTATGCACAATATATATCATCACATTCTCAACAGAACACAGGATGCATATATCACATTCACAGAACAGAAACGCTTTAATTACAACAAATATATATCATAGTCGTTCACAATATACAACTCAAACATGCTTGACAATCAGTACATGGACTTCCTCTTATACATATCAAATTGACATATATTATTAATATTGTTTACATATGGACTAGTAGGATACTTCAGGATCTCTAAACCTGCCATCCTCTGATATAACTTCTAACCAAGACCAATCGCATAAGTGGTCTCAGTAAATTGTTGAGTGCTTTGTCGCCTAAAATCTTCGGGGATATTGATCTTCCGGAAAATGAAATGATCAGACTTTCAGTTTCAAAATTTCTATGTAAAAGGCTAAGTATATTATTATGCACGACATATACCTTAGGAAAAGTTGTGAGTTGCCGACCACGATGAGCATGTATTGCATGACATAGAAGCCGCAATGGTCACCGCTACTGTTGATGGCACTTTGTGAAGAGAGAAAAGAAATTCAGCCCATGAAGATTAGATGTCAAAAAATTAATCATATATATGCTAGGCACTTGTACCTTAAATCGCTTATACTTTGCAGTTGTCTTGCCCTTTTTGTCGTCGTCGGCCCTCCTTCATCGACATAGTCCGAGAAACCCTGCATACATTGGAGAGCACCATTGAGTCAAAAAAATAAACGTAGTTAAATTCCTCGATGTGTTAGGTTACAATAATGTGCTTATCGCAAAGGAAGCTTGATCACAGATGCCATCGGTCTCTTCTCGACCGAAGTTAAATGTGTAGATCGTGTTTTCACTCGGAACGAGGACGAGTAGAACCCAATGGTTGCTTATTAAATAAAATGTAGTGCAAGGAAATAAGTTCACATACGGTTTTAAGTGCGCATAAGTAATTGAATCGAAAAGTACTACTTACTCGTGGTACGGCAATACAATGAAGTTCTTTTTCGACTCAAAGATGCAATACCCCTTGATGTAGCTAGCAACGAACACCGTTGAAGCCTAGCCAAGGTCGCAGACACAAGCTCGGGTCGACAAACCCAACTTCATGTAGATGCGTCACGGCTCGTTGTCTCATTATCCTGCAACTCGTGTTGAATGTGAGAAAACATAATGCAAAATCCTATAAAAGTCATGAGCGCAAGCAATATGGTGTGATACTCACAGGCGTCCATGATCGTAAAGTAGAAATATCGACGGCTTTCATTTGGTACACACGAATAGATCCTCAAACCGACGGGAATGTTCCATCCTCGTCACGGTGAAAATGTACCATTTTATACTTCACGCTGAAGTCGACTCGACGCTCTTCCGCCTTCACCTTATCAAGGTACCATCCATGGAGTATGCGAGTCCACCGCCTAGATGATTCGGTTAGATGCGATGCAATCAGGGGCTTTCCATGCTCGTAGGCCTTATAATCATACATGGTGCCTGAGGCCTGTGCTGACTTTTCTTTCTAGGCCGAAGGAGTCTCCGAGGTCGGGGCAGTGGGCTTTTCAGATACCCTAAGGGGCGCTGTGGCCTCTGTCAGCTTTGCCCTCTTGGCGGAAGGAGTCTCGGAGGCCTCCTGTGGTTCTCTGAGAGCAGAGCAGGAGGAGGCGCAAGCGCAGGAGCAGGAGCAGAGCAAAGTGAGGAGCAGGAGCAGGAGCAGGCAGGAGCGAGGAGCAGGCGGGAGCGGGAGCGGAGGCGGGAGGCGGGAGGAGGCGGAGCAAAGTGAGGAGTAGGAGCAGGATCAGCGCGGGAGGGAGCAAAGCGCAGGAGGAACCTCTGGCACGCATATATTTAACTTCTGCGCAGAGTCTTGAATGGTAGAGAAGACGTGGAGGGACTTTTTACCTTGACCAGTACGACACCCGTCGTGGGCCACTTGATGAACGACATGCGTGCTTGCCCGAGAGTGGTGATATCTTCGTTGGGGGGGAAATCGAGCACATGTGATAAGAAGTCTTCGTGGACGTAGTCCACCTACACCCTCATGTAGCCCTTCCCCACAGGCTGACCATGCACAATGTCGGTCTCGTTGCATGGAAATGCAACCCCACGTGCAGCCTCGACGGGAAATCCATCCTCCGTCATGATGGTGAGCTGGCACTTCGCAGGCACCTGCAAGAAGTGTACAACTTGAGGAAAAACATTGCGGGAGTTACACTCGTAGCTTTAACTCAGGAAAAATTAATTATTACCTTCACCGGGACCGGTCTTATCATTTTTGGAACCGCAATGCTAGGTCGGGCACGACTTCTATGAGAGTCGAGGGCATCCGCTCGACTCGAAAATCATCGCCATCATCTCGCCCTCAGCGATCCTCACGTGCCATCATCTCCCTCTTATCTCCTCCTCACGTGCCATCATCTCCCCTCATCTCCTCCTTAATCTCCTCCTCACCGCTCCCTTAGTGTGTCCTTGAGGCGCCTCACGTGCTCGCCATGACCTTGATACTGACTTTCAGCGTCATCTTGAAAGTAGGACTTCTTCGTGTGTCCCGCCCTCGGCAAGCACCGCCTTATGGTCGGACTTCCGATCGCAGACAGCGAGGATGTCCTTCGACCCTTGGCTCGAAAGGTCCCTGTTCTTTTCGCTGGCTTACCTCTTCCTGTAATAAGCGAGTACGAATTAGATTTGAAATACAACAAGTTGGGTCAATTGTATTGTACTAAGTTAGATGTCTTACGATGGTAGAGACGACTTGAGCGGTAGCGGTGGTTTGCAACTACAAGCTGCCCATCGTGGGTTTTCTTTGTCCTCGCTAATACCCAGCTATGCGTCTCCTCGAGATATGTGGGAGTAAGGCATCACCGTCCCCGGAGTGAGTGCACTCCTCGGCTAGTCGCGCCCACTCGCCTTCTTCCCTCATAGCCGCTTTGTCACCGAGGTGGTGCGGGTGCGTGTTATGCCTCTGACAGCGGTGTTCCTCTCTCTTAGTCTGCTGCCTCGGGCATACCCTTCATCCTCGTGAACTCTGCCCAAACATCGTGGGTCACAAATGGATACCTCTCGAATGGTGTACGGCCTTTCAAAGACATAGTCGCCAGGCATAAGGGTCTTGAAGTGCCTCAAGGCCACACCCATCCTCTTCAAGGCGTCACTGCCTCGCTTTGGGTTCATCTTCCTCCTCTATAATCCATTTACTCTTAACCTCGCCCCATAACCGATTCTTCGCTTTCGTGACTTCCTTTCTCCAATCCTTAATTGTTATGGGCACTCTCTCCTCACCAATTGGCCAAGAAATGACCGGTATCGCCCATGTACTTAGGAGGGCCCGTCAGGCACTGCCGTGGCATTGAAGCGGAGAACTGCGGCGTTCTCCTTGTAGCCCCTTTGTTTGGTCCTCGGGTCTTCCTCACCTTACTCGGCCCTTGAGTAATTGGAACCATGCTCGGCCCCAAAGAAGACTTTTCTACTGTGCAGCATGCAGCCGATGCTCTCTAGTTGCGACATTTTGAGTTTTCTTATCGATAAGGTCATATGTGTGACATGAGAGAAAGCAATTTGAAACTACTATATGCACTTGACAATAAATCTTGTAAAGGATCAACACATAATTCATAGTATGCAAGACAATGGGAACAATAGGTCGGTTTTCGATACTTGCAAGAATAGCAACATAAGAAGGTCAAGTTAGTGTTTACATAACATGCAATATCTCGCTGACCAACTAAATACGCACCAACGATAACCCCTAATCTCTAAATAGGTTTGGTCTTAATCCCATTCGAGGATATGTGGTTTGAGCAAGTTCCTAAGCCGTTGTACAACCGGAGAAAATTTGAAGATCATCTCATTGTTCTCCGGATACACGCCTCGATAACAGTCAAGAGGGTGTGTATCCGGAGAACACCAGGAAACGCTATCAAATCAACTCGAAGTTGTACAACATAGCTCAGAACTTGCCCGAACCACATATCCTCGAACTAATCAAAAAACGTGGATACTGAGATCGTTGCTTATGAATATGCCGAAATGGCATATTCATAATCAAGTACTTTCGAACGGGAGACGATGTTACGATTTTGAACTCTAACGAGATCATATTACAATAACAATAATAACATGCGGTAAAAAATACAAGTACACTAAAAAGCACTATACCTGGATTGTTGGAAAAATTGCGAATATAAGAGCAAGACTTTGTACATTATTCCTTTAAAACATATGAATAAGAATACGTAATCCTCTAGCAACCAAGATGACACAAATATGACAATATTTAACCATTTTGTGTCATCCATTCTAAGAATTATGTCTATCACCTCAAATGAGAGGAATAAATTTAATGTGCTCTCAGAATTGGGTTAGAATGAAGATAAGAATCTTCACCACAATCATAAATGGGCTAGACTAATCAATTCAAGGACTTAAGCCTTGAACCCTTACCACCTTAGCATGCACAAGAATTGATTAAATATGGTTCATTTGTTACAATTCAATATATATAGCTAGAAACATGTCAGTTTTATCCACAACAGGTGTTCTGATCAGATCAGCAACACAACAACTGAGCCAACAAAACTATCTCAGATCAAGTTAACAATGACAGCCAATTGAACCAAGTGACAAAATTTCGTCGTGGCAAACTACCAAGAGTTAATATATCAAACCGCCAGATCGGTTCAACAAAGTATACTAATCAACCAAATGACGTTGCTTTCTGTCAGATTAATCTATCACATGAAGCAAGTTCGGTTCAAATCATTTGTTAACTAGATCATGAAAATTGTTTTGATCAAGGATCGCAATATTTATCTGAATCTTCCGGATATAATCGCATAATAATTAACTATCCTACCAATCGCACTGTAATTTACAAACAGAGGTTTACTATCGATGTAATCAAAGCTATGCAGAGAATACAAAATAGTGAATATAATCAACAATTTCAACCATGCAAGACTAGTAGTTCAAGGCCTAAATCACATCATTAATTGTCATATTCATTAATAACCCAAGATCATCACGAGAGCAATACAGTAACCTAACAAGAATCGTAAATTAGAATCTCGAAATACTCACGGAAGAGCAAAGACTCAAAGCTACTCAAATCACGAGAAGAGCACGTAAGAGCAAAGACCTCAATCTGTTCTTTACCTCAATCTATTCTTTACCTAATCAAGGCAAGGGGCGGGCGGTGGGGCGATGGGCGCGGCGTCGCGGCGGCTGGCGATGGGTGGCGTCGGGCGTCGTGGGTGATGGGTGGCGCGTCGAGGCGATGGGGCGTCGGCGATGGGGCGCAAGGCATCGGGCATCGTATGGGCTAAGCCGGTGCGGCGCGTCGTGAGCTAGTCGGCGGCGTCGAAGCGGAAGGCGTGGCGGCGGGCGCTTGCTCGTCACAAGCATTTAATGGATGAATGCTTAGGGTTAGACCGAAAACACTTAAACCGAAGGATTATCAGTATCCGTATCACTTTTTACAATAAAACCGACACTGATAATCACATATCAGTATCACTTTTGTAAGCAAAACCGACACTGATGCTTTATCATTAGTATCACTTTTATAATAAAAACCGACACTGATGGTAATCATCAGTATCACTTTTTTTAATAAAAACCGATACTGATGCTTTATCATCACTTTTCTAATAGAACACTGATGTTAGTCATCAGTATCACTTTTTTTAATAAAACCGACACTGTTGTAGTTTATTGCACTATTCCTTTTCAGACATCTGCAAGTTTTGAATTTTCAGCATTTCATCAAAGAGAGAAAATGCCATAACTTTGTCATACATTGTTGAAATTATTAGAAATTTTGCAGAAACATATTTCAAGATATTGCAAAACTTTTCATAAAATAATTTTTGGAAAAAGCGACCTCATTCAAGAAATATGCCAAAATTCATTTCGTAGACATGATTTGTGCATAAAGCATAGAAAAGTCAAAACTTTTTCAAATTAATCTGGAATTGTACGAAAATTTTCAGAAATGAACTTTCAACTATTTACAAGCTTTCCCAACAATAATTTCGTCAAATGGAATTTTCTTTCACAAATTATGGCACAAAGTGCAGGCAATTAATCACCTTGGATTTTTTACTTTGAAAGCGTTGCAAACTATTTTACATACATTATAACAGTCCATTTATTTACAATACTGCCCTTCATGATGATCTACTCGCATGTAATTGGCTCCATGTGTGTCGTCATCCCCGCTAAGACAAGCTCCATCTGCAAATGAAGGTATCTCATCGAATTGGTTATACTCTTCTTCATCTACAATATCTTCAACTCCTACGATCCGTCTCTTGCCATGAAGAACGACGTGCAACCTCGGATTGGTCGGATCGCGCACGTAAAAGACTTGAGTTGCTTGCTTCGCAAGGACAAACGGATCATCTTTGTAGGCGAGTCTACTGAGATCCACAATAGTAAAGCCTCTCTTGTCGACCTTCACTCCATGTGGAAGTCGTACCCACTTACATCGGAACAATGGAACTTGGTATATTCCTTAATCGAGCTCCCAAATTTCTTCGATCATCCCATAGTAGGAGTTCATTGCGGTTGGGGAGACTGCTTTGAAGTGATGATCATCGAGAAAGCATTTATACTCACACCATGCTTTGGACAAGACTCTTGGCATCTTGACTCTCGAGTAAAAGGTGTAACTATTAATATCGCACCCTGCCATGTCTCAGACATTAAATCTTGGTCCGTCACCAACCCTTTTACATTCTCACTAAAGGAGACCTTCGCTTTTCTTTGAACCATGCGAGGAATCGATCATTGTGTTCTTGTGCGATGGAAAGCTCATCCATTTGTGGATTCTCTTCCGTAATATCAACTTATGCCGCCGATGTATGGACGAACTGCGCTATTCTCGCAAGATCGTGAAATGCGCCTTGCAATACATATCAAACCTCGGACTCATTAGTTTGGACCCAACGGTTCCTTTACCAAAGAAGTCCGCCTCATGACGAGATACAGAACACCGATTGCCTATCTTTTACCCGTAGTCCACGAAAACTCAATAACCTCTTCGGTTCCATAACCTTCAACAATAATACCCTCAAAGCTTGATCGATTCCTCACGTCGACTTTAATATACCCATATACCTCTCGAACGGATACATGTAACGAGGAAAGCGGGTCCACATATCTTAATCTCTCGACAAGGTGAACAACAAGGTGGACCATTACGCCAAAGAACGACGGTGGGAAATGCATCTCAAGGTGACACAGAGTCCGCACCACCTCACTCTGTAAGTTGTCTAGTACATCGGGTCAATAACTTTGCAGAGATCGCATTGAAGAAATAACACAACTTTGTGATTGCCAACCTAACATCCTCTCGGGAGAATATTTCGATTGCAACCGGGAGCATTTGGGTCATCAAGACATGGCAATCATGGGACTTCATGCCCAACAACTTCAAATCATCCATAGACACAAGCTTCTTAATGTTCATGAGTAGCCAGATGGAACTTTAATACTTTGGAGACATTTGCGAGATCTTCTTTCTCCTTCTTGGACAGGTGTAGCATGCAGCAGGATGTACGGACCTTTTCCATCCTCCTCTATCACCGCAAGTCCGGGCACGATTCCCATGTAGGCCATGTCACGACGAGCATTGACACCATCTTTGGTCTTCCTGTATGTTCAGCAGATGCCAACCAAGTTGTCGCAGACATTCTTCTCAACATGCATGACATCAATACAATGCCGACATCTAACTCCTTCCAAAGACGGTAAGTCCCGCAATATTGACCTCTTCTTCCAAATGGTCCTAGGACTAACAGATTTATGGCTCTTTCCGTCTCAACATCGATATCCTCTACACGTGAATATACTTGGCTTCCACTCAAAGGCATGTGCGAACGGACTTCCTCTTCCCATCAAATTTGTCATCCATCTTACGGTATCGATGACTTCGACGAGAAACCTACGGTGACCCATATACACATTTTTTCTTGGAATTCGCGCACCATAGACTCTCGGTCTCCTCTTCACAAATAGGACACGCTTTGGCTCCTTTTGTATCAGAATCTCGCCAAATTACCAAGGGCCGGAAATCATTTATGGTGCAAAATACCATAGCCGTAGGGTGAAATGCTCTCTTTGTACGCATCCCACACGACGACCTCCTCATTCCACAATTTTACCAAATCCTCGATCAATGGTGCAAGGTACACATCAATATCATTTCCTACTGTTTGGGTCCCGAGATTAGTAATGACATCATGATATACTTCCGCTTCATGCACTGTACCAAGGAGGAGGTTGTAGATACACAATGAATCGCCATGTCTTTGGATTTATTGCTCATGTTACCAAACGGATTCATTCCGTCGGTACTCAACCCAAATCTTATGTTCCTCATTTCGCACCAAACTCCTCATGTTTCCAATCGATGTTTCTCCATTGAGCCGAATCGGCAGGTGTCTCGGCTTGCCATCTTCCTTTCGAGACTCGTAATGCCAACGCAACAATTTTGCCTCTCTCGGATTTGCAAACAACCGCCCAGACGGGAATGATGGGCAAGTACCACAATACCTTGGCGGTGCACCTTTAGTGACCTCTTCACCGTCGTTGTTCCGGCTCTTACGCTTCTTGTCGTTACGCTTCTCCTTTTGTTTGTACCGGGCACACCGCAAACCGGACAAACGTGCAGCTCGATGTGCGTTACGACAAGATGCAATCATTCGGACATGCATGTATCCTTTCTATTTCCATTCCCATGGGACATAGTAGCTTCTTCGCTTCATAAATGCTTGTTGGCAACTCATTTCCCTCTCGAAGCAGATCCGATAGAAGAACTAGTAGTGCATTGAAACTTGTATCATCCCAACGGTTTTGCCTTGATTCGAACAATGCAAGGACCGAACCCAACCTGGTGTATTCCGCTTTGCAACTTTGTGAACAATGCGGTTTGGCATCGCTTTCTATCAAGCTTTTAAACTTTTCAAACTCTCTTTCCGTAATTACCCTCCACATCCCGCAACATTTGCTCCAAATTATCCTCCTCAAACATATCAGTCGCAACTCGTCATCCGGTTCCACCGTATCTTCGTTGCATATCGAGGGGTACTACCGCCTCCCGTGATGGATCCAACATGTGTAATTCCTCACGGCCACGTCGAATTAGGTGGTCCTCAATTTGAGATGAGTTGTTAAATCTCCTCGATTCGTGCAATCAATGCAAGGACAATATATGAAGTTTACACCCTCCTCACCATGTCGCCTTCGTAATTTTTTGAACTCCTTAACACCCTCTGAAATTCAGCACTCACACGGCTTTTCCGATACATCCATTCCTCACGGTCCATCTGCAATGAAATTTCGCACAATAAATTAAGGAAAAAGCTGAGCGACAACTAGCTATAGCTATTTTAAATATTGAGACATCATTTCAATTAATATTACCTTTGCAAAATAGTGGATGTGTTCCAAGATATATAAATGTACTCCGATCGATACCTAGCTTCTTCCCCGGTTTAAAGCTTCCAATTCCCTACATAAGAGACATAAATTTTAACATCAACAATGATATCAAATAATCTAATTATATAGCTAGTGCGAGCTTGCAAATCTTTCTACTACAAAAAACAAAACAAGGGTACCAACGATGACTCTTAATCTCTAAATAGGTTAGGTCCTAATACCATTCGAGGATATATGGTTCGGGCAAGTTCTAAGCCGTTGTACAACTCGGAGAAAATTTGACATCTCCCATTGTTCTCTAGATACACGTCTCGACAACAGTCAAGAGGGTGTGTATCCGGAGAACACCGAGAGACGCTATCAAATCTACTCAACTTGTACAACACAACTCAGAACTTGCTCGAACCATATATCCTTGAACTAATCAAAAACGTGGACAATTCGAGATCGCCGCTTATAAATATGCCCTTTCGTTCAAAGATATTTATAAATAAGCACCCTCGAGCGGGAGACGTGGTTACGCCGCCTAAACTCTAATAACAGCTTACCACATGATAGCAATAATAATTCCATATAAGCAGGAGATCGCACTACAAAAATTAAATAGATATGTGCTTGTCAAATAAAGAGTGTGAAATCTGAAAGCACGTACACATTTTGAAGAAAACCGCAAAAGAGAGCAAAAAGAGGGAAATCTCCTCAAGATAGGGTTTCAATTTTGCCCTCTTAATACCCACCCATGAGGACTTCAAATTTTCTCACCCAAGTATTGCTTCCAACCACACAATATGAGCTATTTTCTCGGGTGGCGACGGAGAAATCTCCTCTGGAGCAACAACAGAGAAGACTTCAGTGCGAGTGGTATATATAACCTAGCGAGGCACATCAGAATCGGTTCTTTTCAAAAATCGATAGTGATGTGCACAGCCATCCTTTAGTAATGAGATCGAGCATATCAGAATCGGTTCTTTTCAACAAGCGATAGTGATGTGCACGGTCATCACTATCACTTCTATAAAAAGAACCGATAGTGATAACTATGTGCACATCAGAATCGGTTCTCTACTAAAAAGTGATAGTGATGTGTAGGTCATCACTATCGGTTCTTTTCATAGAAGTGATAGTGATGATCACGTGATCATCACTATCACTTCTATGAAAGAACCGATAGTGATGACCGTGTACATCACTATCACTTTTAGTAGAGAACCGATTCGGATGTGTCGATCTACATCACAATCACTTATAATCTCGTAACCGATAGTGATTATTACTAACACCCCTCCGAAGTTACTTATCACAATCGTTTTTTTCGAAAAACTTAAGAACCGACACAGATACAGTGATAGTGATGTCTCGTTCTGTAGTATACACAAACATCCGTGGGTTAGGAAGGATTAACTTAACCAGGTAAAACCCTTTTAACCCACTAACTTAGGACTAAGTTAACTCACCAGAAAGGTTGAATTAGCTAACAACACATCTATCCTTTCTAACTTTTGTTTGTTTAATTTCTACTACACTAACCCAGCTAATCCATCTAATGTAGCTAAAAGGAATTTTAAACTGTAACAGCCCAAAAGTTAAGAACAATAAAAATATAAAATTTAAATTGATTGTGAATATTTTTGGGATTTCTGAATATTGTTTGCTTTATTTGTATTTTCATGGATTTTTGTGTTGCAAGAAAAATAAAACAAAAGGGAAATAAAGAATGAAAAAGAGGAAAGGCAAAAATGTAAAAAGTAAAAATTTAGAAGACTACCATGAGAACCCTGAGCAAGCAAGTAAACCATTTCAGCCAGCAAATGAAATTTTATGCATAAAGAAATGAAGAGATAAAAGGAAAAGATAACTTTTAAATCAAAACAATGCATTGTCAGAATTTATGAAATATTTATATATCTTATTTGGAGCTGAAAAAATTATCATGAAAACCTAAATTCAATATATACCTTTGGTAAAAATATTATAAATTAATAATGTAATTTATGACTTTTCCAAATTTAAAAACAGAAACCCTGAAAATCTAGAAATTGCCATGTCAGAATTTTTATAAAATAATGGAACAATATTTTGACCTGAAAATTTTACAGAAGCATTTTGAGATCAAATACATTTGAAAAAAAAAATTTCAAAAATAATATACTTCAATTGATCTCAAAGAAGAATTAAAATCCGAAACAAAATTTAGGAGCAGTCACTGTTGTAAGAATATTAATAATTTTTTGGTAACCCATTTTAACCTCATAATTTTACCATACATCAAAATCTATTCAAAGACTTTGGTCAAAAAGTTTGACAATTTTGTACTCCCATTTGACAGCCCAATAAATTCATGTACTAGACTCAGCCACTGCCGGTGGGTCCTGGTCCCGCTTGTCAGTCTCATCCCTTCTTCTTCTTCCTCCTGTTCTTGCGACCGAGCGGAGCACTCCCGAGTCCAGCGCACTTTCACCAGCTCCGTTCAATGCATCCCTCTTCGATTGGTCGCATCACTTGCGTCGACAAGTTCGGTCACCGCCACGTTTGTCCTCAGTTCTCGCGAAGCTTCAGCTGCCCATACCTCCGTCGATTGCCGCCACGAAGCCTTCCCGCCATTGTTCATCTTTTTCATGTCTGGTGAAGCTCCCAACCGAGACCCCTCTCAACCGAAGCCGGCTCATCTGCTTAGTCCCTCAGCCAATGCTTTGCACCTTAGTGATCACCAGAGGCAGCGCTTTCATTCCCCCTCATCCTTCCCTTCCTTTGCTCAACCGAAATGCCAGAGTTCCCTTGCACTTCCGCCATTGCCAGGGAGCTTCCAAGCTCAAATCCGAAACCAATTCACATGAAATGTGGATTCATTCCCAAATTCCTTCAACTCATAGCATCCCCAAGCTCTACTGAGCAAAAGCCCCCAAAAATATTCAAGCTCCCTCATGCGAAATCTTGCTGCTGCCATGCGCCCCATCTTCCCCATGTCCGGTCACCGGTGGCGGAGCTCCTCAGAGCTTCTCCTTTCAGGTAAACCTAAAAAATGGAACCCTTCTGACTCGTGGATGCTCAAGCCGTTACCCGTGCAAGCTCTCACACCGTGGTTCTTCTTCTCCACCGAGCCGCCATTGTTGCCGCCGCAGGAGCTCGACTGCGCACCTCTCAGGTAGCTCTCCGACCGAATCAGTTCCACCCCCGAGTTCTCCTTGCCGAGTTGCAGTTTCTCGTGTCCTCGCCTTCGCCGGAGACTCACCGGAGTAGCGCCGGCAGTGAAGCCCTAGCCGCTGCTCTGCTTCCTCTCCCTGTCGAGCGGGTCCCAGTTGGCAATGGCTCAGCCAAGCTCCAGTGCAAAAGGGTAAAGGCGCATTCTCTGTTAGCAAAGCGTATTTTCAATTTCCAATTCAATTTCCATACCGAATGAGTTTTAATCTTGAATATCTTTCATGTTTTCGATCTATATGAGGTGAAATAAATTTATATATTCATTTAAAATCCAGAAGAATCTAAACATACAAAAATATTTAATTTTTGAAGTACAGGATTGTTATTCAAATTAAACTTTGATTATGGTGCTAATATGATTTTTAATGAGAATTTGTGTATAATAAATAATGAAATGATGAAATCAATATTCATGAGATTTTAGGATCGTAATGTATTCAAGTATACAAAAATACTTAATTCTTGAGTCACAAAACAATTAGTAAAATTAAATTTGGGAATAAACATTATTATGGATGTTGTTGTATTCAAAGAAATGTGTTTCCAAAAATCATTAAATAAATTTATATGTGTCCTGGAATCATAATAAACTCAAACATGTAAAAATGCTTAATTGTTGAATTAAGTTTATATTATTTGTTTTGCAATCATTAATAAACCCTAGTATAGCCATTAACGAAAATGATAAATTAATTTATATGCAGTTCCTGAAATTAGTAGGGGCTTGTCCATATAAAAATACTTAGAATCGAACTTAATTTGTATTCTTTTAACAGAAGAAAATGATAATTACAACAGTAAAGGAATAGATACTCTATTGCGATTAAAGTTAAAATAATGTCAAACTAACTTTAAAACATTTCTAGGGTTATTCCCTGTTAACACCTGAAAAATGAATCAAGAATCATGTATAGTGTAGTTGGAAATTAAGTTTGAACCTTGGCCGATTTAATGTTACCAATATGATCATTTAGGCTATTTCAGTGATAGATAAAATAACTCGTCTAAATACTAAAATCAGTAAAACTAGTTTAGAAACACTGTACAAAGTTTATACTACCATATTCTGTAAAAAGAATCTTATTTCATTAAGGTTTACATATTAATCTTATTAGCTCAAAACCCTTAAGTGTTAACCTTTCGCTTCGCGTTCTTGCCGATTTTGTAAACGTAAACTTTACAATGCCATATAAGCCTTTTTAACGATGAATATAATGTCTCATCTAAATCGTAAAACTTATGAAATTAGCTCAGTAGTGCTCCCCAAAGTATAGTCTACTCTGTTACGAAAAGATAATCTCATTTCACCGTGATTTACATATTAATTTTGATAGCTTAATAACCCTAAGTGTTCACGTGTCTGAAAGCCATAATACGAATGAACGAACTGTAGTTGCAAATGAGGAAACCTGTAGTTAAGTTATTTGTATCACCAGAACCTTCTCAAATATCATGAAAATAATCCCAGTAGCCTAAATCAATAGACCTTAGCTTGCGCAAAGCTAATTCTATTCAAAGTCAATCAAAGGCGAAGAAGTATTCATTTATAATATAATATGATCATTTAAGCCTTTTCATTAACTCGCAAAGCAGCTCATCTAAATCTGAATTTAGTAAAGAATAGCTTAGAATTGATCTCTAAGATATAATCTGCAGTAATCTAAGAAAATATTCTTATTTCGTCTTGCTTTGAATCTGAATCCTAATAGAGCAAAACCCTCAAGTATTAAGGATGCCAAAAACTCATATTATGAATAGTGAATCAATGGAGCTTGCAACTAATGATTAATTCTATTTAATCTTAACCAATCTTTGCATCTTGAATTCGTAAAATAAAATTTATAAATTCATAAAAGAGTAACCCTGTTTCTTGTAAAGAGTTTTATTTGTTCTTGCTGTCTATTTTCTTTTTGCCCTTATTGAAGTTAGTATTTTGCTATGTTTCCGTTGATCGGCGTGTAGAACCCGACGTTGCTGATTCCGTCGTCGTCGTCAACCGCAATCCTCGTCTTCCTCGTAAACGACAAATAAGCAAGGCAAGCACCTCCTTGATCATGTTGATCCCAGTATTTCACTTACAATATGTTGTTTTTGCAACTGTATTATGCATACGAGTAATTCTCCATAAAAACTGCTATTCTGGGTAGAATAGTAATTATCCCTGTGAATTATGGATTTCCTTAATATGACTGACAATGTGAACCTTGTAACCGTAAGTATGGTTTAGACATGAATTAATGTCACTGTGGGTATAAACGATAGATATCATATCTGCTTAGCCATGCTCAACGTTTAAAGTGGTTCATTTACAACTTGTTTATTTAAACAACTGCCATTTGGAAAAGGTTGCTGTTAGTTTACTAAAAATCCAAAATAAAACTATGAATTTGATGTGGGCGACTATTGGCAATAGCCGGAGGTGCAAAAAGGAACTGCACGTAGTGTAGGGTGAAGTGTCGCCCATGTCACATTAAGGACCGAGCAATGGGACGCTATTGATCCAAGAATTCCGTGCAACCACGAGGTCCGGTATGGGATGGCCTTAGCCTATTAAGTTATTTAGACATGGCTTCGCTCATTGGTAGGCGGGAGCTTGCAGAGGCATTCTGGTTTGGATTGCTTGTTAGGGGCTTCCACACAGTTCGTGTGGGTAAATGCATAATCGGTGCAACGGTGTACGCCCTGCCGTGTTCAGAAACGTTGTGTTGTTGTGTGCGAAAGTGGATCCACGGTTTGTGTGTGTGTTTCTATTTCTACGGCGGGGGTTAACGTCCCGGGCTGGATCGAAGTCATGTCTAAATAATGTAACGGCTATGTATGATCGCCTTGCCGGCACACCTAAGGAAGTGTGTCGAAATGACGTTTAGCAAAAAGGTGGATCATTCCTTGTGGGTAAAGTTGTACACCTCTGCAGAGTTTAAATCTAATTGATTAGCCGCGCCCGCGGTCATGGGCACTTGGTGAAGACATTCCAATGTTAGATTTTGGTATTTTCTGAAAACTGGAGTTTCGGTTTGAAACTGTTTTGGCAACCTGGTTTTATGTCCAAAGGAATCGACATATATGGCTGTTCAGTCAGGTAGACTGGTTGTGGAATTATGTTTACTTTCATATAAATTTACTTGCTCCTTAGCGATTTTATAAATGTGAATTGCAATCTAACACTAGTCTATGATTTACTTTCTTTGAGCAATTGCAAAATAACTAGAGCCTGTCATTGAAAAAGCCTGCATGTTTAATTATTTGCATTTGTGAACCACTATCAAGTCTTGCGGAGTACGAAAGTACTCACCCTTGCTTATTCGTTGTTTTTAGGTGTTAAGCTAGCGAAGCTCCGAAGGTTTGTTTCATCGCAGGTTGCGGGATCCTTATTGCCGTGTTAATTCTAGGGATTTATGCCTGGTCAGTTGCCTGCGGGGATGGATGGGTACACTACAAGGCTTTGCTTCTTTTGCTGCTGAATACTCTGAGTTGTAAGGTTTATATGTTTATTTTGTTTTCGATTAATTAATTTAATGTATGGTTGTGATTCCAATTGTTGAAATGTGCGTGCTAGCTACTGATCCAGGGACTAGTACTGCAAGCACATTAGATTTCCATTTTTGCATTCTGTGTAAAAATGAGGGTCGTTACATAGACTAACCAGGTTAGTTGCCAAACACATAAAATGGGTTTACCTAACCTATCTGAGTTAAGGTTACATAACCTAGTTATTTTAACCTGGAGCCAACCACATCTTTAGGAATCTATGTATCTACATCTATACTAATTAGACACTTCGAGAAAGCTCCCATGCTAACTATAAAGATCTAGTCATCCATCTTGCGGATCTAAGTTATAGAAAATTAAATTAAAAGAAAGAGTTCATGTCCAGTACAATCCTAATTAACTGAAATTTAAAATAAAAAATAAAGAAAAATTACCAATTTGATTTCCATACGACTTCCAAAGTTCATCCATAAATAACTAAAATTCAAAATAATGATTAAATGAAAATTAGGAAATTAAAAGAAAGATTTCAAGTCAACTACAATAAAAAATAACTAAAATTCATATTAAAAAGTTGAAGAAAATTAGCAATTTGGTTTTTGTATGAAGTCCAAAGTAAAATCTTGGAATAGCTGAAATTTGAAATAAAAATAAAAAAAATGAGTAGTTGGTTTTGTATACAAATTTCAACAATAAACTATGGTAAAAGCCCTAAATAGCTGGGCTGGGCTAAACAAAGTTGAGACAGTTGGGTTGGGCTAAACAAATTCCAATATTTTTATTTGGTTTTTTTAGAAATGCAGGAAATACAAATGAGATCTAAATAAATAGCAAATACCTTCAAAAAATTTCCAACAGTTTTTGTAAAATATTTCAAAGCATGTAGAACAAAAATAAAATAATTTTGACAATTTTTTTCTGAGAATTAATCATATTAAATCCTTTTGAATTAAACAAATTCAAATCAAGCTTTAATTACCAATAAAAATGGTGAGAATTTTGAAGTGCTAAAATGCATAAAACATTTTTAAAGATGCAAAAATTGGGATGATATCACAATTATAAATGTGTAGAATAATCAAATTATGTTAAAAAATTACGATATCAGCTATCTGTATTGATTTGTTGTGTACATATCAATTAGTTAATTAGGGAGCACTTGTTATTCTTTGTAGAACTCGGACATGTTCTCAATAATTGGTAGTAATATAAGTCAAAATTGAAATTAGACTTTGCTTTCTACTCTCAATAACTTTTACATTAAATACCATTTTCATTATTAAATCTCAAATTTTTAAATTTTGAGATAGTGACCAAGTACGTTTTCTAAGAAGTTAGCCCATACGATTGCGTGGTTTCCGATTGTTAAGTATAAGATGTTATTTAATGGTTTGATTAACGAATAGAACACAAGTGTAGCTAATGAATTTTCCAAACAAAGAAAAAAAATGCCCCTAGCTTCCAAGAATTTGAAGGTTGGAAAATGAAATAAAAAGGGCAACATCAATGGATGCCGCAATTTCAACCAAACACAACAAAGGAGTCATTGATGTCTTTCCCACACCATGCAAGCATATGCAAGTATGTATGGCAATTATTTTTGGTGGGGGCAAGATTGTAAACATTTTAGATTAATTAGCCATCGTTAAAATTGCGAAATAATTATTACGTTGTTTTGCAAGCATTAATATCAAGGTTACAAATACAAGTGTATTCTAAATCTAGCCACGTGATTGCGTGGATAACCGGGCTAGTTCTTTACATAAGAAAGCTGCCATCTTTGTCCATGGAATGTGAAGGCGCATACATAGTACGTACAGATCAGGCCGCGCATGCAGAGAGACGCATGTGAAAGTGGAAATATCCAATATCGTACAGGTCATTA
Organism: Guadua angustifolia; assembly: GCA_036346375.1. NCBI lineage: Eukaryota > Viridiplantae > Streptophyta > Magnoliopsida > Poales > Poaceae > Guadua > Guadua angustifolia. The sequence goes on from CM070520.1 coordinate 17,328,299, forward strand.
GATCATTAACTACTGATTGTCGAAAGGAATCTTTTGAACCAGTAGCCCGACGAACAAATTAAGTAGGGCTCCGTTTAACTAGATCCAGTGGATGTACAGTGCATATGGTACTTCATGGTACTGAGCCAGCTAGCTAGTGTGTTTGGCGGCTGCATGCGGCTTCAGCTTAATTGGCCGTTCTGCATTTAGATAGTTAAGAGTAGAGGAGAGGTACTGATCACCCCGGCTGCTGCCTCTGTCACTCTGCATGCGCCAGGTTCTATGTACTGTTTGGTGGCGGCATGGGGCTTCAGCTTAATTATATTGGCCATCCTTCCTCCTGCTGCATCCTCCGTAGACATCCCTTTGCATGCGCTAGATTCTCGTATTGTTTGGTGGCTGTATGCGGCTTTAGCTCAATTGGCCGTTCTGCATTTAGTTAGTTGTAGCAGAGGAGAGATACCTTCACTGGCTACAGCCTCCATAGACAAATCTCTGCATGCGCGGGGCTCTATGTACATATTGGTGGTTGTGTGCGGCTTCAGCTTAACTGGCCATTCTGTATTTAGGTAGTTATAGGAGAGGAGAGAGATCTTCCCCGGCTGGAAAAAAAGCTCGTTGAGCTGGCTCGGTGGCTCGTTTCAAAATTACTCCGATTACATTCATTTTTCTTTTAAAATAAAAATTAGTTGATTTGGAACAAGAGTCAACTTTGGCTCGGCTCGTTAGGCTCGGCTCGAAGTTGGGTCTCAAACAATATAGGAAACTATAATAAATAAGAATAAATTAGTGTCGAAGAAAGCTCGAAAAAAAATTCATCTGGCTCGTTTTCCACCCCTAGCTGCAGCCTCCATAGACCATCTCTCTGCACGCGCCGGGATCTATATACATGAGCCTGGCTCTGCTCGATCGTACGTACTGACAGTCGACGTCCATGCATCTCACAGGCATAGGCCATTCCGCATTTTTTTTTTGATAAAGAAAGCTTTTATTAATCTTAGTAAATTACATCAAGGCCATTCCGCATTTGCATCGAGTTATTAAGAAACACACTTGTAGCTTGTGCACCTGGGTTTGTTCCTTTCAATTGACTGTGTTTGAGCTCATGATGGTTAATTTTGAGTTTGATTTGAATTAGATTTGAATTTTAAAACAATTTAAGATGTTGTTAGCACTACTACAGAATAGGTCATCACTGCCGGTTCGTCCACGCCATTACTGCCAATTATGGGCGCCAGCAGTGATTGGTCGGCAGTGATACTCGGGGTTATCATTGCCGGCTCAGGAACCGGCAGTGATAATAGATATCACTTGCGGTTCATTATACAACCGGCGAGGATATTCGACTATCTCTGCTTGTTTACACTAGAATCCGGCGGTGATACTCGAATATCTCTGCGGTTCAACCTAGAATCCGGTGGATATATGTATATCTCTGCCGACTTATACGAAGAACCGACAAGTGATTCAGTATATCACCGCTGTTCTCGACTAACCGGCAAGGACAACCGAATTCTGAAAAAATTTGTAGATGTACTTCATAGATTACTCTACCTATGTATAAAATTGCAGGTTCTTTTTTTGTAAGTCCTCATATGTATTGAATTTGATCCTGCAATTTTATACATAGGTAGAGTAATCTATGAAGTACATCTACAAATTTTTTCAGAGTTTTCGTGACTTTTATTAGTTGGTGTGCACGATGTGTACACGGAAGGCTGTGTGCACATGATATGTTGCCTTCAAATATATAGTATATAAAGCATCGTTAGATCATAATTAAAATATATTAAAGCATCACAATATTTAGTTTTTACAATAGTCTGCTCACAAATGTAGTGTGAGTACATCTCGTTCACTTTGGATCGAGGTCGTAAAGGAACTCGCCCTTTGGATCGATGACCTATTCACAATGAGTCCAAATGATATGCTCTTGAATTGCTAAAATTTCTTTTGGCAAGAATCGATTGGTTCTCATCTTGGAGCGCTATTATTGAAGAAAAGAGAAATTTAATTAATGATGATAGATGTTAAATGAAAGAAAAGTAGGCATGAATGTGTAATTATATACCATGGCTTCGTTATAGCCGACACTCTTCGTGACAATTGCATGTATATTTGTACATACGTAGTATGCGATAAACTATTTCCTGGTCTGTCTCATGCATGGAAAGTCTCATATTATTTTAAAAGTTTTCTGTAGGGAAGATCACGGACCACCTTTTTGGCAATACCGTGTGAATGCTTGTGTGAATGATTTTAAATAGTAATTAACCTTAAATACAATAGAATAAAATATTACTAGAGCAATAACGCAACGATCGAGTTTACTGCTCATCATCTTCCAAAAATTATGTTCATACTCATGAAGTTCTTTTCTCATCGAGTCCAAGACAAAAACCCTGCTAGCTTCTAACTCGATGACGAGGAGGACCCAGTGATAACTAGACATATATGTTAACATAGCCTATTAGTCTCACACCGTGTCACGCAAAAATAGTAAAACAATATTAGAAGTAGGGTAATACGTCTTTGAAAGTTATAGGGTACAAGTACGGAGGTTTTCTTTTTCACTTGTAGAAAGTCTTAAATAAATAGTCTTCAACAAACTTTGGGTTATCACGACGATTGTCTCGTTGACAAGCCCCGGATCGAGAAATCCTAAATCTTCATCCTTATTTCTTCTACATATCGTATTCCATTCTACATATATAAAAAAGAAGTTAGACATACAGTTGAACGGTACAAGAATATACAATAATATAAAAAGAGACTTACAAAGTCCACAGTCTGACCATTGCCGCGTCCAGAGCATCTGGCCGGTACAACATATACAATTCGCAGAACTCTAACCAGAACATGCCACCCCCATTGTGAAAATCTGAATCTTTGTATTTCACTGGGACCGCCCACATACCCTTTTGGCACTGCTGCATGTAATACTGATGGACGCGCCGCAATTTTGTTGTTAGGTTCTCTAAATCTTCTGGGGGAGCCAGCGGTTGCCCCAAAAAGTACTTCCAGCTTAGACCTAGCTCGTAATTACGACGTTGTTCAAGAAGATCTTTTGAGCTTGCGACATCGACGCCTCAGCACTAGCCATCTTCAAGTTTTGCTTTCTGGAGATGCGCTCGTAGTCCGACATTTCCGAAGGTTCAGAAGCCCGCCTTGTCTCTTTGGCTTTTGCCATACTCAAGAAAAACTCATGCGCATTAGCATCGACTTTAGTCTTCTCGGGTGATGGCACCTTTTCGAAGTGAGATGTTACTTCGGCCTTCATTTGCTCTTTGCGTTCTTCTTGATCATCTCGGCGGTAATTTCTTCCGAGGCGTCTTGACTTCACAGATGACCGAGATTTGGTACAAGACGATCACGGACTTCGAGATGGTTCGATGTTCGATTCTTCTTATGTGCCGATGAGGAGTTGGACTTTTTCCGCCGGTGCCGAGGAGGAGTTGGACTTTTTCGGATGGTGCCGCGGAGGAGTTGGACTTTTCCTGGCTGGTGCCGGCGGAGGAGTTGGACTTTTCCTAACTGGTGCCGGCGGAGGAGTTGCACTTTTCGTAGGCGACAGGTCTGCGTGTGGAGAGCGCGGCTCATCATCATCATCGTCGTTGTCGGCCTCATCGTCCGAGCCGAACATAATCAAGCTCTTGCGCCACGCGAGGAAGCCATGCACGTTTTCTCCAAGTTTGTTTTTTCCGTCCTCGCCAGGAATCTCTACCTCCATTTTGCGATATTGTCGGACTACACTGTCTACTTCGACCCTGGCGAATCCCAGTGGTATTGGGCGGCAGCAGAACCTGCGAGGAGGCGCATGGCCAAGCCACGCCATCACCACCTTGATGGTAATGCCATGTCGCGACAAATGCAGCTTGCACGGTGTCGGTTACGTGATGTCATCCATCGCAAAATGGAGTCGATGCTCTCTCGAATCGTTGTGGACGACAACCGCTCTTAAGAACACCGTGATCGAGGTTCCGAGGGTCGTCATCGAGTGGCGGTCATGAGTGAGAGCTTTCAGATCGCTTGCTCCACAACTTGATCCACCGCTCTCTCTTCCTCTAACGCTCTTGCCACAACATCTTGTATTTGACTTTGCGCTCATCTTCTCTTATTCTTTTCACCGCTTGTACCAACGATCGTCGGTGGGAAGCCTTCTTTCCACGGCACCAAACCAACTCCTCGGGTGCGCCCAGGATGCTCCTTGTTACCTAGGGCAACAGTCAGCTCATCATTCTCCCTTCGTGCCCTGAAAAGCCCTTGGGAAGACTCCACGTGAGCATCCGATATTTTCTGCGACACCTCCCGGGCTCTATCGCTCCTGAAGCTCAAGCTGCCATCTTCTGAGACAGAAGCCCCCCTCCCAAGCAACCAGTGCTTTGATCGATCAGTGAACTCGGCCGTCAGCAGAGTAACGCCTTGAGGTTAGCTCTTGTTCGCGCCTATCCCATGCAGTATTTTCTTCACGTAGCCACGATTGCCTAGTGTGTGAGGTACATATTCTTATCCGCGTTAGCCTTGTTCTTTGACTCACTTTATCTGGGCTTCTTGAAATTCTCAGACGCCACAAAGTCCTCCCAAAATTCCCTTATCTTTGGAAACATGTTAAAATTTAGCGTGACATTCTTCTTCACATAGTTCTTATTCAATTGAGTCTTCCAATTCTTCCAAATGTGCACATGATACTTAGTGCACGCTTCTTTGCAACCAACTCGACCCTTGGGGAAATGGAATACTTGTTTTAGCTTGCCCCATAGCGAGTCCTTCAGTCATCGGGAACCACCCATCGATCACCTTCGCGGCGGTCCATGATCTATAGCCGATGGGCACGTTATCCCTAGCAAGTACTCCAGTGAGTTGTCTGTCTGGCGCTAACGTGCGGTATAGCAGTTCCCGACTTAGAGAGCTGGACTATGTTGTGAACGCCTTTAGGCATCTTGCTCGGACCACGACCTGCGCGCCGCCTTTGTTCACCAGACGTTTGAGCCTACAATTGGATCTTGTTATTAGTCGTATGACCTTACAATATTTTGGGAATCACAACGTACTAATACTTTACCTCGCCCATGTTAGTCGCGTCAGCTTGGTCCATGGCAGTGGCGTTAGCTTGGTCCATAGCAGGGGCGTCAGTTTGGTCCATGGCTGTGGCGTCAGCTTGGTCCATGGCGGGGCGTCAGTTTGGTCCATGGTCAGGCGCCAAAGTTGCTCCATATCAATATCCTCAGAGGTTCGGTAGCCACTTGGGCTACCCATTCTTACTTGCGTCTACATTCGAGGGCGAATTCCTCCGCACTTGTCCCCGATTCGAGGCCATTCCTAGCAATCCAAATGTTATTGGGTTAATTATATTGCATTCATTTATGGTTGCTACATGACATCAAACTTGTGAATTCAAGCGATGGTAATTTGCTAGAGTTGAGAGGAAATCAAGTGATGTTGTGACCTCATGCTACAAACATGTGCACATGTAACTTTAAAATGATATTTATACATTAGAAAAAATCACATGATACATATACATCTCGAAATGAAAAATAATATAAAAAATTCATATATTCTTAAGAATATATTCCACACTAAAATTATTTTTTAAAAATAAGCCCTGCAAGTTCAAGAAACATGGATGTCACGAGGCGTCAAATTTGCACCGAGAGGCGAAGCCATGAGGAGACATGCTCGCTTGAAATGGACTTGGTTGCTGTCTTCTTCCGCGTACCACTGTCCATAGGCTTCCTCCCGCTCCTCTTCTTCATTGATCCTGGAGTACTTACCTCTCACCGATAGCGTCACACACATACATTTTTGGTCAACAAAATATACATACACATAAAATTGTAGGATCAAATTCATTATATATCGAGAGTTACAAACAAGAGAAAATTCTGATAAGTTTAAACTCTTTAAACTTGTCAGAATTTTCTCTTTTTGGTAACTCTCGGTATATAATGAATCTTGACTAATATTTACAACACATGTATACAACTATTACAACTACTTACTATTATAATTAGTGGCACAAAACAAATATTTACAACACATGTATACATCTTTACAAAACAAATATTTACAACACATGTATAACCATAGAGCAAAATGATCAAAACAGGACAAGGGCAGAAAAATGAACAAGGCAACTAGCATAAAGCTCAACTTGTTTATTTTGAGTGTTCTCAGATGTCGGGTTGCCCAAAGGCCCTCCTCGCTACAAGGGACGAGTAATAGACTAATTTGTGACAACCTTGCTATTTTACCAAGCAATTATTATTCAGATCAGTAGCCAACTAATTAACTAAACAGAGCAGTATAAAGACAATGAAGTAACATTGATAGTGAGCAATGGTAGATATGTAGTACTGATCAGACTAAGGAAAATAGAGTAAAGTCTACTGGTTCAATGCCTAATACTCATCAACAGATAGTGTTTTGATCAAATAAGTGACAACAGAAGTAAAGTGATAGAGAAGTGCTACTAATAGACTAAGGAACTAAACAAAATATAGACAACAGGTATAGACATAGAAGTGCTACTAACATCATCAGGTATTGAACACTAATTAGACTAAGGAACTAAGGAACTAAACAAAATATAGACAGAGAAGTGCTACTAACAGATCGAAGTAAAGTGACAACAGGTATTCAACACTAATTAGACAAATAAGTGGTCATGCAATACATGCAATACAAGATTGTTGAAATAAGGGCAGTATGAGCATAATGAGACATATACTTAACCCAGATATGACTAAACACAACTTATCCACAATGTCCAGAACATATGAAATGATCATGAATTCAACAGGTATAAGCTTATAATCACATAGATTCATGATATGAACACATATATACTGAGACATTCAGCATGGATAATAAATGAATTAACGAGCAAAGATACTACTCATGTTTGGTTTTTCGATGTGCTCTCAGATTTAATAACTTGATGGGTTGCTTCAAAGAAGCCCTCCAACACCAAATTTCAGCAATATATCACAGGGTATATCAATCTGAAATTAGTGACTCTATTCAGATTCAGCAGACCGCTTAAGAAAAATTGACTCACTAATACTCAATTATGGATGAAACGCCATCAACAACAAATTGCAATAATTTTGCCTCGACGGTGATGCCAAGCCGGTGAGAATTGAGTTCCATATTAGACCGGGATATCAAAGTTATGAAAGGAACTATTCTCGTGATAGCATATCACATATACTGAGACAACAAAGAACAAGTTAAAGTATTGATACAATGATCTAACAAAGGTTGAATTACGTAATGATTCACTAACTAGCGTATAAATATTGCCTCATTTATTTGTATCATCATCGAGCAGTAGTAGAGAATAAAATCAGTGCCTCATTTATTTGTATCATCATCACAGAATAAATGTCTATCTCATTGATAACCCTAGAATCATAACAGATTAGTTGTCACAAATTGTCTATTGCAGTCCCAAATCCTCACTGAACACTATACGCACATGCTAGGTCCCCAAGCCAAATGAATTGACTGGCCCCTTAGCATCTGCACATGCACATATGAAACATTCACAATCACATGCACATTCACATTCACATTCACATCTGCACATTCACATCTGCACAACCACATTCACACATCGCAAGAGCAGTACCAAGGCGACGGCGGGGAGACGGTGGGGAGACAGCGTGGAGGTGAAGGCGACGGTGGGGAGGAGACGCGGGCCGTCCTAAGTCGAGGCGACGCGGCGGTCCGAGGCGAGCGAGGTGACGGCGGCACGAGTCGAGGCGGCGGCGGGGAGCTCTGACGCGAATCGACGGCGGTGGTCCGAGGCGCGGCGGCGTCAGGGAGTTCAGAGGTGACGGCGCAGTAAAAGTGAGAGGAGGGCGTGGGCTAGGGCTAAGGTAAATGAGAGGAAGGCGCGGCGTTTCAATTTATAGGGGTGGAATATCACTGCCGGGCCATTGTACAACCGACAGTGATAGTGGAATATTACTGCCGGTCCATTGTACAACCGGCAGTGATAATGGAATATTACTGCCGGGCCATTGTACAACCGGCAGTGATAAGCTCTTTGCCCATATTCTATTAAAATTTGTCTTTTTTATTACTCTTAATATAGGACGAATTTGATCATGAAATTTTATATGTAGATGGAGTAAGATGAGATGTACATCCATGATTTTTTTCAGAATTTTTATCACAAAAATCCAAATGCAGTGAAACTTTCAATTTGATCAAAAGAAAGCATAACCTCAATTTCCATTATTGCATATATTACATTAATTGTTACATATGAGAAAATAAACATGTCGTTCATACAAAAGAAAGCATACATTTCATTACTACAACTAAGCTACGATTCGACCTTCGTTATGATCATGGCGTATGTATGTAGCTTCACATTGTCTTCCATGGTACTTAGGTCAACGTCCTCTCCAAAAGGGGAAGCTCATCGAATTGGTTGTACTCTTCCTTGTCGACAACATTCTCAACTCCGACAATCCTTCTTTTCCTTGAATAACCACGTGGCGCTCCTTGTTAGCGAATTGATTGCAAAGAAGATTTGTGTAATGTAATTAGCAAGTACGAATGGTTCTTCTCTGTATCCGACGAGTTTGAGGTCCACGGTAGTGATGCCGTACTTGTCGATATTCACGCCGCCGGGAAGTCTGACCCATTGGCACCGAAAGAGAGGGACCTTCAAAGGTCCATAGTCAAGCTCCCAAATCTCTTCTATGAATCCGTAGTAGGTTTGCCTATTTCCATTCTTTGTCATAGGCATCTATACGGATACCGCTATTTTGATTGGTGCTCTTTTTATCTTGCGCTCTTGTATAAAATGTAAAACCATTTATGTCGTATCCTTGGAATGTCCGAATTGTAGTTGACGGTCCCTGAGCCAACAATTTCAACTGAGTGCAGTCTGTCTCCGTACGCATCATGTGTCTACACAACCAATCGCCGAAATTATCTCTGTGCTCTCTCGCGAGCCAACCCTCTGACCTCCCTGGGTTTGTTTTGGATAGCACGTTCTTGTGCATGTCGACATACGGGCCACCACAACCGATTGTCCCAAAACCTGCGAAATGTGCTTGTGTAAATGAAGCTAGATTGCTAGTACGTCTTGATTTCTCGCCTAGTGTCCCTTTCCCCTGTAGCCTTCCCTCATGCCGAGATACAGGTACACCAATCGGTTTGAGATCCATATAATCGACGCAGAACTCAATGACCTCCTCGGTTCCCCAGCCATCGGCAATGCAAATTTCGGTCGATTTGATTCTGAACATATTTCTTTATAACCCCCATGAATCTCTCAAAAGGGTACATCTGATGTAGAAATACGGGACCAAGAATCCGTATCTCTTTCACAATGTGAACAATGAGATGGACCATAATATCAAAAAAAGATGGAGGGAAACACATCTCAAGCCTACACAGAGTGTGGACCACGTCTTCCTGCAGCTTATCTAGTATTAATGGATCGATGGCCTTCTGTGAAATCGCGTTGAAGAATGAACACAACTTGATAATTGGGTCTCGGACTTTCTTTGGCAGAACCCCCCTAATTGCAATTGGAAGCATCTGTGTCATCATCACGTGGCAATCGTGAGACTTCATACCAATTAACTTTAAGTCTTTCATTGAGACTAGTCTCTTTATGTTAGCAGAGTAACCAGACGGAACTTTGATTCCGTGCAAGCATTCGTAAACGCTAATTTTCTCTTTCTTGCTCAAAGTGTAGCAGTCATGGAAGGTACTTTTGCTGTATCCATTTCTTCGTGATGCGCTCCTTCCTCGCCATATCTTGAGGTCCATCCTTGCTTGAAGTGTATCTTTCGTTTTGCCAGGTATGTCTAGTAAGATACCAAGCAAGCTGTCACACACGTTCTTCTCTATGTGCATGACGTCGATTGCGTGTCGAACTTCCAGGTGCTGCCAATAAGGTAGGATCCAAAATACTGATTTCTTTTTCCACAAAGGAGCCTTATCCGGGAAGTCGGAATAGATGTCTTCGCCGGCTCCTTTCCGTGCATAATTGTAAGATCCTTTATAGCGGCAAATATCTGCTTCCCGATGTGATTCTTGAGCTAAGGCGGTCTCCTTTGTCCCGTCAAAAGCTCTCTTATTATTGCGGTATGGGTGATCCTTGCGGAGAACCTACGATGCCGCATGTAAGCCATTTTTCATTGTTCTTCACCACCGGCTAGTCAGATCATCCATGCCTTCGGGCGATCCGTTGAAGCATTTTGTCGTCGCGGCCGACAGTTGCCAAGAGCAGATAATCATTAATGGTTACAAACAGTAATGCCCGTAGGATAAAGTTTTCTCTTTTATACTCATCCCATACCTGTACACCATCGGTCCACAATATTAGAAGATCTTCAACCAATGACTTGAGGTACACATCGATATCATTGCCAGGTTTCCTGGGCCCTTGGATCAATAGTGGCATCATAATGTACTTTCGCTTCATGCAAAGCCAAGGAGGAAGGTTGTAGATGCATAAAGTCACCGGCCAAGTGCTGTGACGACTACTATTGTTGCCAAAAGGATTCATCCCATCTGTACTCAACCCGAACCTTATATTCCTCACATCATATGCAAAGCGCTTCTTATATTTTCTGTCGATGTTCCTCCATTGCACAGAATCAACAGGGTGTCTAAGCATTACATCCTTCTTACGCTCTTCGGCGTGCCATCGTAGCAATTGGGCATGCCTTTTGTTCGCAAACAATCGCTTTAGGCGGGGATTATAGGAAATACCACACCACCTTACGGGACACCTCTTCTTCTTCGCCTCACCCGACATCTTCATTCTCGATATCGCTGTCGTTGCCCTTATACCGCTTTGCTTTGCAAACAACACAGCATCCATGTTCGCAAACTCATTCGCGATACAATATGCAATCGTTTGGACATGCGTGTATTCTTTGTACTTCCAATCCCAGCAGGCGGACAACTGCTTGGCACGCACGTAGTTGAAGGCAACACGTTATCCTCTGGAAGCAAGTCCCCAAGAGACATAGCACTTCAAGAAAGCTCTTATCGGACCAACCATTGCTTGCCTTCAACTGCGAGAGTGAAAGCACGGTATGCGACTTTTGTGCTCCTCCTTGCGGCCGGGTACAATGGCGTTGTAGAGTCCTCTACCATCTGTTGGAACTTTTGAAACTCCCTTTCACTCGTGAAGTCCCCTCCCCATCACGCAAAGATTTGATCTAGATCATCTTCGTGGGTATCAACGAACGATCTTCCACCATTTGTCATATCGTTGTCTCCGTCATCTTCATTAATGTGTTGCCCTTCATGTACAATATCATCTTCATCAATGTGTTGCCCTTCATGTACAATATCATCTTCACCGTGCTCACCCAACAGTATAGCCACCTTGAAACCCCTTGAAGCAAGTGTGCACGATCGACTCTATGTTACAAAACATCTTCTCATTTTTGCAATCAACGCATGGACAACACATATAGTCCGCCAGTTTCTCGACTTGTGTGCCGCAACGCATTCGAAAAACAAGTCACACCATTAAAGAACTCGGACGCGACGGTCCGTGTCATACATCCACCTTCGGTCCATCTACGATTAATTATATCAAACTACATTTCAAAGATATTAACAAACGATATCAAAATAATTTATTCTTTACATAGTCATGCATTGCTAATTAATTAAAACGATAAACACATTATAAGCACATAACGCAAATAACAATATAATTGTAATTTGTTATGTAGCGCTAGCTATTAAATTAAATTAATCTACAACAAACAAGCATATAATTGAATATAAGGATATATTTCTAAATAATTATTTATGTTCCAACTTTCATTATTGCAAAATCCATCTACCATTTTCCAATATTTAAATATTCAACTAGCAATTCTCACTATTTATAATTCATCATCTAGCAATTTTTACTATTAAAAATCCATATAACAAATTTTCATTAATTAAATTAATTACAATTATGCATAATTGTCCATCTAGCAATTTTTATTACTAGATGTTGATAATTGCATAATTTGAGCACTACCGGCAGTGATAAGGTCATACTACGCGGGGAAAATTATGTTATGCGGAAAATACATATCACTTCGCCGGTTGAATATACGAATCGGCGATAAACTTTAAATATCACTGCCGTCAGAATTAAACCGGCGATAATATATCACTACCGTTATAGGTATTAACCGCAAGTGATAGTCGATTATCATTGCCGGTTGGTAATATAAACCGCAAAGTGATCGTCCCACCTTCAAATCGCCGCACTAACGCCAACCCAACCGTCGCGCCGCCGTTTCTGCCGCGCCAAGCTATTGCGCTTCACATTCCTCGCTAATCGTTGCCCTTCCCATTCTGCCTCTATATAATGCCACTATTGTTTCAAGAATGGCACCCCCACACAATCCACTATTGTTGCAAAAATGGCACCCCCAAGAAGCGAGCACGTGTTGGGCAAAGCCCCACTTCGTCGCTAGAGAAGGAGGAGAAGGAGAAGGAGGAGGTGGAAGCGGAGGAGGAGGAAGAGGAGGCAAAGGAGGAGAAGGAGGAGGAGGCGATTTACGCGACAAATGCGGCAGCGGCGAAATGCATGGTGTTGGGGTAAGACCAACTCCGCCACCGAATCGGATTCGGAGGAGAAGGAGGATGAGCACCGCCGCAACTCTGATCAGTCTTCAAGCGGCAGCTCCGGCGACGAGGAGGAGGAGGAGGACGACGACTTTTGGATATAGGGCTTCACGCCATTGGCCTATTATAATTAGGACTAAATATGTAAAAATAGACGATATACCTAATTATGTTTTGTAAATGTTCTGTATTTTAATTAATACATATCCCGCAAATTACAAATTTGCTTTCATATGTTCTGTTTTTTAACTAATTATGCTTTCATATGTTATGTGCGAGATAAATTACAATGTTTCTTATGTTACGTATTGAACTAATTATGGGGAACGATAATGTCATCTTTGCCGGTCTAAGTAAAACCGGCGGTGAAAGTGGTGTTATCCTTTATCTGCTTTTATCTGAGAACGGCAATGGTGTTATCACTACGGTTGAACATATAAACCGGCGATGATATCTTCTTATCACTGCGGTTCTCTATAAAACCGCAATGATATTGCCTCCATTCTGCGGAAATTTATACTATTCATATCACTGCCGATTGAAGTTAGAACCGACGGTGATAGTATTATCCTTGCCGATTGAAGTTAGAACGGCGGTGATAATATTATCCTTGCTGGCTCGCACCTATCCGGCGATGATGGGGGTCGGATGAGGCGATGCAGTAGTAGTGTAGGTTGAGTGGTACTGGCCTTCGAATAGCGGTAGTGCCCGCCAGGCGGCATTACTAGCGTAGTAATAGCGGTAGTGCCAGCCCTACGGTGCTACCGACCTGTAACATCCCGAAAAATTTAGTAAAATAAAAATAAATATTTTTTAATTTGAATATTATTATTTCTGAGTTTTCTCTGCATTATTGATTTTTATTTGGATTTCTTTGCATTTTTGTGTTGTGAGAATAATCAAATAAAGAGAAAAGAGAACAGGAAATGGAAAGAGGTAAAATGGTAAAAGTAAAAATTTATAAAAATTACCATCTAAACCCTAGGCCTGCAGGAAAACCACTTTTTCCTGCAATTAAATTTTTATGAACAAAAATGAGACTTAATTGTTGAAATGACATTTGATTTGACTAAAAATAGTGCAAGGTCAGATTTAATGCAAAATCTGTAGACACCATATTGACCTGATAAAATTACCCTAGTAACCAAAATGCATTACCTACTCCCAGTAAAAATATCAGAAATTTATCGTGTCAAATATGTCCTCTAAAAATTCGAATACAGAAACAAGATAAATCAACAAAATGGAACGTCAGAATTTTAATAAAATACTGGAGCAATTTTTTGAGCTGAAAATTTTACATAAGAATCCTCAGCTCAATACATCTGAAACACAAAGTTTCAAAAATAATAGACTTTATTTACTTACAAATAAAAATGAAAATCCGAAAATGAAATTTTGAGCAGATAGTAATGTCAGAATTTTAATTAATTCTCTGTAGCACTTTTTGACCCAAAGTTTTTATTGGAGGTATAAAATTAACTGGAGAACTTACTAAAAAATCCTTAAAAAATTAGGCAGTGATTTGATGGCTGTTTTAATGCAAACTCAGACAACAATTGCTCAGCCAAAATATCTAAACTTCGTTCTTTCGCCGACAGGTGGGCCCGTAGCTCTGTTCTGGCCCATTTGCTGACGTGAGAAGGCCCAGGTGTTACTCTCACTGCCAGTGGGCCTCGTCCCCACCAGTCAGTCTCAGTTCGCCCCCTATGGCTCCCTTCTTCTTCCCTGTCGCTCGAACCGACTTCGCTTGTCCGATCGCAGAGCTCTCGCGCCTTCGCTCAACCACTCTGCGTCCTTGCAGCACCGCCCAAGTCATCGATAGATGCCACGTTGAACCTCGATTATCCCGTGCCATACCCTGAGCCATACCGCTGCAATTAAGCACTGTCCTCTTCCTTCGCGCCGAAGTTTTTCCTAAGCCGGACCTTTCCGGCGAAGTGTGAACCCAGTGCAAACTCATCTGGCCATCCTCACAGCTATAAAAGAGCCCCGTGATCGCTTGAGTCGTGTTTTCACTCTCCTTCATCTTCCTCTTCTTCTCCTCTAACCAAAACACTGAAATCCCTTTGTTCTTCCGCCATGACCGAGCCACTGAAGCTCAAAGCCAGCTCGAAATTCTTGTGATCCAATCGCTCTTTCCCTTTACTGATTAAAAGCCCCCAAAAATTTTCAGCTCCTCCCATGCAAAATCAAGTCGCCACCGTGAGCTCATCTTCCCCAAAACTGGCGCACGGTGGCAAAGCTCTTCAGCCATTCTCCGATCGGAAGAAACACTAAAATGGAGTGTCCGTAACCCGTGGATGCTCAAACCATTATCCATCCAAGCCCCCGCGATGTGGTTCTTCTTCCCGGCCAACCCGCCATTAGAGCTGCCGCCCCTCGTTGGCTGCAGCTCGTCTCTGTCCACCGCCGGCCAAATCACTACCACCCGTGGGTGCGAATCAGTCCTCTGGTGCTCACCTCACTGTCGGCTGGACCTCTCCGGAGCTACTCCACCGGCGGCAAGCCTCCAAGGTGAAACCTCTGTTCTGCCTCACTACCGTGCGGGCCTTCCCTATCAGCCGGCGTGAGAGGTCTTAATTCAACCAGTGAAAGGCACCTTCTCTTATTCAAAAGCGTATTTCATTATTTTATATGAATTTCCAAATCAGTTTAATATTCAACCATGAATATCTTTCACATTTTCAATCCGAATAAAGTAGAATAAAATTCTAAATTCATCTAAGATTTGTAAGGTTCTAAATATGCAAAAATATTACATTTTTGAACTACAGAACAATTAATTTAAATAATCCATGATTATAGTTGCATTGTGGGCTTTAATTAAAAAGTTGTGCACAATAATGTTATAAAATAATAAAATAAATTCCTATCTATTTAGAAGACTAGGATGAATTTGAATATATGAAAACATTTAATTTCTGAGCCCCAGAACATTTGTTAGAAGTTAAAAATGGCATAAACTCTATTATAAGCACTATTGTGCATATGAGAAATATGGCCTCTTAAATCATAAAATAAATGCTTATGTATTTCTATACTTATAATAAGCCTAATTATGCAGATATATTAAATATTTGAACTAAGTTTAATGTATTGCATTGCGACAATCCATGATTATAGTCGCATTGTGGGCTTTAATAAAAAGTTGTGCACAATATGTTATAAAATAATAAAATAAATTCCTATCTATTTAGAAGACTAGGATGAATTTTAATATATGAAAACATTTAATTCCCGAGTCCCAGAACATTTGTTAGAAGTTAAAAATGGCATAAACTCTATTATAAGCACTATTGTGCATATAAGAAATATGGCCTCTTAAATTATAAAATAAATGCTTATGTATTTTTGTACTTATAATAAGCCTAATTATGCAGAGATATTAAATATTTGAACTAAGTTTAATGTATTGCATTGCGACCATTAATAAACCCTAGTATGATCATTAGTAAGAATAGTAGCAAAATACCTCATAAAACGATAAATTAATTTATATGCAGTTCCTGAAGTCAGTAGGGGCTTGTCCATATATACTTAGAATCGAACTTCATTTGCATTCTTTTAACAGAAGAAAATGATAATTACAGCAGTAAATAAATAGATAATCTATTGCGATTAAGGTCAAAATAATGTAAAAACAACTTTAAAATACTTCTAGAATTGCATTCCATTAATGCCTGAAAAATGAGTTAAGAATCATGTATGGTTCAGTCGTAAACTCAAAATGAATCCTGGTCGATTTATCGTTAACTTTGTGATCATTTAGGCTATTTCATCGATCAATAAAATAACTCGTCCAAATGGTAAAACTTATAAATCTAGTTTAGAATCACTATGCAAAGTTCATTCTACCATATCCTAAAGAAATAACTTTATTTCATCCAATTTTGCATATTAATCCAAATAGCTTAAAACCCTTATGCGATAATCTTTCATTTCCCTTTCTTGCCGATTTTGAATAGTATAGTCTTGAAGTGTAGCATAAACCATTTTAGCGATAAGTTTATAGTCTCGCCCAAAATCCTAAAACTTATGGAATTAGCTTAGTAGTGCCCTCCAAAGTATAGCCTACCCAAATATAAAAAGATAATCTCATTTCACCATGACTTGTATATTAATCTTGACAGCTTAATAACCCTAAGTAGTCACCATGCTTAAGTCCGTAATATGAATGAATGAACTTTGAGTATGAATAAAGAAATCCATAGTTAAGATATTTGTATCACCAGAACCTTCTTAAAAACCTCAAATAAACCCTGTAACCTATTCTATCGACTCTATCATATTTGAACCCGCTTTTTATGCAAAATCAATTAAGGATTAAGTGCATCTCATTCAACAAAGTGAATAATGAATTAACTCCATTAATCTAAATAATTTTTGCATCTTGAATTTGATATTATAAATATAAAAATTCATAATTCTAGCTTCTTGAATTCGTAAAGCAAGAATAGATGATCTATTTAAGGAATCATTCGTCGTTCAACCTAAGAGCTAATAACAATATGAATGCTTAATTAACCTAAAGCGCGAGAGTGTGAAATCATTTAATCTAACACTAAAACACACATGCTTTCTATTGCAAGTCTTTATCTTATTTGCTATCTATTTTCTTTTTGCCCTATTTGAAGTTTATTATTTGCTATATTTTCGTTGATCGACGTGTAGAACCCGAGGTCGCTAATTCCTTCATCGCCATCGTCAGCCGTAGTCCTCGTCTTCATCGTAAGCGAAGATTAAGCAAGGCAAGCACCCCTTTGATCATATTTATCCCAGTATTTAATTTTCTTTTGTTTATCAAATGGTTTTATGCATGCGTTTATTTACTGTAAATTCGCTATTTTGTGGTGCTGGTAGCTATACCTATTGTATCATGAACCTTCTTTGATAATTATGGACATGTGAACCTTGATAACACTAGATTAAGGATAGGCATTACTTAATGTCATCATGGGTATATGCGATTACTTAATCATGCTTAGTCATGCTTTAGAATTAATGAGGTAAATGATCAGATCAAAATTGTTTCTTGAAAACCTTGGAAATGACACTATTGGTTGCGGGTAATTTGATTAAAAACCCAAAATAAAACTATGGTTTTGACATGGGTGATTATTGGCAATAGCCGGAAGTGCAATAAGGGTCTTGCACATAGTGTAGGGTGGAGTATCGCCCGTGTCAAATTAAGGACCGAACATCGTGTTGTATGATCCGAGATATATCCGTACAAACCACAAGTGTTGTTTATGGGGCATCCTTAAACCAATTAAGTTACCTGGTTTAACTTTGCATTTATGGAAGGCGGGAGCTAGCACAGGCATTCCTTTCTAGGTCTGCTTGCAGGGGTTTCTACTTTCCAATGCAACGGTGTACGCCGTACTATGGGAGAGTTCCAACATTTCAATGCTCTGAGTTCTCTTACCATAGTATGGATTAATGTCCCGGGCTGGTGTGAAGTTAACCTAGTTAATGTAAAGGTTTTCGTCATGAACATTCTGGCCACCACGCTTACGCTGGGATGTGAAGCGTGTGGCAAAAAGAAAAGGTCATGTCTTGTGGGTACAGTTGTACACCTCTGCAAAGTATAAATCTAATCGATTAGCCATACCTGCGGTCATGGGAGTCTTGGTGAACTGATGCGAGTTAGATGTTTTATTATTTTCAAAAGGGTTGGGTTCATATGTTTTGCAACTGATGCTTATGTCAAAGGACCGACATTGATGGATTTCATGATTTGGATGATTCGTCGCTCACGTCATGGAGGACTGTGAGTGCTATTTATGCCTTACTTATTTGTTATAAATCAAATTGCTCTTATAACTTACGTTTACAAATAACTTGATTTACAAATTCAATTTCGCTTTATGGAAATTAACTGTAGTAGTCTCCTTTGACTTGGCCTGCATTTATGCATTTGCAAATACCACCTTTAAGTCTTGCGGAGTACAAAAGTACTCACCCTTGCTTAATTTGTTGTTTTAGGTGTATAAGTTAGCAAAGCTCCGAAGGTTTGTTTCATCGCAGGATGCGGGATCTCCATTGAAGCGATCTTATCTAGGGATTTATGCCTCGTCAGTTGCCTACTGGATGGATGGGCACACTACAAGGCTTTGCTTCTTTTGCTGCTATATACTCTGAGTCGTAAGATTTCTTTGTATACTAATTTCCGCTTAATTAATATAATGTATGATTGTGATTCCAATTTTTGTAAATGTGCGTACTAGCTACTAATCCAGGGACTAGTACTATGTGCATATGAGATTTCCATTTTCGCATTTATGTGAAAATGTGTAACATCCCAATTTTTTTTGGCTTTTCGATTATTAAATATCATTTTATTGCTAATTATGAATTTTGTGAATCCACTGGATTTATTCGGACTTTCTGAGATCTGTTGAAGTTATGATAATTTAAAGTATATTATCTTTTGTTAAAAGAATTGTTTATAAATGGATAATTTCAAAATAAAGTTTTGTCGAAAATATTAAGCCATAAAGTCTGGCAGTTCCGGGTGATTAAGGGGGCTCAAATAAATCAAATATATTGGAGTATTTTATTTAAAAAAAAGAGAAAAGAAGAAAAGGTGGGAAAAACGTTCGGACAAGCCTGACGCTGTACACGCTCGGTACACGATCGGAGCGCCGTCGGTTTTTGTTCTGGAAGCTTCGACGTGGCCAGATGAAATAGGATCGAGATTTGGCGCCAGGAGTCGACGTGGCCAGAAGGTGTCCGATCGAGCAAGTCACCGTATCAGACCGGGAGTTGAGCCGTGTACTCTTGCCGCGTGGGACTTGGGCGCTTGACCGAAGGAAATTCCGCTCGTTACGTGTCCCGATGGAACTCGGATAGCCGGCCGATGGGAATCTCGCTCGTGGATGACGCAGGGAGAGTACGGGTGCACCGTGTCGCCGCCAAGATTTGGAAAATTGAATCGTGACCGATTCGAACTCGCTAGCATTGGCGCCGATTTTGGCAAGGAATCGGAGTCCGGTTCGGGCGGGAGAAGTCCACGCGCTGGCTATTTAAACCGAGCGTGAGGCGTCGCTAGAACCGAGCAACCAGAAAAGAAATCGCAGGCGAACGAGCGACAGCAAAATCGTGAACGCCGTCGTCCGAGGCATCTCGCGAGGAACAGCAGGCGACGTCGGAGGAATTGGGCGGCCAGAAAATCGAGAGCAATCGGGAATTCGCGCCGTCGTCCTAGCAAAGTCGCAGCGTCGCCAGGAGATTTCCAAGCGCGCGCTGCCGAGTTGTCACCGAGATCGTCGTCTTCATCTCCGGTGAATTCAAGTCACCGTCGCTTCATCGCCGATCTGGAATTTCGTCAGCCGTCGGGTCTTAATCGAGCGCACGGAATTCGTCCCCGTCACTACAGAATCGGTAAGCGTTTTAGATTAAATATCAACTGTTGGATTTAGGTCGGACGGTTGATATTGAGTCACGTAGTAGATTTACCGTAACCGTTAGATTGAGTTTTATCGATTTAGATTTCGCCACTTTTTGTCCGTACAAGCCAGGTCAGGAAAATTCGGATTTTCTTTATAAAAATAATTCGGAAAGATTTAGAATTTCTAATTCCAGAGTTTAGTTTATTTTCAAAACTTCTAAATGTTATAACTTTTGCATATGAATTTCGATTTGGGTGATTCAAATTCCTAAAAAGTTATAAAATTAAGATCTATCTAATGGTGGTTTTTATATGGATTTTCGAGTTCATTTGCTATTTGGTTTTGGTGTTTATTTGCTATTTCTCTCGATTCGCGTAGACGTTGAATTGTGCGAGGCTTCGGAAGGGGATCTCGCAGCTCAAGAATTATATTCAGATCAAGACCATGAACTTAAGCAAGGCAAGTTGTGCTTTGATCATGTTGCACCCATAAATTAGATTGCATGCTATTTTGATTTATCTTATCACATGTTATTTTATGTGTACAAATGATTTTGACCTAGATTGGGATTTAGATATTATGCCCTTTTGAATTACACCCTACCTTGTTAAATTGTATGCCATGATCCACTTGTCACTCTAGGTTGGTTAATTATAGTTGGTTAATAGAAAATCAACATGGATGGTTAGAACGGAATAGAATTGCTTAGCCATGCCACGTCATCACATACTCATGAGATATTGCTTATTAATCTTGACTAATGGAATATGGAACAATGATGATAACTTGTGGGCCATGTGTGGTCGCACAAAGAGATTGAGTTGTTGTGACAGCGGAGTCACGCAACTATGTTGATTTGTGAAAAGCACATGGTGTTTGGTAATCAACTGGGGAGGAAAAACGATTTAAACTGAGGCAAGTGGCAAGATTGTTTCTGGTGGGCCAAGAGTGGCAATTGGGCGGTTGCATTTGGTTTTTGGTGGGCCAAGAGTGGCAATTGGGCGGTCGTATTTGGTTTTTGTGGGCCAAGAGTGGCAATCAAGGTCGCATTTGGTGGGCCAAGAGTGGCAATTGGGCGGTCGTATTTGGTTTTATGATGAACTTTTGGTTAGTCTTGCCTCAGTCAACTAAGGGTAGTTAATTAAAATAAACAACTGGATGGGATGGCGGGATGCCATGTGGATAATGGAACTTGATTTAGGATGGAGAACTTGGGTTTATTTGAGAATCACTGAACCTATCTACTTGTTATTATTTGTTTTACTGTCTTTTCAATCTATGTACTTATGTGTTCTCAAATCTTTCTTTCTTGCAAATGAACCCTTAGCCATTCCTTTGGAATAAGCACGCATATAGTTATAATAGAAATGCATTACATGCACAACTTGTTGAGTACGTGTTGGTGTACTCACCCTTGCTTAACAAACCAACCACGATGGAGAAATCATAGGAGGAGGATCTTGGTGGGCCGAGTCGCTAGGCCAATCCTTGTCGATTACTGTGGTGTCTTGATGGGACATCTCGTTTTCTACTACTTTCATGCAATTGTCTCATTTGATCTTACTATTGCCTTGTGAGGCTGAATAATGTAAGTGGTCATAAGATCATACACTAGTTATATTAAATAAATGAAGTTTTATCGTTCTTATCGTTGTGTATGATTTGATGCTTACTGATGTTAAGCTGTGTGCACTAGCGTTGATCCTGGGACTAGTGCGGTAAAACACAGTGGGTCCGAATTGGTGAATTCGGGTCCCTACAAAATGGGGGTCGCTACACGACCTTAGAGTGGCGGTAGCTATTTTTCAGAGAGGGTTTCTCTGGGATTTTAGCATAGTGATACTACTGGAGTGCTAAGGGCAGTAGTATCGGAGGAGCGGTACTACCGGTTCATAGTAGAGGTAGTTATTTTTCAAAGTGTGGTTTCTCGGGTTTTTAGAAGGAGTGGTACTACCGGCCTCTGGTTGGTGGTAGTACTAGGTATGACAGCGAAATTGTGCTATAATTTTGTTGATTTATTTGCATATCATTGTGAACACTACATGACGGTTTGGTTGACTATGTTGGTTGCAAGACTTCGGAGCTAAGTCATGGTGAGGCGGAGAGGAACGGGACTAGGTTAGGAGAACTAAGGTACAGACGGTCAGGGTGATGCCGAAGATAATTGATGATGGGGAGTCGGTGCAAGCCAGAAAGATAAGAAGCCGAAGTGTGAAGCATTGGTGATGGACATGGCGGGCTACGGTCGAGGAAGACGGAGCCGTCCTAGGGAAGGACATGTGGTACACCAAGTGACTTGGGTTTGTTTGCAATTGAAACACCCCGGAGCCCAAACGCGCCACGGATGCTACCAACCCTCTAAACTATTAAGACTGGCTTAGAAACTAAGCCACCATATTTTACAAAATTTCGGCATGACCTCTCTAGAACAGAGGACATCCACTCAGCAGACAAAAGAATTGTAGCAGTTAATATCATTCTAGCAGGTCCTTAGTTATTCAATCACACACCCAACATCATTTAACAAATTTCATCACGAAGAATAATAAATTACAATAACATCAATTACATCCAGATTTGATAAATTGGTTAAGTAAAGTGTTGGAGACTGCAGTTGTGCACGTGTTACTACTCCCAACCCGACGAAGCAGCTTCAAGGTACCTAAAACAGGAAGCAAACAAGCATGAGTCCAAGACTCAGCAAAGTGCAACAAGTAGGAAAAGTAAGGCATTAGACTAAAATGCAACTATTAGAAGACATCAAGTAGTAGTTCCTTAAATTGACATCCGTAAATAAGAGAAACGGTTGAATTCATAAAGGATCCAAAACGTAAGAACACGATTAATTCATCATTTAAATAACCATTACTTAACTGAAACATCCGACCTTGAGGTAGTAGCAGCTCCACTTACCTCAACCACCTCGGCAATGTAACAAAACCTTACCCATGCCTCGGAAATCAATTCGGGATGAGCCCACAACTCAACTCTCAACCTGTTCCTTCCATTCTCATCATTCAACATTTATCAATCGTAATACACAATGCAATCAAATGTTTTTATGCTTTCATTCACATAATATTTCATGCATATTTGCAATGCTATATAATACAATACAACCATGCATTTCATGCACATAATATCCCATGCAGACACGCAATGATATATAATGCAATACAACCATGCATCTCATTCACATAATATCCCATACAAATATGCAATACTATATAATACAACACAACCGTGCCTTTCATTCACATAATATCTTATGCAGACACACAATGATATATAATGCAACACAACCATGCATTTCATTCACATAATATCCCCTTTTTGGGTTGAGTCCACGACTCAACCTTCAATTTCCAAAATCACCATCCATATGACACACCATTTACCACAACACTCATTATCAAAGATGCAATGCATATGAATGCTCATTTCCATGCACGTCATCGCAGTCTTGCTTAGAGTGCCCACCGTCGGTGTGCACCCTCACGTCCCTTCCATCCGTAGATGGAAGGTGCCTACTCTTCTTGTCTCGCTCCCATTCACCTCGATGAATGGGACTACGAAATAGGACTTTCGTGTTCACTACGTGTGAACACAAAGGCCCGTGATCGAATATGGGTCGCCTCTTTCATCATGAATGCATAAATGCAATAGACATAAATAAATTTGCAGAATACATTCATTTCTCACATTAGTATCCATATTATCAATACTCATATCCGAATTCCCAACATTCTTATTCATCTTCTCAACTCTCATATTCTTATTCTCGACACTCATATCTACCTGGTCACAATTATCATTAATACTCCCATTAAAGTCATAAACCAGTTTCATGATCACCAAATCATCCCTTCTTATTAATCCAACCCCCTTACTTCATTAGTCACATTATCCATTCATACTAGTGATAATAGTATGATATCTCAAAGATGTCTCTTCATGATGCAAAATGTTATAACCTTCAACTTTCAACACAAATCCTTTCAATCAACGATGCACTTGCCTCCGGTTACCCAACCTTTTCATCAAAAGACCATTACCCCACTAGGCGTGCTTATAAACACAAATGCACCATAGCATAAGCATATAAATATCACAAGCAATCAACTAAATAGCCTATAAGAGATATACGGGTTACACTTGCATATAAACTTGTTTTAAATAATAGCATAACCATTTAACCATTCTCATTCATCATATCGCCTGCAAAATCAAGCATGACAATAATAAAGTAATACATGAATAACGGTAACATTGCAAAAACGTAATAGCCATCTATGCCACATTCACTACAACGCACTTGCCTTCAACTCATCGAGACGGTGTGGCGAGGCGAAGTTGCCACACCCGGGGGTCACACAACCTGCACATGGATATAGCCCACTCAATAACACGCCCATAATTCAGCACAGAACTCAAAACTAAGTCGGCTTCACAACCCACTCCTAAATCCCAAAACAGAAATCTGCCAACCCGGGACAGCACTCAGTAAAATAGCCATAACTTTTAGTCAGGTGAACGAAACTTAGTGATTTCAGTCGCTATTGAAAGATAATTCGATTATCTATAACTTTTTCTATAGCCGACCAACCGGGAAAAGCACCGATTATTCTCAGATTTGCGACGAACAGCAGACAGCCGCAAAAATAACGCGTTCTGGACAGCACGCGGTAAAATAGTCATAACTTTTAAATGGCTGAACGAAACTTAATGATTTCGGCCTCTATTGAAAGGTAGTTCAATTATCTACAACTTTCGTTATAGCCAAATCCCCAGGAAACGCTTGTAGAATTTTTGAACAGCAGCTCTAACAGGGGCAAAAATCTGCTCGAAACAGAAATCGCAAAACACTCTAGACTCTAAATCCCTCAACTACATACATTGCAAAACAAGAACCCTAGCTAGGCATTTCATCAAACACCATGCATGCAAGCAATCTCACCCCAAAATTTCTAGGGTTTTACCTCCAATCATACTCATGGAGGAAAGGGAGGTGGAGGGGCCGACGGCCGGAAGGAGTCATTGGAGCTGGCGGAGGAGGGTGGCGGAGCTGCTGGCGGAGGAGGCGCCTGAGGGGCCACGACCAGGAGGGGGAGCCCGGCCACTGCTCTTCATTCTGCTTTCGCTTGGCCTTCTTTGCTTGCTGATCTTGTTCTTCTTTGCTGGCTCTTTGCTTCTTCTTGCTGGCTCTGCTTGCTTCTTCTTGCCGAGAGCAAGCCAGGGAGGGGAGAGCAGCATTCGATCTGGAGATGGGCACGCCAAAAAAAGAAAGGGGGAGGGAGGCGGCTGGGGTGAAGACCCTCCTGACTCTCACTTTTCTAGGGTGATCCCCCCTTTTTCCTTTATAACCCAATAAGAGGAAGCACTAAATAAAAGGGCTAGGGGGAAAAAGGTTAAAATGCATTTAACAGCTACTCAGGAATTATAGAAACCACATCCAGCAACTCCACAACCTGACATGTCAAACTCACGACGAACAGGAAAAAAAACCTTTGAGTAAAACTTGCCGCTAAAAAATTACGGCTCGGAGAAATTCCCTTTCCGAAAAGCATCCGATAAAACTCAGAACTTTTTGAGAAGAATCTTAAAACTGAGAGACGACAAAACAATTCTGGCCAAAACCTGGTAAACCATTTGCAGTATTACAGCAATTGAGGACAGTTCGAGGGAGTTCGGATGTGTAAGAGGCTTGGTGGAAAGTCATTGGAGTCACGTGGATGGTGACGAAGCATGGGTGATGCTTTGAGGTGAAGAAAGACCAGTCATGGGGCAAATTGGTAATTTATCCAATATTGGTGTTTGAGGCAGTTTGCAAAACTGCAGCGCTAGCCTAAGTGGTTTAGATCAAGACAAGGTGGTAATCGACGCAAACTCAGATTCGTGGAGCAAATTGGGCGTCATGGTGAAGGATGCTTTGAAAAACATGCTTGTGTGAGTGTAAAACCTGTTATGTGTGTTGGGTTACTAGGTTAGCTTTTGTAAATGTGGATGGTATCCACTTGAGTGTAGAGGTTTGTAAGTTCAAGCTACATTGGTTTCAGTGATTAGTTTTAGATTAATGCTTAATCTTTGTTTAATAACAAATCTAATCATTATGAGACAACCATGTTTATTAAGCTTTATTCTTATTAGTCTCAAATTTGGATGGAAAATGAAAAACCCAAGTTATGCACTTGTATTCATTTTAATATCCTATTGCATACTTAAGATTTAAGTTAAAGGATGAATTCTTCCATTACTTAAAAGATGTGCATTATGTTTTCAATTCCATATATTACATGGTTGCACACATCTAGGGAGAGTTTGTACTTTTACTTGATATTTCAATAGTATTTATCCATATCTTCTTACCAAATAATATAAAGGATCAATACATTGAAATAAAACCTTGAGTATAGATTAACTTGCCTAGTTGTAGTATAGTCATGGTATCTTAGGATAAACTTCAATGCATTCTCAAATAGAAATTGTGCATATTGATTCAAAGCAAATTATTTATATGCACAAGTTTTTATGGAGTTTATCCTATTGTTGATAGTATTAATAGTATTGATCCCTTTCCACCACTCCAACATAATTTGGATCACTACTTGGTAACTATTAAAATGAGTATATGAAACTTGTGTAGTTAATATATACTCGTGTCAATTTAAATGGAATTAAATTGAGTTTGGTTATCTTTTAATCAAATCAAAGAACGCTTCATCATGTGTTGATGGCATTCCTTGATTGATTAAAGACAAAATAAAAGTTCTTGAGTATAATGAAGCGCTAGTTGCATCAAAGTACTCAAGTCTCAATTAATAATTCAAATTGATTTGGGTTGTGCTCAATCGATCTTGGGGGCTTCCATTATGTGTTGATGGAGTGCAAATGATGATTGAGACAACCGTGTTTATCGGACTAACAATCTTTCATGAGTTGTGAAGTAGATTGAATCCAAGAAAATAAAGAATCAGGAAGAAGAAGTCATTATGTATTGATGAGCTTCAAGAACTTATCCCGAAGTGAAGAAGAAGAAGAGAGGAAATTCATCATATGTTGATGAACAAGAAGAGAGGACCCAGCTTAGAGAAAAGATGATGGGAATCATAAAAGCTTCAAGTGAAATTGCTAGAGGCAAAGGTATAACTAGCTAGGGCTAAGGATGTGTTTTTAGTCTTTTATCGGTCTCGGTGTTTGATGGGAGACTGGGTTGCTAGTTAGGTGCCGTACTATTAGCTAGGGCTAAGGATGTGTTTTTAGTCTTTTACTGGTCTCGGTGTTTGATGGGAGACTGGGTTGCTAGTTAGGTGCCGTACTATTAAAAGGGGTTGAGCCAGAGCTTCATCATGTGTTGATGAACTCAATCCGGTTCACTTCAGCTCACTTTTTTGTTTGGATTTTGCATGAACTAAGTATTTGCGTGTGTTGCAAATAAGGGAGCTTATTCTTATATCTTATTGAATCTTAATTGATTTGGATTTTGCATGGAGCTATGGATTTGCATGTGTTACAAATAGAGAGATAGCTCATGCAATTTGGTATAAGTGGCTTTTGCATGGAGCTAAGTTTTTCATTAGGTGCAAAAGAAGAGAGCTCTTGCAACTTGATTTGAATGGTTGTTGTTTGCATGGAGCTAGGTAATTGTATGTGTGGCAAATAGAGAGCTCATGCATTGAAGTATTAGCTTGTGTTATGATCATGTGTTAATCATCACAAGGCTAAATATTGATGTTTATGCTTCTTATATTGGAGCATGTGATAAGCTTTTAAAAATGTGTTTTGGAAAGTGTTGTAATCATGTGTTGATCATCTCATGACTCAACATTAGAGATAATCATTTGGATTTGTTATTTGCAAATGAGTTGGAATATATGGGTTTCAATCCTAGATAGGGGTGAAAAAAAACTCGAAACTCACGAGTTTAACGAGTACTCGGAAACTCGACTCGAACTCGTTCCTTAACGAGTCGAGTCGAGTCGAGTTGGGTTTTGAACTCGCTAAGGTAACGAGTTTAACGAGCGAGCTAACGAGCTTAACGAGTCAGGAAAAAAAACACTATAAGTCTGTAACCCTAACCCCATTCCTTCAACCTTCACACCCGATTCTTTTTCCCCATTTCACATCCGCAATTCACCAATTCCCAGCTTGGCTGCACCTCCACCCTTGCCCTTGCTTCCGACACCTTCACCGCCACTGTGCTCCTCTCATCACCGACAAGAATCATAACGAGCTAACTCAAGCCAACTTGAGTATTTAACGAGTCAAGCCGAGTTGAGTTTTCAGCTCGTTAAGAAAATGAGTCGAGTTGGCTCGTTATCTTAACGAGTTTAACGAGTCGAGTCAAGTTGGCTCAATATCCAGCCCTAATCCTAGAGTATGTATTGTCATTTGCAAATATGTTTTGCAAAGTGTCAGGATCATGTGTTGATCCTTACATGGCTAAAGGATTGATCTCATAAATTATTGGTTTATTTGCAAGTGTGTTTTGCAAATAAGTTAGTGTTTAAATGTTGTTCTTTGAAATATGTGAGTAATATGTACAAATGTGTTTTGCATAGTGTTGTCATCATGTGTTGATCCTCATATAGCTCAAAGAATTAATCTTTGTTTGACTAGAGAAAAGTTTTTATGTGAAACCTAATTTTCTCTCTGAGGTTGGTTGTAACACCCCTAAGGCCGGTAGCATCGCAGGTCCGATGCTACTACTCTCAGTTGGCCGGTAGCACAAGAGGTTCGGTACTACCGCCCCTCAGGACTGGTACCTTTTTCCTAGAGAGGGGTGTTTTCTCGATTTTGTTGGCTGGAGCTACAAGGGTATATGACTGTTACTACCACTCGGACGATAGTGCAGCTCCTAGTTGGCCGGTGCTACCGGATTTCCTATGCAATGGCTAGTTTTCTAGCCATTGACTTGGAGGCCAGTGCTACCAGGCCTAGTTGGCCGGTAGCACCAGATTTGCTGAGTTTTTCCAGATTTGCCTCCAAACAGCTAGTTTTCTTTGTGAGACTATAAAAGGAGGCCATGAGGGGCATTGACTGGTTGCTAGTTTATTTTGTTGTTTGTGGGAGTGAAGTGCATATGTTGCCTTCTCTAATTTTCTTATTGAGCTAGTGTGAGCTTTTAATTGCATGTATTGTAATTAGGAGTGGATTGAGAGCCTATTGTGCATGTGTTGCATTTGAGGAGAGCCTTATGCATGTGTTGCACTTAGTGATCACCATTGTACATGTGTTATCCTTGGTGGAGTTCAAGCCGGAAGGATTGAGTGACAGAATGACCTTCTCAAGGAGATTGTGAGAAGGCTTGGCAAAGTTGTAAAGGTTGGAGCTCGCCTACCCAGAGGGGAAAAGAGATAACACTAGTAGATTCGAGGTGGGTGCTCAATGTGTGGGGGCCAATCCAA
Organism: Guadua angustifolia; assembly: GCA_036346375.1. Lineage (NCBI taxonomy): Eukaryota > Viridiplantae > Streptophyta > Magnoliopsida > Poales > Poaceae > Guadua > Guadua angustifolia. The sequence continues at coordinate 17,357,697 of CM070520.1, forward strand.
TATGTTAGGGCTAATCTCAATGTGGATTAGGGGAGACCGGCAAGTCTTCGAATACCACGGTAAAAAGTATCGTGTCTCTTATGACTTGCATTCTATTTTTTATTTATATTCAAGCAATTTATATTTATAATATTAAATTGATTGATTGCTTGCCTTTAGGATTGCAAATTATTGTTAGAAATATAATTAGTTAGTGCACTTAGTGAGCCTAGTTGATTTAGGCCTTAACTGTCAAACCTTAGTTTATCACTTTTGCATCAATTATCTTTTAGGTTTTGAAATAGGGGATAAATATAGCAATATAGCATGTATTTAGATACAAGAATTTTTAAAGCCGTCTATTCACCCCCTCTAGTTAGCATCCTATAACATCCTGAATTTTGAACAGTAAAATGAAAACACCAAATTTTAAATGTGAATATTTTTCTGATTTTTCTCAGCACTATTATTTTTGTTTGGATTTCTTTAGATTTTTGTGTTGTGAGAATAATCAAATAAAATAGGAATGAAAGTAAGAAATGGGAAAAAGGTAAAATGGTAAAAGTAAAAATTTGGAAAAATTACCATCCAAACCCTAGGGCTGTAGGAAAATCAGTTTTGCCCATAATTAAATTTTTATGAACACAAATGAGACTTAATTATTGAAAAGACATTGCTTTGACTAAAAACAATGCAAGGTCAGATTTAATGCAAAATCTGTTGACTTCATATCGACCAGATAAAATTACCCTGGTAACCTCTGTAATACCCGAGAAGTATCTTTGAAAAAAAAGGATAGTACACTTTAGTGCCAAACTTAATGACTAGAGTACATAATGTCTTTCATGTCTCTATGCTTCAAAAGTATCTCCGAGACCCAGAGCATAAGATCGATCTGGAGCCGATCGTAGTTGAACAAGATTTGACCCTGAAGTGCCATCCAGTGTGTATATTAGACTCTTCAGAGCAAGTCATGAGGAGGAGAACAATCAAATTTGTGAAAAGTCCTCTAGGGTTTTGTCGAGTTCGCCGCTTCTTTTGATTGCTTCGGGAGAATTGTGATAAATGTTGAGATTGAGGTATTGGGAGTTTATGCTGTGAAAATGTTATTTATTTTAAATTAAATAGGCTTGGGGCAGCTGGGCCAAGCAAACTTGGGCCTTGGTACAAGCGCCGGGGTTCTCTCCATTTATAGCGTTTACAAGCGCCGGGGTTTTATCTAGCATGACGCTTATAAGCGCCGGAAATCCCTCTATTCGTGGCTTTTCAAATCACAGGTTCACAATGACTTCCCAGGAGGTCACCCATCTTATTACTACTCTTGTCCAAGCACGCTTAACTTCAGAGTTTTTATAAGATCTAGTACTTTAGTGGTGGTATGATCACATTTGATATATAATGCGTCCCTCCTCCCCTTAACCCCGTTAAACACCTGAACACCGATTTTAAATTATTTCAAATAGGAAACTATTGAGGTAATTAGCAAAATCATCATACGATAAGATCTCCAATAATATTCTTTTGGGCACCAAATTCTAGTTTGCAAATACGAAATCCGAGCATATTTCTTAAAATAGACATAACTTTTGATTCGTACCTCCAATCGGGGCGTTCTTTGGCTCATTGAAAAGATAACGAAAAGTAGCATCTGAAATTGATAAGTGTCACAAAATCATATGGTCGAAAAAATTTGAATTTTCAAACAAAATATCAACGAAAATTGAATTTTCGGACAAAATTTGAAATTTTAGACAAAATATCATCGAAAATGAAATATTTGGACAGAAATTATTGCAAATGGAATATTAGTTTCAATTATTTCAAATATAATATTATTTAATTTCAATTCTTTCAAATTTCACGGTGTGGTATTCACGTTTATAAGCGCTGGTAGAGTCTACCACGCGCTTATAAACGCCGAAATCCACTCTATCTTGGCGTTTATAAGCGCCATGGAAGACTCTAACCGGCGTTTATAAGCGCCGGTATAAATAAATTCCCGGCGTTTATAAGCGTCGTGGAAGATCAGAACCGGCGTTTATAAGCGCCGGTATAGATAAATTCCCGGCGTTTATAAGCGCCGTGGAAGACTCTAACCGGCGTTTATAAGCGCCGGTATAGAGTAAATTCCCTGGCATTTATAAGCGCCGTGGTAGACTCTAACCGGCGTTTATAAACGCCGAAATTAAATCTCTCGAATGATAAAAATGCGGCTTTAGCCTTATTAGGGCGCTTAGATTAAGCGCCGTAAAATAAGCGCCAGAAATCCATGTTATCTTGGAGTGCCCTCTCCCTCTTCCCCTTGGTGATGGCTCAAGATCTATAGCAAGAACAAGACAGAAAACCGAGAGAAATCGAAGGAAGGTGCTGTCAGCCGGGCGTCGCGGTTCTCGGTGTTCGTCTTGAGTTCCTCGCTGTTTTTCCCAAAGAAAAACCTTAGGTAAAATTTTATTCCTCTTCTCCTCTGTTTCCCCTTGGTGTTAAGGATGTTTTGGACCCGGTGTAGCATGGGTTTGATGGGGTTTGAAGGGAGGAAACCGAAGTTGTCCACGAAGTGGTGTTTCTGCACGGGTAGATTGGGCAGTGCGTCTATTTTCGTGATTTACGTAGACTAGATGATTTTTCCTGCTAAAACGTATAACTAGAAAGTTGTATATAACGTCGAGATCTATTTTTTATATTTTTTTCAGAATTTTTGGAGCGTCGGTCTGCGAGTAATCGCCGTTAGAAGTCTGCTGTCAGATTAGGCTGCAGATTTCGTAGCTTGATTTTGGGCTGCTGATTAGGCATGGATAACAGTAGAATTTAATTTTCTTGTCTTCATGAAAGTTGTAGCTCATGTCAAAACCTAGATACTATAAATTTTTCAGATTTTTAGGTGCAATATAAAAATAGTTATAAAATTGTGAAACAGGCATTCTGCAGCATGTTCCCGTTGGATTGTGAGTTCGTTGTTTGTGCAAGGGTTTCGGGTCATAGGAAGCGAGTAAAAATGTTGTGTTTTCAATGGTATTATCATGTCATAATATGAGTATTGTGGTACAGGCGGTGTCGCTCCCGGACGCGTTTAGCCCTTTTTCATCTCCGAAGATTAAGGCAAGTGCATCACTTGTTTGTTTGATATGTGTGTTGATTGATGAAGCGTGTGCCTTGCTAATATGACACATTGTTACTTCGATAACTCAAGATGATGCTACTAGTATGAATAGGCTAAATTGATTCGTGGAGTTATGAGACTAGTTCAAAAATTGTGAATATGGTAATTACATGGAAATGGATGAAAATGTAACTATGTGAAAATGAAAGATGAGAATTTGCATATGCATATGGTTATGAGTGTTATGAGTGTTGAGAATGGCATTTGCATATGTGCATTCATGAAATGCATCGAGCAGTGTCTTTGAGAAAGTCATATAGAATGTATGACTAATCCGAGTGCTTGGGATCCTACCGTAGTCCCATCCACGGTATGGATGGGAGCGAGAGTGTAGGACCGCTACTAGGTAGCGGGCAAGTCTGCTTGATAGGCCCCTTCCACGGGATGGATGGGTTTGAGGGCACGCATCGACGGGTGGTGCTCGGCAATACCGGTATATGCTAATAAGGAGATGAGACATGCATGATGCATCAAATGAGATGAGTTAAGACATGCATAAGTATGAACGATGCATTGTATGGATAGAAATTGTGTATGTTATGTTCTTGCGATAAACCCCTTCTTGGTGGCTAAAGGACCGGCGGTATGTGATATGTTATGGTTTGCTTGTCAATTATTGGGATGCACTTGCTGAAGACTCACCCTTGGTGTTCTATGTTTTTTGTACATGCATGATGCATCAAATGAGATGAGTTAAGACATGCATAAGTATGAACGATGCATTGTATGGATAGAAATCGTGTATGTTATGTTCTTGCGATAAACCCCTTCTTGATGGCTAAAGGACCGGCGGTATGTGATATGTTATGGTTTGCTTGTCAATTATTTGGATGCACTTGCTGAGTCTTATGACTCACCCTTGTTCTTTTATGTTTTTTGTAGGTGCTATGAAAGCGGCATGTGGGAAAGGGACTTAGCGTCACATTTGCACCACTAGTCATTTCACTATACTAGAATTGACTAATCTTACTTGTGATAAGTTAATACGAAGTGCCACGACAAACTGTGTTAATATTCTCATACGTTGATCATTCTTGGTTAATGTTTATAATCTGAATATGGAGCGTTGTGACTTATTGTTAAATCGTTTATATCCTTTGTTATATTATATTGGATATTTATTATGATGAAATGTTCTTTGTCTGCTTGAGTGGATGTCATTTGTTATAGGGGAGGTTACATCCGAATTTTTTTTTTGTGAATTCAGGAGTTAGTACCATTCTGGGCTCAGTTTGGAGTCCGGGGTGTTACAACCTCAATGTGTTATTGTGAGGACCCGGATTACCAAATCCGAACACTCCTGTGTTTCAACCGCGCTAGTCCAGGAACAGCTAGCGCACACAGCATATAGTGATGATAACACAGACATATCATAAAGTTCATAACAGTATTAAGCAAAAGAATGTAACAACATCATCACATTATTACAAGTATGGAGCCTTACGGCTTAAGTGTAAAAGTAGCAGCGGAAATGTAGAACAAAAAGAGCCAATCAGTTAGCCCACGAACAGCCAAGTAAGGTGCGCTCCCTAGAAGAACGAGTCGTCCTCCTCCTCAAAGTCTCGAGCACCAATGTCGAACGGTGGATCACAGGCTCTTTGATCACCCCTTCTACCATCATCTGCTTTATGGAATAAGCACCCCATAATAAAAGCGAGGGTGAGTATGCAACATACTACGCAAGTCTCGAAACTTAATGCAAGTAACTAAATGCATGGCTTAAACAAAGGAAGGCATAATATGGTTCATTTGCATAAAGCGAAATTGAAACTTAAATATAAGTAATAATTTCATAAAGCAGCATTTAACAAAATGTAAATAGCATAAACATTTAAATTTGAAGTATAACAATTTTCCAGGTTCCAACTACCTGGTTGGCTCTAACCACCAAACTAATATCCTAAGCTCCAAATGTCATGATTCCCAACCACATTTTCATTTTTAAACCAAATCCATCATTTTTCATTTGAAACCAAAAACCAGAAAATCTACTATGTGAAAACGTTCCACGCTTGCCCTTATCCGTGGGCACGGCTACTCAAGTAGTTTTAAGACTCTGCGAGTGGTACACTTTACCACACGACATGATCAACCCTTTGCGCCAAGCTATTGACACACTTCCTTTGGTGTGCGGCAGAGATCATGACAAGGCCTTTACAATGCATATACGCTACCGACTTCATCCGCTAAGGTTTCGCTCTCCGGCCCCCTTTGCGCCTTGCAAGTGTCACCGACAAACTCGCCTGACCCTCTGGCGAAGTCAAATAACGATACATGCAAATTACTTAGCAGTCGTACCCATATAGACATGTGGTTGTCTTGTATAGCATGGCCCATGGTAACACACGACCGGCCCTTAATTGACTAGGGCGGACAATCACATTCCAAAAATTTTGTGCATCCCGCACCCGCCATTCAACCAATTCGGCCCCGGTCTAAATCATTTTTCACTTTTAATTTCAAATTAATACCGCAACACCTATTGCCATAATTTCCACAATTCCTTTTGAATCAAGAATGAAATCATTTCCATAATGGTAAGGTACCGACGTGATTAAGCATGGCTAAGCATTTTCTACCGTTCCCATAATACCAAAAATGATTATTATTAACATTACTTAATTTTCCTAGGGTGTCAATGGTTGTCAACATGAATATCAATATGGTTATAACAATTTGGCATTTATCTAAGCATTTAAAAATGACATTAAAATACCATTCATGATTCAAATAGCATGCAATAATTTAAAACAAAATAACATTTCATAAACTTGGGTCCAAAATGGTCAAGGGAGACTTGCCTTCCACCTCTTCCGCTGCTGCTACCTGCTTTGGATGTTCCTCTCGCTCAGCCGGTAGCGTCGTCTACTCGCAAAACACGCAAATCGAGGCAACAATAAATAAAACCAGAAATAAATAAAATTCAAAAATTCATAAAAATAACACCAACAGATAGATCTTGATTTTATACGAATTTAGGAATTTGAATCGTTCAAATCGGAGTTGAGCAGAGGAGAACGAGCGTTCAAGTTTAAATGGGAGAAAATCAGAAAATAAAATAAGTTGACACGTGTCGCTTGTTATTGGTTGAATATTCGGATTTTCTCAGATTTATCAGCGATTTAACGAAAAATTCGTGTATCGCGACATGCGGGTCCACCGATCGGTGACACGCTTCTCGGCGTGAGTGGCGCTACATGAAACGTGGTCGCACGCGTGGCGATGGCGTGCGACACGTGGTGGTGACATGGCGAATCGCGGCGAATAAGTGCCAGCGTGGCGCCGCGTGAGAGGTTAAGATCTAGGTGGCACCAGCGTGGCAAGTCGTGGCAAACCCTCGGATCTAAAGTGCGCGATGGCGGGGCGTGGCGGAACCGCGGGCAACACGTGGGCTATAGCGGCGAGTGGCGCGACGTGGCATACACTGGCTACAGGCGGAAAGAAATGGCGTGGCGGCTTAAGTCGTGACGGTGCGGCACGCAGGATGTAGCGGCGGCGTGGAGCGAGGTGGCGTCGATAAGCGTCGAGCGGCGAGGAAAAGCTCGAACCGGCAGCGGGGCGGCGCTATTCCACCGGCGCTGGGGGCGACACGCGTCAAGCGGCGGAATAACGGCGGAGGAAGCGAAGAGTTAGCGATTCGGTAACCCTTGAAAAGAGAACTCGGCGGGACCAAAAGATGTGGCGGAGGCTCACCGGAGAGGAAGAAGAAGCGGCGAATGGCTCGGGCACGATCCGCACTCCGGCGAGGGCTAGCGGCCACCGAGGCGGCGTCTCCGCGGTGAGACTTGGGGAAAAGGAGGCGGAGAGGAAAACCTAGAGGCAGCTGACTCTGATGTCTTAAATAGTCTCGGGAGGCGAAAACGACACGAAGTCGAGAACATCCAGCGGCTAGGGCTACTGGGCGCGGCGAGCTGAAGCGAGACGTGGGCGCGACGAGATGCATTAGATCGAGGATCGGACGGGCGTCTGCGAAACTTTGTTTAGGTTTAGGGTTCTTGTGGTTGGCGGGATTTTGGTAGTATGATCTGCGATCGTGGTGAGATGCTAGGGCTTCTGGTGGTTGGGCGGACCGGAAATGAACAGAGATGGGCGCCTGAGAATGAGCGAGTGTATTCGGCCCAAAGATAATTAAGAGATTTAATTTCATTTCCGGATTAAAGAAATACGAGAAATTCAAATAGACTTCAATAAATTGAATAAATAGCAAATAAATTCAAATAAATCTCTAAAAATACAGAAAAATCAAATAAAATACAAGGAACCCAATAAAAATAATAAATAATTAATTTGAGTTATAAATTTTTCAAATTAAATCCTTGTTGACTTTAAAAATTCAATTTAAGATATATTTAATTCGAGAAAAAAAATTTCCGGGTTCGGGTTTTGAAATTCAAATCCAATAAACTGAAAATCGGAATGTTACAAACCTCCCCCCCTAACAAGAAATCTCGACCCCGAGATTTGAGACTAACCCGGGAAAAAGGCTGGGGTAGTCCGCTCGAAGATCCTCCTCGCGCTCCCAGGTGGCTTCCTCTTCTGGATGGTTGCTCCACTGCACCTTGCAGAACTTGATCACCTTGTTTCTTGTCCTGCGCTCAGCTTCCTCCAGAATTCTGATCGGGTACTCCGGATAAGTGAGATCTTCATGCAGCTCAACATCATCTACACGCATCTGCTGCTCTGGCACTCGGAGACACTTCCTCAACTGTGACACATGGAATACGTCGTGCACATTGGACATCTGCGGTGGCAACTCCAGCTGATACGCCACTTCCCCGCTTCTGGCTAGAATGGGGAAGGTCCAATGAATCTCGGTGCCAACTTGCCTCGAACTCCAAATCGGCGCATACCTCTGAGCGGGGAGACTTTCAGGTACACATGATCACCAGGAGCAAAGGCCAACTTTCTTCTGCGATTATCCGCATAGCTCTTCTGCCTCGACTGCGCAGTCCTCAACCTCTCCTGAATCATCTTCACTTGTTCCTCAGCCTGCTGCAGAATCTCTGGTCCAAAGATCTGGCGATCTCCTGTCTCGTGCCAACAGAGCGGTGTCCTGCACTTCCTTCCATACAGAGCCTCAAACGGTGCCATCTGCAAGCTGGCCTGATAGCTGTTGTTGTAGGAGAACTCTGCATATGGCAACATCTGATCCCAACTGGCTCAGCATTAGACGGCGCACAAGCTCTCGGCATGTCTTCGAATCTGATTCACCCGCTCTGTCATCCATCATGCGAGGGTGATAAGCCGTCTTGAAATTCAGATTGGTGCCTAATGCTTCTTGTAACTTTTGCGGAATCTAGATGTGAATTGGGTGCCCGATCGAAACAATCCTCTTGGGCACACCATGCATACACACAATCAAGAGACATGTCTGACTCTGCAAGCCTACCCCCAGTATATGTCGTCTTCACCGGTATAAAATGTGCAACCTTCGTCAGTCGGTCCACGACAACCCAAATCGAGTCATAGCCTGACCTGGTCCTCGGAAGTCCTGTGATAAAATCCATGCCAATCTCTTCCCACTTCCACTCAGGTACTCTCAATGGCTGCAACAAACCTGCTGGCCTCTGATGCTCGGCTTTGACTCGCTGGCACACATCGCACAAGGCAATAAACTCAGCAATCTCCTTCTTCATTCACGGCCACCAATAAATACCCCGAAGGTCATGATACATCTTGGTGTTGCCGGGGTGAATAGAATAGGCTGACTCATGCGCTTCCTTCAGTATTAGCTGCTTGAGCTCTTTCCGATGCGGCACATAGATGCTCTTCCCAAGCCAAACTGTCCCATCATCATCTTCTGAGAATCCCGGGGCTTTTCCTTCCTTGATCCTTTCCTTGATCTTCTCGGCTTCCTTGTCAGACTTCTGCAACTTCTTGATTTGGTCCACCAGAGTCGGCTGAATCTCCAAAGCAGCAACAGATCCTTCCTCTACCAATCCAGTTGAGATCTTTGAAACTCCTTATGAAGTGCAAAATGAACCACGAGTGTTGGAATGACTCTTCCTACCGAGCATCGGCAACCACATTCGCCTTACCAGATGGTAATGAATGCCCACATCATAGTCCTTTATCGGCTCTAACCATCTTCTTTGCCTCAAATTCAGATCTGCTGAGTGAAGATGTATTTGAGACTCTTGTAGTGCATGAAGATCTATAGCGGTTCCCAATGAGATAGTGCCTCCAAATCTTCAATGCATGCACAACCGCTGCCAACTCCAAATCATGGGTCGGGTAATTCTGCTCATGTGGTCGCAATTGCCGCGAGGCGTATGCGACCACTTTGCCCACCTGCATGAGAACACATCCAAGTCCACGCTCGAAGCATCGCGATGATCTGGAAATCATACGGATGTCCGGGCAAACAAGCACTGGGGCCGTAGTCAACCTTTTCTTCAACTCCTGAAAACTCTGCTCGCAGGCCTCACTCCATTCAAATTTCTTCTCTTTCTTCAGCAGCTGGGTAAGCGGTCTAGCAAGCCTCGAGAATCCCTCAATGAATCTCCTGTAATAACCCGCTAAACCCAGAAAACTCCTGATCTCCGGCACTAACTCAGGCTGCTTCCAATCAAGCACATCTCTCACCTTGCTAGGATCAATCGAGACTCCTCGTGAAATAACATGACCCGGAAAAGCAACCTCATCAGCGTAACTCGCACTTGCTGAACTTGGCATCTGTTGGTGACTTCGACTTCTCTAAGACCAACCTCAAATGTCGGCATGCTCGGACTCATCTCGAGAGTAGATAAGGATATCATCAATGAACACCACTACAAACTTATCCGGATAGTCCATGAACACCTTGTTCATCGATTCATAAAATGTAGGGGCATTGGTCGACCAAAGGACATAACTGTGTACTCATACAGCCCATACCGAGTGGTGAAAGCTGTCTTTGGAATGTCCTGCGGCCTGATCTTCACCTGATGGTATCCCGATCGCGAGATCAATCTTGGAGAATATCTGAGCTCCTTGGTGATCGAACAAATCCTCAATCCGGCGGCAAGGATACTTGTTTTTGATGGTGACTTCATTCAGAGCTCTGTAATCGACGCACATCCTCAAGCTGTCGTCCTTCTTCTTCACAAGCATCACTGGCGCTCCCCAAGGCAACGAACTCGGACGAACAAACCCTTTCTCAAGCAGCTCCTCTATTTGCTTCTTCACTTCCGCGAGCTCATTCGCTGGCATGCGGTACGGCCTCTTGGAAATCGGAGCTGTACCCGGAACAAGCTCAATGACGAACTCGATCTCCCGATCAGGCGGCATGCCTGGCAGATCCTCAGGGAATATATTAGGGTACTCGCTCACTACAGGTACACTTTCCAATGTGCTTTCCTTCAACTGATTCAACACACACTTCTCACCCAACGACGGATCCGACTTGAACTCCACTCGGATGCCCTCTGCATTGGTGAGAGTGATGGCTCGGCTGGCGCAATCAATTTGACCCTTGTACTCGATCAACCAGTCCATCCCGAGGATGACATCTAACCCATTTGAGTCCAAGAGAATGAGATTTGCAAGAAATTCCACCCCATTGATGACTGTGGTTGCACTTGGGCACACCAAATCAGTCCTCATCTCTTTCCCTGATTGAACAATCGGGGAATCCTAAAACCAAGGTCTTAAAACCAAATCGATCAACAAAGCTCCTCGAAATGAAAGAATCGGCGCCCAGAGTCAAACAAAGCGATGGCGGTATGGAATTGACAAAAGCGTACCAATACCACCTCTGGCGCATCCCGAGCCTCCTCTGCGATCACGTGGTGGACATGCCCTCTCCGAAAGTCTGAGGTGCTCTCGGTGTCTTGTGACGCTCCACGGCTGATCCTCGAGTGGTGGAGTCTTGGTGGTGGCTCCCAAGCCGAAACCTTGGCGTCCATTGGGTGGCGCTTCGAGGACAATTCTTTGCACAGTGACCCACCGATGGCGGTGGAAACATTGAACTCTGCTGTTGGTGTGTTCCCCTCCGTGGCCGAAAGTCTTTGGTGAGCTGTTGTGGTCCTGGAGCGATCGGGCGCGACCGGAAGTAGGAGTGCGTGGTGCTCCTGGGCAGTGTCCATGCCCCGCTGTGGTGGGAAATCTTGGCGAGATCCACTTGGCTCCTGGTGAGGCTGGAAGGCCATCTTCCTCTTCTTGCGACTTCATGGCTTGGCGTGAACATCCTCTGCACTAGGGCCTTGTTCACCATGTCTTTGAAAGTTGGGGAAATCAAGCGTGACCACAGCACCTTGATGTCGGGGTCCAAACCCTCCATGAACCTCCAGATCTTGGCGGTCACAAGAGCCACATCCTCAGGCGCATACCTCGCCAGCTGAGTGAACTGACCGAGGTACTCAGACACTGCTGTGGCTCCCCGACGAAGCTTCCAAACTCCCTCTTCTTCATCTCAATGATGCCCATTGGTACATGAGCGATCTGAAGGCCTCGAGAGAACTCCTCCCAAGTGATCGCTGGGCATCTGATGGCAACCGATGGTTGTCCCACCAAGTGGTCACGCCGCCATCCGGTGACGGCCGGCGTAGAGCACCTTCTCACGATCAGAACACTGGGCAAGCTGCAGCTTCTTCTCAATGCTTCTCAACCAGTCGTCTGCCTCCAAAGGCTCTCCTGCTCCGGCAAACGTAGGCGGCCGAGTCCTCATGAACTCGCCAAGCCATTGCGGTGATAAGTAATAAGCCGGGGTAGTCTTGCTGGGGTCTTTGGCGGAGGCCGGTTAGCCATGTTAGCCATGTTACGTGCCATGGTCTGCGATGAGTGGCGCATCGCCATCAATTGCGGCATATCGCCATCGAGGTGGAGCAGTGGCGGCGGTGGCGGTGGCAACACCGACCTCGACGGCGTACTGGCTGGTGCATGGAATCCTGCTGTTCTCGTGGCACCTGCTGGGACCACGACCACGCCCGACCTCTGCCTCTGCGTCCACGGACTCTGCCTTGACCTTCCATCTCAAGTAATGGCCAAGGAAAGGTTAGCACAAGACAAGAGGAAAAGCACAAGGCGAGAAGGAAAAAGCAGGCGATAAAGAGGCTGGAGTGCGGTAGCCATTCTAAAGTAAAATGACAATGAAAATTCCAACAAAAGGTGGGCTGCTGACACCATGCCTAGGGCAAGTGCACAATACACCCAACAAGCAAGCAACAAAACCCAATAAACTCCGATTACTAAGCGAAGAGGGTTGTGATGGGCACTAAAACTTAATCCTCATAGGGGTCCTTTTGAGCGGTCTTAGTCAACTTGATCCTTCTAGCAATTCTTTCACCAATCTTGCGATCGATCAAGACTCAAAAGAAATTTCAGGGGATGAGATCAAATTTAAATTTCAAAATAACATTCAGAAAAGGAAAGGAGTAAGAACCTAAGAATAGGATAAGAGGAGACCAACTTCTAAATTCAAATTCGTTGGTTTGATTTCAAAAATAATTTTGAAGTTCTAACGACCATTCTAACTAGGGTTGCGACCTACAGTCGATATGGCTCTGATACCACCTCTGCGAGGACCCGGATTACCAAATCCGAACCCTCCTGTGTTTCAACCACGCTAGTCCAGGAACAGCTAGCGCACACAGCATACAGTGATGATAACACAGACATATCATAAAGTTCATAACAGTATTAAGCAAAAGAGTGTAACAACATCATCACATTATTACAAGTATGGAGCCTTACGGCTTAAGTGTAAAAGTAGCAGCGGAAATGTAGAACAAAAAGAGCCAATCAGTTAGCCCACAGGCAACCGACTGGGGTGCGCTCCCTAGAAGAACGAGTCGTCCTCCTCCTCAAAGTCTCCAGCACCAATGTCGAACGGTGGATCACAGGCTCTTTGATCACCCCTTCTACCATCATCTGCTTTATGGAATAAGCGACCCCATAATAAAGCGAGGTGAGTATGCAACATACTCGCAAGTCTTGGAAACTTAATGCAAGTAACTAAATGCATGGCTTAAACAAAGGAAGGCATAATATGGTTCATTTGCATAAAGCGAAATTGAAACTTAAATACAAGTAATAATTTCATAAAGCAGCATTTGATATATAATGCGTCCCTCCTCCCCTTAACCCCGTTAAACACCTGAACACCGATTTTAAATTATTTCAAATAGGAAACTATTGAGGTAATTAGCAAAATCATCATACGATAAGATCTCCAATAATATTCTTTTGGGCACCAAATTCTAGTTTGCAAATCTGAAATCGAGCATATTTCTTAAAATAGACATAACTTTTGATTCGTACCTCCAATCGGGCGTTCTTTGGCTCATTGAAAAGATAGCGAAAAGTAGCATCTGAAATTGATAAGTGTCACAAAATCATATGGTCGAAAAAATTTGAATTTTCAAACAAAATATCAACGAAAATTGAATTTTCGGACAAAATTTGAAATTTTAGACAAAATATCATCGAAAATGAAATATTTGGACAGAAATTATTGCAAATGGAATATTAGTTTCAATTATTTCAAATATAATATTATTTAATTTCAATTCTTTCAAATTTCACGGTGTGGTATTCACGTTTATAAGCGCTGGTAGAGTCTACCACAGCGCTATAAACGCCGAAATCCACTCTATCTTGGCGTTTATAAGCGCCATGGAAGACTCTAACCGGCGTTTATAAGCGCCGTATAGAGTAAATTCCCGGCGTTTATAAGCGTCGTGGAAGACTGTAACCCGGCGTTTATAAACGCCGGTATAGAGTGGAATTCCCCGGCGTTTATAAGCGCCGTGGAAGACTCTAACCCGGCGTTTATAAACGCCGGTATAGAGTGGAATTCCCTGGCATTTATAAGCGCCGTGGTAGACTCTAACCCGGCGTTTATAAACGCCGGGGAATTAAATGCCTCGAATGATAAAAAATGCCGGCTTTAGCCTTATTAGGGGCGCTTAGATTAAACGCCGGGTAAAATAAACGCCAGGAAATCCATGTTATCTTGGAGTGCCCTCTCCCCTCTTCCCCCTTGGTGATGGCTCAAGATCTATAGCAAGAACAAGACAGAAAACCGAGAGAAATCGAAGGAAGGTGCTGTCCAGCCGGGCGATCGCGGTTCTCGGTGTTCGTCTTGAGTTCCTCGCTGTTTTTCCCAAAGAAAAACCTTAGGTAAAATTTTATTCCTCTTCTCCTCTGTTTCCCCTTGGTGTTAAGGATGTTTTGGACCCGGTGTAGCATGGGTTTGATGGGGTTTGAAGGGAGGAAACCGAAGTTGTCCACGAAGTGGTGTTTCTGCACGGGTAGATTGGGCAGTGCGTCTATTTTCGTGATTTACGTAGACTAGATGATTTTTCCTGCTAAAACGTATAACTAGAAAGTTGTATATAACGTCGAGATCTATTTTTTATATTTTTTTCAGAATTTTTGGAGCGTCGGTCTGCGAGTAATCGCCGTTAGAAGTCTGCTGTCAGATTAGGCTGCAGATTTCGTAGCTTGATTTTGGGCTGCTGATTAGGCATGGATAACAGTAGAATTTAATTTTCTTGTCTTCATGAAAGTTGTAGCTCATGTCAAAACCTAGATACTATAAATTTTTCAGATTTTTAGGTGCAATATAAAAATAGTTATAAAATTGTGAAACAGGCATTCTGCAGCATGTTCCCGTTGGATTGTGAGTTCGTTGTTTGTGCAAGGGTTTCGGGTCATAGGAAGCGAGTAAAAATGTTGTGTTTTCAATGGTATTATCATGTCATAATATGAGTATTGTGGTACAGGCGGTGTCGCTCCCGGACGCGTTTAGCCCTTTTTCATCTCCGAAGATTAAGGCAAGTGCATCACTTGTTTGTTTGATATGTGTGTTGATTGATGAAACGTGTGCCTTGCTAATATGACACATTGTTACTTCTGATAACTCAAGATGATGCTACTAGTATGAATAGGCTAAATTGATTCGTGGAGTTATGAGACTAGTTCAAAAATTGTGAATATGGTAATTACATGGAAATGGATGAAAATGTAACTATGTGAAAATGAAAGATGAGAATTTGCATATGCATATGGTTATGAGTGTTATGAGTGTTGAGAATGGCATTTGCATATGTGCATTCATGAAATGCATCGAGCCAGGGTGCTGAGAAAGTCATATAGAATGTATGACTAATCCGGAGTGCTTGGGATCCTACCCCGTAGTCCCATCCACGGTATGGATGGGAGCGGAGAAGTGTAGGACCCGCTACTAGGTAGCGGGCAAGTCCTGCTTCGGTAGGCCCCTTCCACGGGATGGATGGGTTTGAGGGCACGCATCGACGGGTGGTGCTCGGCAATACCGGTATATGCTAATAAGGAGATGAGACATGCATGATGCATCAAATGAGATGAGTTAAGACATGCATAAGTATGAACGATGCATTGTATGGATAGAAATTGTGTATGTTATGTTCTTGCGATAAACCCCTTCTTGGTGGCTAAAGGACCGGCGGTATGTGATATGTTATGGTTTGCTTGTCAATTATTGGGATGCACTTGCTGAAGACTCACCCTTGGTGTTCTATGTTTTTTGTACATGCATGATGCATCAAATGAGATGAGTTAAGACATGCATAAGTATGAACGATGCATTGTATGGATAGAAATCGTGTATGTTATGTTCTTGCGATAAACCCCTTCTTGATGGCTAAAGGACCGGCGGTATGTGATATGTTATGGTTTGCTTGTCAATTATTTGGATGCACTTGCTGAGTCTTATGACTCACCCTTGTTCTTTTATGTTTTTTGTAGGTGCTATGAAAGCGGCATGTGGGAAAGGGACTTAGCGTCACATTTGCACCACTAGTCATTTCACTATACTAGAATTGACTAATCTTACTTGTGATAAGTTAATACGAAGTGCCACGACAAACTGTGTTAATATTCTCATACGTTGATCATTCTTGGTTAATGTTTATAATCTGAATATGGAACGTTGTGACTTATTGTTCGTCGTTTATATCACTGTTATATTATATTGGATATTTATTATGATGAAATGTTCTTTGTCTGCTGAGTGGATGTCCGCTGTTATAGGGGAGGTTCTGTCGAATTTTTTTTTTGTGAATTCAGGAGTTAGTACCATTCTGGGCTCAGTTTGGAGTCCGGGGTGTTACAACCTCAATGTGTTATTGTGAGGACCCGGATTACCAAATCCGAACACTCCTGTGTTTCAACCGCGCTAGTCCAGGAACAGCTAGCGCACACAAAGATCTGATGATGATAACACGACATATCATAAAGTTCATAACAGATAAGCAAAAGAATGTAACAACATCATCACATTATTACAAGTATGGAGCCTTACGGCTTAAGTGTAAAAGTAGCAGCGGAAATGTAGAACAAAAAGAGCCAATCAGTTAGCCCACAGGCAACCGACTGGGGTGCGCTCCCTAGAAGAACGAGTCGTCCTCCTCCTCAAAGTCTCCAGCACCAATGTCGAACGGTGGATCACAGGCTCTTTGATCACCCCTTCTACCATCATCTGCTTTATGGAATAAGCAGCCCCCGCAATAAAAAGCGAGGGTGAGTATGCAACATACTCGCAAGTCTCGGAAACTTAATGCAAGTAACTAAATGCATGGCTTAAACAAAGGAAGGCATAATATGGTTCATTTGCATAAAGCGAAATTGAAACTTAAATATAAGTAATAATTTCATAAAGCAGCATTTAACAAAATGTAAATAGCATAAACATTTAAATTTGAAGTATAACAATTTTCCAGGTTCCAACTACCTGGTTGGCTCTAGCCACCAAACTAATATCCGGAAGCTCCAGCTGCTCGCGGATTCCCAACCACATTTTCATTTTTAAACCAAATCCATCATTTTTCATTTGAAACCAAAAACCAGAAAATCTACTATGTGAAAACGTTCCACGCTTGCCCTTATCCGTGGGCACGGCTACTCAAGTAGTTTTTAAGACTCTGCAGAGCTGGTACACTTTACCCACACGACATGATCAACCCTTTGCGCCAAGCTATTGACACACTTCCTTTGGTGTGCGGCAGGAGATCATGACAAGGCCTTTACAATGCATATACTGCCACCGACTTCATCCGCTAAGGTTTCGCTCTCACAAATTTCCTTGCGCCTTGCAAGTGTCACCTCGACAAACTCGCATACGACCCTCTGGCGAAGTCAAATAACGATACATGCAAATTACTTAGCAGGTCGTACCCATATAGACATGTGGTTGTCTTTGTATAGCATGGCCCATGGTAACACACGACCGCCCTTAATTGACTAGGGCGACAATCACATTCCAAAAATTTTGTGCATCCCGCACCCGCCATTCAACCAATTCCGCCCCGGTCTAAATCATTTTTCACTTTTAATTTCAAATTAATACCGGCAACACCTATTGCCATAATTTCCACAATTCCTTTTGAATCAAGAATGAAATCATTTCCATAATGGTAAGGTACCGACGTGATTAAGCATGGCTAAGCATTTTCTACCGTTCCCATAATACCAAAAATGATTATTATTAACATTACTTAATTTTCCTAGGGTGTCAATGGTTGTCAACATGAATATCAATATGGTTATAACAATTTGGCATTTATCTAAGCATTTAAAAATGACATTAAAATACCATTCATGATTCAAATAGCATGCAATAATTTAAAACAAAATAACATTTCATAAACTTGGGTCCAAAATGGTCAAGGGAGACTTGCCTTCCACCTCTTCCGCTGCTGCTACCCCTGCTGGATGTTCCTCTCGCTCAACCGGCGCGTCGTCTACTCGCAAAACACGCAAATCGAGGCAACAATAAATAAAACCAGAAATAAATAAAATTCAAAAATTCATAAAAATAACACCAACAGATAGATCTTGATTTTATACGAATTTAGGAATTTGAATCGTTCAAATCGGAGTTCGAACGGAGGAGAACGAGCGTTCCGAAGTTTAAATGGGAGAGAAAATCAGAAAATAAAATAAGTTGACACGTGTCGCGCTGTTATTGGTTGAATATTCGGATTTTCTCAGATTTATCAGCGATTTAACGAAAAATTCGTGTCGCTGACATGCGGGGTCCACCGGTCGGTGACACAGTTCTCGGCGTGAGGTGGCGCTACAGTGAAACACGTGGTCGCACGTGGCGATGACGTGCCTGACACGTGGTGGTGACATGGCGAATCACGGGCGAATAAGTGCCAACGTGGCGCCGCGTGAGAGGTTAAGATCTAGGTGGCACCAACGTGGCAAGTACGTGGCAAACCCTCAGATCTAAAGTACGCAGTGGCGGGGACGTGGCAGACACGGGGCAACACGTAGGGCTATAGCGGCGAGGTGGCGCAGACGTGGCATACACCTGGCTACACGGGGCGGAAAGGGCTGGCGTGGCGGCTTACCGAGTCGTGACGGTGCGGCACGGGATGTAGCGGCGACGTGGAACGAGGTGAGGCGTCGATGGGCGATCAGACGGCAGGAAAAGCTCGAAGACCGACAGCGGAGGGGCGGCGCTATTCCACCGGCGCTGGGGACGACGACGCGTCAAACGGCGGAATAACGACGGAGGGAGCAGAAGAGTTAGCGATTCGGGTAACCCTTGAAAAGAGGAACTCGACGGGACCAAAAGATGTGGCGGAGGCTCACCGGAGAGGGAAGAAGAGGCGGCGGAATGGCTCGGGCACGGTCCTGCACTCCGGCGAGGGCTAGCGGCCACCAGACGGCGTCTCCGCCGGTGAGACTTGGGGGAAAAGGAGCGGCGCGGAGAGGAAAACCTAGAGACGGCGGCTACAGTGTCTTAAATAGTCTCGGGAGGCGAGAAAACGACACGGAAGTCGAGAACATCCGCGCGGCTAGGGCTACGGGCGGCGGCGCTGAGCGAGACGACGTGGCGCGACGAGATGCATTAGATCAGGATCGGACGGGCGTCTGCTAAATGCATTTAGGTTTAGGTTCTTGTGGTTGGCATGGATTTTTCGTAGTATGATCTGCGATCGTGGTGAGATGCTAGGGCTTCGATTGGTTGGGCGGACCGAAATGAACAAAGATGGGCCGCATGAAATGAACAGTGTATTCGCCCAAAGATAATTAAGAGATTTAATTTCATTTCCGGATTAAAGAAATACCAGAAATTCAAATAGACTTCAATAAATTCAATAAATAGCAAATAAATTCAAATAAATCTCTAAAAATACAAAAAAATCAAATAAAATACAAGGAACCCAATAAAATAATAAATAATTAATTTGAGTTATAAATTATTCAAATTAAATCCTTGTTGACTTTAAAAATTCAATTTAAGATATATTTAATTCGAGAAAAAAAATTTCCGGGTTCGGGTTTTGAAATTCAAATCCAATAAACTGAAAATCAGAATGTTACAGTTATCTACTCTCAGTAAAAATATCATAAATTTATCATGTCATATAATGCGGATAAAAATTCAAAAACAGAAACAAGAAAAATCTGAAAATTGGAATGTCGTAATTATTATAAAATAAATACATAATATTTTAATTTTAAAATTTTATGGAGTATAATTATCTTAATTAGAGATTTAATGAAAATTTTAAAAATAAATAATATCATTTAGACCCTTAAATAAATCAAAATCCTAAAATGAAATTTTGAGCAGATAGTAATGTCAGAATTCTAATTAATTCTCTGTAGAACTTTTTCACCCAAACTTTCTACTGGAGATAGTACATTAGCTGGAGAGTTTAGTCAAAAATCCTTGAAAAATATTTCAGTGATTTGATGGCCATTTTAATGCTGAACATGTGATGTCCCGAGTGGCTCTCCTCCCTTGTCAAGTCTTCACCCAATGACATGTGGGCCCAATTATATGTTTGGACCCCATTTGGCAGGTGAACCAAGCCCTACCTCACTCCCTGTGGACCCGACGCGCTGAATCCTTGCCACGGCAACTTTTGGGCGAACCGATTCCAACCCCATCCGTTCCTTGTCAAATCAAACACAGAGTTGGTCCGTCCAGGAGCTCAGCCATTGCCATGTTCATCCTTGGGATCTTCGCACCATACCGTGTCCATCCCGCGCCATACCGCACCATCCTGCATACTTGAAACCGAGCGCCAACCCTCTGATCACGAACAGAACCGAACTACAGCTCATCTCGGCTAGAATTCGACTGGGGCAAGGCTCTTCCTCGGCCCCTCGTCTATAAATACACGTTTCGCGTCACAATTGAGCTCTCTTCTTCTTCTTCTTCTTATAATCATTCACTGAGTCAATCCCTTAACCATTCCTCAGTTCATTCCATTGTTCTTCATCATTGTCACAAGAAAACCCGAAAGGTGGGGAAATCGGCAATTGAATCTACCCGGTGATTCCTTTTCCAATTCCTCACGCGTAGAGCATCCTTGAGCACCACTAACTCCAACGCAAGCTTCATCTTCAGTTCATCAAGCCTGTATCTCGCCACCACCGTAGCCCTCCTTCCCCAACTCCGGCCACTCGGTGGCAGCTGTTCCAGTGAATCCCCGACTGAGGTAAGAGTCAAAATGAACTCCCTGTGATCTCTAGATGCTTAATCTCCCACCGATTTGAACCGATTCGATCTCTCTTGTCATCCTGTCATGCCGCCAATAGCACCGCCGCTTGAAGCTTGGTGGCGACTCACCTCAAGCCTTCCTCGGTTGAATCGGTAGCACCATTGGTTGCGTCTCGTCGAGTTCTATCTCTTCGTGCCTCGCCGTCGCCGGAAGATCGCCGGAGAGCCGTTGCCGGTGAAGCCTAGCTGATGCTCTATCTCCGAGTCACTGCCGAGGGCCCCACCAGTCAGTAGCTCAAAAGACTTCAGTTCATTTGGTAAAAGGCGCCTTCCAACACTGAAGACGTATTTCATTTTTCTTTATGCATTTACCAATCGGCTAAGTATGCATACATGAATATCTTTCACATTTTCAATCCAAATAAGATGAAATAAAATCCTATGTTCATATAAAATCAGTAGTATTCTAAATATATAAATTTTTTTAATTTTTCGGCTTCAGAAAAATTATTTGAATTAAATTTTGTTAATAACCCTATTATGGACTTTAAATAAAATTTGTGAACCATAAGTCATAAGATAATAATATAAATTTTTATATGATGTTAAGACCAAAATGAATTTAAATCTACAAAAATAATTAATTTATGAGTCATAGAACAATTATTAAAATCAAGAATGAAATAAACACCCTATTATGGACCCTATTGTACACATGAAAAATATAACTTCTAAAATCATAAATTAAATTCTTATATGCTTTTGGAGTTATAATAAACCTAATCATGCAAAAATATTTAATTTTTGAACTAAGTTTAATTTAATTGCTTTGCGATCATTAGTAAACCCTAATGTGACCATTACTAAAGATAAACATATAATAGCTCATAAAACAATGAAATAATTTGTATGAAGCCCCTGGAAACAGTAAGGACCCATGTAGGTAAAAATACTTAGAATAGGATTTGGTTTGCATTCTGTAATAAAAGAAGATGCGAATCACCACAATAAATGAATAAACAATCTATCGCGGTTAAAGTCAGAATATGTAAAAATAGATTTAAAACACTTCTAGGTCTGCACCCCGCTAATGCTAGAAAAATGAGTAAGTAATCATATTTAGTATAGTCGCAAACTTAAAATAAAACTCGATCTGATTTAGCATTACCCGTGTGATCATTTGTACTAGATCATCAGTAGATTAAGTAACTCGTCTAAATGCTAAAATCTGCAAAACTAGTTTAGAAACACTGTACAAAGTTCATACCACCATATTCTAGGAAAAACATCTTATTTACAACTAGCTTTTCAACTAGAACCAGCTAAATCAAAACCCTTAAGTGTTAACCCTGCGTTTCACCTTCTTGCCGATTTCGTAAATGTAATCTTTATAATATCATATAAGCTTTGTCAGTAATGAATATAATGTCTCATCTAAATCCTAAAACTTGTGGAATTAGCTTAGTAATGCCTTCCAAAGTATAGCCTGCCATATTATGAAAAGATAATCTCACTTCACCATGATTTGCATATTAATCTTGATAGCCTAATAAACCTAAGTGTTCACATTTCTGAAGACCGTAATATGAATTAATGAACTTTGAGTATAAATGAGAAATCAATAATTACGAAGTTTGTATCTCCAGAACCTTCTCAAATATCATGTAAATAAGTCCAGTAGCCTAAATCAATAGATCTAACCTGCATAAATCTAATTTTGTGCAAATCAATCAAAGATAAAGCGCTATTCAATCATAGTCTATGGTGATCATTTAAGACTTTTCATCAGCCCGCAAAGTAACTCGTCTAAACTCAATTTATGTAATGAATAGTTTAGAAACGATCTTTAGGATATAATCTGCAGTAACCTAGAAAAATACTCTTATTCCATCTTGCTTTGAATCTGAATCCTAATAGAGCAAAACTCAAAAGTGATAAGGTTGCCAGAAACTCATATTATGAATGGTAAAATCAATAAACCTTGCAACTAATGATTAATTCTATTAATCCAAACAATTTTTGCATCTTGAATTCGTAAAATAAAATTAATAAATTTATAAAAGAGCAATCACTGTTCCTTGTGAAGAGTCTTTATTTGTTTTGCTATCTATTTTCTTTTTGCCCTTATTGAAGTTTAGTATTTGCTATATTTCCATTGATCGATGTGTAGAACCCGATGCCTCTGACTTCATCATTGCCATCATCAGTTGCGATCCCGTCTTCGTCGTAAACAGGAGATTAAGCAAGGCAAGCACCCCTTTGATCATATTGATCCCATTATTTAATTTTCCTTTTGTTTATCAAACGGTTTCATGCATACGTTTATTTTCTGTAAAATCGCTATATTGTGGTACTGGTAGTTATACTTGTTGTCTCATGAACCTTCTTTGATATGTATGACATGTGAACCTTGATAACCCTAGATTTAGGATAGGCATTACTTAATGTCATCATGGGTATATGCGCTTACATATTATCCATGCTTAGCCATGCTTTAGAATCATCAAGGTAAATGATCAGATCAAAATTGTTTCCTGAAAACATTGGAAATGGCACTGTTGGTTGCTGGTATTTTGATTAAAAACCCAAAATAAAACTATGGTTTTGACGCGGGTGATTATTGGCAATAGCTGGTTGTGCAAAGGGAATTGCACGTAGTGTAGGGTGAAGTATCGCTTGTGTCGGATTAAGGACCGAGCAATGGGACACTATTGATCCAAGATTTCCGTGCAACCACGAGGGCTATTTATGGGGTAGCCTTAACCTATTAAGTTATTTAGACATGGCTTTGTTCTTTGGTAGGCGGGAGCTAGCAGAAGCACTCCGTTCTGGATTGCTTGTGAGGGGCTTCCATACAGTTCGCATGGGTAAATGCATGGCGGTGGTAACGGTGTATGCATACTAGTGTTCGAAACGTTGTGTTTGGTGTACTGAAAGTGGATCCACGTCTCGCGTGTGTGTTTCTGTTTCTACGGCGGGGGTTAACGTCCCGTGCTGGATCAAAGTCATGTCTAGGTAATGTAACGGTTATGTATGATCGCCTTGCTAGCACACCTGTGGTGGCATGTGTCGAAATGGCCTAGCAGAAAGGTTGATCATTCCTTGTGGGTAAAGCTGTACACCTCTACAGAGTATAAATCTAATCGATTAGCCGCGCCCGCGGTCATGGGCACTTGGTGAAGTCATTCCAATGTTAGATGTTTTATTATTTTCAAAAGGGTTGGTTTCATTTGTTTCGCAACTGCTGCTTTATATCAAAGGTCCGACATTGATGGATTTCAGGATTTGGATTGTTCGTCACTCACGTCATGGAGGACTGTGAGTGTTACTTATTCTTTACTTATTTGTTATCAATCAATCTTGCTCTTATAAATTCCGTTTGCAAATAACTTAATTTACAAATTCAATTCTTCTTTATGCAAATTAACTGTAGTAGCCTCCTTTGACTTAGCCTGTATTTATGCATTTGCAAATGCCACCTTAAGTCTTGCGGAGTACGAAAGTACTCACCCTTGCTTAATTATTGTTTTTAGGTGTGAAGTTAGCGACGCTCCGAAGTATTTGTTTCGTCACAGGATGCAGGAAATTCTTCAACGTGATCCTTTCTAGGGATTTATGCTTGGTCAGTTGCCTGCGGGATGGATGGGCACACTACAAGGCTTTGCTTCTTTTGCTGCTATATACTCTGAGTATTAAGATTTCTTTGTATATTAGTTTCCTCTTTAATATTATGTGGTATGGTTGTGATTCCAATTGTTGTAAATGTGCATACTAGCTATTGATCCAGGGATTAGTACTGTGTGCACATTAGATTTCCATTTTTACATTATATGTAAAAATGGGGGTCACTACACATCCTCAACCTTACAAGGTTTTAGGGCTAAGGTTGCCTCATCTATATGGGGAGATGTAGAGGGAGATGAGGCTCTAAGCTACTAAGCCTTGAAGCCTTAGGAGAAGGGTTAGGGTTTTTATAAGATTTTGGTTTTCTTTTGTGTGAGAGAGATTGCTCCTTAGGAGCTTTATCTTCGGGTGAGAGGCATTGAAATCATCCATCTTATTCTGCAATGAAATCAAAATTCGTGTTTAGGCTTTACCTCTTGTTTTGATCTTCTCTCTTCTTGAGTTTTGATCATTCTTGGTGATTTCTTCTTCTCTTAATCTTGTGTTACCAAGGATGAATGATTGATGAATGAATCATCTATAGATCATGTCCCAATCATCTAGGAAACCTCTCACATGATCATCAAGACATTTCTCAAGAACCCGATGTTTTGGCTTGAAAAGAAAGAATTTGTTTGGAGTTCTAGCTTGTTATGACATGTTAGAGACCATATAAGGCCATCTTGACCATCAAATGCACATGAGCAAGCCCATGGTAAAGTTTTTATATTTGACCAGATTTTGGTGCAAACTTCAGTAAAATCAAAAAATATCAGAAGTTTGACGTCAATCTTTGCAATAGATTGATGGAATAGGTTCCTAACATCCTTAGAAAGGTGCATACCAAGTTTAATGGTTGTTGGATAAGTTGATCAAAAGTTGCATGGATTTTTCATTTCAATCTCGTGCTGATTTCACTATTCACTACCCTAATTTTACTTTTCACTGATAGTACCGATTTTGCATGGAGGTAGTACTGCCCTTGATCGAAGTGAATTTCTCAGATGTAACGACCCTCATTTTTTTCATAAAATGCTAAAATGAAAATCTATATGCATACAATACTAGTTCCATGACTAGTGGCTAGTACACAAATTACAATAATTGGAATCGCATCCATACACAATATTATTAAAGCAGAAGCTATTTATACAATGTATTCTTACAATTCAGAGTAGACTGCAGTGAAAGAAACAAAGTCTTGTAGTATGCCCATCTAACTCTTAGGCAACTGACAAGACATAATCCGTAGAAAGATTGCTTTACTGAAGTTCCCGTATCCTACATCAAAATGTAACCTTCGGAGCCTCATTTTCTTTCCACCTAAAACAACATATTAAGCAAGGTTGAGTATTTTCGTACTCAGCATGACTTAAGGTGTATTTGCAAAATGCAAAAATACAGGCTACATCAAAGGAGGCTTCTACGGTTAATTTGCATAAAGCGAGATTGAATTTGGAAATCAAGTAGTAATTTAGAGAAGGAATTTATAAAAGCAAGTTTGACTGATATGAAATAAACAAGTAAGTAAAGCATAAGTAATAACTCATAGTCCTCCACGACTTGAGCATCGAGATGTCCAATTCCCACCAACACCACTCTTTGCTAACACGAGGCATAACAGATGAAACCAAGCTATTTTGAAAATAATAAAATATCTAACTATGTGATGACTTTACCAAGTGCCCTGGCATGAATTTTTTGAAAAGATTTACACTCTGCAAAGGTGTATAAATTTTGGGATGTTACACTCTACTGATAGGGGAGTAACAGAATCTTGATGAAGTGCATCATTCAGGAAGAGGGTAATAAAATATTGCTCGATGTCCATGAAGACATCTGCGGCAACCATGCGTCTTATTGCACTCTAGTCGGGAAGGTTTTCTGACAAGGATTCTATTGGCCTACTGTCCTCTAGGATGCTTGCGAACTAGTGAAAAAGTGCGAGAGCTATCAATTCTATGGCAAGCAAACCACCTGACCAGCCTAGGCCCTGCAAACTATTCTTTTGTCTTGCCTTTCTCTGTTTGGGGCTTGGACATCTTGGGACTGTTTCCAAGAGCCCAAGGAGGTTACAAGTTCCTGTTCGTAGCAATCGACACATTCACCAAGTGGATCGAAGCTAAACCTGTAAGGAACATCACCTCAGAAGCGGCTAATAAGTTCATGAGAAGCATCATTACTTGATTCGGCGTCCCTAATCATGTAATCACAAACGACGGTAGCCAATTCAAAAGCAACGCTTTTATAGCCTTTTGTGAAGAATTGGGTATCGCTTCACCTCCATAGCTCATCCTCAGAGTAATAGTCAAGTCGAACATGCCAATGGCATAATCCTGCAGGGGATCAAGACCCACATGTTCGATAGGCTCAAGGCTTATTCGACCTAGTGGGTGAAAGAACTCCCCTCAGTGTCATGGGTTGTTCATACATCGACTAGTCGAGGCACTAGTGAAACACCATTTTTATTGGTTTACGGAGCAGAAGCAGTGCTTCCAACTAAGTTAACATTCAGGTCACCTCGTGTAGACAACTACTCGGAAGAGGAATAGAAGCAGGTGTGAACAGATGATGTAAATCTATTTGAAGAGTACAGGTATCGAGCATCCATTCGAGCGACTAAGTATCAGTAAGCCTTACGTAGATATCATAGCCAAAGAGTCCTGGAAAGAGCACCCATTGTTGGGGACTTAGTACTGCGTAACCGTAATAAGCTATCACCTAAATGGGAAGGTCCCTTTGTGGTGGTCGAAGTAACTCGACCCGGATCAGTACGACTATCGATATCGAAAGGAACGATGCTTAAGAACTCATGAAACATCGATCAATAGAGAAGATTTTATAGGTGAATAGAAAAGATAGTGTATCACAACAGAAATCTAGGTAAGTACGAGTTCATTAAAATTTACTAACAAAAGCTACCCTATTGCATTTGAGATAGGTACTCTATTACAACTTGTCCACGAAGGCATCACGCTGCCTTACCTGCATCTATGGGGACTAGAAGAGAATGATCTCCGGGATGGGCCTGCGCCCCCTAGACGAGAAGACCTAGCTGCTTTTCGATAGGGAAAGCAACCTCTCCGTCGTCAAAAGCCCCGGAACATCGGGAGAGCGTGAGGCGCAAGCGAGCGCTGGGCTGATGAAGCTGTTTTGAGGTTCACCTCCTTCTCCGGCGGTGCACGGCCTCACCTTTTTCTCCTCGGGTGCCGGCATTGGCATCTATTCTCGCAAAGGTAGTGAAGGTGGTATCGTCATCCTCGACAGTGACGTTCAGTTTGCTAGTGCTCTTCTTCCTCCTCCGGCCAAGTCTCCCTCTCAATAGCCTCCTAATTGATCTCGTCCTCCTCATTAGAGGAGATGATAATTCGTCCCAAAGAGACTATAGCCAGAGGTGTAGGGGGAGGGTACTCTCTAGGGATCTCCACGGATGGAGACGATGGTGGAGTAGAGGCCACAGATGCGTTGGAAGAACTAAAGCGCTATGAGTAGAAGGCAAGAAAGAAGATGAGTTGTGGCAGGCGACTACAAGTTCCGTCTATTTATAGCTCAGAGAACGGATCATACTGTAATCACAATCCATCTAGATTCACGTCGGTCCCAATCCATGAGGCGTCTGTTGCACTTCCACATAAGTACTGAAACCAAAGAGACGCTAATTTATAACGCACCGCATGGAAGCCAAAGAGGCACGGAAACTATAGCAATATTCAATCGTTGTAGTGGAATTAAATATGACGGGCCTTACCAATATGCTCGGAGGCTTGTGCGCCTGAGTGTATGGTCAAGGGCTAGAATTTTTTATTCTTACGCTCTACTCTCTCCTCAATACAATTATCAAGCAAAGAGTCGGGGGCTGCATCATGCATTTTTAGCGCATATGCCCTACCATCTATTCGATGCATTCATCAAGTAGGAGGTCAGGGGCTACATCGTTCGATCTTTCCTTTACATGGTTCCACTCTCGGATCGATACATCTATCGAATAAGGGGTTCAGAGTCGCAACAAGTATCTGTGATGCTGGTGCTTCGTTCTTTGCTCGATCCAACTATCTGGTAAAGAATAGGATGCTACATCATGGCGTTGTGCTTACGTCACTCTACTCCCTACCCAATGACACATCATCGAGTAAGGAGTCGGGGCTACAGGTAACTTGGTACCTTGTTCTATCTTCTGGTCGATACTGTTATCAAGCGGAGCACTGTAGACACGATTTCTTTATTTCTTTTACATGCAATTTTTGGCACGCATTTACTCGATCGTGTACCTATCATGTCAACGAACAAAACTAAAGGGCGGCCACACCTGAATCTGACGACGAGCAATTCTATCCTACGTGCACACGAGCACCAGATTCTTAGACATCTAAAGCTTAGTGGTCAGCGGGAGACGAGGCCTCTAGTCGATTCTATATGCGCTGCTTAGTGAGTTCATGTTTGCTACAAAGTCTAGATCATATGGTCGATGAAGACATACAAAAATCATGTAGTTTCACTTTAACCTATATAGCATTTATGTTATATGCGGCCTCTCCGAGTATACGCTCGGGGGCTAAGTCATTTAATGAATGTTTTTCCAGCCTTGTGTGCAGATGCAATCAGACATGCACTTGGCAATAGGTCTATTTTCTAAAGGTCTATGAGTGCTAAGTTAGATTTGCATCTACTTATGCTACTCTATTCCATCGATAAGGAAATAGTAGGCAAAGCACAATGAACAAGCAAATTAATTGGCATTATCACATAAGACAACAGTAACAACAAAGGTTCAATTCTGTACATCGGCGTGATTGGGCCTAAGGGTTTTGGCTGGCATTGTCGTCATCATCGACAAGAGACAGCTCCAGTTTGGCCACAAACCTTTCAGCCAGGTCTCTGAAGGACTCGATGTAATCGGCAGCTTCGCTCACCTCACACACGAATCCTTCGTCCAATATCAAGAGGTCTAGGTCAGGATGGTGGCTCATCTCCAAACCGAGAACGTGGGAAGTCGAAAGATGTGTAGACAAGGTCATGTGCTCAAGGGTCTCTGACTCCAGGGTGGCAAGTGCCGCGTCTGTTGTAGCCTTTTCGACCTCGATGACCTTCCTGCTCACCTCCGCCTTATCTCGATTGACCTTGGCCTTGAGCCACGCAGCATCGGCAGTAGCTTTCTCAACGTTTAGCTTTTCTATCTCCGCTTTTAGCTTCTTTGTCTCCGCCTTCAGTTTTTTGGCCTCCCCTTTTTGCTTCTCGGTTTCAGCCTTGGCAGCTTTCGCATCGGCCCTGAGTGTCACTAGTTCGACATCCTTCATCTTAAGCACTTGCTGATTAGAATCCATGAGCCGCTCAATTTGTTGATGAGCTTGCTCGCAAAAAGTTTCAGCTTCACGCAAGATCTCATCGCACGCTATGGAACAAAGTCAAAAGGCATAAAAAATGAAGCAGAGCACAGGGCAGAGTTATTCGTGGTCACATACCTGAATCTGGAGGTTCAGGACAGACCAATATTTTGGAGACAGTTGAGAAGTTGGAGGAGGTGGAGCTATTGTTATGGTTGGAGCTGCCAGAGAAGGAGTTGTGATGACAGCGATAGTGCCGCTAGCAGCACCTTTCCTGCAGGTGATGTCAAGCAGTCCTTTGTGTGCGATAGGGAAAGCTATGAGCTGGCCGAGATGTAGGGGGTGTTTGGGACAGCTCCAGCTCCACTAAAATCTATGGAGTTGGTGGAGCAGGGTATTTCTAGCTCTAGAAATTTATAGAGCTGGAGCTGTGGGTTCATTAAGAGTGTTTAGGTAGATCATCTTATTTACATTTTAGACTAAAAATATAAACTTAATTCACTTTATTTTAGCATATAAGTTTCAGATCTGAGCTAGAGCTGGGATCTGGAGCTCTCCCAAACAGAGCTGTAGGAGCTGTCGGCCGACAGAGAGAAGATCCGAATGGCAGCTGTGGTCCAGCAAGATGAAGGAGACGTCCCAGCCAAGAAGTAGGCCAAGTCAGGAACAAAGCCTGATGAAGGGGTCAAGAAAATTGCACTCGACCTATCCAGCTCGGCCAAGATGGCTCTGATTGGGACAAGGCTCGATCATAAATAGGAAGATGTGCTCGTCACCTTCCTTCAGGTGAACATGGACATCTTTGCTTGGAAGCCATTTGATATGCCGGGTGTCCCTAGGGAGGTGATTGACCACTCTATAAATGTTGACGAGAAGGCAAGGCCAATCAAGCAGTGGCTCCGGCGGTTCGTGCAAGATCGTCGTGAAGCTATCAGAAAGGAAATCACTAAACTTTTACCTGCTGGTTTTATTAAAGAAGTGTATCATCCTGACTTATTAGTGAACCCAATTCTTGTTCGCAAAAAGAATAAAAGTTGGAGCATATCTGTTGATTATACCGATCTCAATAAGGCGTGCCCAAAAGATCCATTCGGGCTGCCTCGCATCGATCAGGTGGTGGACTCAACCGTCAGGTGTGAGCTCCTGAGTTTCCTAGATGCCTACTCGAGGTATCACCAGATCAGATGAAAAGAGGAAGACTGCATTAAGACTTCGTTCATCACGCCATTTGGGGCTTTCTACTATATCAAAATGCCATTCGGGTTGAAAAACGTTGGCGCAACCTATCAGTGTGTGATACAGTGGTGTTTTCACACTCAACTCAGACGCAACGTGGATGATGTCGTCGTCAAATCCCGAATAAGGGAGGACCTCGTCTCTAATTTGACTGAGACGTTTGAGAGCCTGAGGGCCTACAAGATAAAGCTCAACCCTAAGAAGTGTGTCTTTGGGGTCCCTTCGGGAAAGCTACTCGGATTCATCGTGTCTCATCGCGGTATCGAAGCAAACCTGGAGAAGATCAACACTATCATGAAGATGAAACCCCCGACTTGCCAGAAGGACGTCCAGAAGCTCACAGGATGCATGGTCGCACTCGGTAGATTTATTTCCCACCTGGGGATGTGGGGGATACTATTTTTCAAGCTCCTTAAGAAGCAGAGTGACGAATACCCATACCAGGGGTACCCCACAACAAAGTATACATCTATCTCAAGATCGTTTATCTCTCAGTCGTACGGACATGGCGGCAGGATTGGCAGCGATGCGGAGTGCTGGAGAAGGCATTACCAAAGTCTTTGTCCCTCACAGATGGGATTATCACTGAATATTGGCTGGAACACCAAATGGGCCGTCTTGGGCCCAGCTCTGGCTGAAGGCCTTGTTGGGCCACGAAGGACCCTCGACTCCGATCAAGACCGCCAGGGGCGCTCTGACCTGGCCGCAGGTCGGGCACCCTCGCAGGCTCCGACCTGGCCACAGGTCGGGCGCCCCGGCGGGCTTCGACTAGGACTCAGGTCAGGCGTCCCTGCAGCCTCCGACCTGGCCTCAGGTCGGATCCCAGACGAGCTCCGACTCAGCAGCCTCCGCCACGTCATCAGTCGACTTCAAGCTGGTCACCTGCCCCGTGGATACGACAGCCATGCTGGGGTAGGTGGCTCCTTCCCAAGGTGGCCAGGAGGTCGTCCAAGTCAAGCGCCCGTCCCTTCACCCCGTCATGCACAATGGAGAGGCGCGCTCCCTCCCGAGGCAACGCCAGAGCACAGCGTGACGGCGTCAACATCTGACAAACACGCAGAGGGTAGGTGCGCACCTTCCCGACGGAACGCTGCCTGTTGTGTCTACCAACCCAGACGTGGGATGAACAGGGACTTGTCAGTCACCAGGACCGAAGACCGAGACTTTAGGGCGTAGTGTACCCCTACCTTTTTTTCTCCAAACTCCCGTGTAACCTGCCCCCTCCGCCTATATAAAGGGAGGCAGGGCCCTCAGGGAAGGGCATTCGATTCACCCCGATCCGGGCCAATCCGAGTAGACTCGAGCACACGCAATCTAAGCATCCGAACTCCCCCGAGCACACAGCTCCCCCTCATCTCACTCGGACGAGGTGCTCAAGGCCCGTCCTTAGCCCTCATTTGTAATACTCTGTAATCCACCGTGCCCCGAGCAATACAAAACCACCACCACGAACTGGACGTAGGGATATTCAGCCCGAACCAGTATACATCTCGGACTCCCTTCGTCTAACCATTCAAGGAGAGGGAACGCGCGGCCCCTATACTTACAAATTTACTTGCCGGTTCACGAAACACCGACACAGAGCAACTTCCAATGGACTCCCGAGGCGCAACAAGCCTTTGAGGATCTTAAGACGTTCCTGACCACACCTCTAGTGTTGGTTTCACCGATGCCCGAGGAACCTCTTTTGCTTTACATAGCAGCGACGACTCATGTAGTCAGCGCTGCAATCGTTGTGGAGCGGGAGGAGGCAGGACACTTGCAGAAGATTCAATGCCCAGTTTATTTCGTCAGCGAGGTATTGGGCAAGTCTAAGGTACGGTACCCTCAAGTGCAGAAACTATTGTATGCCGTACTACTTACCTCTCTGTCGGGACCCGAATATGCAAATCCGGACCCTCTGTGTATACTGCACTAGTCCAGGATCACACTAGTACACACAGGCTCAACATTAGTGAATATCACAATCATACACAGCGGAAATAAGATAAAAGACTTTATATACTAAATATTACCAGTTGAAAGACCTTATGGTCAACTTACATAACAATGCTTCACAGGGCTGAACAACCAAATTGAACTGCAGCAGAATGAAGACGTAGATAAACCCCTCCGTATACCACAGGCAACTGACAAGGCTCGCACCCTAAACATTTGTTCCTTCATGGTACACCTTCTTCAACACTGGTGATGTTGTAGGCAAGGGTGAGTACATAAAGCACTCAACAAGTTGTGCACAGAATGCAATTCTAACATAACTATATGCAAGGCTTATTCCAAAGGAATGGCTAACAATGGCTATTTGCAGTAAAGCAGCATTTATGAACAAGTACAATATATAAATTGAAAAGACAGTAACAAAACAAATAACAATAATAGATAGATTCAACATTTCTCAAGTAAATCAAGTTTCTCATCCTAAGTCAAGATTTCACCCTCCCATGGCAACCTACCATCCATCCTAAGTTTTTATTTTGCAAAAGTCTAACCCTTGACTGTAATTCCCGAGCATTGCTCAATACCACAAGCACGGCTATCCGAATAGATTTACACTCTGCAGAGGTTATGCACTTTACCCACACGACATGATAATCTCTTTGTGCCTGGCCATTTAGCATACTTCCTTTGGTATGCCGGCAGAGAATCATGATAAAGCTTTTACAATACTCTGTCTTAACTCGGTTCCACCCGCTAAGGTTTCAACACTGAAGGGACTGGTTACCACAACAGGGCCCCCTCTTGCACCATCTGGGTTCATTCAAAAGGGTGAATCTCACCACCACTGGTACTACCAAGCTAAGACATTGCAAATTAGTCAGCTAGGCTGCCCCATAACAGACATGTGGTTGCATGATTGATTCAGGTCAAAGGCTCGCAAGGTTAAGTCCTTAGGGTTGATCAAAGCAAGACTTGCACATACCCTCTGCCCATCGGGCCCACCCAGGCACACTTACCCTTGTCACTTGCTCCGATCTAAATCATAACCACCCCAGTTGATTAGCAAGCACCATGTGCCATCAACAATTCAATATCGTTGCGTGACATCCATCGCCACAACAACTCAATCTCATTGTGTGACCACACATGACACACAAGTTCATAACATTGTTCCATATTCCATTAGTCAAGATTAATAATCAGTGATTCAAGTACATGTGATGTCGTGGCATGGCTAAGCAATCTAATCCGATCTAACCATCCCATGTTGATGTTATTATTGATCAACTATAGTAAACCAATCTAGGGTGACAATAGATCATGGCATACAAATGACAAGGTAGGGTGTAGATCAACATGTATGTTATCTAAATCCCAAATTAGATTGAAATCATTTATACACATGAAATAATATGCAATAGATTAAAACAAAATAGCAATTTGGAAACATGGGTTCAACATGATCAAAGCACAACTTGCCTTAGGAAAATCCTTATCAATGCTCTCGACCTCAGTCTTGAGTTGATAAATCTCCCCCGGATGCGTCACACAATTTATCGTCTATGCGAAACGAAAGGGAATGCTAAATAAAGACCAAAACAGAGTGCAAACAAACTCTAAAAATCAAATAAAATTCACCAATAGATAGATCTCAATTTTAAAATTTTTTAAATTTTGAATCACCTCAATCGGAGTTCGTATGAGGGAGAACGAGCTCTCGGAAGATTCAAAAATCTAAAAACTCAGAAAATTGGAAAATAAATATTTAACCGAATTATTTTATAAAAGAAAATTCGCTTTATTGCGTCATGCTAACGCCAGCATAGGACCCGAACCAACCGAAGCGTGACACGTGGCACATGGCACTGTTCCATGGACCCGGTGCACCCTGGACTCGGTCCACCGTACACACGCGGCACTATGCCGTGGACCGGCTGATGTCATCCGTGACGTCATCCGCCACGCGTCTGCACCCGATTGACTGAGTCACGGTGCATTGGATTCCCATCTGACGGCTTTGGACCGAGGCGATGTGACGCCATGGCAGTCGTCCGATCGGCATCCAATGGCGCACGGACATCGGTAGAGGAACGAGACGTGGACAAATCTAGGCCACCCGATCCAGATCGAACGGCGAAGGGTACCTGAGGCGCTTCACTGTTCCGGAGGGCGATGTGGCACTATCCGGCGCGTTGAGGCGAGATCCAACGGTCGAGAAGCTTCAAACGAGGCGATGGCGGCGCGGTGGTGAGCTCTTGCCGGACTTGAAGATGATGACCACCCCAATGGCACTCCGGCGACTCTCCGGCGACGAGGAACGGTGGAGTGTGCGCGGCTCAACGCGAAGAATCCAAAGGTGTGCTCAGCGCAGCCGAAGACGACCTGACGGCGACGCAAACTGGCAAGAACCGTGGTGGCGCGGCAACAAACCTCGGCGAGGACTTCCGAGCTCTCTAGTGACCTTCAAGCGGCGGCGCAACGGCGAAGAGGTGCGGCGGATTCAGGCGAACCTCGAAGGACTAGCCCCCCTATTTATAGCCTCGGCTACCATGCGGAAAATGGAACCCTAGCGGCGTACGATGGCGACGGCGTATCCCAGGCGGACTCGGAGTCCCGATCTGAGACGACGACGGACCGTCATCCACGTGGCAGGATCTACGGTCGCGATGCTCCTCATCCCAGCCGGACACGCGGTGAATCACAACGGCCCGGATTCAACGAAATCCGAACGGCCACAACGCATCCGGACCGCCGATTCAAATCAACGGCCGAGATTTACTAATGACGTTTGTTGTAGCATTTAATCGCGAGCGTTCAACGGGGATCCAACGGCTGACTCCATTAGGGTTTTAGCGGCGACATGGCTTGATGAAGGCTCTTGGATCAAAATCAGACGGTCGGCGCGAGGCTTTCTAGAATCCGCCACACAAAGGTAAGCTGACGCAAGACAAAGGTCGGGCTTTGGCCCAAGATCGTTCAACGGGAATTTTTGGGTTTTCCAATTAAAATAATTAGAGAAAATAATTTGATTTAATTAAGCAACCAAAAACAGTAGGAAAAATCCCAGAAAAATCTCAAAAATACTTTGAGATATTCTGGACCCAAATAAAATATTTTCAGCAAAACTTTATTTTACTTTATCTACATATAATTAGTTTTCAACAAAAGGGCAAATATACTTAATTTAAAATAACTCAAATAAACTCCAGAAAATCCAATTAAATCCAAAAAATTCACAAAGAGCGCAAATGGCAATAAAACACTATTAGCTAATTCAAAGAGCCAAAATTTGGGATGTTACAAACCTGCCCCCTTAACAGAATCTCGACCCCGAGATTCAGGGCTATCTAGAGAATAGGTTTGGGGATTCTGCCATCAGGTCCTCTTCGCGCTCCCAGGGTGTCTCGCTCTCTGAGTGATTGCTCCATTGAACTCTGCAAAAGCGAACAGACTTGTTTATGGTCCTGCGCTCCATCACATCCAAAATCTTGATCGGCTGCTCCTTGTAGGTTAGATCTTCCTACAACTCGATGGCTTCTAACGGCGTCTGCTCTGTTGGCACTCTGAGACATTTCTTGAGCTGCGACACATGGAACACATCATGCACACCTGCTAATGACTGTGGTAACTCCAACTAATACGCAACCTCTCCTCGATGGCTCAGGATTTTGAACGGCCCGACAAACCTAGGTTTAAGCTTCCCTTTGGTAAGGAATCTTTTTACACCTTTAGGAGGGGTAATTTCAAGATACACCAAATCAGCTGGCTCCAAGGTTAAATCGTAGCAACAGTTATCAGCATAGCTTTTTTACCTTGACTAAGCTATTTTCAACTTCTTTCTGATCCTGGCAACTCGCTCTTTAGTTTCCTTGAGGATATCTGGCCCACAACACCGAACGCTCTCTCGTTCATTTCAAGTTAATGAGGTATGACAAGCGCGACTTTATAAAACCTAAATTGGTGACATTTGCAAGCTAACCTGATACTGTTGTCATAACTGAATTCTGCATGCGGCGAACACTTATTCCATGAGATAACATAAGCTAATGTACAAGTTCTTAACATCTCATCTGATTAACCATTTTAATCTGACCATCTATCTGTGGATGATATGCTGTATTGAAATTCAAACGAGTTCCCATCGCTTCATGCATCTTGTTCCAAAATCTCAAGATAAATTAGGTACCTCTATCTGACGCCTTTTACGCAAACATATAATCTTTGACATATATAATTCTACCAAGCGATCTCGTGAATAGGTAGTCTTCACTGGTATGAAATTAGTAACCTCTAGTCAAACAATCAATGATGATTTATACGAAATCATATCCTTTGAGTTATGGGCAGATCCTCGACTCGAAAAGCGTGTCTGGGACAAAGAGCTATGAGCCGATTCCCGGAACTCGGGGGCTAGAACTAGTCTGGCAGAGTGCTTAAACAAAAAGAGTAAAATCACTCAGACGAATTTAAAAGTCAATATGGAAAATGAGTAAATAGCACTAAAATTATATATATAAGCCAGTCGGACATCATGTTTGAATGTTTTTACATCGCCTAAGTTTTGCATATATATGATTTCAAGGTGACTAAATCTAAATACGACGCGCGCGGCCCAACGCTTCAACGATGGTTGGAGCAGCTTCGGTCAATGTGGCGATGGCGGCAACGTCGTGGGCGGCAGCTTCCTGCTCAGTGACCTCTGTAAGAGTAAGGTCGTATTTGGCCCAAAGCTCGGCAAGCAGGTCTTCTTCGTGAGCAGGTGCCACTGGCGCTTCTTCCTCAAAGTCAAAGACAAACACCGCTGTTGGTGGTGGAGGCGGTGCTACTTCATTGACGGGCACGGTAGAGCAAGGACAAGACGCCATCAGAAATTTTCAAAAGAAATCAAAGATCGCTGGAGAAATGAAGACTCAAAAGTCGGTGGTCGCTCCCGTAGCGGTGGGGCCCTTATATAGCCAGAGAAAAAAAGCCGAAACAATTTCGAAGATGTGCTGACGTGGGAAGCTGAAACGATTTCGAAGACGTGTTGGCGTGGGAAGCCGAAACAAATATGAACAGCGTGCAGGCTTTAATTCGAAGAGGATTTTTCGAGATACGGCGAAGTAGTTATGGCCAAGTGCTAATTGATCATTATAGCCTCATCCAGGGACTTCTCGGGACGCGATAAAGTAATTATAACCAAGTTCCGCATGCACATATTTACACGGGGCTCAAGTCTAAATTCTCCACTAAGGCAGCAGAAGTGTCCTTGACCTCATCAAGAAGGGCGGCAACTTGATCATCATCAACGATGCAGGTGAAGCCTTCCTTGACAGCTTCAAGATCTACTCGGGGATATAGAGACTTCACGATCGCCAGAGCCTGGCTAGCACTCGTGGACACCGTTTTATTTAAGTGGGTCCTGAGCCTCTCGGGCGCCTCCTCCAGTCATAGGACGACTTGACCCTCGTCGCTCGGTCCTGCTTCTTCGAGGCACAGGAACTTTAGCACCGGCTCAGAAGCTTTGCGGAGCTTAGTCTATGACGCTTATACAGTTTTGACCTTCTCATTGAGAAGGCCATACTGCACCTGTGTATTTTTCGTGTACTCTGCAAGCAGGGCGGATCGTCACCAAGAGCACTATGAGCATGATGAAGACAAAGGAGAACCGAGTTGGGAGACATATCTTCCAGCTCTCGTTCCAGCCTCTTCGAGTTGGTCCGGACTTGAAACTTAAGTCCTTCAATGCCTGGAGCTGCTCCTAAAGCCTTGCATTGGCGTAGTCTCGAGCTGAAGCAAGGAAAAAGAGTTAAAGAATATGTAATCAAGTACAACAACAAGATGATTGAAGAAATACTTACATCGGAGGGAGCCGGATAGGTCCAGTTTCTCCTCTCACAAAGTATGAACCTGGGCCGAAAGCTCTCGCAGCTTGGCCTTGCCCTCGGTCCTGACCCACTCCAGGTCGGCCTCGTACTCCTGGCGCTCTTTGATCTTCGGGAGCATCCTCCAGAGAAATTCGGACCTCTTTTCGGAGCGGTCTCCTAGGCTCTGAAGATGATAAAAAGAGAATAACGAAGACATACCACTTGATGTGGACAAAAGAAGAAAGGAGCCAGTAATTTACCCGAACCAGTCGGGCACACTCGATGTGTGCACGTAGAGCTCCCTCCTCTCCTTCTCCTCCTCCTCATCATCAATAGCCTCCCATTCACTCTCCTCGTTGCGCCGATTGACTCGCAGCGGAAACTTGGCGTGGGGGAGGGATTGCGGCTCTCAAAGGATTTCCTTCGCTGGAGGGGAGGAGCAGGCGGCGGGCTCTTGGGCCATCGGCCTCGTGGTTGGCTTAATGAGTGAGCGACAAGAACGGTCGGCTTCGATCGGGGACCGCTGGCATCCCGTCAGGCAAAGAATATCGGCGAGGCCGTCTTGGCCTGATCTGGAGTGCTCTCAGGCTTAGCTTCCTGAGGTGTTCTAGTCGGCGCGTCCACAGGGACATCATCAGATGGCGCCCTATTAAAAGAAGAAATTAGGACACAATCCTGCAAAGCAAGAGTAAGAGTCAATAATGCAGCTAACCTGCTGGACTTATTTATTCTTATTCTGGGCCCTTTACGGGTGGCTGAGCCACTTGCGGAGGAAACCGACTGCACATTGGACCTTGGAAGCGATGGCGTTGGCCACATGGTATACTGAGTCGTAGGCTCCCAGAGCGTCGAGCCCCCAGTCGGGCGTTGAGGCCTCGGAGGCTCCTTAGCCGCCGGCTTCTTCCCTTTCTTCACACTCGGCTCCTCAGGTGAGGGGTTGGCAGGTCGATTCTGCCCAACACCCTTATGCCTAGGGAGGTCGGGGAGCGAAGCGTCGGAAAAGAAAGCACACCGCTCCTGTAGACGGCAACAAGCGCAAAGTCAGCCAACGGACATCCAAATATTGAAGTTCAGGTACTGGTGGGCAAATGATATTTACCTCAAGAGGAAAACACGTCAAGTTGAAAGGCCTTGGACACTCGTCGTTCTGGATTTGGGTGCCCGGGGCGAAGAAGTTGCCCAGCCAGCTGAACAGCACTTCTCTCGGGATCAACTCAGGAACTTCTCGAGTGGGGTCGGATTCCCGGCTATACTCGAACCCTAGGTGGACTCGCTCCTTGAGGGGCTGCACTCGGTGAAGGGCAAAGTTGACGGTGATCCTGACTCCGGTCAGGCCCTCCTCCTTCAGCTTATCGATTAGCCCCAGGAGCTCCTCAACTTGGTCCTTCTTATTATCCAAAGGAACCGAGACCCAAGAAAAAGAAAATTTGGACGGGAGCCCAGTAAAAGAAGGAAGAAAAGGATAGGGATTGGCGCAATAAAATCATTCCTGGTGCCAACCCTTATTGGAGATTTTGAAAGGAATAGAGAAATAGAACTTCTTCAGTCCGTCCTGCAATTGGAAGCCGTCACCCCCCAATTACCTTGGGGGCGCTTTTGCTTGGATAAGGTTTGAGAAGAAAAAGGTGGCGAAAGAGATGGAAATGGGGGTGAATGCCAAGGAATGCCTCGCAGAGATGGATAAAGATGAAAATTTGTAGAATGAAATTGGGGTTCAAATGGATCAACTCAATATTATAAAAGTTGAGAAAACCACAAAAGAATGTGCAGGTGGGAAGGCCAAATCCGCGCTGGAGGAAAGACTCGAAAACCACGATTTCTTCAGATCGAGGAGTGGGAGAGGACTCACCCGTATCCGGACGTGCAGTAATCAACTCCAATGCCGGGAGAACTCCGGTGGTGACCATCTCCTCCAGGCGCTCCTTCGTCGTCACCAAGGTACCCCAATCCTTGGATGAGGATGACGCGGAGGTGTCCTTGGAGGGGGAAGAAGACATCTTCGGCAGGGAGATCAGCGGCGGCGTAGGATTTGGAGCGCGGCGGCGGTTAACCCTAGCAGCGGACACGCTGTGGGATTAAAAAGATGATGGGGCAAGTGCGCGCAGTGGAGAGAAAAAAACTCTTTGTTCGCATCAAGCCCCCTATTTAAAGGGAGCGATGTTGAATTTTGCCCTGAGTGGGAAGAGCGTTTCGACTTCCGCATCTTGTCTGGGCCTAACCTAAGGTACGCCCCATGATGGACCACCAGCTGTGCACCGCAACAGTCGGGCACAGGTACCCCTCGGCCAAATCTAGTTTGGGATATGGTACGCCCCATGGTGGGCCGATCGCCAGCCACTGTTGCAAGTGGGATTTGGGTACCTTCCGAACCAAATTAAAACGCCTTCTCGTAATATGCCCCATGTTGTGTTGATTGCCGGTTACCACACAAGTCGGAATCGGATATCACAAGTTGATTCTAAATAAGGATTTCGAGGGTACGCCCCATGATGGGCCGCCAGCTACACACCATGATAGTCGGGTGCAGGTACTCTTGGCCAGTCCATGGTACGCCCCATCATGGGCCGCTAGCTGTACACCGCGATAGTAGGCTGCAGGTACCACTCGGCTAAAGCTTATTTAAACAATGGTATGCCCCAAGATGGGCCGACTACCAGTATTCCAATAATTGGGCTGGATACCACTCGAAAAATTCAACACATGGAGCTCTATTGAGTCCTTCACGATCTCTGTGCCTACAGAAGAGCATTCGGCACGGAGAGGAAACCAGTCAGGAAGCTGCGTTAAGAACTGGAAGCACTCGGCGTGAAGTTTGACTTAGTTGGGATGCGACCAAGAAGGCGGTAGCTCGATCGTGAATC
Organism: Guadua angustifolia; assembly: GCA_036346375.1. NCBI lineage: Eukaryota > Viridiplantae > Streptophyta > Magnoliopsida > Poales > Poaceae > Guadua > Guadua angustifolia. The sequence continues at coordinate 17,399,123 of CM070520.1, forward strand.
ACTCGAGGCTACTATGGAGTACATGGACCCCGGGTATCTGCATGGCAGGCCGCGAGGACCACCCAAGAGGGGATGGGCTGAGCCGACTACTGAGAGGCGGGCGCCGCATGGACTGCAGCCGCCATATCCAACAAGGAAGGCTTGAAGATAGTAACCAACCTTGATTAGGTAGGATATGATTGTAATCCTAGACACTATCATATTCAGCTAGAGATAGAATCTCCACCTTGTAACCGACCAGGACTCCTTCTTGTAAATGCACCCCTCCACTATATAAAGGGGGCGGGGGAACAGCATCACAATCACAATCACATCCACAACAATATCAAATCCCAGAGCACAGGACTAGGGTATTACCTCTTCCGTGAGGGCCTGAACCTATATAAACCCCTGTCTTGTGTTACCTTCGAGTTTGGATCCAACGCCTAGCCCCATAATCATTATTGCCGACAACAAACATCGACAAATGGTGTGCTAGAGACACTGACCTCCTCGCTCGAGGGGACTCGACCACATCTTGCTCCAAGGCCGCCTCACCCTCACTTGGGACGATAGTAGGTGCCGGGTCATCGAGGGGAGAGCCAGCATCGGTAAAGACAGGGTTCGACTCTTGATCACCATTTCGGGTTGGCTCGTTATCCTCCAAATCGATAACTCCCTCGATCAGCCCACTTTCATCACTGAACTTCGCTTCCTAAGGAGATGCTTGGTTAAAGTGGATGACAGATGCACAAATGATGCATTATGAACTATGACACGGTACTCACCTCTAGCTGAGGATTGGCACGCGAATACGCCTTGATGTTGCAAGCGCTAGGTTCTAAGCTCTGGAACATCTTGCTCAGCTTGGAGGAGATGTCCGAGTTCAACAGATCTGGTAAAAAGCGAGTCAGATCATCACTCATCGACTAAAGTAAATAGAACAAGAATATTATGAGTGCTTACTGCTAGGATTATCCTTGGTGGCATCATCAACTTGAGAGTAGTCCTAGGCCAAGTGATCCCGGTACTTCAATGGACTCGATCGACGCATGATGAAGTCTCTAGCTATGTGCCACCCAGTCAGCCCTATCTTCCTCAGCTCCTCGATATTCTGGACGTAATAAGCGTTGCGGGCAGTTGAAGGAGGGACTTTCGTCCAGAGGTCAATCGAATTAAGGAATAGTGGTCGATAAGCTAGAGGGAAGTTCACGGTGTCCGGAAAGGTGATGTAAAACCACCATTTCTTCCAGTCCAACTGCCAGCAAGAGGTAACGGGGATAGAAATATACGCACTTGAGACACCGCTACGGAGGTGAAAACTGGCACACCTAATAGCCTCGTTCTTTGTCACCCGTTTTAAATTATAAAAGTGGTGGAATAGGTTGAGGCTAGGACTAATTCCCAGATAAGCCTCACAAAGATGGACAAACACATTGAGCATCGTGATAGAATTGGGGCTCGGGTGGAAAAGCTAGATCTGATAGAAATCAAGAGCGAAGTGCAAGAACTGAGACGGGGAGAAGTTAAGTACACATTGAAAAAAGGCCTCAAACACAACAGTCTCATCCTCATTTTCGAGGGTGGGAATAGCTCACCTTGTGATGGCCTCCAATGGAAGAATTCTCGATGAGGAATAAAGCCATTATTCACCAATTCGGTGAGGTGCTTCTTCGTCATCATCGACTTCTGCCACACCTTTTGGAGGGCCTCATCCTCGAAGACTTCTTCGCCACTACGGAAAGTGGGTGCAACCGTCTTAGGTTTCTTCTCCAACGATGGGACAACTCGGTACTATCGAAAATGTTGGACATCATTGAGAAAGATGTGGGATGAATTCTTCGAAGGTGGCGGCGCTAAGGTTTAAGGAGTGCAACGGAGGCTTTGAGAATAAGGCTGGAGGCAAAAAGGAGGGGAATGGTTACAGTTTCGGATCTAGGAATTTATAAGTTGAAACCTTTTCAGGTGAATGGTTCACTCTCCTTGCATGCCACCTCGATCAACGAGAAAAGTGGAATGATGGTGATGCACCAATCTTCGCGTTGCAAACGAGAGCAATAAATGTTCAACTGCCCAACGTTTAGATTTTTTGAATTTTTCTAACTCTGTTCAGAGTCGAGTCGATAAGTCAGCATTAAGTAACTTGTGGCTGCCCTAAGGACTCAAGATGAGCTGATGGCAGGGTGCTCAACCCAGCACATCTCTCTCGATACTTAGCGATTCCCAATCTACTCAAATCATTCGACCACAAGCAGGTGAGGCGTTATTTGACCAAGCTAGGGCTTGGTAGTAATCGACCAAGCACTTAAGTGGACCCTTCACTAGGCAGTGTTCGGGGGCTACTATCGAATATCTAAACATGGGGTATGTGTACGCGAAGGATACATGAAGGATATGTTCTAACGATATATAGAAGTTCCAGATATCACGGGCCTAATTCTATGGGAAAAGATATACATGAAAAAGATAATTCCATATTAGAAATGACTCGATTACTTTCCTGTTACGAGGAAACCAACTCGAGTACGCTTGATATCCATGGAAGTTTGGATATGCTATCAAGATCATGCGATGATGGACTCCTCATTGGCTATGATCTGGTATCCCAAACTGACTACAACTCGACTTGAAGCAGGACTACCCTAGCTATATAAGGCTGGGGGTAGGGACTCTCGAGGGGAGGAGGAGAGAGAGCTTCCAAGCAAGAAGATCTTTTGCGCAGAGCACTTAGGAGCCGACACTACGCTTCGTCAATCTCTAGCCGTAGTTTAGCCATTGCCTAAGTTCAATCCTCATTGTAACTAGGGCTAGATGACCTGCTTTTACTCTGTTCATCAATTCCATACATCATCCACATAGAAAGAAGGGTGTTACTCCATTCGAGGGCCTGAACCTGTCTACATTGTGTACATCTGATTTCGTGCTTGGCTCTAATAACCGAAGGTACCCGAAACTATAAGTATATTATTGATTTCTAACCTTCGACAAATATCAAGGTAAATTCTAGTTACAGAAATATTGTACATACACACAATCTTAATTTATATTCACATTACTATAAAGATGCATTGCTTTTAAACTAACGTATGATTAGTATTATGCAATGCTTTATAAACTAACGTATGATTCTTTTTTTTCACAGTTATGATGTGAATATCATGGCACATAACAAAAATATTAATATATTGGTAAGACCTTGACTCCAAGCTGTCTAATTAATCTTAGCTTATGAACCAAAGCTTGAACTTGTGCATAATCCCCCTTTATAGTACGACCAATCTAAAACTAACCTAGCTACTTGGTTTGAAGCATCTCCCAAGCCAAAACTAGTAACAAGGGTCCTTAATCTTGACCTTTTTGATTGATACCTTCTTGGATACCCAAATAGCAAACTTCTTGATTTAGTGGTCATTGACTTAGTCATCAACACCAAAACCATATAATCATATATAATGAGAAATTAGGGGGCCTAGATGCTATCAATGGCCCTGTTGGAGAGCACCATAATGATTGAAAGTTTGAAGCTTTATTTTGCTTTTCCCTAAAACTAAGATGTGGTCAAAACATTTTCAAAATTTCTTATTATATTTCTAAACTACTATATATGTGGATAACATTTGAATCCTTATTATATACTTGGGTAGCACCTTTTTTTCTCTAACTTGGTTGCGCTAGACGGGCGTTAGATCTTTTCTTTTACGATTAATTGGAAATTTCCTTGAAGCCTATATTTAGTATAGTTATAGACATTACTACAAATTTATTATTGTTTAGAATTTATGTTTGGAGTTCACATACAAATCAAATTTATAATCGTCCTTAATTTTATTCTGAATTTACATTTTTGAATCCTTCTTGGCATGGACCTTTTTTTCAATTTTTGGCTTGAATTCATGTAGCCTAATTTCAATTTTTCATGTAATTATTATTCTAAATTTTATTTCCAAGGATTTTACTTTAAAATTCATGTGAAAAATCATATTTCCAATTTCTTTTAATTTTTATTCCTAATTTTCTTTTAAATTTTTAATTTTATTTAATTATTATTTAGGATTTTCAATATTTATGGATGTTACTTTGAAAGTCATAGAAAAGTAAAATTGCTATTTTTTATTATTTTTATTTTGAATTTCAGTTCTTTTGAATTATATTAGACATATACTCTTTCTATTAATCTGAATAATTATAACTTGGGTCCATCAAATAGATAACTAAATCTTTTTGGGTTTGGAATTCATGTACAAATCAAATTTATAATCATCTTTAATTTTATTCCAAATTTGCATTTTTGGATCCAACTTGGCAAGGATTTTTCAATTTTTGTCTAAAATTCGTATAAAAATATAATTTCAATTTTTAATGTAATTATTATTTTGAATTTTATTTCTTAGGATTTTACTTTGAAATTTGTACAAGAATCATATTTCTAATTTCTTTTCATTTTTATTTTAAAATTTAGTTAATTTGGATTGTACTTGACATGAACTCTTTCTTTTAATTTGTTAATTTTACTTCATTATTATTTTTAATTTTAAATATTTATGGATGTTACTCTGAAAGCCGTATGAAAATCAAACTGCGAATTTTCTTTACTTTTATTCTGAATTTTAGTTGAGTTGGATTGTATTTGAAATGGATCTATTTCTTTTAATCTGAAATGTTATAACTTGGGTCCATCGTATAGATTCCTAATTACTGAAAACAATTTGCGAGGAGATTTCACAAACGTCTCACTTCAGTTGTCGGTGTGATCCAACCAGTCTCTCTAGCATTCGATCCTCCCATCACCAACTTCGGTTTGTCATGATGAGTCACAACCTTAATTACCCCCTCAAGGCCTATCCACACTAGGGAACAAAATTTCGTCCATGGCCAACATCCGAAATTTTGGTGAAATTTCGGTATTTCGGACGAAATTCGTTCAAAATTCAAAAAGGAAAATTCAAATCCTGTTTTTTTGCCACCGAAATTCCCGAAATTTTGCCGAAATTGCACTGATAAAAAAAATAGTTCAAACAATATCAAAAAAATTTGAAATTGTTTTCAAATATTCCTGACACATTAAATATGTTCTCATAAAATTTTTAGGTGATTATCAGGTTTGTGGAATTTTTAAAAATTCAAAGACTGGTACTGTCCAAATGAAACGTTGACCGGCAAGTTTGAACCGGATGAAAAATGGTACAAACAATTTTAGAAAATTTTTAAATTTTTTTGCATGATGCTGATAAATTACTTATGTTTCAATAAAATTTTCGAATGGTGATCAATAATCAAGAATTTTTAAAAATTCGGACAGTGCTACTATCCCGATAAAAGGCTTACCGGCAAATTTGAACGAAATGAAAAATAGTTGAAACCATGTCAGAAAATTTTGAAAATTTTTGTAGAAGGTCATGATGTATCACTAATGTTTTATAAAAGTTTCATATGATTATCATGCTTTAAGAAGTTCCAAAAATTTTGACAGTGCTACGTGCTGATAAAAGCCTGATAATCAATACATAGATTTGCTTTAGCGATAAAAAAGGTTTAAAATTTGTAAACATTTTACATAAGAGTGATAAAGAAGTGTTTAAGATCTCATAAAAATTTTGAATCATAATCACACTCGAGTGAACTTATAAAATTCTTATAAGGCAAAGTGCATTTATGTTTTTTCTCATTTGGTTTTTGCAATATAATATAACAAATGAAGTTCAATGGTTTTATAGATTTTATTTACCAAAAAAAGTTTAAATTTTCTGAAAATTTTATATAATATTACTAAGGCAATTATTAATCTTTCATAAAAATTTTAGATCATTATCACACTCGAAAAAATTTAGAAAAATCTAACAAGTTTACTGTCCCAATTATATCCATTCTGTTTTTGATTTTTTAAAGATAAAAAATGAAGTTAAATTATTTTGAAATTTTTCTGTATGATCCTACACTACTAAGGATGGTACAATAAATTTTTCTGATCATTATAAAGCTTGTAAAATGTTATAAAAATCTGACAGTGTGTCTGCCCAGATTTTAAAATATCTCAAAAAATTAGTTTTTCAACAATTTTTTATGTAAGATGACCTTCTTAAGGGTTATTAGACTAATTCTGGTCAAATCTGGCCCTAAAATATCAAAATCCGGATTAAAAGCCCGAAATTTCGCTGAAATTATCCAAAATTTCTGAAATTACTGTAGCAATTCAATTTTTTTTAGAATTTCAAATTCGGCCGGGACCCCATAATTCGCCCAGTCCCGAAATCCAAAATTTCGCCAAAATTTTACCAAATTTCGTCGAAATTTTGATCCCCGTTCCACACAACCACAGTCTTGATCTTGTCCGCAATCTCAAGACTTGAGTCTTAACCACAATGCCACCTTTGGGCATCCTTACTATTGAGTTTTCCTATCTACATAGATATAAAAATGTTGAAAAGAATTCCCACAATAATATGTTGAATAAAAGAAAAAAAATAGAAATATCCCATTGGTTGGCAGGATAAAAAGTATATATGTGTGGCAATTATTTTTGGTGTGGGCAAGATTGTAAACATTTTAGATTAATTAGATATCATTAAAATTGCCCAACTTTTTTTTTTAATAATACATTTTTTATTCGGAATTTCAAAAATATTCCACCGAAAATAAAAATTTCAGAAATATACCTCTGTCGCACGCCCAACGTGCGACATGGGCCTAAATAGAAAAATACACGGCGACAGTGCAGGCGCCGACGTGCCCTCTGTCGCCTGATTTAACGTCGACAGAACCGAACGCGCTCTGTCAGACGGAGAACGTCTGATGAAGCGAAAAGGAACCTGTCGCACGACGAAAGTGCTACAAGAGGCTGTCGCACGACGAAAGTGCTAGAAGGGGAATTTTTTGTATTTAATATTTTTTGTTGACAATTTTTGTTGTAAATTGGTTGTACATAATTGTCCTGTAATGAATCGGAAAAATTTATTTTATTTCGTTAGTGATACGCATTTTACTTAGGGGTTTTCGTAGCCTCGTAAGGTCCGCCGAATATGGCAGAAAAATGACGGGAAAAAGCACGGGCGGCCTACGCAACGTGGCATACCACTTCAGTGCCGGCGAGATGGTCGGACGTAGGCCCAGCATTTTGTTACCAAAATCGGAAAAGGCACTCGCGGGCACGAAACGACGGTAATCGTGGCCACTTAGGGGTTTTCGTAGCCCCGCGGGACAGGTCGGACATGGTCCAAAAAATACAGAAAAAATCAAGGGCGGCCTACGCAATGCGGGCTACCACTTACGTATGGGCGAGATAGCCGGACGTTGCCTCGGCATTTTGTTGCGAAAATCGGAAAAAACACTTGCGGCCACGAAACCATGGAAACTTTTACGACGTCGAAAAATTTTGAAACTCTTTATGGAGGTTCCTGATATATCAGTGATATTACCATAAAAATTTCAAATTATTTTAAGATATGAGGAATTTTTTAAAATTCAAACAATACATATATAAGGGCACATACACCGAAAGTTCAGATGATAAAATAAGCAATAGATTAGATGATATTACAAGGGCATTACAACAAAGGATTTAACTAACTAACGAAAGCATTGCTCGTCATGGTGGAACAAATGATCGTTCGCCTATCTGGGTACAGCCAGAATGATGTCATACATTTTCTGCATATTACCTGACCCGTTCTAATTTTGCGATTTGTCCTCGGACACCGCTCAATCCCTACTATGAAAGAACTCCATGGGGTTCCGCAGTGCTCCCAGCTGTCGCCGATTGGGTGGCCTATGCCGTACGTCTCGGGTGTATAAGACTTAAATTTTGGTTGTTGTTTATGTGGATTTCTGCCCTCCCATATGGGCATGTCATCCCGATTCAGCGTCCCCTATGTTAATACCACCCGGTTCCGGATGGTCTGCAACGAGTCAAGGATTTGTTGCGTGTTGCGGACCTCGGCGATCGCTTCCCTTGTCCCTTCTTCTTCGAGAAGAGGAACCTCCCCGCACTTCTGTTGTGTTGGCGTTGGCGGAGACATGCGAGACGCCGCTCTGCTTCGCTCGCCTCCACTATATGGTGCAGAGCTTTGTGTTGGGCTTATCCTTGAACAACCGAAGCGTGCCTGCAATCAATCAAGATGCCCGCTTTGGTCGTTGCATAACACCGTAGGCGTATTCGGGGTTTGGCTTTTCTGGGCGGTAGTGGCACCACGGAGAGGGTTGCTCCCCCCAGTTATCCCATGCAGGTTGCCTGAGATGTGGGTGGTACGTCTCCGGGTCCACCCAGTTGAAGTACCAGCACCGTTCATCCTCGGCCAAGGGGCACCGGTAGAATCTCCGGTCCGCTAGATCACCGTGGCAGGTATCAACCACTGCCTCCAGGCCATGTACGCAAACGTCGGAGCTTTCGGTTGGCCCTGGAGGAGGTTCCTCCGTTGACTTGACCACATTCGCAAGTGTCCTTTTGAACTCCTGTGTGCGATGAACTGTTTAGAACTACTAATTTGTGAGTTTAACAAGAGTATGACGCATGAAACTCACCGATTGGTTGGGCCCTTGCACACCGCCCCGAGCTCTGCCGATCTAGAAAAGGACATATCTGGCGGCCTCTCACCGGTGAAGTTCTCGGCGAAGCGGGTAGGCGTCGTGGCGCTTGTAGAGAAATCGTGAGTCACGTCGTTCCGCCCGTCGATCCATTGGAAGAAGCAACACCGGTCGTTGCCGAGAAAAGAAAGAACGATGCATGAGATGGTAGTGTTACCTGTATTGTGTGGACACCAGAGTTTTACCTCGTGGTGCGGCCACAACAAAGAGTGAGCGCGGCGGCCGCTCTCCATGGGTAGATTGCATCATCTTCGCGGTAGGTTGCGATCGCATTTGGGTCGGGCAACTCCGCAGAACTCTCGCGTCGACGCCATCGCATCCGGATATTGGGGGATGACCTCGCTTCTTTGAAGAGGCGACAGAGAACGACATTGTGGTTTGGTGTGTTGGTCGCCTACCCCTCGGACTGTTTTATAGTGGTGGTGAGGGTTACTCCACACAATTACAGCTCTTGATGCAGCGCGTGCGCTGTGTTGTCATTTCATGGCGTGTTGCGCAGTGTTGTCATTTAATGGCGTGTTGTCGTCTCGGCTGGTAAAGTCGCTAGCAATGAGTAGTCACATCGCTACCGAAAAGCATTGCGTGTGTTGTCGTGTCGACTTGGTAAAGCCGCTAGCAATGAGTAGTCACATCGCTACCGAAAAGTCATTGCGTGTGTTGTTGTGTCGACTTGGTAAAGCCGCTAGCAATGAGTAGTCACATCGCTACCGAAAAGTCAAGCGTCTGTTGTCGTGTCTTCGTGGTAAAGGTGCTACCAAAGTGAGTAAAGGTGCTAGGTGTGTGACAAAGCGCCTAGTCGATGAAAGGAACAACTAAGTACGTAAGATTAAGTTTACAAAAATACAAATGCAAGTGCAACATATTTCAAATGAAACACTTAGTACATAAGATAATCGCAATAATAAAAATCAAAAGAAACTCTGCTTACTCGCTCGGGGAGGCCTCCTCCTCGAACTCAGTCCCGCGAGTACGCCAAGCGCGTGGCGCGCTGGGGCCCTCTGCGACCTAGCCGAGGCGTCGCGTACCAGCCGAGTAGCTCGTCGGCCTTTGGCGCCCGTCATCGCCGACTAGGCTGCGCCGGTGGTGGCGCTCCGACGGTTGTGATGATGATGCCCCACCCCAAAGACGTCCGTGGAGAGGTAATCACGGTAGTCCTCTGGTTCGCACGCCCTCGTCGTCGTAGTCGCCGAGCGTGTCCAGATCGTCGGCGCGAAGAAGTGTACTCGCGGGCTGTACCAAATAAAGAATTGTTTTGAGCATTGTAATACGCGATTGTAACACTTGAACAAAGCATTTCAAGATTCACCGAAAGCCCGACCGCTCACAGAGCGTGCCCTCTCGCAGTGCGGGCGGGACGTGTGAAGACGCACTGGCGCACCTGGCCCCGCTAAGCGGCGCGCCGCAGACGGTAGGGAGGCGGACCCGACAGCTCGAGGGCGCGTGTCGAGCTGTCCAGACACCTCCCGACGTAAAGGGTGACGTCCTCTCTCGTCACGTCCTCTCCGGTGGTCAGCCGACTGTACAAGCTGCGAAGCTCCCTGTGCTGATAGTGCAGCACGTCAGTCTGCAAAATAAATTACGGATTAGTTAGCAAAATAAATTACGAATTAGTTAGCACAAAAAATTATATCGAAGGTATGACGCAACGTACCAAAGCGTGCCGAACCGAGTCCATATGGAGGGGGTACGTGTCTGCCACCACGGGAACGTGTCTAGGAGGATCGGGGTCGACACGTACCAAACGCACACGAGTCCGGGGAGTGTACCACTCGCGGTACGCCCGGTACGTCCGCACGTCGTAGGGCGCAGCCTCGACGTAGACGTCCTCGAGGGCTGCTCCCCACTCCTCAGCCCAAGGCAGCATACGTGCGTACCAGGGGGTGGTCGCTGCCTGTGGGTGAAAAATAAGTACAACGTTATTAGATAGCATTACGCAGTAACAATTATAAAAACATCAATACAGGGAACTTACGAGTGGGCCGCGGGTGGGACTGCACGGACGTCGTGTACTGGGAACACCTGTCGTAGACCAAACTGCCTCATCACGCGATGGACAGCGTAGCCCTCGACGTGGACGTCGAACACGAGGAACCGACGGGTGAACCAGTACTGTGCGTCTCGTGTGCAAAGGGTGGACAGGCCACCCGTCACACGGCGCTGCAGCTCTGCGTCGCGACTGGCGTCCAAATAACGCGGTCGTCGGTGAGGTGGTCGAACGCAGCGGCGAACTGCGGGTAGGCTACCCGCACAGTCAGGTGCGCCCAGCTAGGCTGTAGTCACGATAGAACGTAACCGTTAGTACTCAGAAAAGTTAAACAAAAAATATCAAACACGTGATTGCAATATCGTACCCGTCGCAGGCACCAGATGGTGCCCATGGTCGGACCGTCAACGCCACCGCCGCTGCGTGCCCACCACAGCCGCAGTCGATCTGGGCCGACCGACCGAACCTCTCGACGCCCACAATCAGAGCAGCATTGGACATCCTCCGAAGATTGAGCCCTCGGCGAACCGTGTACACCCGACGCGAGTGCACGGTAGGTGGCGCCAAAGACGGCCGAGCCCCACGAGTCTTGTGGCACGGCGTCGAGTGCGCCCGCGATCTCCCGCGAATCGCACCAAAGCGTGGACACGCTATCCCCATGGGACGTCGTGAACATGGTCACCAGAAGAGCCACAGGAGGTACGCCTCAGGTGGCGGGCGAGCCTCTCGTCGTCCGTGGCTCGACGATCCGCTCACGCCAGTAACATAAAGCTCACTAGTTATTTCAAGCGAAGACGTACACAATTTAGTTCGAAATGCTACTTACGCACTGGCCTGCATAAGCCACCTCAAGGTCACCCGTGCGTGTGGTCGAAGGTCTGTAGAACGGCGGTGGTAGTACACCCGCCAACCTCTCGCAGCAATCGCGGCCGCCATCGGGGAGACGTCCTAGGGCACCACACCAAGACTTGGCGATCGGGAGGCCGAGGAGGTAGGAGACGCCTGTAGTGATCGCCATCTCCCGACAGGAGATGGAAGGTGTCGTCTCCGGCCTCCACCGATCCACCAGAGCGGTGATCGCCGACGGTCAGAAGGGAACCGGTGTCCCAGAGGTCCACCATCCGGCGAGGGTAGCACCCGATGCTCGAAGCCTAAGAAACATAAACATGTAATTGATATCGGTCTTTGCGGTAGTCACGGTGCTAGAACAAACATGTTTACAAATTTAAATATCTTGGTATGTTACACGGGATCCAACGCGATCGAAGGCCCAGTGTCGCAATGGTCTAGGTCGAAGGACGCCCACCGCACTGTGGTCCCTCCGTCATCTGGGATAGCAGTGGCTATGCGGGCACGGTGACCACGGTCGACGTGCGGATCCAGTAACTCGTACGGCCACTCGTCATCTCCCTGCTGGTGAGCCATACCTGCAATCTAAAAAAATGAAAGTGAGAGCAGAAACACAAATGTAAACAGAAGAGTCCGTAAAAGTACGCAAGCATGACAACAATATATTGAAACAGATACGCACATAAAAAACGGAGAAGTTCATTACAACAATTTATGAAGCCACAACACTCACAACAGCTAGGTACAAAGTATAGTTCATACAACACACGTTACATCGATTAAATGCAAACTGCAAGTCATCTGGTGCGATGAGGTCCTGCAGCAGTCCTCGCAGAGGATGATCCTTCCCCCACCGTCGGGTGACCATCTCCTCCTTCGTCTTCTTCGTTTTGTGCTCCGCAATTCTTGAACGTATGTCCTCGTTGGTTGCACAATGAGCATTTCTTCACGCGCTTGCCAGCTTCTGACTCATCCATGTCATTTCTTATACGCCTTGTTCTTCGACGCCCTGCTTTCCCTCTTCTCGCATCAAAATCAGGGACCCAGAACCTTTCATCAACACTAGGAGTTGTGGTGAACGAACCCACAACACCATAACCATAAAGCTCCTCGCCCCAAGTTGCCATCACCCTTTCCTTCATGTAATATTCAGATAGGTATGTACCAAAGTTGCATTCCAAATAAAGCACATGAAGCTATAACATGAGAACATGGCCTATGCAAAAGGTATGGCTTGTTGCACGAGCATTTGCACTCAGCCTGTAAGATGCACTCCTGAGTGACAACCCTCTGGTTGGTTCCACGCCTTCCTTTATCCCTGCAGATCACCTCGAAGCGCAGTGTACGTGCACCAACTTTGATAGCTCTATGTTTGGCCGCCTTCTGAGCCTTCTCATCCATGTATTTAGTGATCATCGAAGAGTACAAGACCTTCTCATCTCTCATTACTATCTCAAAGAATGCATGCTGTCCACAAAGTACTTGGTTGTACCTCTCAAAGACTCCTCGACAATTCCTACCAATGGAAGACACCTCATCCTCGCATTACCCAGCTTGTAAACTTCGCAGTTAGTGGTCATCACACCGTATCTGGCACCATGTGTGTCATATAACAGTGACCACTTCTCTTTCGGTTCGTGCTTGATCCAGTCCGAGAAACATTTGATTGGCCTTTGCCTCCGACGACGGTTAGTCGCCTCGCCCTCTGCTGGCGGGGAAAAGAGGCTCACCGCTCTTGTGTTCCATCGGCGCCATCGTTGTTCGTTTGCTCCTTGTGTTTCCTTGTCGTCATCAAGATTTTTCCACGAGTTCGAACTTCCTCTCTGGTTGGAGTTACACGTCTTTTGAACATGTTCATCGGTTGCTTGTTCTTGAATTGCTTATAGAAGTTTGCACCCAAATGCCTCATGCACCATCGACTCTGCAAGTCGTGCCATCGGAATGGCTCATCTTCCCTGCTTGCGTGGTTGATAGCACTAAGCAACCCAAAGATGCTCGGCTATGCAAAGACGCACAACCGGGCGAGTTTTGACCACCCGATCTTTAGGTTTCAGAGGAACCACAGCCAACTCTCGTAGTTCTCGCTTTCTCTGAAGGCAAAGGTAATAGGCGAATCTGGTTGTTCCCATCGACGCCCACAATACCGCCAAGATTTGCCCTCTGATTTCCGGTCAAGAATGTGCCGTCCACGCACAACAACGGACGACAGTGACAGAATGCCTTAATGCAAGCGCCGAATGCGAAGAACACTCTCCTCAGATGCATTTTAGTTGGCCACTTGTCTAACGGACAATCTTGATAATCATAGTAGGTCCCAGGATTTCTTCCCTGAATACAACTGAGCAGTGCGGGGAGGTTGTGGTACGAGTCTTCAAACTTCCCAAACCTCGCTTTCTAGTGCCTTCGCTTCGCCTCCACGCCTTCCGTAGCTAATTGTGTATCGATATCTGTTCGATCGCTCGGATAATAGCACGGGGCTCAAAACGAGGTTCTCCACTATCTCTGCGTACATGATGTTCGCGACATACCCGGATGATAGGTTCCTGTGAGCCATCACTGTTTCCTCAGTCATACATTTATGCTGCTCAACCTTCGAACATATCCAATGGGTGCCCCATTTGGGCTTGTACGCGTGCACTCTCCACGGACACCCATGGATCTCACACACCACGTCAGAGCAGGTGTTGGGGTGGATTTCTTAACCCCGAAAGTCCTTCTTAATGATAGAGCCCAATCTTTCACGGCATCCTGCGCATGACCTCTTTTTGTCGGGTACATACTTGTTATGCCTAACCTCATTATCACCAGATCGCCAAGGCATCTCCCTCATTTCATTGACAACCATATTTTTAAATTGTCGTGCTCCACTCTACGGGCACAAGCGGCTCCGCACCTCCTCCATCTTCCTCATCCGACTCATCGTCGCCCTCCTCTTCTGCTTTCTCACTGTACTCACGGTCTTCCTCTTCCATCCTAGCTGTTATTTCCTCAATTTGCTCACCTTCGTCTACAGGTCCCCGCTTCTTGGCCAATTTCGGTGTCACCGGTTGAGCTCATTTTGAGGTGACTACACTCACCGGCGTCCAATGCTGCTGGGGGCAACATCCTCTCATATGCTCGCACTAAAAGCACTCGATTCCATCCCGTTGCTCTGCCCCCTCACATATGATCTCCACGATGCGGTTCCTTTAGCTCAACTAACTCCCGAAAATAGTGTCGTTTAGACACTACATAGGCAAAATACCTTCAACTCACACTTGTCTTCTTCCATCCGAAAAGTATAATACAACCATTTCAACACGGAACCAAATGTGCGCTCCTCGAGCCTACTCAAACTTCTGTCCACATACTGCATGTTACTTAGATCTGCACCCTCCAAACCATGCATTACAACCCCATCTCCATAATAAATCCTAAATGGAACTTGTTCTGCCATATCTGCGAATCCATTTATTCACCCACGAATTAATTATCTTCCGTACAAAATACTATGACGTAACATAACTATACCTACATGGTACGAAAATATATATCTAACCGTAAAAAACATCTACATTCCTAATAATTCATATCGATGTAGTTATATCTGTAAAAAAAATTACATTTCCATCAATATGTACCGATATACTTCTATCCGTAAAAATTCATTGCTAACAATACATACATTCGTATCGATGTACTTATATATTAAAAAAATACTCATTCGTAACTATATTTCCTTCAATATATACCGATATACTCCTATCCGCAGAAAATATCTAAATTTTCTAAACTAGAACTAGCTGTGACCTATCAATTTACCTACATTTATCCGTAACATACATCTATAACTATTTCTAATCTACCACTATTTACTGCTACAATGCTCTAGATCTAACTATTTCTAACATATCATAATTTACTGCTAAGAAAAGTAAACAACAAAAATTTACCTCAAAAATTTCCTTCTCTCTTCCCCTCTCTCCCCTCTTCCTCTTCCCTTACTCTCCTCTCTCTGTTCTCTTCCCGCACAAATGAGAACAGTACCGGGCGAGCGGCTCATATAAACGCTCCTGTCGAACGACCATCGTGCGACAGGAACCCGCGCCCCCGCCTGTCGCACGACCATCGGTCGATTTTCTTACTGTCGCACTTTAGTCGTGCGGCAGTGCCTTTTTCGCTTCGTCAAGACGTTCGCCGTGCGATGACGCCGCTTCGCCTTCTGTCGCACGTTCGCCGTGCGACAGGAGGCCACGTCAGCGCCTGGGCACCTGTCGCCCGGGTATTTTTTTCTATTTAGGCCCCTGTCGCACGTTGGACGTGCGACAGAGGTATATTTCTGAAAAAAAAAATTTCGGTGGAATATTTTTGAAATTCCGAATAAAAAATGTATTATTAAAAAAAATTCAATAAATTTTAGGGTGCTTTCAAGCATCATTAACATACCTATACCCGCAAGAATTGGAGGCAAACCGGAGCTCCACCTGTCACTTGCGCATTTTGCGAAAAAAACCCCTCCGTTTATTCGCAATTACGGATAGGTCCTTCGCGATTTTTTGTGAGACAAAGATATTTTCTTTTCTTCGCGTTTGGGTCCCTGGCGCGGTATTTTACGGAAAAGTCTCCCGTTAGGTTCAAATCGCGAACAAACCCTTTTCTAATTTTTCAGGATAGCGAACAGGTCCAAAAAATAACAAACAGTCCTCGGTTCTTACGTTCAGTCCTTTCTCCGTTTTCCCGAAAAATGTTTTCGTCACCAAAAAATCCGGAAAAAATGTTTTCGTCACCCAAAAAACCCAGAAAAATATTTTCGTCACAAAAAAAACATAGATTCGTCGAAGGTTTATAGCAACTCATGGATTTACCAACGGGTCATGACCGCGAGTTTTTTTTAAAAAAAATGTAGATTCGTCCGAAGATTTACCGAAGATTTATAGTGATCCATAGATTCGCCGACGGGTCCTAACGACCCATGTTTTTTAGCAAACGCAAAAAAACAAAAAAACAAAAAAAACGGAAAAAATAGATTCATCGAAGGTTTATGTATTATTACTCGGTAACGTGTGGAGTATTAGACTCGACAAAAGAAAGTTGTCATCTCTAATAATTTTTCGCCCTTTTTCCTCTAGGCTATTTTTCACCGGTGGGTGGTTTTGCGAAAATAAGAAATTATTATTTTTTCGAGCACATGCTATCGAAATTCAACCGGCGCAGCGTAGCGCGCTTATCCAGCTAGTAGATATATATTAGGGTTGCAAAGCAAATACAAGTGTATTCCCAAATCTAGCCACGTGATGATTCCGCGGGCACCTGGGCCAGTTCTTTACATAAGAAATCTCCCAACTTTGTCCATAGAATGTAAAGGAGCATATATAGTACGTAAAGATCACTGCTCACTGGGACTAACTAAAGGTGCATATGTATATAGTTCGTAAAGATCAGGCCGCGCATGCAGAGAGATGAATGTGAAAGTTGAACTATTCAACATCGTAAAGGGTAATTAGATCATTAATTACTAATTGTCGAAAGGAATCTTTTGAGCCACTTGCACATGGAAAAAATTAAGTAGGACTACGTTTAAGAATTCGTCACTTTTTTTTAAGCTTTCATCCTATTTTTTTTTCAAAAATAGCTCCTATATGAAAGAATTTGCAAATCTAGTCATCTCCCTACCGCAGAAGGCACGTTCCGTCTCCTCTACCACGGAAGCGCCTCCCGTGCTTCCCTTCCGTGGTGCCCCTTACTCCGCACTCGCTACCTCTACTCCCATGCACACCGGCCGCTCCCGCGCTCAGCTGCTCCTCTCGCACTCCGAAGGTACGACAGTCGCCTACAGCTGTGCATCCCGCCTCCCGCACTCCCCCTCCATTACACCCCATTCTCCCGCACTCTCCGGGTGTGTCACTTGCCGTGCCTTCCGTAGTAGAGAAGAAGGCTAGATTTACAAATTCTTTTAAAATGAAACTATTTTTTTTAAAAAAAGAAAAGGTGAGGAAAGTGATCAATTCTACGTTTAACTAGATCCGGTTGATGTACACTGGATGACTGCTAGTCTGCTACTAGCTAGCGTGTTTGGCCGCTGCATGCTGCTTCAACTTAATTTGCCGAGAGATACTTTCATACTTTTCTTTTTAACAGTTACACAAATATTAAAGCATGTATGAAGGGTAGATAGTGATTACTTACCTCTTTGCTTATTTCAAGATTTGCGCAACTTATATTAGGAGGAAAAATATTAAAACACTGCTCTAATTTGCCTTTCTGCATTTAGCTAGACCATCTCTCTGCTTGGGTCTGGCTCTATATACTGTTTGGTGGCAGCATGTGGCTTCAGCTTAATTGGCCATTGTGCATTTCGTTAGTTATAGCAGAGGATAGTAGATACCTTCCTCTGCTGCAGCCTCCATAGATCATCTCTGTGCATGCGCCGGGCTCTATATATACATGAGCCGGGCTCTGCTCGTACGTACTCACACTCGATCATGTATCTCACAAGCATAAGCCACTCTGCATTTGCATCGAGTTATTAAGAGACACACTAGTGCGATCGGTCAGGCAGCATTATATTTCTTGCACTATTACAGAACCGACCTTTGCTACCGGTCTATCAGTATCGGTTGGGTACGAACTGGAACTGATAATTAGAACAATCCCGGTTCAACGGCTACAGGGATACGGGGGGAGATCAGTACCGGTTCAAGACACCAATCGGTACTGATGGTCTCACATCAGTACCGGTCCGTGTAACGAACCGGTACTATTCAGTGGGAGCTCACTAATACCGGTTTCTGACACGAACCGATACTGATGTGAGACCATCAGTACCGGTTGGATCATTATAGGCATTGCATAATACTAATCATACGTTAGTTTAAAAGTAACTGTGAAAAAAAAAGAATCATACGTTAGTTTATAAAGCATTGCATAATACTAATCATACGTTAGTTTAAAAGCAATGCATCTTTATAGTAATGTGAATATAAATTAAGATTGTGTGTATGTACAATATTCCTGTAACTAGAATTTACAGGAATATTCCTGTAACTAGAATTGCATAATACTAATCATGCGTTGCATTGTCGGCCGTTGCGAGCCCATCGGCGACATCAGGTGTCGACCGTTGGAGAAGGTCCTGGCTGGCTTGACCAGTCCCTGCAAGTTCAAGAAGCATAGTAGCCAGAAGAGCGTCCGGTACACTGAGAGGTGGAGCCATGAGGTGACGTGCTTGGTTGACATGGAATGATCGCTTTGCTTTCTTTTGGTGTAATAGACTACTAACATTCTAGTTGTGGATTTATAACCTTATTTTATTTTTTGAAAATCATATTAGTGTGGAATAAAAATGATTCATTATTTTTTATTGAGAAAATAAGCAATAATATTCTAAAGAATATATGAATTTTTCATATTATTTTTCTCAAGTTATTAGTTGCTTGCCTCCTTGGGCGCCTGCCCCTGCTAACGACACTGCAGTTCAGACATATACTTGTTATTATAGAGGATCATGAGGCATAGCAACAGCAATGCAATATGATGAAGCACAGGTAACAACAATGCAATGTGTTAGAAACAACCAAAATTGAACATATACATTGTTATGTCAAGAAAAATGTGCACAGGTAACTACTTGCACATATACATTGTTATGTCCAGCACTAAAGAAAGGTGTAAACAACAAAAATTTTAAATCAGACAGGAATTAAAAGAACACACATGCATATATATAATGATTAAGATTGAACCCAAAAAAGGAATACTCCAGATTAATTATAAATCATGGAAAGGAACTAGTACAGAAATGAACTAGTACTCCCTGCAAAAAATTCTTGACGTTTCTCCAAAAAGCAAATTTCAGCAATAGTTTTTATCACCATATGTTTGTGAAAATTCTAAAAATATAAGATTGTGAAACTATTTTACATTATGAATCTAACCATACGTTCAACAAAATAATAGAAAAAAAGCTAATAGTAATTTGGCTCCTCTGTTGCAGGAATATAACTGTTTCCCTACCTCCTTATTAATTGTAAATGCCCTTCCACTCTCTATCTTTTAGACTTGTAAGCCAAACAAAATTATAATTATGGGTTTGTAATTAAGATGTTTGGAACTAGGTACATATTAGACCTCTATTTTAACTGTTTTAAGTGCTGGTGCCTCAAATTGTTCTATGCTTATTCTTCAATCATTTTGGTGTGTGTGTCAGGCAGGTGTTTGCTGGAGTTCTTCCTTCAGTCCAACAGATATATGACATAACAAAAATTAAATGAATGAATGGTGTGTCCTAGTGTTCCTTTGTTCAAACAAATTAAAAAGACTATAGCACTATGCCAAACCACTTAGAATTGGCAAAAATCACTGTCACATACATATACAATGACAGAATCTCCCTGTTCACACGCACAATCACAGAATCACATACACTGTCACATACATATATGAAGGATCG
Organism: Guadua angustifolia; assembly: GCA_036346375.1. Taxonomy (NCBI): domain Eukaryota; kingdom Viridiplantae; phylum Streptophyta; class Magnoliopsida; order Poales; family Poaceae; genus Guadua; species Guadua angustifolia. The sequence goes on from CM070520.1 coordinate 17,418,940, forward strand.
AGATGGCGAACAGAGGGGGGTGAATGATCGCAATCAAATTTTCCCCCAAAATACTCCAACTAAAACCTCGACAAGATCGCTCAAAGGAAATCATGAAAAACCCAAAAAAAACTAGACAACTATGTGTACTCCTAGCTTGCATGGATAAGTACTATAAAATATGTGAGGATTTTTTAATCACAATCCTGGTTGTCTAGTGTACAAAATAAGAAGGAATCAATTCAACTCTTGCTTTTAGAAAGGAGATCAATTCAAATCACAAAAACCACTTTCAGAAAAGTAAAAGCAGAATTTTCAGAAGCTGTCCTTAATTTGAACAGGTGTTTGGTGGGTTTCTGCTGCTGAAGAAATTTTGAGAATTTTTTGCCCTATGAGAAGATGAGTCGTGAAGAACTTCACTAAGTTTCACCTCAAAAAAACTTATAGAAAAAACATGAAAAATCTAAGAACACAGACAGTCAGGAACATCGAGTAGAGAGTTTGGGGCTTGATTTTCACCTCATGGCGCCCAAACGGTGCAACAAGTGGACTCCAAAATTTTTCTACAGATAAATATGAGAGTCTTGCACCTTCTCCAAGAAGAATCACTAAAAAGGATTTTTATAGATTTTTTTTAAAAATCAAATACTAACTACTACGCGAAGAACAAGTTCTGGACAGAGTTGAAACTTGAAAGAAAAGATGATCTCTACTCAATCCAAGAGTGCAAAAGAGATGTAAAACTATATGAACACACTCAGTACATCCAACACACTAACGTATGATTCTTTTTTTTTTCACAGTTGCTTTTAAACTAACGTATGATTAGTATTATGCAATGCCTATAATGGTCTGACGTTAGGGCTGGAAAAAAAGCTCGTTGAGCTGGCTCGGTGGCTCGTTTCAAAATTGCTCCGATTACATTCATTTTTCTTTTAAAATAAAAATTAGTTGATTTGGAACAAGAATCAATTTCGGCTCGGCTCGTTAGGCTCGGCTCGAAGTTGGGTCTCAAACAATACAGGAGACTATAATTAATAAGAATAAATTAGTATCAAAGAAAGCTCGAAAAAAAGTTCATTTGACTCGTTTTCCACCCCTATCTGATGTAGACTTTAGTTTGCGTTAGACAGGAATTCAGAGGAATCAAGGATGGTCGGGCGAGAATAGGAATTTGACTGAGATTGCGCCGGACTTAATATAGGAGAAATGATTTTGAGTCCGACACAACACATACTATCTATTGAGGTGGAAGATTGATTTAGTGAGGAAAATATATTGGTAAGACCTTGACTCCAAGCTGTCTAATTAATGTTAGCCTATGAACAAAAACTTGAACTTATGCATAATCCCCCTTTATAGTACGGCCAATCTAAAACTAACCTAGCTACTTGGTTTGAAGCATCTCCCAAGCCAAAACTAGTAACAAGGGTCCTTATTCTTGACCTTTTTGATTGATGCCTTCTTAGATACCCAAATAGCAAACTTCTTGCTTTAGTGGTCATTAACTTAGTCATCAACACTAATACCATATAATCATATATAATGAGAAATTAGGGGGGCCTAGATGCTATCAATGGCCCTGTTGGAGGGCACCATAATGATTGAAAGTTTGAAGCTTTATTTTGCTTTTCCTTAAAACTGAGATGTGGTCAAAACATTTTCAAAATTTCTTATTATATTTCTAAACTACTAACTAAAGGTGCATATATAGTACGTAAAGATCACTGCTCACTGGGACTAACTAAAGGTGCATATATAGTTCGTAAAGATCAGGCCGCGCATGCAGAGAGATGAATGTGAAAGTGGAACTATTCAACATCGTAAAGAGTAATTAGATCATTAATTACTAATTGTCGAAAGGAATCTTTTGAGCCATTTGCACGTGGAAAAAATTAAGTAGGACTACGTTTAAGAATTCGTCACTTTTTTTAAGCTTTCTTCCTATTTTTTTTTCAAAAATAGCTCCTATACGAAAGAATTTGCAAATCTAGTCATCTCCCTACCGCAGAAGACACGTTCCGTCTCCCCTACCATGGAAGCGCCTCCCGCGCTTCCCTTCTGTGGTGCCCCTTACTCCGCACTCGCTACCTCTGCTCCCGCGCTCACCTGCTCCTCCCGCACTCCAAAGGTACGACAGTCGCCTACAGTCGTGCATGCTGCCTCCCGCACTCCCCCTCCATTACACCCCATTCTCCCGTGCTCTCCAGGTGTGTCACTTGCCGTGCCTTTCGTAGTAGAGAAGGAGACTAGATTTATAAATTCTTTTAAAATGAAACTTTTTTTTTTTAAAAAAGAAAAGGCTAGGAAAGCGATCAATTCTACGTTTAACTAGATCCGGTTGATGTACACTGGATGGTACTGCTAGTCTGCTACTAGCTAGCGTGTTCGGCCACTGCATGCGGCTTCAACTTAATTTGCCGAGAGACGCTGTCATACTTTTCTTTTTAATAGTTGTATAAATATTAAAGCATGTATAAAGGGTAGAAAGTGATTACTTACCCCTTTACTTATTTCAAGATTTGCATAACTTATATGAGAGCTACTAATGCACGGTATACCGTTGAACTCCATCCTAACGGGATAGCAAAAGGCCGTTATCCCCACTCCATCCTCACATGTTTCAGATCATGTTTCACAAGTTTCAGATCATGTTTCACAAGTTTCAGATCAAGTTTCAGATCATGTTTCACAAGTTTCAGATCAAGTTTCAGATCATGTTTCACAAGTATACCGTTATTTTTGGCTCCAACGGTATACCGTTGGTTAGTTTTTCTGAACTTATATTGGGAGGAAAAGCATTAAAGTACTGCTCTAATTTGCCTTTCTGCATTTAGCTAGACCATCTCTCTGCTTGGGTCTGGCTCTGTATACTGTTTGGTGGCAGCATGTGGCTTCAGCTTAATTGGCCATTGTGCATTTCGTTAGTTATAGCAGAGGATAGTAGATACCTTCCTCTGCTGCAGCCTCCATAGATCATCTCTGTGCATGCGCCGGGCTCTATATATACATGAGCCGGGCTCTGCTCGTACGTACTCTCACACTCGATCATGCATTCATGTGTCTCACAGGCATAAGCCATCCTGCATTTGCATCGAGTTATTAAGAAACACACTTGTGCGATCGGTCGAGCAGCATTATTCCTTGGTGTATACACCGAAGCAAGCCAATGCCGCAGCCTGAAGATTCATCGGAGTACAAGCTGCGCAAGCACCTGCTGCTGCTTGCCACGCTTGTGGTGAGTGTCACCTTCGTGGCCGGGCTGAACCCGCCGGGCGGAGTTTGGCAGAAGGATGGAGCCGGCCACACGGCGGGGGACCCCATCCCGCGGGCCACCCGCCACGGCAGGTACCTAGCCTTCTACTACTGCAACGCCACGGCGCTCGCCGCGTCGCTCGTGGTCATCGTCCTCCTCCTCCTCCTGAGAAAACCTACAGAGGTTTGGCTCAGCACGCTGCGGCTGGTCATGTTGCTTGACCTACTCGGCCTCATGGGGGCCTACCTCGCCGGGAGCTGCCGGGAGAAGCCCGCCACCGTGTACGCCACCGCGCTGGTGGTCTCTCTCTCCGCCTACGTCGGCGTTCACATCCTGCAGGCCTTGAATTACTCCCCACGGCAGGAGAGGCAATCGGACATCCCCGACGACGCAGCGGCCGGCGTACTTAGGCCGGATGAACGGCGCAAGGTGCTGCTGCTGCTCGCCACCTTCGCGACGGCCATCACATACGCCGCCGGGCTGAACCCGCCGGGCGGCTTCTGGGACCACAACGACAGCAGAAAGGGCGCCTACCACCCGGGCGACGCACTTGTCGAGGTGCACCACAAGGGACACTTCAGCATGTTCTTCTACTGCAACACCACTGCGTTCGTCGGGTCGCTCTTCATCGTCGTGCTGCTGCTGAATAAGAAGCTCAGCATGAGGACCAGACGGTCCGTCGCGCTGAACGTGTTCATCCTTGGAGCATTGTTGGGTCTGCTGGGGGCCTACGCCGCCGGGAGCTGCCGGGATAGCACTAGTGCCTACGTCGTCAGCCTGGTCGGCGCCGTTCTGGCATTTATCGTCCTCGCGATGATGGTTATTCTCATCATGAGGGGTCCCCGTGATAGGTTAGCCCAACAAAACCACACTGCTCAGACTCAGGAAGAGACGACTGACCGGTAAGTACGTACGTATGCATGTATATAACCTTCTTCTTCCTTATTTTTTAAATGGCCTTAATCACAAAATATAAGGCATACATGTAGATTTAATGAAATCTTTCCTTCTATACCCCTATTTATTCTTTCTCAACTATTTGCATTTATTCGTTACCACCCACATAAAATATATCTTTCATCTTCCAAAACAATTAATTGGGGGTATCTATGTCATTTTCTCTCATACTTTTCTCAATTTCAACGTAACTTTAACCCATATGCAAAGTTAAAATACGCCTTATAAAAATGAACGGAGAGTCTCCCATATTTTTCTCAATTTCAACGCAACTTTAATCCATATACAAAGTTAAAATACGTCTTATAAAAATAAACGGAGAGAGTAGTATGTTAGTACTAGCTATCGACACTATGAATCTTACATGTGGATGTGTGTAGTGAAGAGAGGAAAAAGGATGAAAATGGAGTTTTCAATCCCCATGCACTATAAATGGTGATGATAGCTACTCTCTCCCGTCAAAATAGTTTATGAAATTATTTTTCAAGAAAAATCTACATATATAATTTTTATATACCTAATTTAAATATTTAAAAAGATACCAATGATTAAAATTTTAAAAATTGAACTATGCTTATATCTAAAACGATCACTATTTGTGACCGGAGGGAGTAGTATCATCCCACTAGGTCATACCAAATCCCTTTTCTATATATATATTGGAATTACGATACGGCACTCGATTAAATTTTTTAGAGCTTTCAGTTGAATTTCTCACCGCTCGATGGGTTGCTACTTGATAACTCTTGCGTCCTGTGGATCATCAATGCTAGCCACCAAGTCGAAGGCAACACCATTGCGCGGTCGGAGTACAGAAACACAGCTGACGAAGCATCGAAGAAGGTCAAATCTCTTGTTCTGCTGCTTGCCACTCTTGCGGCCACCATCACTTACCAAGCAGGGCTGAACCCGCCGGGCGGCGTGTGGCCGGACGACCGGAAAGGGCACAGGGCCGGCGACCCGATACTCCTGACCACGTACGCCAAGCGTTACAAAGTCTTCTTCTACTGCAACTCGACTGCTTTCGTGGTGTCCCTGTTCGCCATCCTCCTGGTCCAGAGTGAAAAGCTAGCTGAGAGCCACACGCTGCTGGTGGCTATGATGCTGGACATGTTCGCCCTAATGGGTGCCTACGCCGCTGGAAGCTGCAGGGATGTAATATCCTCCATCATTGTCGTCGCCGTGGCTGGCGGCGTCCTAGTCTACGTGGTGATACATGTCTTGTTCTTCACACTGGGCAGCTCGGACATGGACGACAGGAGGGTGGAAAAGAAGCAGTACAAACTGCTGCTGCTGCTCGCAATCTTGGTCGCCACCGTCACCTACCAAGCTGGCCTAACCCCACCGGGCGGCTTCTGGCTCGAGGACGATCACCGCGCAGGCAACGCGATCCTCTTCTACCGCCACCCGCGCCGCTTCCTCGCCTTCTTCTACTGCAACACGACGAGCTTCATGGCATCCGTCGCGCTCATCCTCCTCCTCGTCAACCCAAAACTGTACCGACCTGCCATATGGTGCTATGCGCTCTACGCGTGCATCCTGGCCGGTTTGTTCGGCCTCATGGCTGCCTATGCTGCCGGAAGCTCTCGGAGTGTGCGCACATCCATCTACGTCTTTGCGCTCGTCGCCGCCGTGATCGCCTTTATAGTCGTGCACATCATTTTGTTTCGCTTGCACCATAACGCAGACAACACATCAGTTGATCGCAGCTTGCCCGCCGCCGGTACTGCGCCCGCGGCACCAGTAACCAGAAACGCCCAAGAGACCGAGTACCGTGAAGATGTATACGCCAGGCGCAAATACTTGATGCTGCTTGGAATCCTGGCCGCGAGCGTCACCTACCAGGGCGGCCTTTCTCCGCCGGGCGGCGTGTGGCAGGACGACGGCAGCAGCCACGACGCCGGCAACCCGGTGCTGCACGACAGCAGCAAGCGCCGATACCACGTGTTCTTCTACAGCAACTCCACCTCCTTCGTGGCGTCGGTCGTCGTCATCGCCCTGCTGTTGGGGCAGATCCTGCAGAAGCACCGCGCGAAGAACAACGAATTGCTCCTTCTTGCGACAAACACGGCGGTCGTGCTCGTACTGCTGGGTCTCCTGGCAGCCTACGCGGCCGGCAGCACCCGCGAGTGGGAGAATGTCGTCGCGCTGGCCGTTCTGGTGCTGCTCTGCATGGCAATCCACGTTGCGCCGTGGTTATGCAGCGAGAGACGCCGAGGCGGCGGCGGCCAAGCAAATCCTGACCGGCGGCAGCCTCAGGGAGGAGAACAAGTAAACGGACATGGCCAGACTTCCCGAGGCGAGGAGGTTAAGTAATTACAGGACTACTTATCGATGCAGTTCTGTCTACTTTTCCGCTTCGAATTGTTCCCTCTCAAAAAAAAAAAAATACAATTCTAGTTGCTCGACTACAGTCTGTCGTACTCGATTAGATGCTAATGGGTTATTTCAATGCATCTACTTAATAATGTAATGTTCTTGGCTTTCTATAGTCGTAAGAATTTGTCTATGGGTTTTATGTAACATCCTGGAATTTGTAAAACAGTGAAATATCATATTGTGAGTTTGCATTTTGAATATTTCTGAGTTCTATTGAAGTTTTGGTTTTCTTAATTGATTTATTGGATTTTGTAATGCAAAGACAATTAAGGAAAATGAGAAAAACTAAAAGAACAAAAGAGAAATTGGGAGAAATTGTCGTCTGAATCCAAAATCTGTGGAGAAATCAATTTATGTACCAGTTAAAATATATGGATATCAATTTGAATATTAAAAATGGAAAAGATGGTCAATTTGACTAGAAACAGTGTACCATCCGAATTAATGAAAAATATTCAGAGTCTACCTCAAGCTGAAAACTTTACCAAAGCACCCTTGATACAGTATTTACCTCTGGTAAAAATCTTAGAAAATTACCAGATTGGATAAGACTCCAAATAATTTGAAAACAGAAGCTAACAAAAGCTGTAAAAGGGAATGCCAGAATTTTTATAAAATCATGGAGCAATATATTTGATTGATATTTTTATGGGAGCAAAATTATCTCATTACAAACTCTTAAAAAAAGTTTCAAAAATAAAAAGTGTAATTTGAACACATTACCAAACTAAAAACAGAATTTGAAATTCTGTGCAATGTACAGTGTCAGAATTTTAATACATTTTCTACTAAGTGTTTTAATCCCAAATTGTAACTTCAGCTTAACTTCTTCCATGAGAGTATACACAAAAAGTATGAAAAATCTCTAGTGAAGATTGACAGGAGAATTAATGCGAGTCAGTGCACCTAGCCGGTCAGCCCTTAAGTCGGTTCCCTTTTTCATTCGCTGCCATGCGGGCCCGGGGTACTGTACCCTTTGTTGCGCTGGCAGCCGGCACAGCAATTCCTTCTCGCTGACAGGTGGGTCCGGCCCCACTGGTCAGGCTTTCTTTGTCCTCACCCCGCTCCTTCCTTTTCCTCTCCCGAGCTGAGCTCGTTCTCTCCCGCGCTCTCTCTGTATACTTCGCCTGCCACCGTACCCGAGAACCGCCCAAGCCAGCGAGGAGCGCCACGGCTTGCGCCAGCTCTTCCGCGTCGTACCCAGCCATTACCGCCGCTCTGTGCTGAAGAGATACAGCTGCGCCTCCTCGCCGCAAGAGTACAGAGCCACTGGCCATGCGTTCACACCCTAGAGCTCTTTTGGCTCACTATAAAAGGCCAGCCTCACGTCGCTTAGAGATTTCCGAGCCATTCTCAACTTCCCACTGAACTAGCACACCATTTCCTTCTCCTTTTCGTCGTTCTTCACTGAAGAACCGAAAAGGTGGGAAAAAGAAATTCAAGCGGTTGGGTGAGAAATCTTTTGAACCAATCAACCCAGTGCTTCCTTAAGCATTCCTGAGTTCCTTTCTCATGTTTATTTCAGACCATTCTACGAAAAACACCATCGTCGTTGGACCTTTCTTCTTTGGCTCCGGCGCACCGACGTCAGCCCGTTCCAAGCCCTTTCCAATCCGAACCCAAGGTGAAATAGCATCCCCTACCATCACTAATGCTTGCTGAGTATCTCTTTTGTGGAATGGATCGCCAGCGGTGAGCCGCTTTTGCTCGCCCGTGGCTCCGCCGCCCCTCATCGGTGACAACCACCTTCCCGGCCATCTCTGCTAGAATTAGTAGGTTCCCTAGATGCGCCTTGACTTGCTGAAGCTCACGGTGCAACCCATTCCGCCGTACCGGAGTTAGTTCGCCGGCGGCGAGCCTATAACCGAAACGCTCTGCTTTGAGTCACTGGCATGTGGGTCCGCTACGTCAGTCGCTCGGGCAGAGCAGCTCTGGCGCTGAGCTGCGCTGAGTCGCTGACACGCGGGACCGCTTTGTCAGTGGCTCAGCCGAGTAGAACGCATAGCTGTGGAGTCGCTGACTAGTGGGTCCCGTATGTCAGTGTCTCGATGGCTTTTGAACTGAACACTGCACGCGCTTAAGAATACGCCTTCCAAATAGTGAAAACGTATTTTCAATTTAAACTGGAATTTCAAACCCGAGAAGATTCAAACTGTTATAACTTTTGAACTAATACTCCAATTTTGATGAAATAAATTTATAAAATCATCTAAAATCCAATAGTTTCAGAATATGCAAAAATATTTTTAAAAGAGTTACCATGTGAATTTTTGTAATAGAAATACTTAAATAGGTATTGATGCATTAAGAAAAAGGTTAATTTAGACTTAACCAAAATAAAGAAAAATAAATCTTTCTGAAATCCTTGTTATAAAAGGAGTTTGAATATATAAAAATATTTATGTTTTAAGTTAGTTTACTTCATCAAATAAATCCATATTTAATTCGCTTTGAAAAAAAATAAATACAATTAAAATAAAATGCTTTAAGAAAAATGAATAAATTTCATTCATTATAAAGAATATGAATTATTGAATTTAGCATATGCTAAATTAAATAGATAGAAAAGGCTTTTAGGATTTCTAAATAAATAAGTATACACTAAACTTCAATTTTGCATATTGGTCTTTGTATACGTACGTACGTACATACATACATACATACATACATACATACATACATACATACATATATATATATAATATATATATACATACATACATACATATATATGGGGGCATATCCTGTGCAATCACTCATATGTGTGCAAGCATGCAATCAAGCGATCTGGAGCACCCAATCTATATCCAACGCTGGTAGTAGCAGGGGGTGTTCAGCAAATTTCAGGAAGAAGAGATGGAGGGTGAGATGGGAGGGTTTAAACGTAAAACAGCAGTCAGCGTTGGATATAGATTGGATGCTCCAGATCGTTTGATTGCACGCTTGCATACATATAAGTGATTGTATAGGATATTTTCCCCATATATATATATATATATACATATATACATACATACATACATATACATATATACATATATACATACATACATACATACATATACATATATACATATACATATACATATATATACATATACATATATACATATATATAGATCTACATATATATATACATATATTGTAACATTCCGTTTTTCAAGTTCTTGAACTCGAATTTCAAAATCCGAACACGTGAAAATTTTCTTGAATTAATACCAGCTTAAATTGAATTTTTAGAATCAAAAAAGGGATTTAATTTGAATAAACTATAACTCAAATTAATTATTTCTTATTTTATTTGGGTTCCTTGTGTTTTATTGAATTTTTCTGTATTTTTGGAGATTTTTCGGGATTTATTTGATATTTATTTGAATTATTGGGAGTTTAATCGAATTTCTGATGTTTTGTTTATTCCGGAAATATATATTCAATCCTTAAATCCTTCCCGGGCTGAAATTCCTGTTCACTAGTCTCCGGCACATTATTCTTTCAGCACGTAGCATCGTTCCTCCTACCATCCTCATGAACCCTAAACTCGGGTCAAACCTCAGCCGTCGGATCTCTCCGCGTGGACGCCTCGATGCGAGCCACGTCGCCCCTTAACCCAAACCCTAACCCTATCGCCAGCCGCCGCCGAAACCTATAGCCGCACAACCATCTCGACTTCCGTGTCATTTTGCGCATTCCAAGGACTATTTAAGGCGGCGCCGCACATCTCCCGAGTTTCGCCGCTTCGCCCCGCACCCGCCGGCCCTAGCCATCTCACCTGAGACGCCGTCGACTGTGAGAACAACCTCGCCGAAGTTAGCCCTTGTGCCAAAGACCTTCCGTCGCCTCTATCTTCCACTCCGGAGAGTCTCCGCCGCACTTTTTAGCACCGCCGAGTTCATCTCATCAAGCCCTTCCGGATCCGCTAATTCTTCTACTCAATCCATCACTCTTCTGCCGATTTCGTTGCTGTCTTCTCTAAGTCCGGTGGTTTGCGCCGTTCGCTTCGCCGTCGACCTCAGTCGCCAACTCTCCACCGTCGGATCGCTCATCGACGCACAGCAATATTCCACGTCGCCCACACCGTCCCACGCAGTAAGTCCCGAGCCATCTGCTGAGTCATTTCCACGTAGATGCCATGTGTCGCCCCGTGTCTGCCATATGTACGCCACATCATCGCCACCATATGCCCTAGATCTATGTGTCTGCCACTTGTTAACCACGTGCGCACCACGTCACAGCCACAGTATGCTTTAGATCTGCGTGGCGCCACTGCAAGCCACGTGCTGGCCACATCAGCGCCATGTCATCGCCACGTCAGCAAAGCCCGCTCGTTCGCCACGTCAGTGCCATGTGGGTGCCGCGTAGGCCCTAATGTCTCGCGTGTCTCCCACGTCACTGCCACGTTTGCGTGACTGCCACCGTAACCCGTGAGATCGTTTGTGAACCCGGTTCACGTGAGCCGAGTTTATGACTCGTGGGCCCCGCGTGTCAGCGCATTCCTTCTTGGTATTTCCCGATTATTCCCGAAAATCCGAAAATCAACCAATCCCATGCCGACACGTGTCCATTCTCTTATTTTTCTGATTTTCTCTCCTATTCAAACTTCGGAAGCTCCGTTCTCCTCCGTTCGAACTCCGATTTGAACGATTCAAATTTCTAAATTCATCTAAAATCAAGATCTATCTGTTGGTATCATTTTTATGAATTTTTGGATTTTATTTATTTCTGTTTTATTTATTTCTTGTCTCGATTTGCGTGTTTCGCGTGTAGACGACGCATCGGTTGAGCAAGCGGAGCATCCAGCGGGGGTAGCAGCAGCGGGAGAGGGTGAAGGCAAGTCTCCCTTGACCATATTGAACCCAAGTTTATGAAATGCTATTTTGTTTTAATTTATTGCATGCTATTTGATTTACGTATTGTACTTTAATGTCATTTTAATGCTTAGTTAAATTCCAACTTTGTTATGCCCACATTGGTATTAATCTTGCCAACCATTGACACCCTAGGAAAACTAATTAATATAGTTAATGGTAAACATTTTATTATGGGAACGGTAGAAAATGCTTAGCCATGCTTAATCACGTCGGTACCTTACCATTATGGAAATGATTTCATTCTTGATTCAAAATGAATTGTGGAAATTATGGCAATTGGTGTTGCCGGTATTAATTTGAAATTAAAAGTGAAAAATGATTTAGACCGGGGCGGATTGGTTGAATGGCGGGTGCAGGATGCACAAAATTTTGAAATGTGATTGTCCGCCCTAGTCAATTAAGGACCGGTCGTGTGGACACCATGGGCCATGCTATACAGTACAACCACATGTCTATATGGGTACGACCTGGCTAAGTAATTTGCATGTATCGTTATTTGACTTCGCCAGTGGGCTCTGCGGGTTTGTCGGGACGACACTTGCAAGGCGCAAGAGGGGGCTTCTGTACTAGGCAGATTTAACCCTAACAGCGGTGAAACCTTAGCGGGTGAAGTCGGTAGCGGTATTATGCATTGGAAAGGCCTTGTCATGATCTCCTGCCGACACACCAAAGGAAGTGTGTTCTTGGCACGCACAAAGGGTTGATCATGTCGTGTGGGTAAAGTGTACCAGCTCTGCAGAGTCTTAAAAACTACTTGAGTAGCCGTGCCCACGGATAAGGGCAAGCGTGGAACGCTTTCACATAGTAGATTTTTCTGGTTTTTTGTTTCAAAATGAGAAATGACGGATTTGGTTTAAAAACGAAAATGTGGTTGGGAATCCGTGAGCAGCTGGAGCTTCCAGATATTAGTTTGGCAGTTGGAGCCAACCAGGTAGTTGGAACCTGGAAAATTGTTATACTTCAAAGTTAATTAATTATGCTATTTACATTTTGTTAAATGCTGCTTTATGAAATTATTACTTGTATTTAAATTTCAATTTCGCTTTATGCAAATGAACCCTATATGCTTCCTTTGTTCAAGCCATGCATTTAGTTACTTGCATTAAGTTTCCGAGACTTGCGAGTATGTTGCATACTCACCCCGCTTTTCATTGCGGGGCTGCTTATTCCATAAAGCAGATGATGAGAGAAGTGGCTATCCAAAAGCCTGCGATCCGCCGTTCGACATCTGTGGAGAGGACTATGAAGAGGATGATGACTCGATCTTCTAGGGAGCGTACCCCAGTCGGTTGCCTGTGGGCACACTGATTGGCTCTTTTTGTTGCTTCATTTCCGCTGTTACTTTCACACTTAAGCCGTAAGGCTCCATACTTGTAATAATGTGATGATGATGTTACACTCTTTTGCTTATTACTGTTATTTACTTTATGATATGCCTGTGTTATTATCACTGTATGACTGTGTGTGCTAGCTGTTCCTGGACTAGCACGGTTGAAACACAGAGGGTTCGGATTGGGTAATCCGGGTCCCCACATATATACATATATATATATATCTACATATATATATACATACATATATATACATATATATATACATACATATATATACATATATATATATACATATATATACATATATACATACATATATATACATATATATGTACATATACATATATAAACATATATATATATACATATACATATATATATACATATATATATACATATATATATACACATATATTTGGGGACATATCCAGTGCAATCGTGAGTTTGGTGCAATCACCGTGCAATCCAACTAAGAAAAGTTTCAAAAAATTCTTTAAAAAATCATGGATGTACATCTCATCTTAACCCATCTACATATAAAATTTCATGATCAAATTCGTCCTATACTAGAAGTTACAAAAAAGACAAATTTGGGGTGCATTTGAACCATTCAAGTTTGTCAGAAATTTATCTTTTTTATTACTCTTAACCTAGGACGAATTTGATCATGAAATTTTATATGTAGATGGGGTAAGATGAGATGTACATCCATGATTTGTTTCAGAATTTTTTGAAACTTTTCTTAGTTGGATTGCATGGTGATTGCACCAAACTCATGATTGCACTGGATATGTCCCCCATATATTTATTTGTATGTATATGAGCAAAATCATATTTAGAAGGTAATCAGGAATGATAAGAATCATAAGAACAGTATTAAGGAAAATAGTATTAATCATGATTATAAATAATGCATGTATACATATATGTCTCTATGTGTGTTCCTTATACACACATACATATATGAATATATATGAGTTATACTAAAATAAAAGTTAGCTATTAATAACTAAAAGTTTAAATAAATATTGCTTTGATGTTGTCCAGGCAAACAATGAATTCATCTTTATAAATTTAAACTATTTTTGCATCTTGAATTCGAAAATAGAAATAAAAGAATACACAATCTTTGCATCTTGAATTCGAAAAGTATAACTAAATAATTCATAAAAATTAACCCTTGATTTTAAGTGAAGTTTTCATTCGTCTTTCTATCTATTTTCTTGTTGCCCTTTTTGCAAATTTATAATTGCTATTGTTTCCTTCGATACGACGTGTAGACGTTGACGCCCTCGAGGAGGAGGAGACAGTCCCCGATCCAGAGTTTGATCTCGTTGACGAAGAGCAAGGCAAGCACCCCATTGACCATGATGATCCTAGTAATTCACCTACAATATGTTGTTTTTGCAACTGTATTGTACATCCGGATAATTCTCCATAAAAACTGCTATTCTGGGTAAGGTTAGTAGCTATCCCTGTGAATTATAGCTTTCCTTAATCTGGTTGAACCTGTGAACCATTGCAACCTTAAGTATGGTTTAGACATAATTAATGTCACTGTGAGCATAATCGCTAGTTTAATTACATCTGCTTAGCCATGCTCAAATTAAATGGATTCATTTGTTTTTCCAAAACTTGTTTAGCAATGGTCAGTTGGAAAAGGTTGCTGGTATTTTGAGTAAAAACCCAAAATAAAACTATGGTTTTGACGTGGGTGATTATTGGCAATAGCCGGATGTGCAATAAGGGTCTTGCACGTAGTGTAGGGTGAAGTGTCGTCCATGTCACATTAAGGACCAAGCAATGGGACGCTATTGATCCGAGATTTCCGTGCAACCACGAGGGCTATTTATGGGGTAGCCTTAGCCTATTAAGTTATTTAGACATGGTTTTGTTTTTTTGGGAAGGCGGGAGCTTGCACAGGCATTCCGGTTTGGTCTGCTTGACAGGGTCTCTACTTTCTAATGCAACGGTGTATGCCCTGCCATGTTTAGAAACGTTGTGTTGGGTGTGTGAAAGTGGATCCACGACTTGCGTGTGTGTTTCTAGTTCTATGGTGGGGGTTAACGTCCCGGGCTGGACTGAAATCATGTCTAGGTAATGTAACGGCTATGTATGATGGCCTGGCAGGCACACATCTATTGGAGGCGTGTGTCGAAATGATCTCGCAAAAAGGGTAATCATTCCTTGTGGGTAAAGTTGTACACCTCTGCAGAGTATAAATCTAATCGATTAGCCACGCCCGCGGTCATGGGCACTTGGTGAAGTCATTTCAATGTTAGATTTTGATATTTTCTGAAAAATGGAGTTTCGGTTTGAAACTGTTTTAGCAACCCGTTTTATGTCCAAAGGAATCGACAGGTATGGCTATTCAGTCGGGTAGACTAGTTGTGAATTAAATTTACTTTAATGTAAGTTAATATTGTTCTTTAGCAATTTCGCAAACTCGGATTCCAATCTACTATTAGTTATGATTTACTTTCTCGAGCAACTGCAAAATAACTTAGAGCATGTTCCTTTGAATTAGCCTGTATGTATATTTAATTGTATTTGTGAAACACTACAAGTCTTGCTGAGTACCAATGTACTCAATCTTGCTATCTACATTATTCAGAAGAGAATTCCTTCGACATGCCAGAAGATACATATTTTCAAGTAGGACACGGGGATTTTGATGGCGACTCTTCCTAGGGCTTCTGCCTAGTCAGATGTCTGCGGGTTTTGTTGGGCATGCTACCAGGCTTTTGGACTTAAACTTTATCTACTATTCCACTGTTTTATTTTGTTTGTAACTAATACTCTGTATAATTAATACTATGGCAAGTTATGTAATTAAAACTTTGCTTTTGGTTGTGATATAAATGTTGTAAATATGTATGTGCTAGCTACTGATCTAGGGACTAGTACTGTATGCATATGGAGGTTTCTGTTCTTGGAACGGGGTCTCACATTTTATGCATATTTATGGATAATCGAAACTAATTCAAAATGTTGGGACACGGGAACGTCGTACAATCATGATGCATATCCGTCAGATCGCCACACCATTATCATCGCTGCAGACATTCAGGAACCGATCGAGAAAATAAAATATCACTGTATTCACTCTTACTGGAATATCAGGTTTATTACATATTTACAAAGTTCCATATGCTATTTCTACTGTAATCTTAGTGGGTCATTTGGGTCACATGACCCCAATGATTCTGTGCCAAATCCACCCCTTCGGACAATGCAACGGTATATATAGTATTTGCATCCCATCATTCCACGTACTTGCTCCGTTTATCTCTTTTGAACAATTTATATGTTCATAATTAAATACTTGTCATCCTACGCTTTTCGATCCATAATTTTCCATTTTGATCTTAGTTATTTTCTCTGTCATCTCCTACACGGTGGGCGTAAGGTTAGATATGTTTGGATTGCACAGAATCCACTAAATTTTTACATGAAACAGTTTAATCCCATGCACGGAAATATAGAAAACCCCCATTTCCAAACAGTGCCCTAGTTATCACGAGTGTTTTGGCCGCAGTAGATAAAAAACAAACCTAGTGACTTGTGTCCGGACGTTCGAAATTTTCGGATATATTACAACATTTTTTTTCCTATATATGCAACATTTCTTTACACCGCGTGAAACATTTTCCTTGATAAACAGTGAAATGCGCTACAGTAAACGGATATTGCAAGCGTTCAAAAAAATGTTGCACACGTCGGCAAAAAATATTGCAAGCGTAGGGATGAAAATGTTGCAAGA
The DNA here is from genome assembly GCA_036346375.1 of Guadua angustifolia. Lineage (NCBI taxonomy): Eukaryota > Viridiplantae > Streptophyta > Magnoliopsida > Poales > Poaceae > Guadua > Guadua angustifolia. Next base: position 17,435,476 of record CM070520.1, read on the forward strand.
AACGTCCGATAGGATAAACAGTAATCGAACGTCTTAACACTAGTTTCTCCCAAAAACAAATGATTAACTGGCCGATCGTGTCTTGGTCAAGACTGACAAACGTATTCGCGAATAGATGTACTGTAGCAGCAGCCAGCTGATGGGAGAAAATGGGAATAATTATCGGAAGGGACTCGCCACAGGAGTCCTGCCCGGTGGACCCCACAGGCCCACAGAAGGCCGTCCACCCGTACTTGATGCGCCAATCAAGCGGCCGGTTGGCATCCCACGTGGTGCCGAGCGCACCCACGGCCGTCAGATCCCCCCATTCTCGACCGGACGGTCAATCCTACGATATCCATGACAAGGCCCAATATTTTGAAGCCCATTTCCTCCGGTGTGTTAGGCTTCTGCTTTCTCTCTCGAAGGTAAAAGTATTCCCACTCTTTCACTCACGGTACACTAAATTTAATATATATTATTTATTTTTTTAATTTAATAGATCAAATTAGCTAGAATTTATTTGATTATTTATTTTTCTAATTTAATATATCAGATTATCTAGAATTTATTTATACTTTATCTGGTAGTACAAGAGTAAAAATACTCTTAATAAATCAATAGTTACATTTGATTTACTTCACTACTACGAAATAGGTCATCACTGCCGGTTCGTCCACGCCATTACTTTATAGGTTATGGGCGGCGATCATTGGTCGGCGATGATACTCGGTGTTATCACTTTAAATTTGAACCGGCGATGATAATAGATATCACTTGCGGTTCATTATACAACCGGCGGTGATATTAGACTATCTCTGCCGGTTTACACTAGCATCCGGCATGATACTCAACTATCTCTGCCGGTTCAACCTAGAATCGGCGATGATATATGTATATCTCTGCCGGTTTATCTGACGAACCGACGGTGATACGTGTATATCCTTTGCGGTTCCTAGACAACCGCGATGACAACGAATTCGAAAAAATTTGTAGATGTACTTCATAGATTACTCTACATATGTATAAAATTGCGAGTTCAAATTCAATACATATGAGGACTTACAAAACTCTTTTTGTAAGTCCTCATATGTATTGAATTTGAACCTCGCAATTTTATACATAGGTAGAGTAATCTATAAGTACATCTAAAAATTTTTCGTAGTTTTCATGACTTTTATTAGTTGGTGTGCACGATGTGTACAGGAAGGCTGTGTGCACATGATATGTTGCCTTCAAATATATAGTATATGAAGCGTCGTTAGATCATAATTAAAATATATTAAAGCATCACAATATTTAGTTTTTACAATTAATAGTCTGTTCACAAATGTAGTGTGAGTACATCTCGTTCACTTTAGATCGTAGCTTCCGTCAGTAGAACTCGCCCTTTGGATCGATGACATGTTCGTCAATGAATCCAATGATATGCTCTTGAATTGCTAAAATTTCTTTCGACAAGATGGCGATTGGTTCTCGACTTGAAGCTGCTGTTATTGAAGAAAAGAGAATTTAATTAATGATGATAGATGTTAAATGAAAGAAAAGTAGGCATGAATGTGTAATTATATACCATGTCTTCGTTATAGCCGATATCTTCGTGACAATTGCATGTAAATTTGTACATACGTAGTATCGATAAACTATTTCCACTGTCTGTCTCATGCATGGAAAGTCTGTTATTACTTTGAAAGTTGTCTTGTAGGGAAGATCGGACCACCTTTCTTGCAATACTTGTGTGAATCTTGTTGTGAATGATTTTAAATAGTAATTAACCTTAAATACAATAGAATAAAATATTACTAGAGCAATAGCATAGCGATCGAGTTTACTGTTCATCATCTTCCAAAAATTATGTTCATACTCACGAAGTTCTTTTCTCAACGAGTCCAAGACATAAACCCTGCTAGCTTCTAACTCGATGACGAGGAGGACCCAGTGATAACTAGACATATATGTTAACACAACCTATTAGTCCCACACCGTGTCACGCAAAAATAGTAAAACAATATTAGAAGTAGGGTAATACGTACTGAAAATTATAGGGTACAAGTACGGAGGTTTTCTTTCTCAGCTTGAAGAAAGTCTTAAATAAATAGTCTTCAACAAACTTTGGGTTATCACGGACGAGTTTCTCGTTAACAAGCCCCGGATCGAGAAATCCTAAATCTTCATCCTTATTTTTTGCACATAACTGTATCTCCATTCTACATATGTAAAAAAGAAGTTAGACATACTGATTGAGCGGTAGAAGAATATACAATAATATAAATAGAGACTTACAAAGTCCACAGTCGACCCGATGTGGCGTCGAGCATCTGGCCGGTACAACATATACAATTCGCAGAACTCTAACCAGAACATGCCATCCCCATTGTGAAAATCCGAATCTTTGTATTTCACTGGGATCGCCCACATACCCTCTTGGCATCGCTGCATGTATATATCTTGATGGGCCGCGCAATTTTGTTGTTAGGTTCTCTAAATCTTTTGGGGAGCCATCGGCTGCCCTTAATGTACTTCGGCTTAGACCTAGCTCGTAATTACGGCGTTGTTCAAGAAGATCTTTTGAGCTTGCGACATCGGCGCCTCGGCACTAGCCATCTTCAAGTTTTGCTTTCGGAGATGCGCTTCGTAGTCCGACATTTCCGAAGGTTGAAGCCATACTGTCTCTTTGGCTTTTGCCATACTCAAGAAAAACTCCGTGCATTAGCATCGACTTTAGTCTTCTCGGGTGATGGCACCTTTTGGAAGTGAGATGTTACCTCGGCCTTCGTTTGCTCTTTGCGTTCTTCTTTAGTCATATCGGCGGTAATTTCTTACGAGGTCAGGTTGCCTTCACTGATGACCGAGATTTGGTACAAGACGATGCGGACTTCGAGATGGTGCCGATGTTCGACTCTTCTTATGTGCTTGGTGAGGAGTTGGACTTTTCTGGTGGTCTTGGGAGGAGGAGTTGGACTTTTTCGGATGGTGCCGCGGGAGGAGTTGGACTTTTCTGGTGGTGCCGGCGGAGGAGTTGGTCCTTTGTGGATGGTGCCGGCGGAGGAGTTGGACTTGTCCTAACGGTGCCGCGGAGGAGTTGCACTTTTCGTGGCGGCAGTGCGTGTGGAAGTGCGGTTCATCATCATCGTCGTCGTTGTCGGCCTCATCGTCCGAGCGAACATAATCAAGCTCTTGCGCCACGCGAGAAGCCATGCACGTTTTCTCCAAGTTTGTTTTTTCCGCCTCGCCAGAATCTCTACCTCCATTTTGCGATATTGTCGGACTACATCGTCTCTTCGACCTGGCGAATCCAGTGGTATTGGTCGGCGGTCACGTAACTCGCGAGGCGCATGGCCAAGCCCCGCCATCAGCCACCTTGATGGTAATGCCATGTGCGGACAAATGCAGCTTACGGTGTCGGTTACGTGATGTCATCCATTGGAAAATGGAGTCGATGCTCTCCGGAATCGTTCGGACGCCTTGTTGCTCTTAAGAACACCGTGGCCGAGGTTCGGAGGGTCATCATCGAGTGGCGGTCGTGAGCTCGAGCTTCTGTCTTGCTTGCTCCACAACTTGATCGGCCGCTCTCTCTTCCTCTAACGCTCTTGCCACAGCATCTTGTATTTGACTTTGCAGTTCATATTCTCTTATTCTTTTCGGCCGCTTGTACAACAATGTGTCATCTGGGAAGCCTTCTTTCCACGGCACCAAACCAACTCCTCGGGTGCGCCCAGGATACTCCCTGTTACCCAGGGCAACAGTCAGCTCATCATTCTCCCTTCGTGGCATGAAAAGCCCTTGGGAAGACTCCACGTGAGCATCCGATATTTTCTGCGACACCTCCCGGGCTCTATCGCTCCTGAAGCTCAAGCTGCCATCTTCTGAGACAGAAGTCCCCCTCCCAAGCAACCAGTGCTTTGATCGTGCAGTGAACTCGGCCGTCGCAGGAGAAACGCCCTTGAGGATTAGCTCTTGTTCGCGCCTATCCCATGCAGTATTTTCTTCACGTAGCCACGATTGCCTAGTGTGTGAGGTACATATTCTTATCGCGTTAGCCTTGTTCTTCGACTCCTTTATGCAGGCTTCTTGAAATTCTCAGACTCCACAAAGTCCTTCCAAAATTCTCTTATCTTTGGAAACATGTTAAAATTTGGCGTGACATTCTTCTTCACATAGGTCTTATTCAGCTGAGTCTTCCAATTCTTCTAGCATGTGCACATGATACCTAGTGCACGTTTCTTTGCAACCAACTCTGACCCTTGGGGGAAATGGAATACTTATTTTAGCTTGCCCCATAGCGAGTCCTTCAGGTCATCGGGAACCACCCACTGATCACCTTCGCGGCCGGTCCATGATCTATAGATGATGGGCATGTTATCCCTAACAAGTACTCCGCAGGGCTGTCTGTTAGGCGCCAACGCCGACGGTGGGTATAGCGGGTTCCCCGACTTCCGAGAGCTGGACTATGTTGTGAACGCCCTTAGGCATCTTGCTCGGACCACGCAGTACTCCATGATCAATGAAGAAGAGGACACGCAGTACTCCATGATCAATGAAGAAGAGGAGCGGGAGGAAGCCTATGGACAGTGGTACGCGGAAGAAGACAGCAGCAACCAAGTCCCAAGTCCATTTCAAGCGAGCATGTCTCCTCATGGCTTCGCCTCTCGGTGTCTTCTGGACGCTCTCGTGACACCCATGCTTCTTGAACTTGCAGGGCTTATTTTTTTAAACACATACATTTTTGTCAACAAAATATACATACACATAAAATTGTAGGATCAAATTCATTATATATCGAGAGTTACAAACAAGAGAAAATTACAGCAAGTTTAAACTCTATAAACTTGTCGAATTTCTCTTTTGTAACTCTCGTATATAATGAATCTTGAAATTTCATACAACTGCTTACTATTACAATTAGTGGCACAACTATGAACTAAATGAACTACAACTACTTACTATTACGTTTAGTGGCACAAAACAAATATTTACAACACATATATACATCTTTACGAAATAAATATTTACAACACATGTATACATCTTTCAAGAAGATATACAAAGCACCAAATTGAAGTTTACTTTTGGCTGCAATATAAATAACCACAGAGCAAAATGATCAAAAGCAGCACATGTGCGATGTGAATTCACAAGGCAACTAGCATAAAGCTCAACTTGTTTATTTTGAGTGTTCTCGGATGTCGGGTTGCCCAAAGGCCCTCCTCGCCACAAGGGGCGAGTAATAGACTAATTTGTGACAACCTTACCTTAGTTATTGATTAATTCCCAGCAAGTAAATTAATTCAGGATTAATATATCAAAAGAGTTAACGAAAAGATCAAACACAAATGCCCAAAAACTCAATGATTAACAAACCACAAACAATATTTAAACAACGAGTGGGTGTACACAACAATGGAAGTATATGCTTCTATCAAGCCATTTACTCCTATAAGTTTAAAAGATTATATGATCTGTTGAAACATCACATTAACATAAATAGTAGCTAAAAGTATAGAGGCTACATGCTAGGAAGTAACTAAGTCAAATGCGAGAATCAATAAAGGACATCAAGTGGCGAGACATCATAATTTTTGTGTGTTTGTTCGTGCATGAAACTCAATATCAACAAGTAGAAAAATTCATGAAGAATAGGCGAGCATAGTGATACAAGGAAAGTTACAATAATTATAAATGCACGTTCAGGTTTGTTCAAGAGTTGTCCATAGCAAATTAGAGATGATGATGCTCCATTAGGTACAGTTGAATTTTGATACTAATAAGCAATGCAGTTGAGTTTTTTAACTCAATACTATGAAGCAATTCAATACCGTGAAGCATTAACAAAAATATCAGGTTTGTATTTTAACATAAGCATAATGCGGGTAATACCTTAATATACGCAACAAACTAACAACAATGCATAAAATACAAGTATAACTAAAATGAACCGAAGTGAAGTTTGCACATCATGATATTATGCAATCTATCATAGTTGACCACGTTACTTCCTACTCTTATCATATAAGAATGAAACCATATTGCACAAAGGTGTTCTGGTGCCTCCCATTATTTCAATGAATTTGCTCAATACACAAAGACAAGTATGGTAAATCAACACAAATTACCGGGTAAGTGTTGTGTTATGCAGAACAGGTCATAATGAGCCACGTTTTTTACTGTGAAGCATTAACATATTAATGGAAGCACAATGAAGAAAGCCATATATCAATAAGCAGTAACAACTACCTTTTTTACAGTGAAGCATTAACATTGCCAATCAAGCATGCAGTTTTTCGAATACCAAATATGTAGATTGCCCATGTAAAAAATAACAGTGTGTCACAAATTGTCTATTTCAGTCCCAAATCCTCACTGAACACTATACCCCACATGTTAGGTCCCCAAGCCAAACGAATTGACTGGCCCCTTAGCATTCATCTGCACATTCACATCTGCACATGCACATCTGCACATTCACAATCACATTCACATTCACATCTGCACATTCACATTCACACATCGCAAGAGCAGTACCGAGGCGACGGCGGGGACATCAAGCAACATTGAACATTCGGGCCTCTGTCATAATTTCGCAAGAGGTGTACCACGGCGGGGAGACGCGGGGAGGTCGAGGCGACGGTGGGGAGACGGCGTGGAGGTGAAGGCGACGGCGACATGCTCTGGCGAGACGCGGGCGCTCTGAAGTCGAGGCGACAACGCGGCGAAGCGAGGCGACGGCGACCGAGTCGAGGCGGCGGCGGGAGCTCGACGCGAACCGACGGCGGTGGTCCGAGCAGGCGGCGTGGGAGCTCTGAGGCGACGGCACTGTAAAAGTGAGAGGAGGGCGCGGCTAGGGCTAAGGTAAATGAGAGGAAGGCGGCGTTTCTATTTATAGTGGTGGAATATCACTGCCGGTTGGTCATACCAACGGCGGATAGATATATCACCGCCGCCATTGTACAACCGGCGGTGATAGTGGAACTACTCTTGCCGGTCCATTGTACAACCGGCGGTGATAGTGGAATACTCTTTGCCGGTCCATTGTACAAGCGGCAAGGATAGTGGAATATTACTGCCGGTCCGTTGTACAACCGCGGTGATAGTCAGAATATTCTTGCCGGTCCGTTGTACAACCGGCAAGTGATAAGCTCTTTGCCCATGTTACATTAAAATTTGTCTTTTTATTACTCTTAATATAGGACGAATTTGATCATGAAATTTTATATGTAGATGGGGTAAGATGAGATGTACATCCATGATTTTGTTTCAGAATTTTTGGAAACTTTTCTTAGTTGGATTGCAGCAAGAGCATGATTTACTAGCACGAAAGGAAGTGAACATCATTGCCATTTTCCTAGTTACTTATGAAAGTTTCAGTTTAAATCTAGTTACCCGTTCATATAAAAATCAGATTGCTAACTTTTTAATTGTTTTAATATTTCTAAAATCAAATAATGCTGTCAAATTGAACAACAAATGATGTCAAATTCGAACAAATTCAAGTGCAGTCAAAATCACAAAAATCCAAATGCAGTAAAACTTTCAATTTGATAAAAAGAAAGCATAACCTCAATTTCCATTATTGCATATATTACATTAATTGTTACATATGAGAAAATAAACATGTCGTTCATACAAAAGAAAGCATACATTTCATTACTACAACTAAGCTACGACTCGACCTTCGTTATGATCGCGGCGTATGTATGTAGCAAATCCTTGTCTTCCATGGTACTTAGGTCAACGTCCTCTCCAAAGGGGAAGCTCATCGAATTAGTTGTACTCTTCCTCGTCGACAACATTCTCAACTCCGACAATCCTTCTTTTTCCTTGAATAACCACATGGCGCTCCTTGTTAGCCGGGTCGATTACAAAAGAAGATTTGTGTAATGAAATTAGCAAGTACGAATGGTTCTTCTCTCAGATCCGACGAGTTTGAGGTCCACGGTAGTGATGCCGATTGCTTAATCGATATTCACGCCACCGAAGTCGACCCATTGGCACCGAAAGAGAGGACCTTCAAAGGACCATAGTCAAGCTCCCAAATCTCTTCTATGAATCCGTAGTAGGTTTGCCTATTTCCATTGTTGTCATAGGCATCTATACGGATACCGCTATTTTGATTGGTGCTCTTTTTATCTTGCGCTCTTGTATAAAATGTAAAACCATTTATGTCGTATCCTTGGAATGTCCGAATTGTAGTTGACGGTCCCTGAGCCAACAATTTCAACTGAACGCATCTTCCACCGCCGTCATATCGTTGTCTCCGTCATCTCCATCAATGTGTTGCCCTTCATGTACAATATCATCTTCATCAATGTGTTGCCCTTCATGTACAATATCATCTTCACCGTGCTCACCCAACAGTATAGCCAGCCTTGAAACCCCTTTGAAGCAAGTGTGCACGATCGACTCTATGTTACAAAACATCTTCTCATTTTTGCAATCAACGCATGGACAACACATATAGTCCGCCAGTTTCTCGACTTGCGTGCATTGACGCATTGTAAAAACAAGTCACACCATTAAAGAACTCGCACCACGACGGTCCGTGTCATACATCCACCTTCGGTCCATCTACGATTAATTATATCAAACCGCATTTCAAAGATATGAACAAACGATATCAAAATAATTTATTCTTTACAGTAGTCATGCATTGCTAATTAATTAAAACGATAAACACATTATAAGCACATAACGCAAATAACAATATATAATTGTAAATGATTAGTTTTACAAATACATCTAGCAATTTTGCCTATATAATACATCAAACCTTTTTCACTATTCAAATATCCATCTAGCATTTTTAATTATTTAGAAGATTTCTTCATTTCATTTTGTTATGTAGCGCTAGCTATTAAATTAAATTAATCTACAACAAATTAACAAGCATATAATTGAATATAAGGATATATTTCTAAATAATTATTTATGTTCCAACTTTCATTATTGCAAAATCCATCTACCATTTCCCATTATTTAAATATTCAACTAGCAATTCTCACTATTTATAATTGATCATCTAGCAATCTTTACTATTAAAAATCCATATAACAAATTTTCATTAATTAAATTAATTACAATTATGCATAATTGTCCATCTAGCAATTTTATTACTTAAACATCCACTACATCACTAAAATGGATATGAATTTATGCAAATAACAATATATAATTGTAAATGATTAGTTTTACAAATACATCTAGCAATTTTGCCTATATAATACATCAAACCTTTTTCACTATTCAAATATCCATCTAGCATTTTTAATTATTTAGAAGATTTCTTCATTTCATTTTGTTATGTAGCGCTAGCTATTAAATTAAATTAATCTACAACAAATTAACAAGCATATAATTGAATATAAGGATATATTTCTAAATAATTATTTATGTTCCAACTTTCATTATTGCAAAATCCATCTACCATTTCCCATTATTTAAATATTCAACTAGCAATCCTCACTATTTATAATTGATCATCTAGCAATCTTTACTATTAAAAATCCATATAACAAATTTTCATTAATTAAATTAATTACAATTATGCATAATTGTCCATCTAGCAATTTTATTACTTAAACATCCACTACATCACTAAAATGGATATGAATTTACTGCAAATAATAATATATAATTGTAAATGATTAGTTTTACAAATACATCTAGCAATTTTGCCTATATAATACATCAAACCTTTTTCACTATTTAAATATCCATCTAGCATTTTTTAATTATTTAGAAGATTTCTTCATTTCATTTTGTTATGTAGCGCTAGCTATTAAATTAAATTAATCTACAACAAATTAACAAGCATATAATTGAATATAAGGATATATTTCTAAATAATTATTTATGTTCCAACTTTCATTATTGCAAAATCCATCTACCATTTCCCATTATTTAAATATTCAACTAGCAATTCTCACTATTTATAATTGATCATCTAGCAATCCTTTACTATTAAAAATCGGCAGTGAATTATAATTTATTCAATAATTTAGCTACAATATGAATTATAATTTATTCAATAATTTAGCTAGATCTTAATTTGAGCAGTACCGACATAAACTGTTCACACCGTACAATCAGCAATTATCAACATCTATAGCACTCAAGTAAAGTAAAATTTTACGACAAATATAACATACATCAAGTCAAGAACCTCGAAAATTTTAATACAATTTTTCAGCAGCAACTCCCCAAGATAATACAGCTCCTCTTTGTTTTGCTCGGTCGGAGAAGATGTCGATTCGATGAAAAATATGAACAAAATACTGACACCAAATTTCGGCAGCACCTCTCCAGGAAAAATACACCGAGCAAAGAGCGCCTCTCTTCGCTTCGTAGGAAATCGTCGGTCGGTGAAGATTGCTATATAAATAGCTTATCATCGCCGGCTCGCCAAGAACCGCAGCGATGATAAGGTCATATTACGCGGGAAAATACCTTATCACTGCCGTTCCTGTGCAGAACCGGCAGTGATAAGGTCATACTACGCGGGGAAAATTGCGCTATGCGAAAATACATATCACTTGCGGTTGAATATACGAACCGGCAGTAAAATTTAAATATCACTGCCGGCTATAAATTAAACCGGCAGTAATATATCACTGCCGGCTATAGGTATTAACCGGCAGTGATAGTCAGTTATCACTGCCGGTTGGTAATACAAACCGGCAGTGATACTCGAACGTTCCAACTCCCGCCCGATAGCCGTCGCGCTTGCGTTCTCTCCGCCGCGCCAACCGCTTGCGCTTCACATTCCTCTCGCCAACTCTGTTGCCCTTCCCATTCTGCCTCTATATAATGCCAAGATTGTTGCATCCAATCCACTCTTGTCACAATCCACACAATCCACTTGTTGCAGCCCCACATAATCCACTTTTGTTGCAACAATGGCACCCCCTAAGAAGCATGCACGTGTTGGTCAGAGCCCCACTGATCCGTCGCTACAGAAGGAGGAGGAGAAGGAGGAGGAGGTGGAGGCGGAGGAGGAGGAAGAGGAGGCAAAGGAGGAGGAGGACGACGACAGCGATGACGACGACAGCGACGGCGGCGAGGAACTGCGGCGTTGGGGCAAGACCAACTCCGCCACCGAATCGGATTCGGATGAGAAGGAGGACGAGCACCGCCGCACATCAAGCGGCAACTCCGGCGACGAGGAGGAGGAGGAGGAGGAGGAGGATGACGACGACGACGAGTTTTGGATATAGGGCTTCGCGCCATTAGACTATTATAATTAGGACTAAATATGTAATGATGAACAAATTATGCTTTGTAAATGTTATTTTAATTAATACATATCCCGCAAATTACAAATTTGCTTTCATATGTTCTGTTTTTAACTAATTATGCTTTCATATGTTCTGCTTTTTTAACTAATTATGCTTTCATATGTTACATGCGAGATAAATTACAATGTTTATTATGTTCTGTACCGAACTAATAATGGGGAACAGTAATATCACTGTCGGTTCTATAGTAAAACCGGCAGTGAAAATGGTCTTATCACTGCCGGTTTTACTATAGAACCGGCAATAATAAATCACTACCGGTTTTACATATAAACCGGCAGTAATATCTTCTTATCACTGCCGGTTCTCTATTAAACCGGCAATGATATTACCTCCATTGCTGCGAGAAATTGAAACTATTCTTATCACTGCCGATTGAAGTTTGAACCGGCAGTGATAATATTATCACTGCCGGTTGAATTTGGAACCGGCAGTGATAATATTATCACTGCCGGCTCGGACCTACCCAGCAGTGATGGGGGGTCGCGGATGAGGCAGTCTGTAGTAGTGGTTATCCACTATATACTATTAATATAATGTACCGTAAAATTTCTCAAAGTCTTTTGCTTGGCTACGGAAATTCCTCTCAAAATAAAGGTTGGTTTACTGTACTCATGGCGAGAGATGGAGAGGGAAAGAGTAGATTCGGAACTCGTTTTTAGAGAGAGTAGATTCAGAACTCAATTTACATGAGGAAATTAAATTTACATCTCGGCCTCTTGGCCAGTCAGGAGGAACCTGCACAGTCAATTCTCAAGCACAAGCCCTGTGCTCATTACAGCAATTACTACTGCTCTTGGCCATGACCATTCTTATGTAGAAGACAATATACTTATAATCAATTACTAATATACAAATGCATCTGTAATATGATATGAATTTCCCCGAACACAAGTGGGGATAGCTTGTTTGACTAAAGCCTATCATTGCCATGTCAACCTTTTATATATAATTCAAGTTGCAGAAACTCCTGTCGTAAATACATAGCTTGCTTCCCATGTTAGTCCACAAGGGTGGAACTAAATCACTATATTTCCTCGATTTTTGGGTTACTAATCGACGCATGATCAGTCTCCGACCCACGTCTAGTTAGTGCGCGTCATGGAGCTGGTGGGCCCTTGAACGTAAGGCAGAATGTTAAAATATGAGTAGATTGTTCACGTTTTTCTGATAGGTTAAGCTGGGAACATATCCTGTGCAACCAGAGAGTTGGTAAAACCACGGTGCAACCTAACTAGAAAAAGTTTCAAAATTTTTTGAAAAAAATCATGGATGTACATCTCAGCTTACCCCATCTACATGTAAAATTTCATGATCAAATTCGTCCTGTGCTAGAAGTTACAAAAAGACAAAGTTAATCATGATTTTAACTGTTACTGTTCATGATCAAGTTTCTAGTTTGGTTGTACCGAATTTGATGATATAGATGGGAAATTTGAAACTTTTTCACCAAATTGTTTCACCGTGATTGCATTGCAGATATTTTTCGGTTAAGCTCAGATAACAGTTTTAAGTTTCGACTTCAACACCTGGGAGAGGCGTCTATGAGTTTTTGCTTTTACATATAGCACAATAATGATCCTCGAATAAGGTCGGTCTACTCCATCTTTTTATATGAAAAAAAGACAAAATATGAAAATTTGGACATATGGAAATGGGGTAATTCACTACTGTGAAAACGCTCAAATTGGGTTAGTTGTGCCCCCAATACACACTAGGGTTTAAGCCTCGGCTTACGCTGATGCTCACCTTTTTCTAATACTGAATGTTAGAGCTTCTAGCTGAAGTTATAAAAAAAAGCTCAAATTGAACCTTTTTCGAAAAAAGAAAAACGCTCAAATTGAGTACTATCGCTTGTAAGCTGTCATGCATGAAACAAACAAACCATAACAGAGCTTTCTTCCCCTTTAATTTCTTGCAGTGTACAATGCACTCAAACAGCAAGTTTATTCAGAAAACACTCTAGACCGATGTCTCTGGCGTTAATTAGAATCGGCACCATCTCGAAGAAGCTATAGTTGCGACTTGCGAGGGAGAAAGCATAGACTGACCGGTAACCTGATGTACAAGGAAATACATAGTGAAAGTAGGTAAGCAAAGGTGTTGAATCAAACTTAAATAGTTCATATCTAGGTAGAATCTTACCTCCTCCACTTAAGATGTGAAATTTTTTATTTTTTCTAGGAAGTTATGTGTAACACGTGTTTAAATGGAGGAGGTTTGATTCTACTAGATCTAGACCATTCATGTTTGATCCAACGTCTCTATTTACCTACTTTCATACATTTATTATATATCTACTTTCACTATATACTTTAACCTAAAGTACAGATAGCACCCAGATATGTGCCACGTATCCTGATGTACAGATAGCACCCAAATATATGCCACGTACACAACTAGTACTTTGTACCTAGGGGTGAAAACGAGTCGGATACGAGCGGATATTACTCTTTCCATATCTTAACCTATATTTTTTCTAAATTCGGAACCAAATACGGGCTAACCAGATATAGATACGGATATGTGACGGATTTGGGTCGAAAATAGATAAAGATATATGGATAATGCACGTATATATAGAGTAATATATATTGAATTAAAACCATATGAGTACATGATTATAGTGACAAGTTATATATCAATCAAATTCAATAGACGTTGTAGAAAGAATATGCTACTTGAGGATCAATAGAACCCACTAATTGTTAACATAAATGGACTGTCATGGAAAAAATATGATGAAATGGACTAGGCCTTACTGATATCCGAGGAAAAATCCGGAAATTCGATCAGAATATTCGAATAGGAAAATCTAAATATCCGGATCTCGTCCCTATTTATCGGATATTGGATGCTCTGGATCCGATCCTAAATCTGGATTCAAGTATCCGGATCCAATCCCAGATCTAACCCGATAGTTAAATCTGGTCCTGACCGTACCGGTTTCGAATCGAGCGAGAGATAGCCAACCTGTTTTCACCCCTATTTGTACCCTAAATACATGCCTCTACACATACAATAACCAGTACCACGATCAATCGATAAGTACCGAGTACGTGCCCTAATTTTCAGAGGTATGCTGGAACTCAAGAAATTATTCAGCCAAGTTTATCTTATACTGGACATGTGGCTGCATGATTATTAGTTTAGAAAAGCAATACTGTTGGCGTCAAAAAAAATATGACGTAGGATTGATCGGCTTAAACACACGCAGACGCCGGATTCAAGAGATTTGTAGTGTGCCAGCTGATTTGGTCCTGCAATTGGCAAGAGAATTATGATCTAAACATCTATTTCAGCCGATTAAGTTTTCACCAAAGACCTGATCCAAAGAGCTATTTAGCCGATTAGATCATACTTAATGATAAATCTAAATAGCTTGTTACGACTAATTAGATGGTTTGATAAGGGCATATTTTTTCGAAAAAGATAATGCGCAACAAGATCAGAGAAAAACAAACCTAGCAAAATAGTGTAATCAAAGATGATCAACAATTGACGATGTGCAACTTTATTGATCAAAAATAAATTACAAAGAGATTCTAAATTACAAAAGTTACTCCTAATTGATAGAAAGTAAATAAAAAGTAGATGCAAGTTATTTGATTGTGTTTGTTGTTTTCTTCGGCTTGCTTCAGGTCCCTTTTATAGCGTGTAAGTCCTCTGCCATCTGTCACAAACCACGAACCGTATCAGCTTTCATCTCTGGGAGATAAAATTTTTTATTTGAACCGATATCAATTAAAGTCCTTTATACATACTAGAGCTCTATCCATATTTGGACTCCATTTCCTAAATTGGCTACTCTGGCCAAATTCTGGTGGTAACAAACACATAATTTGGTTTTTAATCGACTCAAGCGAGATAATCCACAAAACCATATTTGTGCACATAATCCACTCGCCCAAGTCTTCACCATTTTATAAAATATTTATCGGTCTCCAGTGGAAAATGGTAACATGTAACCACACCAAGTATCATATTCAATTCAATCGCTAAGCATCACTAAGCATGACATTTATTACTCAATCCGTTTGGCTATATTTGTTCTTAGCCTTAGGAGTATCCGTTTCCATATATATGACTATTGAGGGAATTTAGAGTGTAGTTGTTGCAATTTTTTCGCTCACTATCCTTACTTAGATACTTTGAAAGAGGTTAAATGGCAGTGTTATATCATTTAATAGGGGTGAAAGTTCAAGCTCCATTAATTTGGTTTTGGTGTTAATGATAAATCTAATATTTAGACTAACCTTTTTGATAATCATAATATTGATTAGTCTCAATTGTTAATTAATAACAAATCTTTTTATGAGACTAATTTTTTTGTTGAGCTTAAATCTTATTAGTCTCTTTTGGTTGAAAAAGATGGAAATATTAAAAATATGAATTCGATCTCATATTATATATCTTGTTGCATTCCTTGGATACAATACTCATGATCATATTGATAAATCCAAATATAAGGCTAACTCTTTTATTGAGTATATCTTTGATTAGTCTCATCTCATTGAAGAATGAAAAACCCAAGATATGCACTCATATTCATTTTATGATATCTTAATGCATATTTTGGATTCAAGATTAAGTGATGAACTTTACCATTATTTAAATCTCAAGATGTGCATTAATGTTTTAATTCTATATATACATGAATGCACACATTTAGAGGGAGTTTATACTTTACCTTGATGTTTCAGTAGTATTGATCTATGTCCTCTTGCCAAACAATATATAGAATCAAAACTTTGAAACAATCCTTTAAGTATATATAACTTGTGTAGTTGTAGTATACTCATGTTAATATAGGATAAACTCAAATACTATCTAAGATTGATTATGTGCATATTGGTTCCAAGTTCAATTATTTATATGCACATATTTAATAGAGTTTATTTTTTTATTGATGATATTAATTGTATTGATCCCTTTCCATTACTCCAACATAATCTGGATCATTACTTAGCAACCATTAAAATGAGTATATGAAATTTGTATAGTTAATATATACTCATGTCAATTTAAATAAAATTTAAATTGAGTTCAGTTATCTTTCAATCAATCAAGAACGCTTCATCATGTGTTGATGATGTTTCTTCGTTGGTTAAGGACAAGCGGAAAGTTCTTGAGTATAATGAAGTATTAGTTGCAATCATGATCTCATTCACGGTTTGTCTAAACTCAAGATGGTCAAAGACTTAGTTTCCTCGCCTTACCGACATGGTAAGATGATTGTTGCTTCTCATCCGCCCGTCACTGTTGTGATGACTGATACACCAGGACAGCTTTTAAATATGGACACTATTGGTCCAGATAAAGTGCAGTCAACGGGTGAGAAGTGGTATGTTATTGTCATTGTCGATGATTTTTCGAGATATTCTTGGGTGTTTTTCATGGCCTCTAAGGATGAGATTTTTCTCAGTTCAGGGGTTTGGTCAGTAGGCTATCTTTTAAGCTCCCAGGTGCCTTACGAGCTATACGCAATGATAATGGCATGAAGTTCAAGAACTCCTGCTTTGAGAGTTTCTGTGTGGAGTTTGGTTTGGAGTATCAGTTCTCCTCTTCCTACATCTCTCAGTAAAATGGCGTAGTGGAAAGAAAGAACATGACCCTAGTAGAGAAGGTCAGGATGATGCTAGACAAGTACAGTATTCCTAGAAAATTCTGGGCTGAGGCTATAGTTACTACTTGCCATGTTTCTAATCACATATTTTTAAGAGCACATTTGAACTGTACTTCTTACCAGCTGAGGTATGGGCGAAAGCCCAATGTCTCTCATTTTCATGTGTTTGATTGCAAGCATTTTATTTTGAAGATTGGTAACCTGAATAAGTTTGAGTCTTCTTCTTCTGATGGTATTTATCTAGGTTACTCGAATTCCTCGCGTAGCTATAGGGTCTGAAATTGCGATGCAAATAGGATTATAGAGACCTGTGAGGTGACCTTTGATTAGGCTAGCCCAGGACCTAAACCTGATATTTCAGACTCTTCTTCCTCCTCCGAGACCATTTTTGTAGAGGATGAAGATGATGGAGATGATGGTGTTCTATCTGACCCAGTCCCCTCTACACCTAAGGTGCTATCTGTTTCCATTTCTGCACCTTAGGGAGACCAGCCCTTACCTTCTGACTTTCCTTCAGCGAGTGGCTCTACTCCTACTTCTTCTGTGCATGTGGTAGAGACCACTTTCGCTTCTGGACCTCCCCACCATTTTTAGTGTTCTCATCCACCTGATCATATCATTGGTGATCTATTTGAGCGTGTGACACACTCAAAATCAGGCTTATCTTCTTTCTACCTTCACTCTGTCTTTGTTGCCTCTTTTGAGCCAAATGATGTTACTTATACATTATTCGAAGAGTCTTAGATTAATGCTATGCATGAGAAACTTGGAAACTTTTAGAGGAACAAAGTCTGACAGGTTATAGAGCCCCCATCTGGTCATAATATCATTGGGACCAAGTGGGTGTTCAAAAACAAGTAGAGTGAGGATGAGGTTGTCATTCGTAAGAAGGCTAGACTAGTTACACAGGGTTTTTCTCAGGTTAAGAGTCTTGAGTTTCAGGAGACCTTTGCCCCTGTAGTTAGACTAGAGGCTATTAAGATCTTGCTTACATTTTTTGCATCATAGGGCTTCAAGCTCTATCAAATGGATGTCAAGAGTGCATTTTCCAATAGCTATATTGAGGAAGAGATTTTTCTCAAGCAACCTTCAGGATTCGAGAACCCCAAGTACCCAAGCCATGTCTTCAAGCTTTCCAAAACTTTGTATGGACTTAAACAGGCCCTTAGAGCATAGTATAAGAGGCTTAAGTCCTATCTTTTGAGCCATGGTTTCAAAATAGGTATAATAAACAAGACTCTGTTCATCAAACACTAGGATTCTCATTTTTTTTCTTATCCAGATTTATGTGGACGCTATTATCTTTGATGGCTCTTCATATTTTCTTGTGTCTCAGTTTTCAAAAGTGATGAGCACAGAGTTTGAGATGAGTATGATAGGCGAGTTGAGCTACTTTCTCGGCTTCCAAATCAAGCAAACTTGAGATGGTACCTTCTTGCATCAAGGCAAATACACTCGAGACCTCCTAAAACATTTTGATATGTTTGACGGAAAGCTAGTGATGACTCTAATGGCCACCACTACTGTCCTCGAACCTAACGAGGAAGGTAAGTCAGTTGATCAAAAGTAATTCTAGAGCATGATCGGCTCCCTCTTGTACCTCACCACTTCAAGGCTAGACATACATTTTGTTGTGTGTCTGTGCGCTCGATTTCATGCTTCTCTTCATGCCTCTCACTGTCAGGCGGTGAAGCATATCTTCAGGTACCTTCAAGCCACCATTGATTATGGTATTTGATACTCTTTCTGTTCTTGTCTGTCCCTTAGAGTCTTCTCTGATGTAGACTTTGCTAGCTGTAGGATAGATAGGAAGAGCACTTCTAGCACTTGCCAATTCATTGTCACTTCTCTTGTTTCTTGGTCATCTAGGAACTAGTCCGGAGTTACATAGTCTACCGCTGAGGCCGAAAATGTTGCTGCAGCTAATTGCTGTAATCAGATGGTCTGGATGAAATTGACCTTGCGGAACTTTGGGTTAGAGATAAAAAGCATTTCACTTTTCTGTGACAACACTTCTGCTATTTGCATTGTAAAAAAACCCAGTGCAGCACTCCAGGACCAACCACATTGATATAAGATATCATTTTCTTAGAGATCATGTAGAGAAGGGAGATATAGTGCTTCAGTTTGTGGAGAGTAACCACTAAATTGCCGATATCTTCACCAAGCCTTTGGATAGCTCTAGATTTGTGGCTTTGAGAGGAGAGCTTGGAGTTGTATGCCCATACGACTTGTCTTGAGGGAGAGCTGGTTTGTATATCATGTACTATATATATTTTCTTCCAGAATTTCCTTTTTTTATGCATCTTCTGGGTGATATGGGGCTTAATTCTAGAGTTGTGAGTTCACTTCACTTAGACTTCTGGCATGCTTTGCATGGATCTCTTATCTTATGCTATAAGTTGCTATCATACACAATTAGTTGTTCTCTCTTCTCTCTAAGTTGAGTTTCCTCACAGTCTTATAAGTCTAGCAGGTGTTGGACCCCTTGGGTAGGCAAGGTCTGTGTGACTTCTTAGCTTAGGATCTAGCAGCAGCTTCCCTGTATTAGTCATTGTAAAAAGATGAGAGTGGGTCTAAGCCATAGTGTTCACTATTATCTTTTCTATATTCTATAGCCACTCAGTTTGCAGTTTCTCAACTTCTTCTTCTTATTCTGTGTTTTTGGTTTTGATTGAGTTTATTTGGACATTCCTTAAGATTAATTTTGTTAATAACTCAACTTGAACTAGATTTGTGCTTAAAATTGATTCACTTATTGAGAGGAGTTTGAGAATCTGCTTCATGCATTGCATATAGACTTCATTTTATGTCTTATGAGCTTTGTCTATTATTCAAATGGGCTATTATCCATGCTATACATCTTGCTGCTCTTCTAAAGAAAAATGTGAGCTTAGATATGTCCAAGTTCATTTTGATTCATCTTACTAAGCTTGTTAAAATCTGAAAATTAAAACTTTAAAATAAAACTTGATGAAACATGTTACTTTTATTTGCTATATTTCTTCTCTAGGTGCATATGCCATTATTTGTGATATTTTAGATTTCTACTAGAGTCCCTATAGCAAGTTGGGTGAAGCTAGGTAGATCCATTCTTGAGTCTTTCATATGGTCATAAATCTATGTGCTAAAATGAAAACAAAAAATTGATTCTTTTTATGCAAATTGATCTCAACACTTTACATTTATGAGATCGCTTCCCATTGCACTTGAAATGAACTTAGAATGTACCGTGTATAATCAAGACTATTCTTTTAAGAGATGGTCGATTATGGTTTGAGTCAATTTCTCTTGAAAAATATAAATAAAAAACAACACATATGTGGATAAAGAATGCAAATAATATCAAATATTTGTACCCCCGCTATATGCTGAAATCTTAAAAAAATTGCATTAAAGATAATTGAGCCCAAAGGACCTTGTATGCACATTTAGCTTTCCCAAAGTGTTAAGTAGCTTGAACTCTAGGTTTTTCAATTGACCCATTGTATGGCTTTACTTCTAGTTTATAGACTATGCTAAGTGTTGCACTTGTTCCATCATGCAAAAATAACATAGTCTTATTTGTGCTTACTAGCAAACTTGACATTTGCACTTGAACATGTCTTAGTCTAGCATACTCTAAACTTAAATAACTTAGTGTCATACTTTGTATATGTGGTCACTTGGATAATTTTCAAAGCTATTTTAGGATGCATTTCATGCATATATGTGTACAAGAGAAGAAAACACCATCTTGATGCCTATATTGCCAAAAAGGGGAGAAAGTGTAAAAAAGACATCATTAAAAGATAAAAATGTGAATACATCTTGATTCTTATGATCTTGGTAAAAATTGAAAAATTCTTAGAACCGTAAGCATACTTGAGCTTTTTATAAATCTTGATTGGATTTTAGAGTCTTTATGAAAAACTTGCTCTTTCTTTTGTTTTACTCTAAAAATCCTTCTAGCCAATTTGGTCATGATCTTATTTCTTTCTTTCTAGACTAAGTTTGGCTTCGCATTAAAATTACTTTCTTCTTCTCTTTCTTTCAAACTCATATTTATGCCTTTTGTTGTTTGTCAATATACTCATCAAGAGGGAGATTGAAAGACTATATAGAGGTCTATCGATGTTAGTGATGAGTATTTGACTAAATTTGAGCTTTTTACACTCTGGTTTGAGTTTGATTTAAATTGGATTTTCAATTTAAAACAATTTAAGTTGAGTCTTCCAGGAGAGGCACTACCGACCATCGGGTGCCTTCGTGTGAACTCTGCTCAGCAGTGGGTTTGTTCAAACGCTTGGTCGATTATTGCCAGTGGTGAATCCAACAGGGGCGCTGTAAGGCTGGAGCCTACCCTCCATGCTAACGAAACATCCCCCCTCTCCCCTGTCTCGCCCTGCCCCACCCCACGCATCCTCATTGGTCCCCCTTGCCATTGCCAATTGCCATAGTATCGAGCCCAGGATTACAACAAGTTAAAGGAAGAACAAGCTAAGTGGACCTTTCCTAGCTTGCTACTGAAGCCCACAAGCCTAATAACTACTAGCAAATGACATCTCAAACCACATATCCAATCTACCTTGGCACCTCCTCTTCCCAAAATCCCTAATTTCCAAGTGCAAATCAATTAGATCAGGGCTAACTTGTGCCCATCGTGAGGGGGCGCAAGCACGAGGACAAGCTGGCCAACCGACGAGCGTGAGGACACCAAGGAGACTCCAGTCACTCACCACCTATGCTGATGATGATAATCTTTCGATACCAAGAGCCAAGCTACTGCCCAAGCCGAGCCGAGGGTGGGCCACCAACATAGAGGGCTTCAAGAAGACATAGAGGGCCGGCCGCCGATCTGGTCATCTGATTTGGAGACTGGAGGACAAGGATTCAAGGAGAGGAGGCCGAGAAGGGAGCGCGACTGCGCAAGGCTGTAGAAGAGTCTGGCATCGGTGTGAGAACTGAGAACCGGTTTGAAGGTAAAAGTGAGCATTGCACTGAGTAGTGGTCTAGTAGTACTACTGGCTGTGCGTTGAAGTAGAGTAGTAGACTATTAGCACTCAGTAGTAGACACTAGTACTGCCCATGTGCTGCTCAGTGCTCAAGTGCTCAGCTCAGTGCATCAGTGCAGCTGCCAGTAATGTGCTCAACTCATTGCCTTAGGCTGATTAGTGAATTGGTAAGACTAATTAGTGAATTAGTAATAACTTTCAGCTGCACATAGGGGTGAAAACGGGACGGATAATTCCCGCCTGATCTAGAATCGGATCCGGTTTTAATCGGATCCAGGAAGTAAATCGGATATCGGGTCGGATTCGGATCCGAATCCGGATCCGGATATTGAAAAACGGATATCGGATCGGATTCGGAGCGGACGCTATCCGAAAAATACGGGTCAGGAACCGGATACCAGGAAATCGGGTCATCTGGATATCCGGATTTGCATCTCAGATCGGTCTCTCGGATTCTCAGTGTGAAGCCAACCCAAGGCCCAAGCCGCTCAGGCGCTCCGCGCTCATGCCCCAAGCCTAGTTCAACTTCAGATCTGAGTCTCCAATCTCCACTCGTCTCCCCTGACCTGGCGACCCCGACTCGACTCCCAGATCCGACTCGGCAGCTCCCGACGGAAGGGGCCCTAGTGAGCCTGGTGTTGCCGCTGCGGTAGTGTAAGGACCCGAATCCAACCATTCGAATCCACTGTGTTTTTCCGCACTAGTCCCAGGATCAAACGCTAGTGCACACAGCTTAACATCGGTAAGCATCATATCATACACAACGATAAGAATAATAGGACTTTATTGATTGAATGTAACTAGTGTATGATTTTATGATCACTTACATTATTCAGCCTTGCAAGGCAATAATAAGACCAATAAGACAAATGCAATGAAAGTAGTAAAAACGTAGATGTCCCATCAAGACACCACAAAGCGTCGACAAGGATTGGCCTAGTGACACGCGTCCACCTGAAAGTCCTTCTCCAATATTGAAGATGATTCCTCCACTGTTGTTGGTTGTTAAGCAAGGGTGAGTACACCAACACGTACTCAACAAGTTGTGCACAGAATACATTTCTATTATAACTATATGCAGGCTTATTCCAAAGGAATGGCTAAGGGTTCATTTGCAGTAAAGCAGCATTTAAGAACACATACATAATGTAAATTGAAAAGATAGTAAAACAAATAATAACAAGTAAATAGATTCAACGATTCTCAAATAAACCCAAGTTCTTCATCCTAAATCAAGTTCCATTATCCACATGGCATCCCGCCATCCCATCCAGTTGTTTATTTTAATTAACTACCCTTAGTTGACCGAGGCAAGACTAACCAAAAACCAAATGCGACCGCCCAATTGCCACTCTTGGCCCACCAAATGCGACCGCCCAGTTGCCACTCTTGGCCCACCAAAAACCAAATACGACCGCCCAGTTGCCACTCTTGGCCCACCAAAAACCAAATACGACCGCCCAGTTGCCACTCTTGGCCCACCAAAAACCAAATGCGACCGCCCAATTGCCAGTCTTGGCCCACCATAAACAATCTTGCCACTTGCCCCAGTCTAAATCATTTTTCCTTCCCAGTTGATTACCAAATACCATGTGCTTCTCACAAATCAACATCGTTGCGTGACTCCGCTGTCACAACAACTCAATCTCTTTGTGCGACCACACATGGCCCACAAGTTATTATCATAGTTCCATATTCCATTAGTCAAGATTAATAAACAATATTCCATGAGCATGTGATGACGTGGCATGGCTAAGCATCTCTAATTCGATCTAACCACCCATGTTGATTTTCTATTTAACCAACTATAATTAATCAACCTAGGGTGACAATGAAGTATGGCATACAAATAACAAGGTAGGGTGTAATTCAATGGGTACGATAGCTAATCCCAAACTATTGTTGAAAACATTTATACACATAAAATAACAAGTGATAAAGTAAATCAAGATAGCATGCAATCTAATTTATGGGTGCAACATGATCAAAGCACAACTTGCCTTGCTTAAGCTCCTGGTATTGCTCCGAAGATTGCTCTTGAAATAATAATTCCTCCTCTGAAACTTCGCTCAACTCAACGTCTACGCGAATCGAGAGAGAAAGCAAATAAAAACCAAAACCAAGTAGCAAATAAACACCAAGAACAAATAGCAAATGAACTCAAAAATTCAAATAAAAACCCCTATTAAATATATCTTGAGTTTATAGATTTTTAGGAGTTTGAATCACCCAAATCGGAGTTCATATGCAAAAGTTATAATATTCGGATGTTTAGTTAATTCTGAAACTAAGAATTCTTATTTTCCCAAATTATTTCTATAAAGGAAAATACGGATTTTCTCGCCCCGGCTACACGGACAAAACGTGGCGAAATCTAGACTGATGAACTTAATCTAACGGTTACGGGTAAATCTACTACGTGGCCTAATATCAACCGTCCGACCTAAATCCAATGGTTGATATTTAATCGGAGACACTTACCGATTCCGAAATGACGTGAACGAATTCCGTACGCTTGATTACGATCCGACGGCTGGTAAAGTTCCCGATCGGCGATGAAGCGACGGCGACTTGAATTCACTGGAGACGAAGATGACGACCTCGGCGATAACTTGGCAGCGCATGCTTTAGAAATCTCCTGGTGCTGCTATTCCACGCGATTCCTCGGATGACGGCGCTCCCGGAGAACCTTGGATTGCGGTGACTGTGCAGCGATTCGACGAAGAAGGCTAGCGCTGGTGGATGCGCCCTGGGATGAAGGACCTCAGGGTGCGGACGGGGCTTTTATAGCCTTGGCTTGTGCGCAAGGATGGAAGGCGAAGCACTCCTTGGCGGAAACGGCGTGCGCAACAATTTGGAAACCGAGTCGCGTACAGCACTCGGCGCTGGCGCATGCTTAAATCGGCGACACTTTCCTTTTTCCCGCGCAGTGACGGAGGGCTCCGAGTTTCTCGACGCGTGCGACGATTCGGCGCCAGCGCGACTGGTCTTTGGCGCCATCACGAGAGTTTGACTCGGTTACGTACTCCTCCCGCTCGATGGCTTCGACGCCGGCTGAAGAGTTCGAGTCAGCGACGCCCTGGAGACACGGGGAATTCCTTCACGCGCCAGCCCATCAGTTCAAATCGGCAACGTGTCTGGATATGGAAACTTTGCTCGATCGGAAACCTTCTGGACACGTCGACCCCGGCGCCAAGTTTCAATCCTTATCGGAAACCAACAGCGCCCGTACTTTCCCTACGCGGCTACGCCAACACGAGCGGAATTCTTCGGTCAAAGCGTTCGATTTCCAGCCGACACGCAGTAGAACCTTGCGGCAAGTCGACAGCCTAGTCCGTGAGGCAGTGTCCCTCTCCCGCAGGCGACATGCAATAACGCCATCTTTTTAAGATTTAAACGATCATCAGCCGCTCGATCAAAAATCCACGGCGGTGGTATTCAATCTTTTGGAACGGCTGATGATCTGCACCGTGAATTTGCCCGCTCGGGTTAAAAAAATAATTATGGGAATTAACTTCGTTTAGACTATAGTGATTTCGGGAAAAATTCCAATAACACTCTCAAGAGTACTTTTGAGATTTTTTTTAACCTGGTTAGCATATTTTTAGTTTAAATTTATATTGATCTTTATCTATATATAATTTAGTTTCCGCAAAAAGAGCCAAATTATTTAAAAAAAATAGATCCGAATAACTTCCCTAAAAATCCAAGAGATTCAAAGAATCACAAAAATGCACAAATTTCGGATAAACATTGTTAATAAAAATTTGGGATGTTACAGGTAGCAAGGCCGCCGGCAGTGGCAGCAGCGGCACGTGCACGGAGGGGCCGGGGTTCTCCGTGAGCGTACTGGTGCTCCAGTTCTCGAAGTGATGGATTTGCGGCTGCGGCTGCGTCTTGGAGACGGAGATCTCAGCGGACGGAGGTGAGATGGTCTCCTTAATTTCCATGACAGGCCCGTCCGCGAGCCAGAGCACAGACGGATCCGTCTCCGCCTGGTCCTCCCTGGGCGGTGTCGTGTGCTGCGGCGGCGTGGGCGGCTAGGACCCAGCAGCTCCTCTGGTGAGGTTGAAGAGGGAGCGGATCCTAGGCAGGCTGTCGTTGTTCTGGAAAATGGTCTCGGTGGAGCCGAGCTCGAGGACGCCGGTGCCGACGGGGAGGCAGACCATGGTGCATTTTTTGCTCTTGCAAGAATATCACTACTAGTTAATGCAATAGGAATGCTTTCTTCTTGGATTGGAATGCTTCCCCAGAATGACCAAATAGGACTGCCTTTTTCGTTCTAGGAGCAATGCCGAATGTTTAGTCCTACAATACTGAGAACTGATGCAAAAATATAAACCCAATGCTAAATCTTTCCAAAAATGAGAGCTTATAGATAGCAATTATCATGTCAAGTTGTCAACATGTTTGCCAGTCCATAGCAATCAGTAGTATTCAGCACTGACATGGCAAAAGGAAATAAAGATCTATATATTACCTCTGTCATTTAGAGTATATCTGGAGGTGGAAGCTTCAATTGGGCCTTCCAATCTTGTGAACTACAAAAGGATATATTTAATCTCTGCCTGTCTATTTGTAATGTATATCACCTATGTTTGATGGTGAATTAAAAAGTGGTTGTTCTCAACTTGAGAAACCATTTTTGCATACAACTCCGATTAGTTACCTGCTGAATAATGAAATCCTGGCATATTCAATGGAACACATAGTAGGCATCTCAAATGAGACCATAATAAGGTATTTGTAACTATGAAATCGTGTCAGTTGCTTGGCAGTCACCTGAAAACTGTCACTTAGACAAAAATTACTTCATGAGAAGCAATTTCTGGATTTTTTTGCCAAATGCTAACATGTTTGGATTTGGACCTACAAAGTATATGCCCAGAGGAATGCGGCTAGGCACACTATCCACATAACTAATGCTTAGAGTCTGTGATTCCCTATCCAGCACCACTAGGAAGAACATGGCATCTGAATCTTTTTTAGACCTCTATTAATATCTATGCATGCTTGTTGATCTTGTGGCTTAGATCTAAAGAATGGATCTTGTAATGCGTATTGTTAAGCACTGTGAATGTTTGTTGGTCTTGTGGCTTTGTTTGAGATTTATCTTACTATTATTGTCGTGTATTCGTGTGGTTTGATTCAACATATATTACTCTATGTATGTGTGCATTATCCATTCTTGAATTATCCGTTCCCGATCCGAATCCGTCATATGTCCGACCCGTATCGGTATTCCGAATTATCCGGATTCGTATCCGGATCCGGTTAGCCCGTATCCGGTTCCGAATCCTGAAAAAAATATGGGTTAGGATACGGGAAGAGCAATATTCGCCTGTATCCGACCCGTTTTCACCCCTAGCTGCACAGTACTATATTGAGTATGTACTATGTTTACCTTAAATTAGTTTTTTACTTTTAGCCTATCCTCCATTTGCATCCTGGATTCGCCACTGATTACTACCAAGTTCTGACTTGATCGAGTAATGCCCCGCCGGCTTATGATCAAATGATTCAAGTAGATTGGGAATCGCTAAGTATCGAGTAAGGATGTTGCCAGGTCAAGCGTCCTACCATCAGCCCATCTCATCGACTCATCGACTTGACTTTGAGCAGAGTTACTCGATGTTCTTAGGATATGCATTTTAAATTTGTTTGAGATTTATTGCATATCATTTTGGGCAATGCTATGTGATGTGTTTTTCTTATTTTTTATGGTTGCAAGACGACGGTGCTAGATCATGGTGAGGCGAAGGATGATCGGGACAAGGTCCAGACGGTTGAGGATCACTGAAGATATTCGGAGACGGAGTCGATGCAAACCTAGAAGACAAGGAATGGATGAGATACTAGCTAGGAGCTGCTCAGATCAAGGAGGGCCGTTGGATCATGGTCTAGATGATATAATAGCGGGTCTCATTAATTTGCCTTGAAAAGCGTGCAAAAACCCGATATGTGTGTGGGTTTCGGGTTAGCCTATGTATGAGTGAATGAATCAATCCTAAGCCTTGATAGTGGTTCTTAGGGTAGAAGGAACTCATCCAAGAGTGGAGTGTGACTCAAGAGTAGTATAAATAGGGGGGTAGGGATAGCCTTCCTCCTCTTGAAGGTTTTTGGGGTTTTTGTACTCCTTTGAGCTTTGCCCACCTTATTGTGAGGCTTTGTAAACCTCCTTTCTAGAAATCCAAAACACTCTCTTATGTTTGGATTTACCTTACGTATTTACATTATGTCTTAAATTCCGCACTTACTTTCTTGCAATTTATATTTACACAATTTGAATTTGCCTCCCCTCCTACATGCTTTTCCTTCTTATACTGAGGATATTGATTGTTGGATGAATCTTCTTTTAGATCATATCCCAATCATCTAGGCAATTCATGTGTTTTTCTTGTAAAAAAACGATCTTGTGTTATTGAGTGATTCATTTCACTAAATCGTGTTTGTGGAGTTTAAGACTTGTGTTCATGCTTGCTGGAACGTGTGGGAGTTTACCCAACATCATCTTAATCATCAAAACCACACGAGCAAGTCTAAGATCAAATTCTTGAGTTTTGCTCAAACTTGGTGTGTTCTTCCTTCAAAGTGAAAAAGGTTGGAACTTTAACGTTAATCCTTGCGATTGAAGGTTGAAATAAATTCCTGACATCCCTAGGAGTACATCTACCAAGTTTCGTGAGTTTTTGTCCAACCGATCAAAAGATTCCTCAAATTTGGTTTTGAGTTGTGTTGTTTTCAAAGTTTGTTCTTACTGCTGCTCTTGGGCTCGCTGCTTCCACCCCTTCTTATTTACTCCCTTTTGAGTATTTTCTTTAAGGGCTTGGGTGAACAATTTTAAGTAGAAAAATTTTATTTGGGATCATTCACCCCCCCCCTCTCTGAGCGCCATCTCGATCTTTCAGTATCATATTATAAATTTTAGTTATTTAGGATCTTTTTTACGGTGGACAAGTGATTCACTGGGGAAAGCAACCAACAAGTCAGATCAAGGTTCAAAATCCCAAAAATTTTCAAAAATTTTGGTTGAGATTTCGGATTTCGGCCGAGGACAAGATTCCAAATCCCGAACGAAGAAAAAATAAAAAATCAAATTACTACAGTAATTTCAAAAGTTTCAATGAGATTTTTACAAATTTCACTGAAATATCAGTAATTTTGACAAGATTTGGGTCAATACCCCTTAAGAATGTCATCTTTTGTCAAAATATTTGAAAAAACTAAACTTTTGATATGTTTTATAAAAATAACAAAAATACTATCAATTTTTTATAAAAATCTACAAGCTTGATTATAATACAAAAAAATTATTATACCATATGGCTAGAATGCTCACAATGTCCAGCACACAGGCATTACAGGTTCATGTAGCATTACAGAAGTCGATGATATTCAGGTAATACATATGGCTAGAATGCTCTGTAGATAGAATCTATTGGACGTCTTAACTAATTATGTACCGTTATGTAGGAGGTTATGCTGTGCAAGCTTCAAGTGAGGCTTGTCGATAGCTCTCTTCCCCTGCTGGCTAGTTGGGGGCACATGTATCTAGCCAATGAAGTGACAACTGTTCACAGTTGCCCGATAGCGCCGGGTTACGTGAAGGTCACTATGGACTACGTGAATGAATCTTTCAAGCCCGTCTCACTGGAGATGACCCCAAACGACGAGATCGTGACATTAGGGGAAGCCATCTTCATTTACGACCATCCTCCAGCACCAAAGAAACATGCAGAACATGATCCACCTACTGCGGTGGAGCTACCAGTGCTACCAAAGCCACTAACTACACCAAAGCGGCCCACCAATTTGGCTATCATGCCCAAAGCATCAGTGCAGCCCGATACAACACTTCGTACCCATTCTTCTCCTATGAAGATGACCAAAAGTGGAAAGGGAGACAAGGGAAAATCCAAGCAAAACACGAATGACCTGAAATATGAATATGCCCCATTGACCCAAAAATTCAAAATAGAAGAGCCTTTAGTAACAGAAGATAGCCTAGCTACAAGAACTTTGAACATAATCCATTAGATTATATAATTGGTACATGGAAGAAGCAAAAAGCTGATGGCAACATGCATAACGAGTATCTCAATCAGCTTCAAGCACAAGTATCTTTTCAACTAGTCATCGGAGGGCTTCTTCACGATCAACTTCAATGACTTATTCAATCTCTTCAACCTCGACACCATCGACGCTGTGCTCATGAGATGCTGGACATTGTGAGTGTATGCAATCATGGTCTATACATTCGTGTAATACCGATAAAAGCCATATAACTCCTTACTTTTTTGTATATAGATACATGATCCTTCAAGCGAGAAGGAACAAAAAACTGGTGAGTTTTCTCGATCCACACATAGTCTTGAGGCAAACAATGAACGAAAATTCTCATTACGTCAAGGAATACTTGATAGAGGCATCAGTAGCTCAACACGATGCAAAGTACATACTTCTACTCTACAACCTGTCATAAGTGTTGCACTACCTACTATACTTTGATTTGTATTTTACACACAATTCAAAGTTATGTTGAATAACCACAGCGACATTCCTGTATAGGTTTTACTAGGTTCTAATTGTATTTGAACCAAGAAAAAATAGGGTTAGCTCCATTGGCTCTATATGTAAGGGTAGCCACAACTTGAGGCCTATCGAAAGACTACTCAACAGATAATCATGTTTCCTCCATAGATAACTCTCCTGTAGCTCATGGAATGGTTAAGGCCAACTTTTTTAGAATCAAATAGAGTGTTCAAAGTGTATAGACTTCGTGGAGGGCCACACAAAGACGCGTCGAAGCTGAAACACGATTTTAACTTTCTGGTAGACGCTAATACACAATAATTCTATATCACTCCGTAATAATATCCCTAGAACTAACCAATTCTGTTCTTACAGTACATCTAGCAGGGACAGAGAAATAACTTATGTGCCTTCTACATTAGCCATAACATGCGAACCATCATCGGTACAAAGAAGATCAGCGATGCAACTAAGTTGAAAAATGCCCATCTGGAGGCAATTCGAGAACACTTCTTTGGCTTCTTGATGTGTGAGGTCATACATCCAAAAGACACATTCCACATTACCTAATTTGTGAAACTTGAGCATTCTATTGGTTAATTTGTGAAACTTGTTTGAATTTGTGAATTGTAATTATGCATTCCATTAGTTAATATAATATTTGAGTTTATTTTTGAAATGGTTGTGTAATCTGTGATACAATCAGCTTCTGATCTATTGCGTAATATAACATTTGAGTTGATTTTTGAAATAGTTATATAATCTATGATATAATTAGCTTTTAATCTATTGGTTAATATAACATTTGATTTGATTTCTGAAGTGGTTATGTAATCTATGATATAATCAGCTTGTGTTGTGTATAATCTGCTTGTGGTATAATCCATGTAATCTGCTTGTTTTAGAGGACATGGCTAGCATTTCCTGAGACAAGCCAATAAATAGAAAAATTTTCAATAGTAAAAAATAATATCACAGACGGTTCCATATAAGGAACTATCTATGATATATCACATACCGCAGACGGTTCTAGTAAAGAATCATTTATGATGTGCGCTACATCATAGATGGTTCTTTACTAAAACCGTCTGTGATGTGACATATCATTGTCATCGTTGACATATGTTTACAGACGGTTCACAAAACCGTCTGTGATAACTTTTACTGTAGTAGTGTGTTTACCATTTTGACCTAAAAAAATCTACGACAACTACAACCCAAAAATAAAAGAAACTTAGAAATTTGATTTCCATAGGAATACAAAGTTAAAACAAAATCTTAAATAACTAAAAATTCATAATAACAATTAAAGGAAAATTAGCAATCATACAAGCAAGTTGCTTTTTCTACCATATCCCAATGGTGCTTTGGTTTCTTCCCTTTTGCATGAGTACGAGCGTTAATGGTTTGTTGTATAGCCATTCGTCAACAAGGCATTACTTTCCATCTTTGTAAAACTTGGCCATATTATTAATAACTAGCTAGGGTCGTGTGAAATTCCATCGCGCGCCGCTACATCGGTCGAAATTTGGGAAATTCGATCGCGACGTTGTGATGCGCGAAATTTGGTCCGACGGATATTTTTGGAAAAGAATTGTGTAATTTCGATTTTCTTGGTTTTTTTTAAAATGGGCTACTAGAAGCCATTGGTGAATCTGCGGATTGCTAGGAGTTATCAGTGAATCTGTGACTTTTTTTAGAGAAAAACGTGGAGGGACCGAAACACTTTTTCTTTTTGTGTAATTCCGATTTTCTTATTTTTTTAAAAAAAATGGGTCGCTATAACTTATTAGTGAATCTGCGGGTTGCTATAAACCGTCGGCAAATCTGTGGCTTTTGTTTTTGAGAGAAATCAAACATTTTTTTTTTGTTGCGTAATTCTAGTTTTCTTGTTTTTTTTTAAAAAAAATAGGTCATTAGGACCCGTCAGCAAATCTATAGACTGCTATAAATCGTCAGTGGATTTATATTTTTTGTTAACCGACAGAAGGACCTAAACGTCAACCGCGGAGGGGCCTAAATGTAATTCGGTTTTCTGGGCCCTTTCCGCAAAAAACTGATCGGAGGACCTAAATGTAATTTTGAATTTTTCGGAGGTCCTTTTCGCAGACAAGGTGATGTGGCGCGTCAAGGGCTCTCCATTTCTCTCTACTATAATTTATAGTATACATACATTGGAAGTTAAAGTTAAAATCAAAATTAGATTGTACTTTCTAATTTCAATATGTCTTACATTAAGTACCATTTTTGTAATGCAAAATCTCAAATTTCTATCTTTTAATGTGGAAACTAAATACTCCCTTCAGTCACAAATAGCTTTCATCTTGGATATAGGCTGTAGTCAAATTTTTAAAACTTTGATTGTTAATATTTTTAAGTATTTAAATTGGATATATAAAAATTATATGTGTAGATTTTTTTTAAAAGTACTTTTATAATATTATAATTTTATTAGTTTATAATATATTATAATAAAAATTAGTGATTAAAGCTGTATTTTACAGATCGTATCATATTCAAAGCAAAAACTATTTAAAGTCTATCTTAAAAACCTAGTCCCTGCCAACGCACGACGGCATGAGGTACCGACCAGCATAAATAAATCGGCTAGACAAGCAACTGTTCTGTCCGGATTAGTAAAGATTTGGAGAAAAAAAATGGCGAGAACTAGCATCCGGATGTTCAATCTTAGCATGTTTCGTCGGACATTTGGTACAACATTTTTTCTAACATCTGCAACATTTTTTTTTCACGCGCACATTTCTAATTGTAACATCCCAAAATTTTAATAAAATAAAAATCAATATTTTGAATTTGAATATTATTTTTTCTGAGTTTTCTTGGCATTATTGATTTTTATTTGGAATTCTTGGATTTTCATGTTGCAAGAAAAGTTAAACAAATGAGAAATAAAGAATGAAAAAGAGAAAAGGCAAAAATGTAAAAAGTAAAAATTTAGAAAAATAGCCATGAGAACCCTGAGCATGTAAGTAAATCATTTTAGCCAGCAATTGAAATTTTATGCATAAAGAAATGAAGAGATAAATTAGAAAGATAACTTTTAAATCAAAACAATGCATTGTCAGAATTTATAAAATATTTTGGAATCTCAAATGGAGCTGAAACATTTATCATGAAACCCTCAATACAATATCCACCTTTGGTAAAAATATTATAAATTAATAATGTCATTTAGGACTTTTCTAAAGTTAAAAACAGAAACTCTGAAAATAGAGAAATTTCAATGTCAGAATTTGTATAAAATAACAGAACCATATTTTGAGTTGAAAATTTTACAGAAGCATTCTGAGACCAAATCCTTTTGAAAAACAAAATTTCAAAAATAATAGACTTAAATTGATCTCAAAGGAAAATCAAAATCCGAAACAAAATTTAGGAGCAGTCACTGTTGTCAGGATATTATCAAATTTTCGGTAACTCATTTTAATCCCATAATTTTTCTAGACATCAAAACCTGCTCACAGACCTTAGTCAAAAGGTTGGATATTTTCTACTCCCATTTCACAGCTCAATCAAATCTGGTTCTGGAAGCATCCGAACTGGGCTCATTCCTTTTGGCGCCAACCTCACTGATCAGTGGACCCCGACCCCACCCGTCAAGATCTTCTTCCCCACTTGCTTGCGACGAGCGAGACTCACCCGGCTTGATCGCGCTTGACCAGCTCCGATTCATTGCATCTCGTCTTCGATTGGTCGCGTCTCCGGCGTCATCCTCACCTCATCACAAGCGCGATCATCGCCACGTTTGCCCTCAGTCTCACGAAGCTTCAGCTCGCCTCTGTTTTCCTTTGTCGCGTCAGGGGAGCTCTGGCCGAGACAATCCCAACCAGGGCCGATTCATCCATTGCATTCCTTGGCTATAAAGCGCACCTCAGTGACCGCAATGAATCCCTTCCTCATTTCCCTCGCCTCTCCTTCCCTTTCCTCAGCCTGAGTCGCATGGAGATCCTCCCGAATCCGCCATGGCCGCAGCCTGGCTCGGCGAAGGAAAATGCGAGCAAGAGAGACTTCCATTTCCAAATTCTTCTGAGCCGAAGCACCCTCACCAGATACTGAGTGAAAGCCCTCAACAATTTCTGGTCTCCTCCATGCGAAATGTGGCCACCGCCGAGAGCATCTTCTTCTCCATGTCCGGCCGCCGTGGGTAGAGCTCCCCGGAGCTTCTCCTCCCAGGTAAACCCTAGGAATGGAACCCTTAGCATCCACTCATGCTTAAATTGCTACCGATTTCACCTCTAATGCCGTCGCTTGTCTTCTCCACCGAGCGCCATTTCTGCCGCCGCACCTCTTCGTGGGCGCACCTCCCTGGAAGCTCTTCCGCCGAATCAACACCGCCTCCAGACTCCCCTCGTCGAGCTCTCCCTCCTGGTGCCGTCGCCTTCGCCGGAGGATCGCCGGAGCTACCTTTGCCGCCAGCCCTAGCCACGCCTCTGTTTTCTATCTCTGCGCGGTGGGACCGAATCGCCAGGCGCTTGAGGAAGAAGAAGAGCAGAGCCAAGACGCCTCCTTCTGTGAAAACGTATTATGAATTTCTAATTCCATTTCCATCTTGAATGCAATTCAAGTTTGAATATCTTTTGCAATTTAAATCAAAATTCAGTAGGACAAATTTCTATATTCATTTAAAATCCGAAGAATCCAAATATGCAAAAGTATTTAATTTTGAAGTATAGGATTATTATTGGTATTAAACTTTGATTATGGTGCTAATAAGGTGTAATGAGAATTTGTGTATAATAAGTGATGAAATGATGAGATCAATATTCATGAGATGTTAGGATCGAAGGTATTCAAATATACAAAAGTACTTAATTCTTGAATCACAAAACAATTAGTAAAATCTAATTTAGGGATAAACATTATTATGGATGTTGTTGTATTCAAAGAAATGTAATTCCAAAAATCATTAAATAAATTTATATGTGTCCTGGAATCATAATAAACTCAAATATGTAAAATCATCTAACGTTGAACTCAATTTAAATTATTTGCTTCATAATCATCATTAAACCTCGGTATGGCCATTAGTGAAAACAAAAGCATAAAAACTCATAAAAGGATGAAATAATTTGTATGATGTTCCTGGAATCAATAGAGAATCAAGTATGTAAAGATATTTAAAGTGAAACTTATCTTGCATTCTTGATGCAAGAAAGTGCAAATAACAATAGCAAATAAATATATGATCTATTGCAATTAAAGCTAAAATAATGTCAAACTAACTTTAAAACACTTCTAGGATGTTACTCTGCTAATACCTGAAAAATGAATCAAGAATCATGTATAGGTTAGTTGGAAATTAAGATTTAAAACTTGGCCGATTTAAGGTTTCAAATGAGGTCATTTATGCTATTTCAGCAGTAGATAAAATAACTCATCCAAATACTAAAATCAGTAAAATTAGTTTGGTAACACTCTACAAAGTTTATACTACCATAATCTGTAAAAAGAATCTTATTTCATTAAGGTTTGCATGTTAATCTCATTAGCTCAAAACCCTTAAGCGTTAACATTTCACTTCGTATTCTTGCCGATTTCGTAAGCGTAAACTTTACAATGCTACTTAAGCTTTTTCAACAATGAGTATAATGTATCAGCCATAGCGTAAAATTTGTGGAATTAGCTTAGGATTGTTATACAAAGTATAAATCATCGTATTATGAAGAAATAACCATATTTCATCATGTTTTGCATACAAATCCTAATAGCCAAATAACCTTAAGTGTTAAGTTTTCTGAACCTTATAAAATGAATCGGTAAGAATGATGAAACCTGTAGTTAAGTTATTTTTATCACCAGAACCTTCTCAAATATCGTGTAAATTAGTCCAGTAGCCTAAATCAATAGATTTAACTTGTGTAAAACTAATTCTAAGCGAAATCAATCAAAGATAAAGAAGTATTCATTCATAATATAATGTGATCATATAAGCATCTTCATTAACTTGCAAAGCAGCTCATCTAAATCTGAATTTAGTAAAGAATAGCCTAGAATTGATCTTTAAAATATGATCTGCAGTAATCTAAGAAAATATTCTTACTTTATCTTGCTTTGACTCTGAATCCTAATAGAGTAAAACCCGTAAGTAATAAGGATTGGCAGAAACTCATATCATGAATAGTAAATCAATGGAAGCTTGCAACTAATGATTAACTCTATTTAATCTTAACCTATTTTTGCGTCTTGAATTTGTAAAATAAGATTAATAAATTCATAAAAGAACAATCCCTGTTTCTTGTAAAGAGTTTTAATTGTTCGTTCTATCTCCTTTCTTTTTGCCCTTATTGAACTTAGTATTTTGCTGTATTTTCCGTTGATCGACGTGTAGAACCCGACGTCTCTATTCCGTCGTCGTCGTTGTCGTCAGCCGCATCCTCGTCTTCGCCGTAAGCAATGATTAAGCAAGGCAAGCATCCTTTGACCATATTGATCCCAGTATTTTATATTCCTTTTGTGCATCAAATTGTTTTATGCATGCGATTACTTTATGTAAATTGCTATCTTGTGGATTTGGTAGTTATACCTGTTGTCTTGTGAATCTCCTTTGATGCTTTACGAACATGTGAACCTTGATAACCATAGATTGAGGTTAGGCACTACTTAATGTCATCATGGGTATATCGTTCATTTTATTCATGCTTAGTCATCTTTGTAGAATCAATGATGTACATGATCAACTCAATAATTGTTTCCTGAAAACATTGAAAATGTCACTGTTGGTTGTGGGTACTTTGATTAAAAACCCAAAAGAAAACTATGTGTTGATACGGGCGATTATTGGCAATAGCCGGATGTGCGACAGGAATTGCACGTAGTGTAGGGTGAAGTGTCGCCCGTGTCGGACTAAGGACCGAACGTCGTGTAGCTTGATCCAAGAAAATCCGTACAAACCACGAGGGTGAGGATGGGTTAGCCTTAGCCTATTAAATTATTTAGACATGGCTTTGCTCATTGGTAGGCGGGAGCTTGCACAGGTTTTCCGGTCAGGTCTACCCTGACGGGGTATTCCGGTCAGGTCTACTTGCTAATGTAACGGTGTACGCCCTGCCGTGTTTAGAAACGTTGTGTTGTGTGTGTGAATGTGGATCCACGGCTTGGGTGTGTGTTTCTAGTTCTACGGCGGGGGATAACGTCCCGGGCTGGTGTAAAGCCTTGTCTAGGAATTTAATGGCTATGTATGGTCTCCCTGGACGACACACCTAAGGAAGTGTGTCGGGCAAAGGTTGATCATTCCTTGTGGGTACAGTTGTACACCTCTGCGAGTTTAAATCTAATTGATTAGCCGTACCCGCGGTCATAGGTGTCTTAGTGAACTCTGCGCGAGTTAAATGTTTTATTATTTTCAAAAGGGTTGGTTTCATTTGTTTTGGCAACTGTGCTTTATGCCGAAGGGCTGACATTGTTGGATTTCAGGAATTCATGATTCGCCACTCACGTCATGGAGGACTGTGAGTGTTATTATGCTTTACTTATTTGTTATCAATCAAATGCTCTCATAAATTCCGTTTGCAAATAACTTGATTTACAAATTCAATATCGCTTTATGCAAATTAACTGTAGTAGCCTTTCCTTTGAAATGGCCTGCATATATTGTAGGTTTTGCTCAAGTCTTGCTGAGTACGTAAAGTACTCACCCTTGCTTAATTATATGTAGGTGGATGAGTTAGCGAGGTTTCGAAGTTGTTCATCGCAGGTTGCGGGTTTTTCTCCGTCGTGTTCTATCTGAAGTTTATGCCTGGTCAGTTGCCTGCGGGAATGGATGGGTACACTACAAGGCTTTGCTTCTTTTGCTGCTATACTTCTCTGAGTTGTAATATTATTTGTATAATCGTTTCCGCTTAATTATTAAAATGTATGGTTGTGATTTCCAATTGTTGTAAACATGTGAGTGCTAGCTACTGATCCAGGGAATAGTACAGTAATCACATGGAGGTTCCTGTTCATCAGAACGGGGTCTCACACTAATGTTAACGAAGGAAAATGTTTTCACGCATAGGAAAAAAATATTTCACATGTAAAAAAAATATTTTACGAGTAGGAAACAAATGTTGCAGTGTCTGAAAAAATCAGACGTCCGGCTCTTAAGAATTCCGGGAAAAAATTGGTTAATTAACCCCACCGATCAGTTGATCACTCGAGAATTTGCACGGACAGTCCGCCTTAATTTCCTAGCTCGAGACAACCGTTCAAATTTATTTCTGCGTAGAAATTTAATTACTGACAGTAATGTTATGGAAATTTCACGTGAGATAATGTCCATGTTCTAATTAGACAGGCCTAACCGTGTCTATGGGTACGTGTTCTGTCCCCTGTGCTGGTTCGACCACATTTTGGACCTGTTTGGATCCATTAGCAGCTATTAGCTGGCTAACTATTAGTTGGAGAGTGTTTGGATCCACCAGCTAATATGTGGCTAATAGATGCTATTGTCCAGAATACCCATGTTATTAAATGCTATTGGTGGTAGACGCGAAGGGTATTTTGGTTAAATGCCACCTATTAGCTGCTATTAGCTGGGTTTGGCTAGCTAATGAGATAACCATTAGCTGGGTGCCCAGTTAATAGTTAGCTGATCTATTAGCTAGGGGTGTTTGGATCCACTCCAGCTAATTTTTAGCAGTTAACTATTAGCTGCATGGATCCAAACAAGCCCGTAGTACGTACCGTAAACAACTGCATACGTCAGGTGTGACACAGCACATTGAAGTATTTGCCCCAGATGAACACGACACACTACTACACAAATGATCTTTAGTCCCGGTTTGTAACTGGCTTTAGTCCCGGTTGCCAAACCGGGACAGCCCATCCACTACACCATGACACAAAATTCCCGTCAGATCTCTGTAGGTAAAAATCTGCTTTTACCATCTAACCATCTGTCGGTAAATATTTTCAATAGTTAATCTATCGGTAGTACTGTAATTACGGACAGACTATGTGTCGCTAAATATATATAGTTTTAGAGACAACATATCTATCGGCAATGATAAATTTTTCTATTAATCTATCTGTCGGCAAAAGTCTATCTGTCAGCAAAAATCTATCTGTCGGCAAAACTTGTGTACAACAAAAGCGGACCGACCCAGAACTTCAGGCCAATCTGGCCGGCCCATTTCCTCTGAACCCTAACCCTCACTCCACCTAATCCTCACCTCTCTCCCTCACAGCGCCGCACCTCACTCCTCTCCTCTCCCTTTCTCATTTTGGCCGCCGTCTGCTTCTCTTCCAAGCGCCCAGCCTGAGCTCCCTTCTCTGCTCCCGAGTGCCGCACCTAGCTCCTCTTCCCTGCCATCACCGCTGCCTGGCCTAGCTCCTCCCTCCTACTTCTCGCGCGCCCGCTCTTCTCTCCAGCACACCGGCGCCCTGCGCCACTAGATCCGCTGTGCGCTGATGCCTCCTGGACATCGCCGCCTCTTCTTCTGCTCCGGTTGAACGCACCTCTGCAGGTTTCGGGTGCCCTACCGCTTTTCCCCACGGCGCCGCCTCTCTGCGCCGAGCTACCCCGAGCCCCGTGGTCGCCCGGATTCGCCAGATCCGGCGGCAACCGACGCCGCGGAGCTCCTCTCTGGTCCTAATCTTCGCCTGGCGCCGCGCCAACTCCTCCATCGCCACCCCCCGAGGTCTCCCCGTTCTCTTTTTCCTCTCCCCTGCTCACCCTCTCTACTCATCTTCTTCTCATTCCGCTTTGCCCAAGGTCACCGGGGTTCGACCCTAGTGCCGACGCCCAAAACCACCGGCTTCCTTGGCTCCGGCGGCGCAGCGGCCACCTCGGCACTCACCACAGCACCGGCAACCTCAGCTACAGCTCAACTACTACTAGGGTTCATCCCCTTACCAAGCTAAGTTTTTTATTCCTCATTACTTCTTGTTTTCGCCCGAACCTTCATTAGATTGATTTCCTGTCTATATGTGATTTAGCGTATTTATTACCAAGAGTTGTACATTGGCTGACATTTTAGTTGAAATGCTTGTGCTGTGATCCTTGCTCAATTTGATTGTGAGTATGGGTTAGAACCCAGTCAAGTATATGCATGTCAGTTACTGGAGGGTTAAATTGGAGGTGGTTATTTTTCATTTTCGAGTTGGATGACATTGTCTGTTGTTTCTTATGATCCTGCTCATGACTGTTAGCAAGTTACACTTTTGCATCCATTTATCTGATGGTCCTTGATTCAACAGCCTTGTTGTTCTCATATAGCTCTATGACAGTTTATTTGATCCTAGTGATTTGGCTCTAGCATATTTCTGAGATCAAGTGA
The DNA here is from genome assembly GCA_036346375.1 of Guadua angustifolia. NCBI lineage: Eukaryota > Viridiplantae > Streptophyta > Magnoliopsida > Poales > Poaceae > Guadua > Guadua angustifolia. The sequence goes on from CM070520.1 coordinate 17,476,178, forward strand.
TACAAGTTTTAGTGATTCTATTTATATGTCTGCATCGATGTCTTGTATTCTCAGATTAGTGAGTAATGCGTGATTGCTGCCTATATTCTCATCATCAAACAGAGAGTGGTTTACGCATTCGATGCTTATGATGAAAGACATAGAAATGGGATTAGGTTGATTTAAGTTATAATCATTCTGCTAGATGGGTATCATCCTAGATTTAGTAGGATGTTATTTTGCCCCCGTTTTATTAATAATTCTTTCAAGCTGAAATGTATGCGTTGATTTCTTACTGCTGCATTACCAGAGATATCAAATCCCATTGATTTCAATTTAGAACTAGCAGCTACAGAAACTAAAGCAGCAAATGAGTTTTCGGGATTTAGGTTGGTACCTTCCAGATTCTTTACTTTTGCATGGAGAATGCTTCTCTCTCTCACACCCATAGATGTGACTCATGTGAGGGGCATCAACAGAGAATCATGTTGTATATATGCATGTATATATGTAAGTGTGGCTTAAAACTATTCCAACAAAGTGCATTTGGCCAATAGATGGAGAATGCTTTGATTGTGCATTTAAAAAGTTTGCCGTCTTCAATTCTTGATTGTCAAATTGATTTTCTTTTTACAAACATTTACATGAATACACCTATATTGAGATTTTACATATTGTAACTGATGCATGGATACTTTCTCATGTTTCTCATTGTTTTTGCACTGAACAGTCCATTATCTATTAAAAGTGAGCTATGGTGCTAATATATTGGTATGATCACATTGAATACTATATGCTGACATGTGAAGTCCTTGGACTGAAATAAGCAATTGCTTCTCCTAAATCCAAGTGTTTGAGCAGCAAGCCACTAAAATAAGCAATTGCTTCTCCTAAATGGCCAACAGAAATTTACTTCAACCTGACATTCTTTGTGGTCTAACATAAATTCTTACAGGTGACATTTGATCATATGGATATTGCCTTGTCAAAGGCATTCAAGTCAGCAGTAGTAGATAGCATACTGTGTCTTCCCCAACACCAACAGGTAAAGCCAGATTTATCATCCCTGTTCCATTAATACTACTTTTATACATTACCTAAAATCTCATTCTCACATACGGCATGTTGGCCAAATGGTGTTGTGTGCATTGGCAAATACTTTTCAGCATTGCAAGAAAAACACTACTACTCTAAGGGAGGTAATGTTTACTATGTCATTCTAAAAGAAGCAAAGAACACACTTGATACCCTTATCTTGTAGAATTCTAAATTTCTAACGTATCTATATGAATGCTTTCTTGCAGCTCAACAAGTCATACATGGAAATTTACAGATCAACCCAAGTCCCAGCAGATTCGATTTTTAGTGGCTTGAAAGCGTCAAAGTTCTGCTGCTATGCAGGAGCCTGTACTACTTCTATTCCACTCTAAGAACATAGTCCAGGCAAGAGGATGGCTGCTAGAATCTTCTCCAAAACACATGTTAAACAATACTGCATCTGTTTTCTTTTACAAAAACATTTGCTTACATTGACTATTGCTATCAGCCTATTTACTCATTATTTGTATTTTAATTACATAGAATGAACAACCAAATAATACAGAAAACTAAAAGCTTTCCATGTGAGAAGACAGGAGTTCGTAGAATGAACAGCCAAATAATACTTCGATTCCACTTACTTTTATGCTTTCCTTATCGTGTTATAGCCAAAAAAACTGTAGACAACAAATAATGAGTACAATTATATTGGCTGCACAGCTTTCGAATTATGTAGCTTCCAGATGCTATTTCTGAGCATAAAATCTAAATAGATCCATGTATTTCTCGCTATTTTCTAGGTATAACAGCAACTGCTCACTGCAATTGTGTAAGTTTTCATTTTTTCAACTCGTTTTCCAATTCTTCAATGTTTGCTCAACTGTAGATTATACTGCTCACATGTATGATGTAGACGAAAATGGTGTTCTCATCCTCTTGTTATACTCTTTTATCTAATTGATTCACTGGCTACTCTAAACATCTAAGCATTGTCGTAATATAATTTAGTTTCATCTGTTCAACAGATCTCATTTATAGAAGATCTTTCTCATATTTATTCAGAGTTTCATAATAGAGATACTATACAAGTGTTTGTCCTTTTACAAAAACATGTGCTGTACATCTTATTTAGATATCTGGATAAAGTTTATGCATAGACTTGACGTGCCGTGCTAGAATGTGCTCGGCTGAAATATATTCATGAATAATAAGCTATCTAGGTTCTGCTACAACCAGTATAGGTTTTCTCTGCTTTATTTATACATATATATGCTAACCATCTATCAGTTGCTTCTCATTACAGCTTAGCATAAAATACATATAGTACCTGTCGACGATCGGGATCGCCTGACCACAAAAGTGAAGAGGGGGTTTGCGTGAGTGTAGGACCCAAGAAGCGCTTCGCTCAACAATGGATCAAATGAAGGTCGGGCGTGGTGTCAACGAGCAAGAGACAGCGAATTATACTGGTTCGAGCCCCCGTGAGGGTAATGACTCTACGTCCAGTCTTCTCCTGAGGTGGAGGAACTTTCTAATGGCGATTACAAAGAGTGTTTACAGCTCGAGCTTGAGCGCTCTGTGCATGGGTGTCTATGAAACTATTGCCAGTGAGTTCGTCCATGTACGTACACCCTGAGCAGCCTTATATCCCCTCGAATGCTGCCTGTAACGGATGTGAGAGATTCCCGGGGGAGTGGCCTTCGTGCGCATTGAAGGTGGGTTGTAACTGCTCTGGAAATGACGCCCACTTCTGCCTTGACGCCATTATTCAGGTCTTGGTAACCGCCGAGTAAATGCACGCCCCACGTCCTGAGGCGAAACCGCCCAACCAAGAGCTGACCTCACGACCTCGAGCTTGAGGGAGTGCGAAAACGAACCCTTGGTCGAGGCAGGCTATAGGTCGTGATTGACCGTGTGGACCAGGTCGCGATTGAGGGCCTTTGCTGGATTGCCTCGAGCCGGATACCCTGTTGACCGTGTGCTGACTCGTCAGAGATTTATCAGTCCCCGACAGTACCGTATCAAAAGTTGTCGCAGAAATATCAGTATTGCTTCTATGAAACAAACATGTGATTTAGCAATGCAAAAAAGTTTTTCTTCCTGATATTTATTTTGATTAGTATCATATTGTAAATGCCTTGCACAAGCAGATTACAGTTCTGAACATTCTATGTTACCTTTCCTTTTCACTTTTTCCCATTCCTAGGTTCTTCAAGTGCTACTACAAAGCCGCGGTCTTCAAAAAATGCAGAACGATAGTTAGGGTACCGAAGATCCAAGCAATCAATCAGAACAACAAATCCAAAAAACAGAGCATTATCCTTCCCCCATTATCGTCTATGCAGTCTCGCCTTACGGAATCATAGTTGGTGCTAAAAGAACGGTTCACCTGTCTGAGTAAACAAAATTGTGCAATTAGGCAGTGTGTGTGGTACACTTGGATTGCAATTTTTGTTCTCACTATGCGATTCAGTAATCAGCACCATTTGCTTTCCTTATGTGCTGAGTTTGTTGGAGGCATGTTTGATTAATTGTCTTCATTTTTTTTTTGCAGGCAGAGTTGGAAGGACCTAGGAAGTTAGTGTTACCATCATGCCAATCTATATATAGATGCTTTTGTTCAAAACTACTAGCTAGTCGTATGAATACAAAGTGATCATTTTGTATACTGAACACCTCATGTGGGTGGAAGATAGTTGACCCTAGCTTTGAAGATCCAGCAGGGTTCTCTTTTGTAAATGATAGATGGTTTACTGTACGAACCATGACGTTTTTGGACAAATTTGTATATTACTCTATTTGAATGAATTTAAACTGTGTTGAATGGATGTATTACTTGATGGACAAAATTTGTGTGTTCTAGTTGAATGAAGTTGAATCATGTTGAATGGATGCATTAATTCAATCATTTTCTACTGTAATGTGGTGTACATATGAATTAATTATTAGTTAGATCTATAATATTCTATACAAAAGTCTTACCCTCAGACTATCTGTCGGCAAAAGTCTTACCCTCAGACTATCTGTCGGCAAAAGTCTGTCTGTCGAAAAAAATATATCTGTCGGCAAAAGTCTTATAACATGGTCAGATAATCTGTCGGCAAAAAAATATCTGTCGGTAAATGTTTTTCCCGACAGGACTTCTTCCGACTGTTGTTTTCTGTTGGAAAAACTTTTGCCGACAGATAATGCGTCGCACTACGTGGCTTTTGCCGACAGATAGACTGTTGATGAAATTGTGTCATGGTGTAGTGATCCAGGACTAAAGGTCATAGACCTTTAGTCCCGAAGCCCTCTCGCGATGTAAAAAATATCTAAAAATTATGACGAACTCAAGACTCGAACCTGGAACCTCCTGCATGCCACCACAGAACACTCCCAACCCACCCACCCACGCGTATTGAATAGACTACGATATGCATTCCTTTTAAAGTATGCAGGATTTAACGAGCCTTTAGTACCGGTTCGTAACATGAACCGGGACTAAAGGTACCTTTAGTCTGGATTCGTAACACGAACCGGGACTAAAGGCTTACTTTTAGTCCCGGTTCGTAACACGAACCGTGACTAATGTGTGCTCGTGCCAGCTGTCTGCCAAAGCACTCTTCTGTCCCGGTTTGTGGCACGAACTGGGACTAATGTGAGCGAAAAATCATGCTTTTAGCCTAGTAGCCACGAACCGGGACTGTTGCTACTATTAGTCCCGGTTCGTGGCTAATCGGGACTGATGGATCGGCATGAAATGTCGTTTCTCTAGTAGTGACATGAACACACAAGATAGCCATTAATTAAAGGAAAGAATAAAGAGCTATAGTTGGGATTTGGGAAGGTGGCGAGAAGACGACGTAGACCAGCCCCTCTCGCCTAGGTTAATTTGGACCCCAAACTGAAGAAGAAAATTATAATTGAGAAAGAATGACCCACAGAAAGGGACGGCAGACAAGTGATTTTGTTGGGGAAGGCAACCACCAAGCCAGATCGTCAACCTTTCTTCTTGATCAGATGCAAGCAACAATGGATTGGAAATAACAATTGTGCGTAATCTAATCTAGTCGATCTTATCTTATCCTGCAGAAATCTAATCTTCCTGCAGAAATCTAGTCTTCGCGAGTGTTGTGACACTGTAGTTGGCAGATTAGCTGATACCACGCCTAGCCACCGCAGCTGTCACCCTGGATATATAGCAGTTAGCAACGTTAGGTTGGAGAGGATAACCATCCGTGACAAATCTGAAGTATTGGTCTCAAAGCATATCTTGTATTTGCAAGGATAGATTCTAATTTTCTTCACTAGAAAACGTGCGGTTTATAAAATAGGCATATATAGAACGTTTGTTCAAACAAAAAATCGGTGTATAGCTAATAAAGTTGATAATTGAATTAAGCATGTGGATGCATATGTGCAGCACGCATGTCTCCAGTAGTGCATGCCAGCTTTCTTTCTTCTTTTTTCCCCATTTGAGACCCAACCAGGAGCTAGCTTATATTACTCATGAACAGAAGTATAATCAGAGAACAAGAGATCCGGTGTTGCATCGAGCCACATATACCGGTTTCTCTCCGAAGAAGCTTGCTTAATTAGCATTATTGTTTGAATGAACCGCACCCGTTGGATCTACATCATTGGATCGATGCTACGGATAGTAGCATCATTTAATTTTAAGGCTTCTACAACGGTATTAATATGGGACAGCCCAAGCATAAAGTGTAAATATGGTAACATAGACGAATAACAATAATATGCCACATAAAGTGTTGACCGGCATGGCACTGCGGCTAACTTAATTGGATGGTTGGAGGCTTGGAGAAAGTAACAGCCGTGAGGAGGGAAGTAAATGAATAGGAGTTAGTTGAGGAATTGTGGGTTGGAAGAACGAGAGAGGAGCGTGGCAAAATGCCAAAATGGGTTTGTCTTCTGCCTAAACAAGGGTCTTTCTAGTATGAACGAGTAGGAAGAAGCATGTACACAGGGGCAAGAAGCAGGATATATCCGTGGGCGACAATCTTTGGCTGACTCCATTGCCGAAAGCATCCCAAGGTCTACAGGGTCACAGGGCCTAACAAAGGCCAAGCAAAAACTCTTTATCTATGTATAGAAATATCTCAATATAAATACAATATGAGATGTCCCCGCGAGCAACGATACCGTAGATCCACCACTGCTTAACTCATAAATCTACACTGTTTGACATGTCTTTCCCGTGCCCGCATCGCCGCAGCCCTCTTTCTCGAAATCAAGCTCGTTGCAGCGGCTGCATATGCATGCTAGCTGCACAATTAATCGCTTCCTTTTTAGGGATGGTATCGGAGAAAATCTCCACGGAGAGCATCCTCTAATCCCCAATCTCCGATAAGCAAAATTTCTCTGCTATAGTCCTTGTCTCCGTACACAGAGCTTAATTCCTCCCATCCCCGATCCCCGATGGGGATTAATCTCCGAAAATACTGTATAAAAGATCATATGCTACATGAATTAATCACTAGAGTAATAGTGTATATGTGATTGAAGTGTGAGTGAATCATTAGAGTAATTCATATTTAGCATATTTATTAATAATGACTTCACATATATTTTTTTCTTTTAAGAATGATCATTTACTCCACCTATTAGTGATAACGCGGGGACGGAGAACGGTGGAACGTCCTCGTCCCCGTGATCCTCGACGGGGACAATATTTTTCTCAATAAACCTCCCGCAAAGAGAGATTTTCTCTATTCTCATCCTCTAATAGAGAAACTTTCCGCGGAAAAACAGGGATTAAGCCATTGCCATCCCTACTTCCTTTTTCGATCCAGGCAGGGATCCGAGGACGGCAACGTACACTGGTCCAGACCAGCTCAGGTCACAGAAGTTTTCCTCGATTCAGTTCAGTGCTCAGCCGCATATGTCGTTAGGCAACCGCATCAACTGCAGTTGCTTCTGCTGCACGTTAAGGCCTTGATTGTCTAGGTTTAAATTTTTTAGTTTATAGGTTAAAGTTAGTTTTTTTATTTAAACAATTTAAATGTCAATAGATTTTGTATGTGATAGAAGTGAGTAATTTCTAATTTTAGTATTATTAGTCTAAAACCAACTATCAATAAGCCAAAAAAGTCTCTCTCCAGTGACTTTTGGCTTTTAGTTATATGGAGACTTATGGCTTTCAAAAAACCAGATAAAAAACTATTCATTTGTTTAGATTTTAGTTTTTTTTTACTTTTAAGTCGATGAAAAAACCCAAACAAACAGGACCTAAAGGTGTGTTTAACTGCTCGTATCAAGTGATACATATATGAGATGGTTCAAGAAAAAATCCATCCATATGTTTGGTTACTTAAATGTAATCGTCCCGCCCTGGACGGTGGGATACAATTTTGAGGAATATTCCTTATAAATATTGAACCATTCTATTTATCCAAAATAATATAATCAAATGGTACAAAACCATCCCATCCAACCTCATTACACCAGCCAAACACACCCTAAGCAACTTGAGGTGATCTTATTCATCTATTTTTTTAGATAAAGTGTTTAGATTCGGTGCCGTCCAGGGCGGGACGATTACATTTAAGTAACCAAACTAATATAATCAAATGGTACAAAACCATCCCATCCAACCTCATTACACCAGCCAAACACACCCTAAGCAACTTGAGGTGATCTTATTCATCTATTTTTTTAGATAAAGTGTTTAGATTCGGTGCTATATAGTATTGTCGACGATCGGGATCGCCTGACCGCAGATATGAAAACGGGGTTAGTGTGTATGGGGGACCCAAAACAAGCTACGCTCAACGGAGGATCGAACGTCGATCGAGGCGAGATGACAACGAGCAAGACACAGCAAATTATACTGGTTCGAGCCCCCACGAGGGTAACAGCTCTATTCCAGTCTTCTCCTGAGGCGGAGGGGATCACTATTCGTGAGTACAGAGGTGGTTACAGCTCGAGCTTGAGTGCTCTGATTGTGGCTATTGTCCTATTGCTTGAGTGACGATGTCGTGCCCTTTGCCGTTCTGCTTTAAGGGATTTTATACCCCTCCTAGCCATTACTAGAAACGGCCGGGAGAGATTCCCGGAGTAGTGCATGATGTGCATTGAAGACGCGTTGCAACCGTCCCAGATCTGGCGCCCACGTCCGCCTTAACACCGAGATTCTCAGTCTTGGTAACCGCCGAGCTGAGGTCGAGGTCGTGAGGGGTTTAGACCCCCACGCCCAACCTCCAGTTGCACGGTGTGAGACCCCGTTCGGATGAACAGGAACCTCCATGTGATTACTATGCTATTCCCTGGATCAGTAGCTAGCACTCACATGTTTACAACAATTGGAAATCACAACCATACAATTAATAATTAGCGGAAACGATAATGCAATTAAATATTACAAGTCAGAGAATAAAGCAGCAAAAGAAGCTATAGCTTGCGGTTTGCCCATCCAATCCCGAGCAGTGACCGACATAACTCCTTAGAAAAGATCGGCTCAAAAGAATCCGCAACTCATGATTTAAAAGAGACTCGAAGCTCGCTAACTCAACCACCTACAATATAATTAGGCAAGGGTGAGTATTTTACATACTCAGCAAGACTTGAGCAAATCCTACAATACATGCAGGCCATTTCAAAGGAGGCTACTACGATTAATTTTGCATAAAGCGAATTTGAATTGGAAACCAAGTTATTTGCAATCGAATTTAAAAGAGCAAGATTAATTGATAACAAATAAGTAAAGCATAAATAACACTCACCGCCCTCCATGACGTGAGCGATTTAATCAAACCTTGCCATCGCATGGCATATATCCATTCTTTGTCCACACAGAACAACAAATGATTCCAATACTTGCCCACACAGGTATAGCATTGGGTCATCGTAGGGTAAGCTAACATGTAAAATAAACCCTTTTGGAAACAATAAAACATTTAACTCGTGCAAGTTCACCAAGACACCCATGACCGCGGGTACGGCCAATCAATTAGATTTAAACTCTGCAGAGGTGTACAACTGTACCCACAAGGAATGATCAACCTTTGCCCGACACACTTCCTTAGGTGTGTCGTCCAGGAAGACCATACATAGCCATTAAATTCCTAAACAAGGCTTTACCCCAGCCCGGGACGTTATCCCCCGCCCTGAAAACAGAGACACTCACCCAAGCCGTGGATCCACATTCAGCACACCAACACAACGTCTCTGTCCATGGCAAGGCGTACACCGTTGCACCGGTTATGCATTTACCCACACGAACTGTGTGAAAGCCCCTAACAAGCAAATCCATAACGGAATACCTCTGCAAGCTCCCGCCTACCAATGAGCAAAGCCATGTCTAAACAATTTAATAGGCTAAGGCTAACCCATCCTCACCCTCGTGGTTTGTACGGATTTTCTTGGATCATACAACACAATGTTCGGTCCTTAGTTGTGACACAGGCGACACTTCACCCTACACTACGTGCAATTCCTTTCTGCACAACTGGCTATTGCCAATAATCGCCCGCATCAAAGCATAGCTTCATTTTGGGTTTTTAATCAAAATTACCCACCACAAACAGTGCCAATTTCAATGCTTTCAGGAAACAAATCTTGATTTGATCATCAGCTATTTTGATTCTAAAGCATGGCTAAGCATGAATAATATAAACGCATATACCCATGATGACATTAAGTAATGCCTATCCTCAATCTACGGTTATCAAGGTTCACATTTTCATAATCATCAAAGGAGATTCACAAGACAACAGGTATAACTACCCAAATCCACAATATAGCAATTTACATAAAGTAAACGCTTGCATAAAATAATTTGATGCACAAAAGGAATATAAAATACTGGGATCAATATGGTCAAAGGACGCTTGCCTTGCTTAATTGACGAATACGAGGTTTGCGGCGACGACGACGAAGATGAAGCTAGAGACGTCGGGTCTACTCGCCGAACAACGGAAAATACAGCAAATACTAACTTCAATAAAAGCAAAAAGGAAATAGATAGCAAAACAAATAAACTCAGCACAAGAAACAGGGATTGCTCTTAATGAATTTGTTAATCTTATTTTACGAATTCAAGATGCCAAAATTGGTTGGATTAATAGAATTAGCCATTAGTTTGCAAAGTTCATTGTTTTACTATTCATGATATGAGTTTTGACAATCTTTAATATTTGCGGGTTTTGCTCTATTAGGATTCAGAGTCAAAGCAAGATAAATCAAGAGTATTTTCTAAGATTGTGGTAGATTATACCCCAAAGATCAATTCTAGATTATTCTTTACCAAATTCAGATTTAGATGAATTGCTTTATGAGTTAATGAAAAGGCTTAAATGATCATATTAGAGTATGAATGATTAGCTCTTTATCTTCAAATGATTTTGCTTAGAATTAATCTCATGCAAGTTAAATCTCTTGATTTAGGCTACTTGAGATTATTTTCAAGATATTTGAGAAGGTTCTCGTGATAAAAATAACTTAACTACGGATTCCTTCATTATTACCTAAAGTTTATTCATTCTATTAATGTCTAAAGTAATATGATTACTTAGGGTTATTCAGCTATTAAGATTAATATGCAAATTATGGTGAACTAAGGTTATTTCTTCATAATAAGATGATTTATACTTTGTATAACAATCCTAAGCTATTTCCATAAATTTTAGGCTTTGGCTGATACATTATATTCATTGTTAAAAAGGCTTAAGTGGCATTGTAAAGTTAACGTTATTCGGAATCGGCCAAAAAGGTAAAGTAAATGATTAGCGATTAAGGGTTTTAGGATGATAAGATTAATATGTAAACCTTAATGGAATATGATTCTTTTTACAGAATATGGTAGTATAAACTTTGTACAACGTTACTAAACTAGTTTCACATATTTTAGTATTTAGACGAGTTATTTTATCGATGGCTGAAATAGCCTAAATGATCACATTTGCAAACCTTAAATCGGCCAAGTTTCGATTTGAGTTTCTAACTACACCATACATGACCTTTAATTCATTTCTCAGGCATTAGCAGAATACCATCCTAGAAATGTTTTAAAGTTGATTTTGCATTGTTTTAACTTCAATCGCAATAGATTATCTATTTACTCATTGTTATGATTAACATTTCCTTTCATCAAGAACATGCAAATTAAATCTTACTTTGTATATTTTTACACACATGGGTCCTTACTGTTTTAGGAACCTAATATGAATTACTTTATCATTTTGTGAGCCATTATACTATTATTTTGTTAATAGCCCTAACAAGGTTCATTAGGGATTATGAAGCAATTATGTTAAATTGAGTTCAACACTAGATGATTTTACATAATTGAGTTCATTATGATTCCAGAGACAAACAAGAATTCATTTTATAGTTGTAAAGGTTATATTTTTCATATATGCAATAATGACCATAAGAGTGTGTTTAACTCATTTTCAATTTTAACAATTGTTCTATGATTCAAGAATTGAATATTTTAGTATATTTGAATCCATCCTGATCTTAGCATCATATAAAATTTATTTCAATATTTTATGAATTATTCTGCACAAACTTTTATTAAAGACCATAATGGAATTCTAGCAAAGTTTAATTCCAATAAATTGCTCTGAAGTTCAAAAACTAAATATTTTTGTATATTTAGATTCTCTATGATTTTATATGAATATAGGAATTTGTCCCACTGAATTTTGATTTAAATCGCACAAGATATTCAAAATTGAATTGCATTCAGTATGGAAATGGGATTGGAAATCGAAATACGCTTTATCAGTAAAGAAAACGTCTTCAGGACCAAGCCTTCTTCTACCTGAGGTGTCTGACACTCCGGCCCCACTGCGCAGTGACAGAAAATAGGGGCATGGCTAGGGCTCGGCGGCGAAGGCTCTCCGGCGGTTCTCCGGCGACGGCGAGGACATGGGGAGCATCATCACGGCAAGGCGCACAGGATGGCGGTGTCGATTCACCGGAAGAGATACCGCAGCGGCGCGCAGCCGAGGAGAGGCGGCGGTGGAGAGAAGATGACCAGGGCATGAGAGCTCAAAAGAGTGGAAGATTAAGCATCAAGGCGTTGAGAGGATTCCGTTTTTGAGGTTTACCTGAAGGAAGAGTCTCCGAGGAGCTCCGCCACCGGTGACCGGCCGTGAGGAAGAAGGGATCACGGCAGCAGTGACATTTCGCATGAAGGAGCTCGAATGATTTTGAGGGCTTTTGATGCTTGAGGTCTGGTGATGCTCTAGCCGAAAGGGATTTGGAAATGGATCACTCTTCCGTGCGAATCAGTTTCGGCTTTGAGCTCTGGAGCTCTCAACAATGGCGGCATTGGGGGAAAGTTTTGGCTGTCTCGGCTGAGGAGGGGAAAAAGAAGTAGAGGGGAAAGCTGAGCGCTGCCTCAGGTGATAGCCAGGTGCGAGTAATGACCGAGGAAAGTAGAGAATGAGCCGTCCTTGGTTGATCGCTCGGTTGTTCTCTCTGCGATGCACAGGAGGAGGTATGGGCAGCTGAAGCTTCGCGAGACTGAGCGAACGTGGCGATGATCGATGTTGCGATGAGGTGAGGCTGATGCAGTGAGATGACCGAACGAAGAGGCGATTCATTGAATGAGCTCTCGGTCAAGCTGCGCTGGATCGGGAGTTCCTCAGTTCGGTCGCAAGCACAGGGAGAAGAAGAAGCTGACAGGTGGGGCCTGGGTCCAGCAGTCAGTGAATGGAGATGAGTACAGGAATTTATTGGGCTGTCAAATGAGAGTAGAAAATTTACAAACTTTTTGACCATGGTCTCTGAATATATTTTGATGCCTGGTAAAATTTTGAGGTTAAAATGAGTTACCAAAAAATTATAAATATTCTGACAACAGTGACTGCTTCTAAATTCTTGTTTCAGATTTTGATTTTTGATTGAGATCAATTAAATTATATTATTTTTCAAATTTTTTTTTTCAAAATTATTTGGTCTCAGAATGCTTCTGTAAAAATTTTAGCTCAAAATATGGTTCCATTATTTTATAAAAATTCTGACATTGCAATTTCTAGATTTTCAGGGTTTCTGTTTTTAAATTTTTAGAAGTCCTAAATTACAATATTAATTCGAAATATTTTTACCAAAGGTATATATTGCATTGAGGGTTTCATTATAACTTTTTCAGCTCCATTTGAGTTTTATAAATATTTTATAAATTCTGACAATGCATTATTTTGATTTAAAAGTTGTCTCTTCATTTTTGCCTCTTCATTTCTTTATGCATAAAATTTTAATTGTTGGCTGAAATGATTTAATTGAATGTTCAGGGTTCTCATGGAAATTTTCTAAGTTTTTACTTTTTACATTTTTGCCTTTTTCTCTTTTTCATTCTTTATTTCCATTTGTTGAACTTTTCTTGCAACACAAAATCCAAGAACTCCAAATAAAAATCAACAATGCCAAGAAAACTCAGAAAGAATAATATTAAATTTCAAAATATTGATTTTTATTTTATTAAAATTTTGGGATGTTACACACGGGGTTTGGCGCGGCTTAGGTCGTGGTCGAAGTCCCAAGCTGCCCAGCCCCGAGCTGGGGGCCCTGTTGACTGTGCGTTGACCTGTCAGAGATTTCTCAGTCCCCGACAGCTAGCCTCCGAGGCTCAAGGTCGTGGCAAGAACTTGGGTCGACCTCGAGCCTCTCTGCACGGACAGAGGGGACTGTCTTCTGGAAAGTTTGAACCCAAGGTCGAGGTCGGACGGAGACCTACGAACAGGCTCTGGTGTCATTACACCTGGCGCCTCTTGATCTTCAGGATTCTGGTACAGACACGATCGAGCAACGGAACCGTTCACAACGCCTCGATCCCGCTGCTCAGCCCTTAACTGCACCTGTCGAATCACCTGTCCGACGCGCCTTTTGAGATGCCCTAACCTCCGGCCTGCAGTGCACTGGGCTTCATAAAACCCGAGACCACCACAACTTCGGAAAACTCTTGATCTTCTTGCAATCTTTTTACTTCTAACTCCTCACTCGAGCCCTTCTTTTTCTTCCGACCAAACATCCCCTCAACCGCCATGGCCAAGCTCGGAAGGAGGTCCCTGACAACGGCGAGGATGAAAGAACTCGAGGGTCTGGGACTATTGGACCCAACGACGTGGCGACTGCCGGGCGAAGAGACCAAGCCGCAGCCACGAGACGACGAACTCGTCAGCACGGAGCATTACATGCTCTTCGGCTTGCGGACGCCAGAGAGCGACTTCCTTGCGGTGGTCCTCGCCCAATGCGAGATTGAGCTCATCAACCTGGTACCCAACTCCATTCTTCTCCTCTCCATCTTCTCTCATTTGTGCGAGGGGTTCCTTGGAATCCTTCCCACCCCTCGCTTTTCTTTCGCTTCTTCTCCATCTTTCGCACCGGGAAGGACCCCGTGGTCGGATGCCCCTACTTCCGGCTGCGGACGGGGATCCCTTGGTCCTTCCCCCAAATTCATCCTCGGGACTCCTTGGTCCTTGGACCGAGTGGTGGTTCTACCTGAAGAGGGGCGAAGACGGCGCGCTGGCATTCGACGGAACCCTCATTAGTGGGAAGAAGGAGACCCTGGAGGCGGGCGACCTGGAGATCGAACAGGAGGCCATCGCCGCCATCCACATCTGCGCTTCGCGTGGCCTCACCAAGCAGGCTATCGCCAACAACTTCTTGAGGAACAGGGTGTTCCCTCTGCAGAAGAGAATGCACCCGTTCTTCGAGATTAAGGGCCGCGGCGACCTCACCCAAGAAGGGACGTCTAGAAAGTTCCTCTGCTCTGAAGCTCTCTCAAGTTTTGGTCCTTGGGCCTCCTTAACGACCTTGTCTTTTTAGCAGCGCTGAAGGAGTCTTGGATCGCCACCCGGATGAACGAGATGTTCGGGAAGGCGGCGCATGACTACACCCTCGACGACCCCGTTCCGAGGAACGTGCTGCACCGGAAAGCCGAGGTAAGTCGCTCCGAGCCAGACTGCCTATTTCACATATGCTTTGGGCCTTTCTTGATTCTCCGATGCGCCCGCAGGACAAGCAAGAGTTTCTCGAGACGGCAAAGAAGATGCTACCGCTGCCCGAGGCGAGCAAGGGCAAGAAAGCGAGCAAGAGGCCAGCACCGGATGGAGCAGGCGGCAAAGGCCCGAAGAAGCAGCACGTCGAGTGGGGCGATCGCGCGATGGTGAGTTTCTTTGGTCGAGCCCCCAAGTGCTTTGCTCGTGCTCTTTCGCCTTATGACATACGTTTCTCCTCGCAGCAGTAGAGCGCCGTGGCCGCCGCCAGAGGACCCGGAGCCACCGCGGGCTCCGAGGTCCCAAGCTCGAGGCACCCGAGGAAAGGACGCCTCTTCATCATCGGGACACCAAGGGCCTCACTAGCCCCCCGCGAAGTGGAGGCTCTCGACTCAGGTACTTCATTAGCTTTCCATTTGCCTGGTTTCCTCTCTATCTTTTTGGCTTAGTAGCCTTCCTTTATCGCAGACCTTGAGCGCCCGAGCTCAATGCTTGCCCGTCTTGACAATGCCTATTGTCCAGGGCGAGTCCGAGTCTGAGGAGGAGGAAACCTCCTACATGCTGGCGCCCCGCCGGCCCTCGAGCCGGGGGCGCACCTCATCGAGCCCCAGTGAGCTCTGATTGGCGAGGATTCGACCAGAAGTCGATGACCGATCGAGATGACGACCGCCGCGACCAATGAGGACGACGCCGCCGGCTCCGTGGACGCCGAAGACAGCGTTGACCCACCTGAGGTCGATGTAGAAGACGACGCCCGGGATGCCTCGGCCGCGGTGGTCAGGGCCACTCGAACTGCTCCTGCCCCAACCGTCGAGGTCGAGGACGCCCTGGCCAGGACTAGCATGGATGATCGTGCAGAGGACCGGACCAAGACCTCCATGGGAGGGGGTATAGAGGACGCCCCAACCGCGGAAGATAGGGTCAGCGCAGCCTCCAGGACCGAGCCCGGGGGCGGTTTGAGCCCCCCCGAGGGAGCGGCCCGGGCGAGGTTGCCCCCGGCGGAGTGCCCGGAGATCCATGCCCGAGCAACCCAGCGGTGGCAGCGGGCAACACCGCACCAGGTGCGTCAAGCAGCAGACCCACCGAGTACACTCGCACAAGCTTCGAGGGTCAGCTTACCCAGGTATTAAGTTCTTCATGCCATTATCGTGCTTTTAGCTTGAGATTCCCTTTCCCCTTTCTTCTGTCAAAGGCTGCGCTAACCTCTCGGATCCCGCAGGCCGTCGACTCCGTCGCCCAAGGACTGCAAGGTCTTCAGACGCACACCGATGCGCTGAAGGTTTTCCTTGACGGGTGGAGAATCGGGAGGCGCAACGCTCCAGTCTCATAGAGGCCTTGGAGGTCGAGCAGGAAGAGACTGCACAAAAGGCAGCGGTCAATTCCAACGAGATCACCAGTCTCCGCTAAGCGATGAAGGCGCTCGGCCTCACACAAGTTCGAGCTTGAGCGGGCCATTGCCACCGAGCGCGACCACGCGTACAAGGCCACTGAGGAGGAGCGCGCGAGGTCGGCCAAGGCGCTCGAGGCCGAGCGAGCCAAGGCTAAGGAGCTGAAGAAGGTCGCTGCGGACCAGGCAGCCGGCACGGTGAGGCCCTCCCCCGAGCTCGAAACCAAGGTTCAGGAGCTCGAGGAGAAGCTGGGTCGAGCGAGCAAGGCGGCAAAAAGCGCCTTGGCCCAACTCCAAGAAGAGCGACGTCGCGCCGCCGAAGCCTCCGAGGAAGCCCTCCGACTGCAGGGCGAGCTGTCGTCCTTGAGAGCCAAGGTCGCAGAGCTCGAGCAAGAGAAGCTCGCGTGCGAGATGGCCGACCTGTAAAATAGATTTAGACTTTTGTTGCCTGTAACCAAAGACCTTTGTAAGACAAAAGCTTAATGGAAGGACATTATTTTGGTAAAAATAGTTGATGTCTTGGTCTACTTATCGTTTTTTTTATCAAGAGATTTTTTCCTGATCATGCACTTAGCCTTTCTGCTCATAGTATATCCCGTCCAACCCCCGTTGGGCTCAAGGTCGAGCAACGCAGGCCTTGGATACAAGTTAGAAACCTGTAGAGACCATGACCAGCAAGATCGAGAAAAACCCACAGGGAGTATAACACAGGCGCACGAGGAAAGACCTAGGCGCTAAAGCATTAGGATCATTTCTAGGTCAAGCTTCTTGAATCCTGACAATGACTTGCGCTTTGCTCGATGGACCCAGCCGCAAGCTTGGTTCGAATCCTGGCACAGGGGGAGCGTTGATGCGAAGAGATTCGGCTTACAAGTAGCTCGGCCACTGAGGGTGAACTTTAAGCCCCCAACGCCTGGGCCGAGAGCAAGCGCGCTCGTTCACAGGTCAGACTCAAAGAAGCCCCGAACTCGAGCCAACACAAAATATGGAATGAAGAAGGGGTACAGAGACCAACATGACAATTGAATAACAGCTTTATTGAAATTTGAGATAAAAGGGTTACACATAGAATTTTCGAAGCTGGTCAATGTTCCATGAGCTAGAGAGCTCTCTGCCATCGGGCATCGCTAGCCGGTAAGCCCCCGTGCGATCTGTTGAAACAACTCTATAGGGGCCCTCCTACCGCAGGGATAACTTGTTGGTGTTGGACGGGGCCTGAATCCGCCTCAGGGCCAGGTCCCCAACAAGGAGCTCCTTAGGTCATACCGACCGAGACGCATGTCTGCGAAGAGCTTGCGTGTAGTCGCCGATCGTAGCGATTACGACATCTTACTTCTTCCGCCAGGTAAGGTCAAGGGACCGTTCTTGCTCGAAGTCGATCTGGTCGACCAAGTGACCCTAGCAGAGCCAGTAATGACCTTTGGAGGCGGGGCGGCCGGTGCGAACAACAAGCGGAAGGGTGTGGACCTGTTGCTTCGGTGATCGTGGGTACGAGGAGACCATAAGACGGTGGGAAGTTCGTCCACCCAGGTTTGGCCGTGTCGTTCGAGCTCATCTGATACTCGCTTTTGGTCGCCTTAAATGATCTGTCCGTTGACGTGTTCCACTGCTCCATTGCTTTGTGGATGGGCCACCGAAGCATAGTATACTTTGGTGCCGATGTCTTCGCAATACTCCTGGTGACCACGAACAAGTGGAAGAACTTGACCGCCGCACGAGCCATGATGGTCGAGACAGGTTCGGCTTCGATCCATTTGGAGAAGGTATCGATGGCAACGAATAAGAACTTCTTCCCCCCGGTCGCCTGTGGGAAGGGGCCGAGGACGTCTAGCCCCCAGGTCGAGAAAGGCCAAGCTAGCGGAATGGTCTGGAGTGCATAGGCAGGCTGATGCGACTTTTGAGCATAGAATTGGTAGGCTCGACAGGGGCGGACGATGTTGCGTGCATCCTGGAGCACTGTCGGCCAATAGAACCCCATGCGGAAAGCTTTCCCGATCATAGTCCTGAAAGAAGAATGTGCCCCACAGAGATCTGAATGAATGTTGTTTAACAGGTACTTACTCTCCTCTGCGGTAACACACTTCGTCAGGATGCCGGAAGAATTCCGACGATAAAGCTTGTCGTCCACGAGCTTGTACGAGCTTGCCCGGCGCTTGACCCTGCTTCTCTTCGCGGGATCGGTCGGAAGCTCTCCCTTCGCCAGGAAGTTGTAGATTGGCTCAGCCCACGAGGAAATACCTTCGATGAAGGCGACCGAGGCTCCTTGGTCAGAAATCGAAGGCGACGCCAGGGTCTCTAGGATCACATCTGGAGGAACTTCGTCGTTGAACGACCCGAGCCTGGAGAGGAAATCTTCATCGGAGTTGTCTTTCCACGCCACATGCGTGATTTTCAGGTTTTGAAACCACTTCTCCATCTTGCGCGCTTCGGCGAGGTATTTGGCCATGGAATCTTCCGAGCACTGATAGCCCTTGTTGAACTGGTTGATGACGAGCTGTGAATCGCCCTTGACGACCAACCGACGGACACCCAGTGCCTTGCAAGCTCGGAGTCCCGCCAGGAGAGCTTCGTACTCTGCTGCATTGTTTGTTGCCAGAAATCCGAAACGAACCATGTACCTCAGCCTGTCGCCTTGTGGGGTGAGAATGAGGATTCCAGCCCCCGAGCATTTGAAGGATCTCGAACCATCGAAGTACATGACCCAGGGCTTCTCCTCCTCGACCTCGAGCTCAGGCACCGGCTACGATGTCTGCTCGACCATGAAGTCGGCGAGCACCTGCGACTTGATGACCGTGCGTGCCACGAACTGGAGGTCGAAGACGGCCAACTCCATGGCCCACTTGGCGATGCGGCCTCCAGCCTCTGGATTTCTCAAGATCTCCCCGAGCGGGAAGTTGCTCGGGACGACCACAGAGTGAGCTTGGAAATAATGCCGGAGCTTGCGCAAAGCCATGAGGAGGGCGTACAACAATTTCTAGACCTGGGGGTAGCGCTCCTTCGGCCCATGGAGAACCTCACTGACGTAGTAGATCGGGTGCTGTTGTGCATCCCGCCGCCACAGTGACAATGACGACAACTGGGCGGTGGCATAGATAGAGCAGCAATTTTTCGCTGGTCATGAGTCGTGAGCAAAGGTGGACTTGAGAGGTATACATTTAACTCATCGAAGGACCGCTGAGCCTCGGGCATCCACTCGAAGCTCCCTTGCTTGCGCAAGGCCTTGAAGAACGGCAATCCACGCTCGCCAAGCCTCGAGATGAACCGGCTGAGGGCAGCCATGCGGCCGGTGAGGCATTGCACTTGTCTTACCGAACTCGAGGGGGGCATCTTTTCTATCGCCTCGATCTTCTCCAGGTTCGGGCCGACCCCCGAGCCCCCGATCATGTAGCCGAGCACCTTCCCTGAAACAGCGCCAAATACATATTTCTCCAGATTGAGCTTGATCTTGTGCTTGTTCAGGTTGGCGAAGGTCTCCTCAAGGTCTTGAACGTGGTCGTCTTCGGAAAAGCTCTTGACGATGATGTCGTCCATGTAGACCTCGAGGTTGCGGCCGATCTGAGGCTCGAATGTCTTGGTCATCAAGCGCTGAAAGGTCGTGCCAGCGTTGCGGAGACCAAACGACATGGTCGTGTAGTAGTAGGTCCCGAATGGCGTGATGAACGACGTCTTGCTTTCGTCGTCGATCGCCAGCTTGATCTGGTGATATCCAGAATAGGCGTCCAGGAAGCTTAGCATCCTGGCATTCACAGTGGAGTCGACGATCTGGTCGATGCGCGGGAGAGGGAAGTTGTCCTTTGGGCATGCCGAGTTCAACCCCGTGTGATCCACGCACATCCTCCACTTCCCGCCTTTCTTCTGCATGATGACGGGATTGGCTAGCCATTCGGAGTAATCGATCTCACGAATGAAGCCGGCTTTTAGCAGCTTGTCAAGATTCTCCTTGATTATGGCGACCTTCTCGGGAGAGAAGCGTCACAACTTCTGGCGCACAGGCCGGCAACCGGGCCGCACTTGCAGTTTGTGCTTGACCACTTCCCTCGGGACACCCGGCATATCCGCCGGCTCCCAAGCGAATATGTCTTTGTTGGCGCGGAGGAAGGTGGCGAGCTCAAGTTCCTATTTGGAACTCAGCTCGGCCGAGACGTGGACGCACTTGGACGAGTCCCCCTCCTCGAGCGGCACAGCCTTGGTTGCATTGCCAGGCTGGATGACCGCCTTCTGGTGGGCGACCTTGGCGGTCGCATCAAGGGCCCGCTGAGACAGCATGCCGGTGAGGGCCAAGGCCTGAGTTTCGCAACCTTGTGCTACCTTGAGGTCGTCCCGCACAGTGATGATGAGGGCCAAGGCCTGAGTTTCGCAACCGTGTGCTGCCTTGAGGCCAACCTGGGAGCTTCATGCAGCGGTGGCCGTAGTGATTTGCCACCATGAATTTGACCAAAGCCAGACGCCCGAGGATGGCGTTGTAGGGAAGATCGCCCTCGACCACCTCGAAAGTGATCAGCTCGGTGCGGAAGTTGTCCGAGGCGCCGAAGGTGACGGGCAGGACTACCTACCCCAAAGGAGTGGTTGAACTTCCAGGGACGATCCCGAAGAACAGAATCATGATATTCTTGACCTTCGACCGGGGAATTTGCATCCGGTCGAGGGCGCTAGCCAGGAGCAGGCTGAGGGAACTGCCCCCATCGACCATGACCCGCCCAACCATGGTGTTGCTGATGGTCAGGGTCACAACCAGGGCAGTCTTGAGATCTTTGGACATACCTTGGGGGGCATCCTCCTACGTGAAGGTTATCGTAGCCCCGACCCACCTGCAGGGCTGGTCCAAGGGCTTCCCAACAGTAGCCTGGTAGACCACGCGCGCGGCATCCTTGATCTCGCGCCGGGATTGATACGCCGATGAGCCGCCGAAGAAAACATCGATCCGGCAGTCGCCCTGCTAGAAATCCAGGTCGAGGTTGGCCTGGTCTTCTCCGGTGTTAACCCTGTCGGGCTGATCTCCCTCTTTCGGGAGCGTGGCCATCTCTCTGTGCCCATCGTAGAAGGCCTCCAGCTTGTTCTGCCAAGCCCTGCAGCTTCGCAGGTCGTGGCCCAGAGTCCTGTGGAACAAGCAAAATTTACCTTCGTCGAACCGAGGCCGCCCCTCAGGGCCCTGCGGGCGGCCATCGGCCTACCGCGACCCAGGCCGGCGATCCTCCTGCCGAGATCGGCGCGGTGCCTACCGAGGTCGTGGCCGATTTCGCTGGGGACAGGACCCCTCATGGGTCGAGTCCCGCACCTCCATGACCTCGCGGTGGCCGCCTACCGAAACGGTCATGCGCGGTCGGCCCTCGCCACGCTTACGGTCCCTCTTTCACTTCTTGGTGGCCGAGCCCAGGTCGGTACTCTTGGCATTAGAGGGATCAGCCTCGCCCGAGTTGATGCCAAGCTTACCTTGGTCGTAGTCGCGCTTCCAGCGGACCGCGTCGTCCACATCTGCGTAGCGCTCCACCATGCGAAATAGCTTGCCGACGGTGAGCTTTGCCGTAATCTCCAGGTCTTCGGTGAGGCGCCGGTCGTGAATGCCGAACTTGAAGGCCTTGATCACGGCCTCGTCAGAAACACTAGGGATCAGATTCCTGGTGCGGATGAACCGTCGTACGAAGTCGCGGAGGGGCTCATTCTTCCCCTGGATGACTCGATCCAGGTCCTTCTCCCTGTCGGGCCGCTCGTAGCAGGTTTGGAAGTTTGAACGGAGGGCGCTTTGAATTTTGCGCCACGAGCGGAAGGTGCCGGGCTTCTAGTTGAAAAGCCAAGTGCGGGCGGCACCGTCCAAGACGGTGGGGAGGTAGTTGGCCATCACGTACTCGTCACCCCCCTCAGCCAAGATGGCGGTGGTGTAGATCGAGAGGAACTCGTCGGGGTTCTTCGTCCCGTCGAATCGCTCGATTAAGGCGGGCTTAAAACAAGCCGGCCAGCGCACCCGCTGAAGGTCGTCGGAGTACGCCGCGCAACCATAAGCCGGGACAGGGGCGCGCCTAGACAGATGGTCGCTGCTGCTGGAGTCGGACCCAGCCCGGGAGGTAC
The DNA here is from genome assembly GCA_036346375.1 of Guadua angustifolia. NCBI lineage: Eukaryota > Viridiplantae > Streptophyta > Magnoliopsida > Poales > Poaceae > Guadua > Guadua angustifolia. The sequence goes on from CM070520.1 coordinate 17,498,594, forward strand.
TGCAGGCGCTCATGGACCCGGCGACGCCTTGGGAGAACATCAGGGGAAAGGCCCGATGTGCCACTGCCAGAGCGGGAGTCGCTGTAAGCCGCCGGCGCGACGGAGTATGGGATAGGTCTCGGGACTGCCAACGCGTGGAGACCAGCGGGGACGCCGGCGCCTGCGCGAGGAGCTGCCATCACTCTTAAGGGAACGGGACCCGGAAGGGCGGTCTTGGTGCTGTGTCGTCACAGCTTCGGTAGTGGCCTTGTCGAGCTCGTCCGCGAGAGCTTGGCCGAAAAGGCCCGACCTCGATCGGGCGGGGTCGGTCATGACTCGAGCGATCACACGGAGGCGCTCACTCAATTGTGGAAGCCTGGAGCGCCCTGACGACGTTCCAATCTTCTCACGCTCCTCACGCCGGAGGGCGGTTACGGCCTGGTTGATCACGCAGCGGCGGAGAGGGGGAGAACAGGGACGTGGAGCTTCCATGCTCGGGGACTGCATTTGAACCCGAGCTCGCAGAATGTCCCGCTGCGGAAGACGCCATACCTCGAAAACCTTGAACTTCTTCTAGTTGAACGAATCTTTCGGGCCCCACGGTGGGCGCCAGCTGTCGACGATCAGGATCGCCTGACCGCAGATATGAAAACGGGGTTAGTGTGCATGGGGGACCCAAAACAAGCTACGCTCAATGGAGGATCGAGTGTCGGTTGAGGCGAGATGACAACGAGCAAGACACAGCGAATTATACTGGTTCGAGCCCCCACGAGGGTAATAGCTCTACTCCAGTCTTCTCCTGAGGCGGAGGGGATCATTATTTGTGAGTACAAAGGTGGTTACAGCTCGAGCTTGAGTGCTCTAATTGTGGCTATTGTCCTATTGCTTGAGTGTCGATGTCGTGCTCTTTGCCGTTCTGCTTCAAGGGATTTTATACCCCTCCCAGCCGTTACCAGAAACTGCTAGGAGAGATTCCCGGAGTAGTGCATGATGTGCATGGAAGACGCGCTGCAACCGTTCCGGATCTGGCGCCCACGTCCGCCTTAACTCCGGGATTCTCGGTCTTGGTAACCACCGAGTAAACGCACACCGCCGAGCCGAGGTCGAGGTCGTGCGGGGTTTAGACCCCCACGCCCAAGCTCGACGTCGCACTGGGTTTGGCGCGGCTTAGGTCATGGTCGAAGTCCCATGCTGTCCAGCCCCGAGCTGGGGGCCCTGTTGACTGTGCGTTGATCTGTCAGAGATTTCTCAGTCCCCGACAAGAATATAATGTAGTACTTTTCTACGGTGATCACTGTATGCTATAAAACTTCCCAAACTAGTTGTAGTCACACTACCGACTACACCGGATCTATATCATTGTTATGTAACAAGTGATTTCGACACACCGAAACTCATGCATGTCCTGGTGTCTACTCTCTTCCATTTCTTTCGACTCGTCATTCCAAACCTTTAAGGCCTGATTTTAATTGTTATGTTTTGCAACTTTATATTAAGATATACTGATTAATAAAGTTGTATCATTTTTAAAGTATTTTTAGCAAACAAAATTAATAATATGGTTTTTATATAGTCAATCTGCGTAGTTATTTGTCGATGTTTTAAACAATGATCTTAGTATAAAATAATGAAACAATAAACTTGGGACTAGTTTTTCGATAAAGGAAGCTTTTATTAATCTTAGTAAATTACATCAAGATGATACAATTATACTAAGAAGACTCCGCCTCTACTACGCTTAGGGTGTACATGTACCAAACACACACACACAAGAAAAGATAAAGGAATCGTCTCGGCAAACTACATCACGCAATATTGTCTTCGAGACTATCCACCATCATAGCAACATTTGGACCGCAATAAAAGCTCTCCAATGACAACGCCTCCAAGAAGGACTCGATACGCACACGCACCGCCATTGCCATGATCCAACCAGTGAAGGCCGGACCAAAGGTTTTCACCTCGAGAGTAAATCCTCGACTACAAAACAATGCCTTCAACAAGGCCATTGCGAGCACAACCAACAAAGGTCGACCTAGGATTTCTCCCGAAGTCAATCACGGAGATCCCATGATGCAACCACCCTCATTCCGAGCTAGTACCGCCATACCACTTAATCTTAGCCAATCGCAACGGCCACCTTCTCAAGGCCAGACAAACAATTTTTAGATGTTCGACTCTACGATGACAGATTCGCGAGCTAGCCAATAGGCACACGATCATCAAGTCCATAGAGTGCATCTAAAAAATGAGTTGTGTCGCCTAAGAAAGCGAATCCGCGAATCGATGCTAAGATGACATAGGTCAAAAGAAATGTATGAACAACGCTAGTAAGAGATGAAGACGCTGAAGCGAAGAGTAGTCACCTAGAGAGTAGTCCCTTATCTCAGCAACGGCGAGGCCTCACAGCGCGGCGGCCCAGCGCCCCGATGCCGTGCCCTCTCTCCGCTCGGTGGTGACGCAGCCCAAGGGCACTACGATGGCGCAACTTCCTCCCGGCACATCCACTCGGCCGGCGGCGTGACCACTCAACGCGCATGCATCGCATCCATCCGGTGTGGTCGCTCGGCCGAAGGCGCGGCCTCTCGGCGTGGAGGCCAGCCCAACCGGCGAGGAGGCGCGGCTCCGATCCACGGCGGCGTGGCCTGAAGGCGTAGACCCGGGCGGCGACGATTCGACCAGGAGGCGGCGGCAGCTAAGGGGGCTAGGGTTGGAAACCCTAGCCTCGCCAAACGCCTGGAACATTTCCCCGCTTCTTTCCGTCCCACTCGCACACTCTGTAGGACTTGGGACTAGTAATTATGGCTTTCTTGATGATTGGATTACAAGATGTCCTTAGGACTTGATGTGCAAGAATGCAATGAGGATCACAAGAGCGATTTGTTGTGTGATATACTGATATCCCTATCCACTACTCAGCCGGATCTTATATGGTTGACAAATAGGCAGTAGTTCGAGGTGCAAAAGATAACTTCGCAAAAAGCCTAGAGAAAACACATGTGTTGGCACCGGTTGGGCGTGGCGACTGTTGTAAAAGAAAAAAAGGAAATTCTGCAGCTGTTTCTGTCGAATTCCTGAGGGTAGTTATTGTCATAGACAATGTAAGGTGGTTGTGCACATGTTTAAAAACATGTAGATTGTTTTTACAATATTAAAGAGGTGCTTCCTGCTAGCTGTCTATGTTGTGTATCTATACGTCTTTTGGGAATATTTTCTCAATCTGCTGTAATATACACAGGGAATCAACCGGTTGAGGTATAATGTATTAACTAAATATATATTAAGAAATATAATATCCTTGTTGGTTATAAATGTATTAATGGTCAAACTTTACATATAAAGCTTCACACCATGTATTCTAGGTGTGGAATACATGGGCCTAGGGTACCTGCTTGAGGGGCCGTCAGATCACCTCGAGAGGACGGGCTGGGCCGGACGGGTTGGAACCGGTCCCCCGCCGAGCTTACTTGTTGAATGAGGGATCAACCTAGGGCCCTTTTTTCGCGGAGGGTGCAGCGTCTAAGGGCCTACCGAGCTACGTGTCGTGAGGACACAACGAACAAGGGATCCTTTTTTGTCTGGTTTGGGCCTCTCGCGGGGGAGATAACAACCCTAGGTCTAGTGATTGCACTAGTTTCCAAAGGTAGATTACAGGATGCCTGCTCGGGGGCCCGGATGATTCTAAGGACAAGCCTCCATGCCACCAGCAAGCAACGGCTACGTGCGGAGGAAAAATAAGGGGTGAGTCAATCTAGTCGAGAACGGGGGGCAAATTCTACGTGCGAGGGGGTATTTATAGACGATTACAGTGTTTCAGCATTTATTACGGAGCGGCGCGCCACTGTTCCTAGATGTGGGTGAACTGTTCTCTTGCTTTTCGCCATACCGCTACGTGGGCGTAGGGGGCGCAGATCGTGGCCGTACTGTCCTTCGAGCCGCCGAGTAATTAATGCCACGTTGTCTTTGTGGAGCGTGCCCGGCTTTTCGTGATGCCCGAGGCCCTTCCCGCGGACCTGGTCGTTTTGGTCGCGTACCCCCGAGCTAGCATGCTCGGGGCGAACTTGGCTAAGGTCGGGGAAGGTCCGAGAGCCGACCTACCCGAGGATCTCCCTTGGGGACACCATCCAAGGGTGCGCATGGTTGACGCTCGGCTGGTCGCCGAGGCACGATGCTCGCCATAGGGACTACCCAATCCCCGAGAGGAACCATCCCGCCCTGGACGGTGGGATACAATTTTGAGGAATATTCTTTATAGATACTGAACCATTCTATTTATCCAAAATAATATAATCAAATGGTACATGTCCATCCCATCCAACCTCATTCCACTAGCCAAACACACCCTAAGCAACTCAAGGTGATCTTATTCATCTATTTAGTGTTTAGATTCGGTGTTATATAGTATATACCAGTAGTGGAGCCAAAAATTTCTAAAGGAGGGTGATGAGGACATCACCAATATGGATACAACCAGTGTGACCGCTGCCCCTCCTTCCTCTCCGGCCTCTCCAACGACTACCGATGCTGCTCCATCTTTGTCACATACGATCGACGTTGCGGCAACTTCGTCGCTGAGAGGCCTTAATCCAAAAGCTCAGCTATTCAAGCCCACATCAACAGACAAGGGCCTCAAGCACACACCCCGAGGACAGCCCATGCGTCAAGGAAGGCTCATATGGAAGCCCAAGATGCCAAAAAGCCCGGTTCGGCCATCCAGCAGCAGGCCAACTTCAAACGGGCATAACTCGGGCTCCCGGACTCCGATTTCAGGATGCGACCACCCGTTTGAAAGATTAGGAGATAAGCTTTCCAATGAATCTAGCCCCACTTCCAAATTCGCTCCAGAACGACGGTAAAATGCGGAACAATGCCACATGCCAGAAATTCAGGGTACTGCGTCACCTCACTTTTGGGCCTATGGCCCATGTATCTTAGGGTTTTGGTGGCCGCCGCTGTTTTGGCTGCCCTACACCTCCTGACCGCCGCTATATATATGGCCGCCACCGTTCTTCTACGTTAGGTTTTGTTGTGTTTTGGTAGACCTCTTGTGCGTCCCTCCTCGTGTTCACGTGTGTCAACTAGACCACCCGTGTCGAGAAACAGAACCTCAACTTGTTGATGAGATTACCCATTTACTATCAACTTGTTCTTGCTTGTTCTCGATTGCTAGCAAGCTCAAGGATCGATCGTGTTTGGCTCGGTTGATCGCCTCGTGTTGTGACTTTGCGATTGTTCGGTTGCTGATCCCATGGATTGGTAGCGTCGTCACTACACCAAATCGACGATCGTTCTCATCGAAGATCGGGCCGACCCTAGTGCGCGTCGAGAGGGGCCTAAAATGAAGTGAACCCCTACTAATAATTGATATTCAAAGTTTAATATATAGTAATTACAATACGTAACAATTATAACTTGCCGAAATTTTAAAGTTATATATATATATATATATATATATATATATATATATATATATATATATATATATATATATATATATATATAGGAAGTCTCTTTTCTACTCCCGGAGTAATTACTCCCTATGTTGTATCTCACAACGTATAGAGTATCTCGTACGACGGAGGATATGTACGCGTAGTATACGAGTATATAAGATCATCTAGGTGGTATGTACATTTTTTCAGAAGTGGTATGCACATTTTTGGACATACTCCTTTTTATGTGTATGTATGAAGGTATTTGCAAAATACGATAAAAATTATGGACTCTTTTTGCAATTTTTTCATGTGGCTCACATTGGAGTATCTTATAATTAGAGTATGAGTGTACCCAAAGTAATAAAGGAGTATTTCAAATTTATTTAGGTAGTATTTCAAAGGTGGGAGTAACTGCACCTGGAAGTAAATGATATTTTTTATATATATATATAGAGAGAGCCTCTTTCCTACTCCTGGGAGTAATTACTCTCTATGTTGTATCTCACAACGTAGGGAGTATCTCGCGCAACGAAGGGTATATACGTGTACTATACGAGCATATAAGACTAGCTAAGTAGTATTTACATTTTTTCAGAGGTAGTATTTATATTTTTTTGGACATACTCCTTTTTATGTCCATATATAAAGGTATTTGTAAAATACGCTAAAAACTATGTACTCCCGTGCAATTTTTTCATGTGGTTCACATTGCAATATCTTATTATTAGTATATGAGTACACCCAAAGTGATAAAGGACTATTTCAAGTTCGTTTAAGTAGTATTTCAGAGGTGAGAGTAACTACACCCGGGAGTAAAAGATATTTTTCATATATATATATATATATATATATACACTCTTCATGGGCCGCCGAGGGGGCCAGGCCTCACCACACCCCTCGACGACTCCGCCACTGGTATATACTGTAGTACTTTTCTACGATGATCACTGTATGCTATAGAACTTCCCCCAACTAGTTGTAGTCACACTACCGACTACAGAGGATCTCTATCCTATGTTATGTAACAAGTGATTTCGACACACCGAAACTCATGCATGTCCTGGTGTCTACTCTCTTCCATTTCTTTCGACTCGTCATTCCAAACATCGGCACCGACACGGTCTGATTCTGATTTGAGTGCATGTTACTTCCTGCTCTGTTCCTTTTTATTTAACATTTTTTAATTTTTTTGATCTTTAAGGCCTGATTTTAATTGTTATGTTTTACAACTTTATATTAAGATATACTGATTAATAAAGTTGTATCATTTTTAAAGTATTTTTAGCAAAAAATTTAATAAATATGGTTTTTATATAGTCAATCTGCGTAGTTATTTGTCGTGTTTTAAACAATGATCTTAGTATAAAATAATGAAACAATAAACTTGGGACTAGTAATTATGGTTTTCTTGATGATTGGATATATTACAAGATGTCCTTAGGACTTGATGTGCAAAGAATGCAATGAGGATCACAAGAGCGATTTGTTGTGTGATATCCCCAACCACTACTCAGCCGGATCTTATATGGTTGACAAATAGGCAGTAGTTCGAGGTGCAAAAGATAACTTCGCAAAAAGCCTAGAGAAAACGCGTGTTGGCACCGGTTGGGCGTGGCGACTGTTGTAAGCTAGAGAAAAAAAAAAGAAATTCTGCAGCTGTTTCTGTCGAATCCCTGAGGGTAGTTATTGTCACAGACAAAGCAAGGTGGTTGTGCACATGTTTAAAAACATGTAGATTGTCTTTACAATATTAAAGAGGTGCTTCCTGCTGTCTATGTTGTGTACCTGTACTGTCTTTTAGGAATATTCTCTCAATCTGCTGTAATATACACAGGGAATCAACCGGTTGAGGTATAATGTATTAACTAAATATATATTAAGAAATATAATATCCTTGTTGGTTATAAATGTATTAATGGTCAAACTTTACATATAAAGCTTCACACCATGTATTCTAGGACATCCAATAAAAAAAAAGCTGAGGGAGTAGTAAAAATTAATTAAAATATAATGATATAGAAGTATTTTTGATGATAAATCTACTAATATAATTTTCACATGGCAAATCTAAACAGTTTTGTGTGTAACCGTGGTCAAAGTTTTAAAATTTTGACCACGCCCTCTTAAAACATTTGTTTGAGAGCAGTACTTCTACGAGAGGAGGATAAGTGAAAGCTAGCACCATTGATCGATTTAACAAAAACATTTTAGAGTTATTGGCTAGCTATAGCCTATACTTACTCATGAAAAACAGTGGCGAATCCAGCTAGAATCGGAACGATGCATGTGGGGTCATTCCGTTTGCTGTACCTGGATTAGATCATTGAACACAGGAGGCATTCTTTGATGCCTCGTCTGAAACACAGGAATTTTATACGAAAAATCGAACTATTTCTTGTAATTAATATTTTAGCAAAAAAAAATCTTAGAAGTTTATCTGTTCCAAACAAAGCCCTGCCAGTCAAAAAAGTTGTATAAGGTTATATAACTACTGTGCAACATCATATGCTGCATTCCGGTCCTTTATTTTCCTTTCATCAGCAAAACACAAACAAAACAGGATGGAAGGAAAGAACACACATGCACATGTATCATAGCATACAATTACAATTAAGGAGAAAAGAACCTGTGCCCACCCATCAAACCCAGCCAGCCAAATGAATTCACACGCGTTCGTAGCACCTCTCCGACACACGAGCATGTACAAGCCGACATGCTCCAGCACACACGCTCCTCTCGATATCAATTCTCAACCCCAACCAAACCCAGCCCAACCCAACCCAACACAACGCAACCGTTTGCTCCACCTAGGGATGAAAACGGATAGTAATTCGGATACTAATTTTTTTGTCTTTGTTCTTCAATGGGAAACAAATAGGATATAGAATTTTCTATCCTAATTCATATTCTTGTTTGTGGTGTTGAGCTTATTCAAATTCATAAAAATGAACCTCAAATTCATTATATATTTATTTAAATGATAGAAACAAAATTAGGATATCAATCGGATACGGATTCGGATATTTTTCACCTTTTATTTATGGGAAGCAAATAATGCGTAATTTTTAATCTAATTTTATAATCTTATTTTTATAATGAGCTTGCTAAAGTGTTAAAAATGAAAACCAAAATCGTTATATATCTATTTAAAATATCGAATTTGTTCGGACATTCGGATATCCGTTTTCATCCACTCCACATGACCGAGACCCTGGCAACGGAAAAAAATTCTGTAGAGGAGGTATGCAAATTTAATTTTGTATATCCTCACTCTGATAGATGTCACGTGTTCATCTTGTCAATCTCAACCATTTATTTAATTTCTCACTCCTTCCATTAATAACACCCTTGATTTCTTACTCCTCCAATTAATAACACTGTTGGTGAGGTGAGTTTGAGATTTAGCTAGATGAACACGTGACATCATCAAAATGAGAATACACATAATTAAATTTATATACTTCCTTTACAGAATTTGTTTCCGACGAGGCCACTCCAAACCCAAATACCAACCGAGCGCACGTCCGCCCAACCGTGCGCGCGCGGCAAAACCCCGTGCCGAGGCAGCCAACTTGCCCCGCGCGCGCGCGCCCTCTCACATTTACTCGCCCGAGCCGAACCCATCGTCACGTCCCAACCCTCTCCGCCTCCGGTCCTCCGCCGTCTTAATGGTTCGCTCCGGTGGTTGCACCCACCCCACCTCCACAGCACGTACCGTACCCCTATATATGCCTTCCCCCCTGCCCTCCCCGGCACACGCAATCTCACCAATCCATCGCCGGTCGCGGGCACGCACGCAGTCGTCCGTAGATCTCCGCACGTTACTACGTACAAACGCCACCATGAGCAGCGGCAAAGAAACCACCGGTGCCGGCGGAGCTGGCGGCGGTGGAGATGGAGGAAGTTACGGTCGCCAGCACCCCCGGTACCTCAAGCTCGGGTACCACCTGGCCGTGTCCAACGCGATGTACATCCTCCTGGCACCTTTCGCGGCGGCGGTGGCCCTGCGCCTGTCCCGGCTCACCTCTGCAGACCTCACCGCTGGCTACGACTACCTCCTGGCTAACCTCCCTCTCGCCGTCTCCCTCCTGGCCGTCGTGGCGGTGCTCGCGACCGTCTACCTCATGCGCCGGCCGCGGACCGTCTACCTACTCGACTTCGCCTGCTACAAGCCTCCGCCCGAGCTCGTCGTCACCCGGGAGATCTTCATGCGGCAGTCGGTCAAGGCGGGGGTGTTCACCGAGGACAGCCTCGCCTTCCAGCGGAAGATCCTGGAGCGATCGGGGCTGGGGCAGGGGACCTTCTTCCCGGCCGCCGTGCACAACTCGCCGCCGAACCCGTGCATGGCGGAGGCGAGGAGGGAGGCGGAGGCTGTCATGTTCGGCGCCATCGACAGCCTGCTCGCCAAGACGGGCGTCCGCGCCAGGGACATCGGCATCGTCGTCGTCAACTGCAGCCTCTTCAACCCGACGCCGTCGCTCTCCGCCATGATCGTCAACCACTACAAGCTCCGCGGCAACGTCGCCAGCTACAACCTCGGCGGCATGGGCTGCAGCGCCGGCCTCATCTCCATCGACCTCGCCAAGCAGCTGCTCCAGGTGATTCATCCATTAACCTGCTTAATTAGCATTGGCAAAGATTAAGCGCCATAAGTACAGAGATTAGTACTACATGTATTAATTTCGTGTCAAATTTTGAGGAAATTGCGATCGATTTGAGTGGGTAAGGGTTAGGGTGGTTCAGCGACCCGCGGCATGGTGGCCGGGAGCTCCGAGGGTTGCCGATGATTCAGAAATGGACGTTCTAGATCTAGTGCAGTGAGATGTTTAAAAGTTATAAAAAAACTTTGACTTGGTTTGACTTTGCATGCCTAGCATCAACGTGTTAGCAGCACTAGCTCGTGCAGCAATCATTTTAAGATGGTGACCAATTAGGACTTTAGGAGCTTGTGATGATTAAGCGAGGTCGAAGTAATTAAACATAGCTTGACATGGCACAAGGAAGAAACAAATCCAAACTTGGGCATAGAATTCATCTGTGTATTTGTCACTTTCTGTTATTTACTGCTGCTATATACATGTGGGATTACTACATGTACTTAGGATGGCAATATCCTGTCATATAATATTAGAGTTAGTTGTTTGGTATATGTTAACTTCAATGAATTATAATCACAGAAATGAGCCTCTACTCATGTTGGGAAAGGAACAAAATGTCTTGTGGTGTCACTTGTTGCCGGTAGCAGAACTAAAAGAATTTCTATGGGGATATATATTTCACACGTACAACTCTATAATCTTGTATAATAATTTCATAACATCATAAATCCAACATATATATTTAAAATTTGCTAAAAGTACAATACAAATGGTTCTATGGTTTTAAAAATCCTAAACCATGGAAATTAGAACCAATTCAATTAACAATTTAACCTATTAAAAAGATGATAGATGTTGCAACATTTCTCACATTTTTATTAGAACATCCCCTGTACGGCCCCTGGTTTGTTGCCATGAGTAGCGAAACACCTTGTAGTTTTTTCTAGGGAAAGAGAGTATAAGAAGGATATACACTACACACATCTCACTGCACACGCGAAAAGCTTTATGGATACATATTATCTTCTACCTACATTGTTTTAGTTCCATGTCCATATACTCCTTTTAATTACAAATAGTTGTCATTTTGGGCATCGATAGATATTTATATGGTTTCTAAAACATAACTTTAACTATTAATTTTTATTATAATATATTTATAAAATCTAATAAAATTATGATATTATGAAAGTACTTTTTAAGATAATCTAAACATATGATGTTTATGTATCCAATTTTAATATTTAAAAAGTATTGATAGTCAAAGTTTACGTATATTCAAAATGATAACTACTGAGTATTTGTGATGGGAGTAATAAGAAATTGATTAATGCGTTAGATTTTGAGATATGCTTCTTCTGTTATCCATCTTTTAACCTAGTATCGCTAGGCAATTAGTAAGGATATTTGGAGGGAAGGGTTGCCAATAAAACTAAAATGGCTACTATCCGCAAAATCATAATAACTACTTTGTTAAAGCAGCATCTAAACTAGACTGAAGATTGTAAAAAGCTGGAGAATTCCCATGTTCTAAACAGGAACAAAAAGATTGGCTCCAGATCAGCCAGATCGATACTGTTGTTGAGTACTGTTAACTATGGTTTCAATTTCGCTGAAATTTCATCAAATTTTGATCCTTTCGGTGGCCCCAAAATATATTTATCCCAGTTACATTTTGGTAAGTTCATTTGAATTTTCGCCAAAAAATCAAATTTTGATCAAAACTTATTCAACAATTTAAATTTCAGTCAAATTTGTCAAAATTTTCAAATTTCTGAACAATCATTTTGTCCCAAGATTCCACGAAGCCGAAAGAATTTTTAAAACGAAATTCGAAACCTTGCTTTTAACTGGATCTGCACATTTATGTACTGGGCGATGTTGTTAGTCCGCTGCATCATCCCATTAGCACGCAATCCACTGGTACTGCACCGATCATCGTCATCTCTCCAGCTCGCTTAACTGGTTAGAGTAAGGCTAACAAGAGAGCCAACTGCAGACTTTATCTTATTATCATATCATATACAGCCAACCTAACAGTCCATCCATATAATAGTTAGCCATACATATACATACAAAGCCATTAATACTTAGTCCACATTTATCCACTCATTATCTCACCAAGTTTCTTGGAGCCCGTGCTGCAGCCGGCTATAGATCTACAGCCCGCTTCTCTCCTCTCTCCTCTTATCTCTCCTCCAACTCACCATAAATCTAATATGACGATCCTTGGAGCCTGCAAGTATAATAAGATTATGTAAGCGGGCTATAAGAGTTGCCACATCAGATTTGAGTTGAGTTGGAGGAGACTACTCCAAGAAGAGAGAATGAGAGGAGAAGAGATTAATGCTCAAGGTATATGTTTTTTTAGATGAAGGAAGATTTTATTAATTTCAAGAACATTACCGCTACAAGAAGCACATAGCCCTTAAACAAAACAAAAAGAAAAAAAGAGAAGTCTTGATTGCTACCTGACTGGATCGCGAGCTCTCCCCTTTTCAAATTGCTAGCGAAAACATCATCGAAAATCTTCTCGGCGTAAGCAATCCGAAGTGGTGAGAGAATGAAAATCTTGAGCAGTCACGGACTCCATATCGTCCATGACCACCAATTTGAAATCTTGGGGGACGAAGACCACCATAGCTACGACCATTAAATCGATCGCCACCGGCAATGAGCCGTTCCCGCCCGCCATGGCCTTTAAATTGATTCTTAAAACATCGCCGCCAATATCCTGCGCATCAGGTAATGCTCGCCTCATCCGCATCCTTCCTCCCCAATTGGAAGAAACCAACCGATCTTGCCCGATCCGCACAACCGCCCAACATGGAGCCAGCAGCGCCTCGGTCAGCCATCGTTGCAACGTATATGGGCGAGAAGATCATGCATTGAGACTTCGGAGCTAGAGATAATACCTCGCATCCTTTGGCATATCTCGGTATAATCTATAATTCCCCTTCATCACCGCATCCAGCGGGTGCGAGGCTATTAGATTGGTTATAGATGATATGTCAACAATATAAAGCCTGCAGTTGGCTATATTATTAGCCTTACTCTTAGCATATCGTTGGCGTGTGTGACCAGGTGATCACCGGCTATTCAACACTTGTTCTTCCTCGTCCTGCATCCGTCCCAAACCTTTAATGGCGACCTGTCGCCTGTCCCAGCCATTGATGAGGACAGCTAGCTGGAAGAAAGCTCACCTTATAAATAGCTAGGGCATTAGAAGTTTATGATGTTACTAGCAGGGTAATAATTTATTATTAGCTCTGTCAAAAAATATAAGTTACATTTTCTAAATGATTTTGTCATAAATATAAGACATATTTTATTTTTAGTGCAAAATTAGAGTCAAGTTCCTCTATACTAATAAATATTTAGCTTTACGTTGTGTTCTCTGTATGTATATATATTGAATATAGTGCTTATAAATAATAGTTAGAAGTAGTATCGTTATTTTTAATATCTATTTATCTAAACACGTGCCAAAAGAAAATATAAATTTAAACAACACGTGCCAAAAGAAAATATAAATTTGAACAGAGGGAATAGGAGTTGACATATAGCTGTGTCGTGCGCTCGTGGAAATGTATGGGTTCTAAAGATTTTGATGGCTGAGTTATTACCATGCGCGCAGGTGCACCGGAACTCGTACGCGCTGGTGGTGAGCATGGAGAACATCACGCTCAACTGGTATCGGAGCAACAACCGCTCCATGCTCATGTCCAACTGCCTCTTCCGCATGGGCGGCGCCGCCATCCTCCTCAGCAACCGCGGCGCCGACCGCCGCCGCGCCAAGTACCAGCTCGTGCACACCGTCCGGACGCACCACGGCGCCGACGACCGCGCCTACCGGTGCGTGTTCCAGGAGGAGGACGAGACGGGCCGCGTCGGCGTCGCGCTCTCCAAGGACCTCATGGCCGTCGCCGGCGAGGCCCTCAAGACCAACATCACCACCCTCGGCCCGATCGTCCTCCCCATGTCCGAGCAGATCCTCTTCCTCGCGTCCCTCATCGGCAAGAAGATCTTCGGCCTCAGGATGAAGCCCTACATCCCGGACTTCAAGATGGCGTTCGAGCACTTCTGCATCCACGCCGGAGGCAGGGCGGTGCTGGACACGATCGAGAAGAACCTGGAGCTGAGCGCCTGGCACATGGAGCCGTCGAGGATGACGCTGTACCGGTGGGGGAACACGTCGAGCAGCTCGCTGTGGTACGAGCTGGCGTACACGGAGGCCAAGGGCCGCGTCCGCCGCGGCCACCACGCGTGGCAGATCGCCTTCGGGTCAGGGTTCAAGTGCAACAGCGCCGTGTGGCGCGCGCTGCGGAGCATCGACCCGGCCAAGGAGGCGACCGGCGGCAACCCCTGGGTGGAGGAGGTCCACCTGTTCCCCGTCGAGGTGCCCAAGGTGGAGAGCGTCGCGGCGTGGTGAGCTAGAGTTCTCGTGGTCGAGTACAAATTAAATTAAGATACACACCAAATTAATGTGTGTGAAGTGTCATTGTGGTGTAACTTGTGATGGACCGTCTTTTTAGGGGTGCGTATAAATACCTTTACAATTACTTAGGATTTTAGCTGTAGGTCACTAGGTGTACATTGCCAGCTGCAAAAGCAAATGCGAACATTTTATAGATGAAATAAAGGCCTAACGGCCAGAGTTTTACAAAAAGGTGCAACTGACTCTAAATACATTACAAAACACCCACAGGCCATAGGAAAGATTTGAGCAGATAGATCAAGGCCTTTAAAACCAAATATTATCGCCATCTACGTTCTTCTGGAATCCGTCGTCTTCTTGAAATTCTAAAAGGGAATTAGAAGCAAAGGTGAGTACACTACCGTACTCAACAAACCACACGAAAATTCTGAATACTACATATATAGAGTTACAAGGAATTGGCACTAGTTTTAAGTATTTAGTGGATGCATGAATTAAAATCCAATTTTTCATTACATTTGAAACACAAACCATCAACAGCATCACCAACATCATTATTACCACGGAGTTATTAGAAAAATCCAGATTACGGCAAGTTTATTATTAAAACTACTCGAGCTAGGTTACAGAAATCACCCTAAATTAACTCAGTTTTATTAACCGGAAGCACGGCGTATTCGAATACCATTTAGATCACTCTGCAGAGCTACTTAACTTTACCCACAAGATATCTACGGTCATTAGTGCCACCGGATTAACATACAACTTTTATGCATGCGGCCCGACCGAGATTAACATAACCTTTCATTGAATTTCCCCTCTTTAGCTCCTACCCAGTAGGTTATATGGATCCCTAGCCTCCAGTAACCACTAGCCAAGGCGAGCGGCGTGATCTGGCCAACTGAGGATACCTACCATTATGAGAACCGCCAAACACTACTACAGAAATGATTTTCCTAGACACCAAGGATTTCTTTCCACGGCGGATTAAAGGAGAGCCGCCTCAAATGACTTGATCGGTCCTTGGGGTTAAGAACACTTTGTAAAGGTATCTTCACAGTGCTCTCTTAAAACCGCTGTGAAAATATTGATCTTTTCACAGTGGTGCCTTTAGATGCCGCATGTGGAAACTATGCTCTTCACAGCTCTCTTAAGGAACCGCCTTGGCAAAGTGCGATCTTTACAGCGGCTTTCTTACGAAGCCGCATGCGAGCGCTTGTTTCCACAGTATGTTAAACAAGCCGCCTTAGTTAATTATACTGTCGGCCTAATTAATTAACGAACCCCCTGTGGTAATGTTCTTAAACAAACCGCCTGTCCAAATTTTGTAAATGCCTGTCCAAATTTTCATGTACGTATCGAGCATCCTTTGTTCTATAATACCTGCAAAACACAGAAATCCAACATCCGAGACAATACTCGGTATGAGTTTGTATTGACGTCTGGGATCATCCGATTACGTTACAACAAATGCACTACATAGAAATCCAACGTCCGAAAATACTCGGTATGAGTTTGTATTGACGTCTGGGTTCATCCGTTATGTTACCTTATGACACTACAGAAGAAACCAACGTCGAGAAAATACTCGGTATGGTTCTTTTGTCCTTTGATGAGATCATCCGGTAGTCTTTGTTTTGCTTGATCGTTATTATTTTTCTGCGGTCCGTTGTCTTAGGGAGCCTTTGTGGAAATTTAAACTTTAAAGCTCGAGCAGATCGTTCTCTGCGGCGGTTCAGCGACCCCAAAATTGTGAAAACAAGGGGGGAGCTAGGTTTTGAACTTGAAATCCTTGGAATAGTTAACTCTCTAAGGTAAGAGCATCTCATTAATTACTAACATTTGTAGAGGTTTATATATCTTGTGGAGAGGAAGATGTAGTGTAGATAGAATGTCATGGGAGAGGGGTTGAAGCCCGGGAGATTGGCGCCACTGACACTCTTTAAAATTTGTGATTCACTTTTTGACACCCTGGTCCACTGTCATAGACTCAGATGGACCCACATGTCATAGACACATCACCAAAAACTAACGAATTGAGTGTCACTGGACTAATTTTTTCGTTGAAGGCCTCACCTTCTAGATCTGTAGACAGATCTTGTATCCCTCCTCTCTCTGAGGGAAGAACGATCCCCTCTCTAGATCTAGAGGAGAGGACCGTACATTCTTTCGTGATTTTAATAAAATCATTTTATAGTATTTAACTTAGGGTTCTCTTGTTAAAGTTCTATCTAAATAATTGACATTTCGATCTGATTTTCTGTTTCAGGTTCAAGATGGAAAGGGCATGGATGTACAATGCCCCAAGAAATAAGGGTGTATTCCTCAAAGAACTCAAAACTTTTATTACAGTCGCTCAGAAGGACGCCTGGACTAAGAAGAAAACGGAAATACTTTGTCCATGCAAAGACTGTAAGAACAATGTAGGGTGGGGAGATTTAAGTGTAATCAAAACACACCTGATCATGAGAGGTTTTATAAAGGATTACACTTGTTGGTCCAACCATGGCGAACAACGTACATCGCAAACAACCGATGATGTTGACCCGATCTCGTGGATGATCGAAGTCGGAGGTGACAACGATGGTTTGAGAGATGAAGCTCACGTGCATGCTCGTTTGCTAGATGATGGTCGCATCGCCGATGTAGAGGAAATGTTGCGCCATGCCGAACCACGAGTTTTAAAGGAGATGCGAGTTTAGATAATGTCGATCGTTACACAAAGCGGCGAATGATCATTTATATGAGGAATCAAGGGTTGTCCTCGAGTTCTACGGTGTTGCATACGGTCTTGATGCTTCTACGGTTGAAGGCTAGCAATGGATGATCGGACAAGAGTTTCACCGATCTATTGAGGCTCTTGGCGAAATACTTCGAAGGCTAATGGATTGCCCACCTTGCCGATTTGAGCACTTATTTAGCGAAGAAGCTTATCACTCCGATGTCATTGGATGTGCAAAAGATACACGTATGTCGAACCATCGTATCCTCTTCCGTAAAGATTACGGACTTGGATCAATGCGGTGTGCAAGGCGAGCGGTATAAGAAGAATGATGACTCCCACGGCGATGATGATTCTTGACTAGCACTACGAAGAATAAGAAGAACAAGAATAGTACTACTGGTAATAACGAAGATGACACTTCTTCAGCACGGACAAGAAGAAAAGAATCCCTGCGTTGGTGATGTGGTACTTGCCAGTTATTGGCCGTCTGAAATGTTTGTACTCGAATGAGAGGGACTCCGAACTAATGGGTTGGCATTCCGACAAGCGTAGAAAAGATGGAAAGATTTGACACGCAGCGGATGGTAGACAATTGAGAAATTTTGATCGCATGTATCCAGATTTGACACGAACCCAAGAATGTAAGGTTACGTGACCGAGTCTTGATGGTATGAATCCTTTCGGTGAATGGAATGCCACACATAGCACTTGACTAGTAGTCTGTCCATCTACAACCTTCCTCCATGGCTATGTATGAAGAAAGGTACCTAATGTTGTCCATTCTTATCCAAGGTGCGAGGCGACTGGAGTAGATATTGATGTGTTTCTCGAACCAGCGATGGAAGATATGGCCATGTTGTGGCACGATGGGGTCAGTGTGGGATCGGTTCAACAATAGTACTTCACACTAAAAGCCATTATTTTTGTTACCATCGGTGATTACCCATACTCGCTAGCCCTATCGGGTTGATTAAAGGGAAGGCGACTTGTGTAGTATGCATGGATGAAAGCGTATCGACGTTCCTTCCATGCTCACGAAGTTAGTGTACATGCGGCACCACCGTTTCTTACTGAAAGCTCACAAATACCGCAAGATGGGCAAGTATTTTGACAATACGGTTGAGAAAGGTGTGGCTCCAAAGCGCCATAGCGGGAAAAAAGTATTTGAAATGGTCCAGAACATCAAGGTGGTTTTCGGAAGAAGCGGTCTGCAGGGGCCAAAAGAGGGTCGAAAGAGGAAGAATACCGATGAGGAGGTTCCTCCACCTGTTGTCCTGTTAAAAAAGATGTCAATTTTCTACAAGTATTTGCCCTACTGGAAGGACTAGGAAATTCGCCATAGCATCAATGCCATGCATGTCATAAAGAATGTCTGTGAAAGCGTGCTAGGTCTCTTGTTGGACATTCAATACAAGACAAAGGATGGTTTTAAAGCTCGTAAAGACTTAGTAGTACTTAAAATCAGGAAAGAACTACACCCTCAAGAAAGAACACATGGAAAGTATTATCTTCCCCCAGCAAGCTACTCTCTGACAGCTGAGGAGAAAAGATCAGTGTGCAAGTGCTTACGTGGGGTCGAGTCCGTCTGGTTATTCATCCAACATCAAAAACCTAGTATCGATGAAAGATTTAAAAATAAGTGGTATGAAGTCTCACGATTTGCCACGTCATGATAACACAAATGCTCCCAATTGCAATCGGGGTATCAACTCAACATTTGTAAAGGTGGCCATCACACAATTTGTGTCATTTACGCAATGCGATTTCACGAAGGTGTCGATGATGAACAAATGAGCTATCTGCAGAACTACATAGTGGAGACTATAAACCAACTTAAGATGTGCTTCCCTCCATCCTTTTTCGATATCATGCCGCACCTCTTGGTTCACCTTGTCGAGGAGGTAAAGGTCTTTGGGACCAATATTCTTACCTTGGATGTTTCCATTTGAGAGGTGGATGGGCTTGCTTAGAGCTTACAACGGAATCGTGCTTACCCGAGGGTTCCATTATTGAGGGCTACAATCTTGAGGAAGTCATTGAGTGTTGCACGGATTACTTCATGCCCACGGAAAGGCCGATTGGTGTGCTGTCCCTCGACATGAGGGGAGTTGGTAGTAAAGGGACTAAGGGAAAGAAAAGATTCATCGACCATGAGTACAAGAATGTGGACCAAGCACATTTCACCGCCTTACAACAACTAAAGATAGTGGAGCCGTCGTGGAGCAACACGGAAGAGCTTGAAAGAGAAAATCCGGGGCGCCAAGTTGATTGGATCTGAAGAGAATAAGCGCATGTTTTCCACATAGTTCAAGAACCAAAACATACCGGATGGTGAGGACGAAGAAAGCGAAACATTGAAAATGTTGGCTCATGGCCCATCAAGTCTGGTAACATCATGGCTAGCGTATGACATCAATGGGTACACATTTTATACCATTCAAAAGGACAAGAAGGCGATGGCCCAAAAGCAATGGTGTTCGGGTAGAAGCCATAGATCGACGGGGAAAGAACACCTACTATGGAATCATTGAAGAAATTTGGGAACTTCGACTATGGAAGGGATATGCAGATCCTCGTATTTACATTTGCAAGCGGGCAAACATCCTAATGGTGTGGAGGTGGACAACTATGGGTTCTGGCTATCGACCTCAACAATCTTGGCCACAAAATTGACCCTGGATACTAGCTTCGAAGTCTCGCAAGTTTTCTACATAGTGACCCGATAATAAGAAAAGGAATATAGTTGTTCGAGGAAAACAAAGGATCGTTGGAGTTGACAATGTGCACGACGAAGCGAAATACAATCGGTTCGACGACCTCCGCCTTCGGAGATCCGGAGAGGATCAAACTTGTAGAAGAAACCCTCGATATTTCAATGATGCCATATATGCGTGATGATTGCGTCGAAAAAGTTGTTAAAGGCAAATAGGGACACGTTGTGTAAAAACTTAATATGTAATAGAACTTATATTTTTATTGGACTTGAGTAAAAGCTGTTGCGTGAAAGTGCAGGATAATCTGATGGTAATTAGCTATTAGGCCGGATCATCCTGTAAATTGAAGCCAACAGAGGCCCGAGGAAGCCAAGCACTATTAAATGCGGACAAAAATCCGTGCGGTTTTTTCTCGACCTAACGGAGCGTCCGGTATGTGAATCTTAGCCGAGGCCACCATCGTCCGCATTCGAGAGCATCTTTATCTTTTCCTATACGGATAGTCCGGTCTTCGTATTGTCGCGCTCCTTTATTATTGTATCGCTAGGTGCTAGCACACCGCTACATAAGATGATCCGATTCGTTTTTCCTCAGGTGGCCGGACCATCCTGCCACCGAGTCGAACAAAGGCATCGATCCGGTCAGATGATGTTTCCGATAACGGATCATCCGGTATGTTGATCTTAACCTTATCCAAAAAGGCAAAAACCCTCTTCAACATTCAGAGAACCGCCTGTGAAGCTTTAATATCGACCGCACCTAACTACTCCTCTCTCCACGCCTCCACGCCGCCTTGCGCCGCAGCCCGTTTCCATGCCTTGCGACGCTGTACTCCAATCCTCCACCCGCCTCGGCGCTGCCACACGCCTGTTCGCGCCACCCGTTTTGTCACCGCCGACGAATCCGAGCCCTCGGCTGGCGAACGACCCTCCTTCACTTTGTAAGCGGTGAGATCCACATCCCTCTGGTTTCTTTGGACTCCATTCAAATGCATATGAATACGATGCAAGTTCTTGACATTCAGCAGTGCAACTTGCGGATGGCGAGGAAAAAGGAAGGAAAAAGAAGTTGTTGTCTTGGTGAGAAGGCTAAGAAGTCCAAATTCTGAAAGCGTGAGCGAGTGAGATAGGCTGCAGATCACGAACTTGGCTCGAGCATCTGGCGTGGCCGCCAATTCTTGATTAGAGACACAGAGTCGGCGGCGGAGGGCTCGGAGAGGAGGGCACTCAATTCACAGAGGGTGGTGCGGCACCTCCTCGTCGTTCTAGCAGCGTCTTTTCGTGGTGGTTCGACATCTTCCGAGCACATTGCTAGGCGGTGCGTGCTCGTCCCAACATAGTTCCGCATGAGTAGGAGGCTGGCGATGATATCCAAGAGGGCGAGGAGTACCATGTGCCACATCGACCACGAGATAAGACTTAGAGACCTTGGAACCTCTCATCCGGAGGGTAAAGAGCCTTCGTTTCTCGATGTCAATGTCTGGTTTCCGCAAGCGGAGAATTTGGAGTTCATAGGAGGTTACGGGCGGTTCTTCAACAGAGCTTCCATGTTACGTCTGAAGAGCTCGGGGTCGATTGAGCATGCAGGGCGCTCAACCGCCTCTTCTTGCAGAGGCTGCGGGTGGGGTGGGCGTTTAGAGACACTTGACCATTTGAAGGTCTTACGGTCATTGTGAGAGTTCGACACGGTAGTGGAAAAGTGGGTTAGAGACTTCTACGCCACAGTTTGGATCGACCTGAAACACGATACATTCAGTTCATGCACGACGGAGAACCCTAGAGGGTGTCTGAGTCCACTTTGCTTGAGTTGTTTGGTTTTGAGGAGGAGCCCGAACTTTGCATCGGTGGTGTCTGCAGAGCGGCACCTTGCCTCGTCGTGCTAAGGCGGAGGTGTTTCCCGACAGGTGACGAGATTCGCTTTCTGTTCCAGCAGTCGTTCCCGTTGGATCCCTTCGCCATCCAGACCGTCTCACTCCTGAGGCAAAGGCGGTCCACATGGCTTTGAGGAAGTCATTGTTGCCGAGGATTGGGAATGCCGAGACGATCACTAGTTTGCAGCAGTGAGCAGTGACTACTTTATTCGATCCTATCTCACGAGCCGTTCGATATTCTCGACTTTATCATCGTGAGATTGAAGATACTATGCGAGATGCTATGAGTTTGGCGGACAACAACCATTTGCGCATATAATTTCTTACATATCAGTACCTTCGCTCGAGCGAGCATCGTGAGGAGTACACGGAAGGACGAGTTCGTCTTCGTCGAAGACATGCCTCCATCTCTTGGCAGCAGAGCCTTGAGGGCAGCGTTCCATGAGGAGGGCTCGGGAGCGATACGAGGCCGAGAGAGACCGCTCAAGGGAGGACCGGGCACTAGCAGAGTGAGGAGCATCTTTGGGTTGGCGCGAATCATTGATATTGGTGGGATAGCGATGGCGAGGAGGAGGAAGACCCTAAGTACTTTCCACGGTCCAAGCCCACGACCACGAGGCGGTGGATCGGGCTCTGTGCACGAGGACCGAGGCGACTCACTGCACCACCGTCAGCCTCTGACGTGACACCGTGGCTGCGGCCTGTTTCTCGGCCCTCAAGCTTACTCACGTACTTGCTTGATTGTTGAGTTGCGAAGTCTCGAGCGGCTTCAATTGCCCAACGGGAGACACAAACCCAATTACTAGAGGAGATGAGGTTGCATCGGCAGACAACCCGAGCGACTTTGGTACACCGTCGGATGCAAATGGCTCAGATGTTCACTTTCTTCTCGAGCTACTTTGGTCGGTTGTACAATGCGATTGGTCTTGCACACTGACTGGCTGCCAACTCGATTCCACCTCCGCTCTGGTATTCTTGCCCCACTTGCTTCATTGGGGTTTCTGCCCACTCCGTGTCCACGTTCCCACCAGCTCCTCTACGGTCTTGCAGGATGTTCTCGAACCAGTAGGTGATATGGCATCCGCTCGTTGACCACTACTCCACCTACTTTAGCGGATGCACCCACATCGGCGATGCCCGCCCCATGCTCGGCCGAGACCGAACATACGTCCGTGTATCTTGACATGGTAGACGAGATGGCTGCTCGAGTGTAGTATCGTTGAGTTCGCACCTATCGATCGTTGCGAATCCTCAAGTTGACGATGATCCGGTCATTGCCTCCGAGTGTGCTCACGTGAGTTCACCTCAGCCCCTGAGGCCACCGATGAGGATAACATCGCGCCAACATGTACGAACATCGCCTCGGACTCAACACACCTTCTGTGATTACTCAAATCCACAGAGAATATTGCCGTCTGGTGTTGTGGATCGACCTCCGAACATGACGGTCACGGCACAGACAGGCCCATCGAGACCCCTTGCCGCGACCAGCGATTGCTCAAACCCCTTCACCAACAGTTCACGGGCCCTGATGAGGAGACTAAAACTACAAAGTCCCAGGGAGGAGAACCTCGATGAGCCCGACAAGCGGTGTTGGCGCGAGGTGATAGGGAAGACTCAGCTCTGCCTCGATCTTTTGGTACTAGTCCAAGCACGGACGAGTAGTTCTTTGCTTATCGCCATTTGTCTTTTCGGTTGTTATGCACTCTAACTTGCTTGATATATCGTATTTCGATTTTTCTGTGTTCGTCTAGGAACAATGCATTTCACGACAATTTTATTTAACTTTGTACTCTTTCATGACAATCTGTACCGAAGGCTTTTTGCCGGTAGGATGGCCATAGACAGTTACTGTCTATAGCAAATTGCCATATCACCTATAGACAACCTTATACAATGGTGTAGACAATCACTTTTTTGGTTCCCATGCTACAATCAATTCATCTCTACACACAACCAGCTTGGTTCCGATCCCCTGATCATTGCAAATGTATAGATGACTTCTTTCTCTTTTCTCTTTCTCTTTCATCCACATCAACAAATAGGTGACATGGCAACTCTTATAGGCAGTGATGTTAACCTATTGTACATGCTCTAAAAATTGCTATGGGTTTTAGGGTCAGGGTGGACCACTGTTAGTCTTGGCGAGACAACTCCGGAGACCCCCAAGCCCATGACCCATAGCTTTGCTCCTCGACATATTTACATAGGCAGAGAATCTCAGCCTTTTTTTCTACCGACGGGCGATCCCATGTGCACATATTTACATAGGCAGAGAATCACATGCCCTTTCTACCTCACCGGACGATCTGGTATGCTAGGCAGCGGCGTCCCTTATGCCTTCCGGTGCTTATATTAACCACCGGAGGCGATTCGTGTTCACAACTTCCCCAAGCCATTCCTATTCTCTCCTCGTCGGCAATATCGGCCTCCTCGTCCTCATCCTCCTCCGCTATGTCGTATGAGCAGAGTCCGCCAGAAGCGGCGCGACTCGATCGCCCGTCGCCGTCGGCCCGATCGTCGCGTCATCAACCGGGTCCCCGATTCTTGGGCGAAGGAGGAGGAGGCTATCCGTTGGCGGGCGGCTGTGCAATGGCAGCGGCAATGAGGCGGCAACAAGCGGCGGCGGCGGCGGCATGCGGCGCGACCAGCGAAGCCGGCGAGGAGGAGGAGGAGGAGGAGGAGGAGGAGGAGGAGAAGGAGCCGAAGTTGGTGGCGGGGAGCGACGACGACGGCATTAGCGAGGAGGACGCCGGCGACTACATCCCCGTCTTGTACCGCTTGGACACCTCCTCCTCCTCCGGCTCCTCCTCCGGCGACGTCTTGCTCTCGTCGGACGAAGACGATGATGACGATGACGATTTCTGGATATAGATAAAGTAGTTTAGGTAGGTATCTAGTTGGCGCATAATTCTGATGTACTACTGGCGCCCCTTTTGGATTTACATTTTGTTAATGTTATGTGTATTGCATTGTTCCCATGGTAATAGAATTGAAATTTGAAAAATGACACTCGAATTCTCCCTCAATTCGCGGTCTCCCCAAACGAGACCTCTCCCGATGAGTACAAAGCGGAAGATCGATAATAGAATTGAAATTTCAGAAATACGACCTCTTCCAGTAGTACAAAGCGGAAGATCCTGTCTAGTCAAATCTTTAAGTGGCAAATGGACAAAAAAGCCTTCGAAATGCGACCTCTCCCAGTAGTACAAAGAGGATGATCCTGTCTAGTCAAATTTGACTAGACAGGATCATCCTCTTTGTACTACCGGGAGAGGTCGCATTTCGAAGGCTTTTTTGTCCATTTGCCACTTAAAGATTTGACCTTTTGGATATGATGCCACTTGAGCCAATGAAATATGGTACCGTATGAGTCAATGAAATGTAGGTCCAGTGGCAATTTTGCGAAGCCACATGTTTAAAGTGGCAAATAACCAAATCTCCCCCAAACTATGGACGGACCATCCGGTCTGTGGAATCGTCTGCCTGATGTACGACGCCGCCTGTAGAAATCGTTAGAACCGCCTGTGGAAATCTTGTGCACCGCCTGTTGTAAGTTCAACCTTCATTAGTTATGGTTTTGGTGTTAATGACAAATCTAATATTGAGATTATCTCTTAATGTGATTTTATTATTAATGACAAATCTTATATGGAGACTAACTTGTTTATTTAGAATATCTTTGATTAGTCTCATCACATTGAAAAATGGAAAACCCAAGGTATGTACGCGTATTCATCTTAGTATTAGTTGCATACTTTGGAGTCAAGTTAAAGTATGAATGCCCCATTATATTAACCACAAAATGTGCATCATGTTTCCCAATCCATATATTACATGGATGCACATACTTAGGGGAGGTCAGTAGTTTAACTTGAAAGTCTCTTTGTATTGATCTAATTCTTATTGACACTTATAAGGATTAAGACAAAGGAACTAAATCCTTAGGAGTATATATTTGAATTGCCTAGTCATAGTATACTCATGGTAATATAGGATATACTCCAATGTGATCAAATTGAATATGTGTATATTATATCCAAGTCAATCATATTTATGCACATATACATGTGGGGTTTATTCTATAGTTGATGACTTAAGAGTAATGATCATTTCCATATAGTTTACACATAATGGATCATTATTTTTCATCAACATGAGTATATGAAAACTTGTGTAGTTAATATATACTCATATCAATTTAAATGAAAATTTAAATTGAGTTCATTTGTCTTGTTAATCATTAAAGAACATTTCATCATGTGTTGATGGTGTTCCTTGATTAATTAAGGACAAATGAATAACTCTTAAGTATAATAAAGCATGAGTTGCATTATTGTACTTAAGATACAATTAAATCATTCAAATTGATTTAGGTTGTGCTTAATTGATCTAAAGGCATCCATTATGTGTTAATGGAGTGCAAGAGATAATTGAGACAACCGTGCATCTTGGACTAATTATTTTATGAGTTGTGATTGAGTTAGGTCCAAAGATGAATGAGATGATTGAGAACGGGATAAAGACGACATCATGAGGTGATGGACGTCAAGAGAAGATCCCGAAGACAAAGAGAAGAATCGAGTGATGATCCCGGGGGAGTATCAAAGTGATGATCATAAAGACCCCAAAGGGATTGCTTGCGTCTGTTGAAGGTATAATTAGATAGGCTAAGGACTTTGTAGTCTTTGAGTCTAAGGTTTTTATCGCCGTACTATTAAGAGGAGTTGATTCCTAGTTTGAGCTTCATCATGTGTTGATGATCTCAATCCGCGTTCACTCAAGCTCAAATCATTTGGATTTGGTTTTTGCATAAGGGTTAACCATTTGGCATGTGTTGCGAATGGGTTAAGCTTATGCTTGGTTGTTGTTGGTTTATGCTCTGATTTGCATGTGTTGCAAAGAGGAAGAGCATATGCATTAGTTTTTCGCATAAAGCTTTGATTTGCATGTGTTGCAAATAGGATAAGCTATATGTGTTGGCCTTTGCGTGAAATTCACTTTTGCATGTGTTGTAAATGTTGAAGCTTCATGTTTTATTTTCATTCACAAAACAATCTTTCTAAAACATGTGTGGTTTTGCATGGGTCTAAGTTTTGCATGTATTACAAAAGGTGAGAGCTCATGCATTGTGTTTTAGCTTTTGACTGGATCATGTGTTGATCATCACAAATGCTAAGTAAAGTTTATGGTCTGTGTTATGCAAAATGTGTTTTTGCAAAATGTTGTTTTGTTATTTGCAAAAGTTGTTTGCAAATAAGCTAGAGGTTATTGGTTTCAATCCTAGAGTATGTGTTGGCATTTGCAAATGTGTTTTGCAAAGTGTCGGGATCATATGTTGATCCTTACATGGCTAGAGGATTGATCTTATAGCTTTTCGGGTTATTTGCAAATGTGTTTTGCAAAAGTTATTTTGATCATGAGTTGATCATCATGGCTCAATATTTGATGTTATTGACTCTTTATAGCTTGTAGTCATGCCTTTGATCAAGTCTATTTGAGAGATTTCGAAAAATCATATTTTAGACTTGAATGACTACATTAGAGTTTGGTTTTGGTTATATTTAAAAATATCTATGATTGCTTAAATCTTGAAAATGGGTGGAGATTATAGCCCTCGTGATAAGCTTCGCATAGAATCAAAAATCACCCAAATCAGAGTTCGGAGTAAAAAGTTATGAGCTTTTTAGTGAATGCTGCTGCGGTACTACCGCAAAAGCGGTACTACCGCCCGTAGGGGCCGGTAGTACCGCCCTTGCGGTAGGTTTTTATCAGAGAAGGCTCTTTTGCAGTCTTAGGCGGTATTACCGCCCGTGAGAAGTCGGTAGTACCGCAAATCTAATCTTAACAACGACTAGTTTGAAAGCACTTTTAATGCTGTTTTGCCCTCAGCGGCTAGTTTTCTTTGTGAGGCTATAAAAGGAGGTCATGGGGGGCATTTGCTGGTTGATTGAGTATTTTGGATGAGGTGGTGCATGTGTTGCATACTCACATTTGATTCTTGAGCTAAGAGTGAGACTAATTGCATGTGTTGCAATTAGGAGTGGATTGAGTGACCTCTTGTGCATGTGTTGCACTTGAGGGGGATCCTTGTGCATGTGTTGCACTTGGTGATCACCGGGAGCGCATTCGTTGTGCTCGGTAAAGTTCAAGCGGAGGAGCGGCTTGTTACTCTTGGAGGTTGCCAACTCCTAGACGCTGTAGGCGTCGTGCACGGGAGCTCTCAAGGTGTGAGAAGCCCCGGCAAGTTTGTGAAGGTTCGGGTTGAGCCTACGCGCAAGCATGAAAAACCACGTCTAGTGAAAAGAGGCGGGTGCTCGAGCGGGAGCCGGTCCAAGTGGTTGGGCTTGCCTCAACGTGGACTAGGGGAGACCGGCAAGTCTCCGAACACCACGGAAAAATATCGGTTGTCTCTTTTACCTTCAAGCATTTACTTTATTGTATATTTATCAATTGCTTGATTGTATTTAGAATTGCTTAGTATTAATTGATTGTTCAATTTAGCAATTCTTGTATAGAGATCTAATTTAGTTAGTGCACTAGTAGCCTAGTTGATTTAGGCTTTAATTGTCAAAACCTAGTTTATTGCTTCCGCATTATTTTTTATTAGGTTTTGATATAGGGGTTTATTAGAGCGAATATTTTAGAGAGCGATCAATTTTGTAAAACGCCTATTCACCCCCCTCTAGGCGCATCCTCGATCCTACACCTGTGGAAATTCCAAACCCCTAAAATCTCTAGGCGGGAGAGCTAATTGGCGGCAAAGCCAAATTTCCCCCGTCGACGCCTCCACGCCGCCGCCCTCGGTGACATCCCCTCGGGCTCGCGCCTCCGACAACCGTTCCGGCGCGCTCGGTGACCTCTCCGCGGGCTCGCGCCTACGACTACCGTCCGCCGCGCCGTCGCCCCCTTCGTCCACATCGCCTCGCTCGGTGACCTCTCCGCGGCCTCGCTCCTCCGACGAACTTTCCGCCGGTCGTCAATAAAAGCCCCAATTCCCTATGGCCCGCCCGCCGCCTCGCTCGGCCTAGCAAGGCAAGTGCATCCGACCACCCTTATATCTTGTTATCTTTGTGAAAAAAGTTTCGGAAGATATGTCTAAAGTAGATGGTGATTGATAGAGCAATTCTTGCTCGTAAGTTCGATATAGTCTTTACTTGCAGAACATAGAGCAATTCTTTTGAGATATCATAAGTAGTTATTAATAAAATCGAAGTTGAAGTTGGAGTTACCAAAGTTTGTGGAGTCGGTTTGATGGGCGTATGAATACTCTACGGATAGTTTCATAGCCCTGCACTTGTGACTACAAAAGATGATGGTGATTGTCGGGCAAATAGCGGGAGCGATCTCGGTTCTTCAATGGGTGCGAAGTTTAGTAAAAGCGCTCGGCGAGGTACATCAACCAAACTTGCGATGGTGGTATTACTGACACTTCACATGGCGGCTTTGAATGGTCATTTTGATTGCATGCAATTGTTGATTGACTTAGGTGCAAATGTCTCATTGCCTCATTTTCCTACGGCACTCGGCAAATTTCATAGGAGCTAGCGATACTCCTTTGCATTATGTAGCCGTGGGGAAATCTGAGTGTTGCCGATTATACATTGAAAGGTGCTAGCAGTGACACTCAAGCGCATTGGGTGGCTTCCCATTGATGTTGCTAGGATATTTGGATGTCGTTGCTTGGAGCCATTACTTTCTCCAAATTCACACTCAAGTATCCTGTATTTCAGCCATCAAGTTATTTGTTTTGCGATTATTGCAAGCACCCAATGGAAGGATACATATGGTGGATATTGCACATGCATGGGCAACCATGGGAGACGATATATGTTGAGTACGATTCTTGGTGCATCACAAGATTATACCATACAATGGCGAAGATTGGTGCAAAAAGGAAGTTTATGATTCTCATACTAGATTGGCATTTTTGATGCAGTTGCTTGTCATTGAGCAAGAATTTCCATGGGTCCTGGTGACGAAAACTATTTGCTTTTCAAGTTCAACTTTCTGAAAATGATTTTGGCAATGGCAAGAACAACTGGCATAGCTTGCAAGCCGCATTTCAACGGGAGGGGAATGTCATGGACTGCAAGGGCTTGGATGGGCTACAACGTAGATGGGCTTGGATGGTTAGTTGGGGATATAAAAGAGACAGCAGAATGCAGACAAGGATCGGACAGAAGAAAAGGCATATTACTCTTCCTCTCATTCTCTGCTCTCCTAGCTTCTTCTTCCCCGTCTAAATCATCATCTGTTCTTCCCCAATCCTCCCAGATACTTGGTAATTTGTACTCAGAGATAGCGAGGACCATAACAGTTTAGTAGCTTTTCAATGGCTTCTCTTGCCTTACCAGAATGAGCGGTTTTGTTGCGAAATTAGTAGTATTTTTGGACTAATTACTAGTCCAAAATTTACATTAATGCCAAAGATGTTAATTACTTTTGTAATGGCAATTGGAATGATATTAACTCCTATTTATTTATTATCTATATTCGCCGGATGTTCTATGGATACAAGCTATTTCATGTTCCAAACGCAAATTTAGTTAGCCGATGCTTATTCCTCACATACCGTCATTGTTTCTTCTCCGAGAAAAGAAGTTGACGACCCGTAGGCCTTCTACCTCCACGCGGCACAATGTTGTAAATATTAATAGGCTCAAATTGATGTCATTGCAATCTGTTTTGTAGTAAGATGGGAGATAAAGAATTGCTCGCCAACAAGGCGCTTAACAGAGCTGCTTGTAGAGATCGATGGTATACGCCACTGCAAGAGGAGGGCGATGCTTAGGAAGGCAACAAGACTTGGCGAGAGAAGGATGATGCAGACACGCTGCCGAAAGAACACCGAGCCCATCGTTGTGCTTAGGCAAGCAATGGTTCCTCGTCATCGTACAAGAGCCCTAGCCGATTCCATGCCCACGACGAGAACGGCGGCGTGGGGAAATCGACTCGACTCGATCCCAATGAAGAGGTATTAAGAAGAGTGAGCTTGTTTTATTTGTAGCTTGCGTGGACATAATTGCATTTCCTTATGTTTGCGTATTCCTTGTGTTTATTTCTATGAAGAGGCCGGAAAGGCGATCACGCCGACTAGTTGCGATTCAAGAGGTAATTGAAGATACCTCTGGGCATGTTCCCGTGATTCCTCTGCTGCAACAACCATGACCTCGCATAAGCAGCAGAGGGAAGTAGGAACAAGTTCTGCGACAGGACTTGGTATATCACGGAGGTCGGTCCTTTAGGAGAGCCCCTAGCACCTCGTGAGGCACTATCCAAGTTCGAAATAGTCATGCGGTGTCTTGTTAAGGACAATGTCTCCATCACGATTGATAAGCTGGACAAAGGTGGCCGACGCGACAAAGGGGCACCTGTGGACCGAGCTGCAGAAAATCATAAGGTTCCCACCAGAGTATGAGGCCATCGCTAAGAAGAATGCCTTGGACGTGATGGGGAAGAGCTTCCGGAACTGGAGGTACGAAAGTGAACAAGTACTTTGTGAAGGCGGAGCGGACACCATTCTAGAAATATGGAAAAATCACCGTGGGTGAATGGGCGGAGTTTGTCCGTGAAGACCTAAGCGAAGCCGTAGCATTGAGTGAGGTGTACAATGCCCTCGCTGAAGAAGAACAAGTACCCCATCACCGGGCACGGTGGGTATGCCCCTAAGATTGTTGAGTGGAGGAGTAAAGAAGAAGAGGAAGCCCGTGCTGGGATAGAGAACCCATTGACGAGCTGTAGCGAGCGGGTAGAAATTGGGTCCTAGCTCGCCAACCCAACAGCAAGAAGGGTCGCAAAAGCACGGTGGACCCTGCGGTCCTGGAAGTTTCGGCCAAGCTGCAGAAGATCTCGCACGAGCAAGCGGAGGGATTTTTCGTGCCAGACGGCGTTGGGAACCAAGGAACACCCAGGTCGCACTCGTGGCGTCGGAAGTCGAGTGGGCTTCAAGCATGGGTTCCCGGAATATCAAGACCAATACAAGTCGCGTCAAAGATATAAGAGGACCATGGCTGATACAATAAGACAACTGGCCCAACAAGAGTTTTTAAGACTGTGGGAAGAGAAGGAGGCGGAAAGGGCGTTACAAGCGCGGTCGGATGACAACCCGAGCCCGGCCCGCATCCGGAGTAGCGTCGGGTCCGCGCCAATCCCAACGCCTCGATATCCTGTGGATGATATCACAGAGGCAACCAAGTGCAAGCTCTGTGCACATCTGGAGCAAGGGGGCTTGGTCGTCGAGCTTGCGGAGGGCATGGCATATCCGGGCACTGTGATACACAACCAACCTGTCCCGATTGGTCACGCAAAGGTGCAAGTGGACATTGTGCTTGTTCCATGCCTTGGCTTGTGGAAGCTACCATTCAACACCCCTGATGACGTAGAGACCATCCAAGATGCAGTTGGGTCATTTATTGTATGGCCCAAGGAAGATATTGCATTGATACAAGAGAAGTCAGAGACACCAGCACCAAGTCAAGACGTCCTACCTCTTCCAAAATTGCCTACACCACAAACCGCATCTTCTCCGCCGGCGGTGCCTTCACCACAACGCGCATCTTCTTCGCCGTCGGCGCCTTCACCACAATAAGCATCTTCTCACTGGGCGCTTCTTCCTACAATAGCGCATCTTCTCCGCCAACGGCGCTTCCTACAATAAGCACATCTTCGTTGACGGTGCCTTCACCACAACGCGCATCTCCGTCGCCGGCGCCTTGTGCATCGCATGCATCACCTCCGTTGCCCCAACCATCACAACGCGCCTCATCTTCGGCGATGTTGTTGGTTGCAAAGAAAAACAAAGAAGTAGATTGCAATCAACGGAGTACCACCAAGTCAAATAGAAGTGCCAACTCCACTCGGGTACAAACCATGCCTTCACTAGAGACTTATGAGCATGGCAAGCCATTTCTCCCCATGGAGCAGATCAACAAAGGACCATGGGAGTTGAAGAGATTCCATGACTGGTACTTGAGGGCATCTCGTCTTGGGGTGAAGGGCATTCAAGCCGCCGTCCCTCCAGATATCTACAAACACGAGGATACTCGCTACGTCTGGATCGATTTTGGTGACTTGCAACATATGTTCCGTTTTGGAAAACTCGACATTAACATGATCAGTGTGTGGTGCCTGTAAGTTGGCCATTGACCTACCCCTACATTATTATATCGGCTCTTGCAGTAGCAAGTGCCGATATAACAAATTATGACAGCATATCATTATATTGCATTCTGATAGCATAATAAAGAAAACCCCAAATGTATAGCAGTTGAGTGCCAAGTTGAGTTCCTCTTTATAGTAATGGCTTGTTAGATCATTCAAAAATTGGCAGAATCCATATAATTTTCACTAAATCGTAAGTTGGCCGATTTTAGTGGTTTTTCTTTTAAATAAAGTTAACCGCCAAATCATCGAACAAGATGCATTTTGCCAAAATCGATATTTGCCAAAATGTCATGTTTCCCAAAGATTCAAGATATAAATTGGCGCATTGACCATTGTCTTCGTAGAATGCAATATACCGATGCTAAAAGATGGGAAAGCGTGTCGGGTTCCTTGACCCGCACGGATTAGCCAAATTAACTTAAGAGTCAGACTCAATGAAAAGGCGTTGAAGGATAAGGGATGATGTAAACAGAGATAGAAGAAAAGCGGCAGTCCACGACCCGAGAACGCCAAGTAGATGTGGGGCTATACATATCAAAAGCAATGCTCGGATGCAAGACAAGGGCGTCATAATGGCTCCCTACAATTTTAAGTAATCTTCTCATTTGTCAATCGTTGCTAAAAGTTTAGTTTGCACCATGATTACTCATGAAACTTACATAAGTTTTCGTTGCAGCGATCACTTCATTTGTTTCATGTTGTACCCGAAACAGAGCAGATATATGGTCCTTGACTCATCCAGAACCCCACCGCAATCTTACGATGAATTCACCGGCGTCTTAAATGCGTAAGAAATATATATACACAAACATATATAACATAACGTGATTTGTTTTATGATATGATAGTTACTTGTTGTTGTTGACATTCGAGTAGGGCTTTCAAGAATTACACAACTAAAAAAGGGGGCAACATGATCCTGCAAAGGGGTCAAATAAGATGCTTTGCTATGTCCACCCATGGGTAAGAAGACACTTGTAATGCGTGCTTCAACATAATTGCACTAGTAAGGAAGAGTATTACCAACTGTACTAATTCCATACATTATTATTTATTTTGAAGTGCCACAAGCAACCTCCAGGCAGTGTTCTTTGTGGATACTACGTCTGCGAGTTCCTCAGGATCAACGGGAGGTACAGAAGCAACCCCTAGGACGTAAGCCTATACAAATTGGTAATTCAAGATTATTTATTGTTTGATTCTCGATTTCACTATTGTTTAACCTCTTTATTGCCTACTTTATTATCGCAGGTGAAGATTGCAAAGACCACTTTGGCACTCACTGATGATGACCTTTGCAATGTGCAAAAGGACATGTGCCGATTCATTAAATCGTGAAGTCATTCATCGAGAGGTAGTTTCTTTTACTCGGGAGGTGAAGTGGCGAAGCATTCTAAACTTTGTAATTGGGAGACGAGGATAGATGGGCCGTGAACACTGATGTATATATATTTTTTTGAAAGACAGTAGGGATGTAATTTATATTAGATAGAGAATATCAGAGGAGTACATGGCATAGGATACTGCACCCGGAGAGTTTTACAAAGGTTATATATATGTATATAACCTTGTATATATATATACAATGCAATAATCATTTATATGTGCTTGGTATATATAACCTTGTCATTGTTATGTATGGATTTGTCTTTGTGATTGATAGAATGTATGCATTTATTAATATTATAATATAATTAATGAACATTTTGAAAAAGATTCTCTCGATCATGCAGGTGACGGCTTAAGCCCGCGCCTGTGAAAATTCTTATTTATGCAGGCGGGTGCTTAAGCCATCCGATTGCCTGAATCATTTATGCAGGCGGACGGCTTAAGAACCCTTTGCACAAATGCTTATTTGTGCACAGTTTCTTAAGCCGTCACTTTGTACAAATGATATTTATGCAGGCGGTTGTCTTAAGAACCCGCCTGGACAAATTCTTACTTGTACAGGCGGGTTCTTAAGACAACCGTCTGAAGAAATCCATTTACAAGCGATGCCAGAAACGCTGTGCAAATATACCGATTTGCACAGACCTTCAGTTACAGGCGGGTGCAAAAACGCCTGTGAAGATGGGTTACCACCCGCATGTACAAATTATTTCTGTAGTAGTGGAATGACCGCACCATTCCGTTCCACCCCGAACAATACGTGATCCATTCCTCTAACCGAGAATGGTAATTCCACCTGTAGGTATTCTAAGGAGAAATACAATATACTGGGCTACGTTGGATCAGGTCAACAGAGCTGACTGACCCAACTTGTGGTTGAGAGAGCACCGAAGTTATTTACTTTGCTTAAAAGGGTTAATCTTTAAATGCCAAAGACGCAGCCTAATACACACAACAACATTGGTACCACTGTACCCATCACCGACCACACTTAGGCTTGTCATCAGTTGAGGGTTGGGCCAGCATCCACCTTTCATGGTCCACCCAACACTGTCCCCCTAACCGTAGCAGTTTTTAAAATACGCCCCGAGTCACGACTCGGGGGTTTTGAACAATAGTTCGTAAATATAAGAGATTATTATAGCTAACCTACAGTGGTTCATTAATGATAACTTAGGGTTAACAAGTGAATATGGCATAATCAATATGGTTTTAACAAGAAAGTGGGTTCTAACTAATTAAATCATTCCAAATTAGCTCCTTTTTAGTTCTCTACTCTATTTATAGACAATAATGCAATAATAAAAATATACAGTATTTATACGAAAAATGGGATCAACATGTTCAAGGGGTGCGGCTTGCCTTGCGGAGTCGAGGGTTCGCCTAGCGAGACGTAGTCGACGTCGTGTCTGGTCCCGAACGGCTCCTGCTCCTGTGGCGGCTCCACGTACTGCTCCTGCTCTGTGTGCTGCTCCAGGAACTGCTCCGACTTCGGATCTAACGCAAAAAAAGCAAATGCAATAAATAAACGAATAAAAACAACCAAAGAAAGAAAAACGAAAAAAAGGCAGGGAGAAAATGGTCGGAAAAGGTTCAGGGGCAATTTGGGAAAATTTTTAGACTTGGTTTGGTGAAACGGAGCTCATTTTTGGACTCAGCAGCTCAGACTGGTCAAGAATATGTATTTTTTTGCTATTTTGGATTTTTGGGGATTTTTCTAGATTTTTCTGAATTTTTATTCGATTTTTTGGATTTTAATTAAAATCAAATCCGGAAAATAAATTAAAAATCCGAAAACTAATTTTTCTTACCGGGCCGCACAATGTAACACCTTTCGGCATTGTGTAGCCCACTCGATCTGGCCCACAGATGCGCGTGTGGCCCGCGCGGGCGAATGAGGCCCATGGCGCACGGCCCACTTAGCGGAGCAGGTCGGCCTAGGCGCGGCCAAGTGAGACTGACAAGCGGGGCCCGGCGAGCGGCGAGAGGCAGCAAGCAGGCTCGGTTAGCGGCAGGGAGAAGGCGGTGAAATGAGCGAGACCTGTTCTTGTGAAGAGAGACAGAGGCAATGTGGCAGCGGCGGTGAAATCTGGGCTAGGAAAGAAGATAGGTGATACGGCGAACGGAGGCTCGGGAGCAAGAATGGATTGGCGGGGGAAGAAGAGGGGCTCACGGCGAACTCGGAGCGGTGGAGAAATGGGGAAGGCGAGGGAGGAGGAGGCCTTGAGCTGAAGCAATCGAGGGAGAAGAAAAAGTGCTAGTCTGGCGTGGGGAGGCGACGGAAGAAGGAATGGATAGGCGGGGAAGGAAGAAGAGAGCACTGCGAGCTCGAGGCGATGAAAAAGGGACCGAGGACGCGATATTTATAGGGCGGGGCGAGGAGAGAGAACTGCGGCGAGGAAGAGAGAGGGGGCGCTGGTTTTTCAACGACGAGGACAGTCATGGGCGGGCTAGTGGAGGTGACGGGAGTAGGAGCGGGATTTGCGGTCACGGGCAGGCGAGCGACGAGTCGCAACGAGGCGGGATTCGCGGGCGAGGCGAAGCTTGGACCAGGCGGAGCCGGGGCTCACGCAGGAGCGGAGAGAGAAGGAAGCGAATCAGTTGGGCAGCGAGAGAGGAGGTGGGCTTAAAGCGCCATGAGAGGAAACAGTTGTCATCTGAAAGGTGAAATGGGGAGCAAGGCGGTAGCAGGTGGGGATTTGGGCCTGGGAGAAAAGAAAAAAAAGCGGGTCGAAGTGGGGCGTGGTGGGCCAAAGCCAAAAAGGGCAATTTCCAAATAAGGAAAGCGGCCAAAACGGGGAAACTTGTCCGAAATGGAAAGGATTTAAAATAAAGCCAAATAAATTCGAATAAAATCTGGAAAATTCCAAATAAAATCCAAATAAATAAATAAGCTTATTTTTGAAATATTTATGGTGTTTCATAACTGTAGAGAGAGAAGTTGTGAGCATTCAAGTTTGATGGTTTGAACTTAGCTGACTTGATTTGGAACTTCAGTTAGGGGGGCAAACCCTGACGTTGATTCGTTTTGGTCAATCAATCTGGGCTTGGAATAAGCATTTGCAAATAGTATAAAAAAAGAAATATAGATTAATCACATGGTTGGGCCTTCCGTGCAGTATTTGATACTCCTGTTTTATATGGACTCCAAATTTGTGGTGTTCAGCCTGTATTCGGCCTGTTTGTGGCTGCCAAATTGAGTTCATAAAAAGAAATTAAGCCCAATGTAGTCCAAGAAATGGTTGGGCCAGCCACCCTGGTGTTTGTATCTTTATCTCTTGTATCCTTAATATATTAGAGAATCCAGCGCTTTGCTACAAGCGACCTCATAATTTGAACATATCGAAAGGAATTTTTTTTCGAAAGAAGCCAAAAAAAACTAAAAATAAAAATCATTGTAGCTCAATGTTAACAGAAAGGGGATTTTTTTTTAAAAGATAAGCAAGTTTTTTAAAAAAAAATTAGGGGAATTTCAAAAATAAAAACAAAAAGAAATCAAAAAAGAAAATCAATATAGCTGTGGCACTGCAGAATCTACAGAGCCGGAGGGACGATGACAGTGAACGGCCAACCTCTCTGAGATTAGTAGTGTATTTAGATATAGATATGGTTTCCTTTTTCCTTACTCTCCCCTGTCTTTAACTGAAGGGTTATTGTTCTTATAGGGCGATTTTAAGTGAGATCGAAGACTAATTAAGCTTTCGGATTGAGAATGCCAGCAAAGAGGACCATAACTCTTCTATTACGTGCTTTAGAAAGATAATAAAAGGGTACTACCGTAGTTCCATTGTTAATCTGGGTGTTTATGTATAAAATGCTTCCAAAAAGGATGAAATGAGTAAAGGTACGTAAAAGAGAAGAAATAGCGTGGATCGATATACATAAGCTTACAATTTGTAAAGCGATTGCAAAACAGGTCAAAAGTCAACTGCTGCATCAAACCGGTTTTTGGTTACTGCGAAGAGAAGTTAATTATTGTTAATTAGCTTGTACTAGTAGCAGTACCAGTGCATTAGTTCTGTGCTGCTACCGTGCGATTGGAAATGTAAGTCCTTCCTTTTGACATTGACACGGTTTTTAATATTACACTAGCCATGTACCATGTGTTGTAACGAAACTTAATTTGTGATAAAAAGTTTATTTGTAAAAAGCACTAATAGTGGCAAAAGTAGATAATTAAAGAGCAGTGGTAAAGATGGGTAATTAAAAAGCAGTGACAAAGGTGGATAATTTTGATGAAGTGACACGAGAAGAAACGCTTGTTTTATAGAGTAGAGATTTTGATCATCAATTTCTTTAAACATATATTGTTTCAAATAAAAATAATTATACATTACGAGGCAATACAAATTTTATGTTGTTAGTTTTGGTGATTTTTTATATATTGACTGTCAAGCTTAAAAATGTTTGACCGTTAGATTCTAAAATGACAAATCAAAGGTAGTACTAACTAGTGGTACGCGGTATACCGTAAACCCAAAGCATATATGTCAACGTGCTGAGATGTACTACACATCTAGAGCAAAAACATGCGGAGTATAGTAGCATTTCGGATTTTTTTGAAATAATATATTTTAAATAAAAAATTACAGAATTAATATTTCAAATTAAAAATTACAAATATACACTCTTATCGCTATTTAAATTGGCGAAAATTATTTATCCAATTTAAATAGTGATATGTGGGTATTTTTGTAAAATTTTAATTCGGTATATTATTTATGTAAATTTTTTTAAAAAAATATGATTAAAAGAAAAATTGTAACATATCAATCGACCGGACAGATCTACGGCGCAAATGACGCAGCATTGGATCTTGGTTTTGACTTTTGACTTGAGCACGCAGCTAGCACTTTGTATAAAATGCAAAATGAGGTGCTCCCTTGAGTGCAATTCGGTTTTAGTAAGTTTTGCTCAAAGGATTGGCATCGATCTAACTTATTAATCTAATCCTAGGATTCTTCATTTCATTTTGTTTTTTCTAATGACTTGTGTCCGGACGTCCGAAATTTTCGGATATACTGTAACATTTTTTATACGCGTGCAACATTTTTTACCAACGCGTGCAATATTTTCCTTCGATAAACAGTGAAATTCGCTACAGTAATCGGATGTTGCAAGCGTTCAAAAAAAATATTGCACACGTAGAAAAAAAATAATGCTAGAGATATCCGATAAGATAAACAGTGATCAGACGTCCAAGTGTCAGTATCTCGCTTTGTTTTTTCTTCGTTCAATCTATGTTGACTAACCATTCAGATATAATTGCAATCCGCCGTGGGGCGACTTGTAGTCTTGTACCCATGATCTGTCACTATTAATTAATTAAGCTTAGTAGTACTACTAGTACAGCCTGGGGTTAGATCCAAAATTTAATCTTTTCCAGGAAATGCGTGCATGGTCAGACCATTCCTTCTCTTCTTCGTCCTTTTAAAAGTCCTCTTCCGACTCGATCTCACCCCGATTGAACCTCGGCTGATCAAACGATCCCGTGTGCGCCCTGAAAATTCCACAGCCCGAAGGCAGAGGATACGATTCCACACAAGTATTATAGCTTACTACAATAATGCCCTATTTATATAAGTGGTAATTTTTTGAGAAGTTTTGAAATATAGTTTAAACTCAAACTAGATCCTAAAATATTCTAATGAAATACCTCTAATCTAAATACTCCCTAAATTTTGCTCGAATTGTTTGGTTGGCATGGCACTCATTCTAGTGGAGTTAAACCCAGCCGCACAGTGGTGTACCTAAAGAGAGCGTTTCTTTAGGGTGTGTTTGGTAGAGCTCCAGGAGCTGGTTATTCCTAACTCTACCAGATCCATGGAGCTGGAGCTGTGAGTATATTAAGAGTGTTTAAATGAATTATCTTGTTTACATTTTAGACAAAAATATAAACTTAATTAACTTTATTTTAGCCTACAAATTTCAGATTTTAGGTGAAACTATGATCTAGAGCTCTACCAAACAGATCCTTAGTCTCACAGCCTATTTTTTTGGTAGTTGCTCCAGTTATTTGCTATACTCGTAAGTAGATACAAGTTACAACAACACTGAGTGTCTCTCTATTTTTTCTTGTATGTAAACCACCGACCTTAGGTCATTATTCGGTTCTTCCATAGGGTCCATTTCCATGCAAAGGTCAAAGTTAGTTCCTGGATGCAAAAATGTACGGCGCATTGCGCGCTCCAATTCTGAGATTTAATTATCACCTTATCAGACACTTGCATAGTTCCAAGTTAGCCGGCTTCCTCCTCCGGGGAGATGCAATTAGAAATATGTATAGAGCAATACTGTGAAGTGATCATTTTTTTAGTCTTCTGCCTCATTTTTGCAAATCTAGCTTCCTTTGCACCGCGGAATGTGCTTCCTACGCTCGCAGACCGCGGCAGGCCGCCTCCTATGCTCGTCGACCGCTGCTGATCCCACACTCCTCCTAGGCTGCCGCACTCCACGGGAGCTACAAAGCCGGTCAAACGCTCTTGAGCGTGTGTTGCCTGTCGCGTCTTCTACAGTATGAGATAGAGCTAGATTTATAATTTCACTTAGAAGAGGGCTAGTTTTGCAAAAAAAAAAAAAAGTAACAGGGCTGCATCAGTGATCATTTCCAATACTGCCATTATTCCAGTGTGTTTACAACTGCGATATTTAGTTCCGTGCATCTGTGTTTACATCGTGAGTTGGTCTACTTGATTGGGTAGCCGGCACGTCGATATCAGCCAACCTACCATACTCGAAACGACGGTCGAGCTCCATGGCTTGACTTCTGTGGGTGCAGCCTAACAACGTGCGTACTAGTGCTATTTCCTCGCAAATAAATATTGCGTCCTGTTTGAGGAAATACAATTGGCACGCAAATATTGCACAAGAAACCCCAAATAAAATTGCCTTTTCACACTAGTACACCTTTCTTCAAATTGAGGTGTACAGTTATGCTTAAGTCCACCAGCGTATTCCAGATTTGTCATTGGTGCCCGCCAATTTTAGAAGTATTGTATACATGTTTAGCAGAAAAATATGTGTCCATACTTTACGTGACCATTGATGCCACAGATGATTTCTAAGCATTTGTAAGGGATGTGCATACGTGTGTGCGCATAAGGGATGCGTGTGGGGTGATATGTGTGGTGTGTATGTTGTGTATGTGAGTCTGCCTTATACTCACTTTAAAATATGGTATGAAATAAATTCCCATCGTTCACGTAACTTTGGGGTTAAGAATGCAATGAATCGAATTTTTTTTTAATTTGTCGGCTTACCATCACCGCTCATGCAATTAACAGATTGCCCAAATTTGCATATTTTATGCTACCTCTAAAAAAAGGCACACAATATAATGACGCAAATAGGAGATGAAAACAACAGGCTAGATAGTATAACGAGCACGATTACTACTTAATTTGCCCTTTTAAAAATGTAGCATGATAAGCATTCAGTTGGATCCCAAACGCATAATAACACCGTATTTAGCAAGTTTATGAATTCAAAGCATATTTTTGTAGATAAACCAAAGAAATTGGAGAAAAAACACGCTGGATATTAGGCTCTTAGCTAAGAATTCAACAAATCGCGTGTAATAATTGGAAGAAATTAACTTAATACTAAGTCAAAGGAACCTGCAAAGAAATTTCGACGCGTACAGGGTTCATTATGCAAAACAGATGACCTCCTCAAACTACAAGACAGAGTCTATGCTCTATATAAGGAAGAAGGAGGAGATGAGGTCCGGTCATTCCGGTGGGCTGCCTAAGAATCTTCCTCCACGCCCAGATCTCGCTCCCACGCCTCGTCGCTGTGATTTGATAGGTAATGGCCCGATCACTGCAGTAAAAATGTCTTCTTTGCTAATGTCTTGTTACGTTCGTGGTCCAAGAAGTAGGGCGGATTGGTTCCAGTTTCTTGATTCTTTGTCTATTTGTGCTGGATCCTTTAGTGGTTTGGGTCTTGGACTCTTGGTAATGTTGAAAGATCGGAAGATTTAGTTTTGGTTCGTGCCTTTGGATTTTTGCCCATTCAAGAACCTATGCGGATACCCTTTCTTGATATATTGTTCTGTTTCTAAACCAAATCCACTTTTGTGGGGTTTATGCTACAAGATCCAATCGATCGGCATCCTAGCAAAGACGAACGTTTTATAGCAAGTTACTGAATCCACCGAATCAGTATTGCTTTGTACCACCATGGTGGAATACATCATGGATTCATTTTTCCATGAGGGGTCGTGCTCTTGTGGTGATGCAAATGCATGGAGAAGGGGGTCCATTTGTTATCCTTTCTCTGGAAGAAGGGAAACTGCACATGATGATTTCTTGCTTTGGTTAAAAATTTTGTCTGTGCTATGCAAGGACTAGTGAATGATCTCTCGGCTTGCTTCAATGTTATGTGCTAATTGGGTTAGTATGGACAATGATAGGATTGTTACGATTGCTTGTTTATTTATGGTGTGCTGTTGCTTTCTTTCTCCTCTTGCAAAGTTGCATAGACAAACGCTCGGTTTTGTGTAGTCTATCACTATATGTAGCTGCTGTATTATCTCCTTTCGAGATGTGATGTTGTCGAAATATATTGTTGTGTGTGATTATCTACCAAATTCATGATTACCATAGTTTCATTGTTTACCATCGTTAAGACCTTGGGCTGTCATAGTCAATTGGTTGTTTGCTATAATAGGTTATAATCATCTCTAGCTGCTGTCTTAAAGCTTTAACTTGTGTAAGTGCAGAATGGCGCTCAACAAAGAGTACACCTACGCAGAGCTGGAGAAGGAGCCGTACTGGCCATTTGAGAAGCTGCGGATCTCGATTACAGGAGCCGGTGGGTTCATTGCCTCCCACATTGCGAGGCGCCTGAAGAGCGAGGGGCACTACATTATCGCCTCTGACTGGAAGAAGAATGAGCACATGACCGAGGAGATGTTCTGCCATGAGTTTCACCTCGTTGATCTGAGGGTGATGGACAACTGCCTCAAGGTGACCACTGGGGTTGACCATGTTTTCAACCTTGCAGCTGATATGGGAGGGATGGGTTTCATCCAGTCCAACCACTCTGTGATCATGTACAACAACACTATGATCAGTTTTAACATGCTTGAAGCTGCTAGAATCAATGGCGTTAAAAGGTAATTCTCCACCTGGTGGTGGCTCTGTGTATCTTGAGTTTTTATCACCTAGGGAAGCTATAAGATGCTAAGGTATATTTATGTCTGCAATGGTAAATCTGTCCTATTGAAAACCTTGAAATGCAGACGAACCACCACATATAGTAAGTATTGGGCAGCAGTTTGGCTGCTTATTTGCTTTGATCTGTGAAGGGGATATGTTGACAAGCATGTTGTCGAATTTATAAATTTGGAGAGGTTAATGTTCCACATTAATTATCATTATGAAGGAATATTACAATTGCTATCATACTATGTGGGCGTGTGCACCCCATAACAATTTCATATATGCTGACGTGAAGAGCTTGGATTTGCCTGTATTAGGAAAATCTTTATCGGAAGATTTCCGCTAGGTGATGAATTTATGACGCTAAGAGATATTGCGGGAAAACATTGTTATCACTATTTGGTATACTTAATAACATATTAAAATATTTCCAATCTTATCTCAAATATGTGCCCCTTTTATGTTTCAGAATTTGTTTACAAGATTAGGATTAAATTTTGAGGAATTCTGCAATATGTTCTCTGGTTAAAATCCCCAAAACAAAACTGCTCTTGAAGAGCATTGTGTTTAACTCTTTCCCAAAAAAAAAAAAAAGAAAGGTCACTACGTTCAACTGCAATGTCTTCATCCTAAGACATAATTACAGTTTAGTGTTGTTATGTCGTAACTAATTCCAGGCTTTGGTAGGTTGGCATGGGTTGGGCAGCAGAGTAAACAAGGAAAACTACATACAAAAACAAAGCAATAACCTTAAAAACCTTACCAAATTACTAATCAGAAAAGAATTATGTTATCATTTTGGTCTGTTTTTCCTTGCAGGTTCTTTTATGCCTCAAGTGCTTGTATCTACCCTGAATTTAAGCAGTTGGACACCGTGGTTAGCTTGAAGGAGTCAGATGCTTGGCCTGCAGAGGTTTCTAAACTTTCACACTGATATATGTTTGTGTGAATTGACAGATCATTTATTACGATAAAATATCACTAATATGAGTGATGCCTAATCTTTAGCCTCAAGATGCCTATGGCTTGGAAAAACTTGCTAGTGAGGAACTCTGCAAGCACTACACAAAGGACTTTGGCATTGAGTGCAGAGTTGGTCGCTTTCACAATATCTATGGTCCCTTTGGAACATGGAAAGGTAAGTGAAATATCTGGCAACTAGTAATATTTTGGTGCTGTTCTTAGTGTGTTGCTAATTATTGAGG
Source organism: Guadua angustifolia (assembly GCA_036346375.1). Taxonomy (NCBI): domain Eukaryota; kingdom Viridiplantae; phylum Streptophyta; class Magnoliopsida; order Poales; family Poaceae; genus Guadua; species Guadua angustifolia. The sequence goes on from CM070520.1 coordinate 17,543,277, forward strand.
TTTTATAATTAATTGACTATATAGGTGGAAGGGAGAAGGCTCCTGCTGCTTTCTGCAGAAAGGCTCTAACCTCCACTGACTGCTTTGAGATGTGGGGAGATGGTCTGCAGACTAGATCCTTCACATTTATTGATGAATGTGTTGAGGGTGTCCTCAGGTAAATTTTTTTCTGGTCATCTTAATGCTGCCATGCACAATCCAATACCGTATTTGTGTATTTTAGTTAACATCAAATAAATTTTGCATCAATCTGCTGTTGCTAGTGTTGACAGTTTGTGCTGAGATGATATTTTAAGCTTTACTGCTTTTGTTCCAAGAGAATCATTTGTTGTCTTAATGCTGAGCTTTCCAGAGACTTTTAAAGTTCACAAAATATTGGTTTGGTGAACCAGATTTTACAGTTTGACAAACATCTTTTTTGCCTAAATTTGTTAAATGATTTTGATGGCCCAACAAGCAATTTGTCTTGGATGACAAACTGATCTTATACCCCTATACATAGGAACAACAGGCAACATACAGGTAGTGCAGTGATTCGATTTACTTTTTAGGAAACTGACAACATAGTATTGCAAATTCTGTATAGATGCATAGACTGGTGTCATCAAACGCTATAGTTGTTTTGCTTATGAGCTGTGTCACTGTATGCCCCTGGATGTTTTGTCACACCTGTACTCCCTCAAGTCCTCACCTACTACCTATCAGCGCAATCTGCCAAAATATGGTGTGGCCAAGTGTTTGTCCATGAATGTACTTAATTACAAAATATATTTTATATAAAAGCTGGTGATACATGGTTAAAAGCTTTGAGAAAAAAGAGAAATGTGCTAGAAATTCTATAAAAAACATACCTTAATTTGGCAGACCCTAAATATTATAACTAATCAACAACCACCATTAGATGTTCTCTCAAAACAGATAAATTTGATGGAACTATGATTTTTTAAACTCATTTGTACTTCTCGGTGTAATTAAACTATAATCTATCTGCACAATTGCCCGTGAACATTAGCTAGTTAAGGGGAAAAAGACAGAAGGTAAATCTAGCCTTCCGTTCTTGAGCTTTGCATAATTATCCTTGGCGCCATATATCTGCTTCAAGGATCTTCCAAAGATCAAAAGGTCAGTGCTGTCATCGCCTGTCTCTGCTTGAACATCAGAAATTGGAGTTGAATAATAACACAACATATCGTATAATCTAAAAAGATCAGATCACCATATTAAGCTAATAGATCATGTCCCTTGATGACACTATTTTGTAAGTTCAGATGAATTCTCTTTTGCTCAGATGTAAGTGCAAGTTGTTCTTTCAGGGGAAAAATAAAATAATTGTGTTGATGTGGAACGGCTTTTGTTATTGGGTGGAACAGTATGTCTAAACCTAAGTTATTTTTTACAGTCAACTAAAATATTACTCTGTCAAATGCTTTCAGGTTAACAAAGTCTGATTTCCGTGAGCCTGTAAACATTGGAAGTGACGAAATGGTGAGCATGAACGAGATGGCGGAGATAGTCCTTAGCTTTGACAACAAGCAGCTGCCGATCCACCACATCCCCGGCCCGGAGGGCGTCCGTGGGCGTAACTCCGAAAACACGCTCATCAAAGAGAAGCTTGGCTGGGCTCCAACAATGAGGCTGAAGGTACTCTCCCAAATTTCAGGCAGCTCTCCGTTCGGCCAGAAATTCACACATGTTCATCGAACTGAATTCTGACTGCAGGATGGGCTGAGGATCACATACTTCTGGATCAAGGAGCAGCTCGAGAAGGAGAAGGCCGAAGGCGTCGACCTGTCGGTCTATGGATCATCCAAGGTCGTGCAGACGCAAGCGCCGGTCCAGCTCGGCTCCCTCCGCGCCGCGGATGGCAAGGAGTGAACTCGCCGTGTCTCATCATCCGCGAGGGCAAGATCATGATACGCTGCTGGCTCCATCAGATACCCCACGATTTGTTGTCACCTTCTATATACCATTTCTTGATTCGGTTTGGACTTCACATGTCTGTTATCTCTAGCTTTTGTAGCCTGGATTTCGCTTCTTCGTGTTGTAAACGAGAATAACTGCTTGATACAAGAGGATGTTAATGCTATTGGGAACAACATATATATGCAGGTTAGGTTTATAACTGCTATTGGGAATGCTACTGGAAACAATATATATAACTGATGTCAGTTTATCTTCATGATAACGATGAAATAAGGTTAGGTTAAGTTGCTTTGCTTGAACTGTTATCTTAACGGAATTGCTACAGTTCAGACGTCTGAATTTCTCATACGCATTGCAACATTTTTTTTTTACGTCTATAACATTTTTTGCCAATGCGTGCAACATTTTTCTTCGACGAACAGTGAAATGCGGCACAGTAAACGGATGTTGCAAGCGTTGAAAAAAATGTTGCATGCATCGAAAAAAATATTTCAAATGTTAAAAAAATGTTACAAGAGGCATCCGATGGAATAAACAGTATCGGACATTCGAGGGCTAGTTCTTCCCTTATCTTAAGCTTTTTCCTCTAGCCAAAGTTGGCAAGACATTTAGATGGGAGGTTACGCGATAGCAGTTAAACCAGTTTGGTATATTTGGGCTGGGCTGAATTGAGTCCAAACTGGGATGGGACCGAACTGGTCCTTGATTGGGGGCTGATGGAAGCCCAAGCGCAAAACACATTATAATCTCAGAAAAATCAATTATTTACCTCACCTAGGTTGAAAACAGAAGCGGAATTTCCGATCGTTCCAAAAAAAACAGAAATAGAAGTCTTTTTTCGGCAACAGAAGTGGAAAATATCGGAACGGAAACGAAATAGAAAATTTTTGGTTGAAATGGAAACAGGAGAGCCAATTTCGACAGAAACGGAAATTAAAATTCCGTATAAATGAAACCAAAAATTCCATATAAATGAAACTAAAAATTTTGTTCTCTAATTTAAATAATATCAAAAATATATATATTGCTTTATAGAAAATATTAAATAGAGTTAAAAAATTCAAAAATCCTCAAAAATATTTTATAATATTTTGAACTTAGGAAAATTATTTCCAACAAGATTTTTTTGTTCTCTAATAAATTATTTATTTAAATCTTAAAATAGCAAAAATAATTAATTAAATGCTGCAAATTTAAAAAATCACAAAATCCGAATTAAATGCTCAATTAAAGAATTTGTAAATTTTTAGGGTGTTACAACTGAGAACATAAGAGCATGTACAATAGTCCATATCAGTAGTCTCTAAGCTATGCTATGTAGGATAAAAAATGATGTGGATGAGAGAACGTGCATATAGAGAGTTGAGTCGTCTCTTAATCTAGAGTCGACTTTAGCACGAGAACCAAGACAGGTTGTGTCTAGGAAGAAGCTGTCTACTCATAAATGAGCTGTTTATACCATTGCATGGGTTGTTTCTAAAGCTGTCTATAAATGACATGTTAGCTTGTTATAGACAGCAGTTGTCTATACCATTGTACGTGTTCTAACTGGATGATTTTTTTCGCTTTTGTTTCCGTACCGCTCTTTCGTTCCTCATCCATTTCCGTCACTATCCGTTTCTAGAGTTTTCGATTTTGTTTCTGTTCGCGTAAAAATATGGAAATAAAAATAGAACCATCATTTACCGACCGTTTATATTCCGTTTTCATCCCCAACCACACCAAAGGTTGGTTCTTCGTGAATTGCCACACTGTTCACAGAAATAGGTAGCTCATGCCACAAAATCAGAACCCTACAGTTATTCATTTCTTAAAACTGAAAACTCCAAATGTGATTGTCCAAACTACCCCTAAACCATCTTGTTGACGGAGAGATACTTCTATGCATCATTTTTCAAAAGTTACACAGCATTAAAGCATAAATAGAAGGTAGACCGTAGACAATATTATTTATCTTCTCCGTTTACTTTAAAATTTATACAACTTATAACGCGGTGATCTCCGTGGGTAGCGTCCGCGTGCTTGTCTCCCCTCCGCTTCACGTTGCAGTTGACGTCCACGTGGCTGCGCGCGCCTCGAGCTGCCGAGGCCGCCGCTGTTGCCATCTCTGCCACTTCTTGCTGAACACGGAGGCGGCGAGCCAGAAGCTCCCGGCGATCTCTTTTAAGTTCTTGGGCGGCGTCGTTTTGGGCAGCGCCGACTCCAGGTCATCGTGATCCTTCATGGCCGGCCTTCCCTTCCCCGGGACTCATTGGTCTCGGTTTCCATCTCCCCGCGCACCACCAGAGCTATCTAGTCGCACTCCATAACCACGGAGTCACGGAGATGTCCTCCTCGAGGAAATCCATGAACATTTCTTTCGTCGTTACCGATCTTGAAGAAATCAAGAACCATCTGCAACGCCATCGCCTACGCCGACTAATTCAAGTCGGGTTTGGTTCAAGGGCAATTTGGACAAAACACATTCGGGATTTTCGATTTAAAAAATAATGGCAGGACACAGATTTTGTGGTATAAACTGACTATTTCTGTGAATAAGGTGGTAGTCCATAAAAAGCAAATTTTTACATGGTGTTTCACCGGGCGGCAATTTACTACGTAGTAAATAACTGATTTTCTCTTGTTTTTATCGTTCTCTAATGCTTTATTTGCTCAGGATTAGACCTTTTGACTTGAAGCGAGCCTTTTTGTTTCCACATGTTAAAAGCAATTCGCTTGTATACGTAATAGCGGTGAATAATTTTACTCTAGCTTCAGCAGTATTAATCTAAAATCAATCTTTAATAATCCAAAATGTGCTTTTGGTTTTTAGTTATACAAAGTTCATGTCTTTTGAAAAAAAATTCATCTGTTTTTCCATCCATCACTCAAGATCCGCCGTCGCCACCGAACCCGAATCGTAAGTCCTGAATCGAAGCAATTTCCCACCCTGAATCCCTGGTTCCCCGCTTCTCGAGTGCCGGCCTCCAGGTCCCCCCATTTCCTCCTCGCTTGTTTTAGCTCATCTCTTGTGTGATAAGTAGGGATGAAAACAGATAAGATATTTTCTGAACGATTCGGATATTTTCAGATATGAATTCTGTCGGATCGGATATTTGTCGGATAATATCAAATCGGATACGGATAAGGATTCAGATAATCCGGATATTGATGGGTTGGATATCCAGATATACATGTGGGCTGGGCTAAAACTACTCTTTTGACACAAGAAGGTTTCTTAATTTCAAAATTGTTTTCTAATTTAATTAATCTATAAAGTAATTTTCAATTATTAAAATTAGCAAAACAAATCCAAAAATTATGAAATTTTTTTTTGAAAAAGTTCCAGAAACAATCTAACATTTAAAAATTATTTTCAAGATTTTATCAAATTTTAAATTTCATCAAAAATTCAAGCACTTCTATTCTTAATAGGAAATTATTTTAAATAAGTAACTAAAATGCATAAAAACTTATAAATACATAATTTATTATTTTAAATATAGTTCAACAAAGAATATAAATCTTTGATCATTACATGTAAGCGTTATATACTTTTTCTAGAGATATGACATTTAAGTATTATCAAACTTTTAGTGTGATGTATTTGCTTCCATTTATTTCTGAGTAAGGATTACCTTCATTCTGTCTTTTGATCTATGTGTATGATGAACTAATCGTATGTATATGATAAATTAAGTCTTATATAATTTTGTTTGCGACATGGTATCTAACTATTGTCTAAGTGAATGAAAATGCTTATATTTATTCAATTTTTAATAATGTTTTGATCAAATCAACTAGTTATGTGTTTTTGTTGATTTTTTTATGTACAATCTAAGGGGTTATCATATTCCGATAAATATTCGAAACTATATCCGACTCAATTCGTATTAGATCCATATCTGTATTTGTATCCGGACTATCCGTATCCGTATCTGTATCCGAAAAAAATATAAAACTAAATATAATAGATCTATTATCTATTTATATTTGATCCGTTTTCACCCCCTGATATAAGGGCTCATTCCTGGGACCTCCGAATCGACGCCTTGTGCGTTCTTGTGCTGCCATTGCGTGTGGTCCTTCGTACTTTGTACTACCTGCTTAGAGACTACAATAAATAAGGGCACATGCTTACTTTGGAATGGTTTGTTGTCGCTGGCACCGGTGTATGCTCAGGGGAAAGATGAAGGGGTATGTCATAATTTGTTCGTTTTAGTCGGTGAAATTAAGGTCTACAATATTATCATTGGCGTAAGTAAATGAAGACAAATCAACAATTTTTCCAAAGATTAAACATATTGCTGTTTTTTTTTCTCTCGGTATGTACTGCGGCATTGGTACGGACGTACGTAGAGTGTGCAATGAAGACGACTGGTTTGTTCGTCATCCTGGATATGGTGATAATCCGGAAAATGGTGCTATTTGTCTCTAAACAATTCAAACTGGAGTTGGGGCCATCGGGATTTAAAGAAGGGAAAATTTTGTTCTCGCAAGTAGGTGGCCACATTTGGTTTAACCTTCCATTGGAAGAATAGGTCCATCACATTCGTCTTTCGTTGTTTGCAAATCGTGATCTAGTATCCAGTGCATTTAGTAGGAACTGCCCAGTGCAAATCATGAACTGATTAAACATTTTCCCTCAACTGTCACATGGATCCATACATCTCGATAGGAAAAGAATCAATAGAAGGAGGATCGAACAATATCTTCCTCGAAACAAATGAAAAGGAAAAGAAAGAGAAAACAGAAATCATGATCAACTATACCCTATCGGGGGCTTGCTTAAGAGCATCTCCAATAGTCAAGCCTTAAAATAGAGTTCTATACCTCAAAATAGGGCCTAAACTAAAAAAATTAGGACCCAAGATAGCTATTGACTCCAGCAATTAGATCCTAAATCTCCAATCCTTCATTAGGGCCGGAGAGGAGAGTTGCTAAATATAGCAACAGGGCTCTGAGTCCTAAACCTATTTTGATAATTTTTCTCAAAATACAACCTCTGTTGGAGTGCTTTTTTTCCATCAAAACCCTATAATTACAATTAGCAACCTATTTAGGGCTCCTCTTGGAGATGCTCTAAGAATAAAAAAAGGAGAATCTTTTGAAAATAGCATGGAATAAATTTTGATCCTATTTAAGAGGATTCCATAAATATCCAAATCCAAAAATGGAATGTAGAGTTTTGTTCACTTGCTTGCTAATTGCTATCTTGTTCTTTAAGAGCTGATTCTTATGTTCAGGTTTTCTGTTACGGAAGTTCATTTTGACCCTGTTCATTTATGGGATTTGAAATGTTGCACAGATTGTCTAGGTTCGCGGCCAGTGGCGGAGCCAGGCCTCGAGCCACCCGGGCCTAGGCCCAAGGCCTGGCCCAAAATACCAATGCATCAGGGGCAAGAGCTCATGACGGCTATGCACGGGACAAGAGCTCCCAAGATCAAAATACCAATGTCAAAATCACACACACACACCAAAATACCAATAGCTCATGGGCCGGCCCGAGGCGCGCGCCTGGGCTGGCTCCGCCCCTATTCGCGGCTGGTCTATACATCTTACAGTTCTCATGTTCCTACCGATTTGGCGCAATTAGGATTTTTTTTCTATTCTTATCTAATCATGCCGCATAACATGGTCACAAATGGTATCTGGGGTGTCCTGTGGCTGCTAAAGGCCCTATTTGGAGGGGTTGCAGCTAGGCTATAAAGCAGATTTTGATTTGTTGGGCTATAAAGCAGCTTTAGGTTAAAAACTGAAACATAGTTAAAGTACAGCTCCCCAAACATGACCAAAAAGTCAACTGTGATTCTTCACCACTTTTCACCACCCCTACATGTTTCCGAGCATGGCCTCCACGCAAAGTGGAAATCATGACAGTGTTAATTAATACTTATGTGCAAACACCACTAGAGGTATGTGCAAACACCACTAGAGGTACCCCAAATCCTCGTAAAATTGTTTGTTCCCTTTACGACCTTATTGACTCCTAGCACGAGGGACGAAAACAAAATGGAAACAATCGGTAAATGGCTGCTCCATTTCTGTTTCAATATTTTTTACTGGTAATGAAAATAAAATTAAAAACCCCATAAATAGATGTGGAATGGAATAAAGTGGATACGGAAACGAAAGCAAAAAATTCTACAAGAACATCGTACATGATGTATCCAAACGTACCAATTTTGAATAAAAAATATATACGTATGCGTGGCGTTACACCGCGCAAGGACACAACGCTGTGCACACGTGTGACGCTAGACTTTGTGATTAAAACTTCAGTTGTATCTTAGTTGCTACTAATAAGAAATAGACTATAGAAATTCAAAGGTCAGAAAAGAACAGCAATGACATAATATCAATACAAATTTTGATCTATAAATTATCTGCAAACGATAATAGACAGTAAGGTAGATATTAAGGTTTAAACTTTAGGTAGACTACGGAACTAAACACGCATATATATCTCTATGGACCTGTGGTGATACCTTCTGCGCCCAAGCAAACAAGCAGGTAAGATCACTCTTAAGGCTTCGCACACGCTGAGGTTCCTCGTGCTCACATTCTTGGTCAGCTCATCAAGTAGAGGAGTAGCATGCCTCTCAAGATCAGCTACACATGAGTCCAGGGATGTGCACATGAACTTGAGTGCAATCTCCAGCACCTCGAACTCAAATGGCAGCTGGTGCTCTACCCTAGTCGCCTCGTTAAGACGGGGCAAATGATCTCCAGGCCAGCCATCCTACTTTTCCCCATGGCCATCACCACCATGTTCACCGTTCCCACCCACCAGACACATCAAGGGCAGATGCTACCTCAATCGATCAACAAAAGGGGGCACCTCGTGTGCGAGAGGGTCCAATAGGAGGACCTCCTCGGCCGTAATGATCGCCCTGATGAATTCAAGGTTGACCAACATCACTTTCTCCCTAGATGCAAAATTAATCTTTGTATATTATTATACCAAAGCATTGGGTTTTCTTGTTTTTTCAACACCAAAAGCGACCCTAATGGCGGTCGGTATTAATGGGCGAGCGCTCACTAAGGATGTTGGAGGAGTGGGAGAAGACGAGGCCGAGGATGCAGAGGTTGTGCGGGCGCACGCTGGCACGGCTGATGATGGAGGCCTTGTCGTCCACAGACACGCGCTAGCCTTCTTGCCGACCTTGCTGGACACGGCGCTGCTGTCCGCGAGAGGAGATGGAGAGAGGAGACGAAGACGGGTGGGCTACGTCGTGGCTGGCTTGCTGGGATCTCAATTTATAGAACTTAAAACCCTCTGTATGTACTGCACTAGTTTAGAATCATACTAGTGTACACAGTGACAACATAGATGAAATACCATACATACAACGAATTAACTAAAAAAGTAGTAAATAACTACATAAAGCAACAAACCTAATGGTCAAAGCTTACAACTCTATGCCTTAAAGGCTTAAGAAACAAATAAACTATTGCAACAGAAATAAAATAACTTCGGCCATTCGACATGCCATAGACAATCCTCTGGGGAACACCTTCCTATTTCACATAGTTCTCGTAGTATTTCTCCTCATAGAGCTCTATACGTACCGGTTCTTCCTCAGTAACTGATCAATAAAGGCGTATAGCCATGATTATAAAAAGTACTCAGCAAGCCGTAGGGAATGATGCAAATATATTTATGAAAAACTTAATAAAAAATAGTCATATGGTTCTTTTGCAGAAAACAATAACTTGAATTTAAATATAATAAATAGATTGAAAGCATATTTATGAAAAGATAATAAATAACTGGTAAATCAATGATAGACAACATGAATAGATTGGTAAGGCTTCACTCAACACCATCTAAAACCACCATCAAATCACTAAATTCATCAATATTAACTTTAGACAACAAAAACAATGGTGAACTCCCCGTTCACATCCCAGCAATTCTACCTTCCAACATTTTATAAAACACTCTAAACCTCATGTGAAATTCCTGGGCATGCCCTTGACCGCGGACAAGGCTATTTGAATAGTTTTACACTCTGCAGAGGTCATACTGCTTTATCCACAAGACATGATCACCTCATGTTGCCAATCTATTGACACACTTCCTTTAGTATGTCGGTTGAGAGACCATGACAAAGCGTTTGCAATGCTCTGTATAAACTCGATACTATCCACTAAGATTTCACCCCTTAGGGCCCCCTCTTGAGTCATATATGAATCTATCCATCCATCCTGAAAGCCACACCACCAATGGTAATATTTAAGTTTAGACATTGCAAATTAATCAATTAGACCTGTCTCATACTAGACATGTGGTTGTACGATTAGCCCAATTCAATAGTGTGCAAGGTTAAGTCATTAAGCTATCTCAGGTAACACAAGAACATCCCAAATGTGCTAGCAGCACTCTTTTACGACACGATCACTTGCCCGAGGGAAAACTATTTTGTATAGCCAAGACCAATTGCACATCCTGCCATATTACAATAAATTTTACAACAGTGACTATCGACCACAATTCAATATCTCATTAAGTCAAGATTAACATTATTTAATATGTGATATAAATCCCATCGTGCAACTAAGCATAGCTACAATAACCCAATATTGATAACATAATCATGTCCAACTAATAATGTCCCAACCTAGGATTAACAATAGATACATCTATTCTAATAATCAAGGTCGTATAATGACGACTAGGTATATGGCTATTCCCATGAAATAATCACCGATACACAAATAGTATGTAATTGTATAAAACAAATTACTTTTGCAAACATCGGTTCAACATGATCAAATGTTACAATTTGCCTTGTTGATCTACTGCTGAGTCTTGATCTTCAAATTCTCTGTTCACTCTCTCAGGATTAGCATCTAACAGAAAAGATAGCAATAAATACAAATAAACAACAAACAGACTCAAACAAACTCCAAATTGAAAATAAAATAGCTCTAGAATGTAGAGCTTGATTTTAGAAAAATTTTAAAACTTGAATCACCTCAATCAAAGCTCATATGAAAGAGAATAGGCCTCCGAAAGATAAAATTTAGAAAAATAGAAAAGAAGGATTTTTTTAGAATTATTTTTATAAATAAAAATCACTTTATTGCGTCATGCTGACGTCACAGCTAGAATTTTAAAAATAAAACAAATCAGGAAAATGCTTGAGAGACTGACGCGTGGGCCTATGGTCCATAGACTAGGTCCATGGTTTGAATCTGGTCCACGGTGGGCCGAGCTAACGGGAACAATGGCTATGACAAGTGGTACCGGGGATGCTAATGTGGCACAGCCGATCGGATGGATGACCGAGCAACACGCGAGCAACTAAGCTGCCAGAGCGTTGACGTAACGGACACGCAGATGACCACATCGACTCTGGCTCGAGCTCAACCTCTGGCAAAGGGACAACAGCTTGGGCTCACCAGCCGTGAGGAAGATGATTCGGTCAATGATGCAACGGCAACAGATCAAACTCGACTCGATGAGGATCTAGAAGAGCGCGATGAGGCAACCCCGAAGAGACACTCAGCTACGGCAGAGACGGACCAAAGACGCATATCGGCAGGGAAGAAGACATTAGTGGTGGTAGTGCAACTTCGGCTAGCTCGACCTCAGTGATGGTGGTAGCTTGGGCGGTGCAAGATGGAGCAAACGAAGCGGCAGATCACGGAGAACCATAGAGGGGCTGCAACACAGCTTATATAGTCCTAGGAAGGCGTGTAGGAGGTGGAAACCAAGCAGCGGTGGTGGCGCGCGGGCAGGTTGGCCACGGAGCAAATGTGAAAGAATGGGCCGAGCCAGAGGCAAAGCGGGCCGGACCGAGGCGGTTGGCAGGCCGGGTGATGCGGCCATAGAGATGGGGCGAAGGCCGAATAAGAACAGGGAAGGCGGGCTGAGTCAAAGGGAATAAAATGGGCCGGCCACAATTCAGCCACAGAGAGATTATGGAAGTAAACATCATTTTTTGAATTAATAAATAACTAAAAATTCAAATAAATTTAAATAAATAGCAAACAAATTCATAAAAATCCCAAACAATACAGAAAATATTCCTTGAAGCACATAGAACCCAACTAAAACTGAATTTCTTATGTTTGATGTATAGTTTAATTAAATTAAATCTTTTCCTTCATAAAATATTCAAATTAAGCTTTATTTAATTTTTAAAAATGCAAATAGCTCATTTTAATTTTTAAACATTCCAAATTCAAATTTTGGGATGTTACATGGCAACGGGGCATACGGAGAGGTGGGGGAGGGGACTCATCACGTGGGGCTTGGGGAGGGAAGGGAGGCGGCACATGGAGCGGGTGTGCTTGGAGGAGGACGAGGAGGATGCGGTGAAGGCGAAGAAGGGCAGCCTCCTATCGCCCGATCGCCTCCCTATGGTGGCTTGGGGCGAAGCGCGAAGCCGTGGGCGGCATTGGGCGAGGTCGCCGCATGTCATGGTGCAGCACGATGGACTGGGAGAGAGGTCGAGGCACGTGGTGGTTCGACCTAATAGGGTTGGCCTTCGCTGGAACTTGGGTTGATGGGCTCATGGCTTTGAGTAGTGGACTAGTGGGCCATGCTCTATCGGAATTTCTGATTTTATTTATATGGCATTTTTGTTCCATTTCTATTTTCGTCAAAACTAGCTCACCTGTTTGTGATTCCGTTTTTGTTCGAAATAGTCAAAAAATTTCCGTTTTGTTTTCAACCCTACCTAGGACCTTGGCCTTGAGGGGCAAATGTATCATCAATGGCTTCTTGGAGAGACAATAGTTTGGAAGACTGTTTATATGATTATATCTAGTCCCTGTACCTTATTTTTTGCAAATATAGCCTCCTTGCGTATATTTTTTGTAAAAATGGCCTTCTCTCCACCGCAGAAGGCATGGAAGGGCAACACGTGTCTGCTTCCACGCCCGGGAAGCGCAGCATCTACGGAGCCGAGCGGTAGCATGGGATGCCTTCCTTCCATGGTACAACACTGCGATGAAACACTATTATGCAATATTGTAACTTGCGAAAAACACTATTCTATGGTAATGTAGCACAGTAAAACAGTGTTCAGTGTTCACACTCTGAAAAGTACTATAGCACGGGAGGAAGGCGCCCCGCGCTCGCTCTGCAAATTCCGTGCTTCCTAGTTCCGCCACCTCTCACAGTGGGGAGAGGGCTATTTTTGTAAAAGTATGCGTAAGAGAACTAGATTTGCAAATAACATGTTTCGACGGACTAGATATATAAAAAGTGTTCGGTTTGTAGTTGAGAGAAACTAAGCAATGTTGCTGGTAGGAGGACCCGGTTTTGCTGCAGTGTGACCCTTATGTAGCACCTGTGTCGACTAAACTTGGTTGTTGTCCTCGATTTGTTGTTGTGTGCCTCATAATATGCTGCACTGTTGCTTATATTTATCTTTTAGATATTGCTTGCTTGTATAAATGCGTGTGTCAAAATATTCTATAAATGCTTGTATTTGACAGATTTGGGCTGTCGAATTTAGTCATGCAGGGTTGTTGACTTTATTCAGTTTGCTTGCTTGTATAGACCTGGCCGAGCATATTGTTTGTCGGCCTATGCTATAGTTTGCATGGCTTGGTGTCTTGCCTCGGAAGAATATTGAATACCTGAAGAATAAAGAATCTGTGGACTATCTTTAATTTGCTGCTATGTTTTACAGAGTTTAGAACCATAATCTGACTCCTTGCGTGAAATTTGCAGTTTCCCGTTGGCCGTATCCATTGCCAGTTGAAAGAGAGGAGGGCAGAAGCAAAGCGGCCGGGTAGGCAGGACCGTTCCAAAGATTTTGGGGTCCGGGACGAGCTAAATCAAGTGGTTTTTTTATTGACTATCATAATTATTGCAGATAAAATATCGAATGCTTTCATATGTATAAACTTGGTAGAGAACAAGTCACAACCAAAAGATAGTTTAAACATAATCAAACTCATGTACTATTCAACTAAATTGAGCTCTAACCTTCAAGATGCACATTCAAACCCACCCGCGCCACATTGCCATCACTACCATAATACTGCGACAAAAGCCAATCTCACCAACTCCTACAAATTTAAATGGGCAAGTTAAAGCTCCTTCTAACACTCTTAGATGCAAAGTCATCAATAATAGTATCAATATCAATTTCATCCAATTTATCGTTCTCAACGCATAAAATTGCCAAACCATTTAACCTTTCTTGTGATATTGATGACCTCAAGTAATTTTTTAATAATTTTAGCTTTGAAAAACTTCTTTCAACGGAGGCTACAGTCATAGGTATGGTGAATAAGATTCGATGAGCAATTGAAACATTTGGATAGCAATCTAAATCCTTAACAAACTCAAAAATCTCCATGGCGGACTGTGAGTGAGCAGATAAAGTCATTTGTAGCACTTTTAGTTCAGAAAAAATCATCTAACTCAATATCACATAAACTATTATGGGAAAATGTTTTTGCAAATTTAGTGTAATAATTTCTTAGTTCAATATTATCCAATGACTTTAAATTTTTTGAGCTAAATAAAAAACCAAATATACTCTTAAATGTAGTAAAATCCTCGAACATGTTCTTCAATGAAGAAATTGCTACATCCACCATAACAAGAAAGTAATTTACCTCAAAAGACTTCTCAGCTGATAAAACCTCTTCATTATAATCACTTTCATCAAACTGTTTTGTCCGGGTAGCTCAGCGTTTTATCGGGAATGATAATGTTAGATGCGATTTGAGGACCCTCTTAAATTGGGGGCCCCTGGCGGTCGGACCAGCTGCCCTCCCCTTTGGGCCGGCCCTGCGGGTAGGAGCAACTGCAGCTGTGCACCCAGCAGCAATTCTTGAATACCTGATGGAAGAGGTTCCTGAGCTGGCAGGGAACGAAAGCAAAGATCTCAAGATGAATTACGCCTCGCCACCTGCAGCTGGCGATCCATGGAGACGAGGAGCTGGACACCCTCATGAAGGGCACCATCGCTGGCGGCGGCGTCATCCCCCATATCCACAGGTCACTCATCAGCAAGTCGTCCAAGGAATGGGCGCATTCGGCTGTGGCTCTCATTAACTGTACTTTGTGTTGGAAAATTAACATAGCATAATATTAATTTAATTCTATAGATACACAATAAAAATATGATGTTAAAAATTGTGTCTACTACAAGATTATTAGTAGGAAGCATTCTCATTAGAATTAATCATAAAGAGAAATTCCTTAGACCAATAACCAATTGGTCCCAGACACATAGAGCAAGCTTGATGTAAGAAAAGAAGTTGCGCAGAAGTGATAGATGATCGAAGATAAAGACAAATAGTCGCACGGTGCGGTGCTTTTCAGAAACCTGATGGCCGGTCTCCCGTATAGGGCGTCAAGTGGTCGGCGTTGAATCAGAGACACTACTCTCCCTCACGCCTGTTGCACGACAGGCGAAGGGATGGAACGACTTGATAGCAGCACATACCAGGAAGCCGAGATCACCAGAGAAACATGGGACTAGATTGGTTTTGTTTGTAGCTTCCTTTCATACACAGGGACGTCTTCCATATGAAGGCGTGTCGCACGAAACCGTCTCGTGAAATCTCAGCGCTACAAAAATCCAACTGCCACAATTCTAGGAACCACCCCTGGAATCTCGTATCGCAGGCAAACAGACAAACCGCACGAGAACGAGCATCTCACTGAGTCCACGGTGCTACATCGGCAGTTGATGTGTAAGATGATGTAGCATAGTCGATACACGTGCCAAAAGGTTTAAATTCACTTAGCATGTCTCGGTCGCACGTCGTCACAAATCATAAGTCACAAATAAACATGCAAAACATGTGATATACGTGTGTGTGTACAGTGTGTGTATATAGCCAACCATGTGTACCTCTAACCTTGCCACCAACTCATGCTAGAGTCTATGAAGGAGCTCCCCTTATAAGTTAGTTCCACTCTATCTAGCTAAGCAATATGATACTAAAGACCATAACCTCAACTCAACTCCCCTTTGACTTCTTCCATTCAATTAATTTTGAATTAATTCCAACAATCTCCACCAAGAAGTCAAAGTCTACGAGAAAAAGCTTTCCATCACTTTTACTATATTGGTATTGTAGTGTAGACCTGTCCGGGTTGAGCTACACTTAGCACAGTAAGATCCACTTATAACTATACAATAGCCAAAGCCTTAAATTGTTAATCTTGTGTAAGCAAGGTTCACTCGAAGGCATTACCAATACTAGGCCGCCTAGAGTCTACCTATGGTTTGGAGCGTTACGGTCATGCTTATGTACCCTCCCGTGAGCTTATTAAAGATTACCCAAATCTCATAGACTACAGGATAGTAACCTTATCGCAAAAATAGGCCTCAGAACACATTAAGACACAAAGTCATCCTCCCATGTAGTACTTGAGAGCACGCATCTCCTAACGGGAAAAGGTTAGTACGAATTACTCTCCAGTTACTCTGACAGCTTGTTTTTCCCATCACCTAATTTACAGGATCTCCGTTCACATAGGCTGGGTTTCCACTGTGGAACAATTCAGGTGGGTCTCAAACTAATTTTCCTTGATGCTCCTTCCATCACTGCATGTGATAGTTTCTTTGTAAAAGGGTCGCCAGGGTGTTAGATGTATTAATATAATCCACGAAGATCACTCCAGTATTTCTTAAATTCATGGCGGATTTGATTCACTATTTCACATGTCTTGAGGATTTGAAATTATCTTTTGCACTCTTAACCTTAGTGATCACAGTTTGGTTGTCACAATAAAAAGAATAACCGGTATTGTTTTTTCAACCATCAGTAAGTCCAACAAGAGCTCACGCAGTCACCCTGCCTCAACAGTGGTTGTGTCAAGTGCTACAAGCTCAGCCTCCATAGTTGACCTCGTCAATACTACGAAACTACAGCACCACCCAAAGTGAATACACATCCACTAGTGGTTTTGATCTCATCAACATCAAAGATTCGGTTGGAATCACTATAACCCTCTAGTGCTGCAAGATACCCATTATAGTGAAGTCTATAAGCATTAGTACCTCTTAAGTATTTCATGACACAATCTAGTGTAATCCAGTGATCATTTCTTGGGTTTGAAGAAAACTGGCTCAATTTGTTTATAGTAAATAAAATGACAGGCCTGGTTGCACTAGCTAGATACATGAGAGAACAAATTATTTAAGAGTATCTCAATTGATCTATCCCTTGTCCTTTTTTCTTTCGACGTTTTAGACTCGTGTCATAGGGTGTTGGGGATATTTTGCAATATGAGCAGCCAAAACAACTCAGAATTTTTTCCACATAATGAGACTGTTTTAAAGTAATTCCATTCTTACCCTTAATAAACTTGATGTTAAGAATAACTTCAGCCTCTTTTAGATCCTTCATATCAAAATTTTGAGACAAGAATGATTTGACATCATTTATCACATTGATACTAGCCCCAAAAATCAGTATATCATCAACATATAAAACATAATCACTCCTCTACACCCACCAAACTTATAATACACACATCTGTCGGTCTCATTTACCACAAAGCTGATAGATGTTAGTGTTTTGTCGACCTTTTTGTGCCACTGCTTAGATGCTTGCTTGAGGCCATACAAAGACTTTCGAAACATACACACCATATTCTCTTGTTCAGGTGCTACATATCTATCAGGTTACTTCATGTAAATTTCTTCATATAATTCTCTATTTAGGAAAGCTGTTTTTACATCCATTTGATGAATGTAAAACTTATATGAAGTCGCTAGTACAAGAAGCCTTTGATAGTAGCAAGCCTAGTAATAGGTGAGTAAGTATCAAAGAAGTCCTCTCCTTCCTTTTGGGTAAAATCCTTAATCACAAGTCTAACCTTGTACTTTTCAATAGTACCATTAGATCTAAACTTTTTCTTGATGATCCAACTTATTTGTAGCTAGTAGGACATTCACAAACTTCCTATGTTCCATTAGCAATAATGGAATCCATTTCGCTTTTGAACGCTTCCTTCTAGTACTCTGCATCGGGTGATGCATATGCCTCTAAAAGGGTTTTTGGCACATCGTTCATGAGATACACATTAGAGTCATCACCAAAGGATTTTTAACCATTTGTCTCTTGCTCCTACGGGGAGCTTCTATATTGTCATTCTCCTCAATAGTATCTTCATGAAAGTTGAGTGATTCAGAAGGTGAATTAAAGAATGTTTTACTAGAGGATGCACTAGAATCCTTCGTAGGAAAGATATTCTCAAGGAAGCTTACATCACGAGATTCAATAACAGTGTTAACATGAACATCAGAAATCTTAGATTTCGCTACTAAAAATCTGTAAGCTGCACTATGCTACGTATAGCCTAGAAAGACACAATCTATAATCTTAGGCCCTAGCTTACGTTTCTTGCATTGTGGTATATTATCTTTAGTCAAGCACGCCCACGCAAGTAAGAAACCAATAGAATGTTTTCTTCCTTTCCATCCCTCATGTAGAGTAGTCTCACATTTTTAATGAGGGGACTCTACTAAGGACGAAACATGCGATCAAGATGGCTTCCCCTATCGTGGCATGAATAACCTGACACTGTCCATCATGGCATTAACCAAGTTCGTAAGTGTTCGGTTTTTCCTCTTAGCCACCCTATTTGACTAAGGTGAATAGGGAGCCGTCATCTCATAGATAATTCCATATTCCACACAGTACAAGAAAAAATCATTAGATATGTACTCTCCTCCTATGTCATCTAGTTGATTTTCAGCCTCAGCTTTATAGATTTTAAAGTACTCCAGTACCTCATCTTTCATTTTAAGTAGATACAATTGGTAATATCTAGTAATATCATCAATAAATATTATAAAGTATCTTTTCCCTACCTTAGTTAATACTCCATTCCCTATAGCCTTGAAGGGCTTTTGAGGTTCTTAAATTACACATAAGTATGACACTTAGATTGTCTAACAATGGAAAAACTTAGAATTAAATTTATATTAACCAAACGAGCAATTATATCCTAATTAATATGACATAAATGAGAATGGCAAACAGTGGCATCTCCATCATTATTTGCCAAACAAGATAATGTGTTCACAAGGTTACAACCATTAAGAACAGAAAGACGGAACAGACCTCCGCAATCATAACCTTGCCAACAAATAAACCAAACTTCATAATAATAAATTTATTTGACTCAAAAACTAGTCAATGGCTATCACGATATAAAAGGAAACCACTGATGAGGTTCCTATTTATTCCAGGAGTGTGTTGTACATCCTTTAATGATAGAGTCTTCCTTGAGTTAATCACAGATCCACTCTACCAATCCCATTTACAATGGCCCAAAATCCATTCCCTATCAAGATGGAGGAGCAGCTGAGAGCCTGACGAGAGGAAAACAAATTGAAGTCAGCACATACATGTACATTAGCTCCTGTGTCGGTCCACCAATCGATAGATTGACATGCTAGAATAGAAACAGGTACATACCCTAATCCTCCAGCCTCACTAATAGTAACATTGGTAGATTTCTGCCCTGCTGATTGACTGTAATTTCTCCCCTCATGCCGACGATATTTTCTAGCTATATGGCTAGGCTCACTGCACACAAAGCAAGCAAGGTCCTCCTTGCTCCTCTTCTTCTTTTTAAAGCTAGTTATCTGTTTGGCTTTTCCTTTATTCTTGTTCTTCACTCTATCAGATTTATCATCCACAAAATTGGCATTGGATGTTCCTTCTTGTGAGGGACAAGGGGCATCATTCGCTTTTTCCTTCTCCTCAACATTAAGAGCTGTGATCAATTCCTCAACAGTCATAATCTCCCTCTTGTGCTTTAAGGTTGTGGTAAAGCTCCTCTAAGAGGGAGGCAACTTAACAATTATACCACCGGTCACAAACTTATTTAGAAGAGCGCAATCAAAATGCCTAAGTTTCCCCACCAGGATTTGGAGCTCATGAGTTTGTTCCACTACAGAACGGTTATCCACCATTCTGAAGTCATAGTACTACTCATTCACATAAAGCTCACGTCTAGCATCCAACACCACATATTTGCGGTCCAGGGCCTCACATAGATCGGCAGCACTGGTGAGGTGCATATGCACATCAATCAATTGGTCCGAGATGAGAGACAACAGCGACCGAGACAAGTATCATTGCTCATCTTATAATCGTGCTATTGTTCAGCAGTGAGAGGCCTCATGGGGGCTATCACCCACCACAGGTTCATCAACAGAAGCCAAAATTTGGCCTATGTCTATCACCTTTTGAAGTTCTCTCCTCTGAACCTCTTAGGTTTCATTGCATCAGATGGTTGTGCCATATCAGATTTCTGGATTGTTGTAAAATTAACATGGCATAACATTAATTTAATTACATAGATAAGCAATAAAAACATGATGTTAAAAATTGCATCTACAACAAGATTACTAGCTAGGAGCATTCTCAACAGAATTAATTACAAAGAGAATTTCTTGGACTAGTGACTAGCCGGTCCCAGACACTTACAGTAGACTTGATGTAAGAAAGGAAGCTGTGCAGAAGTGATACGACGATAGAAAATGAAGACAAGCAATCGCACGGTGTGCCGCTTCCTAGAAACCTGATCGTCGGTCTTCCGTGCAAGGCGTCAAGTGGCCGACATCGGATCGAGGACAATCAAGGACACTGCTCTCCCTCACGCCAGTTGCACGATAGGAGAAGGGATGGAATGACTCAATGGCAGCACGTACCAGGAAGCAGAGATCGCCAGAGAAAGATGAGACTAGATCGATTTTGTTCGCAGCTTCCTTTCATGCACAAAGACATCTCCCTTATGAAGGCGCGTCACACGAAACAGTCTTGCGAAATCTCAACGCTACAAAAATTCGACTGCCACAATTTCAGGAACCACACACTAGAATCTCATATTGTGGGCGAACGGACAAACCGCATGAGAACGAGCATCTCCCTGAGTCCGAGGTACCACGGCAGCAGTCAAGATATAAGGTGATGTGGTATAGTCGATACACATGGTAAAAAGGTTAAGTACACTTAGCATGTCTTGGTCGGGCATCGTCGCGTCACAAGTCACGCGATAAACACACAAAATACGTAATATACACACGTGTACATAGCTTAACATAGCCAACCATGTATATCTCTAGCCTTGCCACCAACTCATACTAAAGTCCATGAAGGAGCTCTCCTTATAAGTTGGTTCCACTCCACCAAGCTGAGTAATATGATACTAAAGACTATACCCTCAACTCAACACCTTTGATTTCTTCCATTCAATTAATTCTGAATTAATTTCAAGACTTTGCGCTAACAGTTCAGGGTCCTGATCCCTCTGTCTGATGACTGAAACAAACATGGTAGCCAGAGAGTGCCTTCCTGGCTGGAGCCTGCTTATGCATTGTAATCTATGCGATGCTCCCTACTTGTGGTATCTGAAGTTCAGAACCTCTCTTAGGCTTCTCCATTTGTTGCTGTCTTCTCTGTTCTGTTGCATCATTTTCAGCATTTGGCTGTGATTCTGTGTGGTGGGAAGCCATGGTGTTTATCGTTGCCGGTAGAATTGAACTCAATTCATTGTCAAGCCCAAGGCCATGCTTGTGCTCCTTGGGCCTTTCCGAAGTTGCCCGGACAAATGAATCAGCTTTCCTGGTAGTAGGTTCTGCACAATTACATCTTTCCTGCTAGGAAATCTCCTGCAAAATAACATAGTAGGTAAATACTCAGGTCACATCGATATTCTTGAATGTTATGGTATTCACCGCAAGTTTTGCCACATCAAATCAAATGACCACAGATGGAAAATTCAGAGATATATTCTTGAATGTTATGGTATTCACTGTAAGTTTTGCCACATCAAATCAAATGACCACAGAAGGAAAATTCAGAGATATATTCTTGAATGTTATGGTATTCACTGTAAGTTTTGCCACATCAAATCAAATGACCACAGATGGAAAATTCAGAGAAGAGGTAGCAAAGAGAAGGGCTTTACGATGCCATTGGAAAGCTTTGGATGTTTACTGATGTGATCCCACATGACATGTCTTCTCTTTGCATATTCTGTTTAGGTCCCATCGATGGGCGGAGGACGAGGAGGAAAGGAACACCTTGTCTCCAAATAATAGATGTGAGATACAGGGCATGAATTCTGTGGTGATCTTTCATCTTTACACACTCCTATATTGGATGGCTTCCCTGTAATTGCCAACCAAAAAAAAAATGGAATGACTTCAGTTTGGTCGTCTGAAATTTTCGGATATATTGCAACATTTTTTTTCTATGGATGTAACATTTTTTTATAACGCATGCAACATTTTCCTTCGACAAACAGTAGAAATGTGGCACAGTAAACAGATGATGCAAGCGTTGAAAAAAAATGTTACACACGTCGGAAAAAAATATTGCAAACGTTGAAAAAAAATGTTGCAAGAGCCGGACGATGGAATGAATAGTAATCGGACGTCCGAGCACTAGTATCCCAAAAAAAAAAAAGGATTGCTCGGATACAACTCCTAGATTGATTGTGTCATATAGCTCGAATGGACGGCTCAGATCAGCCGTGGTAATGGATAAAAATAAAGACATCCAACCTATCTTGTCGGCCTCTTTGTGACGGTTCACAAACATAGAAATCTTCCTACATATTGTTTTTCGTCGATTGCGACGGTTCGTTCCACGGAGGAGGACGCGTTGAAAGACCATTTGACACCCGTTAGAAGACACGTTAGGAGCCACCATTGGCAGATTCGATCCTAGCACGACAAGGAACCTCCTGTCATTGGGATGGTGCATCGTCACTTTTTCTGATTCATCATGTGACGTGCCAACATTTCCAGGCACTTATGCATCATGACTGTTAAATATGTGACTTACATATAGTTTTAGGATTTAAAAAGCTATGATAGATAAATCCTTATAAAATTAGGATTCCTATTTTTTTTCAAAGTACAATTCATACTTGTTTTAGAGAAGGACTAAGCAGGCTATATAAACTCAAGCAACCAATAAACCACAAATAACTTATTCAAAATAAGAGGTGAACAAAAATATTAGCTCTAGATTCTTGTATCGGGTAAAGACCCAATGGTTCTAAAAGGTACAAGAGGATTGTGATAGAGCGACAATCCCTTAAACTTTGTAAAGATTATGCTTAAAGAATTTACGGTGGGTTTCGTCAAATCTTTTCTCCCTCATCGTGGTTGTTTCAACATCGTCGTTTTCTTTCTATCTATGATATTCATCTTCTTCGTCCTGAAGGCTGTGCACGCTCGTACCATATCTCATAAAAATTTGATCCGATCTAAGAGGCTGCTGTAACAAGTGGTATTAGAGCCAAGACCGGATTATTTAGATTTGTGATAAGGTCAGTAAAGTACCAAGTGGCACAAAATCAAGATCAATGTTGACAATGTGGAATCAAGTGGAGAAATTTGACGATGGAGAAAATTTCAGCGTGTGGTGATGTGTGGTGAAGGATATCCTTATCTAAAAAGGCGTCCACTAAAGGCTGAAAGGTAATGGAGTGGAAGACTGTCATTACAATCTGTCTATGTCTTTCCAATGAGATAAAGTACTCGGTGATTAAAGAGAATTCTCCATAGAAATTATAGAATGATTTAGAAGAATTGTATGTGACAATGTCATTGATAAACTTGTGGGTATTAAAGTGGCAAAACATTTTGCACATGGAGGAATGTACACGGTTCATTTCCTATCTCAATGTCTTTAACAAGCTTATCATGCAGCTGACTAATCTGGATGAGAAAATTGAGAATGATAAGGTCGTCATACTGGTATCATCCCTACCACTATCTTGGGAGCAATTAGTGAGGAATATTTTCATCGAAAAAGGCACTCTCAACTTCAACAAAACAGTTGTGTATCTATTAGAGGCTGAGTCCTTGAAAAACCATCGAATCTTCATTCTCATGTGATCAAATATTGGTTGCAATAGGTGTTGCAGGCAAAAGCAAGAGTTACATGAAAAATAAGGGCAAGATAAAGGACACACATGTATGCTATCTATGTGACGAGAAAAGTCATATGATAAAGGATTGTTTGAGATTGAACCAAATAAAAGGTGTATGCATAATAGTGGTAACGAAAGATTATTCAGACGTATTTGTCTTCAGCCAACCAAGTACTTTTCATGGATGGGTATGACATTCATATTGTTTCTTTTATATATGTTTGGTAAGGGAGATATTTGATGAAGGATCTCTACATTCGATGCATGGAACTGTTCACTACGTTGATTACAAGGAGTATGCAATTATTGAGATGGAAACAATTACATTGAAGATGTATGGTAGGGTATATCGCATATTGATAGGGGTTTGGTATGTTCTTGGCTTAAAGAAGAATCTAATATATGTGAGGTCTATTGAACTCAAAGGTCGTAAGGTATTACTTTGAGGTGAAGTCGTGTGAGTTACTTGTAACCAGGCAAGTAATATTGAAAAGTGTCTAGAGTAATGAAAATCACTGATTGACGAGCAAACCTAAAGGAATGACAATCAATGGGAGGTCTAATAAAAATTTAGATCGGGAGAAAGAAGCTGTGTTGTCAACTGTAGGTAATCAGATCTCAATTACACTTATATGTGGAATTGCAAAAACTGTTGAAAAATCTAACAGACACAAAGTCAAAGATGCAACCTATTGAAAGAAGGAAGATGTGGCGAGATCAACCACGCGATATCAACGAGCAAGTAGAGTTCGAAGGTGGTACAAACCTATGGCATAAAGGGGTATAGCAATAGAAAGTGTAGTTAACAAAACTACACAATAAAGGTTTCTCAGACGGAGGGTTTAAACGGTCAAGTCCGAACACCACCATACATATTGTAGTGATGTATATGAGCCCCTATGGTGAGGCACTCTTAAAGGTGGGAGGAAAAACAAAAAATACGATGCCAACGGAGTAAGTTCGTGAAGAAGTACAATGACTTCAACAGTTAAAAGTTAAGGTGGAGATTGTTAATTATGATGACTCATGTTAATCTTTTAGGATTTAAAAAGGTATGCTAAATGAACCCTGATAGTATTAGGATTCCTATTTTCTTTCATTATACGATTCTTACTTGCTTAGGAGGATGGCTAAGAGGGCTTATATAAATTCATAGAGTGGTCATGAGAAACCCATGTAACTAAATAGCCACAAACAACTTATATAAAACAAGAGGCGTACGAGAGAATTAAAGGCTAAGTTATTCTTTAGCACCAGATTCGTGTATAGGACAATAATCTAAGAGACCTAAAAAGTTCAAGATGGTTGTGGGTGATAATCTCCTATACTATGTTGAAACTGTGCTTAAAGAAATTGCAGTTGGCTTCGCCAAAATCTTTTCTCTCCTATCTTGGTTGCTTCAACATCGTTATTTGGTTTCATCTGCGAAATTCATTTTCTTCGTTCTTAAGGCCATGCATGCTCAAGCCATATCTCACAAAAACTGTATTCTGATCCAAGAAGATGCTGCGTATAAGTAGGGCATCCGTTTGAAAAATGGCATTGCGCCATGGAACTTTCAGCACTACGATTGGCACATGGCGTTCCATGATCAAGCCAGAGAAAGAACATTGGCACATCTGAAAGCATTTCTCCCTTGCTGCAGTGCAAACTATCACATGTGCTTTGTTTGGACGCCTTGGCCTCCTATGATCCTATCAATGCGACAGAGCCTCAGAGAGGCTGAAAGAAGAGAGAAAAGCATAGGTAGACAGGAGCATAAATATGAGAGAGAGAAAGAGTGAGAGAGAGATCACAGCAGTTGCAGTCCATGTGAGGCTGCCCAAGGTTGATGATGCTTGCTGGGGGCAGGCATCTCACCACTCTTGTCAGATGGTTTCAGCCTCATAACTGAATGAATACCTTGCCCTTCTCTCAAGTCATTGTCATGTTGGCCCAAAAGAAACATGGGCAGTTAACACTCTCTCATCCATTTCATTTAAGGTCAGGGTAGGCCGGTAGGTTACCCACTCATCCACAGCCTCACCATGCGATCCAGCATAGTAGTTCTAGTTCTAATTTACCAGCTGATCCCATTCCCCTTCAGAGGCGACTGGGCGAGCGACCAATACCAGTAGATATGCACCTATTTCTTAACTGTTAACAGTTGCATGAAACTCAATACAGTTTACTACAGAAAAATATTTTAAGCTCCACCTTAAATAGTATATGCTTACTATTTGGAGGTCCCATAGAGTGGCTAGGATGTACCAAGTGATATGTTCACTACACCAATCAGGCCACGGAGCACGAGCAACAATGTTACGAAGAACTGAAACATACATGCCAAGAGAAGAGCAGTTATGTAAGCCAAAACAGATTACAACTGTCTGTTAGGGTTAGAAGCACGGTAAAAAAAACTAAAGACAAGATTTAATGTGGAAAAATTATTGTGAAAAAAAAAACCACAGGAAATAATCCACTATAATGCTTCAATGTTTACATGTCCGGAGGTGGCTTATATAGACAAAAAAGTCCTAGTTATAGAAGATTTGGATTAACAACTTATTTGGATAAAATCAAAGAATATGGCAAGTTGAGATATTAAGTTATCTCTAACAAGCCTTCGCTTTTTTTTTTTTAGATAAAGGATTAAATCCGGCCTCTGCAAGTGCACACAGCCAAGTTCTTACAAATATCACTTCCGAAATTGTTATTGAAAGAACGACAAAGAGAACATAGAATTAAAAACAAATTCTATAATTATTTTTCCATCCATTCTTGGCAAAGAATTCGCCACAACCTCCAATGTATGGCAAACCCGTCAATGATTTCCTCTTGTCGTCGACCGCAATAGGTCCACCATGACCAATATGTCCCTCTGAACGAGCTCGCATAAAAGAAGAATAATGTTGGCTCGCAAAAATTAGATCATTGCGCGTACACCAAATAGCCCATAAAAGAGCAAAGACTCCCCAAAAAATCAGTCTCTTTGCATCCTTCTCGAGTCCATTCAACCAATGCCCAAACAGATGAGTCAAAGACTTGGCGATGGTAAACCGGTGGCAATATGCACTATTTGCCGATACTTTTGGAATGATGGCAATCAAAGAATAAATGTGTTATTGTTTCATTATAATTACGAAACAACATTTTGATTCCCTTCCAACCTCTTTTAGCTAGATTGTCCTTTGTTAAAAGTACTTCTTGTTGTAAGTACCAGAGAAAATTTTAATTTTTAAAGGAAGTTTCAACTTCCAAATGAATTCTTGGTGAAAGGAGTACCTGGTTCATCAAATATAGATACATAGAACGACCTAAAATTGTCCATGTCTATGAAGGCCCTAATGAAAATGTCCTTCCATCAAGAAGTCGACAATTAGCTAATTTAGCAATTAAATTATACCATGCCGTCAGTTTATCCCCTAATAATGCTCTTCGAAAATTAATATTTGGTGGCATCTGTGTCAGGACCTTATCCACAGTATCATGTGGGTAATGAGCAATCTGATATAAGCTCGGAAACTGTACCTTAAGTGGTGTATAACCAACCCAAGTGTCTTCCCAAAACCTTATTTGAGAACCATCCCTTAGCTGAAAGGATCCACAGGCCAGAAAATCATCCTTGACCTTTAAAAGCCCTTTCCAAAAATATGAGTCCCCAGGTTTAATATGCACTTGGGATAAACATTTTGAACCTAAATATTTATTTCTGAGTAAGGTCTGCCAAATCCCATCCTCATTCAAAAGTTTAAATAACCATCTGCTTAGTAAACATTTGTTTTGAATCTGTTTTAGGGCGACACAAAATGTTCCACTTAGCAAGACGATACTTTCTCTTTTCAGTATTACCTTGCCAAAAAAACCGGGAGCGATACAAATTCAACTTTCGAAGAACCCCCTTTGGAATTTCAAAGATAGACATCATGAACGTGGGAAGACAACTTAGAACTCAAAATTTATAACGAAATTGTTTCCAGAAAACTATAAAGGGTATGAAAGACTAGAACAGTCTTATATAAATACTTCTCATCAAGCAAGATTGAGCAAACCGCTATAAGACAGTGAGAAAGATTGGAACAGTCAATCCAAACACATAACTATCAACAAAGCAAATGAAAAAATCTGGATCTTCAATGATTCATAACCCCAATAAAGTTTAAGTCTGTGCAATTGATCCCCTAAAACAAACGCTCAATCATCATATGGCATAAGCTAAAACATTGCCTGTGGTGCTAGGTAGATAGCAAGAACATATAACATGAATTTTTTATATGCTCGATCTAGAACATAAAATTCGACAAACTGCCTACTAAAAATCCATAACATGATTGAAATTACTAAAAAAATGTCAATATGAAGAAGAAAAACTCTTGCGCCATCAATAGAGTATAAATTACAGTAGACCCCTCATATCGAGCAAAGAAAACAAAACAACATTATAATATCTACGTAGAAACAAACTCCATCTTGCACTTTAAACCTTCACCTTAAACTGACATTGTAGTATAACCTTCACTAGAAAAACTCCGAAGAGTATAATGCTGCTAACAAGGTATCATCAAATTCCAAATTTGGTTGTCTCCCAGGATCACGACAGCGAGCCACCTGTCGTTGGAGCCACCATAGAAAAATTCAAGTTGCTCTAATACCACTTATTACAGTTAGAAGTACGGTAAAAAAATTGAAAACAAGATTTAATATGGATTTAACGTGAAAAAATTTTTATAGAAAAAATCATGGCAAATAACTCATTGTAATGTTTTAATATTTACATGTACCGATGTAAAGGGGATTGGCTTATATAGAAAAAAAATCAAAGTCGTTGGCTACCATTTTTTAAGAGGGATGGAAATGTAATCTACAGTCAAGACATCAACACTGTGAGGTGACTTTGGAAGGTTGCCGACAGGTAGTCCACTGACAGCTGAGGTGTGATTACTCCAATGTATGTACATGCACTGTGCTGTATGCCCCCCGGTACCCTAGTACGAGTAGCTACTAGCTATTCTCTATGATGACCTCACTCCCACACAACCCCATAACTGTACAGTGTACACACATCAGTACCAGTATAATAGTACTACTGCACCATTGGGCCTCCAATGCAAGATAACAGCTTCAGATTTTCTGCAGATGCTTCCTAAGGTGTCGCTACAGATAACAATCTGCATTCTTTAATCTTCGTGAGTTGTGAGCCGTGAATGATATCTCGCAATCTAGATGAAAAAATACCGAGACATTGATATACATCAAAGAACTGCATTTCTTGCCAAAATAAATTCTGAAGCATCCCATAGTTCTTCTCTGATCTTGACACAACGGCAAACCAACATCATGCTTACTATACAGTGAAAATAGTGGCAGAGTATGCAAAATAGGGTTAGAGGATGCACTCAAACTTGTTTTCTGCCAGACTACAGAACTTTTCACAGAAAATCTAGTTGAATCAGACCAACATTGCAGCGTGCCCACCTCCTAAGCATTAGGATTTCTAGGCTGGTTCGGTGCCCATTTGTCTGTGTCCTCTCATGGCTGTCCCTCGGACTTGGAGATAGAAGGCCCAGATGTACTTAGTACGGAGTAACAAGGTTTACCTTGGTCAATTATCTCAAAACTTTTAAGCAACACTAAAGGCCTAGACCTTTTACTCGTACTATGATTTCTTGACACTGCTTCCAGGACTCTCTAGTTTCAGTTTTTCATTTCTGAACTTCTCTCCTATTATATTTTTCCGTACTTTACAAATGTTTTCTCTCCACTTGTTTTTCTCCTTCCATAACAAAAGGGGTAATTATGATATTAAGGGCATGTTTGTTTCAGCTTGGGATTGTAGAAAGCAGCTTTTAAAAGCTGGAAGGGCAACAAACAGACAGCTTTTAATTTGGATTGTAACAATCTGGAGTCCAGATTGTTAGAATCCCACAATCCACCTTGGAGGAGCTTTCCTCAACTTTTTTTTGTACAAAAGACCATAATACCCTTCCACCTTCCACCAAAATTACCCACCATTGCCCAACACACTATAATTTGGGTTACCAAACAACCATGAGCTTTTCAACCTCCAGCTTTTTAACAATCCAGTTTTTACAATCTAGCTTTTAAAAGCTGCTTTCCACAATCCCCAGCTGAAACAAACAGGCCCTAAGACATTACAAATAACCATGCGCTTCCCATTTTATGGGAAGAAAGTAAAACATGTTTTCAACTTTGTAACACTTATCTATTCATTTCTCCCTTTCAATGATATGTCAAACAAGAAAGAGAACCCAGATATGGACTGTTTCACTTAATTCTGCAAGTTATTCATCGGTCATGCCGTGCTTCGAGTGCATAATAGAATAGAAAACAATGGCAGGATTGAACATGCATTATCCTCGTCGATCTAGGGAATCCATCCTCGATTCCATATCTACTTGCAGATTTGAACAGTAATCTGCTACTACTCGATTAACTTATTCACTTTTAGTTAAATCCCAGCATTAAGTAAGCTTACATCACAATCACATTGGTTCCAATTACCTAGGTACTACTATCAATCACCCAAATATTCAAATGCATCACCCCTTTCCCTACACTAAACCAATCACTGGTTGCATCTTCCTATGAGGAGGAATCCATGTGTAGACCAGTCCTGCCATGGACCAGCAACAGCTGCAGTGCTGCATCTGATCTAATGTGAGGCCAAATGCACATTTCTTGCTGCAGGGCAGAAATTATTGCATACTTATCATGGGCAGTGAACATTGTTTGCAAGAGCAAGCATGGAGATGCAGCCCCATGTGAAGTGGGAGGCCCCCTCCATTGTTAACATTTGCATGTAATGTGTAAGGCTGATGCATGTCTAGCTGCATGGCCCTGACACCCAATCCACCTAAAGATTGGGTTTCCCCTCTCCAAGAAAGATAAACAAACTAGGCATGTAGATGAACATTGGAGGAAATTTTTATCACTGTGTCTATCTCCAATGTCCAAATAAGATGGTCATATGTAAGATAGGGATAATAAATACTAGAGAATCTCCAGTGCCTTCATCCACTGGTGGAGGGAATCATGCCAAGGAAATTATGTAGCCTTTGACAAGATTAACCAAAGGATGCAACAGTGAGGTACTGCTACTGTTGCATCAAAATTGGCAGGAGGACAGTGCAACTATGAGTAATGAGCATTAACATCAGTGAAGGCACATGTACTGCACATCATCTGACGCCATGTCTCCTCTCCTCTGCTGGCCAATGCCAAGGGAGAACTGAATGGGCTCAATCAGGAGCAGGGCTCTTGCAGGGTGGTGTCACAGTGTCACCCGTTGTGCCCTGTGTGGATTTCAACAAGTGTCCATGGCTGCCTGCTCCAACGAGTCCTTGTGTGTGCAAGGACCATGGATTTCATTCATCCTTGATAGGTTCACTTCCCTCTGGTTGTTCTACTGCAAGACTGCAGCAACAACAGATGCCACTGCTAAAAAAGATTCCCCCTTTTATTAACTAACTATTGCTGCTCTGATGCAAGCACATGCTCTTGCTGGATTCCTTTGTTGTTGCAGGGATACCAAGAAAATATACCAATCACTTGTGCTGACTGCTGAGCCAAGCTGCCATGGCAAGACCATGGCATATAAGTAAATGGAAAAGTGTGGTCCTCGAAGAGAAATGCGTGATGTCATGAGCCTGAGAGCCTCTGAATGAATACTAGTAGTGTTGTAGCTTACGGCTGATTCTCATTGGACTTCACAGGGACAAGCAGAGCTGCTGATGTGGTCCTATCTGGCTTTTGGTGAGTATATGTATGTGGGGCAGATTAACTTTGCAACCACCACACGGTTAATTGTGGTTTCTTGTACATGTCCTCAATGTTTTTACTAATAAATCTTAGGTACATTTTATTAATTGACAATTGAGGAGGCTAATTACTCACATACAAATCTAACAACATTCCTAATATGATGAATATATCAGTACAAGATAGTTACAGCGACAGGGCAATGAACTGCTTGCTGTAGTGTTAGCATTCTGTTGTCCTGTGATGTTAGCTCATGACTCCATACCGAAAAGTTCAAGAAACTTGTGAATAGTAAAAAAAAGTTGTAACATGCATCACCTTTTAGCACTGATCCAAGATCACCTGCAGCTGCAGTAAGATCTGCAAGTTAAGGACTGTGCGCGATCTCGGCCGTTCATTTTTAGATCTAACGGTTTGTGTCCTATGCTGCAGTATTTCCTATTGTAGTACATTTTGACACAGTAGCAGCTACTAAGTTGATCTTGATTCTTATCACTTCGATCTTGATCCAAAGGTTAGTAATACAACTGCTAAAGTTACAGTTATAGTACCAAATGCACAATAACATTTTCCTTTAGCACTAGTACCTCTGCCTTCAGCAGAAACTTATCATTACTTTGTAGTAATTCTTTCAATAGTAAATGATCCTACGGAGCCTAATGAAGAATGTAAAAGTTCTCATCTTAGCCACTGATTGGGCATTTGATGATGTTCCCATGACCATCAGTATTGTTTATGAGCAGACATTTTACATTCACATGTACCTATTGCGATGCCATCTAGAGCTATACAATGAGCCTACACTTCTAATGCATTTGTTAAGATGTCAATTTGTCTCGTTGCATGCATGAGATGATGAGAGGTAGTCAGGCAGGTGGCCTATTGTTTCTTCTTAAAAGGAAAACATGATCCTAGAGTTATAATTGAATTATTAGGATGTAATGTAGGGAATGTTATGTCAAATCCAGTTGTTAGTCAGTGATGCAGTAATTGAACCGCTATTCTATTGCTACTATACATCTCTAGCTAGATCACTAGGCTAGGACAGGTCATTAGATCTCCACTGGCATTACATGGCTATAGCTTGGGCGATTATGCTTAGCAGTCAGCACCTCACCATGAGAACATGGCACATGCTCATCCCACTGGTGCAATAGCAAAAGATGCAATCAAGATCAAAGTACAGTACTCCCTACTCCCTAGTGCAAAGCAACATTAAAGAAAGAACGATGCGGTGCATGTATATCTGAAATAGGAACCTCTGGAAAATGTTGCGAAATACGTTGTACTGCATTTTGTGATTTTGCTCTACTCCATTTACTCCTATATGCTAGTCAATACACAAATACATGCACTCTCCAATTTGTTCGAGTGTGGATTTTCTTCGAGCACTTGTAGCTTTAGCTACTATCACAACTGTCCAACATTGCTCTGAGATTCATGCTCCCTTCTGTCTCCTTCCCCCTCTCCCTCTCTATTGGCTCGATTCTCGGTATAGGCAACCGCCACAAGGGTTCACAAAACCATCGACCATATCTAGTCGGTTCGATATTTGAAATCGATTAGTAAACTAGTTTAATTCAAAAATAATAAAAAATTATATGATGTAAACCGTCGAAAATCGTTCAATTTTCAATGAAAATCAACTAAAATCTCTCAAAAGATCGGCCACCAAAAAATAATCAGTCAATCGATTTTTTATTTTTTTTGCCAATCGAGTTCAAAACTTTGATTTTAAAATCTTTTGGTTTTCACCGATTTTCGAGTGATAGTCATGAAAAATCACTACCCGGCTTAGAGAGAGGAGAGGGAGAGTGCATGAATCTTGGAGCAAACCCAACGACGGAGATGGTGTATGTAGCCATGCATTTTCGAAATTTTTTCCAATGTTTTGTAGACCCGGTCCTAGAATAGATGCAGCAATTTCACGGTGAGCCATTGGAGCCATGAAAAGCAGCATCCCCACGGTGGGAAAAGAAATTGGCAAGTAAAAAATACGACTAGCTTAGCTAAGCTTTGGGAGTTGTGTTTGCAGTTCACATAGGTGTTAGTAGCCTCCCCTTCCCTCCCTTTGACCGCTAAACGCCATCTCTTCGTTTCCATCCTTCTAACTTTTCTACATTTTATTGTTAAATACATATTATCATATACTATTAATATAATTTTTTACTATTTTTTATATACTCCCTATAAACGTATTTTCAAGAGCGGTACTTCGATGCTCTCTTAGAGTCATTTTAAAATACCTGATTAATATCATTCGTATCTATGCACTGCTGCTACTTCCTCTTTTTCTTTTCTTTTTTTTGTCCAAAAATGATCCATGTACGTACCATGAGCGACGCATTCATGACGTGAGAATCTGCACTATCACTGCGCTTGGTGCATCTCACTATGCATCTGTGGTGGACTGGAGACTGCATCCGCAGTGGTGCTTCCTGTATTTCATTTGATGCCCCGGAAGCCCTGAAGAAGGGCCAATGCAGTGAACTGTGGTTAGCAGTAATTAGCAACAACCACGTCCATGCTATTAAGCTAATGAAACTCTCCTAATCACTGGTCTTAGGAGAGAGAGAGAGAGGGAATGGAAAGGCTAAGGAATGTGGCAGACCAAAAAGGGCTGAGATGAGAGAGAGGGAGAGGAGAAGAGAACATGGGAGGTTGGGAAATGTGATTGATCTCTCTCTCTCTCTCTCTCACTAGTGACTGACATTCACATTCACGTCAGTGAGGCGCCTAGGAAACAGTGACACAAGTGCTACAGTGTAGGACACGCCATGTAGCTCTCTGTCAACAGCATCCACGCCCTTTATTTGCCATCGGGCGGCCAGGATCCGATCGCCCAGAGGCCAATGATGCCGTTGCTGGTCTTCTCTCTTAACTTGCCGTGGCAAGTTTTGGTTCTGCGTGCATGTGAGGGGGTGAGAACGAGGTGAGCTGAGATCTGAGGTAAAGGCCATGGTGGCTTTACAAAAGCTAGGGCATTTGCTTTGGCTAGGCCCGTGCAAACTGCATAATCACTGGCGAATAGTGCGAGATGGCATCGTGTATCAAAAGGATAAGAGATGTAGGAAACTGACAAGCAAGAGAATGCCAAGGTGATGGTGGATGGAAGCCACGAATTTTATGGCCCTCGTCAACTAATTTTTTAAATCCGAAACACTTAAGAATGAATTTATAAAACTAATTCTATCGACTACCACAAAAGCCAACACATTCAACACATGTTACCTACCACACTTTCATATCACGGCAAGACGCTGATAGCGTTGCAGAGCCTACTGGTCCATCGAGCTTCCTTTGCTTGCCAGGGTGAGCTGCCCTTGATCTCTATGGCATGCATGCACTTATTTACTTAATTAATCATATAATGAACCACTTAATTAACAACTTAATTAATCACTTGGTCAAATTGCTCGAGGCTACTTTTGCAAATTCGATCTCATGAGGTTATATTTGTAAAACAAGTGTGTCAAGGCTAAAAAAGTGAAAAACTCTCATGAATGGGGTACACATGGCCGAGGTCATCAGCCATGGTTGATCATTTTGCCACTATTGAAGTTAGAGGTGGGCATTATATATCAAAACCACCGAACCAAATTAATCAATTATTTTAGTTTTTGGGTTGTAGTTTGGTTTTATTTTAATGCTATTCAGTTTTTGAGTTACGATTCAATTTTTAACTCTTAAAACCGAAATATCGAACAAACCGATTTGATCCATAGCCCAACTAGTGAATGGAGTGAGCCCCAGCCCAAGTCACTCTCGCATCCACACCCTAGCCACCACACCCACACCATCCCCTCCATCTCCATTTCCACCCTTTCCCCCTCACTCTTCGCCACCAGAGCCATGTGGCCTCCTCCGACGCCACCCCCTCTCCGCTCACTTGCGACCACCTCGGCTCTCCGCTCACTCTAGTGACCACCTCGGCTTCTCGGCTCGGTCGCTACTCCCACCTCTCGGCTCCTCGGCTCGGCCGAGGTTCATGAGCGGCTCGTTGGCTCGCCAAGCCGGGCATTAAACTAAATTAGTAGATAAAACTAGATATAAAGGTCTAAATAAAAAAGAAACGTGAATAATTAAGACTAGCACATGTTCTGGAATTAATAAATTGATATAACAGAAAGTGAGAATCTAGCAAAATATAGATTACAAACAGACTTAAGATTGTAGTGCCATCTTATCAAAGGTGAAGCACTGAAGCTATATTAATTTAAAAGCTCTGAGTTTATATGATACATATCAAACAGAGAAAGAAGACATTTCATCAGGCATCAGCTGCTCGTCGCAAGACCTTACACTTGAAGCAACTTTATTCCTCCAGCTGAAAAATCACGCATCACGCATTAGGAAGATCTTGTTTGTTTGCGAATACCAGCAGCACAGCATCACGCAGCTCATCCTGTCAGGCTGTCACCATAATACAACCTTAGTGTCCATCAATATTCAATACATCACAGATAAAATTGCAAGAGAAGCTTCAAACAATGCTTCTTAAACCTCACATGAATGAGTATTTTAACTATAATAAACAAACTGATACATATTAATGGTAGCATGGATATTCTTTAAATGGCGTAAGATAAATAGTTTTGTTGGATAAAAATTTCGAAAATCTTTGGAACTAAGGTTGTGCCTCTAAGTGATATACTAGCTTCTCATGCTATGTATCACCAATGGCAAATGCTGACTGAAAAAATCTAAAAACCATGGGGCAATTTATGATTGCTAAGGAAAGGAAACAATTTTACAGTGTGAAGATACCTCATTCAGCATCCGGTGGAGCTCATCTCTTGCCTCAACAACACGCTCTCTGTCATTCTTGTCGACAACAAAAATGAGGCCACAGGTGTTCTGGAAGTAGTGCCTCCATAGGGGCTCGATCTGTTTTAACGAAGTAAACATAAAGCATCGATTAAGACCACAAGCAACTAGAGGAGGAGGAGGAAGAGCAGCAGCAGGCAGCCATGGAGAGGCGGAAGCGGTCGGGGACGTCGGTAGATCTGCGGGCGCCATGAGACCCTTCAGCGCTTGGCTTGGATCGGTCATCGGTGGATGAAAGGAGGAGGGAGGCGCTAGCGATCCGGCATGCCGAGGCGACATCTCCGATCCAGCGATCCAATGGCGGCGACTTCAACGATCCGTGGCGGCGACTCAATGGGATTCGGAAGACGGCTCGGGCGCTCAGCGGTCGGCGGCGGCTGTGAGGATCGAGGGATGAGGTGGGTCTGAGTGGTAGTCGAGGAGTGAGGTTAGGGACTTAGGGTTGGCGCTGGGCTGGTGCGGGTGGTGGGTTGTCGATTTGTCTTGTGGCTCGATGGGCTGGGCCGCCGAGCCGGTTTGGCTCATGAGCCACTCGGTGGTCGAGCCGAGCCGGCTCGGTGTTTCATGAAACTGAAAAATAGGCTCGGCTCGGGCTCGCTCAAGCCATGAGCTGACCGAGCCGAGCCGAACCTGGCCGAGCCAGAGCCGAAGCGTGAGCCATGAGCCAAATTTCCAGCCCTATCCACGGCCACCTCCCTCTCATCCAAAACCATCTCCTCCTCCTACTCTTACTCCCAATCCCATTCCCAACCCCTCCTAAAGCCCCTATCCCTAGCCCCCACTGCCACCGCTCGTCGCTTCCTCTCACCCGTCTCTGTGGCTGCGACAACAGCAACAGCCCTCGAGCCGGCATCCCCACCGCCGAAGCCGACACTACAAGGCGCGGCCATCAAGCCACTGCTGGGTGCCATTGCTACGAGGGTGCTCATCTCCTTGCACTGGTGCTCCCGGGAGGTTCTTGAGCCGAGCAAGGTTTGTTTCTTCTTTAATTTTTTCAGCATATTTGGTTGCCTTCTTCCTCAATTATTTCGTCACAAGGAGCAGCCATGTACGGCTATGCACCGCGTGCATGGTGGCGCTCATCCTGGTGATGCTACTGCTGCTACTTCACCTGGCGCCCACCATTGTCATCCCTTATGACGAGGTCACGATGCTGCTTGCATTCGAGTGCGCCTCCGTGGCACCACTCACATTTCGTGCTCACATTTCTGACATCTAAGGTTTGGGTATTTTCGGTTCCCTGAAAAAACCGAATTAACAAAACCAAAATATTTCTATTAATTCGGTTTGATTTTTCGTTTTGGATGTAGAAATCAATAGACACTTTTTAAAAACAGAATACCCACCCCTAGACTCGCCAGGGGCTCTTTGGAGTTGGAGATTTTTCCGAGCAATTTTGTTGCTTCCTACAAATTTCATGTAGCCCAAACGAGCCCTGAATTAGACGTGGATACACTAATCCAAATAGTAAAGAAAAAACTCTTCTTTTTTTTTTTGCGGTTGTGTCCGTTAACTTTGTTCGACACGTGACTTTCAGAATTCAGACGTGGCAGGTGGTCATGTAAGTGCGAGAAATCTTTGCACCTGAGCTGGACTCTAGATCTTGAACTAACCAGGAATCCTAGCTGAAATGCTCAATTAGCTTATTTGACATGATCCAAAACGGGCCAAATTTGGCGATCAGAAGCATGTGCAAAACCGAGATGCATGCGTGGGGTTTTCGAGTTTTGATGATTAATTGAGACACCAATTAATCCATTATTCCCAATCCATGTATGCATGCATGCCTAGCTAGCAACGGTGGAGAAATTAAAGAGTGGCGAGTACGTGCATGGGCACCAATCGGAGCTCACATCACTGGTGTGGAGTGAAAGGGGCCCTTGGCCTAGAGAGATGAGACCTACTTAGCCTTACAGACATTGGCAGCAGAGTGTGACCCTGTCTGGGAGGCTTCAACTTCGGCTTCTTGTCCCTAGAGACCGGAAATTATCCCAAACGACTAGCTTTTCTGCAAACAGAAGCTAAAAATTGATAGTCTATTTGTATTAGGATAAGTTAAAAGCCAAAAATTGGTATATAATAGCTTTTTACGGTTTCGGTGGATTGGAGTTATGACTTTGCCACTAGTGTTGTAGAAAATTACTCTCTCTTACTAAGTATAAAAAACCAAACCTCACCCCTCTCACCCTCATTTCTAACCCGCACACAGCTCACCTAAAAACCAGACTACCAAACACCAAACATCTTTAGTCCAACCATTCAACCTTGTAGCCCTTCAATTATACAACCCAACTTAAAGCTACTTCTTAGAAAAGTTACAGACATATCAAGTAGAGTCTATGTGTGGTTTTCTTTCACCCTTTTAACCTAGCTTTAAAAAAAAGAAAATAATTTGATCTTACAAGAAGCTTGGTGAGTTTTTTGCCATCCATGAATGTGCTAGGATTTGTTCTTCCTAGACAAGGCCTAATAGTGTTTCAACTGGCATTCCAAGAGGGTGGATAAATGGGTAATCCATCAAACTTTGCAGGTCCACATGTTATAGCATCATCGGAGATACTATAGTGGCAAGAACTGCTAGGTCACGTAAGCCTTAGCCTGTAAACATCCAACCTAATCCTGTCTGTAAACACCGAAAGGGTTTCGGAGGTTCTTGTCGGCGTTCGAGCCAGTGTCCCACGTTCTCCGACCAAGAGCTAAACCCTACCCCAGCATATGGATGGCCTTTTGTTTTTCCTTTTTCTTTTGGAACGGGATTAGCTTTTGCTAATGCTACCTGCATGTTTCTTGGGTATCCTTGTGTATTATTTGCTCCGGTTCACAAAAACTTGTCGGTTTAGGATACATGCAGTAAATGTTCTGCCATGCTGAATTGGTGATGGCGCCAAAGCAAAAAAAAATCATATTTTATAAATGATTATGTTTATAAATACAGGATATATTTTATGTTCCGATGCAAATTAGTGCGATATCCTCTTTTTACCACCGATAAATATCCGGATTTACTTGATATTTTCTACATGTATGCAATTAATATAGTCCTCAGACATGATAACTTGGGTAGTATAGTTATTTTTAATGTGTATTTAGTTTATGTATGAAAAGAAAATATATGTCCGGCAAATTTGGACAAAGGTAATAATCAGAAACAGATCGGAATATGTGGACGACGCCCATCCATATAAAACTATGGGCGCGGGAAAGTCAGGATCTGGATCAATTCAAACGGATAGGAAGGAACCTGCTGCACCGGGTCCATCTAGGAATGATTGCGTTTGAATGAGTGGTCGGTCGGTAGGGTTCAAATCCGGAGTTTCCCGCGGTTTTGCAGGGTTTGGTCCGAATCCAACTGCTACGTACCAGGATTAACGCTAGCATTTCGAAAACGGATTTCGATGATCCAGCGGTATCGAAATTAGTGAAAAACCGATTAAAATTCATTCAAAATTGAATGGTTTGGAAAGTCAAACAAATTTGAAACCTAGTCAAATTGCCAAGCAAATTTTAAACGGAATGGACCAAAACTACTTGAAAAGGCTCGGATTTCGAGCGATTTTTGGCATAACCGGTGAACAATTGAAAAAATAGACAAAAAGGGAAAATTAGCAAAAAAAAATGTTGTAAAATTTTTGAAAAACCATTAAAGGCTCAAAAAATAGGAAAAGTGTAAAAAAAATATTTAAAAAGTATGGGAAAAACACGAAAAAATTTCGACATGATCTTTTCTAAATATAAAAAAATTTGACATGACCTTTGCTATATTTTAGATAGTTGCAAGTTGTAAAATAGGCATTTAGCAATAATATATCAACAAATAATATTTCATTTCAATACTACTTACATATCAATCCAACTAGTACAGAAATAGACGTTCACATAATGACATACCAATACCATTCACATATCAACACCATTCACATTTCAATACCTTGCAGAAATTGCTTGTGTAAGTAATTTGCAAGAAATTGCTTGTGTCAAATTGCACGCTATACAGCAAAATAAGTACAGAATATAACTAGTGGTATAGAGTATAGTATCATTTTCGAGTGTCGTCTATTGCTACTAAATATACTTCAACAAATATTGCTATTAAATATAATTGAACAAATATTGGTACTAAATATACTTCAAAAAAATATGGCTACTAAATATAATTCAACAAATATTGCTACTGATTATAATTGAATGGCTAAAAAACGTCTCCAAACTTCATTTTTTTTTCAAAAAATATTCACACCAGAGGTCATAAAGCTATTAATACTAATTTTAGGGATTTTTGGATAAATTTTTTCAAATTTGATTTTTGAACCTGACTGGTAAATCAAGCGGTATCGCTTTTCGAACCGGAGCGGTACGGACGATTTTTGTGAAAACCGAACGGCTATTGGAACCATGTTACATACGTTGCACGGTTTTGCCATTGCCATCCGGTCTAACGTGCAGCCGGCAGCGTGAACGCATGCACGGTGGCCGTGGTCGTGTTATTTGTTATGCAATTTGCGTACTAAGAATCACGTCACAAGCGAAACATTACATGCTTTATATGGAGCGGAGCAGGAATTTGAACCAAAACAACATCACTACGCCCGCCTGCAGGCGTACGTAGCCAAGACAAAGACACGCGCTGATCTTTACTAATGGGCCCGGTGCATGTGGTTGCCAGAGCCAAACTAGCACTTTGTGTAAATTGTAGTACTCGCTGGAGTACGGCAGATAACAATGGTAGGGTGCTAGTGCAAAACTAGCTTTAACGTGAGCTTAACAAAAAAACACAGTTGAATAAAACATGCAATCCAAATTTATATATAAATCAGTGAACAACGAAGTTAAAATAGCAAATAATTAAAGATAACATCTTAAAAAATGGATGGTACATTCTAAAAGCTCAAAAATATATTCAAACAGCAATCTTAAGAACAAAATCAACTGCATTACTAGCGCGCGTAATTCCAAAGATAATACAAAGGTACTAAAGTGCGACGAGCGGATCTAGGGGCTGTTTGGTTTGAGATCAAATTTGCCAAATCAAACCTTACTAAAAATTGACATGCCAAAAATTTGGTCACCAAATTGGTTGCCAACATTTGGCCAACAATTGGCAAGAAAATGAACTAGGGTGCCAATGGAGAAGAGAATCTAGCCAAAATTTGATTGCAAACCAAATGTTTATCAAATTTGATCAACACTACCGAAATTTGATAAGGCAAACATTGGTAACAATTGAAAGCAAACCAAATAACCCCTAGTGCTCCAAGCCCCCTCATGCCACTACGGTAGATCCGCCAC
This sequence comes from Guadua angustifolia, assembly GCA_036346375.1. Lineage (NCBI taxonomy): Eukaryota > Viridiplantae > Streptophyta > Magnoliopsida > Poales > Poaceae > Guadua > Guadua angustifolia. The sequence continues at coordinate 17,584,945 of CM070520.1, forward strand.
CGAGCAGTATATAGATATCGTATCATCGGACAAGTTAGAGCTATTAATTAAATCTATCATCGTCTTTTTGGTAGACGATCGAGGGTACAAAGAGTTGGCAGGGCACTGGGTTAGGCAGGGCGACGGCAACGACGATGAGCTGCTCGGTTGTTTCAGCCTGGGACATGCCCACGGCGCCGGGGCGAGGCTGTCACGTGGACATGCCCACCATCCACGTGAGCACAGCTCGTGCCTGTCTCCCTCTCTCTCTCTCTCTTTTCTCTTTCTTTTTTTTTTCTCTTTTTGTTTCTGAGCAGCCAGTATACTACTATACTTGTCTCCGTTTCTCTTCCCAACTTATCGGTATTTGGTGTTATGTATGTTTTCTTTTTGTTTCTTTTTCATGGAGCTGGGGTGCTGGACAAACGAGAGTACACGAAGAGAATGTCTGGATACATAGCAAGGACGCTACACGTATTTCGAACGGTTATTTTAATGCGAGAAGGCTGATTGCATCACCAGCTTTAAGCCCCATTTGAAATGTACGAATTTTTCCTGTGTCGAGTAGAAATCGAACTAATTTGTATAGAAATTTTATAAAAATTCTTGTGCTCTAAACAGATTAAGGCTGTCACGAACGCAATCCGCACCATCGAACCATTAGGTCCTACGCAACCGTATGAAAAATAGCGACCTATAATCTCTAGCATCGTGATTTTGTAACCAGTATAATCATACTATGATCTCACCATCCCAGCCCTATCAAAAAAAACTTTGTAATCCGAAATCATCCCTTCTTCTAGTAGCCCCCTCTCCTCCTTTTTAAGACTTTAGCACTCTCGCGGAAGCATTTACATAATTGGCTATTGTGGAAGACGTCTTCTGCACTCCTCGTTCATGATAGCCTGTCTCCCACGTCCCTTGGCCGTCTCCCACACTCCCCAACAGCGACAACCTAGCTATCGCACTGCCCCAGAGTGGAAGCTGTTGCTCCCGCGCTAGCCCACCTGTTGTCGCGGCTCACCGATTGCAGCGCTCCCCAAATGCAGTACCACCCGCTTCTGCGCTCCTCAAGCGAGGGAGTGCCTCCAACAGTGATCAGAAGAGAGTCAAATTTGTAAATATATTTGTAGATGTGCTAGATTTGAAAAAAAAAGAGACAAAGAGGGCTTGCAAACATATTATTTCTCTGTAATCCATCCCATACACGTTACTAAGAAGCAAACAGACGTAAATTAATGTACTGCTACCAAAACTACAGTACTTTGTTCAAACATAATGTAAGGCCATTTGATCTGACCAATGACAAGATCACTTACTACCACGAATCATAAATTCACCGAGCAGCTCAAGTTTCGGCACAAGCTGCAGCAATTACGACCACCGCAATTTAGGGCTTATTTGGTAGAGCTCTAGATCTTAGCTTCACTTGAGTTTTGAAACTTGTAGACTAAAATAAAGTGAGTTAAGTTTATATTTTTATCTAAAAAGTAAACAAGATGTGTCGGTGTTTCGTATAACCGGCAAGTAGATTTGTAAGTCTAGGGGCCGCGCGTCCCCGCTCTTTGAATGGTTAGACTCGGGAGTCCAAGATTTATACTGGTTCAGGCTGAATGTCCCTACTTCCAGTTCGTGGTGATGGATCTCGTTGCTCTGGGTGTGGTGGATTACAAACGAGAGCTAAGGACAGGCCCCTAGCGCTCGTCCGAACGAGGAGACCTGGGATGGATGAACGCCCGCTCGGGTCGGACAGCCCGAATGGGGTCTGGAGAGCGAGTGGGATAAAATGCGGAATATCGAGAGGTCTCTCCCCCTGTCCCTGAGGGCTTGCCTCCCTTTATACAGTCGGAGGGGGCAAGTTACACGGGAGAAAAACGAAAAAGGTAGGGGTAGGTTACATCCGGAGTCCGGTCCTCGGTCTTGATGGTGACATTTCTGTTCGTCCCATCGCCGGTTGGTAGACACGGTAGATAATATCCTGTTGGAAAGGTGCGCACCGCCCTCTGTTCACTGTCGAGATCTTGACGTTGTGCCGCGTGTTTGTCTTGGGACGGAGCGCGTCCCTCCACTGTGCCTGACGAGGCGATGGATCGCGTGTTCGTCCTAGCGGCCCTTGTGCCACGCCGGGAAGGAGCTACCTACCCGACATGGGGCGTCGTGTCCATGGGACAGGCGGCCGGCTTGGAGTTGTCCGTCAAGCGGTGAAGATGTATCGAGGCTTGGTCCGGGGGACCGATCGAAGCCTATGGGAATTCCCGACCAGTAGCCCGTTTGGTGCCCGTGAGGTCGTCCGACCAGTGGCCCGGTCGGAACGCTCCAGAAGACTAAAAAATATGACCTTGAAATGGGCGTATACTTCGGCGTGGGGTACCCTTGGTATGAGTATTCGTCAGTAGCCCCCGGGGCCGTCCTGAAACGCAGGCGTTCTAGGATGGACCCTTCGTTTTCGGCCGGCCCAGTTTCTTCAACAGCGTTGTGAAACGCATAACAAAACAGCGGGTCTTCTGGGAGGTGGCCATCCTGCATGGCCGGGTCCGATCGTTCTTGACTGGTCGGCTTTATGCAGGTGCGTCTTGGCGAAGCGCCGGTGGGTGTAGTCCCCGAGCCCCTGAGCGGGTCGAAGAGCTGGTCGGGGTTACCTCGGTAGGTGTGCATCCACTGGCGACCGATGGGCAATGCCCGGTCCGAAACTTCCGGCGGGTCGGCCTAGCCATACCGATCGTCCGATCGAACTGGTGGGTTAGTTTCGACCGGTGCGGCGTCTTGCCCGGTGGGTGTAGCCCCGAGGGTCAAGAGCCGATCGGGGTTACCTTGCCGATCGGACTGATTGACTTGGTTGGGGCGAGGCTGTGGTCCCCGAGCGCTCGTTTTACGTCCTAGCTAGACGCGGCCGTGGTCGGCGGGGAGATCCAGATGCCTTCGAGAGAGGTTCTGGTTCTCGAGTGCTCATTTTACTTCGGAGCTAGACGCGGCCGCGGTCGGCAGGGAGGTCCAGATGCCTTCGTGTGAGGTTCTTGTTCCCGAGTGCTCATTTTACGTCGGAGCTAGACGCGTCCGCGGTCAGCAGGGAGGTCCATATGCCTTCGCGTGAGGTTCTGGTTCCCGAGTGCTCATTTTATGTCGGAGCTAGACGCGGCCGCGGTCGGCAGGGAGGTCCAGATGCCTTCACGTGAGGTTCTGGTTCCCGAGTGCTCGTTTTACGTCGGAGCTAGATGCGTTAGTTGGGCTAGTTTAACGCCGTAGCTAGGCGAGGGGCATCCATCCTGGGTCCTCGTCGGGCGAGGTCATCTGCGGGGGGAGAGGCCGCTGTCGGTCCCACGTGTATGCCCCGTCCGCAGGTGTGGGACCTGGAGGGGGTGAGCGACGTGTTCCGCCATCTGCCGTAGAACACCGTGCTCGTGGAGCTACAAGCGGGTTATCCAAGTGGGCCTGGGGATCCCTCCGATGAGGATCCTTAGCGATCGTCCTCTGGCAAGGCGTCCGAGCCACTGGGGCGACCTATAAAAACCTTTGTTTACTCGGTCCGTGATCGGACCCCGAGCCGTTCGTAACTCGGAGCGCAGCTGGCTGCCGCCCTTTCGAGGGGCTCCGCGAGAGAGTTTGAAGTATGGTCTCGGACGCGAGCTAAGGCGATTGGGTCGTCCGCCGACCCAACTAGAGACCCATCGAGGGTTCACCTTAAGCCCGCCCCTCGCTCGATTTGCCTGGTGGGGTGGTCGGGGATCCACCCGGTGGATTTTTCCCTACACACGCACAAGCAGGTCTTAATCGCGAGGCATTCATGCCCTCTCGCCACCTTGTGGCCACTTGTGCTTCAGTGGGCTTTTCCTACTGCCGGGCTGGTCGGGCCCCGAATCTTAAGCGGAGATCGGGGTTCGAGGGCATTCGCCTCAAACGATGCCCTGGCGCCTCCTGTTCGCATTTAATGCGCGTGCGGAAATTAAATGTGAAGCGAAATGATTGGGAGTGATGTGTCTCACCAGTGAGGCGGCGCGGTTTGAATGGATGACGACGCTTCATCCGAGACGGGGCCTTTGCCAGTGTTTGCCCGGTCGTATGTGCGCTTAGGCGATGCTGTTTTGGCCGGTGCCGATTCGGCCGGAGGGTGCTAGGGCACGCCTTTGTTTCGCCTTTGCTTTCGCTTCCTCCCCCAAACATTGCTTGAGACATGAAAAAGGAAACAAAGGAATCGGAAGAGCCTCTTACATTCTTCCTCTCGATTTTCGATTGGTCAGGTTCAAGATGTCGTGGTCGGAGTGCACCGCTTCAGCCTTGTAGCCTTGGCACGGAGAGGAAGGGTTTCTTCCCCCGCAGGATGTCTCGAAGTGGAGAGTACCGACGGGGGTCGCTGAACCAGTGCCGGAGGAGGGGGAGATCGTGGTGCTTGCCTGGTTTTATGAACGCGGGTTTGGACTTCCGCTTCATCCCTTTGTCCGGGGACTGCTGCACTACTACGGGGTGGAGGTGCACCACCTCAATCCCAACGGCGTGCTCCATATAGCGATCTTCATGACGCTGTGTGAAGCATTCCTGGGGATCGAGCCTCACTGGGCGTTGTGGAAGTACTTCTTCTACGCCCGGTTGTGGAGAGACAAGGCGGCGGATGCTACGGCGTCCATGGGAGGGGACGACTGCAGTGCGCTCCGGCCGTGGGTCGGAGTACATTCCTTTGAAGTTTCCGTCATCGAACCGTGGGTGGCATTCCGAGTGGTTCTCGCCGAAACTCAGGCGGCAAATACCCGGTCTTCACCGCCGTCTCCAGAGTTGAAGGACGAATGGGGTGGGGCCCGACCAAAGGAGAAAAAGAAGAAAGTGACGCCGATCCGAGAGCGGATCAAGCTCCAAAGAGGCGAGGGCCTAACCGGCGAAATTGTTGTACGTGCATTCATGAGAATGCGCGTGCAACCCTTATGGAAAGGGCGTCCGATGTACATATGGCGGGGCATCCGACCCCATGAGGATGGTCGCCCTTGAGCTCGCTTGTCGGAACTTGAGGCCAGTGGTGGCGTGCTAGTCGGGAGCGCCACTGTCATGGCGGTGGTGGCCTCGAACCTTTCTCGGCGGAGAACCCCGGACTGGTGAGCCGTCAATTCTTCTCTTCTTTTCTTTTCCCCCTCGACCTTTGGCGCGCGGTTTGATCGGCAGCTTTGTGCTCCCCAGTCGGGCAAGATGGTGTCATGAGCGTCTTGCCGAGGAGAAGCGGGCGAGAGGGCCCATGCCTGTGCGGCGGCCGCCGTGAAAGAATCCGACCGCAAGAAGCGGCAGGAGGAGGAAAGGGGGAAGAGGAGAAGAGAGCGCGAGATTAAAGTCGTGCGTGGTGAGGAGGCCACCGTGTCGACTGCCGTCAGTATGACCGACGCGGAGTCGTCCTCGAGCGCCGGCGGCGGTGGCAGCCTCGACGATCCGTATGAGGCCTTCCTTGGGCCATGACCGGCAGCGAACCAACGAGGGCGTCGGTCTGAGTCTTTGCTTCGTTGGGCTCAGCGAGGTCCCCGAGATGTCTCCGGGGAAGCGGAAAGGAGATCCGCCTCTGCCGGAAAGGCCGGCGAAGAGGACGCGGCCGCCGTTGCCGTTTCCTCGCTCGTCGGTGGCGTGCTCTGGAGTAGGGCTGGAAAAAAAGCTCGTTGAGCTGGCTCGGTGGCTCGTTTCAAAATTGCTCCGATTACATTCATTTTTCTTTTAAAATAAAAATTAGTTGATTTGGAACAAGAATCAACTTCGGCTCGGCTCGTTAGGCTCGGTTCGAAGTTGGGTCTCAAACAATACAGGAGACTATAATTAATAAGAATAAATTAGTATCAAAGAAAGCTCGAAAAAAAGTTCATTTGGCTCGTTTTCCACCCCTACTCTGGAGTGGCGGTGGCTCAACGAGATCCGTATCTGATCTGCCCGGGCGGTCGGGCGTCGATCGCCGGGACATTCTTTGTCGTGAAGAATGCGGCCTTGCCAGGAGGCTCCGGAGGGGTCAAGACACGTGGAGATCGCAGGACCTCTTGACGAGTCGGGGCCTCAGCCGGAGGCGCAGGAGACGAAAGAGAACTCCCGCCACCGCCACCGGGGCCTGTGCCAACTGGCGCGATCTTGGCGCCTATTGCAGCCTCGACGTCGGAGCCTGAAGGCCCGACAGAGTGGGTGATCCCGACGCCGGAGGGGGTAGGTACCGATCCGAAGGCGGAGGCGGCGCGCGTCCTCCCATGCCCCAGGCCCTCGGCTCAGGCTAACCTTGTCGGGCGGTGACCCTCTGCGGCAAACCGCCGCTCAGTCTTTGACATCGAGGCGAGGCCGGTCGTGGGGTCCCGCAGAGGGCGCGAAACGAGTGGAGGCTCACCTGGGCCAGATTCGGCAAGGTCTGGCCTTTGCCCTTAGCTCGGCTGATGGGGCGCTGAAAGTCGTGTTTAAGGTCAACCGCCCGATCTGCCAGGTAACTCTGACCGTCCGTTTAGCTCCAACCTTTTACTTGCTTTAGCGGCCAGCAAGCTAAATGATATGCCCGGGCTTTTGTAGTTACTGAAAGATTAGTCGGGGGAGAAGTCGGTGTCCCTCCATATTTTGCATGAGCGTCTGATGGCCGCGGCGGAGAAGGGTGGTCGTCAGGACTCTGAATCGCGCAAGGCTCAAGAAGCCTTGGTGCGTGAGCGGACGGAGGCGGAGGAGGCCCGGCGGGAGCTGCTCGAGAAGCGTCGGATAACCGAGTCCCAAGAGACGAGGATATCCGAACTGGAGGCGCTTCTGACGACAGCCAACAACGCCAAGGATGCTGCTGTCGCCGCAGAGAAGGCCGCACAGTCGGAGGTGGTGCGCCTTCAGTGTGAACGCGACCAGGCTCGGGCGCAGCTGGACTCTGCCAGGCGGGATGCCCTGCGCGAGCGAGAGGCCCGGACCAAGGCCGAGGAGAACCTTCAGAGATTGGAGATCTTCGCTGCTGGTGAGCAATCCAAATCTAGCTCAGTCCTTTGTGATCGCGGGTCGTCGAACCTTTTTAATTCTGCTTCAATGTGCAGAACTACGGAAGAGTCTCAGCGATGCCACAGAGGCGCAGAAGTTGGCGGTGGAGGCGCGCGCGCGATCCGCCACATACGACGGCCTTAACTGCGAAGGAAATGGCGGAGAGGGACTTGATCGAACAAACCACCGAGCTGATGACCCTTCAGGTGGTCGGTGGGGAGATCCGCGATCAAGTGTTTGGGACCACCGGGCAAGGCCCAAACTCGCTTGCCGCCGAGCTGGCCCGCGTGCCGGAGCACATCAAGAGCTCGGTGAGCAAGGGGATTGAGCTCGGGGCCTGCTCGGCGCTGGTCCTCGCACTTTCCCATTACCGCGGGATTGACCTGGCCATCGTCAGCAGTGGGGTCGCAGCGAACCGGACCGACGAAGAGGTTGAAGACTTCAGGAACGAGGCCACCCCGTATGCCGAGACGATCGCCAGTCGGATACCACCGGAGAGCATCCTCCACCGTCAGCAAGAAGAAAGTTAGATACTTTTGTCTTTGTACTGAACTAAAGTTTCGTTTTGGCCGGGCCGTTCCGCAGGCCTGGTTCTATTTTTCGTGACCTCCCAAAGGTGACAAATATTTGACGACCGTAGCTTTTAGGAACCGCTGAGGTTGCATTAGCGTGGGTCGTCACGTTGGCACTTCTTGGGAAAGCTTCAAAAGAAGAACAAGGACCTGAGGAGCAAAATGCTCACTCGTACTCATTACGGGGAAGGAGCATCTCCGACCGGCGGTGGCTTGAACCATACGGGCACCTCTCCTTATCACGAAGCACCACTTCGCAACCGTAGCCGCTGGGGCATAGGCCGTGGCACTTGGGTTGAGAGGGTTACCGTTAGGTAAAGACGAATAGCCGGTCGGATTACCGATCCTATGTGAGTATGAGGCTCTGCGACCCTCAAGCGTCGCGCGGGAACCGAGCTCGCGGTTTCCACTCGGCGCTCGAATTCGGAGGAAAAAAGGAAGCGCGCGAGGATAGTGAAAAGCTCAGGAAAACAGTTCGCCTTATCTTTTTTCCACGAAGTGAAGATGTCAATGGCGGTTTGGCTCTTTGCTCGGCCCCTGGGCCGGGGCAGTTCCGAACCACTAGACCTTCTGCCAATTTGGGGCCGCCGCAGCCAGTGAATCTCGCGCCCGGCCGCCAACAGAAGCCGCCCATGAGGCAAATCGAAGAAACGCCAGCTGCATCCTCGAGGCGATGTGCCTTCGCCCCATCAGTCTCGTCGCATTTTAATGCGAGGTGGGAGACGTGGGCGAGGCACGTCCGTCGAAAGGGGCGTGAAGATTAATGCACGGCGGCCGCTGAGGCGACGCCACGCTCCGCTTCCGCCTCGCGCATAAAAACGATGCAAAGGAGCTTCCATGCGTAGCCATCTTTTCCTTCTTCCTACTCTCCCTTTACCTCTTTGCGATAAAGGAGGGGAAAGGCTAGAAGATTTAAGCGGCGATGGCGAGCGGGGGTGACGATCGGAGGACCGGCAAGCGAGAGGCGGCAGATTCCCTGGGGTCAGATCGCAGGAGATCCCTTTCCACACCGAAGCGTTCGCGAGTGCGGAGGGGTTTCTACACCGCTGTCGACCTTCCGTATCAGGGATCCCCTTTCTGAGTGAGCTTCTTCGCTCAATGTTGGGACGGCTTCAACCCTGGCTTGCTGACGTCGAGCTTTTTTCTTCTTCACCTCAGAGCTTCTGGTTCGGGATCAGGCCGGCCTTCGGTTGCGGTCACGATGATCGCTTCGGCGGGGGAGGTGGGCACCGTCGGGGCTGCTGCGCATGCCCCTCTGACCGCCTCATGCGGTCCCCCAGGGGCCCAGCTGGCAGCTGTGATGACGTGGCAGGAAGCCTCTCTGCGGATCCGAGCTGCAGCGCGCCGCCAGAGGCGAGATCTTCGCTGCAGCGGGCTCGATCCGGAGCCTGGAGGGAAGCTCACCGAGGCGCGAGAGAGGCGCGGCGTTGCGGTTTCGAGTGGGCGCCGGGAGGAGGAGCCGCTGGGCGAACGAGGAACGCTGGACCTTGCGCGAGGATCTCATGAACGTCTTGGTCCGGCCTTCAAAGCATGGCGAGAGCTTCCGCCATCGGGGTGGGGCTGCGAGCCGAGCGCAATGAGTACGTTACGCCGGCCTCTCCATGCGTACCAACGCCTGCCGACCTGCCGCGCCCTCTGGCGCGAAGCGCTTCGCCTGCGAGAGGCGGGCGCGTCGGCGTGGCGGAGTATGTCTTTCTTCGCGCGGCCGCAATGCCGCCTTCGATCCGATCACGACCGTCGGCGGGGTCGAAGGAGACGCAGACCGGGCGCGAGCTAGAGTGCGGCCGGTGACGGAGATCGTGGCAGGGCTCGTCGTGGTTGACGCGAGCAGCGATAGCTCCGAGGACAACGACTTCGCTGGATAAGCCTCCAAGCGGTCGTGTCTAACTTTTGCTTCTCGAAAGTGTAATCATATATATACCTGACGTCATCGGACTTTTGGGGGATTTCGCCAGATATTTCGCATTTCTCCCCTTTTTTGCAATGCACACCTATCGAGCGACCGTAGCTGTAATACCGCAAATCGTTTACTAGGGCTTTGGCCGGAATTGTTGTCTTCTTAAATCCAGGGATTTTTCTTTTCGCCGTGAGTTGAATGTCAGTCTTTGGAGTTGGTTGATTTGTGGTCTGTAGAATGTTGTGTAGCTTTTACTCTTTTTTCCCTAGCCTTTTATTTTTTCATTCACTTATTGGAGTATATAAAGAAAAGAAAATTAGAGGGGATGAAACCCTACCAAAAGAGAGAGAGAGAGACAGCCAGGAGGGCTCTCTCCAGCCGCCGCCCCTGGTGCTTCTCGCCCCTCTTCTCCTCCCTGGCGCGACTGGCTCCCTCCTCTCTGGCGCGCAGCTGATGTCCTCCCCTGCTGGTGCTCCCTCGAGCCCCCCCTGCTGGTGCCCTCCCAGCTCCCCTAGGTCGGCCGCCTTCCCTCGACCGGCCATTCTCAGCTCACCTCCTGGCTCCTCCATGGCCCATGAGCCCTAGTTCTTGCCAAGGTGGCGCCTCCATCCCCTACCACCGCCACCTCGGCGTTCTCCCCAGCCGTCGGCCCTTGGTGCCTTGGCGCCTCTGGCCGTGACGAGCCGCCTCCCACCGGCAGCCGAGCCCCAGCGGCGTTGCCTCGGGTTCTCCTCCCAGGTGTTTGTCTCTCCCCGAGCCGAATTCTTAGGTTGAATGTATGTATTTGATGAAGTGTTAGATATTAATGTTAGTGTTATGTTTGATTGATTTATTGTAGATTGATGGTTATTGTATTGTATTATTCTTGTATTTATGTTTAAGTGCTGATTTCTGAGATTGTTGATGTATGTGTTTTGAGTGTAATCATGATATTATGATGAGTTATAAGTTGTAGTATTGTTATCAAATTTGGTACATTTTCATTTGGAGATGTTTAATTATGTATTTAGGCTTAGTGAGTTGCATTTGTGATGATTAGTTATTTAAGTTTTTGGATGTTTGCTAATGTGTTAATTAGTAATCTTGAAGTTTGCTTAATTTGTTGACTTTTATCTATATGTGCAATGAATTGAACTTGTGCATTTAGCAATGGTCTAATATGTGCTTTTGATGATGTTGTGTTAAAGATGTTATGCATTTTCTGTGTATGTATGATGATGTATGTAGTTGGTCTTAATTGATTTTTGTTGGCTATTCTTATTGATTGATATCTTGTATTTATGATATTGGTTCTATTGAGCTGAGTGCTTTTATGTTTATCGAAGAGTGATTTGTATGTTGATAATTTCAGAAGCTTGCACTGAGAGATTGTGTTTTATAGTTGATTATATTGTTGCATTTGAAGTTTGATATTGATTTGTTAACTGTTTGTTTAATGATAATTGGATTTATGATCTTTGATTGTTGTTTATGAGATTATTTGTGATGTTTTGTGAAGTTGTGTTGTGTAGAGATTGGATTGTTGTTAACGATGTTGGTAATTGTTTGGTCAAGTGAATATGTTGAAGTGTTTGCTTAGATCATGATGGAATCTTGATTAGGTTGAATTTAATGTTTGTAAAGATGTTATTGTTAATTTTAGATTAGTTTGATCTGTGTTTAATGTTTGGACTTAATGTGTATGTATTGTTATGGTTATGATTAGGTTTGAATGTAGGAATTGATGTTTAATGGTCATTATCTGATGTTGATTGAGTAGGATTTAGTGTTGAATATTGGATCTTTTAACGAGTTTATGATGTATTTTGGAGTAGTTCTGAGAGTTTGTTAGATTCTAATTTTGGATAGAGTTTAAGTATTTGAATTCGTAAGTTATAATGAGAGTTTTGGTTGAGATCTTGTAGTTTGTATTATGTTTGATGTTGGAATAGTATGGTTAGGTTGAATGTATTGTTGAAGTCTTGTTATGGATTTGATGTTGTTGTAGGATATATGATGTGTCAAGATTTAATTGAGTAATGTATTGTTGTGTGATGGATTGTATTAATTGAATATGTTATAATTATGATTGGATTTGTATTGAGTATTACGTGTATATTTTAGAGTATTGGATGTATATTGTAATTGTGAAGTTAAGAGATTGGTTAGATTGTAATTTTTATGGATTATAGTTTTGAGATCATTGAATTATGTTTCTGAGATGATTCTATGATGAAATTGTGAAGATTGATTATGAGTTTTGTGCATTTTGCGTTAGATTAAGTTGGTTTGGATGTTGCAGAAATTGTAGATTTGTTAAGAATTGTATATGTAAGTATGTCTATTATGGATTTGTTTAGTTGTGGTTCATGAGAATTAGTGAATGTGAATTGTTTAGATGTTATGATGTTGGAATGTAGATTTTGGAGTATGTTGGTTAAGATAATAGGGGAAAGGTTGGTTATTATTGAGTGTTGATTAGTTGTAATTGTGAGAGTATGTGAATTGTTTATGATCTTAGGTGGAAGTGATGATTATTGTTGTTATGATGAAGTTGTATAGAATAGTTGGCTTTGATAAGTAGGTATTGTAATTGATTATGTTGTTATTGATTTGGTTATAGGTGATGTTTTAAGTTGATTGTTGTTAGTTAGTTTGAGGTGATATGTGTATTGTGATTAAGAATAGTTTGATTAGAAATGTGTTGTTATTTGTATAGGATTACTGAGGTTTTTGAAGATTGGTTTTGTATTTGATGTTATGCTTTTGAAATTGTTGTGAAGTTAGAATTGGTTGTGTGAATAGATTTAGTTGTGTAGCTTTTGTATGTTATGTTATTGTTGCTGATGGTTATTATTAGGTAATAGCTTGATGGAATTAATATGAGAGTTGTTAATGTTGAGTTGTGTAGACATTTGGATGTGATGTTGGAATTGTGCTGATATGGTTTGTAGATAAGGTACTGTGGATTTCGTTGAATGAATGTTGTGGATTTGTTACATGAGTCTGAGATGGATTCGTTGTAGAAGGTTGATCTTAAGTAGGTCATTTCATTGAGTTGAAATGTGTTGAAAGTTGAATTGGTTCATGAGTTTGTTGGTGAATCTGATTAGTAAGATTTGATGTTGATGTTCTTCTAGATAAGTTGATGTATTGTTTGATTATTAGTTAGATTGGTTGAATGTAGGTCATGGTTATGATTTAGAGTTTGATCATGTAGCTTAGATTGTATGTTCATGGATATTGTTGAGTTCTTTAGCTTTTTGATATTACTTGGGTTTGCTCTCTCCTTCCTCCATGGATTTGCTTTGAGGTATTTGGGTATTTTCTTTGCATGCTAGGTGTTCGATGAAATGGTTGTGAGGTATATGCTTGTGTAGTGGCTCTTGTTTGGGCCGATTCGAGTCCGTGGTTTGATTGATATTACTCTAGTAATGATTTCTAGCTATTATGCAAAGAAATGATCGCCTCTATTTGCTATGCATGCTTTAATTGCTTGTGATTTTTATAGCGTAAAGATGTCAATTTGCTTAGTTGTCTTGCAAATATCTTATGTAGACATTTTACGTGTTGGTACTTTCGGTAGAACTTATCTCAGAACTCTGTTTGTATTGACTATACTTGGCTCATGATGTGTATCTCCTACCTGTAGTGTTTGTGTGCTTATGCTTGTCGGCATACTCTTGTATTTATCAAAGCCGATTGATTTGTCGTTGGATAGCTCTTCTGAGATTTGCTTTAAATGATAAGATAGAAAGTGTAAGATTTTTGCATATTTGTGAATGTTGAAGACAACACTTATGCAATTCAAGATAAATTTGCAATTCAAGTAAAATTAACATAGTCTTGATCGGAAAGGATAGTCAGTAGCTTGCAGGGAGTGTTTGGATGCTTTGGGAATTTTGGGACTAAGGATTCGAATATAAATCCTCCCTATCCAAACAGACCTAAGTTGTAACCTTTATATTGAAATTATTTGTCATGAGATCATTGAAGTATGCCTGTGGTCACATGTGAGCATAATTAAGATTGACGGAGTAGTTTTAAATCCTTGTTTTGCTGTATGCAATTATTGGTTTTAGTCATTAACTTTATTTCCATTAAACCATGGACAGTAAGAATTGAACCTATTAAATTCAAATCGTTTTGGGCATCTTCCAATTGGCAATGTACCGCAGGTATATTGCTTAATTTAAGATGTCGCATGTCACTATTGGCTATACATTCTATAATTTGGCTTCTACTTCATTAGATGATTGATTTTTTTTGATATAGTGGTATAAATCTTAGCTTTAAGTTGGCAATCTCTGTTGTGGGTCAGATTGTAGAGCCTAGTGCTTGGTCGTTGACCTGCACGGGCACCGGTGGACATCGGCGCCATTGTGGTTTGTCGGCAGGGTTAGCGAAGCGAGCTCTTGGCCTTGTTCTACGGAAGGCACCGCCAAGAGGGAGAGTGTCTTCGGGAGTGGTCTTGACCCCGAGTTGCCTCTCGCGTCGGTAAAGGCAAGTGCATCTCCTAGAGCGTTAGTAGGGTGTTAAATGCTTTGCTTGCGATAATAGTATGAAAGTTCTAATGATTTGGTTATGTTTAATAGCATATCTAGAAGTTATTCTTAGCATGGTAATGAGGATGGATGAATGTTAGCAATGGAAAGGTAAGTTATTCAATTTCTATTATTACAACGCCTTATGAATTGTACGAATGAGTATGGTTATGTGGATGCAGAGGATAAAGTGATTAAATGATAATGTATGTGTTATATTCATGTTTGTGTTGTGCTTATAAACATGTCATTTGCATTTGCGCATTCATTACAGAAGAGGCGACCCATGTTGATGTGGGCCTCTGTACTCACACGTAGTGAGTACAAAAGTCCTACCTCGTAGTCCCATCCACGGATGGGAGCGAGTCAGTAAGAGTAGGCCCCGCCACGGGATGGTTGGGAATGAGGGTTCACACCGACGGGTGTGCACTCAGCTATACCGGTATACGCTATGACAATGTGCATTATGAGCATGCATGGTGCATTCATTTTATGATTCATGAGAAAGAGGATGAGAGCATAAAAGTATTGCATTGTGTGTTGCAATTGGTAAATGTTAATTGATGAGACTGGAAATGACAGGTTGAGTATTGAGTCGTGGACTCGTCCTGAAATGATTGTTGAGGCATGAGTAAGGTTTATTTATGTTTCCGAGTGGGAGGTGGTAAGTAGGGTTAGTTTCTGCTTCTTTAACTGGATAATTTCAATTAAGTAATGGTTATAACAAATGGTGGAGTAGTCGTGTTCTTACGTTTTGAAGTTATATGAATTCAACCGCTGCTCCTTTACTTAAGGATGTCAAGTAAAGGAACTATTACTGTATGTCTTGAAGTCGTTGTATTCTAATCAAAGTCATTACTTTTATGTTTGATTGCACTCTGCTGAGTCTTGGACTCACGCTTATTTGCTTCCTATTTTAGGTACCTTGAAGCTGGCTCGCTGGGATGGGAGTAGTAGCACGTACACGACTCCGGTCATCACCACCGCATTTAATTAATTTGTAGAGCCTGGATGTAAATAATGGTGTTGTAATGTGTTGCTCGTCGTGCTGAAGTTGTTAATTTCTATTTGGTTGTGTGATTGATTATCTAAGGACTTGCTAGATGGTTTGATTCTATTTTAAGTGTTTGATATATTATATAACTGCTATTGCTCTTTTGTCTGCTGAGTGGATGTCCTAATTTTAGGGGAGGTGCTGCCGAAATTTTGTAAAATTTTGGTGGCTTAGTTTTAAACCAGTTTTAAGAGTCAGAGGTTAATTCCTGTCTTTTCGCTAGAGGTGACATTAGTTATTCAAAGTTTTGGTACCATCCGTGGCGTGTTTAGCGCCAGGGTGTTACAGTTGGTATCAGAGCGGGCTTTAGGTCCTTTTGGGAAATTTGTTAAATTTTGGGTTAATTATTAAGCATAAAAACATTAATATTTGGTGGCTATGCTAATTAATCAAGACCTGACACACTGATGCACAGTAGGACTGGGACGGGTTAAAAATTGTTTGCTTGCGCGCGCGTATTCCTTTCATTTGTGAATGAGACATGTAAATTATGCTAATTTCGATTATGCGACCTTGTGGTTTCGTTTTGTTGCATGGTTATGCCGAGAGTTAGTCATCGTATGTGTTTGTGTCTAAGGGTATGACTGGTATTTGCTATTTGAGTCTAGTACTTACTGATATGCTACTATTTGATTCTGAGAGAGTAAATTCTCTTTGGTTATTTGTTATTTATTGGGAGGTTTGATATTTCTATTGATTGCTAGTGACTATGTCTTCTAATCTTAATGAGTGAGTCAGACTGCATGCCTGCCAATCTGTGCTATGGAGTGGTCCCATGTGAGTATGTTTTCTTTTCCGCTTGATAAGAAAATTGAGGAGGTGAATAATTGTTTTCCTTTACTAAGTTGTTCTTTAATACTTTATTATGTCACTTTGGTTTAACTCTCTCATTCCCCACAGCTTGTGGATTCTACTTTTTGGTTTATGAATACTTGTGATTTGCTTTGTGTTAATTTGCATGTACATTCTCTGGTTGGCCTTTAATTTGGTCCAGTGTGTTATTTTGTGCCGAATGAGGCACGTTGCACTTTGATTTGGCAAGGTAGTTTTGGAAAAAAAAACGCCAATTGTTTTGTCTTTAGATTGGCTTTGGATTCCAAATCCATGTACTCTGAATTTTCTAAGGTTGAAATTTACTGCCTTTGAAATGAAAGAAAAATGATTGCCTTTGTAATTAAGACATGGTATCGTGAGGCTAAGTCGAGTTGATGGCCTAGCCTGTATAAATATCTTTAATTCTTTTAAGTGAGTCTTTTAAATCTGGTGTTCTATCAATGTGCTTATTCTTATTTTGGAGGATGAGATTCTAGCGGTTATTCACACTCCACATGTTCTTTTTATGGCTTTTATTGATGAACTGGCAAGTCAATGAGTGTGGTTTCTTCATGTCGAAAGCATGTTGAAAAAGGGAAACCTCTCTTTTGGTAGATTCCTTGTATTTATAAATTTGGATCCATCTTCGTAGTTTGTTCGGGATGTTGCTTGTAGTGTGGCCAGGCTTGAGTCCTGTCATTTTCTAAGTCTTTTGAGAGTAGAGCTTCTTTGAAAGTTTTGGTTGGCTTTTCTGGAAAAGAAAATATGACAGTCAGAGGATGTTGTAGGTTGATCGAAGATCTTCCGTAGAGGATTAGTAGAATGTTTGTGTTGTTGGGTTAAGGTGGTCAACCCTAATTGGATAGATGGCAAGAAGTAGTTTATGGTCATGGTGATCCACAGTTATGAGTGGAGATCTAGAAATAGTGGTTGCGTAAGGTTATAAATGATTGTGTCAAAGAGGTAATAACAAGTTTGGTTGAGGAACTTGTTAATTAAGTTGATGGGATTCGATTGTTTAAATCATTGGAAACTTAGATAGTTGATCGTTGTGTTAGTCATATGGTTGTGAGATAGGAATTTTGGATGGTAGGTTAATTGGGATAAAATTCCAACCTGTTTTTCTTTGAAGAGTTGATGGGGAGAATTGTTAATGTTGGTGATGACATTCTTGAATGCGGATGTAATTAGTCGAAAGGATAATTACTGGAGAAAATGATCCAAGGAAGAGTGGTTATAAGATTCTTGCTAAGTCTTGTCGGAGTTTCCCAAAAGCGCTAAGTGTGAACATTGAAACTTTTATTGTTAGAGGTGCAAGAATTTTCGAGATAAAGGGATGTAGAATGAACTTAGGTTTAATTACCTATGGAATTGGGTTGTCGGTGTAATTATTTGGAAGGTTGCCTTTTTTTTAAGGCATTTTGTTTGGTGTGCTATTGAAATTGCAATATGAATTGTGTTTCGCCAAGTGGTGGAGTTAGTGGATGAAAGATTATGAGGAAGAAGGAATGCATACTTATGGAATAGTGTGATGATAGTCTTTGGGCTTGCCATTTAAAAGAAATAAATAGATGTAATGGAAAATGTTGGATTTTAGGATCGTTTTGCTATTCCCGAAATGTTGGTTTTGGGATTAGTGTGTGTATTGCTTTTTAATCGAGTGATTTGTTGTTGGGAAGCTTTCCACCTTAAGGCTCAAGGTGTGGAAGTGGTTTATGCTGTTAAGAGAATGGAGTTCTCTGCGATTGTGTGGCTGTCTTCTAAAGAAAGATTTGTGTGAAGTTCTTCGTCTTAGTTGAGCTTTCCCTGGTGTACATCTTATTGCTTTGTCTTCATGTTGAGGGAAGTGGTTAGTTTTGTTAAGCAAATTGAGATTTTATTTACTCTCTAGTGTGGGACAAGAAAATGCTGGGACGTGGATTCATGGTTGAGTGTAATAGAGGATCATGCTCTTTGATTTATCTATCGAAAATTGAATGGTTCGGTTATGACTTTTTTCTTCAAGTGGTTGTCTCTATGCATGAGGCATGTATGAAGAGGGCAGGGTATGATTGTGTATTGTGATGGAATTGGGATTTATGCTCGAATGGGCGATTCATATTGATAGTAAGGAATGGCTTTGACCCTGTTGTTTCCAGGGCATTTATTGAAGAGATAGGAGTTGTGTTTTGGTTTTTTGGAGGATTCCGGTGTTAAAAGGTTAGAAATAGTAATATGTTCGAAATTGGTTAGAAACTTGTTGGATTGAAAAGCCTTGTGTGGCTCGTGGTTTAAGCTAATCGACCGTGGGATAGCTATGGTATATTGGGTTAACTCGTTCGATGTTATGGCTTGATAATGGTTATATAGTTATAAAGGTTAATCAATGAGGAAAAATGTAAATCAGGGTTTTCTTGGTTCTTGGGGGATTTGAGTTTAGAATCCCAACTGTTCAGTCGAATAGAATTAAGTGATTCGGTGGAAATTGGTTGGATACTTAATAGAGTGATGTGACTTGTGTTAATCATGTCATCTCGAGTGATCTGTGAAGTAGAGGTTGAGAGAGAGGACAAGGTTTTGGTGAGTGAAATTGACTAGGAAAATTAGAATTGAGTTGGAGATTAGTGATATGACCTTCCGGGAAGAATCATCGGTTGATTGCAGGTCGTACGTTGAAGCATTAAAGAGAAATTGTTTGAGTTGTCAGACAAGCGATGAGAATGGTATGAATTGAAATTTTGGCTGTTTGCCTAGATCTATTGGAGTTTAAGCATGAGAGTTGTGAATTCTCTGGTTGAGAAAGTACTTTTGGGATTCCTGGTTTAAGAAAATGCAAGGTAGATTGGTTTATCCTTGGTCTTTGAGTAAGGCCGGGTTTTCGGGTCTTGTGCCATGCCAATTAAGGAGGTAAAGTGAGTGTTGATTCAAAAAGGGATGTAATGAGTTAAGTTCTTGCTTCTTTATTGGAAAGAGAAGTGAATTGAATTTTGGAGTTCCTCTTGCGTGAGGAATACCCGGATTTGTTGTTTCGGATATCCTTGTTTTGTATTTTGTTTCTGTTGTTCTTGTTGGTGCTCTTGTTGTGGTCAGAATTCGAGGTCGAATTCTGTTAAAGGGGAGAAGAGTGTAATACCGCAAATCGTTTACTAGGGCTTTGGCCGGAATTGTTGTCTTCTTAAATCCAGGGATTTTTCTTTTCGCCGTGAGTTGAATGTCAGTCTTTGGAGTTGGTTGATTTGTGGTCTGTAGAATGTTGTGTAGCTTTTACTCTTTTTTCCCTAGCCTTTTATTTGTTCATTCACTTATTGGAGTATATAAAGAAAAGAAAATTAGAGGGGATGAAACCCTACCAAAAGAGAGAGAGAGAGACAGCCAGGAGGGCTCTCTCCAGCCGCCGCCTACAGTGCTTCTCGCCCTTCTCCTCCTCCTGGCCTGGCGCGGCTCCTCCTCTCTGGCCTTGTGATGTCCTCCTACTGGTGCTCCCTCGAGCCCTCCCCTGCCGGTGCCCTCCCGGCGCCCCTAGGCCGTCGCCTTCCCTCGGCCGGGCCGCTCCGAGCTCACCCTCCCTGGCTCCTCCATGGCCGTCGAGCCCTAGCTCTTGCCAAGGCTGGCGCCTCCATCCCCTCTGTGGCCACCTGGGCGTTCTCCCCAGTGGTCGGCCCTTGGTGCCAGCGCCTCTGGCCGGCGACAGGCACGCCTCCGGCCAAGCAAGAGCCAGGCAGCGTTGCCTCGGGTTCTCCTCCCGGTAGGTGTTTGTCTCTCCCCGAGCCGAAATGCTCTCTCCTTCCTCCATGGATTTGCTTTGAGGTATTTGGGTATTTTCTTTGCATGCTAGGTGTTCGATGAAATGGTTGTGAGGTATATGCTTGTGTAGTGGCTCTTGTTTGGGCCGATTCGAGTCCGTGGTTTGATTGATATTACTCTAGTAATGATTTCTAGCTATTATGCAAAGAAATGATCGCCTCTATTTGCTATGCATGCTTTACCTGTTTGTGATTTTTATAGCGTAAGCAGTGATGTCGAATTTGCTTAGTTGTGCTGCAAATATCTTATGTAGACATTTTACGTGTTGGTACTCGGTAGAACTTATCTGTAACTTCTGTTTGTATTGACTATACTTGGCTCATGATGTGTATCTCCTACCTGTAGTGTTTGTGTGCTTATGCTTGCTGGCATACTACTGTATTTATCAAACTGATTGATTTGTCGTTGGATAGCTCTTCTGAGATTTGCTTTAAATGATAAGATAGAAAGTGTAAGATTTTTGCATATTTGTGAATGTTGAAGACAACACTTATGCAATTCAGTATAAATTTGCAATTCAGTAAAAATTAACATAGTCTTCGGTCAGAAAGGATAGCTGTAGCTTGCAGGGAGTGTTTGGATGCTTTGGGAATTTTGGGACTAAGGATTCGAATATAAATCCTCCTATCCAAAGCAGACCTAAGTTGTAACCTTTATATTGAAATTATTTGTCATGAGATCATTGAAGTATGCTGTGGTCACATGTGAGCATAATTAAGATTGATGAGTAGTTTTAAATCCTTGTTTTCTTTGTATGCAATTATTGGTTTTAGTCATTAACTTTATTTCCATTAAACCATGGACAAGAAGAATTGAACCTATTAAATTCAAATCGTTTTGGGCATCTTCCAATTGGCAATGTACCGCAGTATATTGCTTAATTTAGATGTCGCATGTCACTATTGGCTATACATTCTATAATTTGGCTTCTACTTCATTAGATGATTGATTTTTTTGATATAGTGGTATAAATCTTAGCTTTAAGTTGGCAATCTCTGTTGTGGGTCGATTGTAGAGCCTAGTGCTTGGTCGTTGACTTTGCACGAACACCGTGGACATCGACGCCATAGTGGTTTGTCGGCAGGGTTAGCGGCGGAGCTCTTGGCCTTGTTCTCTGGAAGGCACCGCCAAGAGGAGAGTGTCTTCGGGAGTGGTCTTGACCCCGAGTTGCCTCTCGCGTCGGTAAAGGCAAGTGCATCTCCTAGAGCGTTAGTAGGGTGTTAAATGCTTTGCTTGCGATAATAGTATGAAAGTTCTAATGATTTGGTTATGTTTAATAGCATATCTAGAAGTTATTCTTAGCATGGTAATGAGGATGGATGAATGTTAGCAATGGAAAGGTAAGTTATTCAATTTCTATTATTACAACGCCTTATGAATTGTACGAATGAGTATGGTTATGTGGATGCAGAGGATAAAGTGATTAAATGATAATGTATGTGTTATATTCATGTTTGTGTTGTGCTTATAAACATGTCATTTGCATTTGCGCATTCATTACAGAAGAGGCGACCCATGTTGATGTGGGCCTCTGTACTCACACGTAGTGAGTACAAAAGTCCTACCTCGTAGTCCCATCCACGGATGGGAGCGAGTCGATAAGTAGGCCCGCCACACGGATGGTTGGGAATGAGGGTTCACACCGCGGGTGTGCACTCACTATCTTGATATCGCTATGACAATGTGCATTATGAGCATGCATGGTGCATTCATTTTATGATTCATGAGAAAGAGGATGAGAGCATAAAAGTATTGCATTGTGTGTTGCAATTGGTAAATGTTAATTGATGAGACTGGAAATGACAGGTTGAGTATTGAGTCGTGGACTCGTCCTGAAATGATTGTTGAGGCATGAGTAAGGTTTATTTATGTTTCCGAGTGGGAGGTGGTAAGTAGGGTTAGTTTCTGCTTCTTTAACTGGATAATTTCAATTAAGTAATGGTTATAACAAATGGTGGAGTAGTCGTGTTCTTACGTTTTGAAGTTATATGAATTCAAACTGCTCCCTTTACTTAAGGATGTCAAGTAAAGGAACTATTACTGTATGTCTTGAAGTCGTTGTATTCTAATCAAAGTCATTACTTTTATGTTTGATTGCACTCTGCTGAGTCTTGGACTCACGCTTATTTGCTTCCTATTTTAGGTACCTTGAAGCTGGCTCGCTGGGATGGGAGTAGTAGCACGTACACGACTCCGGTCATCACCACCGCATTTAATTAATTTGTAGAGCCTGGATGTAAATAATGGTGTTGTAATGTGTTGCTCGTCGTGCTGAAGTTGTTAATTTCTATTTGGTTGTGTGATTGATTATCTAAGGACTTGCTAGATGGTTTGATTCTATTTTAAGTGTTTGATATATTATATAACTGCTATTGCTCTTTTTGTCTGCCGAGTGGATGTCCTAATTTTAGGGAGGTCTTTGCGAAATTTTGTAAAATTTTGGTGGCTTAGTTTTAAACCAGTTTTAAGAGTCAGAGGTTAATTCCTGTCTTTTCGCTAGAGGTGACATTAGTTATTCAAAGTTTTGGTACCATCCGTGGCGTGTTTAGCGCCGAGGTATTCTGATTAATATCGAGCGGGCTTTAGGTCCTTTTGGGAAATTTGTTAAATTTTGGGTTAATTATTAAGCATAAAAACATTAATATTTGGTGGCTATGCTAATTAATCAAGACTGACACCTTGATGCCTGATGGGGTGGACGGGTTAAAATTGTTTGCTTCTTGTATTCCTTTCATTTGTGAATGAGACATGTAAATTATGCTAATTTCGATTATGCAACCTTGTGGTTTCGTTTTGTTGCATGGTTATGCCGAGAGTTAGTCATCGTATGTGTTTGTGTCTAAGGGTATGACTGGTATTTGCTATTTGAGTCTAGTACTTACTGATATGCTACTATTTGATTCTGAGAGAGTAAATTCTCTTTGGTTATTTGTTATTTATTGGGAGGTTTGATATTTCTATTGATTGCTAGTGACTATGTCTTCTAATCTTAATGAGTGAGTCAGACTGCATGCATGCCAATCTGTGCTATGGAGTGGTCCCATGTGAGTATGTTTTCTTTTCCGCTTGATAAGAAAATTGAGGAGGTGAATAATTGTTTTCCTTTACTAAGTTGTTCTTTAATACTTTATTATGTCACTTTGGTTTAACTCTCTCATTCCCCACAGCTTGTGGATTCTACTTTTTGGTTTATGAATACTTGTGATTTGCTTTGTGTTAATTTGCATGTACATTCTCTGGTTGGCCTTTAATTTGGTCGATGTGTTTATTTTGTGTCGAATGAGGCACGTTGCACTGATTTGGCAAGGTAGTTTTGGAAAAAAACGCCAATTGTTTTGTCTTTAGATTGGCTTTGGATTCCAAATCCATGTACTCTGAATTTTCTAAGGTTGAAATTCTTGCCTTTGAAATGAAAGAAAAATGATTGCCTTTGTAATTAAGACATGGTATCGTGAGGCTAAGTCGAGTTGATGGCCTAGCTTTGTATAAATATCTTTAATTCTTTTAAGTGAGTCTTTTAAATCTGTGTTCTATCAATGTGCTTATTCTTATTTTGGAGGATGAGATTCTAGCGGTTATTCACACTCCACATGTTCTTTTTATGGCTTTTATTGATGAACGGCAAGTCAATGAGTGTGGTTTCTTCATGTCGAAAGCATGTTGAAAAAGGGAAACCTCTCTTTTGGTAGATTCCTTGTATTTATAAATTTGGATCCATCTTCGTAGTTTGTTCGGGATGTTGCTTGTAGTGTGGCCAGGCTTGAGTCCTGTCATTTTCTAAGTCTTTTGAGAGTAGAGCTTCTTTGAAAGTTTTGGTTGGCTTTTCTGGAAAAGAAAATATGACAGTCAGAGGATGTTGTAGGTTGATCGAAGATCTTCCCGTAGAGGATTAGTAGAATGTTTGTGTTGTTGGGTTAAGGTGGTCAACCCTAATTGGATAGATGGCAAGAAGTAGTTTGCGGGTCATGGTGATCCACAGTTATGAGTGGAGATCTAGAAATAGTGGTTGCGTAAGGTTATAAATGATTGTGTCAAAGAGGTAATAACAAGTTTGGTTGAGGAACTTGTTAATTAAGTTGATGGGATTCGATTGTTTAAATCATTGGAAACTTAGATAGTTGATCGTTGTGTTCGTCATATGGTTGACAGATAGGAATTTTGGATGGTAGGTTAATTGGGATAAAATTCCAACCTGTTTTTCTTTGAAGAGTTGATGGGGAGAATTGTTAATGTTGGTGATGACATTCTTGAATGCGGATGTAATTAGTCGAAAGGATAATTACTGGAGAAAATGATCCAAGGAAGAGTGGTTATAAGATTCTTGCTAAGTCTTGTCGGAGTTTCCCAAAAGCGCTAAGTGTGAACATTGAAACTTTTATTGTTAGAGGTGCAAGAATTTTCGAGATAAAGGGATGTAGAATGAACTTAGGTTTAATTACCTATGGAATTGGGTTGTCGGTGTAATTATTTGGAAGGTTGCCTTTTTTTTAAGGCATTTTGTTTGGTGTGCTATTGAAATTGCAATATGAATTGTGTTTCGCCAAGTGGTGGAGTTAGTGGATGAAAGATTATGAGGAAGAAGGAATGCATACTTATGGAATAGTGTGATGATAGTCTTTGGGCTTGCCATTTAAAAGAAATAAATAGATGTAATGGAAAATGTTGGATTTTAGGATCGTTTTGCTATTCCCGAAATGTTGGTTTTGGGATTAGTGTGTGTATTGCTTTTTAATCGAGTGATTTGTTGTTGGGAAGCTTTCCACCTTAAGGCTCAAGGTGTGGAAGTGGTTTATGCTGTTAAGAGAATGGAGTTCTCTGCGATTGTGTGGCTGTCTTCTAAAGAAAGATTTGTGTGAAGTTCTTCGTCTTAGTTGAGCTTTCCCTGGTGTACATCTTATTGCTTTGTCTTCATGTTGAGGGAAGTGGTTAGTTTTGTTAAGCAAATTGAGATTTTATTTACTCTCTAGTGTGGGACAAGAAAATGCTGGGACGTGGATTCATGGTTGAGTGTAATAGAGGATCATGCTCTTTGATTTATCTATCGAAAATTGAATGGTTCGGTTATGACTTTTTTCTTCAAGTGGTTGTCTCTATGCATGAGGCATGTATGAAGAGGGCAGGGTATGATTGTGTATTGTGATGGAATTGGGATTTATGCTCGAATGGGCGATTCATATTGATAGTAAGGAATGGCTTTGACCCTGTTGTTTCCAGGGCATTTATTGAAGAGATAGGAGTTGTGTTTTGGTTTTTTGGAGGATTCCGGTGTTAAAAGGTTAGAAATAGTAATATGTTCGAAATTGGTTAGAAACTTGTTGGATTGAAAAGCCTTGTGTGGCTCCGTGGTTTAAGCTAATCGACCCGTGGGATAGCTATGGTATATTGGGTTAACTCGTTCGATGTTATGGCTTGATAATGGTTATATAGTTATAAAGGTTAATCAATGAGGAAAAATGTAAATCAGGGTTTTCTTGGTTCTTGGGGGATTTGAGTTTAGAACCCCAACTGTTCAGTCGAATAGAATTAAGTGATTCGGTGGAAATTGGTTGGATACTTAATAGAGTGATGTGACTTGTGTTAATCATGTCATCTCGAGTGATCTGTGAAGTAGAGGTTGAGAGAGAGGACAAGGTTTTGGTGAGTGAAATTGACTAGGAAAATTAGAATTGAGTTGGAGATTAGTGATATGACCTTCCGGGAAGAATCATCGGTTGATTGCAGGTCGTACGTTGAAGCATTAAAGAGAAATTGTTTGAGTTGTCAGACAAGCGATGAGAATGGTATGAATTGAAATTTTGGCTGTTTGCCTAGATCTATTGGAGTTTAAGCATGAGAGTTGTGAATTCTCTGGTTGAGAAAGTACTTTTAGGATTCTGGTTTAAGAAAATGCAAGGTAGATTGGTTTATCCTTGGTCTTTGAGTAAGGCCGGGTTTTGGTCTTGTGCCATGCCAATTAAGGAGGTAAAGTGAGTGTTGATTCAAAAGGGATGTAATGAGTTAAGTTCTTGCTTCTTTATTGGAAAGAAAGTGAATTGAATTTTGGAGTTCCTCTTGCGTGAGAATACGGTTTGTTGTTTCGGATATCCTTGTTTTGTATTTTGTTTACTGTTGTTCTTGTTGGTGCTCTTGTTGTGGTCGAATTCGAGGTCGAATTACATTAAAGGAGAAGAGTGTAATACATAAATCGTTTACTAGGGCTTTGGCGGAATTGTTGTCTTCTTAAATCCGAGGATTTTTCTTTTTTCGCCGTGAGTTGAATGTCGGTCTTTGGAGTTGGTTGATTTGTGGTGCAGTAGAATGTTGTGTAGCTTTTACTCTTTTTCCCTAGCCTTTTATTTGTTCATTCACTTATTGGAGTATATAAAGAAAAAGAAAATTAGAGGGGATGAAACCCTACCAAAAGAGAGAGAGAGAGACAGCCAGGAGGGCTCTCTCCAGCCGCCTCAGTGCTTCTCGCCCGCTCCTCCTCCTGGCCTGTTGGCCCTCCTCTCTGGCCTTGGTGATGTCCTCCTATTGGTGCTCCTCGAGCCCTCCCTGCAGGTGCCCTCCCGGCGCCCCCTAGGCCGTCGCCTTCCCTCGGCCGTCCTCAGGCTCACCCTCCTGGCTCCTCCATGGCCGTGAGCCCTAGCTCTTGCCAAGGTGGCGCCTCCATCCCCTGTTGGCCACCTGGACGTTCTCCCCAGTAGTCGGCCCTTGGTCGCCAGGCGCCTCTGGCCGGGCGACAGCCGCCTCGGCCCGGCAGCCGAGCCCAGTGGCGTTGCCTCGGGTTCTCCTCCCAGCCGGTGTTTGTCTCTCCCCCGAGCCGAGCTGCTCTCTCCTTCCTCCATGGATTTGCTTTGAGGTATTTGGGTATTTTCTTTGCATGCTAGGTGTTCGATGAAATGGTTGTGAGGTATATGCTTGTGTAGTGGCTCTTGTTTGGGCCGATTCGAGTCCGTGGTTTGATTGATATTACTCTAGTAATGATTTCTAGCTATTATGCAAAGAAATGATCGCCTCTATTTGCTATGCATGCTTTACCTGTTTGTGATTTTTATAAGCGTAGCGATGATGTCAATTTGCTTAGTTGTGCTGCAAATATCTTATGTAGACATTTTACGTGTTGGTACTCGGTAGAACTTATCTGTAACTTCTGTTTGTATTGACTATACTTGGCTCATGATGTGTATCTCCTACCTGTAGTGTTTGTGTGCTTATGCTTGCTGGCATACTACTGTATTTATCAAACTGATTGATTTGTCGTTGGATAGCTCTTCTGAGATTTGCTTTAAATGATAAGATAGAAAGTGTAAGATTTTTGCATATTTGTGAATGTTGAAGACAACACTTATGCAATTGATATAAATTTGCAATTCAAGAAAATTAACATAGTCTTGATCGGAAAGGATAGTGTAGCTTGCGGAGTGTTTGGATGCTTTGGGAATTTTGGGACTAAGGATTGAATATAAATCCTCCTATCCAAAGCAGACCTAAGTTGTAACCTTTATATTGAAATTATTTGTCATGAGATCATTGAAGTATGCTGTGGTCACATGTGAGCATAATTAAGATTGACTGGAGTAGTTTTAAATCCTTGTTTTCTTTGTATGCAATTATTGGTTTTAGTCATTAACTTTATTTCCATTAAACCATGGACGATGAGAATTGAACCTATTAAATTCAAATCGTTTTGGGCATCTTCAATTGGCAATGTACTGCAGTATATTGCTTAATTTAAGATGTCGCATGTCACTATTGGCTATACATTCTATAATTTGGCTTCTACTTCATTAGATGATTGATTTTTTTGATATAGTGGTATAAATCTTAGCTTTAAGTTGGCAATCTCTGTTGTGGGTCGATTGTAGAGCCTAGTGCTTGGTCGTTGACTGCCACGGCACCGGTGGACATCGGCCTTGTAGTGGTGTCGGCAGGGTTAGCGGCGAGCTCTGGCCTTGTTCTCTGGAAGGCACCGCCAAGAGGAGAGTGTCTTGGAGTGGTCTTGACCCGAGTTGCCTCTCGCGTCGGTAAAGGCAAGTGCATCTCCTAGGCGTTAGTAGGGTGTTAAATGCTTTGCTTGCGATAATAGTATGAAAGTTCTAATGATTTGGTTATGTTTAATAGCATATCTAGAAGTTATTCTTAGCATGGTAATGAGGATGGATGAATGTTAGCAATGGAAAGGTAAGTTATTCAATTTCTATTATTACAACGCCTTATGAATTGTACGAATGAGTATGGTTATGTGGATGCAGAGGATAAAGTGATTAAATGATAATGTATGTGTTATATTCATGTTTGTGTTGTGCTTATAAACATGTCATTTGCATTTACGCATTCATTACAGAAGAGGCGACCCATGTTGATGTGGGCCTCTGTACTCACGTAGTGAGTACAAAAGTCCTACCTCGTAGTCCCATCCACGGATGGGGCGAGTCGATAAGTAGGCCCCGCCACGGATGGTTGGGAATGAGGGTTCACACCGACGGGTGTGCACTTTCACTATCTTAGTATACGCTATGACAATGTGCATTATGAGCATGCATGGTGCATTCATTTTATGATTCATGAGAAAGAGGATGAGAGCATAAAAGTATTGCATTGTGTGTTGCAATTGGTAAATGTTAATTGATGAGACTGGAAATGACAGGTTGAGTATTGAGTCGTGGACTCGTCCTGAAATGATTGTTGAGGCATGAGTAAGGTTTATTTATGTTTCCGAGTGGGAGGTGGTAAGTAGGGTTAGTTTCTGCTTCTTTAACTGGATAAGTTCAATTAAGTAATGGTTATAACAAATGGTGGAGTAGTCGTGTTCTTACGTTTTGAAGTTATATGAATTCAAACTGCTCCCTTTACTTAAGGATGTCAAGTAAAGGAACTATTACTGTATGTCTTGAAGTCGTTGTATTCTAATCAAATTCATTACTTTTATGTTTGATTGCACTCTGCTGAGTCTTGGACTCACGCTTATTTGCTTCCTATTTTAGGTACCTTGAAGCTGGCTCGCTGGGATGGGAGTAGTAGCACGTACACGACTCCGGTCATCACCACCGCATTTAATTAATTTGTAAAGCCTGGTTGTAAATAATGGTGTTGTAATGTGTTGCTCGTCGTCTTTGAAGTTGTTAATTTCTATTTGGTTGTGTGATTGATTATCTAAGGACACGCTAGATGGTTTGATTCTATTTTAAGTGTTTGATATATTATATAACGCTATTGCTCTTTTGTCTGTGAGTGGATGTCCTAATTTTAGGGAGGTCTTTGAAATTTTGTAAAATTTTGGTGGCTTAGTTTTAAACCAGTTTTAAGAGTCGAGGTTAATTCTGTCTTTTAAGCTAGAGGTGACATTAGTTATTCAAAGTTTTGGTACCATCCGTGGCGTGTTTAGCGCCAGGTATTCTGATAACCCTTAGGAACATGCGGAGGTTGCGGCGTGGGTCGGAGTGCAAAGGCTTTGATGTAAATCGAAAAATGGCGAGAATGCTAGCAGATCAAAAGACGCGTCCGGGATCGACCATGGATCACCTCGCGTGGGTTTCCCTTTTCCACGTAGCTACTTTGCAACGTAGCCGCTAGGCGTGAGCCATAGCGCCCGGGTTGAGAAGGTCACCGCTCGCAAGGGATCTAACGGGCGGTTGGGACGCTACCTTTAAATAACATATGAGCAAGCATCCCAGAGCAGCGTCTTGCGAGGACGAGATGTGGTGGCGCAACAACACCTCCAAACCCCAGGGATTTGATGAAAACGTGCGAATAAAGATGATGGTCAGGGACAGAATCTCCTTAGATTCTCTATATCCTCGGCATTTGACACAGCGTGATCCTCGGCGCCGCTGAATCGAGAGGTGCCGAGTCGGAGGATCCTCATGGCGCTTAAGGGAACCGGACAACGGCACACTCCAGACGGCAACACGCTCTACCGGCTCCCGGAGGCTCCGGTAGCCGGCCATGGCCTCCGGTCCCCTCGACTCGGAGGCAGTGAGGCGATCTTCTTCTGCTGACAGCCGCCTAGCGGGCGTGGGGGGAAGCACGGAAGACCATGTGATCCCCTGGCTAGTCGTTGGTGAAGAAAGTCATCAAGGAGGGAGATGGGAATCCGGAGATCACGAAGATGACGCGCGAGGCCCCTACCTGGCGCGCCAACTATCGGTGTTTCGTATAACCGGCAAGTAGAATTGTAAGTCTAGGGGCCGCGTGTCCCCACTCCTTGAATGGTTAGACTCGGGAGTCCAAGATTTATACTGGTTCAGGCTGAATGTCCCTACTTCCGGTTAAGTGGTGATGGATCTCGTTGCTCTGGGTGTGGTGGATTACAAGCGAGAGCTAAGGACAGGCCCCTAGCGCTCGTCCGAACGAGGAGACCCGGGATGGATGAACGCTCGCTCGGGTCGGACAGCCCGAATGGGGTCTGGAGGCGAGTGGGATAAAATCACGGAATATCGAGAGGTCACTCCCCACGTCACGAGGGCTGCCTCCTTTATATAGTTGGAGGGTAGATTACGTGAGAAAAACGAGAAAAAGGTAGGGGTAGGTTACATCCGGAGTCCGGTCCTCGGTCTTGATGAGTGACATTTCTGTTAATCCCATGGCTGGGTTGGTAGACCACGGTAGATAATGTCCGTTGGAAAGATGCGCACCTGCCCTCTATTACTTTGTCGAGATCTTGGCGTTATGCATCGTGTTTGTCTTGGGGCCGAGGCGTCCCTCCACTATACTGACGAGGCGATGGATCGCGTGTTAGTCCTAGCGGCCCTTGTGCCCGCAGCAGGAAGGAGCTACCTACGGCATGGGCGTCGTGTCCATGGAGACGGTACGGCTTGGAGTTGTCCGAATCAAGCGGTGAAGATGTATCGAGGCTCGGTCAGGGGACCGATCGAGTCTGTGGGAATTCCGACCGATGGCCGTTTGGTGCCGTGGTCGTCCAGACCGATGGCGGTCGGGCAGCTCTAGAAGACTAAAAATATGACCTTGAAATGGGCGTATACTTCGGCGTGGGGTACCCTTGGTATGAGTATTCATCAAGATGATTCATCTAAATACTCTTAATATACTCATAACTTCAACTCCACGGATATGGTGGAGTTAGAGCCCTATCAAGTACACCCTTAAGTACACTGGCTGAGCCGCTGACTCGCAGCTACTCTAGCTACCTGCACTAGCTGGCTAGCAACCCTTGTCCCATTTCACTTACATCAAATTCAAGGTTTAAAATCTCATTTGGGGTTGACATTTTGGAGGTGATTAGAATCCGAAATTTCATCGAGATCTCGAAATTTCAAACAAATTCCAAAGAAAATATAAAATAAAACTTCAAATCTAGAATTTTTTTGAACCAAGATTTCTAAGATTTCAGCGAAATTGTCGGAATCTCGTCAAATTTCAATCGAATGAAAAATAATTCAAACGGTGTCACATTTTTTGAAAGTTTTTATGGATTATCTTGACACACCACTAGCATTCCCATAAAATTTTTAGATGATTATCAAGCTTATTTTTTAAAAAAATTTTGAAAGTGGTACCATCATGATAAAAGGATAACCAACAAATTTGAACCGAATGAAAAATAAAACAAACCATGTTATAAAATTTTAATTTTTTTGTGAATGGTCCTGATGCATGAATAATATTTTCATAAAATTTTTATATTATGTTCAAGTTTCATAAATTTTGAAAAAATATGAAAGTGTTATTGTCCTGATAAAAGCCATACCGACAAATTTCAACTGAATGAAAAATGGTTCAAACCAAGTTTAAAAATTTTGAATTTTTTTGTATGTACTTGATGCATCACACATATTTTCACAAAAAATTCAGATGATGATCAAACTTCAATAATTTTGAAAAATTCTGACAGTGTTACATCCTGATAAAAGCCTAATGATCGATAAATAGATTTGTTTTAGCAACCAAAAAAGGTTTATAATTTTTAAAAATTTTATAGAATGGTTATATGGAAATTCTTAAGCTCTCATAAAAATTTAAAACATGAACACACTCCAGTGAATTTATAAAATTCTTGGAAGGGCACTATACCATTTAAGTTATTTCTGTTTTTGATTTTTGAAATATAACAAATGAAGTTCAATGCTTACATAGAATTGATTGAGTAAACAATAAAATTTTAGAAAATGGTACTGAGGAAATTTTTAGGCTCTCATAAAAATTTTGTGTTATGATCACACTCGAGAAAATTTATAAAATTCTGACAAGGTTACGGTCTCAATCGTGTTAATTATATTTTTTGATTTTTTAAAGATAACAAATGAAGTTAAATTATTTTGAAATTTTTTCTATATGACTCTACACTACTATATATAGTACTATAAATTTTTTAGATTATGATCAGTCTTTTACAATTTTATAAAAATCTGACAATGTTTTTGTTGAAATTATAAAACATCTCAAAATTTTGGTTTTTAATAAATCTTAATGGAAGGTGACTTTTTAAGGGTTATTAGACCAAATCCGGTCAAACAAAGTCAAAAAAGGTCAAAAATACGTGATTTGGTGAAATCTCATTGAAATTCCTAAGATTATTATAGCAATTTATTTTTTTTACCCGGTTGGGATTTTGAATCCCAACCTCGATTGAAATCCGAAATCTCGGCCGAGATATTTCAAAATTTTGGTAGTTTCTGTCCTTGTCATCAATTCCACTCTACTTCTAAAACACGGGCATTTATCATGATAAAATTATCATATATCGCCAGAGAAAAGAGATCCAATACAATCCCTTGAGGACGGTGACTTAAGCAGTCGCGCGTACATCATTAGATCAAAAAACAACAATTCAGATCTTTTAGAAATACTATAACAAAAACATCTACCGAATTTTTATTGTATCAGTTATTATTAATAGCACATTGTTAAACAATCGGAACCATTGGTTGTTCGTTCCATCGGACCATCTTTGCCCTGCAAGCAGGTTAGTAGTTAGCAGTAGTCACTTGCGCATGCAAGCAACTTTAAGGATTTAATGACTGATTTGATTTTATGCATCTTCCTTGACCAAAATCTTTGACTAGTAACTGGGAAACAATCTGTGAAGCAATGAAGTCCCCTGGCAAAGCTGAGCCGTACGTGTCATCCTTGATCTGCCGACATACGTACGCCTCGGTGTCGTCTAGCGGACAGTGGCACCAATCTCCGCGCTACACACCGGCAGGAGCTGAGTTTTTCTCCGGTAGGGATTTTTGGAGCGATTATTCCGCAGTCCCACTACTACATACTGCCTCATCCGCGACCCCCCATCACTGCCGGGTAGGTCCGAGCCGGTAGTGATAATATTATCACTGCCGGTTCAAACTTCAATCGGCAGTGATAAGAATAGTTTCAATTTCTCGCAGCAACCGGAGCTGCCGCTTGATGTGCGGCGGTGCTCGTCCTCCTTCTCATCCGAATCCGATTCGGTGGCGGAGTTGGTCTTGCCCCAACGCCGCAGTTCCTCGCCGCCGTCGCTGTCGTCGTCCTCCTCCTCCTTTGCCTCCTCTTCCTCCTCCTCCGCCTCCACCTCCTCCTCTTCTCCTCCTCCTTCTGTAGCGACGGATCAATGGGACTCTGACCAACATGTGCACGCTTCTTAGGGGGTGCCATTGTTGCAACAAAAGTGGATTGTGTGGGGCTGCAACAAGTGGATTGTGTGGATTGTGACAAGAGTGGATTGGATGCAACAATCTGGCATTATATAGAGCGAGAATGGGAAGAACAACATTGGCGAGAGAATGTGAAGCGCATTGGCCTTGCGGAGAGAAGAACAAGCGCTGACGGTTGGTGGCGCGGAGTTGGAATGTTCGAGTATCCTTTGCGGTTTGTATTACCAGCGGCGGTGATAATGACTATCCTGCCGGTTAATACCTATAGCGGCGATGATATATTCTCGCGGTTTAATTTATAGCGGCGGTGATATTTAAATTATCTTGCCGATTCGTATATTCAGCCGCGATTATATGTATTTTCCCGCATAGCATAATTTTCCCGCGTAGTATGACCTTATCGCTGCGGTTACGCACGAAGCCGTGATAAATATTTTCAGCGTAATATGACCTTATCACTTTGCGGTTCTTGGCGAGCCAGCGATGATAAGCTATTTATATAGCAATCTTCACGGAAGCGCATTTCCGTAGAAGCGAGAGAGGGCGCTCTTTGCTCGGGTGTATTTTTCTGGAGAGGTCTTTTTAAAATTTGGTGTCGATATTTTGTTCATATTTTTCATCGAATCGACATCTTCTCCGGCCGGAGCAAAACAAAGAGGAGCTGTATTATCTTGGGGAGTTCTTCTTTGAAAAATTGTATTAAAATTTTTGAGGTTCTTGACTTGATGTATGTTATATTTGTCGTAAAATTTTACTTTCACAGTGCTATAGATGTTGATAATTGCGATTGTAGGTGTGAGCAGTTTATGTCAGTCTTGCTCAAATTAAGATCTAGCTAAATTATTGAATAAATTATAATTCATATTGTAGCTAAATTATTGAATAAATTATAATTCCTTTGCCGATTTTTAATAGTAAAGGATTGCTAGATGATCAATTATAAATAGTGAGAATTGCTAGTTGAATATTTAAATAATGGGAAATGGTAGATGGATTTTGCAATAATGAAAGTTGGAACATAAATAATTATTTAGAAATATATCCTTATATTCAATTATATGCTTGTTTTTGTAGATTAATTTAATTTAATAGCTAGCGCTACATAACAAAATGAAATGAAAAATCTTCTAAATAATTAAAAAATGCTAGATGGATATTTAAATAGTGAAAAAGGTTTGATGTATTATATAGGCAAAATTGCTAGATGTATTTGTAAAACTAATCATTTACAATTATATATTGTTATTTTGATATCGTTTGTTCATATCTTGAAATGTAGTTTGATATAATTAGCGTAGATGGACCAGAAGGTGGAT
This sequence comes from Guadua angustifolia, assembly GCA_036346375.1. Taxonomy (NCBI): domain Eukaryota; kingdom Viridiplantae; phylum Streptophyta; class Magnoliopsida; order Poales; family Poaceae; genus Guadua; species Guadua angustifolia. The sequence continues at coordinate 17,619,398 of CM070520.1, forward strand.
GTATGACCGCGGACCGTCGTGGTGCGAGTTCTTTAATGGTGTGACTTGTTTTACGAATCTTGGTACTGCGCTTTACAAGTCGAGAAACTGGCGGACTATATGTGTTGTCCATCGTTGATTGCAAAAATGAGAAGATATTTTGTAACATAGAGTCCATACGTGCACACTTGCTTGAAAGGGTTTCAAAGTGGCTATACTGTTGGGTGAGCACGGTGAAGATGATATTGTACATGAAGGGCAACACATTGATGAAGATGATATTGTACATGAAGGGCAACACATTGATGGAGATGGCGGAGACAACGATATGGCGGTGGAAGATCGTTCGTTGATACCCACGAAGATGATCTAGATCAAATCTTTGCGTGATGGGGAGGGACTTCACGAGTGAAAGGAGTTTCAAAAGTTCGGTATGGTAGAAGACTCTACGCCATTGTACGGGTTGCAAGGAGGAGCACGAAAGCATCTTACCGTGCTTTCACTCTGCGAGTTGAAGGCAAGCAATGGTTGGTCAGATAAGAGCTTTCTTGGTATTATGTCTCTTGGGGACTTGCTTCGAGAGGGTAGCGTGTTGCCTTCAACTCGTGCCGAACCAAGCGGGTTATGCGCCTGTTGGGATTGTAAGTACAAAGAATACGCATGTCCAAGCGATTGCATATTGTATCATAATGAGTTTGCGGAACATGGATGCTGTGTTGTTTGCAAAGCAAAAGCGGTATAAGAACGCGGCAGCGATATCGAGAACGAAGATGTCGGGGTGAGGCGTAAGAAGAAGAGGTGTCCCGTAAGGTGGTGTGGTATTTCCTATAATCCCCGTCTGAAGCGATTGTTTGCGAACAAAAGGCATGCCCAATTGCTACGATGGCACGCCAAGAAGCGTAAGAAGGATGGAATGCTCGGACACCTGGCGATTCTATGCAATGGAGGAACATCGACGAAAAATATAAGCGCTTTGCATATGATGTGAGAATATAAGGTTGAATTGATGCAGATGGGATGAATCCTTTTGGCAACATGAGTAGTAAATCCTGACACTTGGCGGTGACTTTATGCATCTACAACCTTCCTCCTTGGCTTTGCATGAAGCGAAAGTACATTATGATGCCACTATTGATCCAAGGGCCGAACAACTTTGGCCATGATATCGATGTGTACCTCAAACCATTGGTTGAAGATCTTCTAATATTGTGGACCGATGGTGTATGCAGGTATGGGATGAGTATAAAGAAAAACTTTATCCTCTGGGCATTATTGTTTGTAACCATTAATGATTATCTGCTCTTGGCAACTGTCGGGCAGACGACAAAAGGCTTCAACGGATCGTCCGATTACTGGATAATCTGACTAGCCGGTGGTGAAGAACAACCGAAAAATGGCTTACATGCGGCATCGTAGGTTCCTCCGTAAGGATCACCAATACCGCAATAATAAGAGAGCTTTTGGCGGGACAAACCGAAGAATCGGTGGGAAGCAGATATTTGCGGCTGTAAAGGACCTTACAATTATTCACGGAAGGGAAGCCGTGATACATCTATTCCGACTTCCCGGATAAGGCTCCTTTGTGAAAAAAAAATCAATATTTTGGATCCTACCTTATTGGCAGCACAGGAAGTTCGAAACGCAATCGGCGTCATGCACATAGAGAAGAGCGTGTGTGATAGCTTGCTTGGTATCTTCTTGGACATACGGCAAAGCGAAAGATACACTTCAAGCAGGATGGACCTCGAAGATATGAAATTGAGGAAGGAGCGCATCACGAAGAAATGGATCTGAGCAAAAAGTACCTTCCATGACTGCTACACTTTGAGCAAGAAAGAGAAAATTAGCATTTGCGAATGCTTGCACGGAATCAAAGTTCCGTCTGGTTACTCTGCTAACATAAAGAGACTAGTCTCAATGAAAGACTTAGAGTTAATTGGTATGAAGTCTCACGATTACCCGCGTGATGATGACACAGATGCTTCCAATTGCAATTAGGGGGTTACGCGAGAAAGTCAAGACCCAATTATCAAGTTGTGTTCATTCTTCAGCGATTTCACGAAGGTCATCGATCCATTAATACTAGACAAGCTGCGAAAGGCGTGGTTCACACTCATGCGGGGCTTGAGATGTGTTCCTCCATCTTTTTTGATATTATGGTCCATCTCATTGTTCACATTGTGAAAGAATCTGAATTCTTGGTACCGTATTTCTACATCGGATGTACCCTTTCGAGAGATTCATAGGGGTTATAAAGAAATATGTTAAATGCAAAAATCGTAGGAAGGCAGCATTGCCGATGGTTTGAGGAACCGAGGAGGTCATTGAGTTCTGCGTCGATTATATGGATCTCAAACCGATTGGTGTGCTGTATCTCGGCATGAGGAAGGCTACGAGAAAGGGACACTAGGCGAAAATCGATGCGTACTAGCAATCTAGCTGCATTTACACAAGCACATTTAGCAGTTTTGGGACAATCGGTTGTGGTGGCCCCATATGTCGACATGCACAAGACGTGCTATCAAAACAAACCGGGGAGGTCGGAGGGTTGGCTCGCGAGAAACACGAGATAATTTCGGCGATTGGTTGTGTAGACACATGATGCGTCTGAGACAGGCACTTTTCGGTTGAAATTGTTGGCTCGAGGACCGTCAACTACAATTCGGACATTCAAGGATCGACATAAATGGTTTTACATTTTATACAAGAGCGCCAAGATAAAAAGAGCACCAATCAAAATAGCGGTATCCGTATAGATGCCTATGACAACAATGGAAATAGGCAAACCTACTCTGATTCATAGAAGAGATTTGGGAGCTTGACTATGGTCCTTTGAAGGTCCCTCTCTTTCGGTGCCAATGGGTTGACTTCGTGGCGTGAATATCGACAAATGCGGCATCACTACGTGGACCTCAAACTCGTCGGATCTGAGAAGAACCATTACGTACTTGCTAATTACATTACACAAATCTTCTTTATGGCGGCCCGGCTAACAAGGGCGCCACGTGGTTATTCAAGGAAAAAGAAGGATTATCGGAGTTGAGAATGTTGTCGACGAGGAAGAGTACAACCAATTCGATGAGCTTCCCCCTTTTGGAAGGGCGTTGACCTAAGTACCATGGAAGGCGATGTGAAGCTACATACATACGCCAGCGATCATAACGAAGGTCGAGTCGTAGCTTCGATTGTAGTAATGAAATGTATGCTTTCTTTTGTATGAGCGACATGTTTATTTTCTCATATGTAACAATTAATGTAATATATGCAATAATGGAAATTGAGGTTATGCTTTCTTTTTATCAAATTGAAAGTTTTATTGCATTTGGATTTTTGTGATTTTAGTTGCACTTGAATTTGTTGAATTTGTGACATTTGTTGTTCAATTTGTGACATTATTGATTTTAGAAATATTAAAACAATTAAAAAGTTAGCAATCTGATTTTTATATGAGCGGGTAACTAGATTTAAGCTGAAACTTTCATAAGTAACTAGGAAAATGGCAATGATGTTCACTTCCTTTACGTGCTAATAAATCATACTACTGCTGCAATCCAACTAAGAAAAGTTTCCAAAATTCTGAAACAAAATCATGGATGTACATCTCATCTTACCCCATCTACATATAAAATTTCATGATCAAATTAGTCCTATATTAAGAGTAATAAAAAGACAAATTTTAACGAGAACATGGGCAAAGAGCTTATCACTTTGGGTTGTACAGCGGACCGGCGGTAATATTCCACTATCACTGCCTTGGTTGTACAGCGGACCGCGGTAATATTCCACTATCACTTGCGGTTGTACAATGGATCGGCGGTAGTATTCCACTATCACTTGCCGGTTGTACAATGGCGTGGTGATATTCCTACTATAAATAAAGCGCCGCGCCTTCCTCTCATTTACCTTAGCCCTAGCCCGCGCCCTCCTCTCACTTTTACTGTGCCGTCGCCTCTGAGGCTCCCAGGCCTTGCGCGCCTCGGACCACCGCCGTCGGTTCGCGTCGAGCTCCCGCCGCCGCCTCGACTCGGGCCGCCGTCGCCTCGCTTCGCCTCGGACCTTGGCGTCGCCTCGACTTCGGGACAGCCCGCGTCTCGCCTCGGAGCACGTCGCCGTCGCCTCCCCACCGTCGCCTTCACCTCCACGCCTCTCCCCGTCGCCTCGACCTCCCCACCGTCTCCCGCCGTCGTGTCGACCTCCCGCGTCTCCCGCCGTGGTACACCTCTTGCGAAATTATGAGAGGCCGAATGTTCAATGTTGCTTGATGTCCCGCCGTCGCCTCGATCTTGCTCTTGCGATGTGTGAATGTGCATGTGCGAGATGTGAATGTCTTGAGATGTGAATGTGATTGTGAATGTGCGGATGTGCATGTGCGAGATGAATGCTAAGGGGCGATCAATTCGTTTGGCTTGGGGACCTAACATGTGGGGTATAGTGTTGATGAGGATTTGGGATGAAATAGACAATTTGTGACACTGCTTGTTATTTTTACATGGGCAATCTACATCTTTGGTATTAAAAGCGCATGTTGATTGGCAATGTTAATGCTTCCTTGTAAAAAAGGTAGTTATTCTTGCTTATTGATATATGGCTTTCTTCATTGTGCTTCCATTAATATGTTAATGCCTCACGATAAAAAACGTGGCTCATTATGACACGTACGCATAACACAACACTTACATTAATTTGTGTTGATTTACCATACTTGTCTTTGTGTATTGAGCAAATTCATTGAAATAAAGGGAGGCACGAGAACACCTTTGTGCAATATGGTTTCATTCTTATATGATAAGAGTAAGTAACATGGTCAACTATGATAGATTGCATAATATCATGATGTGCAAACTTCACTTGGTTCATTTTAGTTATACTTGTATTTTATGCATTATTGTTAGCTTGTTGCGAAGTATTAAGGTATTACGCATTATGCTTATGTTAAAATACAAACTGATATTTTTTGTTAATGCTTCACGGTATTGAATTGCTTCATAGTATTGAGTTAAAAAACTCAATTGCATTGCTTATTAGTATCAAAATTCAAGCTGTACCTAATGGAGCATCATCATCTCTAATTTGCTATGGACAACTCTTGAACAAACTGAGCGTGCATTTATAATTATTGTAACTTTCCTTGTATCACTATGCTCGCCTATTCTTCATGAATTTTTCTACTTGTTGATATTGAGTTTCATGCGAACAAACACACAAAAATTATGATGTCTTGCCACTTGATGTCCTTTATTGATTCTCGCATTTGACTTAGTTACTTCCTAGCATGTAGCCTCTATACTTTTAGCTACTATTTATGTTAATGTGATGTTTCAGCAGGATCATATAATCTTTTAAACTTATAGGAGTAAATGGCTTGATAGAAGCATATACTTCCATTGTTGTGTACACCCATACTGTTGTTTAAATATTGTTTGTGGTTTGTTAATCATTGAGTTTTTGGGCATTTGTGTTTGATCTTTTGGTTAACTCTTTTGATATATTAATCTGAATTAATTTACTTACATGAGGAATTAATCAATAACTAAGGTAAGGTTGTCACAAATTAGTCTATTACTCGTCCCTTGTGGCGAGGAGGGCCTTTAGGCAACCCGACATCTGAGAACACTCAAAATAAACAAGTTGAGCTTTATGCTAGTTGCCTTGTGAATTCACATCTGCACATGTCTTTGTTTTGATCATTTTGCTCTTGTGGTTATTTATATTGCAGCCAAAAGTAAACTTCAATTTGGTGCTTTGTATATCTTCTTGAAAGATGTATACATGTGTTGTAAATATTTGTTTAAGTAAAGATGTATACATGTGTTGTAAATATTTGTTTTGTGCCACTAATTGTAATAGTAAGTAGTTGTAGTTCATTTAGTTAATAGTTGTGCCACTAATTGTAATAGTAAGTAGTTGTATGAAATTTCAAGATTCATTATATCAGAGAGTTACAAAAAGAAAATTCGACAAGTTTATAGAGTTTAAACTTGCGGGAATTTCTCTTGTTTGTAACTCTCGATATATAATTTTGATCTAATTTTATGTGTATGTATATTTTGTTGACAAAAATGTATGTGTTTAAAAAAATAAGCCCTGCAAGTTCAAGAAGCATGGGTGTCACGAGGCGTCAAATTTTGCAGAAGAAGCCATGAGGAGACATGCTAAGCTTGAAATGGACTTAGGACTTAGTTCTTTGTCTTCTTCAGCGTACCCTTGTCCATAGGCTTCCTCCGCTCCTCTTCTTCATTGATCATGGAGTCTGCGTGTCCAACTTTTCAATGAAAAATTTCATGTTCTATGAAGATGATAGAACATGAAATTTTTCATTGGAAAAGAACATTCATTGAATCAATGAAGATCGGAGAAGCTGATGAATATTGTGTTAAAATCATTTTAGTGTGGAATATATTCTTAAGAATATATGAATTTTTTCATTTGAGATGTATATGTATCATGTGATTTTTTTCTAGGAATGGCCTCGAATCGGGGACAAGTGCGGAGGAGTTCGGCCCTCGAATGTACCACAGTAGGAGTGGGTAGCCCAAGTGGCTACTTGAACCTACAAGATATTGATATGGAGCAAGTGACGCCACGACCATGGACCAAGCCAGCCTTGATGCCATGGACCAAGTGGCGGCGCCCTTGCCATGGACCAAGCTAGCGACTAACATGGGCGAGTAAAGTATTAGTGCGTTGTGATTCCCAAAACATTGTAGGGTCATCGACTAATAACAAGATCAATTGTAGGCTCAAGCGTCTGGTGAACAAAGGCGGCCTTGGCAGTCGTGGTCAGAAGCAAGATGCCTAAGGCGTTCACAACATAGTCCAGCTCTCGGAAGTCGGGAACTGCTATACCAGCGTCGGCGCGCGCCGTCTGAGACGACTGCGGAGTACTTGCTAGGGATAACGTGCCCATCATCTATAGATCATGGACCCGACGCGAAGGTGATCGATGGGTGGTTCGATGACTGAAGGACTCGCTATGGGGCAAGCTAAAACAAGTATTCCATTTCCCCAAGGGTCGAGTTGGTTGCAAAGAAATGTGCACTAGGTATCATGTGCACATCTTTGGAAGAATGGAAGACTCAATTGAATAAGACCTATGTGAAGAAGAATGTCACGCCAAATTTTAACATGTTTCCAAAGATAAGAGAATTTTGGAAGGACTTTGTGGAGTCTGGAATTCAAGAAGCCAGACGGTGGTCGAGAAGAACAAGGCTAGCAGCGGATAAGAATATGTACCCTCGCACACTAGGCCTTTGGTGGCTCGTGAAGAAAATACTGCATGGGATAGCGCGAACAAGAGCTAACCCTCGAGGCGTTACTCTGCGACGGCCGAGTTCCTTTGCACGATCAAAGCCTTGGTTGCTTGGGAGGACTTCTGTCTCGAAGATGGCGGCTTGAGCCGGGAGGCGATAGAGCCCGGAGGTGTCGCGAAAATATCGGATGCTTCGTGGAGTCTTCCCAAGGGCTTTTCATGCCACAAAGGGAGAATGATGGTATTTGTTGCCACTGGTAACGAGGGAGCATCTGGCGCTTGCAGGAGTTGGTTTGGTGCCGTGGAAAGAAGGCTTCCCGGATGGCGCATCGTTGTACTGGCGGCGAAAAGAATAAGAAAGATGAGCGCAAAGTCAAATACAAGATCTTTGTGGTAGGCGTTAGAGGAAGAAGGCGAAGCTGGATCAAGTTAATGGAGCAAGCGATCTGAAAGCTCTCGACTCACGGCCGCCACTCGATGACGACCCTCCGAACCTCGATCACGGTGTTCTTAAGAGCGGTGCGGCGTCATAGCGATTCGGGAGCATCGACTCCATTTTCGATGGATGACATCACAGAACCGACACCGTGCAAGCTGCATTTGTCGCACATGGCATTACCATCAAGGTGGTGATGGTAGGGCTTGGCCATCGCCTCCTCGCGAGTTACTGCTTGCCCAATACTGCTGGATTCGTCGAGTCGAAGTAAACCGGTGTAGTCCGACAATATCGCAAAATGGAGGTAGAGATTCTGGCGAGGCGGAAAAAACAAACTTGGAGAAAGCGTGCATGACTTCCTCGCGTGGCGCAAGAGCTTGATTATGTTCGGCTCGGACGATGAGGCCGCGGCGGCGATGATGATGAGCGCACTCTCCACCGCAGACACATGCGCCTCTGAAAAGTGCAACTTCTCGCGGCACCGGTTAGGACAAGTCCAACTCCTCATGGCACCATCCACAAAGGACCAACTCCTCACGCGGCACCGGCCGAGAAAAGTCCAACTCCTCATGGCACCATCGAGAAAAAGTCCAACTCCTCGGCACCGGCCGGAAAAAGTCAACTCCTCGGTAGGCACATAAGAAGAGTCGAACATCGGCACCATCTCGGAAGTCCGCATCGTCTTGTACCAAATCTCGGTCATCTGTGAAGGCGGCCTGACCTCGAAGAAATTATCGGCCGATATGGTGAAGAAGAACGCAAAAAAACAAGCGAAGGCGAGTAACATCTCACTTCAAAAGGTGCCATCACAGAAGACTAAAGTCGATGCTAATCGCGAGGAGTTTTTCTTGAGTATGGCAAAAGCCAAAGAGGCAGGCGGACTTCAGACCTTCGAAAATGTCGGACTCTGACGCATCTCGAAAAGCAAAACTTGAAGATGGCTAGTCTTTGGCGTCGATGTCATAAGCTCAAAAGATCTTCTTGAACAACGTCGTAATTCTGAGCTAGGTCTAAAATTGGAAGTACATTAAGGGAACAGATGGCTCCCCAAAAGATTTAGAGAACCTAACAACAAAATTGCGGTAGCGTCCATCAATTATTACATGCAGCGATGCCAAGAGGGTATGTAGGCGATCGATGAAATACAAAGATTCGGATTTTCACAATGGGGATGGCATGTTACAGTTAGAGTTCTGCGAATTGTATATGTTGTACTGACCAGGATGCTCTGGGCGCCGTCCTTTGGTCGGTGTGGACTTTGTAAGTCTCTATTTATATTATTGTATATTCTTCTACCGTTCAAGCTGTATGTCTAACTTCTTTTTACATATGTAGAATGGAATCTGATTATGTGCAAAAATAAGGATGAAGATTTAGGATTTCTCGATCCGAGGCTTGTTAACGAAACTTCGTCGTGATAACCCAAAGTTTGTTGAAGACTATTTATTTAAGACTTTCTTCAAAGCCGAGAAAAACCTCCGTACTTGTACCCTATAACTTCGATCGTATTACCCTACTTCTAATATTGTTTTACTATTTTTGCGTGACACGATTGTGGGACTAATAGGTGTGTTAACATATATGTCTAGTTATCACTGGGTCCTCCTCGTCATCGAGTTAGAAGCTAGCAGGGTTTATGTCTTGGACTCGTTGAGAAAAGAACTTCGTGAGTATGAACATAATTTTTGGAAGATGATGAACAGGTAAACTCGATCGTTGCGTTATTGCTCTAGTAATATTTTATTCTATTGTATTTAAGGTTAATTACTATTTAAAATCATTCACAGCGCATTCACGGTATTGCAAGAAAGGTGGTCCGCATCTTCCCTCTGAGGACAACTTTCAAAATAATAACAGACTTTCCATGCATGAGGCGGGACCGGAAATAGTTTATCGCATACTACGTATGTACAAATTTACATGCAATTGTCACGAAGTATCGGCTATATAACGAAGACATGGTATATAATTACACATTCATGCCTACTTTTCTTTCATTTAACATCTATCATCATTAATTAAATTTCTCTTTTCTTCAATAACTTGCGCTCCAAAGTGAGAACCAATCGATTCTTGTCGAAAGAAATTTTAGCAATTCAAGAGCATATCATTTGGATTCATTGTGAACATGTCATCGATCCAAAGGCGAGTTCACGACAAGCTTGATCTAAAGTGAGCGAGATGTACTCACACTACATTTGTGAACAGACTATTAATTGTAAAAACTAAATATTGTGATGCTTTAATATATTTTAATTATGATCTAACGGCCTTCATATACTATATATTTGAAGGCAACATATTATGTGCACAGGCCTTCCGTGTACACATCGTGCACACCAACTAATAAAAGTCACGAAAACTCGAAAAAATTTGTAGATGTACTTCATAGATTACTCTACCTATGTATAAAATTGCGAGTTCAAATTCAATACATATGAGGACTTACAAAAAAGAGATTCGGTTGTCACTTCTTGGGTTCGTCTAAGGCAAGCGATGATATCTACGAATCCTTTATCGGTTAAATCGTATAAGCGGCGAGATATACATATATCATCACGGATTCTAGGTTGAACCGGCGAGATAATCTAATATCACTTGCCGGTTGTATAATGAACCGCGGTGATATCTATTATCCTTGCTGGTTCCTCGGTACGGTGATAACCAATATCCTTTGACCAATATTTGCCCTGCCCATAACCGCGATAATGGCATGGACGAACCGGCGGTGATGACCTATTATGTAGTAGTGTCCGCTATATTCCTGTAAAATTTATGCATTTTAGGTTCAGTGTGTTGAATCTCTGGAAGTAGATGAAGGCCCTGTTTGTTTCAGCTGGGGATTGTGGAAAGCAGCTTTTAAAAACTAGATTGTAAAAGCTGGATTGTTAAAAAGCTGGAGGTTGAAAAAACTCATGGTTGTTTGGTAACCCAGTTATAGTTGGGGGCAATGGTGGGTAATTTTGGTTGAAGTTGGGGAAATTTGGGGGCAATGGTGGGTAATTTTGGTTGAAGTTGGATGGGTATTGTGGTCTTTTGCAAAAAAAGCTAGAAAAATTGGGGAAGAGTGGATTATGGGATTGCTACAATCGGCCTCCAGTTATTATAATCTAGATTAAAAGTTCTTGTTTGTTGCCCTTCTAGCTTTTAAAAGCTGCTTTCCACAATCTCGGTGATTTGAAACAAACGGGGCCTAAGGCCCCCACGCTGAGGACACTACTCGTAAATCATTTGTATAGGCGGTTGTGCTTGCATCTTCACAGCGTTTTTAGGTGCCGCTTGTAAAAACGCATTTTTATCTGGCGATGCAGCAAAACCGCTTTGTACAAATAAGCATTTGTCTTGACGGGTTCTTAAGCCATCCGCTTATCTGAGAATGCATTTATGCAGGCGGATGGCTTAAGAACTCGCCTGCAAAATGCTTATTTATCAGCGGTTTAAATGTGAACCGCTTTGCACAAATCGTTTTCTTGGGTCGGGTGGCTTAAGCACCCTTTGCATAAATAAGCATTTTCACGGTAGCGAGCTTAAGCGTCGCTGTACAAATGCATACATTCTATCAATCACATCCTTTATTGACACAAATCCATACATAACAATGACAAGGATTATATATACAAAGCACATATAAATCATAATTGCATTATGTATATATATACAAGGTTATATACACAGGTTATATATATATACTCCTCGATATTCTCCTTGTAAAACTCTCCGGTGTAGTATCCTCGCCATGTACTCCTCGATATTCTCTATCTAATATAAATTACTGACCTTGGTGTCTTTCAAAAATATATATATACATCGGTGTTCACGGTCCATCTATCCTCATCTCCCAATTACAAAGTGTAGCATGCTTCGCCATTTCACCTTCACGGTAAAAAAACTACCTCTCTCATGGATGACTTCACGGCGAATGAGTGGCACATGTCCTTTTGCACATTGCAAAGGTCATCATCGATGAGTGCCAAAGTGGTCTTTGCAATCTTCACTGCGATAATAAAGTAGGCAATAAAGAGGTTAAACAATAGTGAAATCGAGAACCGGACAATAAATAATCTTGAATCGCCAATTTGTATAGGCTTACGTCTTGGGGTTTATACAGACCTCTCGTTGATCTGAGGAACTTCATGAGCGTAGTATCCACAAAGAACAACGCACGGAGGTTGCTTGTGGCACTTCAAATCAAATAATAATGTATGGAATTAGTTCAGTTAGTAATACCCTTCCTTAGTAGTGCAATTATGTTGAAGCATTACAAGCGTCTTCTTATCCATGGGTGGATATAGCAAAGCATCTTATTTGACCCCTTCGCAGGATCATGTTTCCCCCTTTTTTTCGCGTAATGCTTGAAACCCCTACTCAAATGTCAACAACAACAAGTAACTATCATATCATAAAATAAATTACGTTATGTATGTTTGTGTATATATATTTCTTACGCATTTAAGATGCGGGTGAATTCATTGTAAGATTCGGTGGGGTTACGGATGAGTCAAGGACCATATATCTGCTTCTGCTTGAATGCTGACATGAAACAAATGAAGTGATCGCTGCTGCGAAAACTTATGTAAGTTTGTGAGTGATTATGGTGCAAACTGAACTTTTAGCAACGATTGACGAATGAGAAGATTACTTAAAATTGTAGGAGCCATTATGGCGTCCTTGTCTTGCATCTGGAGCATTGCTTTTGCTATGTATATCCCCACATGTACTTGGCGATCTTGGGTGGGGGTATCACTTTTTCTATCTCTGTTTCCGTCATCCCTTATCCTTCAACTCCTTTTCATTGAGTACAACTCTTAAGCTCGGTAGCTAATCCGTGCGGGGTCATGGAACCCGACACATTTTCCATCTTTTAACATCGTTATATTGCATTCTACGAATTAAGTCAATGGTCAATCGCCAATTTATATCTTTGAACATTTGGGAAACATGACATTTTGGCAAATATCATATTTTGGCAAAATGCATCTTGATAAACAGATTTGGCGAAGTTAACTTTATTTAAAAGGAAAAAACCACTAAAATCGGCCAACTTACGATTTAGTGAAAATTATATGGATTACGCCAATTTTTGAATGATCTAACAAGCCATTACTATAAAGAGGAACTCAACTTGGCACTCAAGCGCAAGAGCCGATATAACAATGTAGGGGTAGGTCAATGGCCAACTTACGGGCACCACACGATCAAGTTGATGTCGAGTTTTCCAAAAGCGGAACATCTGTTGCAAGTCACCAAAATCGATCGAGGCGTAGCAAATATCCTTGTGTTTGTATACATACGGAGGGGCGGCTTCAATGCCCTTCACCCCAAGGCGAGATGCCCTCAAGTACCAGTCATGGAGTCTCTTCAACTCCCATGGTCCTTCGTTGATCTGCTCCATGGGGAGAAATGGATTGCCATGCTCATAAGTCTCTAGTGAAGGCATAGTGCATGCAGTGGAGTTGGCACTCCTCTTTGACTTGGTGGTACTCCGTTGATTGCAATCTACTTCTTTGTTTTCTTTGCAACCAACAACATCGCCGAAGATGAGTAGCGTTGTGACGGTTGGGGCACAGCAGGTGGTGCATGCGATTACACAAAGCGGCCGGACGGAGAAGATCGACTGTGGTGAAAGCGCCGCCGTGCAAGAGAAGATCTTGTATTTGTGGTGAAAGCGCCGCCAGAGAAAGATGTGGTTTGTGGTGTAGGCAATTTTGGAAGAGGTAGGGCGTCTTGACTTCTTCTGGCGTCTCGACCTCTCTTGTATCAATGCAATATCTTCCTTGGGCCATACAATAAATGACCCAACCGCATCTTGGATGGTCTCTCGTCATCGAAGTCTTGAATGGTAGCTTCCACAAGCCAAGGCGCGGAACAAGCACGATGTCCACTTGCACCTTTGTGTGACCAATCGGAGACGGAGTTGGTTGTGTATCACGGTGCGGATATACCACGCCCTCGGCAAGCTCGGCGACCAAGCCCCTTGCTCCGGATGTGCCTGAGCTTGCACTTGGTTGCCTCTGTGATATCATCCACGAGGATATCGGCGTTGGGGCCGGCACGGACCGGCGCTACTCGGATCTTGGGCGGGCTCGGGTTGTCAACCGGCCGAGCTTGTAACACCCTTTCGCCTCCTTCTCTTCCCACATCTTAAAAACTCTTGTTGGGCGGTTTGTCTTATTGTATCGACCATGGTCCTCTTATATCTTTAATGCGACTTGTATTGGTCTTGATATTAGGAACCCATGCTTGAAGCCCACTCGACTTAGGCGCCACGAGTGCGACCAGGTGTTCCTTGGTTCCCCACGCGTCGTTAGGTCGTCATTCTCCTGTCAGCACGAAAAGATCCCTCCGCTTGCTCGTCACGAGATCTTCTGCTGACTTAGCGAAACTTCGGGACCGCAGGTCCACGTGCTTTGCGACCCTTCTTCTTCTTTGGGTTGGCGAGCTAGTACCCAATTTACGCCTCGCTTCGCTCTGGTCGTCAATGGGTTCTCCATCCCAGCACGGGCTTCCTCTTCTTCTTTACTCCACCACTCAACAATCTTAGGGGCATACCCACCTATGCCCAGGTGATGGGGGTACTTGTTCTTCTTCGCGAGGGCATTGTACACCTCGCTCAATGCTCACGACCGCTTGTAGTCTTCTGTAGGACAAACTCCGCCCATTCACCATGGTGATTTTCCATATTTCGGAATGGTGTCGCCCGTCTTCACAAAGTACTTGTTCAGCTCATACCTCCGGTTTGAGCTCTTCCCCATCACATCCAAGGCATTCTTCTTAGCGATGGCCTCATACTACGTGGGGAACCTTATGATTTTCTGCGGCTCGGTCCAAAGGTGCGCCTTTGTCGCGTCGGCCACCTTTGTCCGATTATCAATCGTGATGGAGACATTGTCCTTGACAAGGCAATGCAGCTATTTGAACTTGGATAGTGCCTCACGAGGTGCTAGGGCTCTCCTAAAGGACCGACCTCGTGATATACCAAGTGCTGCCGGTAACTTGTTCCTACTTCGTTCCCCGTTTTCGTTTATGTGAGGTCGTGCTTGTTGCAGCGAGAGAATCACGGGAACATGCTCGGAGGTATCTTCAATTACCTCTTGAGCTATGACTAGTCGGCGTGATCGCCTTTCGGCCTCTTCATAGAAATAAACACGAGAATCATAAACATAAGGAAATGCAATTATGTCCACGCCAAGCTACAAATAAAACAAGCTCACTCTTCTTAATACCTCTTCATTGGGATCGTGAGTGGTCGATTTCCCCACGTCGCCGTTCTGGTCGTGGGCATGGGCTGGCTTGGGCTCTTGTGCGATGACGAGGAACCATCGCTTGCCAAGGAAAACGATGGGCTCGGTGTTCTTTCCGCGCTGCATCATCCTTCTCGCCCAAGTCTTGCGCCTTAAGCATCGCCCTCCTCTTCGTGGTATTACCACCAAGCTCTCCAAGCGAGGCTCCTCTTACGCACCTTCTTGGCGAGCAATTCTTTTCTCCCATCTTACTACAAAGCAGTTGCAATGAAGATTCAAAAGCTCACAAGTGCGAGATGAAGTTTCTGTTCAATCGAAGGTGATATTGGAAGTAGTAATTACCTTAGCTGATATTGGATCAACTTGAAGCGGATGCAAGGTAACTCTGCGAAAATAGATCAAATCATGGAGATGCTTAAGACCATAGTTGATAAATCTGGTCATGGGGAAGTTCAGAGTAATGAAGGAAATCGGAAGGAGGAAGAGAGCAACTAGCACGAGCTAATATGAGAAGGGCGAGTTCAGCGGTGAATATGTTTGAGACCCGGTAGTGGACAATCTTATGCCTCTAACCATTTTACTCAAGAACTACCTCGATTCCTTTTAGCATTTATAAACTGCTACTACTTTCCCTATGATGAGACAAATGCCATTACAAAATACTGAAATAGCAAGTAGAACTTAAGGTGTTAGTGTGTATCCACCCACATTAGCTCTTTGGAGCATTTGCACCTCGGTTTAGTACTTCCATTCCTCCTTATGTACCACTTATAGGCCTCGAGATCAACCCTTTACGTTAAGTAAATATATATTTGTATAACGAGCAAGGTCTGATTATAGCTGGGGTTATCAATGGCCTAGAGCAATGGAAGGAATGATGGTGCTTTGGAGATGACGGGCTCATTACAATGGGAACTATAACAAAGGTCCTAAAGTGGAGTTTCCAAAATTCGATGGAAATCATCTGATGCATGGATCGAAAAAGCGGAAAAATGCTTTGAATTAGGAAGGACTCCAAAAGAGCGAAAGTAGCTATTCTTTGAGGTTTATTTTACCAATGAGAGCGATCCGATGGATTAGCGATAATAGAATTGATACTAGTACCCTTTCTTGGCCTCAATTACGCCACATGAGCTTCTGAGAGGTATTACTTGGACCACTTCATATCTGGCGAAGAATTATATCGGTACCACTGAAGTCCCTTAATCCTAGAACATTGGTGGAGGCTTATGCACATGCTAGGAATTGGGAGAGTTGAATCCGAATCAAGGCGGGATGGTTTTATTTGATGTCGAGCAGTATGAAGATCCAATGGCTCACAAGTGAAGAAAAGACTTGAGTCGCAAGTTCATATTCTTGCTTATCAATCTATATTCGGTTTTCTCTCGCGTTGCTATGTTTTACATTCTTGTTCCTTGTTGTTTTCTTGATTCTTGAATCGAGAAAGTAAGTCGGATTACCATGGGGCGGTGTCGGTGGCGTCGCGTCGGCGAGTGAGCTTGGGCGATTGGCGGCGGAAGAGTTAAATCGGGCGAGGCCACGGAGAGGTCACCGAGCGGCGGCGATGGAGCGAAGAAGCGGCAATGCGGCGGTAATCGGGCCTTGAGCTCGCGGAGAGGTCACCGGCCGGAACGGTTATCGCGAGCACGAGCAGGGGATGTCACCGAGGCGGCGTGGAAGCGTCGATAGAGGTGGCTTTGCTGCTTTGGACGAGAGGCACTCGATCTCCGCCTAGAATTTTAGGGTTAGGAATTTCCTGAGCGGTTCCAACGATTTCTCTGATGGCGTCGTACATCGGTAGGGACGATTCCACATCTGGGATGGTCCGTCTATAGTTTGGGGAGAGATTTGGTTATTTGGCACTTTAAACATGTAAACCATAAAATTGCCCTTGGACCTACATTACATTGACTCATACGGTCCCATATTTCATTGGCTCAAGTGTACACGGACCATTGTTCGGCAAAAAGCCTTGAAATACAACCTCTCCCAATAGTACAAAGAGGATGATCTGTCTAGTTAAATTTGACTTCGCCATGCAGTTTGGGGAGACCGCGAATTGAGGGAGAATTGAGTGTCATTTTCTGAAATTTCAATTCTATTAACATTTCCAAACGGATACATTAAGTTATGTAACACACAAAATGTACATCAAAAGGCGCCCGATAGTACATCATAATTATCGCCAACTAGATACCTAGATAAGCTACTCTATCTACATCCGAAATAAATAAGTAAATAAATCGTCTTCGTCGGCGAGAGCTTGGCGTTGCGAGAAGGAGGAGGAGGAGGAGGAGGTGTCCAAGCGGTACATAGCCGGGGATGTAGTCGTCGGCGTCCTCCTCGCTAACGCCATCGTCGTCGCTCCCCGCCGCCCATTTCCGCTCCTCCTCCTCCTCCTCCTCCTCCCCTCGTGGCCTCTCCTCGAGTCATGGCTGCCGCCCGCCGCTGCGGTGATGGCCTCCTCCACCCCTGCGGCTCCTCCTCCTCCTCCTCTGTCTGCGTCTTGGGGACCCGATTCACGGACGCCGACGACTCGAGCCGACAGCAGCGGCAATGACGGAGTTGCGCTTCGCTTCCGGCGGACTCGTCTGAGCCGACATTGGGCGGAGGAGGATGAGGACGATAAGGCGAACATTCCGAGGAGGAGGAATGGATTGGGGAATTTGGGAAGTTGTGAACACGAATGGGCGAGTGCTCCCGGCGGTTAATATAAACAGCGGAAGGCGAAGGGGCCTTGCAGCGTCTAGCATACCAGATCGTCCGTGGGTAGAAAAGCAAGTCTGAGATTATCTGTCTATGTAAATATGTGCACATCGGATCCTCCTTTCTGCGTAGAACTTTGTCGTCATCTCTGATAGAACAACTAAGAAAGGATGACCCGTGTCGGTTAATATGTGTTCTGGGACCATCGGTTCGACAAAAAGCCGAAGTAAACTTGCGTGCACGAACTCCTGGCGAAAGAGTGCAGCGTAAAATGGCCATACCATTCAATGAGTCGAGCAGTCTGATTTAGTGTTGAAGTAATTAGTCACCGCATTCCCAGCCCGAGAACGTCGGCCACGTAGTCTTTGAGTTGATTTTAGTGGTGTTAGCTCTTGTTGGATCTTCATGTAAGGGCGAGTTATCAGAATGTTGCACCACTCGCGATTGTTCCTTCGATTATGTCGATAGATATGACCTTATTCTCTGTGATCGTAGCAATCGCGTGAAAGTGATTGGTAGGAGACCAAAGCTCTACACTGTTGTCTTGCTAGGTGCTCTCCTCAAGCAGGAGCCGATTACACTGAGGCCGGACGATCCGGCCAAGGTTAGGATAACGCCGGATCATCCCCTATCGTACAACTATCGCCGTGGGCTACAGCGGAACTACAAATCGGGATGATCCGGTATGTGTAAATATATGTATCTGGGACCATCCTCTGACAAAAAGCCTTGAAGTTATCTTGCGTGCCCGAACTCCTGGCGAAAAGAGTGCAGCGTAAAATGGCCATACCGTTAGGTCTTGATTTAGTATTGAAGTAATTAATCACCCTTACGGTCCTAAATGTTCACATCGTTAGCGAGCGCTACATTTCATATGGATCGATCGATTACACAAGAAAGGAACAACTACGAGTGGTGCAACATTGGATAACTTCGTCCTTACATGAAGATCCGACAAGAGCTAACACCACTAAAATCAACTTCGGCACTACGTGTCCAGATGCGTTCTCGGTGGGAATGCCCAAAGATCGGGCCGAATTTGGATCGACCTCGCTCTCACCTGTAGTCGCCGCCGGGCTCGTGGAGGTCTTGATATTGAAATGGTCTACTCTCGTCACCATCGGACCGATGGGCTAAGCGGATGATGTCGTAGGAAGCGAGCTATGGGTCATGGGCTTGGGGTCTCCGGGAGTTGTCTCCGCCGCACTAACAGTCAGGGTGGGCGCTGTGTAAAACACGCTGTGTAAAGATCGCTATTACCCCGCGGTTCATTAAAAAGCCGCTGTGAAGATAGCGATTTCATGAGCGGCATGTAAGCGCCTTTGTGAAAAGATCAATATTTTCACAGGCGGTGTCTTAAGAGAGCCGACTGTGAATATACCTTTCCACAGGCGGTTCTTAGCCCCAAGGACCGCCTCGGTCTTTGGAGGCGGCTCACCTTTAATCCGCTTTGTGAAATAAATCCTTGGTGTCTAGGAAAATCATTTCTGTAGTAGTGGGATTAGCAGAATCGGGGAGTTTTTAGCTCCTGTGTTGAGAGCTAGCTACCCGATGAAAAAGGTATATGAGAACTTCTCTGTCCGACCAAATTAATAGGATATATGTTATAAATAGTTTTGTCTATAAGTGTATGATATATTTTATATTTTACTGAAAATTATTGTGATGAACTCTTTATATCTCTAATAAATATTTAAATTGAATTGATATTATTTTTGTGTATGCATCGAATATAGATCTTAGAGATAATAATTACGGATAGTCTGATCATTTTTAATATCTTATTAATCTATACGCCAAGAGAAAGTATATCATATAAACTTGGACGAAAGAGTAATTTCTAGCAAATTCTTACCAAGTAAGCATCATGTCTACAAGACACACCAGAATCATCTACCATAGAAAGTATATACCACGCTACGTCCATTTTAGAATGCTTAGCATTCATGGCATTGACCAGTAAAACCTTATAATATTTGAAAAATAATGATGTTTTAAACATTTTGTTTTATTATATTAAGACAGTATTGTTTGATTTGCCGTAACAAATATTTTTATAATATTATACGTCGACAATTTGTTATAAATATAATAGCATAAAATTAATAATTAAATATTAATTTTGGAGGTCGCGAAATGTGCAGGTATTGCAACCGTAGTTCCCTTTCCATCCATCTCTTCCAGGTCTAATCAGGCGGAAACCGAATATGCTCGCGTCTACTCTATTCCAAACGTGGTACAACGGACAGCGCACTGCGAAAACGACGACACCCTGTACTGAAGTCTTCTGTTTTCTAGCCAGTCTCCTCGGTTTTTTATAAATTTAGCTACATCGAAAATATATTTAGAAAATTAGTTTTGTTTTTGACCGTAAAAGTAATAGAAAGTGACATGTATTTTCTTTCACGTTCTCCCACGGTGAAAGAAACCTCTAACACTCTCCGTCCACGGCAACGAGCCTCTTGAGCTCTCTGGCCGCCTCCCACGCTCCCCCTCATAGCAGCCCGGCTGTCGTGCTACCCAGCCGTGGCACCGATCGTCCTTCTCGAGCTGCTCGTATGTGGAAGCTGCTATTCCTGTTAGGGTAGGCATATTTAAACCGAAACCGAAAAACCGAACCGAATTAACCGATTTTTTTCGGTTTTCGGTATTCGGTTTGGCTTCCGACTCTGAGAAACCGAACCAACCGATGTATTCCCCATTCCATCAGAGCGAGCGAGCGGCTGAGCGTCTGCATTCCCCATTCCATCAGTGACTTTAGTCCTTCTCGTTCGCTGTTCCCCATTCCTCGCCATCAGCGCCCATCCCAGCCATTCCTCGTTCGCCTCCATCCACAGTGCAGTGCGCGCAGTGGTCACCAAGTGCAGTGCCCACATGTCTTGGCCTCCATCCGCAGCTCCACCTCCACGCCATGCGACGCGTCCCTCGTTGGCCTCATGGACTCTGCACCACCCACGACCAACTCTGGCCACTCCACACCACCCACGACCAGATCCGGTCGGAACTGATACGCAAAGGTGGCGCGGAGGAGCTCGATGACCAAATTTGATCGGAGGCAGGACTGGATGGCATGGAGGGTCGCCTTCGGCGGGGCGCCGCCCTAGTCAATGCTTCGGATACTCCGAAAAATCCTCGGACACTCTGAACCCAAATAAACTCGGCCCTAGCAGGGGTCACTCGGATACTCAACACATGTTAGGACATTTGAATCAATTTTGCACGACCAGCGAGAGGTCGGCTCGGACATTCCGAACTAGGGTTCGGATACTCCGAACTGTTTTGAACAAAATGCCCCCATGACTTTACACTTTGACTCATTTTGAGACTAGAATCCATCATTGAGCACATTAAGTTATTCTAAAGCTATTTCTCGTCACATCCCTCTTTATAGTACGGCCATCCTTAAACTCAAATAAAGTTAAAATAGATATACAACTGTTGAGTTTAAACGATGCTTTTTCTCCTTTGATTTGAGGGGCCTCTTCTCTTAAGCGATTTTCTCATGAGCGTAGTAATCTGTTCACAATGCTCATAAAGCTCATTAGTCACTTAATCTTGTTGTCATTAATCACCAAAATCATTGAGGGGCCTAGATGCACTTTCACTTTGGCGAGGCACCTTGATCAATGAAAAAGCGAGCGCTCGGCAGACCAGATCGACCTGGAGGTAGTGGCGGCCTCGCCGTCTTGTCCTTAGGCGTGGCGGCTCGGCCTCGATCTGGCGCATCATCCTCCGGCGGCGCCTCATCCCTTAGTGAGTCCCAGGGTTGAAGTTTTCGTTAGCAAAAATTGGCAACCTCCGAAATCTGAAATTTCGTCCAAAATTTCGGAATTTCGGACGGAGGAGATTCAAAATTCAAATTTCAAATTTCAAATCCGGTTTGATTTGCACCGAAATTTCCGAAATTTCGCCGAAAATACCCGAAATTTCGGTCAAAATGAACTGACTGAAAATTAGTTCAAACGATGTCAAAAAATTTTGAAATTTTTTTTGTAGGTTCCTGACACATTATAAATGTTCTCATAAAATTTTCAGGTGATTATCGGTTCTGTATATTTTTAAAAAATTCAAACATTGGTACTGTCCCGATGAAACGTTGATCGGCAAGATTGAACCGGATGAAAAATAGTACAAACGACGTTAGAACATTCTGAAATTTTTATGGAGATTCTAACATATTTGTGATATTTGTGTTAAAATTTAAGATGATTATCAAATGTGAGAATTTTTAAAATTGAAACATTGGTACTGTCTTGGTAAAGCGCTGGCGGCAAGTTTCATCCGAATGAAAATTACAACAAACGAGCTTGTACAATTTTGAAAAATTTTCTGGATGGTCTTGACACATCCATAATATTCTCATAAAATTTTCATATGATGATCAACTGTAATGAATTTTAAAAAATGCAAACAGTGCTACTATCCTGTTAAGAGACCGATGATCAATACATAGATTTAATTTAGCAATAAAAAAGGTTTAAATTTTTTTAAAATTTTACATAAGGGTGAGAAGGAAATGCTTAACATCTCATAAAAATTTTGAATCATTATCACTCTCCAGAGAATTTATAAAATTCGTAGAAGGCACAGTGCCACTTATGTTCTTTCTCTGTTTGATTTTTGAAATATAATACAACAAATTAATTAAGTGCTTGCCGCATTCATATATTTTATTGAGAAAACAAAGGAAGTTTAATTTTTTGAAAATTTTATATTATCTTTCTGAGAAATAAATTAGTCAACAGTAAAAATATCAGAAATTAATAAATTAATTTAAGACATTTAAAAATTCAAAAACGGATAGAATTGAAAACTAGTACTTTGAATGTCGGAATTTTTATAAATTCCTGGAGAAATATTTTGAGTTGAAAATTTTAAATAAGAATCCATAACTCAAATAAATTTGAAAAACAAAATTTCAAAAAATTTTAAAAATATTTGAATTGCCTGATAAATCCTTAGCTCAAATGAATTGATTTTTGAAATATAATACAACAAATTAAGTTTAGTGCTTACTGCATTGATAGATTTTATTGAGCAAACCAAGAAAGTTTAAATTTTTTGAAAATTTTATAGAATGGTACTGAGGATGTTCTTAATCTGTCATAAAAATTTTAGATGATGATCACACTCGAGAAAATTTATAAAAATCTAAAAAGTTTACTGTCCCAATTATGTCCATTCTGTTTTTGATTTTTTGAAGATAACAAATGATGTTAAATTATTTTGAAATTTTTTTATATGATCCCAAACAACAAGGGATGGTATCATAATTTTTTCAGATGATTATCAGGCCTGTAAAATTTTTTAAAAATCTGACAATGTTTCTGTCCAAATTTTAAAAAATCTCAAAAAATTAGTTTTTCATCAAATTTTCATGGAACAAGACTTTATTAAGGGTTATTGGACCCATTCCGTTCAAATCCGGCCAAAAAATTTGAAAATCCGGACTCCAAACCCGAAATTTCAGCGAAATTTCCTGAAATTTCGCCGAAATTTCCGAAATTACTGTAGCAGTTACTGTAGTAAAATCGAGTTTTTTTAAAATTTTAAATTCGGCCGGGATATATAAATTCGGGGGGGCCCGAAAACCAAAATTTCGCCGAAATTCGGCGAAAATTCAATTCCTGGTGAGTCCTCCCCGACACGGCTCTCCCTCGACGCGATGACGCATCCTCCGGTGAGTCTTCCAACTTTCTGTGATGAGATTGTCAAATTTTTGATGTAAATCTCAATACATGTGCACAATCGAGCTATTATTGCAGGATTAGTAGTATTCCAGTGTCTATTATCTGAATTATTGTTTGTTTGTGCCTAAATCATTGAAATTTACTGATCTAATCATCTGAATGCTGGTATCTTTTGCGGTTAACCGAAAAACCGAACCAAATTTGTTTCGGTCAGTTCGGTTTTCGAATTTAAAGCGACAATTTCGGTTTCTAGTTTTTAAAAACAAATTTTTTTTTAAACCGAATACACTGAATGCTCACCCCTAATTCCTATGCTAACCCGTTGGCTGCCGCGTTCCTAGGACGCAAGAGCATCTACCGTGCTGGGAAAAGGACTAAATCTACGTACGATAATTTCGCTTCTTGCAACGTGCGTGTCCGTGGAAAAAGCGGACGGACTGACGTGATGCCGCCGGCAGCCGCGGCTTTGCCTACCTCGGCAAGCCCGCTCGGCCTCAAGATCGCATCGGGTCTCCGCTGTCTTCGTCGCCCATCTCAGCAGTCAGCCCTCCCGCCGAATCATTCGCGGCCACCGCTCTCCCAAAGCACAGGACAAGTTAGACCTTTTCGACGCTTTGCATATGTAACCCTACGAGAGTTCTGGCATCCAGTACCTAGATTCCGTACGTAGCCTATGTTAAGCTCAACAGAAAGGGTACTTGACTTCAATGGCATTCGCAGAAGAAAAATAGAAGATGTGCTTAATGTCACTATGCTTCCTTGAGATAATGACGTGCTGTTGGTGAACTGTTTTAAAAACTATCGAAAAAAGACTATAAAACTAAGGTACCAGAGACACGACGATCTATCGGAACGAATGCTCTAACGCTTTACGTCTCCTCTTTGTGTCCGCCACCCACTGACCTTTTTTTTTGTTTGAAGAAAACAGTCAAGCTGTTTTAGTACCCACCCACTGACCTTGATGTTGAGATCTTGTCACCAACTGAAGGCGCCGTTCTCTCCCTCCATATTTTCCTCCTCACATTTCTGGCTGCTAAGGAATTCAAACTCTTGCTAGCTTGCTAGTAATAGTTGAATTTTGGTTGCAGAAAAACACTGCCCTTTTATAGCTTGCCTCCAAGAGGCTGCGAGGACGATTCATGCGTGCCATGTCTGTAAGTACCATGCAGCATTGGATTTGGATATGATTTCGACGCTGGGTTTGTAGAACAGTTCAGTTTCCTCCCTTCGGTCCTGCAATTTTTGCTTGATGCTGTGTGAAGGAAGCTTCATGTCGATGATTGGTCAAGTCCTATATCTGGCCGTGTGGAAAATCTCGCCTTGCAGCGATTTATTTATTTATTTTGCACTGGAAACGAATAAATGGCGTGACCGGGAACGTATGATCCTTTCTATTCCAAAATCTGAAGACAATCATGTTCTTGTGAATCGATTATATCCGACCCATGGGGCACCTCATGCCGGTCTATTTTATGCATGGTTAGTAGTTGCAACACGTACACTTATCCTGACAGAACCGTTTTAACCAACCAATCGAACTACCGTTATATATCCTAAAAAACCAAAAAATACAGGTAGTTCTAAGTTGTAAACCATCGATCTCGAGTAATAATACTCTATCACCCATGTGCTGCATGGGGTCAATCACTCAACCCTGAATTGATTATGCAACAATTTTGCAACGTCATTAAGATATAGTACAGGTTTACAATGCCACTTAAGCTTGTATCATTCCGGCATCTCTACTCCACGTTGACGAAACAGAAAAAAAAATAGCTAACCCTATACCATTGCTAGCAACTAGGGGTAGATCTAACAGTATGGCAGGTTGGACTGCTGCCCCACCTACAATTTACAAGGTTTTTATATCCAGGTGTGTATATACTACATAGCTTAACAAATTTGGCACATAAGTAGGGCAGGCAGCCAGGTTGGTACATTGCATTCCTTTTAGTGTTTTAGTATTATTTCAAACTTGCCTTATCTATAATTTCTTTCTGGATTCGCCACTGCTAGCAACACACTAAGGGCATGTACAATGTTATAAACAGTTACTGCTTATAGTAAATTGCCATGTCACCTATAGATAACCTTATACAATGGTACAGACAATCACTTTTTTGGTTCCCGTGCTACAATCAATTCATCTCCACACACAACTAGCTTGGTTCCCGTACTACAGTCGACTGCAAATGTATAGACAACTTCTTTCTCTTTCCTCTTTCTCTTTCATCCATATCAACAAATGGGTGACATGGTAACTCTTATAAACAGCTGATATCAATATATTGTACATGCTCTAACGGGATAGCGGCTAATAGGGATGGCAATCGGGCGGGTATAGGCGGGTACACCTCCCGCAGACCCAAACCCGAAACCCGAAATTCATACCCGAACCCGAACAAAATCTCTCACGGTACATACCCACGCCCATACCGAACCCGATGGGTACCGAACCCGAATCTGCAGAACCAAAATTAAATTCACCTCACAATCAAATTTTCAACCATCAATTGTCAATCAATTCATTTGTAATTTCTATGTTTAAAGGAAAAATATATGGTGTATATAATCATGAAAGTTACATATCGTACATCTTATTTTGAAAATCTTGAATTAACCTTCTATTATTTTTAATTTATATTAATTAATTCGGCCCACACTAAGGCTGTTATCGATATTAAAACAATTTTTTCGCTCTTCAAACCGAGCGAATCGTTTCCACAGCCTAAAGATAGAGGTAGACGAAAATAGAGATATTTCGCCGGCAGGACACATAATGCGAAAAAAAATGAATTTTAGGCGGAGCGGAGTCGAATTATTTTCGCCGCTTATGTGGTCCGAAAACAATGGTTGCCCATTCGGATTTTGCCACGCAGTGCGGAATGTTGTTTTCGCGGCTTCGTGGCAAAATGTTTTTTTTGCCACGTGGACTTATTTTAATCGCCTGGCGCCGATTTAAAATCTGGCAGATAAGGCTGCCGAGCCTTCGCGATCGCCCACGCCCGCCGCCTTCTGCTCGCCCTTGCCCTTCGCCTCCCACCATGCGCCACCACGGACTCCGCCCGCCACAGCGCCAAGCATTGCTGCCTCCTCGGCCGCCATCGCCCCCTACGCCTCCCCGTCCCACACGGACTCCGCGCGTGACCCGCAAACGGCGCCTACCACCGCCCTTCAGCGCCGCCCGCCAAACAAGGTGAGTTTTTCAATCGGCATAGTAGTTAATTAGATGATTGGTTGATTAATTCTTAATTATGTAGGGCTATTTTCGTCGGCCAAGCAGCGAGCCGACGAAAATCCATTTTTTATTTTGTTTGGACCATGATTAGTTGGGGGTTAAAGTCGGTAGAACATGATTTAATTAAGTAGAATCGATTTAGTCGGTAAGCCTAGACGTCACCGTTAAAGAACGGCGCGTCTCACATTTACTTGTGAGGTGTGCTTAGGAATTGTCGATTTAATTTGGACGACCTAGGAATGGAGGCTAGAGCATATGTCGATTTATAGCGAGCCCAACGGTCGAACGGAATTTGGCGATGATCCGATTGTTCTCCGATGCACCAAGATCAGGCGGGCATTCGGAGAACAAATGGGTTATCTTGCCGAAATTCGTTCGACCGTAAACTCGGCATAAATCCGTCTCTGGCGTCCATTCTTGGGTGGGTTTAGGACCTATCTTTCCCAAAGAGAGCCCTTGTTAAGTAACTAAGCGGCTGTGGTTGATATCGGTGCATTTGTTTAGATTCGAGAATGGGTGATGATCGAAGGTGGATGTATGATGGTTGGAGTAAGATCGGGCGCACTCAAGAGAATGGGCCGCGTCGTCGCCTGAGCGTTAAGTGGACCATGCATTCACGAGGGCTCTTGGTGGTGTCGCAAAGTGCCGTGTAGCAAGTGCCACAACTTTTCTTACCACGTGAAGTCGGATGTAGGCGGCATCTGTGCAAGTTTGGTTTCATGCCCGACTATTTGATATGGTGCGAACATGGTGGGCGGAGCCCATTGTTGAGTCGGACCATGAGGATGAAGACAGGATGGATGAGATGCTCAATGATATTGGTAGGGAGTTTGAGGTTAATTCGGAAGAGGAGTGCGGGCGGAGGTGCAAAGATTTTATAGGCTCCTTTCGGCCTCGGAAGAAAATTGCATGAGTTCACCAAGGTGACCATCCTCTGAGCGGTGACACGGCTCATGTCAATGAAGTCGAAGTACAACTTTTCAACAAGTGCTACAACGATATAGTCCAACCGATTAGTGATATCCTTCCGCGAACCATAAGATGCTTAGAAGGACATGTACCGATCCAAGAAGATGTTGTCCGCCTTGGGATGAAATATGAGAAGATTGATGTTTGTGAGGATAATTGCATGTTGTTTTGGAAGGAATATGCCAACGACACTCGTTGTAGGTACTTGCAACAAGTCTAGATATGTCGAGGTGGTAAATGATGAGGGATAACGGTGGCGACAAAAGTCGCGATGAAGCGACTCGATACATGCCAATCACGGATAGGATTAAGCGTCAGACTTATCTAAAAAACAACCAAGCATATGAGGTGGCATAAAGAAGGTGTCCGTGAGATCGATGGTGTGATGGTGCATCCAAACAGATGGCGAGCGTGGAAGGCATTGGACCGCTTGATCCTGAATTTGCAAGTGACCTAGGAGTGTTCGCATTGGGTTGGCGGCGGATGGGTTCACACCTTTTAGTACAAGTGCTACCCGTACTCTTGTTGGCGGTTTTCATCTTGCCGTACAACCTACCACCGCATTGTGCTTGAAGGAGGAGTACATATTTCTAGCACTTGTGATTCCGGTCCCGATCATCGAGGAAGCACCTCAATATGTTCATGCGGCCGTTAATGGAAGAGTTGAAAGAGTTATGGAGAGGGTAGAGGCATATGATGACTACGGTAAAGTAAACTTTACCTTGCGTGTCGCATACCGTAATCGGTCCACGATCTACCTGCGTATGGCATATGGTCCGGTTGGAGTGTTCATGGTCGGCTTTGTTGTCCCATTTGTATGTATGACTCAGATGCATTCCGGGTACCGCATGGTGGAAAATTCTGTTTCTTTGATTGCCATCGACGATTCCTACCATCGAATCACCCTTTCAAAGGATGTCCAATGCATTCGAAAGAACACCATTTATTCTGAAGGGCCCGCCGATCGTTTGACCGATGGAGAGATAGCTGCACTGCATAGGCAGCTTCGTAGTAAAAACGATGGAGGGTTGAAGGTTTCAAAGTAGAGCACAAGCGGACTCATATCTCGCAATTTGGGAGCTTCCTTATTGTGCGGCATTGATTCTGCCGCACAATATAGATGTGATGCACCAAGAGCGTAATGTTGCGGAAAGCATCGTAAGCATGTGCTTTGATTTCAAAGACAAAACAAAAGACAATGTGAAGGCACGAAGAGACTTAGCCGAGATTTGTGATCGGCCGGCGCTCGAGATCGTACAAGATCCTGAAGGACGAATTGCCAGGCCACGAGCTCCGTACTGTGTGAAACCTCAAGACAAGAAACAGATATTCCGGTGGTTGAAAACCCTTAAATTCCCAGATCGCTATGCAGCTAACATAAAGCGTGCAGTGAATGTCAGCACCGGGAAGCTAAATGGGCCATGATTACCACATCATAATGGAAAGACTTCTCCCCGTAATGTTTCGTGGCTACTTTAAGGATGAGTTGTAGAGAATGTTTGCGGAGCTTAGTTACTTCTATAGGCAGTTATGTGCTAAGAAAATCTCGAAGAAGATGATGCGAAAGTTGCAAAGAGAAATACCGATACTTGTATGTAAAATGGAACAGGTATTCCCACCTGGTTTTATGAACGTGATGCAACATCTGTTGGTGCATTTGCCCTGGGAAGCGGAGGTTGGAGGACCTGTGCAATTTAGGTGGATGTATTGCGAGGAAAGAGAATTGAAAAAGCTTAGATCAACCGTACGCAACAAGGCCAGAGTTGAAGGGTGCATCGCTGAGGCGTATGCTCTAAAAGAGATATCGTACTTCTCAAGTACGTATTTACTTTATGAACACAATGTTAATGCCCTACAGCGCGTATCATATCGCAGAAGAAGCACCCCTGAGTAAACTTCAAATTTTTCAGTGGAAGGGTAAATCTGTCGGCGCTTCTACTCCACATGAGGTGTCACCAACAGAGTGGAACTCGGCTTTGCTTTATATGTACTCCAACATGGATGAAATGGAAAAATATTTCGAGTAAGTAACGATTAGTATTTTGTATTGAATTGTGTAATCCTGAACCTATTCTCATTTGGTCGGTCTACGCGCAGATTGTTTGATCAACAACATTGGAAATCGCTGCCAACCTACTAATAAGCAGCTGGATAAGCTACGACGAGGGGTTAAACAACGGCCCTAGTTTCGTTGGCTGGTTCCGAAAGCATGTAATTTTATCCTCCTCCCAATTTTCTAACCCTAAACTTCAAATTATTTCCGTTGCACCTAGTAAGGATGTCTTAACCTATGCAGTGCATGCTCGATGCCGGCGTCCATGATGACCTCTGCAGCTATCACACAGTACCGCTTCTGACAAGGAACTTCAAATTCACGATGTTAATAGGTTTCGTTTCGAACAAAGAACATTGGGCGAGACGTCCACTTGCGGCCACCGTGAGCAAATGGAGTGGTAACTAAGGCGTGCGATGCAAGTGGACGCGTAATTAACTACTATGGTGTTCTTCAAAACATAATTGAGTACAAGTTTGGGGGGTCTAAAGAACTAAGAGTAGTTTTCTTTGAATGTGATTGGTTTGATCCTAACAATGGCACACGTGTCGATGAATTTGGCATGACAGAGGTCAAGCACCAGTCAAGGCTTCAAGGCCACGACAATTTCGTGCTTGCTCACCAGGTTGAGCAAGTGTACTACCTGAACTATCCTCATCCCAACTTGCATGCTTGGTGGGTAGCATATAAAGTTAACCCGTGAGCGGTTATATCCTCCCAGGGATCTTGACTACGTCGGCAAAGACGATGGACGATGAGAAGCGGATGTCTACCAGAAGAAGGTCCGCCAAGATCTTTTCGGGTTGCTCATGGGGATGACCTTCATCAGGTAGCCATCGATGCCACAGACCTAATAGTTGAGCCTCGTCCATCAAAGAAACGACATCGGGATTCTGTGAAAACACATCTTTCTAGACAACGAGTCACCAATGAACCTCGAGACGCTGATGAGTTTTGATAAGTACATATCCTCTTATATTTCTTATTACTTCCACATTGTTTCTATAATTTGTTATAAATGTGTAATCTTACTCTATTGAAACTTTTGCAGATGTTCAGCACGCCAAGGATAAGATTGTTGGTAAGCTCACTAGATCTACCTCCGGGAGGAGGGGGTAAGGGAAGAGTGAGGGGTCCAAAGGGACGAGAATCCTCGAGTCGTCGAAAGCCTCTTCCAAGGGACTGTCCAGAGCAGGCAGAGGCAGCAGCTCTAGGGTGCATGGAGCAGGCACGAGAGGCCAACGAGGAGGTAGCACCAGAGGTGGAGGAGTCTGCCTCTGACTCCTCGAACGAGTCTGAGGACGTAGCACCAGCGGTGGAGGAGGTAGCGGAAGAGTTGGCGGAGGATGATGGTGATGAAGAGATCCCGAGAGGACTGCGCGCCTTCTTCCAAATAAGCGTTCAAGTATTCGTGTTTTCAATGTTAATTTTTGTATGTCTAGACTTGTGATTCTCATTTTGGCATTTTTCGAGTTAGGGATCCAACAACATCCCCCCAAGAGCTGAACCTAACCAGCGGAGGGTGATCAGGCCCCATGGGGATTGGTAAGTTAGTTTTGTCATTTTGAAAAAGTAACTTGTCGAGAATCTAACATGTTTGATTTCATTAATTTTAGGCAATGGGATGGCGTGGCGTGGGAGGTAGGCACCACGATCGCAGTTAACGCGGTCTTGGGAGCTCTCTCGCCACCACTACCCGGTCCAGTGACCATCAGCGGGTGTCATGGCGGCCCTAAAGTGGGAGCACTACTGAGTTGGCTCTGAGGCGCGTCATGCAGCACTTGTGACGCGTTTCGCACGATTACGGGTGAGTTCCTTACCTCTTCTGATTCATTCATTTGTAGTGATATGTCGCTAGCTCAATAATTGCTTTTGTAGGAGAGGTATCACTTTGGAGGACGGGATGTCCTGCAAATCAAGAGAGGGCCGAAAAGTCTTCAACAAGGCGGCCCATAAGGTCGTGAAGGACATGATGTCCAATGCACGATCCAAAGTGGTGTGTTCCTACTATAAGGGGTGAAAAAGGAGAAATGACCAAGAAGCTCGGGGCTTCCAAGATCTACCTGCGCGAGGATGAGTACCTCCAGGCGTCCATCCCCTGGAAGATGAAGTGCCCCGAAGCTTACAGGTACTTGTGCACGTACTGGGCGTCGGCTGACTTTGTTGCTAGGTCCAACAAGAAGCGAGGCAACAGAGCGGCGAGTGACCGGTGTTGCACCCGACGCAGCGCGGATGGACACCTCCGCTTAGCGAGGCGCATGGTAAGTATCTAGCCTTAGTTCAGTACGCTTTTGAATGCATGTCGCTAACTTTGGATTACAGGAGGCTGAAAGTGGCGTTGCCCCGAGCTACATCGATGTTTATCTTCGCGGACACCGAAGCACCGATCCAGAGTCGCCTGGACATTTGTGCACCCAGTCAGCGACTCAGAGGATTGTGAGTTGTTCGACCTACTTTGATGAAATTTATGTCTTCAAACTGTTGTTTCGGTATTGTCGGCATGCAGGAGCAATATGGGGATGAAATGGCTCGGCGTCACGGCCGGAGTACAACCGAGGAGTGAGGACCTCGATGTCTCGGCGCTATACCAGTGGTGGGGGCAAAAGACATGGAAGGTGAAATAATCCCCTTATTTGTGTATAGTCCACCTTTTTATTAATGCCTTCCGTTTCATATATATGCATTGCGGTGTTCTCCATGTTCAACGGGGTTGTGGACTCGATGTCGCTCTGTCCCAAGGAAGGCGTCGGTGTCCTCACAGCGACTCTCGCTACTCCGGGATAATCACGAGGTTCATGAGTACGAGGAGTAGGCTCGTGCAAATGCGTGAGGAGGCTAGCCAACAATGCGTGAGCTGATAGCTGGCACTGGCGGAGATGGCGCATTTAAGGCAAGCGCAGTGTACTTCGAGGAGCTCTTGGTAAAAGCTCGAAATCTGAACATATCGATTAATTTTACTATTGCGGATCTAACACTTGACTATATCAAAGAATCAGACTCAATCTGTGGGCACTCAACACGGCTTGCCTCGTTTGACCTCCTCCGCTCTTCTCTGGTATCCACCTCTAGGGCAAGCACCGCAGGTAATTATGCTTTAGGTTAATTCAGTTTGAAAAATATTTGTAATTCTAGACTAACATAAAATTTCATAACTACTCTATAGGGTTCTCAGCCTCCTCGGTAGTTCTCTTGTACTGCCACTGAGCAAGCACCGCAGGTACATATGCTTTAGATTAATTCAGAATCTCCATATATATATATATTCATTGTGTACTAACGTGAAATTTCATGACTCTATAGGGTTCTCAGCTTCCTTCGCCGTGGCAACCGTTTCCGCCTCCACCACCAGGGCCAGCTGCTCAGGGTTCAAGCTCGCACACTCCTAATCCAAATGTCGACGGCTTCTTTGCCTCTGGAGGTAGTGGCCATAATTCAAACGACCCCGAGAGTTAGGATTGTACATTGTTGTGATGGATGGGAGACTTGTGATAAAACTCGTGATATTAATGTGATGCATATGTATGTTCTAGCTACATAAAACTCGTGATATGTTTCGGATATATATATGTATGTTGGTGTATTTGCGATATTAATGTGATCCATTTGCGAATGTGATGTTGTTATGATTTTGTGAATGTTCTGAGTATTATATTTCAGTGTATGTCAATTTGCGTAAAAGCTGTAATTTCTTCTCTCAAAATGAAAAAAAGAAGCAGATTGTAGGGGGCAAACCCCAGTATTTTAAATCGGCCACCTGCCGATTTAAAATATCGAGCATTTTGACCCAAAAGAGCAAATGTGGGCAACCGACGATCTTTGCGTCGATATTTTTAAATCGGCCAGGTGGCCGAAGCGAAAATCTCGATCTTGCCAATGCGGCAACTGCGTCTTCGCCCGAGATTTTTAAATCGACCCTTGTTGGCCGTTTAAAAAATAATCGACATGGCATGATGACCAACGTGGCGGGTTTTATTTTAAATCGGCGGTGGTAAGCGAAAATACACTATTCGTCGGTGGCCAAGCGAAAAAAGTCTTATTTTCGTCTATTTTGTTTAAATCGGTCTATTTTAAGTACGATTTAAAAACGTCATTTTCGTCGGAATCCCCTATTTTCGACGGTATTTGGCCGACGAAAGAAATCGCGATTCCTGTAGTGCCATGGGTACCCACGGATGCAGAACCGAATCCGAACCCAAACCCGAATCCGAACCCGAACCCGAAATTTGAAACCCGTGGGTCTAAAATCAAACCCATACCCGAACCCATTGGATCGTGTACCCACGGGTACCCGAACCCACAGGTAATTTTGCCATCCCTAACGGCTAATCATCCGATTCAGCCCTCCACAATAATCTTACCCATTCAATTCATGTGTGGTCCTTAATCCCTATTCTTCCAAACCCAATACACATGTGGTCCTTACCAATCCAACGTCCCAAGCATTCAAGTGCATCTCTCCTGTGTCCTTTCCATGGGACACAGGAGTATAACTGTCTCCAACGCTTTCTCCCGAGTCCGCTCCCGTCGCATGGGAAAGCGGGCGAAGAAGGGAACCTAGCGGCTCAACGGCGCCCGTCCTAAGGAAACGCCTTGACGAGAGAGAGGATCCATGATGCCGGCGCATTGCATTCCTTCGCTGCTCACAAGACTGGGACACCAACGACTCTCCCTCTCCTATAAACGCGAAGCGGCGGCGCAAGAGCCGAGTGCGAGCTTTTCGGCGACGAACCAGATCCGGCGGACCCACCGGAGCGTGAGGCGGACGATCATGGATCTGCGATGGTGAGGTATTCCCTTCGAGCACCCTAGATCCGGATTCGATTTCCTTTTGGCGACGTGGTGCGGATGGGGAAAAGTAGGGATTTGGGTGGATTTGGTAAAAAAGCTACAAATCGCCATATTGGACATCTGGGCATATACATTTGGTTGTCATTTTAGGTTACGGGAATTGATCTGCATGGCCGACTATACTTTGGCACTTGGCGGCCATCTTTTGGTTAAGAGGATGATGAACTTGTTCCTTTGAAGTTACATGTATATCGCTTGATTTTCTAAAGGAAGTTCAAGATGAATGCGGCAAGAATCTTGGTACAAAACCATGAGAGGAAATGCATCAACTTCATTTCCTAGACCGAGCAAAACTATCAGAAAATTCTATGTTTGGAAAAGTACAAGATCATTGTAGTATTGTCTACACATAAATTATTTTGTGTGAAAATCACGCTATCAAGATCTTGCACCAACACGACTCATGCCAAGATAAGATGAAATGTCTAAACCTTTAGATCATTAATTAAATCTGATTAAAGATGTTGATTAAAAATGATCTGAGTTATTTAGTGTTTGCGGCACTAATATTGATTAACTTTATTTTCATTCACCTTTGTTGTGGTGTCTGCTTCTACGTAGATTTGAGTCGATCTTGTCACAAAGGTCGTCCATAAGAGCATGCTCGAGCACGAGTTGTGGTGATGGGTACTATAGAAATACATAGAAAATCTCTAATAGCTATTTGCGCTCTGTGTGATTATATTGCCTCTATCAGTATGTTGGGTAGTAATTGCTTTTGTGGCTTGCCTTATTCAAAATCTTAGTGTAATGCAAAACAAATTCACAGCTCAATGTTCACATAAACGAGTTGCCTTAGGGTTTAAGAACAATGACATAGCACTTTTAACCGTCTATGAACTTAATGAGGATGCTCTGCTTGTCTTCTTTGTTTTGGGAGCAACCATTATGTAGAGCATGTAATCTTTAAGGTATTGCAACGCTTTAATCTTTTGAAGTTTGCCATGAGGACGCTATCGGTGGCTAGCATGTAATCCATTGCTAGGCTTTAATCTTTAAAGTCCGCCATGACGATTTGAATATGTCTACAAGCCACCGAGAAGCGAGGAGTACGTTATGGAGCTAGAAATGGATTTAGTTTCAAATGCCGTAGAGCTTAACGATTTCATTTTTTCTTCGCTAGTTTTTGTAGAGAAATGGACTTACCAATTAAAGCCTATCATGTTAAGCTTAAACCTATCATACCTTGCTTTTTAAATAGGCTAAGAGCTTTCATTTCACAATTTTCATTTTCACAAGTAGCAGTAATGTTTGTTTAGTTATCTGTCACAAGTAGCGAGAACGCCCTCAATGTGAATGGCGGTCAAATTAAAAAACAGCTTGCATCAATTATTTACTCTTCTAATAGCTAGGACTATCATCTCGGTCCGCGAGATGATCTGTCAAAATATCTGCTATAGAGTATGCCCGAAAGTGCCATCCCATGTTATTTGCGCCATGACATTAGAATGCATCAATTCGACAATAGTACGATGCGTCCTCACATAACATTTACATTATTTATGCATTAAGATCAAACATTTAGAGGTCAAATTTTGTCAGGAAAAGACAGTTGCATCATGTTAGGGTTGAGATAATAGTACAATGCATTTCAAGATAATAGCTAGAAGATAAGTGTTGTTGTGGTTTTTAGATGGAGGCACGCAGTCACGCAGTCATCTCGAAGGCAGCGAGAGATGATAGAGAATAAGGCAGAGGATCTCAAAAGGTCGTGGCGAAAAATCAGCCATGACGATGAAGCTTGTTGCTGACAAGAACCGGACGCTTCTAGAGGTGGAGGCCATAGCGAGAGCTTGATTCAAATATCATTGGACACCGTGCAAGACGAGGGTGTCCCGGTGAGAGTGAGGCTGTTCGGGAGGAAGACGCGTCAACGACGATGACTCGATCTTTACCAACAGAGCACGGATGACCTTGAGCTCTTGATTCTGCTTGTGGATGTTTCGAGTCTCAAGGGCAGAGCGATCGGTCTATCGAGTCCGATCGGTCATGGCATCTTCACTACGTGTAGTTCTAGTGGCGAAAATGTTGTGTGTCGTACTCATCGTGGCGAGACTTGGTGTCCGAACCTTCAAGTTGCTCAAGGAGTCCGCTTAAGGACTTTTGGTATTTTAGATGGTGTATCTATCCTATGAACTTCGGATGTCGCGATGGGTTGTTATGAATTTTGTTGTCTTCGTCGCTTCGTGACATTTGTTATAATGCAATCGAACTATTTGTTGTTATCCTACATTCATTGTTTACTCTAGAAGAGATTATTCAAGTGATTTTGGCAATCGACCTTAAAGTCTCCTTTCATGAAATTATTTCTTGCTTAGTTGTAGAAACGAATATTTCGATGTGATATTGGCAATCATGAAATTATTTGTTGTTCTGTCTATGACATTATTTGTTGTGTTCATGAATTCATCTAGAACAGATTTGTTGGATGTGATATTAGCAGTCACGTACCATGAGTCTCCGTCATCGATTATTGGCGGTCTTGAACAAATTCTCCGAGGATTTGTTGGATGTCATACTATAAGCTTTTTCTCGTTCTGACAGAGACCTTTAAGTCGTTACAAGCAGACTCTGTGTAGTTTAATCGGTTAACTTAAGTTGCTTATGGGAGACATTAAGTTCGGTTTTGCATTGTGCTTCGGTTGTTTAAGTCAAGGTTGCATTGTTGTTGAGTTGGACATGATCGATACCTTATTACCTGGGATACTTCCAATGGACAAATTATTTCCAGTTGAGTTGGCCATTTCCAGTTGAGATTTCAGTTCAATTCTTTCAGTTCAATTCAATCTGTTATGTCCATTGGAAATCTCGAATGGAAATTTTTATGCAATCTGCTATGTTCATGCTATCAATACCTGGGATATGGAAATCTCGACTGGAAATTTTGTTAGGTCACCTGGGGTTGTTCCTGCTAGCATTGCACTTGCTATCAATACCTGGGATATGGAAATCTCGACTGGACATTTTGTTTGGTCACCTGGGGTTGTTCCTGCTAGCATTGCACTTTTCAATCTTGTAAGGCATCTGTTACTAGTCACCTGGGGTTGTTCCTGCATCTGTTACAATTAAAGTTCATACGAACTTGCATCTGTTAATAGCAAAAGATCTTGGTTGTTACCTACAGAGCCTTTCTGTGTGAGCACACATGTCATGCAATCGACTCAAGCTAGTAAGTAGTAAAGAATTTTGTCCGCAACTAGTAACTAGTACAGATGCATCTGTTGAGTCCTGTGTCAATGATAGCATCTCTCCTGTGTCCTTTCCATGGGACACAGGAGTACCTAACTAACCTATTTGGTTTGTAACCATACCAGGGAAGAAGTTGGATCCATTCTTCACGGACTACATGCGGGATGAGTCCGATCGATTAGTTGGGATTCTCCAAACTTCTTCGGTGAACAACATTGATGATGGCGGTGTCCCCCGCTCAGAGCATGCGGGATGGCGACGAGGATGAGGTCCTAGTTAGCGCTGGTTGAATGTGAGCAAGCGTGACAGGTAAGCACCTCCAAGTGAGAGCCGACGTTGTGGAGGCATGCGGGCATGCGGCTCATGCGCGCAGGGCGGCCATGGGCGAGCCTGAGTGCGTTGGGCCCCACCTCTGATGAGAGTCGCACGGCGGAGCGACTATAGGCTCACGCTGTGAGGTGGCCACAGGTTCGTACAATCACACGGACCCCAAGCTCTGAATCTGGTGCATACGGTGACGCAGTGCTACATCACTGAGTTCGGATTTGGTGACGGAAGGAAACGGCGCGGCTTGGGAAATATGGATTTTGCAGGGGCACGACACGTAGCGCAGGCTTAAGCTGGGGGAAGAGAGAGAGGGGTGGCCCGGCATAGAGCTCGAGGCCTCGAGCATGGATTTGACTGCGAGCAAAGGTTGGCTCTATGTACGGTGATAGTTAAGACTAGAGCCAGAGAAGATGGTGGTACATCGATAACGAATGGTGTGGGGCTGTTCTCGGTGATATGGTAGTATCATCGTAGTCAAGTGAGCTCACCGAAACTAGCTGAAACTTTTTAAAACTAGTTCGAAACCTATTGAAGCTTTTCGTTGAAACTTCCTAAAATTTGTTAAAACCTCTTCAAACTTTTGATTAAAACTTATTGAAAACTCTTTAGTTGAAACTAGGTGAAACATGAGTTTCAAAATTTGAAATTCATTAAAACTTTGGTTTATAATCTTCTAGAAACTTCTACAAATGCGTAAAGTTCACTAAAACATAAATTTTTTCAAATGTTCTCTTAAACTCGTTGAAACTGTATGAAGCATGTTTCTACTCTCGCAACGGTGTACTGTTTTCTAGTCACTCCCTTGAAAAAAAAAAGTCACCGTTCGAAACAAAATAACCGTCACTACTAGCTCTCTGCATTTTCCCAACGAATTCGTTGTGGTAGCTAGGGTATCTTGCAAGCCGGGCGCAGGGAAATAATCGTGAGATATATCATGAAGTGTTTGCTTTTGTAAGCCTATATATGCATGCAGTGGCGGTGGCCTTGTTTATCAAACCACCTGTTCCAAACAAGATATTGGTTTTTCTGCTTTCACTTAAGTCATTTATGTTAAATTGTATCCACCGATCAATTCATAAAAAAAATTAAGATTACGAAAAAAAGACGAACAATATACTTAACAAATTTACCGCCATTGCGAAGGAAAACCCATGCAAATTGGGTACACACGTGGTAGCGAGTACTACTCTGGTACTGTAGATTGCTAGCGGCCGGTATGGATTCGTGTGTCAGGGTTAACAAAATTGACATCTGAAAATCAAGAAAATCAACCGTATTGAACCGGTTCGAAATTTTAAATCGATCGGTAAACTAGTCGAATTTTAAAAGATTCAAAAAAACTTATGTGAATTAAACCAATCGAAAAATCGGGGAAAATCAAGCGGTTTTCAATGAAAATCACTCAAAAAAATCAGCCGCAAGAAAAGTTTAATTTGCCAATTGATTTTCAAAAATTTAATATTTTTTTTAAAATCGTTTGATTTCAAAACTCTTTGATTTTTAACGATTTTTAACTATTTTTATTCGATTTTCACGGTAAATTAATACCAGTAGGGTCTGCGTTTTCCAGTGCAAAAACAACTTTGTTAACCCCGCCGCGTGTGCATCCGAGTCTGACGAGTCAAGCTCCGAATGAGAGCCCCGGCGACCGATCGCGGCCGCGTCAGAACTGGTAAATGCGACATCGTGAGTGCTTTACTGATCTCCCCCTCTGAGTTGTTACACAGGCATGACATCATCGCGGGATCGCGTAAGGTCAGATCGATCAGATGCGCGCGCCAGGCGGGAAGGATACACATGCTTCCACGCCATGTGCGCGTACGTCACCGAGATTGTTGCCCAGATCGGCACAGGTCACGGTCGCTGGGCTCGTCTGACCGATTTGACCATTCCTTCTGGTATGCCGTCGAGCTGGAAAGAAACAGAACCTACAGTAGATCATTACACGCACATATATATAATTCGAGTAGTGTTCTTGGTCTGGTAGATGATGCATGGGGCGTGGATGCGCACGCTGCATCCTCTGCATACAACTACCCCAATAGAGGCTATGCGATGGCTTTCTATTACTTTTCTAGCTCTTGAATAATTGCTTTTTAGAATCTAATCTTCTGATTGTAAAAAAAAATCTTTCCTTCGGTCACGAAAATACTAATATGCGATACGTTTCACCTTCCGAGTTAAGCTCACTGGGAATTCTAGTACTGATTTGCAGGGAGGACAGGCGGACGGCTCGTCGTGCGCTCGACGCCCTCGGTTCCGTTCCCCCGCCGGTTTGTTCGCCGGCATCGAGGAAAAAGCGACGCGGCACAGCCACGCAAACGTCGTCCCGCACAGGCAACGGCTAGTAGAAAACGCTGATCAACGCTCTCGGTCTCGGGCCCGGCGGCGGCTGCTCGCGTATCTAAGATCATTCACAATAGAGAGTTTTTTTACACGGTTTCCGATAGTGTCATGTCATATTTAGATGTTTGAGTTGATGAATGAAACAATCTCTCTCAATGCACAGTTTCATTTTGCAGTTTCATAGGTATGACATAACATTTAATTGCTGCATGGTGTTGTGATCAAATATACCATATAAATTGTGTAGCCACTTGCAATTATATCTAGCACACTACTATATGGCCACACGGGATCCAGAAAAGGTGTGAAGATGAAACAAATCACTCTCGGTGGGGTTTCATCCCGCTTCAAAGACTTGGAATCACAGTACACCAAGTTTCATCCTCATGAAACTCAACTCTCCTCTCTCCTCATAAATTTGTTGCCGTGTCACCACTTTTGCCTATGTGGCATCTCATTTAATAAGAATGAAACTCCCATAAAACTTGCACTGTGAATAGCCTAACACTGATTAGCAAGCTAGCGTCACACCTTATTCCAGTTTAGAACTTAACGTATGCAATAGCAGCACATTTTCTAGCGCTGACAGACGAGCCCAAACATGCATGCACGTACCCGTGATTAGTTAATCCTCAGTGCTCTGCTCACCGTCCGTTAAAGATCTGTTTGGTATGTGTGTAGTTTTTCCCAAAAATACTTTTTGACTAGATTGCGTGACTGAAAAGCTATACAGGTGAACATTTAGATTGAAAAAGTTTGGTGTTCGGTAGTATGGTTTTTAGTCTGACTTTTGTGACAGGTGTGGATCGACAATAAGGGTAAAAATGGTGGAGTCTAGTATTTTATACGTAGTAGGAGAATGTAATTTCTTTAATTTTATTGGTAAAATAAAAACTCTAATCTACGGAAACAGTAAGAAGCTACCTCAGACTTGTTTTCGGCTTTCAATTTCGACTAGTACAAATAGACTACTGGCTTTTAACTTTTGGCTACGAAGAAACCAGTCATTTAGAACAGCTTGTGTCTTTTAGAGAGAAAAGGCTGAAACTATGTACATGCAAGTAATGCAACTGACGGTGAGTACGTACATACGTACATACATACAGGATGCTATCTGAGGATCAAAGTTGGCTTGCCGACCAAAGGTAGCAATCGGATCGGAGGCAAGGCGATACGCAAAGCAACAAGAAAAGCACCCATTGGAACACCCCGATGGATGTCGTGCCTACCTGACCATTAGGGGTACTAATGGGCATGCAGCCATGGACACATCCTAGATTTTCGCTTAGGCCGGTTCAAAATTATAAATAGGCTGTACTTATTTTGGATCTGTAACTATTTAGACCAGATTGGATCAGATCTGGATAATATGTTTTCTACTAAATCACTCACTACCAACTAAGTAAGAAAGACGCTTCCATGCTTTTTTTATAGTTGCATAAATATTAAAGCATGAATGAAATGTAGATAGTGGTTACTTACCTCTTGCTTTCTTCAAGATTTTTGCAACTTATATTAAGAGGAAAAATATTGAAGCACTGCTCGCCAAGTAAACCAAATGATGTTGACTTTAGCACTAATATTTTCTTGTTTTGTTTTATATACTTTAAGTTCTAATTTTCAACCTTTGTTTTTAGTAAAAGAGATGCAATTATAGATCTAATTTTATCACTTGAATATTGCACCATAAACTATCTACTTATCAAACAAACAATTTTGTCTAGGTGAAGATCAAAATCAGCACAGGCTTTCA
Source organism: Guadua angustifolia (assembly GCA_036346375.1). NCBI lineage: Eukaryota > Viridiplantae > Streptophyta > Magnoliopsida > Poales > Poaceae > Guadua > Guadua angustifolia. The sequence goes on from CM070520.1 coordinate 17,661,422, forward strand.
TTTGGGTCTAGGCCAGATTTGAACCTTACTCGTTTTGGATTAAAGTAGATACATATCTATAAAAAAGAATATTAGGCTTAGACCAAATCTGTACTGGACTTCAGCCCATTAGCATCCTTACTCACTATCGGCAAACAAACACTACGCGCGGTCACGTCGCCTCCAGCTGCAAACAGAGTAGCTCGCCACAAACGAAGTTTTGACCTATTAGCCCACCTTTACACTTTTTTCCATCCTTGATCTCTTCCCTAACAAAACTACAAATCTAGCCTCTTTTCGATCATAAAAGTATCGACAAGCAACACGTGTTATCTGTTGCATTTCCTTATCATGGCAGGTCACCGACACCGTATCTACCATGTTTGTTAGGGAGCTACCAGGTAGACAAAGCCACTGTGGTGCCGGCGACCTACCATGATAGTGATATGTATCGTCTCTTGATTCTTTTGTTTAGACATAGACTTGAAAAAAAAAGTGTGTAAAGGAGTCAAATAGACCGATACTTCGCCACAAACTGCCGCTGTATTCCTTTTCTTGCCGCGATTAAAAAACATGTTCCTAGCTCGCTCCAATCGTCTCGTCAGGGTGGGCGCGGGGGGCGGTGTCACGCACGCGCACGTAGCGTCCACATGCGCGGCGGCAGCGCAACGCAGGAGGAGAGCCTTTTTGATGGGGTGGCCTGCGCGCCCGCGCGCGTGAGCGGGTCGATACGCCGAGACGCGGCGGCGGCAGGCAGAGAACGGGTGGGAATCACCGTGATTTTCGTCCATTTCCGGTCAAAACGCGTGCGCGCGGGGTCGAGGTCGCCAGCCCGAAGGCCGTGGCCCGTGAAGTAGCTGCCGCCTGCCATACGCACCACCACCACTCCACCAGCGCTCTCCTCCGGGTCTGGTCTGCTGTGGCTCCAGCGGTTGGTCGTCGCCACGCCACCGTCTTTGAGGCATCAGGCACTAAGGTGCACCGTTTGCGCAGAAAAGTACTGTACCACGAGTAAACTCCGTATATTATATCCTATTTTTTTAGATGAAAGAAGATTTTATTAATTTCAAAAACATTACATCAAGATGATACAAGTCCTTAAAATTTCTCCCGGCCTCTACTTAACAAGAAGCACACACTCCCTTAAACAAAACAAAAAGAAAAAAAAGAAACCTTGATTGCTACTGGCTGGATCGCAGAGCTCTCCCCTTTTCATTGAATTGCTTAGCGAAAACATCATCGAAATCTTCTTGGCGTAAGCAATCCGTGACCTGGATTTCCAACATTCTGGGCGCCACAATCCGGCAGCCCCCTGGATTTCCAACATTTTGGGCGCCACCACCAAGAACACCGCGGCTATTTGAATCATTGCGCCCCCAAAATCTTGAACGCGATCACGGACTCCATATCGTCCATGACCACCAACTTGAAATCTTGGGGGACGAAGACCACCACGAAAGGGACGAAGTGGACCACCATAACTGCGACCATTAAATCGATCGCCACCGGCGGCCGCCGCCGTTCCGCCCGCCATGACGCTTTAAATTGATTCTTAAAGCATCGTCACCCAATATCCTGCAGATCCGGTTGCACATCGCCGATATTGGACTCAGAACAAAGCGGCATTCTTGCCGCAAGAGGACTAGAATGGACACGACCGCCATGGCGTCGCCTCATCCGATCCTTCCCTCTCCCCCAATTGGAAGAAACCACCGATCTTGCCCGATCCGCACAACCCGCCCAACATGGAGCCGTAGCCGCCTTAGCCGCCATCATCGCAACGGCGGCCACACGCCTCACAAAGAGAGAGATAGATCGACCGCCACCGATCTGTTGTTGCGATCGGTCGGCGGATACATGGGCGAAGATCATGCATTGAGACTTCAAGGAGCTAGAGATAATACCTCGCATCCTTTGGCATTTTTCGTCGTTACCCTTGGAGCCGAACCCTCGTCCTTCAGCGCCGCTTCCTCGGCGAAGTGCGCCTCTAATTTGCGCTTTGCACGATCGGATCGCCAATCTAGACATTGTTTGAAGAACAATAATTCCCCTTCAAGCCGGCCGGGATCACCGCATCCGCGAGCGACACCGGAGACGGACTCGCGATCTCTGCTATGGAGTTCTGATTCTCCTGCGACGTCCGCGTTATTTCAAGCCAACGCGTTCGCTCCGCAGTGAGCCACGTCGCCCGGCCTACACGCCCGCGTGGACGCGTTAAGTAATTTATGCTCCCCATTTGAACGCAACGACTGCATGGCGCGGCGGGAATGCGCGTTGCTGCCAAGGCTAAGGTCGGGTGTTCAACTCCACCCCCTCGCTCGTGCGGGTCGTCCCAGCCCAGTTTTTTTCTGTACGACGTGTGGTATGGCCACTTTTTGCAAAAGGTCTCAAAAATTCTAAAAATTACATACAGGTCCTTTTTACGTGAAAAGGTCTCCGAACGGACCTGAAGACCGAATATCCCATGGGGGAGGATGATTTCGTTAGGGATGAGCTAAAAGTATTCCAGAAGAATAAAGAAAGGTCCTAGGAGGACGATATAAATGATTTATATGGAGACATGGAATAGTCTCCCAGTTTTCCTTTTTGAGTCGATGTCAGATTATCCTTTAGAGTCTTCCTAAGAGACTCATTTATCAGTTTAGTCTTTGTGTTCCTGAATGAACAATGGTCTACGCTCCTGTTGAGCGATTATCAGTCAAATTTAATAAAGTTTGATTTCCCTAGGATATTAATTTAATTATGCGATGTTGTTCTATATTCTACAATTTGTTCCTCATGCAACAATTGTTTGATTGATAAATCATATTTCTAATATAGAACAAAGTATAATCCGATAACGGAGGAGAAAATCTGTCTAGAAGACAGTTATGCCACACTAAGTGAATTGGAATCATTATGACTATCGCCAGAAGCGATACTCTCATAGTTGGCACTAGAAGAATGCCATATTATACCCTGAGTCCAGTCGTACTCTTTTAAGTTTTAAAAACATTGGTCTGAATCGTTTCCTTACGGAGACAAAGAATGAGAATGGTACAGAATACCTACTCATGACTAAGTTTAATGGGTGTAATTAACATGTGGTTAAAAGGATTCATTCATTCTCCTCCGGGTTATATTATGCATATATAAAACCTGTAGTTTGTGTTGCGATAAAAACCCAGGAATATTAAGATCTAGCAGATCGACTGGGTTATCTTGAGTTGAATATTATGAGAAGTATAATAAATAATTCTGCTAGCCATAATATAAAAACTACAGCCTTTCCTAAACCTGAAGCTTTTTGTGCCCTGCATGTGCTAAAGGAAAGCTGATATTTCGTCCCTCTCATCTTAAAATTAGGGAAGAATCACTGAATTTCCTAGAGAAAATTCAAAGTGATATCTGTGGACCAATTCAGCCCCTGTCGGGCCCATTCAGATATTTCATGGTGCTAATAGATGCTTCTAAGAAAGGATTAAGTCCATTCGAATGAACAATGCTAACGAGTTTACCTCAAAAGAATTCAATGATTATTGTATGGCTCTAGGCATTAATGTAGAGCATTCTGTACCTCATGCCCACACCCAAAATGGCCTTGCAGAGCCATTAATTAAGAAAGTAAAGCTTATTGCTTGGTCGCTTTTGCAGAATAATTGGCTTCCCACCAATTGTTGGGGCCACGCAGTGCTGCATACTGCGGTAATAATTCAACTCAGACCAACTGCATATTATGAAATTTCCCCGTTGCAGATAGTGCGTGAAAAAGAATTAAGTATTTCCCATCTGTGAAAATCTGGCTGTGTTGTATACACGCCAATCTCTCCACCTCAGCGTACAACCATAGGACCTCACCAGAAGTTGAGGATCTATGTAGGTTATGAATCTCCGTCATGTATTAAAACACCTAGAGCCTATGACAGGGGATGTGTTCACGGCTCGGTACACTAATCATACTAAGGATATTTTTCGGCATTAGGGGGAGATAAGTACCACATTTCAGAATGCCTAGTCCTTAGACCCACGCACTAAAGAAGCTGAACTTAAAGTTCAGAGGATAATAAGTCTGCAATAAATAAGCTAATAAACTGCCAAATACCTTCACTGGTCATAAGGGAGTGAAAGATCTCATATACCTGAAGTATATGCACCTGAAAAGAGTGGAGATACCCTAGAAGGATATTGAACCTACTCTTGACCCTCGTGATAAGAAGAGGGGGAGGCCTCTAGGTGCACGGGACTCAATTCCGCGGAGATATCCGCAGAAGTAGAGAACCAAATAAATGAGAACACTACCTGTAATAGTAGAAGAAGCTCAACCTGTTGTTGAGAAAATCCCTGAAGTGAGCCATCCTGGAGATGGTAACATCACTGAAGTGATCCATCCTGAAGATGATAACCTAGCGTATATTTGCGCGCACAATTCCACGCTGGGAAGTCAGAACATCCAGACTCCGTCGTTGTGGGAAATCACGAGGAGCTGGAAGAAATTTATATAGATATATCCCCGAAGTGATGCAGGAGAAATAAATAAAAGAAAAGACTACAATTGCCGACATATATTTGCCTCTAAAATTGCTTAAAATTGGATCCAGATCCAAAGTCCATGGCAGAGTGCCAGAAGCGCTCAGATAGGGTCAAACAAAAGAAGCAATTGAGGCAGCGCTCGCTCAATAAGAGGAAAGTTTTTGGTCCTGTTGACTGAATATTTCCTAAAGTGATTCCCTGCAGGATCAAATGGGTTTTCATCCAGAAGAGAAATGAAAATACCCAGGTGGTGAGATATAAAAAAGCGAGGCTTGTAGCACAAGGGTTCACGCAGAAACCCGGCATCGATTACGATGAAACCTATTCTCCTGCGTTGAGTGGAATAACGTTCCGATATCTAATATCAATGGCAGCTGGCTTAAATTTAAAAATGCAGTTGATGGATGTGGTGACCGCATATTTATATGGGTCACTGGATTCGGACATTTATATGAAAGTCCCTGAAGGAGTAAAAGTCCGGATCTTAATAATCGCAACATATATAGCGTCAAACTGCAGAGATCGCTATACGGATTAAAACAGTCCGGAAGAATGTGGTATAACCGGCTTAGTGAGTTCCTCCTGAAGAAGGGATACTCCAATAATGATGATTGCCCCTGTGTGTTCATAAAGAAATCCTGAATGGATTACAGATCATCTCGGTGTATATTGATGATCTGAATATCATCGGAACCACAGAGAAGATAAAGGAAGCGAGTGCTTACCTCACGACGGAGTTTGAGATGAAAGATTTAGGTAAAACCAAATTTTGCTTAGGCCTGCAGCTAGAGCATCTCCCAGAAGGAATTCTTATTCACCAGTCGTCCTATACCCGGAAGGTATTGAAAATGTTTAATATGGATAAATCACATCCCTTGAAAACCCCATGGTCGTAAGATCCCTTGAAGTGGATAAAGACCCCTTTAGACCGAGGATGGAAAATGAGGAAGTCTTAGAACCTGAAGTCCCATATTTAAGTGCTTTTGGAGCACTCATGTATCTTGCAAACTGCATAAGGCCTGATATTGCATTCACAGTAAATTTGCTAGCAAGATATAGTTCAGCTCCAACCAGAAGACATTGGGCTAGTGTAAAGACTGTATTCAGATATCTCCAAGGTACTCAAGATCATGGATTGTTTTTCCAGAAGAACCAAGACTTGACCATGGTGGGATATACGGATGCTGGCTATCTGTCTGATCCTCACAGTGCCCAATCGCAGACTGGTTTTGTGTTTCTCTGCGGTGGTATAGCTGTTTCCTAGCGGTCTTGTAAACAAACCCTAGTAGCAACTTCTACCAACCACTCAGAGATTATAGCCTTATATGAAGCCTCATGTGAATGTGTTTGGCTATGACGTGTGATTGGTCATATCCAGAAGTTATGTGGCCTTAACGCCGTCGATACCCCCCACAATTATCTATGAAGATAATTCTGCTTGTGTTGCATAAATGCAATTGGGTTATGTAAGAGCAACATCACGAAGCATATTGCTCCTAAATTATTCTATTCTCATGAACTCCAGAAGAGTGGTGAGATAAGGATCCTGCAAACTAAGTCATGTGAAAATCTTGCAGATTTATTCACCAAGTCCTTGCCTAAATCCATATTTCAAAGATATGTTAAAGGCATTGGAATGAGAAGACTTAGAGAGATGCAGAGTTCAGGGGGAGAAAACCCTTGAACCATAACCCTTATTGCGATCCTGAAGATCCTAATAAACCCTGAAGGTAATAAGTTGTACTCTTTTTCCCTTTGTGAGTTTTCCTGAAGTTTTCTCACATAAAGGTTTTTAATGAGGCAACTAGTGCAACATAGCATGCGAGTGCGATGTGCTCTTTTCTCCATCTCCTTTTTCCCACTGGGTTTTTGAGTGGAGTTTTTAACGAGACATATGCATTACGCGGTATTCGACCAAGGGGGAGTGTTATGAGATAAGGAAATCTAAACCAAATATGGTTAGGACTCTATCTCTTCATGGTGTGGTCGAATCCGAACTCTCTCCTCACGCCGCTATATATATCGGGTGTCCCTCATTGTAAACGGGGCAATCAATAAAGAGAGAGATTTCCACCCTATATTCTGTGTGTTCTCGATTCTTGATTCGCGTGTTTGTACATGTGTGCTGTTGATTCGAGTAGACAATCGTTGGCGTTCTTCGACGTTTTACAACATTAAGTAATTTATGCTCCCCATTTGAACGCAACGACTGCATGGCGCGGAGGGAATGCGCGTCGCTGCCGAGGCTAAGGTCGGGTGTTCAACTCCACCCCCTCGCTCGTGCGGGTCGTCCCAGCCCAATTTTTTTTTTGTACGACGTGTGGTATGACCACTTTTTGCAAAAGGCCTCAAAAATTCTAAAAATTACATACAGGTCCTTTTTACGTGAAAAGGTCTCCGAAAATTCCCAAATTTTATTTACTTTTTTCACGTGGGCCCTCTGATTATTCTAAAATTACGTCTGAGTCACATCTAGGTCTATTTCGTGCCCATTTTTGCAAAAAGGCCCATTGACATTTCTTTTTTTTTTGCGTAAGGTCCTTGAAAATTCTGAACTTTTTTTCTAGAAATTTCCAAAATTACATCTATATCCCTTTTGTCGAGTGAAAGCCCTGAAAATCCCAAAAAAAAATTTCGCGTGACGCATGGGCCAGATTTTTTGTGGATCGACACGGGCACATGTTGCAAAAATTATTAAATTTGCCCCAAAAATTACCCAAAATTACATCCAGGTCCCTTTTTTCATGGAAAGGCCCTGAATATTTCTTTTTTCACAGAAAGTCCACTGAAAATTCCGAAATTTAAACAAAATTTTTTCTAAATTACATCCTCGTCCCCTTTTCAGCGGCAAAAGCTCCAAAAAAAAAAAAATCCAAAATTTGATTTCCCTGTGCGATGCATGGAGCTAAATTTTTTCCCCAAACCCGCATGGGCATGTATTACGACTGGCACGACATGCGCCGCGTCCTCATATCTAGTATACATTGAGGCAGACTTGTATGGGGCCTTTGGGATGGTTATGATCAATTTGGTCTCCATTTTTTTTTTCATATTTAGCTTTCATTCAATAAAATTATAAATCTAGTTCCATTCTTCATTGCGGAAGGAGTAGAAGGCGGTACGTATCATTTACCACGGTAAAGACCACCACACCGCAGATCACAATATGAAAGCACGATAAGTCTATCTACCCTAGTAGGGAATACAATAGATGACTACTGCTTCAACTGTTAGAAAGAGATCAGATTTATAATTTCATTTGCACAAAGCCCATGCATTAAAAAAAAGACCGGAAGCAAAAGTAAAAAAAAGGTCCAAGCTTCTTGATACAGAACCACTGACGCGGACTCTCATAGAGGGGGAGAGGAGAGGGTGCAAGCCGGCAATGCTTGGCAGCAGGGCAGGGCAGATGTTATGATCGGAATTCGCGGGCGGGAATGCTCTCTGCCGAGTGCCGAATTGGTTGGGAACCCCGCGTTCCCTACAATTGTGAGTTCTACTCCGTCCACTCATCTCTCAGATCACATGCAGTCATTGTTTTGTATAAAGGTATGGTTAAACTTTCAAAATTTTAGGATTAATATCTTTTTAAATATTTAAATTAGATATATAAAAGTTATACATGTAAATTTGAATAGAAAGTATTTGTATAATATTATAATTTTATTAGGTTATACACATATTATAATAAAAATTACTGATCAAAGTTATATTTTAGAAACCATATTAATATTTAAAATGATAACTATTTATGATCATAGACTTTAGACTTAAGTAGCAGCTGCCAGTGGGTTTCGCGTGTTCGCTGGAAGCATCGCGCTGGTTTGATGCTAGCTGATACGGTAGTCGTATGATATAACCAGTAGCGGCAGCACTATTTCTCGCTCAAAAAACGTGTTTTTCAAACCAAAGGTTTCCTGCCCATTTTGCCTTTACTGTTACAATGACTGACATCCTCGGCCTTGCTTGAGCAAAGGCATTAAAAACAGTGCTCCAACATAGAGAGGGAAACGGCAGGGACACTGCTGTAACACGGATTTCCTATTGTTATAAAAAATACTACTGCCTCAATCCTAATTCATAAAACGTATTAGCATAAACATGATTACCAACGCAATGATTTTCTATCGATGTTGCTCCTGATTAAAGATGGAAAGAGAGCGAATCACATAGAATCAGGAACAAACCTGTCCGCTTGATCATGATCATGCACGCGCAGGAGTAATTGCGGAAAAAAACGGATAGCAATTACAAGGCACCCTATAAAATAGAATTCCAATCAGATTTTTATACACCCTGTTTTATGTGAAGGAAGAAGTATAATGGTACTGTGCTAATAGATCTTAGCTGTATATTTTGAATCTAACGACTGAAATCAACCTAAAGACATGGTATGGCCTTTGCATTTGCAGAGTCAGAGGATACGCTTGCCTGTTATAAATACCCGTATGGCTTAGGAGCCGTCGTTTTTATCACAGATCACAAAGCAAAACCCATCCAACTCGTTCGCCAGAGCACGATAAGGTTAGAGCTTAAAACACCGTGACAGCCAGCTTTTAGCTGTTAAAGCGGAGCAGGCCCGAGCCCATGCACGAGCTCCACTGACACCTTTAATAAACACACGCAGGCATCCAACAAATAAAAAGCAAAAATGTAAAATAAAAATCCTGACATCCTAACCCTACACGTCATCCGCTGCACGGCGGATGCGCCTCATCTCCGTGACCATGTATAATCTTCGTAGAGACTACAATTTAAGCTATCCTCGTATACTAGAATCATCAATAGATAGTATTTTTTTTTGAAGACATTATCTATATATTTTTTAATTCAATTCGTAGCAGAGTCCGCATATCAATTACCTCGCCGGCCGGGCCCGACGCAATGGCACGGCCCGGCGATTACCCGCGGAACCGAGGGGTGGAGACGTCATTTCCTCCAGGCCCGCCACCGCTTTAAAACGCTCCCACAAGCGGGAGCCTTGGCCTCGGCGAGCGAGGCACCCAGAGCGCCGCAGTCGCACCCACGCCGGCAGGAGACGAAGCGAGCAGACAGGGGAAGCAGAGGAGCGAGAGGGTCACGATGGGTGGCGCGGATGAGGAGGAGCGGCGGCTGGACGAGCGGCGCATGCACCAGGGCTGCATGGCCGGCTTCTTCCATCTCTTCGACCGCCCCCAGATCCTATCCGGCAAGCGCCTCTGCCACCCGCCCCGCCGCCTCCTGTCCACGTCCAGCGTGCGTCTCCTTCTTCTTTCCTTCTTTGGTAGCCATTCTTCCATGGTGCTTGTGATGGATGGGTCTTGATGGGTTTCTCTATTCTTCGTTGTTGTCGGTGTGGTGCGCAGGGGTCGGCAACGCCGTCGGAGAAGTCGATGCCGCTGGAGCGGGAGACGCCGCTGCCGTCGCCGGACATGACGCCGCCGGCCGCACCTAGGCCGTCGCTGCAGCTGCCGCCGCTGGACTTGAATGATGGTGGCGCCGGCGGGGGCCCGGCGCCGTGGCGGCTGCCGCGGCTGTCGCTTGACAGCCGCGCGGTGGCGGACGCGAGGGGGAAGCTCCGGCCTCGCGAGATCCGGACGTCGCCCATGGCGGCGCCGCCGTCGCCTGGAATGGCGGGGGACGAGCGGCGGTCGCCCAGCGTCGTCGCGCGGCTCATGGGGCTCGACGCTCTTCCCTACGGCCCCGCCGTGGACGGGCAGCACGGTCCCTCTGGGGGCGAGCTACGGCGGTCGGCGTCGGAGCGCGTGCCTCGGGACCCATCGCACTTTCGCTTCGTCGACCCAACCTTCTTCGAGAAGCCGGCGCCGCCTGTGCTTCCGCTGCAGAGGCCATCGTCCCCGGCGACGGAGGCGGCGCTGCGGCGGGCGCCGGATCCGGCCTGCCCGCGGGCGGCGCTGCAGAGACGAAGCCGCTTCGACGCTCGAGAGGTGTTCCCGGAGCCGGCGAAGCGCGTGGACTCGACCGCCGGCCACGGTGAGATCGCACTCTACGGCGAGATCGAGCGGCGCCTCCGCAAGCGCGGCATCGCCGAGCCAGCCAGGGATCTCGAGACCCTGAAGCAAATCTTGGAAGCCCTCCAGCTCAAAGGTCTCCTCCACCACAATCATCCTCCGCCCGTCTCCGTGCGTAACCCTCCGCCTCCAATCGTTGTCATGCGCCCGTCCCCTCGGCCGCCGCAACCGCCGCCGTCGCGGACAACTTCCGCCCGCCGAGTCCGTGTCGACGACGCCCGCCGCCCTCGTTCACCCGACCGGGCCGCTTCCCCCGCACGGAGCCCGGTTTCCCCAGCGAGGCGCGGTCCGCAGTCCCCGCAGCGGCGCATTTCGCGGGCGCAATCCCCAAACCACCACCTATCCGTCAAGATGCCGAGCAACGCCGAGGCGACCGGCGTCCGGTCCCGCATTTCCCGCCGTGCCGCTCACAATACCGCGGCGCTATCTCCCGACGAGGACGCCTCTACGACCTTCTCGGACAGCGGCGGCAGCAGCTCCTTCAGCTCCACCTCCCGCTGGGACTTCGAGGTAATCCTCCTCTTACCATGAAATCACAAGTAAGTCCCTGGCAGGTACCATAATTTTTCTCAAACTTACCAGACATTTTGCAATGCAGCAGCGGGCTCGTCCCGACGACCTCAGGATGGGCCAAGGCCTTCTCGAGCGGTGCGGCAAGCTGCTGAGTAGCATCCAGGCGTTCACCGCCGGCGGAGCGGCTGCGGACCAGCAGCCTAGCCCAGTGTCCGTGCTCGACGCTGCGGCCTTCCTCGCCGACGAGGACTCGCCGTCGTCGTCGCGGTCGAAACGGGCAATCGACTTCGGAGCGCCGAGCCCAAGGCCAGCAACGGTGTCCGACCCGGAGGATGACGAGTGGGTCCCAGAGTCGTGGCTCGTGGGTCCGGACGCTAGCAACCCGGATTACGCCTACGTGGCAGACGTCATCCGGCTATTCGACCGGATGCGGGACCCAGAGGACGTGTACAGCGCGGCAGAGAAGAGGCGCCAGCGAGGCCCCGACACGTGGCAGCACAGGAGGCTGCTCTGCGGCGCGGCGGCGGAGGCGCTGGACCGGCGGCGATCCGCCTGCCCGTGGGAGCCCGTCGCGTGGCTCTGCGGCTGGGAGCTCGTCGGGCACGTCTGGGCCGAGGTCCAGCGCGTCCAGGCGCCCGTCGCGCCGGCGGCGGAGGACCTGAACGGCCTCACCCGTGGCGTGATCCTGCGCGACCTCTCGGATGACCGCCGGTGGTCGCCCGGGCTGCCCGCCGCCGAGGTGGCGGACGCCGTGCTCCAGATCGAGCGGCTGGTGTTCAAGGACCTCGTGGCGGACACCATCCGCGAGCTCGCCGACGTGGACGGCCGCCTGCCACGCCGGAAGCTGGTCTTCTAATTTTCGCCGCTCCCATGTTAAAAACCAGTGCCAGTAAGTAGAGCAGTTGTGGTAGGAAACTGAGGAGAAGAAGAAAATAATAATAATGTAGTTTTAATTTCTATCTCTTGTATTTGTACTTGCAGTGAGCTAGATGTAAAATTATTGTTGCTGCTATGTCTGAATTTTTAAGCCCTCCCAAATGAATGAATTCTAGTGTCATTGCTGGTTTGGAAGATATGTCTCCCCATGTGCTACAGTGCAGTACACACATGATAGTACTGGTGCAAGCTTTCAAGGACTACTGTTTTTCTCTTACTTTGTACACTTTTCTCCATCTTTTTTTTTGTTTTTAGACTGTTTTTGATGAGCCATATGTATTACTTAGTATTCGTTTAAGTGGAGTGCTAAGATTTAATCAAAATCTAGGATAGTGTTTGTTATAAATGTAACATAATTGTACGAGAGAACCAATTATTAATAAAAGAGAAAAGCGTTTGGCTTCTTATATTCTGTGTTTTCTTTGTGATTATTTTGTCTATTCTCTTCGTGATTGTTCTATTTATTCTGTTTGTTCTATTTGCTCTGTCGTCGTCGTTGTTCGACGACTTATATAGTACTAGACTACGAGAAAAAGCTTCAAGGACTCCTGATTTTTCTCTCGACTTTGTTGTCATACCTCGTACGTGTTGCTTGAATGTGCTACTGTTTGCGTACTGAGAAACTGCGCAGGGACGGCACTATTGAAGAACATCTATGTGTGTGATAGGCTGATAGGCGACAGCGTCGTCGTGGTTATCGGTTGCAAGCTGGAAATGGAATGGCCCTCCTGAATCCCGCCGCCGCCCGGCGCTGGCGCTGTACGCGCAAACGCCCGAGCAGCCCCGACATCGTAAAAAAAAAAAAATTCAGATTGTGACTAGCTAATGCTGGTTTCTAATGGCCTTGTTTTAGCTTTGAATTCTCTAAAAATTGATTCTGAATTTTTGTTGTAGGAAAACTGATTCTTCAAAAGTATATATAAAGTGGATTGTGGATTCTAGTGTATATGAGTGGGCTGTATTGTGAGATTGGATTTTAGAAAAGCTGTTTGTTTTTTATTTTGCTTTTAAAGTTAGAATCTAGAATAAAAAGCTAAAACAACCATACCCTTAAAACTCAAGAATAGGCTCAAATACTCAGCACTCAAGCTAAAACAAACAAGAATCTAGAATAAGTACTCAGCATTCAAGACAGGCTCGGCTGGTTCCATTAGAAACGTATAAGTTTTCACACGTAATAAGTCGACTTCCCAAAATCAGAAAAAATTGCCATGTTCCAGGCTCACCCGGTTCCACGAGAAACCTATGAAATTTCAGAGAATACCATAGACTTCCGTTAGAAACGGATATCCATCGACGAAAGGATCAGGAAAAATTGCCATGTTCGAAACGAACACTCTTTCTTCTTTACTTAAGAGAAACCAGTTAAAGTTTGGGAATGCATGTTCTTTCTGCTAGGCGTTTTTTTACGGCTAAGAAATCTGAAAGTTTTGGTCGTCGACGATCTGCCATGGGTCAAACTGGAACCTAGGACGAGGTCCAAATCTCCCGATCAGGGCACCGCGCAGGCCATCAGTGTTCAGCTCTCTCGCCCTGGAACGAGTCCCAGATCTCTCTTTCGATCAGGACGGGGACGCCAACAGTTGCTGCTACCACTACTGCACCCATCACCGTGCTTGCGAGCGTAGCAGCGCAGTGCTCCACTGAATTGATCGAATGCCTCTTCTCCTGTCCTTCGGGAGGGGAAGCATTGCGATTGCGATCGCGATCCATCAAACCATTTACTGTCCTGCATACGGAGGAGGAGTGGAGGACAGCAGCTGAAGCGGCACCAGAACAACGAGTCATAGCGTTGATCAACGTATGCTCCAGACATGGCCTCCTAGAAGAAGACGGTGGCCCCGAAACAACAGCTGGGTGAAGGCGTCATGCCACCGTTGGTGCTGGTTGGGCGGCTTGGGCAGTAATCCCTCCGTTAACAAAAAGAGTGGTGTTTGGGATATTAACATGGTATGCGGAACACAACTTTGATCATTAATTTTCATTGTCATATATTCATGAAATCTAATAAAATTATATTATTATAAATTTCTTTACTCTCTCTGGTCTTTTATACTTTGCACGGCCTTTGAGATATAAATTTCACCGTTACTTTCTGTAACTCTGTCTTATGATATACTAATTAAATTGTAGCATTGTAAAAATATTTTAACGACAAATCTAATAATATAGTTTTTATGTAGATAGTCTAGATAGTTTAAAGTTTGACGGCACAGATTTGAGAGTGTCACTCAAAAAGAACAGAGGGAGTACAAAAACAAATCTCTGCATACCATTTTATGTGTTCAATCTAAATATTGAAAAATATATTAATAGCCTATGCTTAGAAAGTTTGACTGTACATAAATCAAATAACATTCTTTTGTGACAAGAGGGAGTAAATGATGCGAAACATTGCACGAGAAGAAACTTGCATCACGTGAAAGGCTTGCTGTGTAGAAGTTGGAAGTTCGGCCTACTTGTAATACCCTATTTTGTTTCAAGGACCTAAAGTGAAATATAAAGAAAGAAGAAAGGAAAAAGGAAATAAAGAAGAGAGGGGGATCGGATCAAGTCTGGAGTCAGGCTGAGCCAAGGCTGAGGTGGTCTCGGCTTGCACGCCATGCCGCCACCAGACTGCCGTGCATATAAAGGAGGAGGGTCGGGTGTGTCGCTACCCTACTGAGCCTCCAACGCCCATATCACTGTTAGTCGGATCGACACACCTAGCGCGTCTGGATTCTAGGTCGTTGGACTGCATTACACTCGCAGGCCCAACTAGACTAGCGGGCCAAGGTCTCTTGGACCATCTCCACCCAAAAAGCTAGTTCTATGAGGGGTGCTCCTCATCCTTAGAGCATCTCGTGAGCCCTAAACCAAATTTCTAAACCTTAAAATAGGGAGTTTAGTAAAAAATTAGATCCAAAGAGGCCCTAATCCAGCCCTAAAATTAGGAGGCCTCTAAATTTGCCTCCTCATTTCCAATTCGAGGAGCCCCTAAACCAAATTTCTAAATCTTAAAATAGGGAGTTCTTAAAGATACACGGAGAGGTTGAAGACAGAAAATACATGAGAGGCTTGAGATGATCTTATTGAGCATTTGTAGGCAATTCACAGTAACCGTAGTTTGATTCATTGTTCGAGTTTCTATTTATCTATTTATCATGTTTTGAAAAATTTAAATTTAAATTTTAAATATCATGTTTTTAAATTGTAAATGTTAATATGCTTATGTTTTATGTATTACAAATATTTTGATTGAATTTTAGTGGTGTCAAATGAAGATTATACATAGCGGATATATCAAAATAGGAGAAAAAAGTAAAATAAGGGTTGAGATTTAGGGATGTTCTTTGGACTTGTGCTCAAAAGCAGGCCCCAAAAATAGGGGAGTCCCTAAATCCAAAATAGGGGCCCTGTTTTAGGGGCCTTGCTGGAGATGCTCTTATAAACCATGCTCAAGTCCTCTTCACAACTGATGTGGGACTATTCCCAACAATCTCCCCCTCACACATCAGACCGAGATTATCTAGGAACCACCTGGGCTGCCTGGGCTTCGATACCAATTGTTAGCCGGACTACCACACCTAGCGCGTCTGAGTCCCAAGTCGTTGGACTGCATTACACTCGCAGACCCAACTAGAGCAGCGGGCCAAGGTCTCTTGGGCCATCTCCCCCCCAAAAAACTAGCCCTATGAGGGGGTGCTAAACCATGCTCAAGCCCTCTCTACAACCGATGTGGGACTATTCCCAACAATCACCGTTGGACTCTCTTGCATCTGGAGCTACCGTCGTCTGCTACCCGAGCACCGTCGTCGACGCCTACACTAGAACCGCCACCGCCGTCATCATCGACATTGAGGGATGTCACTGGGGACCACTATTGCAAGCCATCGTCACCGTTGTACTCTTGCCGTTGTGCTACTGCTGTCCAAAGCCGATGTGGCAAGGGAGGAGGCAAGGAAGAGGGAGATCAGAGGAGGTCACGTAGGGGAGGAGGCAAGGAAGAAAGAGAAGGGAAGGGAGAAGGAAGGAAAGGCAAAAGGAGAAGAAAAGAAGGATTTTTCATGTTTGTGTTCGTTTGTTGTCTGATTCCTTGGATAACAACCAAATACCTTTATTACAGTATTCTAGCATCTTTACATCGAGGCTTAGTGATATCTGGGTAGCAGATACCAGAGGGTGATAAATGAAGTTGAGTTTTTTTTCCATAGATTGAATCATCGACAAAATACCATATATTATTTGCATTATAGAACGGTAGACGGTTTATTTGCTTTGATGGTTTATGAATATGATAGGACTAATTCCTTATATGCCACTGGAATTTAGAAAAATATCTGAATGTATCACTGACATGTGGGATCAGGGCCTACATATTTGTGAAACAATGAGTGACATATAAAGGATAAAACACACTTTCAGTGGCAAACAAGGAATTGCCCTAATATGATATGTTTATTATGTTGCTCATGTGAATACTCATGTTAATGATGTTCCTTAATGTTAATGGTTATTACGATGATTATTACATAATGGATAATGGTTAACGCCAAATGATAGATGAAAAAAGAAATTATGTCATTACATGCATTCGTGATATGGAAATATTGCCTACTTTACATGGGCACCTCATGGTGGTGCGAAGAATAAGACCTAGTTTGGTACGCGCTCCACGGGAGTGGAGATGAAGTCCCTCCATGAAATAAGACAGGCTTGAGGTCTCAGTACTATACCAGTATAAGATAAAGAGATGATGAGACCTGTACATGATCATTCGCATCACATTAATGAAAGACATAGGTAATAATGAGCTATGTGGATGATGGTATGATTATGTTAATGTTTATAGTTTCATTAATGTTTCTTATTTTGTTATGTATTTACGGAATCATTGACTCACCGTTGGTTAATTGTTGCCCTTTTAGGTGACGGTTGATGGCCACGTGTATAGGATGAGAATAGCATATACACATTATGTGCATCACCATTGATTTAATGATCATTTCTAGTCATCCTTAATCAACCATAGCAATTTAGTTTGTTTTTATGGAATTTAGTTAATTGCATATTTAGATAATATTAATAGTTTTGTGGAACACGACTAGTCATAAATTTTGTTAGACAGGGCTAAACTATTTAAGTTATCTTGGTTATTGTTTAATTATTTTTCATCACCAAAGGTAATAATGTTCCTAGACGCATGATTCTAGACGTTCTCGAGCGTGTGGTCTCGAGCGTTCTCATACATGTGGTCCTGAGCATGCTTGGGCGTGAGGTTCCAAGATTATATTTGTGAAATACTTTATTTTTACCCTTGTTATCAATTATGTTTATATTTAAATCTCTTCATTGCTGAGAAATAGTTGGGAAAATTATTGTTTAAAATTTTGGGTAAAGATGGCTTCAATTCAGAAATAAAAATAGATATGACATTCTAGGCAATGTTGTTTACTACTTTGAATGGTTGCCCCTTCGGTCGAGGGCGGAAAGCCCGCCCCCCTCTACCGTCCCCACTCCCTCCTTGTACCGACCACTCACAACGAGATCGTGACTCAAGCTCGGTGCTCGTGAGCACCGGGGCCAAGGGGTGCAACTCCTCAGTGGCCAAGGGTGGGTGCACTGTGCGCGGTAGGGCACACTTGGGAGCCTGGGAGTAGAGGCTAGCACAACGCGCGCCAGGGGAGGGGGTGAGGGCGTGGTAAGCCGATGGCTAGGACGCGGGCCTAGGCGCATAGGCCGCCCGTGCGCGGGGCATGGGTGATTGGGCACGCTACGTGTGGGCTGTGGCGATATGGTATTTGTGTATGGATTCTTTTGCTTATAATTGTTGTAAAACGTAGTTGTTCACCTACGATCAATCAATCATGCACCAACAGAATCACAAGAACAAACAAAATGCACACACAAAGTAAGAGGACAAAGCTCTATCTCTTTATTAGATTAGATTGATATCTCATTATAACGGGTGCCAAATGTATAGCCAAACCGGTTGAAGATAGATTCAAATTCACCCATATAGAGATGGAGTTCAACTGAATATGAACTCAAATCAATCTATTTCATAACAATAACTATGATTGCAGTACAGTGTTTGTACATGAATTCCTTTGCTTTTGGGTCTGTTGACTGTTGGTCCACATGAACTTAAATTTAGTCTTAGGGTAGTTTTCCTCAAAACATTGGTGAAGTGCCAGCACATCTCAATTTGGCACAAAAACATAAAGTCAAAAAAGTAATTATTTTTCATTTAATCATGATTGTGAATACGAAGAGGGAACGAAACTCTTGATTCCAAAGAAAAATAAAAAGAAAAATCAGCAAAAGTTCCAGCCACTTTAAGCTCAGGTCCATTTCCCCGCTACAATGGCCGGAGAAAACGTAGTCCAGACAGTGTTACATCAACTGGTACAAGTCTCACCCACGATGCTACGGTCGAGCTAAACTACACAACTCCTATATCTGGCTAAACCAAAGTCTTTATCTTCATTAATTAGAGGCTACTCTAGAAGCCCTTACATTAATTTTAAGAGGTAAAATGCTAAAAGTTCTCACAATAATATAACAAAGGAAAAATACTTAGAAATACTAAAAGACCATGCAGAGGTCTACCATGTTTGTGAAGAGTTATTAACAGTGTTTGAGTATATGGTGCTAAAGTTTGAGTTTGTTTTGAATTTGAAGCAATTTGAGGTGCTGTTAGGTTAAGGTGTCACTACCGGTCTTGGAGGCGCGGTAGTGTCGGCTAGGGATGGGCAGTAATGCTGGCTTGTCGAAGCTATCGGCCGTGGATGCGGTAGTCTTTTTTTCAGAGAGGGGTCTCTCGGGTATGTTCACATCAAACGGTTGTACCGGCCATCTAGGAGTGTTAGTGTCTAGATACAACTGAAATTGTAAACTCACATCTAATCTACTATGTTCGCAATGGGGCATAATTAAAGGAACACAACATACCCGTTGGCTTCAGCCTAACTAAACACGAATTAAACTAAAATCCCATCTACTCAAATGCAATATTTGTTCTTTATCTTTACCAATTGGGGGCTCCTCTAAGAGCCCCACGATACAGGTTAATTTTAAGAGGTCAAAAGATATAAATTTTCACATTAATTAAAAGATATAGAAGAGCTAAAAATTCACACGTTAATTTTGTGTTCTTAAAAAATCTATAGAAATCTCTACTATTATAAAGCAGCAGTTGGTGGTTGGTACGTTCTCCCCAAGAGTGGATCTACAAAGACCGCCCAAAAAAAGCCCACTTAAAAATACCAACCCTAACCTAAATCCTCGATATCCCGGCTTCCCGCGCCTTCCCGCCCCCTTCCACTGCCTTGCGCTCCTCACATCCTCAGCGCCCGCCTGCTTTCGCCGCCTCTCCGCGCCTCACCCCC
Organism: Guadua angustifolia; assembly: GCA_036346375.1. NCBI lineage: Eukaryota > Viridiplantae > Streptophyta > Magnoliopsida > Poales > Poaceae > Guadua > Guadua angustifolia. The sequence goes on from CM070520.1 coordinate 17,680,740, forward strand.
TTCTAGCCTCTCGCCACCCGCTCGCCCCTCTCGCCCCCCTCTCCGCCTCCTCCTCCTCGCCGCACCTCTCGACACTGCCCGCCGCGCGCCCGCCTGGTGGGGGCGGGGCGGGGCGTCTGTGTGGGAGACGCGGATGAGGATGGACGAGGTGAAGGGCGGCGTCAAGGTCTTCAACGCCGGCGGCAACGACGCCGACGAGGAGGGCCGACGAGGAGGGCCTGCGCCGGAACCAGAGCAGGTATAGGGGGTGAGGCGATGGAGGTGGATGGTGCCGCGGTCGGTGCAGCTGCTGCTGCTGGGCGTCGCCCTCGTCGCGGCCTCCTTCTACGCCGGCACCCTCTTTCGCTCCTCCTCCTCGTCCTTCCCCACGCTCATACTGCCCCCTTCCGGCTCCCGATCGCCCAATTCCTCCAAGTCCCTAGGTGCCTTCTCTACCCTCTAGGGGCGCAGAGCGCACGTCCGTGCCGATCCGCTCCTGGATCGCATTTTGAACTCAGTTCTTGGGAGGAGGGGTCTTAGAAATAGCGGCTTATGGCGTCTTTCGCGTTTTCTTCCTGTCCTTCCCAATTCGTCAATTTGTGCGGCGGTTTTGAAGCTCCTGCATTATTGGTAGAAACTTGCTTGTTGGGCAATTAGTTCTCTAGGATTGCTCTACTTGTTTGTGACTAAATATTAATGTGTGGGGAATAGTTTGATGGAAATCTATATAAAAAAGAAGTATTTAGGAAACAACAAAAACTCTTTCTTGATGAGTGGTTATCTTTTTCTTAAAAGTTTGAGACTTATACATTTGATTGGGAATTGTTTCGTACCTCAAATCTGTATAGGTTAACCAAGTGCGAGCATGTATGTCATAGTCTGTTTTAGGTTTATATGCCAAACTATACCGGTTTGGTGTGGTGCATTTTGGTAGGACTTGGTTCTAGATTTGTTTTAACTCGTGTTTACGCATTGCAATTTATGCTTAGGTAGAATGTGCATTTAGTGGACACATCCTACACTCGTTATGTACCATACAAGTTTTGGAATGTTTCCATGCCAAGATGGTTAAATCTGTTTGATTGCCAGTTGCAGATGCTCCAAAGTTTACAAACGGAGTTTCTCTTACTTATCGAACAACACCAATCTCAGTTCCAGATTATGGAGTTGATGTGTGTCCTTAGGAATACAATGAGTATATTCCCTGTCACGATGTGGCCTATATAAGTAGCTTAAAGAACCTGGATAGATCAAGGCATGAAGATCTTGAAAGCATTTGTCCTCCGCGAGAGAAACGCTTATTCTGTTTGGTGCCCCCACCAAATGACTACAAGATACCAATAAGATGGCCAACAAGTCGGGACTATGTGTGGCGCAGTAATGTCAACCATTCGCGTCTTCTTTGAGGTCAAAGGAGGGCAGAATTGGGTGCATCGGAAGGGCAAGCTTTGGTGGTTTCTGGAGGTGGTACTCACTTCAAGCATGGTGCATCGAGTACATCTGAGGTAAACCTGAATTGCTTGTCTAACTATGATTTAAAATTTTCCATATTTAGGCTGTTGAATGTTTTTGTCTTTCTCACAGTCCAGAATGCATGTAGTGTGAAATGCAATGCTTGATTGCTTATAATCTCCTGTTGGTGAGTAGTTGGATACTTGGATGTGCTGACTAGCAGTGGATGCTGAGCATCATCATCAAATATTAAATTTTGATCTTTTCACCTTCTCAAGCAAACATTTTATTTGAAGCATAGACCCTTGAGCAATATTTGCAATAAAGAGTATGTATAATGAAGGGACCATAAGTTGGAGCATCAATTAATTGTACCAGTTTAAGGTCGGTGCTTTTTTTTTCTTGTAAAAAGATATTCTGATGAGTTTTTTTATACATAACTGATTGATGCAGGCTAGGGAATATGACAACAAATAGTACTGGTGATCTCCGCTCGGCAGGAGTAGTTCAGGTTTTGGATGTCGGATGTGGTGTTTCGAGCTTTTCTACTTATCTTCTTCCCTAGACATTCATACAATGTCATTTGCCCCAAAAACGGCCATGAGAATCAAATCCAGGTTTGCTTTAGAATGTGGGATTGGTGCAATGACCTCTGTGTTGGCCACAAAGCAATTACCTTATCCTCGAAATTCATTTGAAATGGTTCATTGCTCCGATGTCGTGTTGGTGACACGAAAATGGTAAGATTCACATACTTTTTGTGCTAAGCTATTGTGTGCATTAGCTATTTTCGAGATATTTTATTGCATTACACATTTTTATGTGGGAACTCCATTATATTGTGTTGTTATACATCGTTGATAACAAGTATTTTTCAAAAATCAATTGACTCTCACTTATGAATGTGTGCTCTTTCAGAGCGATTGTTTTGTTTCTTGAAAAACTTATGATGATCCTTTGTTTTATGAATTTTATGTTCTAAATACACAATCCATAATTTGACCTAAAATTTATTTTTCAGATGGAATATTCTTTGAAAGAGGTGGATTGTCTTTTGCGACCTAATGGATATTTTGTATACTCGGCTCCACCAAATTTGTAGAAAAGATAAGGACTTTCTGTTATCCGGGAGAAGCTAATGAATATCACAACAAAGGATGTGTTGGAAGCTTATTGCTAAGCATGTTCAGATCGTTATATGGATCAAACTCAAGATGAATCCTGCGCCAGAAAAATGTTGATGTGAATCTCTCAATATTTGTGACTCCAATGATAATTCTTTGCCATCATGGAAAATCCCATTAATGAACTGTGAGGTTGAACAAGGACCAATCAAATATGCGAAATTGCCTTCCAGACTGACCTTTGTCATTTTATTCCGTGAGTTTGGAGATGATAGGTTAGCTCATTTTTCATTGCCTACAAAAAAAGGACAAACCCCAATGTTATGCTGCAAATCTGGGCCAAAGTTCCATACTTAAGCTCAATTTTTAAAGGAAAAAACCCTCTCTACGTTCAACATATGTTCAAAAAGGCATTCCATTTTTAAATCCATTTAGTATAGTGTTATTGACATGTGGGTCTGCACCTATTAGTCAAGGACATAGAGGGCTTCTTCCGCATTTAAGGCCCATGGATTAGGGGCTGTTTTGGTTCCTTCAAAGTGTTGTGGTCCTTAAAGGCATTTCACCCTAAAGTTGGAGGACTAAAATCTGACCTTTTCCAATGGAAAAAGATTCTATACCGGATTAACATTTTCCTCTCTTACTTGATTGTTAGTCATTCTTGTTGTGCGGTGTTATTTGGCATTCCCGGAGCTTAATAGTGATATTTACGTTTAGATAATGTTCGATGATCGAGCGATGAATTATTCGAGTGATAAAAATATTTTCGAATATATTGCAATCTACAACTATGACATTACGTTAATCTATGAAGCAAACCGATCATACTTTATTATGATAATAAATATTGAAGTTCTCTAAATGACAATACATGCTTATAGTTGTCTTTAATTCAAGAGTACTCTTGATTCAACTTTTATGAGTAATCTTTGAAGTATAATCTGATCTTTCATCTTTGACTTGATTTTTTATTTCATAATTGTGAATGTAGTATGTTTTCTGAAATTTCTGAAACATGTGTTTTAGGAGTTACTCTGGAGAAGTTTGATAAGAATAACGAGTTCTGGCGAAACCAGATTCGCATGTATTGGTCATTTTTTGGTGTTGAAAGGACTAGCATCCGAAATGTCATGGACATGAATGCTAATTATGGTGGATTTGCTGTGGCACTAAGCAATGATCCTGTCTGGATTATGAATATAGTACCCCATACAATGAGCAACACATTGCCTGTTATCTATGATCGTGGGTTAATCGGTTCTTACCATGACTGGTTGGTATTTTTCTGAAAAAAGTAAACCTCCGTTTCCCATCTTTATGATGAATCTAAAGCCATTCATGCTCCCATCTTTACCATGACTTATTTGTTCCTGCATCATGAGTCGGCATCGACTGAAATATTCTGTTACCAATTTTATTTTCCGTAGCAGCGCACGGGCACTGAATAAACTTCAAGCTTTACCATTCAATAAATGTAAATTATCCTCCTATTCTGGATCCTCGTCTGGAAGCTTTAGGCTATTTGGTAAGTCTTGGTGTTTATTATAGTCATGACTCATGCCACCAACATCCTTTTTAATGTTCTCATTCTTTTTAATTTATTTCCTTTGTTTTATGTTATGTTTCCTATATTCTCTGTAATTTTTCTTTGTTTCTCATTGCTGTTATGCTCTTATCGAGCTCTATGCATTGTGCCGATACATGTCTTCCGGAAGAGTACACGGAATTCAGAGTCTAATGGATTAATTGAAGACAAAGAGTACCGTGTGGCTTGACTTGGTTTAGCTGGTTAACAGTTGAAACACCGGGAGGGTTAGCTTATTTAACTTTTGGTGGGTCGGTTTAATCTTGGGTTAGGAGGGTTGAAAGGATCTTTGTTAAGCATGCCTCGAGGGAGGTGATTGCGAACATGGCACATGGTGGAGAAACCGAGGTCTCAACGATCAACGATATAGATATATTCTGTAAAGAAATAAATGTCTTAGATGCCACATGCCTATTATACTTTTTTCTTATTTATTTAACTTTCAATTGATCATTTTTTTAGGAATATTGGTTGGATAATTTTTGAAGATGTCAACCAACATGCTTTTATGTAATTCATGTGATATGTGAAAAAGAAAAATTAATGTTCATTGTACGGCTTGGTATTATGTTTTGATAATATGTATCACCCTTTTTGACCTTTATGTTTCTTTAGCAATTTTGTTTTTCGTAGCAACGCACGGGCATCGAACTAGTCTAAGTTACATACGTAAAATGACAATATGTGGAAATTGGTCGGCACAAGAAATAAACAGTCAAGCTCCCATGCGTTATATGCTTATTGCTGTTGTAGGAGGCAGAGCACAACACTAAGCTATGCTAGGTTGGCAACGGGAGTCGTCGAACTCCCTGCCCACTAGAGCTCAACCTCTTGGGTCGAACTTCTCATGCCTCACGAGAATAACATGTTAGAAAATTCTAAAGCATGTATGATTTAATACTATATTGCCTAGCCAAGAAGAGAGAAGATAATTTATAAGGTGGAGTCCTTGCCACTTCTTAAATAATAGATTACATGTCGTTGAGATAACAAATAGTATTTTTTGAAGTGCCAACGAATGTAGTGGCATATCCTGAATTCCCGCATAATAATATGACATATGGCATGAAGATAGCATGGGATGGACTTTGTCTAAACTCATGCGCACGTATTCGCATATTTTCTCATGATTTGTGACAAGTGACAAGGATGCGTCATAGAGCATCTCCTAGCACGTTGAATCTACCTTTTATTTTGTTGAATTATGCAATTATCTATCTATTTATTATGTTTAAATGTGATTTAAACATTGTTCCAATTCGGTTTATTGACATAATATCGTGAGTTATTAGTGAGTAATTGCTGCATTTAATTAACAAAATGTTGTTAGTTACTAGTGAGTAACTGATGCGTGTCTATATAAAGACCTGGAGATGTCTATGCTAGAAGACACTGAATTCTAGCTCCATTCTCCTCCTCTCTGGATAACTATACTGCGGTGTTGAGGAGCTGAATTGTGTCATCCTTTCTCCTAGGCGTGCACCAGGAAAGAGCATGAGCGGTATCTCCTAGCCATTGCCACAAAGATCACCTGCATAGGGTGGCAATAAAGTTTTCTAGGTAGTGAATCCACGTCACCACGTGACTACTCCGCTTCTTCCTCAACATTGACTATTTTCTTGACCACGTCTGCGTTACTTCCTGTTCTTTATTAATCTCAACTGTAAGTTGTTCGTATGACCGATCGACTATGTTATTTTTCAATTCTTGAGTATATTCAGAAGTAAAATGTGTTGCCTACTGATTTATACATATATAGTCTTTTGTTATATTTGTCTCAAAATAAAATCTAGAATTAATATATTGCGTGTATTTCCAACATAATGGGTACACACATGTGCATATTAAGTGGGATAGCGCATTTGTCCTTCGGAGGTCATGGAGCCTCCGATTAATTCCGTAATATGTCTAGGGGACACATACGTGTGTGTATATGTGTGGTGCGTGTGCATCAGTTGTGTGCGTACGTCTTGTACTGCTAAAAAAATATCAAGGGATTAATGAAGCCTGAAGGTAGACTCATGAAAGGAAAAAATTTCAAGTTCTGCAGATTCCAATATGCTCTTCAAGATCGTTTAGTTGGTGTTTTGGTTCAAGGTGATACTTTCTTAGCTTCTTTCTAAACTGCACCAAATGCTAATCCAAATTACTAGAAGAAGTCTGTCATACAAATCCATCTATTTATCTTTCAAATAATCTAGCATAGAGATATGTAAATATAGAATTTAAAAACTCAAAACTATTGTGTCAAATTAAATATAAATTGGTAAAAATTATAAATTTATATTTTGAATTAAATTTACAAAGATACTGTAAATAAATATGCTTTAACATTATGACTTCATAGAGATGACAATTATAGTAATGTGATTTGTACATGAATACACACATATATACATATACGTATATATTTATGTACCATTGTATGGTTGTATCTTGTAAATATAAATTACATAAAAATATTATATATAAATCCAAATACGGAAATTTTGAAATTGAAATTGCAGAAATTTGTAGTATCCTAATAAATCCAAGTTTGTAACTAAAATTCCAAACAAAAGAATATGCTATACAGATAATAAAAGTCAGAATAATAATTATGAAAACTGTGGCATCCACCGATTAGGAAAATAACTTTTAATTTCAATAATACATTAAAAACTTTGAACTAAAATCCTAACAAAAATGCCTGAATATGTGTAAATTTAGAACAAGGAGCATGGAGGATAAACAAACCCTATATTGGTCAAAGCAAAATATTTAATAAGATATCTCTTTACTTTAGTTTGAAACTAAAATTATCTAATATAAATAATATTCTCCTATATAAAATAGCATTGTTAATATTCATAAATATCTAAATAGTCTATGTTGTGTGAAGCACTATTTATTACTAATTCTAATTGTAAAATAATATGGATTTTTTTGGCTGAGTAAAACCACAGAGTTGTAATCCTTTACTTACCTAAAGCTCATGAAATCTCCACCGCGGGAGCGCCACATCAGCCAGTCTGCAGAGAAGGCTGTCACGAAATCCAAAATTACGTTCAGATCCTCCCACTAGCTCTTTTGCAAAAAAACACTTGTGGCTTCTGCAAAATCGTGCATGGCTTCAAAAATTACGTTTTTGTCCTCCATTGGCTCTTTTGCAAGAAAATCCTCATGGTTTCACGCATTCGCGTACAGCACGGACCCCTCTGCAAAAAAAAATTGTGGTTCTAAAAAATTACATCTAGACCCGAACACACCTTTTGCAATATAATCCTTGTGATTTGCATGGCACGACGTGGCGCGTGTCTCCACCTAATGTATAGAGTGGCTGCAAGCCTGCAATGGCAGCCGCCAGAACTCCCTCGGGCCCACCCTCCATTCTCTCGCTCATTCAGCCGCAGTGCATGCCATTCTTCCCCAATACCAACACGGCCGTGACGCCCCCTCGCAAGCTCACCTACTGCAGCGATGGAGCGACCAATCATCAAAAGCCTACTCAGGCCATCAAACTGTTATTTTACAGTGTTTACCATCTTCTTATCTTTTTAAGATAGAGTCTACAAATAAATAAAATATCACTCCTTATTCTCATTTTGCACATTCTTTTTTTTTCGAAAAGGCGACAGGAGCTCTGCCATGCATTAAAGAATGAGATAACCAAAGGACAGAATCATACAGAAAGTCGACTAGCCCACAACCGAGCCCGACGGAAAGCCAAAATTACACGAATTGAAAAATAGAGCCAGGACTGTAGGGAGGGAGAAACCACCAGAACCCCGAAACCCCATCCGCTAGCCTAGTCTAGTCGAAAAGATCTACGGGAGACCGTTGCGGAAAGCCAATTTTCGGTTCTGAACATCCTGCTGAATTAATGAAAGGACCACTTCCGTAGACCGGTACACGTTGTTAAAGATTCTGACATTGCGTTCCTTCCATAAGTTCCACAGAGTGTAAATAAGCATGCCATCTACCTGCTTACCCGAGGGAGCCGCCACAATGTGTGGAATGGTCTGCCACCGTCCCAAGGCAGAAACCCCATCCCGAGGAATCGGGACCGAAGCTGCATAAATAGTGTACGATAAACTCCCGCGTTCTAGTTTATAAGACTTTTTTTAAATAGCCTTATCCATAAATACATAGCGTAGCATATAAATATCTGTCTTCAATTTATATTCTCTACATGTGTATATTTAATATAATACTTAGTGATAATAATTAGAAATAATTTAGTAATTTCTAATATTTTTATGGTCCATATGTTAAAAAGAAATACGGGTTATAAATTTAGCCAGAGTATTTCTTTAGCTAGCACACTGCATATACCAGAAATCTTCGTGCTAGCAACCTCAACCTTCCTCGTCGACACCGGTTCTCAAAGCTCTGCAACGACTGCGAGCGCTGAATCCGAGACGACGACGGTGCCGAGCCGCTGCTGCTGGTGTCAGGCTGCCAGGTGGGCCCTGCCGAATCACGGCCCGCAGCCTTGCTCGGCCCAGCCGCTGCGAGCCTGCAGCGCTCGCCCCGCAGCCCACGCCCGTGTTCCCGGCAGAGAGCGACAGAGGGGGCCCACGCGCCAGCCGTCTCCTCCAGGTGGGCCCCGTCTGGCCCGTGGGCCCGCTGACGCAACGGGCTGCCTGCGGGAGCGGAGCACGAGGGCTTTAGGATTCTCTGCCGCGCTGTGCCGTGCCGGCCGGCCGGCCGGCCGCCGGGGACAGCGGCAGAAGCGCGCCGGCGGCGGTGGCTCGATGCGCGTGTGGATGGCGAGTTAATTTCTATAGCGTACTGTTAGTGTTACGAGAATAAAATGGGAGAGGACAAGTTAACTTGGCTCTTGTGACTGTTTCACAATTATCACGTGTGGTGTAAATCTATCTAGAGACTAGAGAGCCTACAGGGCAAACGAATAAAACTCTTCCTATGGAAATGGCATGAATAATTAAGGGTACGTTTGGATAGCTGTATTTTAACTTTGTTTCAGTTTTGGATCAAAATCTCCCTAAACAGTATGTCTATAAAACAGTTGGGAAACTAAGTCACAGCAGAAGCGCCCTCAAAAGCTGCAGTTGCTGAGGAGTTTTTTAGCTATGGCTTTGCTTGACCACCTTCCACCTCAATCGTTCTACCTTCTCGACCTCCGCCACCCCGCCTCGCCGCCTCTACGTCACCTCCCCATTTGGATGCCGCTGTACTTCGCTATATTGTTACCTCTCCGCTCGGTTGGCCCCTAAAAGTTATATCTGCAACAATCAGTTTGCCAAACAACATAACAAGAAAAACCACAGTCACCAACTACAGCTGCTTTACAGCTCAACAAACTAAAAACAGCTTTTTAGTTCAACCGCAGCTCTCTCAAACAGACCTTAAGTAGTGACGATGGCTAGACTATCGTCACCACATTATATTCATTTTGGGCTGTTGGCGTGATGGAACAACATTAAGTTGATCTCTTCTTTTGACCGCCCATATGTTCCATCAAATTAAACATTTGATCTATACTCTCTCTGTTTAAGTATATAGGGCATATTTTTTGAACGATCTTATCCATAAATATAGTGTATATTTCATAGTTAATATAATATTAGTGCGATATTCACTTTACATCCATAATAAAAATTTAGCTTTATTGTATGCTCCTATTATTTACTATATATGCATTGAATTTAGTTTTTAAAGATGATAATTAGAGATAACTAAGTTATTTTTAATATCTAATTGGTCTACGTATTAAGAGAAAATACGCAGTATAAAGTATTACCGAGGGAGCACTAGTTGGGCTGAAAATTGGCTGCCTTGATCACGTGCGGAACAGGGGCGGATCTACAGGGTATGCCGGGTGGGCCATGGCATACCCTGTAGATTCGGCCCAATACAGTCCGTATGAAGTCAATTTCTGTTATTATCTTATATAGACAGCTTGTGAAGGTCATAATTTTAGATTCGTAGATCCGATTGAGTTGATTCTTGTTGGATTAGTTTCAAAATTGATTCTAGTTTTTACAGTTAAAATTTCACATCAATCCAATGGTTGAATCTTTAGAAATTACTATTTTAGTTAAATGTGTCGGTCTGTTTTTGCTGAAACCGAAGCAGTTTTTTATAATTTGTTTAGGGGTGATTTGAGAATCAATAAAAATTTGTTTTACCTTTCGTGTAATCATTCACCCCCCTCTGATTGCTATATTAGTATATATCGATCCTACACGTGATTTGAGTGCAAGACTACTAGTTGATTTATAAAGTAGAAACAAATCACTACAAGAATCGCGATTTTTTTCGTCGGCCAAATGCCGTCGAAAATGGGGTGATTCCCGACGAAAACACGTTTTTTCGTCGGCTTGCCGACGAAAATAGACCGACGAAACAAACTAGACGAAAATAAGGTATTTTTTCGTCGGTCACCGACGAAAACAGTATATTTTTGTCGGCCACCCCTCATCATTTACCACCTCGACATATCTAGACTTGTTGTAGTACCTACAACGAGTGTCGTTGGCATGTTCCTTCTAAAACAACATGCAATTATCCTCACAAACATCAATCTTCTCATATTTCATCCTAAGGCCGGACAACATCTTCTTGGACTGGTACATGTCCTTCGGCATCTTATGGTTCGGCGGAAGGATATCACTAATCAGTTGGACCATATCGTTGTAACACTTGTTCGAAAAGTTGTACTTCGACTTCATTGACATGAGCCGTGTCACCGTCTGTAGGACGGTCACCTTGGTGAACTCATGCAATTTCTCTTCCGAGACCGAAAGGAGCCTATAAAATCTTTGTACCTCCGACCCAGGCTCCTCTTCCGAATTAACCTCAAACTCCCTACCAATATCATTGAGCATCTCATCCATCCTGTCTTCATCCTCATGGTCCGACTCAACAATGGGCTCCGCCTCACTATGTTCGCACCATATCAAATAGTCGGGCATGAAACCAAACTTGCACAGATGCCGCTCTACATCCGACTTCACGTGGTAAGAATAGTTGCGGCACTTGCTACACGGGCACTTTATGACACCACCAAAGCGGCCCCTGTGAATGCATGGTCCACTGAACGCTTTGTCTGACGACGGCCCATTCTCTTGAGTGCGCCCGATCTTACTCCAACCATCACACATCCACCTTCGATCATCACCCATTCTCGAATCTAAACACATGCACCGATATCAACCACACGCTTAGTTGCGAACAAGGGCTCTCTTGGGAAAGATAGGTCCTAAACCCACCCAAGAATGGGCGCGAAGCACGGTTTATGCCGAACCTTACGGCGAACGAATTTAAAGATAACCTCATTGTTCTCCGAATGCACGCCATCTTGGTGCATCGGAGAACAAGCGGATCATCTTGCCGAGATTCCGTTCGACCGTTGGGCTCGCTATAAATCCGACATATGCTCTAGCGTCCATTCCTAAGTCTATCCAAATTAAATCGGACAATTAGAACGACACACCTCACAAGTAAATGTGAGGCGCGTCGTTCGAGCAGTGACGCCTAGGCTTGGTGACAAAATCGATTATACTTAATTAAATCATTTCTACCGACTTTAACCCTAACTAATCATGGTCCAAACAAAATAAAATATAGATTTTAAATTGGCTCATTTGCTTGGCCATTTAAAATAGCCCTACTAATTAAAATTAATAAAGCAATCATTTAATTAACTACTCGTGCCGATTTAAAAACTCACCTCGCTTGACGCGTTGCTGCAGAAGGGTGGTGGCGGCCTCTCTGGTAAGCGTGGGGAGCAGCAGCGTGGCGAGATGGCGCATGAGGAGACGATGACAGCGAGGAGGAGTCGATGTGGCGCGGAGGCAGCGCGTCGCGTCGGGCGTCGATGTGCAAGCGAGGCTGGCAGCGGCCTGGCCGGCTGAACGCAACGCAGCATGGCGCGAAAGGCGTGGCAGCGAAGGGCGAAGGGCAGCGAGCAATACGAAATGTTTGCGGTTTGATCACGCAGGATTAACTTGGGGCGAATGGCGTGCGAGCGGCGAAATGTTTCGAAGTCTCGGCACGGATTAACTCGCGTTTTAAATCGGCCAAAAGCCGTTTCAAATAAGTCTCGGTGTACGGATTAACTCCTTTACACGTGGCAACATACGAATGGGCAACCACTCTTTTAAATCGGCCACGTAAGCCGACGAAAATAGTTTCAAAATAGCTACCGCTCTGGCCGCATCTGAAATTGAGGTTTTTTCGTCGGCTTATCTGTTATGGCCGATGGAAATAACTGTAGTTTCGTCGGCCAGTCGCTTTAATCGACGAAAATAACTCTTTTTTTCGGTTTGGCTATCTTAAACGAAAAAAATGTTTTACTATCATCGCTTTCAAATATATCTGATTTAAAATACTTTAGGTAAGCGAAAAATATCGTTTTCCTGTAGTGAATATAATTGCTACTTTGCTAAAGACTAGAGAGTTGCTTGTTGATGCATTGCTTTTTTTGTTTGTAGAGTTGTTGAATTATGAAGAGGAACGGTGGCGACGTCAAGTGTTGAGAAGGTATTTTCTGCAATGAGTTTAGTCAAAAGTAAGTTGAGAAGTAAGATGGGTGATAGTTTTTTGGATGATTGTCTAGTCACGTTTATTAAACGAGATATTTTCTTCCAAGTTGATGACAATGATATAATCAAGAGTTTCATGGTTATTAGAAGGAGGAGACCAGACAAGAAGGACAAGAAGTAATATTGTATTCTTTGAATTATTATAGATGCGTAAGCTTCTTTTATACATATTTCATATTTAAAATGTTCGAACTATTTATATTCTAATTTATACTTGTATTATCATGTTTCTAGTTATTTTATACTTGTATACCGAATTTCTCGACAACATTTATAGTTGTTTACCGAATTGTATATTATCTCTACTACTTCTAAATAGGAGTTGGTGGCGGTCTACCTTGACTACTTCTAATTTGTATGTTTTAATGAACTGATTTAATCATTTAACTATTGCACGTTCAGAATGAATAGTATCATTCAGACATGTTAGTGATCTTTGCAAATAAATTTTTTTGTTGTAAATTGAATTTCTATTGCAACGCACGGGCACATGACTAGTAGTATTAGCTCGGCATACCCTAACTTAAAATCCTAGATCCGCCACTGGTGCGGAACATGTGCCGTCGCTCACCGCATACGAGACGACGGCGATGTACGTACGTACGTACGGCCCTGGACAAGAGCAAAACAGGCGTGTTGATTAATGATATTTGGTAGTGTACGCGAAGGACAAGAGCAAGACAGTCCTAATACATGTCCACACGTACAGAAAGTTGGTCGTGTACGTGAAGGACGAAGGACTACGTGTATTGTTTCCCATGGAGTTCCGCTCTCCGCCGCGGGCCACGTCGTTTTCGCTGATGTGCACGCTTCACGTGCGGCCGCGTCTCTCTCTCTCTCTCTCTCTGCTCCCCGGACGGCGAGGCTCCAGTGTATCGTGACCCCGTTCAGCGTTCGCGTGGTTTAGCGGTAACGCACCGCGCTCTCAGCCCAAAAACAGGGAATAAATTTTTTCTTCCAACTTTTTTCACGATGGCTCCTTGAAAATTTGAAAAATATATCTAGTCCCCCAAAAATTCTAGAAATTGATTTTTTTCGCACTTTTTTTTGCAGAATGACTCTATGATTCCGATAAACATTTAGATCCGCAAAAAATTTTGGAATTATTTTTTTTCGCTTTTGGCATCCTGGAAATGTTTTTTTTCATAATGGACAAACTTCTAGATTCTAAAAATTCCGAATGTAATTTTTTTCGTGGTTTTTGCACTTTGGAAATGTATTTTTGCGTAGTGGCCCCCAAAAATTCGATAAATATATCTAGGCCCCCCAAAATTCCATTGATTGGTATTTTCAACCTTTTTACAAAATGACTTACGAAAAGGCCACCGAAGAAATGTTTTTTACACAAAGGCCCCCTAAAAATTCAAAACTTACATCTACATCCCAAAAAACCGTGAATAAATTTTTTCTTTGCACTTTTTTCGCGATGGCCCCCTCAAAAATTTGAAAATATATATAGGTCCCCAAAAATTCCAAAAATTGATTTTTTTGTGCCTCTTTGCAGAATGACTCCGGATTCCAATGAACATTGAGATCCACAAAAATTTCAGAAATTATTTTTTTTCGCTTTTTGCATTATATCTAGATTCCAAAAATTCTGAAGTTAATTTTTTTTCATCTTTTTTGCACTCTAGAAATGTTTTTTTTACACAATGGCCCCGCAAAAATTTCAAAAAATATATCCAGGCCCCTCAAAATTCCATAGATTCGTTTTTTGACCTTTTTATAAAATGACTCCATGATTCCGGCAAATCACTCCGTGTTCCAAGATTACATCCGAGTCGCAAAATGACTCCATGATTCCGGTATATTGCCCTTGTGTTCCGAGATTACATCGGAGTCTGTTTTTTCGCGAAAAGCCTCTTGAAACTTCTGAGATTGATTTTTCTCCCGCAAAGACCCCTAAAAATCTTGAGATTCTAGAAAATCACCCTCACACGATGTTACACGCCTACGTGGCGTGACACCATGCATTCCCACCTAGTTTGTAAGTAACCTCGGTCGATCTGGATACGGTTTGTATACAAGCTAGGTTTGGTGTGAATGCATCAATTTATTCATCTTAACTTAAGGAAAAAGAGAAATTAGCTTCAAGTTAATTTCTTGGTCCTTCGTATGCATGCTATCGATGGTACGTATACTGAACATGCATATATGGATCATGCATGGTTAGACAAGGACGACGTGCAGTTTCCACGTAAGTGTTGTGAAAAATGGCCCACTTGATTAGTTAAACGATTAATCGGTGACGGTGATTAAACAATTAGAAATAGTATAGTCAGAGTGTAATTAACGCAGTCGAACGATTAATTAACTATATAATCCTGTTAATTGGTTGTTTTCAGATCTTTTTCTTTTATCATATTTTTTATTCTAAAATTCAATTAATTAGGCTCGTAGAAATAATAAATATGAGTTAGCATCCAAATCAATCTCTTAAATTTACATAATTATATAGTTTTTTTTTCTGTTAACTAATATATAATAATCGTAATATATACACTAAATTTAAATATACTTAATTATATATAAATTATGGATAGTAAAAATATGTATATTATAGTAAACCGTCACGTGTAGCATAAAAATATGTATATTATAGTAAACAGTCACGTGTAGCATAGCTTCCACGATAGCCGCCATAGCAGCGATAGCTTTTCATTTCCCTCACCGCAACAGACCGCGATTTAAATCCTTAGTATGTATTTTTTGAATGAAGTATAAACAATGAAATGCAAAACATGTTATTAGAGTGGTAATTTACAATAACTTTTGGTAAATAAAATGTTTCTAATTAATTCTAAATATAAATGAATATATTAATGAGGTCTCATATTCATTCGTTAAATTTTGATTAATCGCTTAACGGTTCGTACTGTTGTGAAACGTAGTCGATCACCCGCGATCAATCACCAAATTTGTAAATGCAATCTCAAGAGCAAGAACACAAAGAGCGCACAATATAGATGGAATCCTCTCTCGCTTTATTGATTAATTGTTTATAATGGGAATCACCTGATATATATATAGCAATACGAGAGAAGAGTTCGAATTCGCCCATGCCATAAAGAGACAGAGTCCTAAACGGATACGGTTAGGTTTGCTTTATCTCATTAAAAACTCCACTCAAAAACCCAGTGGGAAAAAGGAGATAGAGAAAAGAGTACATTGCACTCGCACTTTATGTTACACTAGTTGCCTCATTAAAACCTTCATGTGAGAAAACTTCAGGAAAACTCACAAAGGGGAAAAGAATACAACTTATAACCTTCCGGGTTTATTAAGATCTTCAGGATCACAATAAGGATTATGGTTCAAGAGTTTTCTCCCCTTAACTCTGTATCTCTCTAAGTCTTCTCATTCCAATGCCTTTAACAATTTTTTGAAATGTGGATTTGGGTAAGGACTTAACGAATAAATCTGTGAGATTTTCACATGACTTAGTTTGCAAGATCTTTATCTCACCTAGAGTTCATGAGGATAGAATAACTTAGGAGCAATATGTTTCATGATGTTGCTCTTTACATAACTCAATTGCATTTGTCCAACACAAGTAGAATTATCTTCATAGATAATTATGGGGGTATCGACGGTGTTAAAGCCACATGACTTCCGAATATGACTAATCACACGTCGCAGCCAAACACATTCACGTGAGGCTTCATACAGGGCTATAATCTCTGAGTGGTTGGTAGAAGTTGCTACCAGAGTCTGTTTACAAGACCGCCAGGAAACGGCTGTACCACCGTAGAGAAACACAAAACCAGTCTGAGATTTGGCACTGTGGGGATCAGACAGATAGCCATCATCCGTATATCTCACCATGGTCGAGTCTTGGTTCTTCTGAAAAAACAACGCAAGATCTTGAGTACCTTGGAGATATCCGAGTAAAGTCTTTACATCAGCCCAATGTCTTCTAGTTGGAGCTGAATAATATCTTGCTAGCAAATTCACTGCAATGCAATATCAGGCCTTGTGCAGTTCGCAAGGTACATGAGTGCTCCAATTGCACTTAAATATGGGACTTCAGATCCTAAAACTTCCTCATTTTCCATCCTTGGTCTGAATGATTCTTTATCCACTTCGAGAGATTTTACGACCATAGGGGTTTTCAAGGGATATGATTTATCCATATTAAACCTCTCCAATACCTTTCGGTATAGGAAGACTGGTGAACAAGAATTCCTTCTAGAAAATGCTCTAGTTGCAGGCCTAAGCAAAATTTGGTTTTACCCAAATCTTTCATCTCAAACTCCATCGTGAGGTAAGCACTTACTTCCTTTATCTCCTCTGTGGTTTCAATGACATTCAGATCATCGACATACACTGAGATGATACAGAATCCATTCTGAGATTTCTTTATAAACACACAAGGACAATCATCATTATTGGAGTATCCCTTCTTCAGGAGGAACTCGCTAAGCTGATTATACCACATTCTTTTCGACTGTTTTAACTCGTATAGCGATCTCTGCAGTTTGACGCTATATATGTTGCGATTATTAGGATCCGGGACCTTTACTCCTTCAAGGACTTTCATATAAATGTTCGAATCCAGTGACCCATATTAATATGCAATCATCACATCCATCAACTGCATTTCTAAATTTAAGCCAGCTGCCATTGATATTAGATATCAGAACATTATTCCACTCATCACAGGAGAATATGTTTCATCGTAATCGATGCCGGGTCTCTGCGTGAACCCTTGTGCTATAAGCCTCGCTTTATATCTCACCACCTCGTTGTTTTCATTTTTCTTCCGGATAAAAACCCATTTTGATTCTATAGGGAACACTTTAGGAGGTGTTCGGTCAACAGGACCGAATACTTTCCTTTTATTAAGCGAGTGTAATTTCACCTCAATTGCTTCTTTCTATTTGACCCAATCTAAGCGCTTCTGGTACTCTGCCATGGACTTTGGTTCTGAATCCAGTTCAAGAGTTTTAGCAATTTTGGAGGCAAAATAAATGTCGACAATTGTAGTCTTTCTTTTATATAATTCTTCTGAATCCACATAATTGGTGGATATTTCTTTATTCATTTCTTCCAGCTCCTCGTGATTTCCCACAACGATGGAGTCTGGGTGTTCCGACTTCCCAGCATCAGGTTGTGAGTGCAAATGTTCACTGGGATTTCCATCTTCGGGATGACTCACTTCAGGGAGATTACCATCTTCAGAATGGCTCACTTCAGGGATTTTCTCAACATCAGGTTGATCTTCTTCAACTATCTCAGGTAGTGATCTCATTTGCTTAGTTCTCCGTTTCTGCGGACGTCTCCGTGAAACTGAGTCCTGTGCACCTAGAGGCCTCCCCTCTTTTTGTCATGAGGGGCAAGAGTGTGTTCAATAACCTTCTGGGGGTATTTTCACTCTTTCAGATGTATTTACTGTAGGTATATGAGATTTTGTATGCCTGTACGTACAGAGCACAGAGCAGTAGCTAGGTAGATACATCCAGGAATATATCGATATGTATCATGTATGTATGTACATTTAGTCATACGCTGGTAGCCCTTGGTCCTCTGCCTGTTCTTAGGCCGCAGCAGAGTGCGTACGTGTGCGCGCGTAGAGCTGTTACAGCTGTACCCACCTTGAGCGAGCTTGCCTCTTGAGCTTGAGCTGAGTAAATCTAGTGGTGAACATCGTGTCATGCCACATCGGTTTAGTATAGATTTATTGTATTTCATATTCATCTAGTGAAATAGTGTAATCTATTGGAATACAACATATAGGTTCATTGTATTTCGTATTCATCTAGTGGAATAGTGTAATCTAGTGGAACGTCGTATTCATCTTCTTTTTACATATTCATCTTCTTTTTACTAGTATACGTCGTGTCATGCCAGATCGGCTTAGTATAGGTTCATCGTATTTCGTATGCTGGCTCAGCTCGTCTTCGATGATCCTAGGCATAGCCCATTTATGCTTCGAGTTTGCTTCGTACCGTGCTGACCTAGACCCGGCCTATTTACACTATTGCGACGAGTGAAAAGAAGCTGAAGACGCATGGCAATAGACACAAAATGATGGGAAAAAGAAGTAAATTTTATTCATTCTTGAACAGGTACATAATTATTGTCTCGTTAAAAACCTTACACCCGGTGTGGAGTACTCCCGATAAGAAAAAGAGTACAGTAATTACGTATATATGCATAGACTACTCGAGACCGAGATGGTTAAAGTCGATTATCGCGCCTGTGATCTCTGGATCCTTGGTCTGATGTTGTATCCTTTCATCAGCACGCTCGTAGTCTTGGAGGCATGTAATTGCCTCAACCATCTTTGGTCTGAGAGACGATCTCTTCGACTCAAGTATCCTCCCCACCAAACTGAAAGTGGCTTTCGATGATATAGTGGACGCCATAACCACAAGTACGTCTCGTGTAAAATGCGATAACACGGAGTAAATAGATTTGTGATTTTTCCATCACAAGAGCAAGTTGAGTAGATTGTTCTCATCCATATCAAACTCGCTCTGCATGAAAGGCGTCCTGAGATAGTGGTTTATCTCTACCCATGGATTCTATTGCGACCTGCTCGACATTTTAGAAGACGAACTAGATGTCTTGCCTTTTAACTTCTTCCCTCTCTTTTTGAAAAAATCATACGCCTGCCCCCTACATCTCTCTCCCCCTGACTCCTCCTGACCCCCTCCCTTTCTTACTTTTCCCTCTTCATCTTTTCACGTGACCACCTGGCTCTCTCTCTCCCCCTAACCCTCTCCCTTTCTTTTCCCTCTCGGTCTCTCTGCCAGGCGCCCTACTCTCTGCTCCTCGCCTCCACATGGCTCTCTGCTCCCTCGCCTACGCATGGCTCCGTTCGCCCCGCCTTGCCGCCTCCCTCCTCCCCTCCCTACCGTAGCGACTGAGGTTGCGCGACGCGGGTGGTGAGGTGGGTGAGGCGAGGTGAGCCAAGCAAGTGCAGGAGGTGAGGCAGGGTGGCGTGCGACACAACGGGGTGGCCGAGGCAGGGTGTTGGCACAACGGGAGGGGCTATGGCGGCACGACAGGAGAGGCCGAGGTTGCACTGCAGCACGCACAGGAGGCGAGGCACGCGCGGTGGGGAGGTGAGGCGGTGGCGGTGGCATGGCCATAGCGGGTACGATGGGGAGGCGAGGTGGCAACGTGGCCACGACTGGCACGATGCGTCGACATGGTGGCCATAGCTCAGAGATGCAGCGGCTCGGTAACACGACGACCACGGTTTGGTGACCACCGCAAGTAACCCCCCTCTCCCGCGCCCTTGTCACGGCCGGTTTGCCCTGTCGTGGGCCCGTGGTAGTGCCTCAGTGCCAGGCGTGTCGTCTCCATATCGGGCCGTGCTGCCCACAATGCTTAGTTTTTGGGCCTGGCACAACTCGAGGAATAGTAACATGTCGGCCCCGCATTAATCCACTTTGTGCTGGCTCGGGTTTTGGACGGGGCCGTGCCACCGCGCCTTGGACCGACCCACAAAAGCAGGGCTTGAGTACCCACCTCTAAGTAAATCTCGAGCGACTTGAGTTATGGTTCGAGTTTGCATTTGGATTCAAGCTCGGTTCGGCTCAAGTTCAACTAAGTTCGAGCACAGCCCAAGTAAGCTCAATAATAATCAATAATTTAATCAATAATTTAATGTGCACTAATTTTAACATTACGAGAAGCTCAAACTCAAGTAAGCTCAGAAAGAGTTAATATACAATAATATTTAAGAACTGATCCATAACTTTTTTGAGACTCATATGTTATTCAAGTTGGATCCATTAAAACTTACGAGCTTGAGAGCTCGAGATTAACCTCAAAGCTCAGTTGGTTTGAAGCTTAAAGTAATCAAACATCAAGTGAGCTCAACTCGAAAAGCTATCGAATATCCAGCTTTCTTTACGGCGCGTACCCCCACGCCAGCCGTCACGGGCTCACGGCACGGGCGCGGTCAGAAAAAGACGGAAATCTCCCGCGCGCCGCCGCTGCCGATCGAGTGACGACGACGCGCGGCGGTGGGTGCCTGCGCAGTAGTTTTCACGTACGTGACCGCATGCCGTTGCAGCTGTTTGGATCGTCGTGCGTAATGGAGCACCAGGTGGCAGGCATGCAGCGTCACCATCGTCCCTGCAGAGAATCAGAACTTCAGATTCATGGCACCTCATACAGTACAGTGAGTAGTACTGTGTAGTACAGTCGCTCTGGTAATGATCCGTATCTATGAAAAGAGTTCCTATGCATTCTAAATAAGAACTGCAATTTAAAGTTTACACGGTGTAAAAAATATTGTAAATGTAGGAGAAAAATATTACAATACATCTAAAAATTTGGACGTCCGAGCACAATGAACAAGTTATTAGGTTAATCAAATAATCCACATGTAACTATTTAAGTTGCAGTATAAGTGAGACTATTAGATCTCTTTCCTCTGTCCATCTAGCTTATTTGCTGGTGGCATGTCCTTTTCCTGTTGTGGCATTGGATGCTGCTGTGCGACCCTGCATGCTTGCATGACTCATGCTATGCATACTCGGTTCTGTAGTACCAGTACTGCCTAATCTGCTATGATCCGAGCCAATTTAATTTGTTTTTTAATTTCAGTTCTGTTTTTCCTTTGAGTAAATTGCGCATTGCACCACGTAAGTGCATCTCTGTTACACAAAACACCTTGCTTTGCATGTAACACCACCTAATCTTATAATCCACTACGCTTTACGCTACTTGTTGTTAAGATATCAAATTTCGTTTTCAGATCACATTTCAGAGATAGCCGAAATCTAAAATTTTAATGAGATTTCTATCAAAATTCAGACAAAATTCAAAAAGAAAATTTGAAATTTGGTAAATCTGAAACCAAAATTTTTGAAATCATTGAAATTTGCAAAATTTTGGTGATTTTCGATCACCTATCAAATGGTCTCCGGAGGCTATAAAAATTTGGGAAAAAAATATGACTTCTACTATGCCGTTTAGCTCAGTTGGTAGTGCGCCGAGTAAGGTTTTACTTTGAGGTCGTGCGTGGGTTCGAATGCTGCAACACAACCATTAATTTTGATTTTGGCATTTTTGTGCAGGGAAGGGCTGAAGGCAATGCAACCATGACGAAAAAAATTTTACCACCTGGAATCAGGATTCATCCAGCCTCCGGGACTTTAGTACCCCGTCAACTAACCAACTGAGCTAAAGTCGCTTTATGAGTTTATTGAAGAATTTTTATATGTATTCCTCATAAATGGTATTATAATTCTAAAAAAATGGCACAAAGTTCGGTTCAAAAACAATAAAAACCGGTCTAGAAAACATATAATCCGGTCAAAATATTAGAATTTTCAGTGAAATTTGCCAAAATTTCTAAAATTAATGTAGTAATTTGATTTTTTTATTCAGCTGGAATTTATAATCTCCTCCGCCAAAATCCAAAAATTTTGCCGAAATATCTTAAATTTCGCTAGGATTTGGAATCTTGGGCGTTGTCTCTATTCGAATCTGACCTGCCAACTTGACAGCATGGACCCATCTGCAGGTGCCATGCCACGTGAGCTCCAAGCTGGGCCGGGGGGCGATCTTTTTCTTCTTCTCCGTAATCCGTATCATAATATATCGATTAGAGAGAGAGAGAAAAAGCATTGCTTCCTTCTGTCTCGCGCGTCCATCTGTTCGACCTGGCGCCGCATGGCCCGCATCAACTAGCGCTGCTCCCTTCTCCGCCCTAAAGCAGCACGCAGTTCAGCAGGCAGCGCGGCGAAACCCGATGGCAGAGGCATCTCCAATAGATGGATTAAGCCATGGCTGGTCCAAAACAACGAGCAATAAATCTGATGATGACACGGATTCATGTATGGTATTATTTTCACTGATTACTGGTCATAGGAATGAAAAGGATATGTAATTTTGTGATGTCAAAACTGAAGTTTTTATGTAAGGTTTGCGGTAGCACTGCGATCATGTAGATGCGGGTGTCATGCTTCTGCTACCGCTGCCGGGCATGATGCTGCCGTCGCTGGTGATGCCTACCATGGGAAAAGAACAAATGCGGGAGGGGAAGAGATGGCAACCAACCAGAGCGGGCCAACCAGAGGACATGCTGCGATACTCCGGTCCGTTAGGGTGAAGGACTATATGTAGAGTAACGCGATGATTAGTCCTATATTATTTGTCTAAATTGATTTGCAGTGGTATATAATATCTGTTGGATCCAAACATATCACTTTTAGATTAACCTTTTTATATGAAGCGTTAATAAAAATATAGATAAGGTGCTATATATACGTGATCTGCCTTACAATAGGCTAAGTATTAGACAAATTTCAGACCAGAATGTTACATCACTTGGCGGGTCGGATTCATATAGAGAGAACGCTTTAGTACAAATTAGGTGGTCACCTGCAAAGAAAGAAAGTAAGTTAGATGGTACAAAGCACAACTAGCTCTTTTTTCTTTTGGTAGAACATGAAAACATTTTTTTTAGATACCAAGTAACATTGAAACACTCATGCAAGTAAAAAAAATACTACTACCTCTGTTATGGTTTAAATGATACTATCAAATCCGTACTGTTAAATTTTCTAAAATTTGACTATTAATATATTTAAAATTACAAAAATACTAGGGAACCGTATACCGTTCCCCAACTTTCTAATGGTACACGTTGTTGGCCCTGGTTTGTGTGCCTGGCGCGTCGACGTGGGTGCCCGTGTGGCAGTCCATCTAGAGCTCCGACAGGTTGTACAACTGATGCGTTCGACATCAAGTCGTTGAGCCGCACCATGGGGCCCATTGCCGCGCCCGGCACGAACACCGACAGCTCCGGCCGGTACACTGGTGATATGTTTGTTTGCCAGCTGCTTGATGAGAAATTAAGGTCGACTTCCTAGCCCTCTGCGCATGCATGCCCTCATACTCTAGTAATTTGATTGTGAGTTTTGAATCTGTGTCTAGTCTAGATCGGACCTGCAGTTGTCGATGTCATGGTATTCCGGGTGCGCATCGCTGGCCGCTGCTGGGAGAGCTTGGCGCGCGGCGAGGAGGATAAGAGTAGTGCCACCCAAGATGCATGCCGTGCCAAGCGCATGGCTGCGGCTTCGTGTGGTGGTGGTGGACGCATTCAACTACGAGCAACCATGGCGTGCAGTTGAGTGGACTCGTGCGGTGGTACCTGAGTTGGCCTGCAATGACAATGGTGTGACCTCTAGCTTTGACGGCCTAGGCGTGAGCTCAAAAACTAGCTTCTAGATCTATGCAAGTACTTTTTCATCTACTTCATTTTTGTATGAAACTCACATAAATTATTATGAAACTTGTTCAAACAAGGATGAAACTTGTTGAAACCTTTTGAAATTTCCTTGAAACCTTCTGAAACTACATGAAACTTTTTATTTTTTTCCGTAACTTCGTGACACCTACTTAAAAATTCAACATTAAAACTTCAAACTTCAATAAAGCTTATTGAAACATACTTGATACTTTGAACTCGAAACATTCCATGAAACTTGATGTATGGTTGAAACATGCTTGATACTTGATCTCGAAATCTTTCATGAAACTTGATGTATGGTTGAAACTTCTATAAAACTTGTTATATCGTTGAATTTTCAAACATATTGAAACTTGAAGTTCTTTTTTGAAACTGTTATGAAACTTAAAGGTTAATTTAAAACTTGCTTGAAACCTACTGAAACTTGATCCAAAATCTTGAAACATAAAATCTTTTAGAATTAGCTTGAAACTTGAAACCTTTATGCACTGACTTGGCGGCGGCAACGTCATTCGGCTCCCTTACGGCAGCTGTAGCTGAGGCAGGAGTTAGAGAAGAGGGTGCATCGGTAGCAGTATTGGGTGGTCTTCGTCGGCGTGGTAGACTATCATAGCCTGGTGTGCTCATCGGAACTTCTTGAAAAGCTTATTCAAAACTTATCAAAACTTTTGATTGAAACTTGTTAAAACTCATGAGTCGAAACTTGATGAAACTTGAAACATTCTAGAAATACATGAAACTTATTGAAACATGAAACTTTTTAAACGTTCTTTTAAAACTTGCCATAACACATATGGAATTTATTAAAACTCACCGAAACATGAATGAAACTTGCTAAAACTTCTGAAATACACATAGAATTTGCATAAACTTACCGAAACACGAATGGATATTTGTTGAAAACTTCTTTTGAAATTTGATGAAACATGCATAAGATATGAAACTTGTTGGGGGTATCTAGGGAGCACCTGGGAGCACCTGAGTGTTTTTTTCTAAAAAGCACTCAAATTTTGAGCCTTCAGATCTAGATCCAATTAATGGAATCAATTTGCCTCCTATCCTCATATTTGAGTACTTCATACATAAAACAAAAAAAGAGTACTCACAAACCAAAAAAAAAGCACTCGTCCCAATTTGTTGATGCACAAATGAACTTTTCACAAATTAGGTTCACCAAGTTTTATAGTGTTTACATTAAATTTTTCACGACGTTTCATAGGCACGTTTCACATTTTACATGAAACATATCTATCTAATTATGTTTGACGAAATAGAAACGTTACGAAATTTATAAATACACTACGAAACCTGATGAAACTTAATTATAAAATAACATAAATTCTATCTAGATGAAACAACATAAAACCTATCTAAGTGAAACTTAACTGCAAAATATGCTATAATTCCAACGATATAGCATGCAGTAGTACCACTCTTAAAATTATCTAGATTCGCTCTCTCACCCTTACTCTTCTCCCAATTTGACACCGGACATCACCGTCAGCTCGACGCCGGCCTCCACGCTGGTTCGGCTTATCTAGCGTGTCTCAGCCATGACCGCGCCGCCGCCCCCATGGCTCCACCGCCTAGGGTTTTGGTACATCCCTTCCCTCGTCACCGCTGGTGACTTGAGCTGCACCTGCTTCTACATGGATCCGCGCATCATCTGCATCGACTATTCTAGTGGTACGTTCTCTCTCTTCTTCTCCGTGTCGTCTCTAGTGTTTTATCTCTAGCCTTTCATCTCTGCGCCGGGTGGTGTGCGCAATCTCTTAGTAGAACATCTTTTTTCTTCTACTTGCTTCCAATTTCCCCCCTTTTGGTGAAGTTTTGCTGCGGTTGGTGGATCGTTCCCCTGCGGCGTTCTCGAGTTGTTCAATTTGTTTGGTACTCCCTGATTTCCCGATTTGCCTCCTCCTTTCATTGCTTCCTGGCCGATTCGATCGATTTATCTATCGATTTGTTGGCCAACCTGTTTATTTCCCCCTAGAATCGTCGGCTTCGTTTGTGATTTCTATATTTGTCGGACTATATACGCAGGCTCGGCTGTTCCTGACACTAATTCGTCCCTTTCTTCTTCCTACTGTTGCCTGGTTAAAATTAATTAATAGGATCGCTAAAGCTGTATGATAATCTCTATTGCAGGTGGTCAACAAGGAAACTGTCTCACAATGGGTTGGAGAGTGCCTTTCTTTCTCCTCTTCCTGCTAATTGTCAGCTGTGCAGCTGCACAAGCCAGGAGCACTGGTTCGTCTTACTCAACACCCTCCCTTTGCTGCTAATTATGTTCGTTCGGTTTTCATATCAGCACCAGTGACTCGCGTGTGCAAACTTAGCGGAAAACAACATGAATATTTTTCTGAAATATAAATACCTTCTTTTGATGCAAACCTTCCTCTATGTACAGTGCTGTCATTCACAAGGTTTTATGTGCAGCTGCTAAGGGTACACCATTCAGTTGAAATTTAAATTGAACTTGGGGATACCATATTCCTGACCTTCTTATGCTAGTTACTCGGCTATGAAAGGGTCGTCATATCATCCATCTATTGGCATCGACCGCTTAGATTCTGGCAATTGGCATTATGTATTTTTGCTTTATAAATCTTGTATGATTGCATAAGGATAGCCATTCTGCACATAGTAGACCCAGGATAAACAATTTTATTAATTTCTCTCATATGTTAATACTTTGTTTTTATATGCTTTTTACAACATTAATTTGTCTCCATAATTCAAGGCCTAGGTGGGGAATATGCATTAACAAGATGTAATCGTCATACTACACATCATATGTGTCCAATGTTAGAAGATTTTTGTAACACGGAATGTCACCAAAACAACCATACATACTAATAAAACTCCAATTACACAGAAATTTCAGCAAGCATCCTAAGTAAAAATCTCATAACTTTAATAAGCTAAGACCACAAGCATGGGCATAAATTACATGAGTAATTACATAACATTAATTCCATGCATAAAAACAACTAGCAAAGTATTCTAGCAAATAATTTCAGCAATAATAACATCACATATTAGCTCAACATTTAAGCTCATCAAGTAACAAATTTTCACCTATGATCATTAGAGTATTTAATCAACAAGATCAAATAGAACATATCCACAAGATAAACAAGGTTCCATTATTGAAAAAAACTAGAATGTTCTCTATGGTGAATTTGCGCCAAATCTATTTCTATGAATTGCATGGATGTGTGATGTGGTGAAACTAAATCCCATCCCTTCATGACGTCCTCAAAGTACCTAACATATTAAATAAACAAGCGTGAGTTCAAAACTCAGCAAAGTATATCATACAAAAATAAAAAATGATAAGTTACTCAAAAGGAATATATAACATTTAACCACATTGTTAATCTTATTAGCAATGCACCATGCTTCCATGCTAAAAAATGCACCATTCAGAGCTCATACCGGTATAGCTTGAGTGTACACCCGTCTGTGTTGCACCCTTTCTTTCTCTACCATCCTAGTGGAGGGGCTTACAAGTAGGTCTCACTCCTATCCATCCCGTGGATGGGACTATTTGGTAGGTCTTTCAATAGAGCACATCGGATTAGTCATAAGACCACTTAACTTTCTTACTGACCTAGCTTGAGTTATTTCCATGTATGAATGCAAGTGATGCAATATGATGTCTCAATTTTACATTTGCCATAAATCATCATCATGAGGATGGAGCACAAGTAATACCAATATTTGCAATAACTCATATAAATCATCATGATAGCCAATTTAACAATAAGCCCATATCTTAATTTGAGACATCCTCAATTGTACGATATACTTGCCTCTTTACCACGCAAAGAGGAGGGGCGTGAGCTTCAAGCCGCACCCAGAGTCACACCACCTACAGCAAACACACCTCCTTAAAAACATGCCATAACTTTACATACACAAAAAATAACAATTACACAACTACACACCGTCCCCAGGATAAATTACTATCCTTGATAACCAAATACCTTCTTGTTGTCCTAACAGTCAGAACGCTATAATTTTTAACCCAAAAGCCCAAAAATAGGAATTAATAGACTTTATATAATATACACAAAAACACCTACATTATTCTAGTTATCCATCTTTTTTAATGACTTCATCTAATCCTTCGGATTCAACCCAAAAAACCGATCTAATGATAGATTGGATAGTAGATTTCATAATTTTGTAACTACTATTATACAACTTCAAATTAAACAAACGATAACATTTTTGAAATCTATAGAAAATTCCCTAACTATCTCTAGTTATCGAAATAATTTAATTTGGCCTCTAATTAGCCCTAATTTGCAAATTACCGCGACTGTTGCTAACAGGCACAGATTTAGGACAGCAGTGCTTTAGAAGGCCACAACTTTTAGACCGTTTAACCAAAATTAATGCTCTTGGTCTCTAATTAAACTTAAGACGACAATCAACAACTTTCACAACAGCCAACCCCTCTGAAAAAGAATAGAACTAATTCAAAATTTAGATCTAAAAATGCAAACAGTGCTACATGAGAACAATACAGATTGCCCCAAGTGAAGGTTTCCCCAAACAAATCTTATCCCATTACTAGGACAAGTAATACTAACATAGCACTTGCTGAAAACAGCAGCAAACTACAAACAAACCCTAAAGAAAATACAATATACCATCCCTTGCCCTCAAAGATTGTGCAGGAGCCAAGAGGGATGAGTGTTGCGGGGAGGAGACTCCAGAGCAGCACCAAGGAGAGGGAGGCCAACGATGGCTAAGAGAAGGGAGGGGAGGGGAGGCGGCTGGAAGGAGGGGGAGGAGGGTGGGTGTGGCTGCAAGGAGGGAGGGGAGGGGGTGGGCTAGGGTTAGGGAAATAGTTCCCCCCATGGGTCGAAACTTGCCACTAGAGGCTCAACAATCGACTTCCAACACCAAAAACAGCCCATACAGCCACCAAAACAGCCCCAACGTGGTTCAAAACTTCATTGGAATATTACAATTTTAGGGTTGCCAAGATGTTCCTCATTGTCCTTGTGTTTGCTACTGTTCTTTGGTCAACAACATCGATGATGATTGTTAAGTGTTTGTGTGTGTATGAAGAATCTAGCTTGTTGGCCCATGGAGCCCATGGAGCTCATAAACAAGTGTAGCTCATAAACAAGTGTATACTAGTCATGTGTCCGTCCATTGCAACAGAAACTCAATTTATGATAAAAAATTTATTTGCAAAGAGCATTAATCTTATCTGAATAATAACGTTCACTCTGAATGTGTAATAGTTAAATGTTTAAATCAATTCATCGAATCATATAAATTCCAAGCACCTGTTTACAAACTCAAGCTTAAAATTATTTTTAATTTCATAAACTTAAATAATAACATCACAACACTTATGATTGTAAATTTGTAACGCCATAATTCGAGATCGATCGATCGACCGAGAGAGCTATCACCTGCTGCCCTATAGGCACAAAGGCGTTGAAGAGGTAGGCGTCATCTGTATGTGGCTACCACCATCAGCGACGTGCATGGCTTGTACGCATTGCTTCAACCATACCATAGCCCCACCCTATCAACCAGTTCCACTGCCTCCTCGCCTCTCCTCGCGAACGCCTCTCTCAACCTATTAACATCATCCACCACGGTGAGCTCTAGCAGCACTGACAGCCTATCTTACCTCCACCACCGGCGACCTACCCCTGCACCGCATCGACGAAATTAGGAAAGTCGCTCATTACCTCCGCTCAACGAATAAGCTCAACACATCCGCAGGGGAGGCAAGAAGCGGTGGGGTTGTATAGATTTAGCAATTGAGGAGATATCTATGGAATCTAGATTAAGAAATCATCGAATAAGGAAGACAACAAAAGGAAAAGAGGCGAGAAGAGATCCAGCTCTATGAATTGGAGCTCTGCTTCCTTTGAAAGAGAATCAATCAATCCAATTCGAAAAGCACCAGGAGCAATCGCCGTCCATTCGAATGCCAAATTAATGAGAGAAAAGAAAGCAATAAATGAGTCATGCATATTCATTTACCTCCCGTGACGGGATGATACAATCCAATCTACCGGGGTAGCTACTGTCTGCTTCCCACTCAGCCACGCGGGTGTGCACACGTGTCGGGGTGAGGGTGGAGAACGGACGTACCACCATCAACTTGCAATTAGAATTAGTAGAGATAGAGATAACAAATTTATCTATTCGCGTCATGCATGGCCGTGCGCATGCTGTTGGTCGACCGGAATTAAGTTCATACATGATTAGATAAAAAGAAAAGCTGATCTTATCTACACATGCAAGTAAATATTTAATGGGAAGGATGCATATGGCAACTCAAAGGCACATGGTAACTCATAAGTTGTATGTGTGCAGTATATGAAAAAAGAATCGGCCATGCAGTATTTGAAAATAGAATCGGCTGATTGAGATAAGAGTCTGATACACCGCAGAGCACGCATGCATACATATTCAACCGAATTAAAACTTTCTCCGTTCGCCAATATATAGAAGATCGGGACATTGACGGTTTCGTGAGTATACCCGGGAGGGAGGAGAGAACGGACCACCGCCACTAAATCGTAATTAGAAGTAGTAGAGATATATATCTTCTCAATAATCAGTAAGGTGCACATTTGTGAATATCAAATTTTGCTTTTCTCTAATTTTCACATGGTATAAGAGCACACTTCACAAAATCGAAACCCTAGCCATCGCCGTCACTGACATGTGAGCGGCGTCTTCTGCTCCAGAACCACCCGCGACCTCGGCGCTCTTCATTGGCAGATCGACCTCGTCCTGAGCTGGATCTGGGCCTGATTCGTGCGATAGGCAACGGGATCCGACGGATCGAGCCCAGCCCAGATACATCGCCTAGAAGCCTGGATCCTTGTCGTCATCTGCCTCCCTAGCCAGTACGGTCTAGAAGCCACCGGCCGTATCCGATTGCTGCCACGGAGCTGTAGATCCCAGCATACTATGCCGTCGTCGCCGTCGTCCTGCCGATCAGTTCGCCCTTGGCTTGTCGTACAACGGCTGTAACTTGTGGCCGCCGGCATTGTCCAGATACGATCGCCGTCTTCAACATTGGACGTCATCGCCGCACTACTCGACGTCACAGAGTTGTGGATCCAGTGTGCCGAGCTGTTGTCGCCGTCTTCCGGCCGACCAGTTTGCCCTTGGCTCGTTGCACAGCGGCCGGAACTCGTCGCCGCTGGCATCGTCCAGATCCAGTCGCCGTCTTCAACATCGGCTGGTCATTGTCTTCAACATCCGGTACTCAATATAATACTACTTTGCGGTCTTCAACATCCAGTATTTATTTACTACCCAACACCAACGATACTACTACTAGTACTGCTACTAGTGCTGCTGCTACTAATACTACTGCTGCTTTTTATTGCCTCATAGTTGGGTGGCGTCAGTTGCTGTGGTGCTGTGTGTTGCTATCTTGCTTGGACTGCCATGGCTTGTGATGGTCTTCCTGGTCATGGGCCATTTCAGCACCAGGTCATCTGTTCCTATTGCAAAAGATATGGTCATCCAGCACATCGATGTATTCTTTTTTATCCTGAGTTGAGGCCATTGTTTGCTTTGTGTCATCGAGGTGATGCTGCTAGCAATCTACAGGCTCAATTGTGTCAGTTGCAGTCTTCTTCTGATGGATCTACCGGTTTTACTGCACCATCATGTTCTGTGTCGGGTGTTTCACTCCCATGGGTATTGGATTCAGGAGCCTCTTTCCATGTGACATATGATACATCTCAGCTTGCATCATTTTGTCCCGCTACAGATGAATCCAAGATTAAGACAGCTGATGGCACACCTTGCACGGTCACTCACCAGAGGACTCTCTCTACCCCTCGCTTTGCAGTTTTAGATGCCTCACTTGTGCCTACGCTCTCCATGAATCTCATCTCTATTGGACAACTTGCATATGTGAACTGTTTTGTTGGATTTGATGATAGCTCTTGCTTGGTGCAAGATCGTAAAAAAAAAAAAAAGTTGTCATTGGTACGGGCTATGGTAAGGAGGTTTTGCGGGGTTCTGTGTTCTTGATCGTCCGAGTCTCCCACCCTCCCTTTATCCTCCACTTTTGGTACTGCTCCTGCTCCTTCATCTTCTGCTGTTGGTTCATCTACTTCTTCGTCCTTCTGCATCTACTTTTGTTTGCAAGTCTTCATTCCCCTTGATGGCATCATTGCTTGGGACACTTGTGTGGTTCACATCTTTCCACCTTGATTCATCGAGGAAAGAAAAGTGTTTTCATTTGGTACTATAGTAAAGTTAGTTTCCTAGCAAAGTACTGTATCACATTCAGTTAGGACCTGCTCTGAATCTTGTGGAGAAATTAACTAAAGCCGATGGAGGCATAGATCTATCAAAGTGGATCATTCAAAAAGGGCAGCAGCCAGAGCACAGTAATATAGTGCACAATCCCATGTCAGTAGTGATGGTTATCCCTGTCTTGACTTTGTTGTGCTGAATGCATTCTTTATGTGAATATATTCTGTGAGTGCTCTTTTCTGTAAGTGGCATCTTTATGTGAATATACTAATTCTCAGAAAGTGGCATCTTCAGGCTACTAGATCCTAATTATTCTTTTCTGTAATAATGTTAAAGTTGTGATACTTATACCCATTTTTGGTCAAGTCGGTGATGATATTCTTACCAATGTCTCCAGAATGAAGATGTGGGAAAACTTGTTCCTTTTTCTAGGACCAAGAACATCTTCTCTGGAGATATATCCCACAATTTAACAAGGTGCTGAATTGTTTTCCTTTCTAACTGAATAAGTCTGAATATTTGGCATTGTAATCCAGGCTTTGGCAGATATTGTTTGCAGAATATACGATTAGATTTTTAGAAGTATGGTATAGATGTATGGATTTGTCCATTTCATCATAAGTGAAAGGAGAAGAGCTATCCTGTTCTAATTTGTCATGTAAAGTCAAACATCTTATTTGATTGCACAATGTATTGCCAGAAACACTGAGCTGACATATATCGTAAGATCTAAGAGTGCACTCATCTTGTTTTTGCTGCCGGACATCTCACTAACATGTGGGGTCTTGGCCCACATGTCAGTGAGATAACTTGGTGGCAAAAGCCAAATAATAATAATAATAATAATAATAATAATTAGAGTTCTATCAGTTGGACTTTTCATACTTGTTAGAGGAATCTGTGCATTACTTTTTGGGTCCATATTGTAGAAAGTGAGTTTCCTCTAACCCGCTAGATAAGAGTAGAGTCTTTCTTTCCCTTTTCTCTTGTTTTAAGTTGTGAATTTCTTACATGTACTACAGTAGTATCGATCATGAAATTCTAAAATTTATCTGATAAATATATAACATGGTCCATCAGGTGATGATATATATTTCTTTTCTCTGATTAGCATGAAAATTTTTGGAATTAGCAACTACACGCCCCTTTTCATTGCTCTTTGCTCTTCAGTTCCTCTTTTAACTTATGGAAGACATGCACTTAAAATAGTTAGTATTGTGCAGATGTATGTTTTTCATCTCCTTGCAGATTGCTCAGGGAGTCTGGGGTACAATTTTTAGCTGAATTTACTAAAATTTCTTTTCTGATAGTATCTCAAGGGAAAAAAAACAATGGAGATAGTGCTGCTTCTCAAAGGAATAAAATGAAGAACATGGATCTTTCGAAGTTTCTGATATTTAGTCTAATCATTAATAGTTTCTTTCATATCAAATAGAGCAACTCACACCATGATTCTGCTTTGCAATACCTGCATATACATTAAGTAAAAAGCGTAAGAACTTCTGTTTTGATTGAATCTGATCAGATGTCTCATGCAGACTTCCTTACATTTTGTCCAGAAGCAGGGCTGCTTCATTGCCGGGTCATCTTCTGGAGGTTGCTGTCCAAAGATCATCTCACAGCTCATGTCTTCAAAATCTGAGCAGTAATGATTTAGTTTATGTATGTAATATTCCATTTCCCCATATACATAATTTACTATTAATGGCTTTTAGAGCTTGTTGGAACAGAACACTGGTTATGTCTCCCTCCATTCTTTTTTTTTATTGGCCAAGTAAGAAAAACTCTGCTTAAACATAAGGTTTGTTTTTGTTGGCATCAGACATGGAGCTATTTGGTCAGATTTGGAGACACTCCTTTGCATTATACAGTAGTGGAGAAAGTGGTGATGATAAGCCCAAACACCATTAGCAGTGCCATGAGCTGCTGTTTCCAGAGCTAGCCCCTTGACAGGACAAACGGAGAGGGTGCCTTGCAAATCCCAACTCAAATTGATATCTGTTCTGTGGACTGATGTCATAAAATATCATCGTCTTTTGACCAAGAAACAATGATTGTTGTAGTTGACATTTAGCGAATCACCACGTAAGACCAAACATTCACAACAAGTGCTTTTCATAAGTGAGATTGAACAATACTGCTCTGATCATTGAAACACGCTGGCTCTGCACTGTGAAGTGAAAGTGCTTGTACTGTATTTGCCAGGCACTAAATTGTGGAATTGTTGGGATAGGCACTACTATTTCACAACTTGTTTCTGTTTTTTGAAGTTTCCCACTAAAAATGACAAGTAGGGGCTAGAACGTTTTCCTCTGTACAACTTGCTTGCAATTGCTTTACAACCTGCAAATGTGCTGGCCCTACTTCAACCTTTTCTGTTCCTCAAATGGTAACATGTGGTTCCCATACCCCAAAAGTGGCATAGTGCCTCAGTATGTATAGGTGGCAAGATCTTAAGGTTTAATTGAACAGGTTAAGTTCTGTTCTTCATACAAGAATCTTATTGTTACGGTTGCTTGCAGAGTTAACATTCCATTTGAGAGCTAGTCTAAACAATTGGGTGGCTATGGCCCTATTACATTAAATATCCATATTTTATTGACTTCGCTAACACTATTTAAAGTGAAAGGTGATATTCTAAGTTCACTTTGCATTTTAGTTGTAGTCAATATAATGTTGCGTACAGTATAATTAGGTAACTGACCAGGGAAGTTAGAGATAATCTGTTAGGTTTCAACAAATTTTCGATCTTCGAGATGATGTTGACATGGCAATCCATTAATTTCTTGTCGACTTTATTCATGCACTGAAGTTTGATTTTTCTTGCATTCTAACAAATTATAGTTCAGTTGTTGTGTTTACCCACTGATGTACTATCTATTCAGGCTAGCCTCTAATGGATCATAGCAAAAGAAGCTTACTAGGAGACATGTAGACAGTCATGCCAAGAGAATCATGGATGAACTTCTGGCATGGGATTTTGCAAAGGTTCGTGCACATCCCAACACAGTTTGTGCTTTCCAGAAATCTGTCATAGAGTAAGACAGGAAATTGAAAATCAGCAACATCAACACCAGTATCTACATCTTGCTCTTCATTATTTGTTGTTATGACTGTATATTAATAATTTTTCTTAACTCGTTATTAATTAAGATAGCTTCTCTAAAGTGGGTAGAATTGGTACGTTGCATTGGTCTGTTCTTTTTCTATTCTCTCTTATTTTTCAAAATGTAGCTCTTTTTCCATTTCTATAGGCAGTTTGTGGAGTGTGACTGTGAGGGGGATTGTCAGTTTGCCACAATTACGACATGGACAATTCAAGTTATATCTCATCCTTGGTTCTTTCACACCTTTTTTCAAGTGGATTTACTTGAGTAAGATTGACATACTGCAAGGATTTCATTCGGAAGTAATTGATTGGTGCAGAGTCATGCCCTGTTAATTGCAAAACAGCTTAATCATTTTCACACCTTAAGAATTTAAATAAATCTAGCTATGAAGCACTGAGACCAGGAAACCATCTAACCAGTATGCTACGGGGCACCCAAAAACTGGAAAATTTTGCTTAGCTATATTCATCCTAGTTAAGCTTATGCAATAGATATTTAGCTTCCTTAACACATTATGCAACGAAAAGTTTATGTATGATGATTGGAATTACCTGCATTTGGGGATGTACACCACATTTTTCTCTCTCCTTCCATCAACTTCAGATTCCCTGGCCTTGTTCAATGACATAATGATCAGTCGGACAACTTATCCATACTGGGGAGTGTATTCCATACATGACTGCATTTTATACTAATATATGCACTAGGAACGCCTTGCACTATTTTTGACAGTGAAATGCCTTGAGTTTTACTTTATGAAATGGAATGAGAGTCTTATATGTTCCAACATACATGATACATCCAGTAATTTATTGGAAAAAATTCACTGTTGCAATATCTATCAACTTGACATGAGACTTCATATTCATTTATTCATTTTGTGCAGGGCTACCTTCGCCAAAAGTACTATACTAACATGGTAACATGAACTCTTGTGAAACTGCCCCTGCTACAGGCTACGGCTTTCTGAACTGAAGTAGTGTATTTACATGGAGGAAGAACATTTCAGCAAGAAGCGAAAAGATGTGCACATACCTCACACGGTCCAACCAGCCAAGGGAAGAATATCGTGGTGAAGGCAGCGAAGTACTCCCTGGAAAATCTTGAAGGCGGCATCATCACCTTTATCTGCCCAAACACAATTCTCTCAATCCAAGCTGTGGTAAAAAGGAAAAAGAAAAGAAAAGAAAAAAGAAAGAAAGAAAGAAAGAAAGAGTGGAGTTTCTACAGATTTATGTTTTTTTTTCAGAGAACTAGCATGGTTTTGTACTAATTCATGTAAAAGTTTGATATTTTATAAAGCTATACATTCTTGTCATCAAGGATTCAAAATTTGTTTTTGCTCTAAATTTCTTCAATGACCGGAGAACGAAATCTTGACGATATCTCACCATTTGAAACAAATTCTAGCTGAATTGCAAAATCAAATTTTGAATTCCAGATTTTGAAAACGAAATCTCACCGGTTTTTACCGAGATCTCGGTAAAATTGCACAGCGCGAAATCCAGTTGAAACGAAGTAAAAAATTTTAAATTTTTTTCTAGAGATTCTTGACACATTGATAATGTTGTCATAAAAATTTGAGAAAATTATAAAGCCTGTGGAATTTTTAAAAATTCAAACATTGCTGCTGTCCTGATAAAACGCTGATCGACAAGTTTGATCCGAATGAAAAATAAAACAAACTATGTTAGAAAATTTTGAAATTTTTTGTGCATAGTTGTGATGCATCACAAATATTCCCATAAAATTTTCAGATGATGATCAAGCTTCATTAATTTTTACTGTAGTGATAAAAGCTTTATCGGTTAACCAATTGAAAAATGGTACAAACCATGTTAGAAAATTTTGAAAAATTTTGTGGATGGTTCTAATTTATTATCAATGTTTCTATAAATTTTATCTGATGATTAAGGTTCAAGAAGTTCCAAAAATTTTAACAGTGCCACGTCCTCATAAAAGCCTGATGATCAATACATATATTTACTTTAGCAACGAAAAAATGCTTAAATTTTTTAAAAAAATTTGCATAAGGGTTATAAGAAAATTCTTAAGATCTCATAAAAATTTTGAATCATGATCACACTTTAGTGAATTTATAAAATTCTTACAAATACAGTGTTCTATTTATGTTCTTTCTGTTTTTGATTTTTGAAATATAACAAATGAAGTTCAATACATACATAGATTTGATTGAGAAGACAAAAAAGTTGAAATTTTTTTAAAAGTTTATAGAATGGTACTGAGTCAATTATTAAGTTCTCATAAAAATTTTAGATCATGACCACACTTGAGAAAATTTATAAAATTCTGACAATGTTACTATCTCAATTATGTTCATTATGTTTTTGATTTTTCAAAGATAAAAAATAAAATAAAATTATTTTAATTTTTTTTGTATGATTCTACACTTCTTAGGATGGTACCATAAATCTTTCACATCAGGATAAAGCATGTACAATTTTATAAAAATCTGACGGTGTTTCTAAAGTTTTTAAAAAATATCTCAAAAATTCGGTTTTTCAACAAATTTTCATAGAAGATGATTTTCTTAAGGGTTATCGATCAATTTTGGTCAAATCCGGTCATCAAATATCAAATTCCGGTAAAAAAAATGGCGAGATCTCACTTGCCATTGAGAGGATGTAGCCTGGCAGTGCTCGTTCGAGGGCGTCGGTTACGATGTCGCACTGTTTATCAAGCCTGAAGATTCTCGAGATGGTCAGGGCCGCCTCGACCAGGCTCTCGTAGCCATCTTTTCCGTTCTTTATCCCTGCAATGCATGCATGCACGATGCATATCAATCAGTCAGCAAAGGTTGACTATGGAGCTTAAACGAGCTATATTAACATAGTTTGATCTAGGATTATTTTATTTACTATTTAAAGTGGTTATTTTAATATCGAGTTAACAAGCTAATATCGAGTTAAGTACTTTTTTTTATTCAAAATAAACTTATTTTAATTTTAAACCTATTAGAAATTGCAATAGAAAAAATTTTGATTTAAGCTATAACAAGTTTTTTTTTTACCAGCCCTTACAAGATCCTTTCAGGACATCATCCTTCTTTGGACTTGGACTAATTACAACAGTAGAAATTTGGTTAGCATCATCTACTTTTTCTTGGATAGATACTTGTCATTTGTCCTCTGTCAAATTACGATCAACAGGGGGAAGCATGCAATTAGGT
Organism: Guadua angustifolia; assembly: GCA_036346375.1. NCBI lineage: Eukaryota > Viridiplantae > Streptophyta > Magnoliopsida > Poales > Poaceae > Guadua > Guadua angustifolia. Next base: position 17,719,218 of record CM070520.1, read on the forward strand.
ATTAGGTATCCATGCATGTGTCACGGACTGTCCGAGGTATATATACAAATACACCCGAACAGAAACCTCTCATTTACGTGGCTAATTTAGCCATGCATATAGCCTCGCACTAATTAAGTGGCTAATCCCTAGGGGGATAACTGTGACCTCTCCATGAGGTTAATTATTCGTGTTGGGGGAAAGTTTTGAAAGAAAAAAACCCAACAAAAAAGGATAGATTCAGCCACTAAAAGATTCCTAGAATGCGCACCTCACATCTGTACGAATCACAAGTTATGACCTCTCGTTGTTGTTGCCTAGCTAGATGCCGATGTACTTGTGTTTTGTTTTAAAAATATGTTACTAATGTTGCTCTTAATTAAGAAGTTTCCTGGTCTATATATCTTTGCCGTTGTTCGTACTACGAAATTGGCTTATTTATGGTACTACGCCCTAGGGAGCTCAGTCTTGCCGTGCCCAGGTGTCACTTGTCGGTGCTAGGTGTCACTTCTCAATGCTTTCATGGTTAGAGATGAGATTATTTTTATAATTACATTTAGGATAGGGTCAGATTTTTAAAAAATATTGTCGGGACAGAAAAAAATGATAACATTCCAAAAGAAGCATAAACCAAACAGGAAAGAATGAACTATCAGCTAAGTACAAACAGGAATTATTCTTTATAAAAAAAAAACTAAATCTCACCAAACTACGTCTCTTCTCTCATGCAAAACCAGTCACGATCATTCGACGGCTCCATGGCTAAACACAACACATACGGTCGATCATCCCAAAGCTGGTAGATATGTATACGTAGGTATATATAGGCACAAACCGGAAGCTTCTTGAAGGTTCCTGGACAGGTACCCAATGGCCAGCTTGTCGAACCAGTTGTCGCGGTACACCGTCGCCGTCTTCTCCCTCGCCGGCGCCGACGCCGGCGGCCTCACCATGACCGCTCGCGCCGTGGAGCAGCGCTTCCTCCTCATGTAGCCTCGTTTCATCAGACGTAAACCTTTTCCACGCACACAAGGTGCTGCTGCAACTGCCAGGCCACCATGAGGAAAGAGCACCAGTGTGGTGGCCTCCATGTTTTTCTCTGTGTGTAGGGGTGTGAGAGAGAGAGAGAGAGATGAAGGCATATTTATAGATTGTAGGCAAGTGTCATGGTTTGACTTATGTGAGGGAAGAGAGGTGCAATTTGCAAAGAAGAAGAGCCCAAATGGAAGTGAGGGGGCATCTTTGCTGTGGTGGGCTCAAGGAATCATATGGCTAATACTAGGGTTCATATATATGTTCCTGACTCACTTGGGATGGTGAGGGGAATGGATGGACAAGGGATCAGCTAGTGTGTCAAATTTTTATGCATGGGTCCGGCCGGTAGTGCGTCAAATTTTTTATGGGTTCTGGTTGTTGATGTTTCTTTCTTTAATTGCACCGGGCGAAAAGATCCAGACATATATACGGGAATAACATTTGGCGATAAGGATATATATATATATGAAGGTATATGCAAAATACCTTTTTATGTGCGTATATGAAGGTATTTGCAAAATACGCTAAAAATCATAGACTCCCTTGCAATTTTTGCATGTGGCTCACATTAGAGTATCTTATAATTAGTGTATGAGTACACCCAAAGTGATAAAGGAGTATTTCAAGTTTGTTTAGGTAGTATTTCAGAGATGGGAGTAACTACACCCGGGAGTAAAAGATATTTTTCATATATATATATATATATATATATATATATATATATATATATATATATATATATATATTACTAATTAGTTTCGGAGAGTCCAAGATAACTGCACCCCGCTCTACCCATCAATTATATAATCCAACTAGTAAGACACGCTTTGTTCTTCTAATCTCTCTCTCTCTCTCTCTCTCTTGTGAGAGCAATTCAAGGACGGCTTGCTGTATGCAAATTTTCTAAGTGCAATGAAATATTGATAGGATTGGGAATGTTCTTTTGAAGAAGCAAAAGCCTTTGACTACAAAAACTATTGCATCTATATATAAATCAAATCGTTATTTGATAGAAACCAAAAAGAGAAAATCAGCTCTAGTGTCAGCTATCAAAGCAAACAGGTATATATGGATTGGAAAATACGATCCAATACGCATGAATTAATTTGACATGTGGGGCTTGGGCTGCGTATCAGTAACACATTGGATGGTGTTTTTCAACTTGGTGATAAAAAACCTCTGTAAATTAAATCAAATATCATGAGTCATATCAATTTTGAAGCGAGCAGCGAGCTGGTTGTGGTGCTATATATTTACAAATTTAAGTAGTTTTGGGCAAGCACAATCTAAGACATGCAACTTTGATCACTAAATTCTGCCAGCACTGGTAAGAAAGCTATGCAATTATGATACTATGAAGAGACACGAAGGTCAACCCATATTCATTTTACCTGCAAGGATTGTCAAAGTTTGAAAAGCTTGCACACATCTTAAAGCGGCACACATTCATGCCATCAAATGCGTAGAGGCCGCCGGCCGGCATCCTTTCACAAGTAATTATTAACGGCATGTATCCTCTGCGTACTATATGTAAGGCTTTGTTTGGGAGATCTTAAAATCCCGATCAATCCACAGGGATCCTAACTAGAAATAAACCTCCCAGCCTATTCACAGGGATTCTGACCGAAAATGAACCTTCCAGATAAGACCTAAGGTGTTAATTTCCCCGTCAGTCATACGCTGACCATTTCAATTTCATGTCACGTTGTTGCTTGCCAGCTACATGAAACCGCTGACCATTCCATTTCATATCACATTGCTGCTTGCTAGCTATATGGAGCCTTAGACCTAGCTTAGGTGCATGGCAACTAACATCGCCACATTGTACTCTTCCAGCATTCACAGGCAGCTATAGGTTAAATCCTGCCTCTATTTTGGTTGGTTGCTGTCGTAGACTCGTAGTTGGAGTGGGGAATTTTCTCACTTCTTCGTCTCTTACTCATACAGTATATATTGGTACATGGGTCTAATGGACCAAAATACACACATGTAACCCAACACTTCCCCTCAAGATGAGTTCTAGATATCTACCATTCCTATATTGTTACATACTAATATACACTCACACCTAAACCTTTTAATTGTTATATAGTCAGGTACTTGTTCTCCAGATATTACAAAGCCTAACTTTATAGTTCTTTCATCTAATCCATCGATCTATCTCCACATGTTTCATTCAATCATGTTAGACTAGATTGTTAGCAATGTTTATTGCTGACTTGTTATTGCACCATAACTTCATGGGAGTATCCTTTGGTAACTTCATATCTCCGATGGAGGATTTCTCATCCATAACATCTCGGTCAAACTTACAAACAATGCCATGTATTCCACTTCAGCAGTGGAGCGAGACACTATCGGTTGCTTTTTTACTCTTTCAGGATACCAAATTATCACCCATAAAAACATATAGTAACCTGAAGTTGACCCTCTAGTCGTAAGGGCAACTAGCCCGGTCCACATCATAGTATCCTTCCACATTAAGGTGTGCATTCTTCCTGAACCGTAACCCCCCTTTCTTGAACTTCCCTTCAAGTATCACGAGATTCTAAGTGCAGCTTGCAAATGATCACTTCTAGGATCATGCATGCATCGATTTATCACACTCACAGCATAAGCTATATATATCAGGCCTTGTGTGACATAGATAAATCAGCCATTCCACAAGCCTTTGATATCTCTCTCTTTATCCACTAGATCTCCTGACTGAGGACATAACTTGTGGTTCGGTTTGATAGGAGTTGAAGCTGGGCGACATCCAAACAGACATATGTCATTAAGTAGATCCAATACATATTTTTGCTATGAAAGAACTATCCCCCTTAGGGATCTTGCAATCTCAATGTTAGAAAATACCTGAGTTGGCCTATATTCTCGACTAGGATCATGGATGTATCAACTTATCACACTCACAACATAAGCTATATTCGGCCTTATGCTTCATAGATAAATCAATCATCCCATAAGCCTTTGATATCTCTCTTTATCCAGTAGATCTCCTAACGGAGCATATAACTTATGGTTCGGGTATAATAGGAGTTAAAGTTGGGTGACATCGAAGCATACCTTTGTTATTAAGTAGATACAGTTCATGTTTTCTCTATGAAAGAACATCCCCCTTGGGGATCTTGCAATCTTAATGCCCATAAAATATCTGAGTTGACTTAGATCCTTGGCTTAAAACTCATTGCTTAGATTCTCCTTTAGTCGAGCTATTTCTTGAGTATCATGTCCTCTAATAAACATATCATCCATATACATAGCAAGAATGGTGATATGATTTTCATAACGGAGATAAAACACTATATGATCACCATTACAGTGTGTATACCCGCAAATCACACACTAGTGTGCCTGAATAAATCAAACCATGCCCCTTGGTGATTGATTGAGACCATATAAAGATTTCTTTAACCTTAATACCTTTCCCTTAGTTTGTGAGGTAGCAAAACAAGGTGAAATCTCCATATAAACTTCCTCCTAGAGGTCTCCATGCAAAAGCACATTTTTAAAATCTAATTGATACAATGGCCAATCAATGATAGTTGCACACCAAACTAATGTCCTCACCGTGCTCATCTTTGTCACCATGCAAAGATTTCATCATAGTCAATTTCATATGCTTGGTTGTGCCTCTTTGCCACTAGACTCGCCTTGTACCTCTCTACCTTTCCAACATAATTTTGCTTCACAGTGTACATCCACTTGCAGCTAACCACCTTCTTCCTCACTGGGAAAGGTACAAGATCCTAGGTCTTGTTTTTCTCAAGAGTTGCTTACTCCTCCAACATAGCCTCATACCATTTTGGATCCTGTTTTGCTTCTCTTCGATCCTTCGGGATCACTGCTAATTGTAATGATGTAATAAAGGCCTTGTAGGCAAGAGAGAGACATATATGAGACATTATTAGCTATGTCATTGTCATCACCACTCTTGGTAGTGATATCTTGAAAACCACATCTTGATTGAGATTTTCTCGTAGTGCTTCCTCTTCCCTTTCTTATAGCAATCAACAAGTCAGATTTATCTCCCTTATTTCAAATTCTTCTCCGCCTATATCAGAGGTTAACTGCACATGATTTAAAAAGTCAGATGACTGATCTTCCACCTCAACAACAATGTGAGACTGTTGCTGCTCCATTGGTTGCGCCACAAAGATTTTGACTTTCTCCTTGTGTAAACCTATAGATTTTCTTCTTCATTCAGTCTTCTCCATTTCTACCCACACGTGGGTTAGCTCCTAGGCCATGGGATCGAGCCAATCACCACCTTCTTCGATTTCTTATCCTCTTCAATGTCTAGCATGTCATCCTCTTTTTCTTGACAATCATCACACACATCACGGGTTCGCTCCTAGGACATGGGATTGAGCTAATCACTATCTTCTTTGATTTCTTATCCTCTTCAGTGTCTAACATCTCATCCTCTTTTTCTTGATAATCATCACACACATCAGGGGGTTCGCTCCTAGGACATGGGATTGAGCTAATACCACCTTCTTCAATTTCTTATCCTCTGCAGTGTCTAGCATCCCATCCTCTTTTTCTTGACAATCATCACACACATCCAAACTAGGTTCAATCATAGGACACGGGATTGAGCCAATCACTGCCTTCTTTGATTTCTTATCCTCTTCAATGTCTAGTGTCCTATCCTCTTTTCTTGATAATCATCACACACATCAGGGGGGGTTCAAGATCAACAAATAAAGTACTCTAATATGTCCTCTCCATAAATGGAATGGACTCTCTGAAGGTTTCATCCATGCTCACAAATGTACGCTGTTTAGATAGATTGCAATATTTGTACCCCTTTTGTCTAGGTGAATAGCCTATAAAGATGTACTTGATGGCTTGAGGATTCAGCTTTCCCACTAAATGCATATGATCTCGAACACAACAAGTGCATCCAAAAAACCTTTGGAGAAATAATAAATTCATTCTTCCTAAATGCCATTTCGTAAGGAGTTTTCATCCCAAGCACACGTGATGGCATGTGATTAATAAGATATATAGTAGTCATAACTACTTCACTCTATAAAAATTTAGGCACATTCACATAAGAGATCGAGCTACCTCCAAGAGATGGTGATTCTTACTTTCAGCCACTCCATTTTGAGGTGTATAAGGACAAGAAGTTTAATGTAGTATTCTTTCTGCTAAGAGGAAACTACCAAATTTATTGCACACACTCTGTCCCATTATAAGTTATGATAATTTGAACATGAGTGTTGAACCGGTTTCTAATGTAAGCACAGAAGTCATGAAAACATTTAAGCACCTTATTCTTATATATGTTTGATGATATATATTCAAGTCATACGAGAATAGCAGTCAATAAAAGTAATAAAATACTTCATTCCACTCAAACAAGCAACATGAGAGGTCCACACATCAGAGTGAATCAATATAAAAAGTGGCACACTTTGAAGTCCCCTGCTCACATATGATGTCCTCGTATGTTTCCTAGACTCCATTGCATCACATATTAATTTACGTTTATCCACCTTTCTCATTTTAGCCCTATTTGGTATAACTCAAGATTATCATTTTTTAGCTCCTACTCTTGATTCTTTGATAATCCATTTCTCTAAAAAATCTGAAGCTACCTTAGAAAAGTGTTTGGCTAGCAAATTGGCTCCAAAAACCTGTAAGGAATAGGATTGAAGGCAAATAGACCTTTCTATCTCTAGTTGTAGCACTTCAATTGTATTTGTGTATTTGTCCTTTGTATTTGTACACAAATTTATGGAGTTTTTTTAACAATTTTTTGCAACATGCATGTCTTTTTTATTGGTGTAACAAATGATTTAAGTTATTGTCTCAGGCATTTTTATGACATCAACAAAAATGCAAGGGTATTTTAAATCATGCTAAAGAATGACATTGGTTGTCCTTCATTACATTTATTTTCTCATTTTCTTAAGAAAGTAGCCTTTATATGTCAGGAATAAGACAGCACATCATAATTTATTAGATATGGGAACAATTGTTCATATCACTTTAATATTTCCAAAAAGAATATATGATGATTCAAGAAGCTGTTGCTTGACCTTTTTTCCAATAATCATTACATGACCATTCTATATATTTCAAGTTGACAAGTATAACAAATTTCTTTGCATGCTATACTAGTTTTTTTTTAATATACTACAATATGGTCATAATGTCTAAACAACTCGATCAAATGAATATCCTTGATTATATTAACAACAATTATTTTGCAATCGATCTACACAAACATACAACAGTGACATTGACATATACAACTACTACAACCTAAAAATGTATAGGAATTCCTAAAGGAACTTACAAAATTTGTGCAAACGAAAGACACATAAGAAACTATAAATACATCACTCCAACATATAGTTGCACCAATTATACTTCATACTCACACGCATGTTATATTATATTTAGTAGTGGCCAAGGTTGAGGGGCAGGAGGCAGGGAGAGCTAAGGGCGACAAATCTAGGTGAAAGCATTTAGGCCCTCAAATTCATGTTGTTTTTGGTAATTAATGATAATCACGATTAAAGGACTAATATTTCCATTTGAGAATGTTGATTTTAGGTTGGTACTAAAGATGGAACACGATGAAGCATGAAAAAGGAACGAAAGAAGTTCATTGCGTCATGCTAAAGAGCAAAGGTATATAATTAAGGACCTTTTTATAGTTTTTACTGATCTTGGAGTATTGGAAAAAGATCGGATTGCTAGATTAGGTGTCATTCTATTAAAAGGGACTCTTGATCAGTAGCTTGATGTGATTTTAGTGAAAATGGCTCAATCAATGACTCGTAAATGATTATTTTCACTTGTTATAAAAATAATTTTAAAATTCAAGTCACCTCTGCCATGGTCGGCACTACTGCCCATGGTAGGGCGATACTACCGCTTGGTCAGCAATACCGGCCCTAGGGCTGGTAGTTATTTTATAGAGGAGAATGTTTTCAAGGTTGTGCCTGGTCAGCACTACTACCCCATTGGGGCGCTATTACCGCTTGGCCGGTACTACCTCCCATGTGAGGGCGGTACTGCAGCTCAGTCGGCGGTATCGGCCCTAAGGGTGGTAGTTATTTCATAGAAGACGTGTTTTTGGGGTTGAGTTCAGCCGGCATTACTGGCCCATATGGGTGAATGCTTGCCGGCTCGGCACTCACCTACCCTAGATGGGCGGTAGTGCCGACCCTCTAGTAACGGCTAGTTTGTCAGAGCATTAAATATCTACAGTCGATCGTCGGACCTAAGGCTGGTAGTACCGGCCCCAGATGGGTGGTAGGGTCGACCTCCCTGAATTTTTCAGGGTTTTAGTAGCAACGGCTAGAATTATGGTTGAGGGCTATAAATACACCCCCATATGCAGCATAGAGCAACTCTTGGACACTTATTGCATATTCTTGAGCTCTTGCTAGCTTCTCTATTACTCAAGTGCATTCAATTCATATTTTGTGAGTAGTTGAGAGTGAAATCAAGTGTGAGCATTAAATTGAGTTATTTAGTCACTTGATACACCTCAAGAAAGCATCAAAGTTTATTACTCTTGGAGATTGCTGCCTCCTAGACGGCCTAGAGGCGAAGGAATCAGTGATCTTCTCAAAAGAGCTTGTGAGAAGGCCCGATTGATTGTGAAGGCAAGAGTTCGCCTATCCGGAGCGGGAAAAACTACCTAAGTGATTGAGGAAGTTTCAAGTGGTTGGAGCCAGCTTGAAGTTGTTTAAGTCAACTCAGTGTGGATTAGGGTAGACCGGCAAGTCTCCGAGAGCACGGGATAAATTCTTGTCATGTTCTCTTGTGGTTTGAATTTTCTATTCTTGTGCTCAATTTATGTTTCTAGAAAATTAATCATATTGATCTTGTGCTTAAAATCATATCTTGCTTATATCTTAATTGTTGGAGCACTTAGTGAACCCTAGAGAACCTAGCTTTAATTATCAAAATTGCAATTTTTGCTTAGTAATTTTATTAATTGCAATTAGAGCTGAAAAATTTAGAAACATCCTATTTACCCCCTCTAGTCGGTTATCCTTGATCCTACACTAGGGTTGGGGGCGATGATGGGGGTGGTAAAGGCTGAGGGGAAGGTGGTGGGGAGAGCTAAGGGCGGCAAAATCTGGGGTTAGGGTGGTGGCAATGGTTTGGGGTGAGGACGGTGGCAACTTAGATCCAGTAGGGTGAGGGCTACTTAGGGGCCCAACGGGCAGCGCGAGGAGGCTAGTGGATAAGGAGGTAAAAGCAAACAACGATGATTGGAGGTGCGACAATGGAGGCAACTACTAGGGTTAGAGGCAAGGGCGGATAATAGGTTAGGTGAACAAGAGCTAACCTCGATGGGACCAGCGGACGAAGGGGAGGACTCTGGTGGTTGCTGTGGAAATCACAGACGTCATCGGTGGATCCTGTGCAAACTGTCAAGGTCATCTGCTTCAAGTCATCGTGTTTGCCCTCTCCTCTGCTTGACCCAACGCGCACACGATCTCTCAATTGGCAAGAAACAGGGTAGGAGAGTGAAGGGGTGTACCAGTGGCAATTGTGGGTAATAACCATGTACTTCTAGATGTATTTTGTTTCTAGTAGTTTGGCTTCCTACAAGAATTTATGGGAAGGTTGCTCTTTCTAGCTAATTCATTTTTGGGACTGTTCCCTGTGAGAAGTAGAATCTACTCATTTTAGGAAGCTAGGTGTTTGGTGCAGATTCATCATATTCGAGCAAAATACTGGGAGCAGGAGCTATACCAAACAAAGCTTTTATTAGGAAACATTCTTCCCATGGTCTCAAAAGATATTTGTCCCAACCGACAATGCAAAAGTATTTCCTTACCCTCCTCGCTTGCAATGGTTGTCAATGCAAGACATTGTTTCACTTGTTCCTCTTTGATCTGAGTACCAAAGTCCATCATGCCTGACTACAATGTCAAGTCTCTTCCATGTTCACCTCTCCTAAATTAAACAATTCTCACGATCAAGGGAAACTCGACAGTCCATATGATCAGCTAAAGCACTTATTGAAACCAAATTACTGGAAAAGAGGGAATATAAAACCGATGACAATGTGATAGGAGTGCATTGAACTGTACCAACACTTGATGGGGTGAGATGTTCCATCGACAATTTGGATTGTTTCACTATGTGTACATGGGTATGGTGTATATGATTTAAATTTCCTAGACATAACTGTAACATGTTGAGATGCACTTAAATACAATATCTAGTTTGAATGAGAATCTAAACGAACAATATTAGTAACATTTTCAAACGTAGTTGTCGCCACTTGGTCTTTATTCCTCGAATCTTCTAATTCAGTCACTACCACATTAGCTTTATGATCAATCCTATATCCAAGGCCTCTACCTCCTTGGTCCACCTCTATCGCTGCCACTTCTCTATCCATGATTAGGCTTACATGGGGCAAAACAATCATGACTCAAGTACCCCTTTCCACCGCAATTGAGACACTCTCTAGTTTCAACTACTACAAAAGCAAGGACGGATTGGTCGCCTTGAAGCTTTGGAACTAGACAACACCTTCAATCAGCGGCGGAGCCAGGCCTCGGGCCACCCGGGCCTAGGCCCGAGGCTTGGCAACAAATCAGGTTCATGAAGACAACAATAAATACGCGAGTTTTGGGCTGCAATGGCTTGGTCCCAAGGCTTTGGGCCCAGCTGGGTCCACCCCTGCCTTCAATCTAATCTCCTCATGTGCAATTGTTGCAATAGCTTCCTCTAAAGAACACATAGAAGGCTAATGAAATATAGTAGCTTGCCTTCCATCAAATTATAAGTATGGGTTCAGCCTCTTCAGGAATTATATCACCCTTCTGCATTCGATCCACTTCTTAAAAATGATTATGCAATCTGAATGTGTCAACCTAAGAGGATTATAATGATCCAAATCAGCCACAATTGTTGCAATTCAGCCACATATTCCATCACAGATCGCTCCCTCTGCTTTAGACCAGCTATTATTTCTTGTGTTTCTACCATCAGCATCACATCGTCCTCTCCTAAGCACAATTTTGGTGAAGTTTTTCATACCTCGACTCACTTGAAATGTTCTCAACATTTGCAGCAATAATCGGATACAATGAACTCAATAGCCAAGATACCACCAATGAATTGGTCCAACTCCATGTCTTCCATTCAGCACTTGATTTATCCACATGCTGCATTGATTCCTTGTCCACATGCTCTGTTGATTCCCCTTTGACAAAGCCCTCAAGCCCTTTTGCCTTAGGAATCAACGGTGCTCTTCTAGACCAACTCAAGTAATTTTTATACCTTCCAATTTGATATCATTTGGCATTAATTCCAACTTTTAGGTTGGCTCCACATGCACAACAATGGCCTGGCTCAATGACATCTTACTCGCCTTCGCAGTGAGCAATTGAGCCAACATCTCAAGTACCTTCTCAATACCCTGACTTTCCCTCATTGTTTAGTAGAAGATGTCCACTGAAATTAGCTGAACACACACAGCAGCAGAACAACAACAAGAGTAGCACCGCAACAACCACCACACTACAATCCTTCACACGATGTTCAGAAGGACCAGCTTTGCTGCTTGCAGTCGAACCAATAGTGGGATGCCTTTCTTGCTCCACCACAGCAACCATAAGGCACACATACCATCTTTGCTCTTCTCCATGGGCTACACTCTAAATCACTGGTCACTAGCGGATTTAGCACATAAACATAGGTGTACAGTTGTACATGTAATTTTTCACATAAAATTGATTATATAATAGTGTATATAATAATAATAATAGAATCAAATCAATATATATATATATATATATATATAGGAAAATGGTTCTATACTCACAGAATCGTACTCCCACCTTCAATATCTTGCTTAAATGATATTATTATACCACTTTATCCTTTTGAGTATACTCTAACATCGATTATAAGATACTCCAAAGTGAGTTCCACAAAAAATTTCATCAAAGTCCACCCTTTATAGCATAATTTGTTTATATATTCTTTTCACATATGTAAAAGTGTATATAACAAAAAAATATACGGCTCCGATGATTTTTTTCAACCATGTCACATTGGAGTATATTAGAATCATTATTGGAGTATATCGAAAATGATAAAGAAGTATAATATTTTCATTTAAGTAGTATATTGAAGGTAGGAGTATGAACTCCCGAGAGTACGGAAAAGGCTTCCTATATATATATATATATATATTGGAAAATGGAAGCATACCACCGGGAGTACGTACTCCCGTCGCGATATCGGGTTGAACCCGTATTGACTGAATCGTAATCTTTGGGATAGACTCTTCGGGATAGATATCGCGTATTATTCTTTGGTCTTCTGCGGAAGCCCGCATTTCTCTCGATCCGCCACTATTCTCCTCGCCTCGCCTCCCCATTTCTCTCGTTCAACACTTGCCGCCTCCGTCGCGCGCGCCACGCCAATCGCCACCCTCGCCGCCGGAGCTTCCGCTTGTGGCGCCGCGCCCACGGATGTTCCTCCGACCTGCACCACTCGACCACGCCCGCGCTCCTCGCCTTCCTCCCGTCCTCCCGTCCCCACACCCCTCCCCCTTCCTCCAAGCGCAAGGCGAACCCGCCCACCGCGTCCAAAGGTATGTCGCGCGCTTCCACCTGTCTTCTGCAGCTCGCTTATTATCGTCGGAGTTAAGTTTGATCTTTTTTTTCGTGGCTGCTGGGAAATGCGGCGAGGAAGGGAAAACGGTGGCGGCGGCGAGAGAAAAGGCTCTGGCGGCGGCGCTGACGAAGCGGCGTTCTTGGTTTTGCTTTTTGCAAGGTTCTGATGCTGCTACATGTATCCTGGATTAGTTTCGATCTTGTATAGCTATTTGCTAATTTGGCGTATGCCTAATTAGCCATTTCATGACATGTATCTTTAATATGAAGGTGGATTCTGTCAGTAATATACCCCCTTTCATGCATTGTAAAATAGCATAATCCCATTGCCAATCTTGTCGCTTGCATTTTCTATTCAGTATTTGTGTTTGGACAATAAATATATGGACTATGGAGTGGGAGGGAGGATACGTTATCTGATAATCGAAGGGAACCTTTTAAGCAGACACACGCAGATTTGAGATCGGCACCATTATTGACACCTTTAGTCTTTTTTTTTTTTCTAACATAGCACATACGCACTCCTTGTGCGGAAATGCTAATTTCATTCCTAATGATTTTGTTAGTGTGATATTTTGCATTGTTTTCACAGTGATACCCTTTTTGAATTTTTTTATCTTTGAAGCCGGTGTTTACATTGTACATAAGAGAATCATATATACTCCTTTTTATTCATGTACTCCTTTTTACTAAGTTTATACTCCTTTTATCCCACGGTCAGTATGTATCTAACATATATACTACTTTGTGCTTATCTGTATACTCATACAAGTACCATAGTTCATATGCTACTTCTTAAATTCTCTCAAAGCAGATACTCCTTCACGAAGTATGCTAATTTGATTTAGAAGCATATACTTATTTTGTGGCACAAGATACTTTGTCAATTGCAAGTTTGTGTCGGGGCTTTCTACTTTCTAGTCATAGCTATCTATCTCTCGGCGGTGATGATGTGCTCCACTCTTGTTTCTAAATGATTTCTTTCCATGAGTTTAGCCTTGATTCAGTGTCAGTGTATCGTTTCAGGAGATCCTGCTTCTAAGCCAATTGGAGCATAAGAACATAGTGCAGTATTTTGGTGCCAAAATGTTGGTCTCAATTGTCAGTTGTTAAACTGCCTTCACTATGTTGCAAATCACTTTTGCAAATCTTCGCCCCACCAATACCTGCACCCCAGTTTATTTTTCCTCGGTTCAGTGTTACATTTGTTTTGTACAGACATAGTTTTGAGATTTGCTCTAGAACAGCATTAACAGTTCAGCACAACCATGATGTATCATCACCACTTATTTTGTAGGAATAATTGGATATTTGCCACTCCTCAATTTGGAAATTCGATGGCCCATACAAAAAATGCCCCCTATTTTGTAAGTGAAAACTTTAGTATAGTGTGAAACTGTATTCCACATATTTCTTTGGGGTAGCTGTATCCTCAAATCGTAATAACATCATTTTGTCTGGTTTGGGTTGCTTGTAGGAAGAAAGCGATCCGTATTTAACTCGAGTTTGACGGTGAAGCTTCTCTGGTGTCGTATGTGAGAAGCATCGGTTGGAAGAAGCAACAATCTCTGCATATACAAAGCGATTCTCAATGGATTGACTTATCGCACCATCATAATGTAATGCATAGGTGATCGATACCCAATATAATTTTTTATCTTGAAGCCGCTTACATTGTACTCCTTTTACTAAAATTGTATACTCCTTTTATCCCACGATCGTTATCTATACTCCTTTTATACTCCTTTTTATTCATGTACTCCTTTTACTAAGGTTGTATACTCCTTTTATCCCACGGTCAGTATGTATCTAACATATATACTACTTTGTGCTTATCTGTATACTCATACAAGTATCATAGTTCATATGCTACTTCTTAAATTCTCTCAAAGCAGATACTCCTTTACGAAGTATGCTAATTTGATTTAGAAGCATATACTTATTTTGTGGCACAAGATACTTTGGCAACTATGCTCAACATTTAAATTTTGCATTTGGCAGTTTCATATAAAAGTCAGAATGGTTTTCACCCTTCAAATTGCCCACTAATTTTTTATTTACCCATATATTGAAAAGGGGTTTTTGCAATTGAAAAGAACAGAGTATTTGAGTAGGGATATGCAATTGACAAGATAAAGGGGTATATGCAATCACACTCCATTATCAGCGTCAAAAAAATTTGCAAACGGCAAATGGGGCGGTTGTTGCAACTGCATGCGCTCATTTCGGTGAAAAGCGTCGCATCATTGGCATCAACGAAGTTTATTACGCATGCATTACGGATAATGCTGTTTACTAATGGATGTATCCGCTTAATAATCCACCCATTTGCCAACACGAATCACAAAGCTAATCAACGGTATACAGGTATGGGAGTACATACTCTTGGGAGTACAAAACCTTCCTATATATATATATATATATATATATATATATATATATATATATATATAGGAAAATGATTCCATACTCACGGTATCACGTACTCCCACCTTGATATACCATTTAAATGATGTTGTTATACCTCTTTATCCTTTTGGTATACTCTAATACTCATTATAAGATACTCTAAAGTGAGTTTCATGAAAAATTTCATTAAGTCCACCCTTTATAGCAATATTTATTTATATATTCCTTTTACATATGAAAAGGGTATATAGTAAAAAATAAATAGTTGTAATGAATTTTTTCTACCATGTTGTATTGAAGTATCTTAGAATTATTATTGAAATATCACAAAGTGATAAAGGTATATAAAGCGTTCATTTAAGTGGTATATTATAGGTGAGTATGTACTCCCAAAACCTACAAACTTCCTATATATATATATATATATATATATATATATATATATATATATAGGAAAATGGTTCTATACTCAGAGATCGTACTCACTTTTAATATCTGCAAATGATATTATTATACCTCTTTATCCTTTTGGTATACTCTAACGATTATAAGATACTCCAAAGTGAGTTCTACAAAAAATTCATCAAAGTCCACCCTTTATAGCATAATTTGTTTATATATTCTTTTCACATATGTAAAAGTGTATATAGCAAAACAATATAGCTCTCATGATTTTTTCAACCATGTCACATTGGAGTATCTTAGAATCATTATTGAAGTATATCGAAAATGATAAAAAGTATACTTTCATTTAAGTGGTATATTGTAATAGTATGTACAAAATCTGACTTCATATATATATATATATATATATATATATATATATATATATATATATATATATATATATATATATATATATATATATATATATATATATATATATGCTCATTGTCAACTAATTTCATCCCATTTTCATTGTCTCACGCCTGCTCTACTCAACTAGCCATCCTAGCCCATTAGTGAAAAGCATACACCTCCAATCCTCAAACCAAACAGACCACATTGCACACAGCACAACCAACCCTAGCCAAAATTGTCCTTTTTGTCTATCATACTCTCTGCTTCTCTGTCCCTCACTTGGCCTCAGGGTGGCGACTAGTGGCGCACTTCGACAAGCAGGCAACTGTGTGAGACCAGGGGCTGAGACGACAACTGGGCTGTCAACCAAGCAATAGCCTCAACACTGTAGGCTACACTGCTATAGTAGCCCGTTAGAGGCCATCAACTAGAGCTTAGAGGTATTCGTGTATTGCCTCGATGAATGTTGAGAACTTAAAATGTTGATAAATAGTGAATCATTGGGATTAATTAGTTGATTGTGTAGTTATAAAGCTTAAGAAAATGAAGATGTAGTATGTATATTCAAAAGCGTTGTGAGATCGATCCGAAAAAACACAAAAGACAACTACAAGTACTACCTCCGCATCCAAACCAATATATGTAAAAACACAAAAGACAACTACAAGTACTACCTCCGCATCCAAACCAATATACATAGAAACAAAATTTGTTTTTGGCAATTAATTTTCTGAAAGAACCAGCTAAGTGTAATAGATGATCAATATTTTCTTCTACAAGTTAGTCATGAAGTCATAATATCTCACTTCCAAGTTATGGAGTCTCGAGGGTTAATTTGTAATTTTTCTTAATTATTTTGTAATTTTTTTAACTTATTGTGTTATGTTTACTCTAATTTAATTTTCGCTGTTGAAGACCATTAACTTTTATACTGAGCAATGTTTTTTTTTCCTTAACTCCGTGCACCATATGAAAATTCCGGAGCTGAACTACCCGCGTTGCCTTCTCCTCTCGACCTTGCTTCTGCTGCCAACGCTCAGATCCGCCACCAGACGCTCCTCCGCGCGCACGCGCTCCTGCCCCGCCGGCTCTATCGTCTCGTCGAGCTTCCGCGCAGCGCCGCACAGAGCTGCCACAGATCCATTTCCTTCTTCGCAAACCTGGCCCAGAGCTCCTCGCAGACCTCCGTGGTGGCCCCCGGTGCGGCACCGCCTTCCTGGTGTCGTCCGCCACCACTGCCTCCAAGTGCCGTAACGTCACCAACACCCAGCGCTGCGGCCTCTTCACCGCACTGCCGAGGCACCACCAGGCGTTCACTATTGCCGTGCGATCTCCGTCCACCAGGTACACGGGCACCCAAGGGCAGAGCTAAGGTACAGCCGGACACCAGCGTGTCCGGCACTCATGTTGTGTTAGTGCTTTCAGTGCTTTCTCGCTGTATTATAAATTAATATGATTTTTATATTTTGTTATAATTTAATATTAAAATATGCTAGCTTTTTTTTTTTGCTATTCTAAAATTCTTAGGTAGCAATATAGCATATGTCTTAGGGGCTGTTTGAAGATTGTACTTTAGTTTTGGACCAAAAGCTCCTTCAAACTGTATGGCTACAAAAGCAGTTGGGTTAAATCACAATGACTTACACCTAAAAGCTGCAGTTGCTAGGGAAAAGTTTTTCAGCTGTGGCTTTGCTTGACCATCTTCCATCTCGGTCGCTCTACTTTCTCGACCTCTGCCACCCCACCTTGCCGCCTCCACGTCACCTCCCCACTCAGATGCCACTATATTTCGTTATGTTGCTACCTCTCCACTCGATTGGCCCCCAAAAGCTACAGCTGCAGTAGCCAATTTATCAAACAGTATAACAAGAAAAGCCATAGCCGCCCATTCTGATTTTATAGCCTAGCTCGGAAACCAAAAGCAGACTTTTTCATCCAACCATAACTCTCCCAAATAGACCCTTAAATTGTTTGACAAAATACCTATGGTCACATAGCACATTTATAAGGCTAGCAATTTGAATATAAAAAATCATAGCACAAATTTAAGAGAAGAGATGTATATGCAGGATCTAAAGGTATGCAAGATTGTAAGGATCTTGTCACTTATTGCTTTTCGGTTTTTGCATTTAGTGTGACGTAATTTATAGAATTTTAACTGGATCAACTTCCTTAGGGTTAGCATTATTTCTTTGCCGACCACTGGCTTAATCCATAATCACCCCTCTATTTTCATTCAAGGTCCGCAGGTGCAGGTACTCATCCACCGTCAGCCGCACCTAGGGTTTCAATTTTCCGTCATCACCGCCTGTCGCTAAGCTCTAATACCACGTCGTGGTTGGTGAAGCGAGGAATTTTCTCAATTAACTTCTTCCTCGCTTGCTCGTACAGCATACATACAAGAGTACGTGTGCCTAATAGGCCGAAATACACGTATATATACACACGAACCACGACCTGTGTTTTTGGCTTTGCCACTCGAGAAACGACAAGTTGCCGCAATACAAAAGAAATCAACGCAGGAGCAGAGTTGATCAGTGCGGAGATCAATCACATCCGTTCAATTTGCCAATTTAGTTCTGTAGCTGACAAGTGGCATCTCAAATGGGAGTATGCATTATTTATCCTATCTCAGGGTGAGTGCCTGATACGCTCTCCTACGTAAAAGAGTTTCAACAAGATTATGGAGGAGCAAGAGGAAGAAGGGCAAATAAGTATATTTTTCACAGCCCATTTAATAGTCAATTCATAATGGACTGACCAGAATGACAAATAAGAAATGAAATTAGCGAGTGGGGCAACAAGGAGAAGTTTTTCGATGACATATATGGTCCCTTCGATTCAAGGACAATTGGTGGTTGGTATGGGATCATCCATCCTGATAGAAACGAAGTCATTGATTCATATTTGATCGAAGAGATCAGAAATGGTTAAGATAAGCCAAATTTTTGTTTGGTTGAAGAGATAAGAGTTAAATAGTGGATAAGATGAAAATTCAAATTTGGAGGGATGAGATGGGTGAGATGAAAGCTGGATGAGCTCATCCAGCTAATTTCTTGGAATGGGCTCATCTAACATCTCCGAGGAATATTTCTGAGAGTTAGCTACCTTTATCTACCCATCCATCCAACCAAACAATGGAATGAATGAAAAAAATGAATGGGCCATCCCATCCAGCTTGCCCTTAAACCAAACACATCAAAGGTTCTGGCCAACTTTCAGTAGCAAATAAAAAAATTCTCTATGTAGAGACAAGATCATACCAAGAGTTAACAAAACTCATATTTGATGGCGTGCAAATTTGCCTTTTTTATATTCAGATTGGCGTGAATTCAGACACAACTTAAGATATGCAACATAAATAAACACTGTAGTGGCAGGAAGAACAAACCCATCCTGCCACCTTCAACAGATTCATGGAAATAGCGTCAGCTTGTCGTAACCTTGCCGGCGACTTTCTGAGCTATCCACCCGAGGCCATCGTAGAGGCCCTCACCTGTGATCGCGCATGAGGCCTGTATGTGCCAGTCGTGGTTCTTTATGCTGTGGAGGGAGAGGGCATCGGTGATCTCCGCTGGCGACATGGCGTCCTTGAGATCCTGCTTGTTCGCAAACACAAGGACCACAGCATTCTCAAGGTCCCCGTGCTGAAGCAACCGGAAGAGCTCATCCTTGATGATGTTGATCCGAGCACGGTCAGTGCTGTCGATTACTACAATGGCAGCATGAGTTCCTCTATAGTATGTTGCCCATGAAGTGCGTAGGCTCTCTTGTCCTCCTAGATCCCACACCTAGTTCATTCAAACAGAAATTTAAGAACAAACAACATGGTGCTATCGCCAAAAAAAAGAGTGATCAATCCTGTGACATGAAACAACCGGATAAACTTCAAGAGCCGAGAACTAATGTGATATAATGCAATTTGCAGGAAACTAAAACATGTTTGGTTTTGTGCCCAACTAGTCCTATAAAAAAATGGTCTTGGTCAAAATGGGTATGACCAAAATTTTAGTAAAATATGGCCGTTTCGGATTGTGGTCAAACCCACACCCTGTAAAAAACTGACCTAGATTTGACATGTTCTGTGTTGGGTATTACCAAAGTTTCCAGGGCAAGCCAAATTTCAGTACCATTCCAAATGATAGCTAAAATGTTTTGGTGAACAAAACATGGGCCCAAATGCCCAATCTTTCCAGGAAACAGGTGAACTTTCGGGATGCTGGGATTTCTGATAAGAATCCGCTGGCTCATTGAAATATGAAATGATTTTTATTTCTTTTGGGAAGGCCTGGAGTAAACTGGTATTATAAACTACAACTCCCATGACATAGAGTGGCACTTTGCAGTAAGACCTCACGTACCAATCAATATTAGTAAGAAGGCCAGATTGTCCAAGCAGAAACAATTGCAAACATAATATCGCTCGTATCAGTGTTTGCATAGACCACCAAGTGCTCAGACGAGTAACCCAATCACTCATATCTAACTGTGTACTAATTTCATAATATGTTAGAAACAGACGAAATAAGCGTTTTTACTGCTAGCCTAGATGGTTGCATGCGGTTTACCATCGGGAACAAACTGATTACCGACATGTAATCCAATCAGACCTAAGCTACGGCATTCATCTTACAACACATAACTCGTTGTCTACAATTTACCGCGATTTCAGCTACTCCAATCGGCTTAAGAAATTCACAGTGAATAGAGGTACGGAGTACGGATGCTGAAACTTATCCAGATCTGCGCAGGCGGCTAAGATCCGCCGCCGCTCATCGGTTCCATAGAATCCTCCTACGAAGTGTACATTAAGAAAGTTGAAGAACCGATCTTTTCTTTCTCCTCCCCCCTCTTGAGCCCAGATCTCAATCTCAACGGGAAACATTCATCCACAAATCGCATCTGGCCTTGCTTTCCGGGCACTGCTTAATTCCGGCCGGCGAAGGAAGAACCGGTTGCATCCACATAGCAAAACCTAGCCTAGAACCCGGGGGGCTAGAATTCGGGCGGGAGAAGGAAGGGCGCGGGGCTGACCTCGAAGCGGATGTTCTTGAAGACGACCTCCTCGACGTTGCTGCCGATGGTCGGCGCGGCGGTGACGGCCTCGCCGAGGTGGAGCTTGTAGAGCGTGGTGGTCTTGCCGGCGTTGTCGAGCCCCACCACGACGATCTTGTACTCCTTGGCGGGGAACATCATGAACCACACCCGCGACATCCACGCCCCCATCCTCCCCTCCTCCTCCTCCTACAACTCAAATCTGAATCTCGCGACGCGGCGGTTGGTTGGTTGGTGGATTTCGAGCGGACCTCTGCGCGAGGCGACTGGGGATCGGATCTACGGGGAGGGGTGAAAAGGAGGACGACGACGACGAAGAAGAATCGGATGCGTGTGTCGATTGGCCGTGGGAAGCTTCGTCATGGCTGAGGCCTGAGGAAGCAAGCGAGTTATGGGCCGGGCCGGGCCGCGAGGTTTTGTAAAAGTGGTGTTGGACATTGGGTTGGTCCGGTTCGGGCCGATGATGAGCCTGGAAAACGCATGAATTGGGGGGCTGTATTTAGTTTGGTAGAAACCGGATTACGA
This sequence comes from Guadua angustifolia, assembly GCA_036346375.1. Taxonomy (NCBI): domain Eukaryota; kingdom Viridiplantae; phylum Streptophyta; class Magnoliopsida; order Poales; family Poaceae; genus Guadua; species Guadua angustifolia. The sequence continues at coordinate 17,740,643 of CM070520.1, forward strand.
TTCTGCTAAGTGATTCAGAGAAGTGATTACGTCATTGAAAGTGATTCTGGATAAACTCTATGGAGAAACCGACTCTTTGTTGGGAGTGAATCGGAGAAGCGACTTTTTTCACTCAAGTTCATTTCGGAGAATCACTTCACGGAAACCACATATTCTCGAAAAACGGACCTTAGTTTGTCTTAGCTATGCATACATTATATTTGGTAAATATAGTAATTAAAATATAATACCAAATATATTAAATAGAACTTTGGTTTAGTATCATAAATATCATAATATTTGGTTCGGTATCGGTAAATACCATATTTACCAAACTAATATGAATTGTTCTTTACCTGTTGTTTTGGATATCGATACAGTCTCTAATACATACCTTTGACTATATTTTATGTAATTATACGTTAGTAAAAAATTATTACACACATTTGACCATTATTTTGATAAATCTAGTGACATTATTGTCTGCGAGGAGAAGTGATTGTCTGCGGGGAGAAGTGATTGTCTGCGAGGACGGCACCATAATGGCCCTTCTAACGCACCACGTACCGTATGGAATGCAGAAATTTTATAGAAATTTCACATGAAGCAGCATAAAATTCTGTGAAATTCTTCCCTTCCATGGCTTTAACTTTCCTACGAAGCAGACAGAGAGGAGTTTGACTCTATCGATGTTTGCTTAGATATTTAGAAGCTAAACGATCCTACTCACATCCGTAATTATATGCAAATTCTGGGCTTAGGCCCTGTCCACATTGAAATACGGGAATTTTATATGATTATATGGGAATTTAAAAACTACTTCACGTGAGTTGGCTACCTTTGGTCCAGGATTCACTTTACTCTAGAAAAAGTCGAGGATTCGTCCAGTTGCCTAGCTTGTCCCAAACCCAGGGCTCGACTCAGCCCAAAGCCCAGCCAAGCCTATCAGGCTATCAGCGACGAGCCAACAGTCCAAACTCAAGAGCACCACCGAAAAAGCCGCTGACAAGCCGAGACGAAGACGCACACGCAGCCTCCCTCGCCGCCTCTGTTCCATGTCATCAAAATCACCTCCTCTTTAACTTCTCCCCACTCAATCTTTGATTTTCATTTGCGGATATATAATTGGGCTCTTGGTCCAAATTGTGAGATATAATTGAGCTCTATCTTTTGGTGGGTGAATCTGAATTTATCTTTAAAGAGTTCTTATTATAAATATGACACTCTATTGTACACGAGAATTAATCTAATAAAGAGAAGAGTTTTACCACTATACATCATGTGTACTCTTCATGATTGTATTGATCATTCAATTGATGTGTTGTGTCTAATCTACGGAGGTCATCATCATTTTACAACATTATAGTCCTGTTGGCGTCAAAAAAGAGCCAATCGGCTTCAACATACGTTAACACTGGGTTTAAAACATGCCAGCCTGTTGGAAATATAAAGCACGGCCCATCCTTCCCCATCGCCAAGCTTTTGGGTGAACTGTTGGTGCATGCAACTCAATATGGTATCGAGTCGGAGGTCTCGAGTTCGAGTCTGGTAGACGCAATTTAGCGTCGCTCCTATTTCCACGTGTTGAGTCTTTGCCTAAGGCGCCTCACGTGAGGTGTTGGAAATATAAAGCACGGCCCATCCTTCCCCATCGCCTTAAGCTTTTGGGTGAACTGGTTGGTGCATGCAACTCAATACAGCCAATTTGATCCTACAATCGGCAAGAAAAAAATCTAAACAATTATTACAGTCGATTAGATGATAAAGATCTGTTTTTCCTGAAAAAGGCAATACGCAACAAGATCAGTAAAAAAATAAATCCGATAACTGGCTAAATAAATGATGATCAAAACGGTGATGCGTAACTTTATGATCAAAATGAATTACAAAGAGATCTAAAAGCTATTTCTAGTTGATAGAAAGTAAACGAAAGTATGTGCGAATAGTTGATTGATTGACGAATGATCTTCGTCTTGCTTGCCAACCCCAATTTTAATAGTGTCCTAGCTGATCGTATCCTCCTCTGATTCCTGAAAATCCATGATTCGTATCATCCTCAACTTCCAAAAGAATTACAATTTGAGCCAATATTAGTTAGAACCCTTTATCCATACTTAACTGTATCTTCCTAAATCGGATCCATACTTAAACTGTATCTTCCTAAATCGGCTACTTCTGTCAAATTCTGATGTCAACATATTCCCCTATTTTTAGGAGATGATATGAATCTTCCAAAGCTCTCCATTTTTTGAAGATGATACAAATCTTCCAAATTATCTTAATCGGCTTCACCATGAATCTTCCAAAATTATCTTAATCGACTTCACCATGAATTTCCCTTTTCACGCTCTTCTCAATGCTATTCTTGGTAATTTCCCCATTTCTCATGGCGTAAAAAATAGGAACATGCAATTTATCATCATATAAGCCCTTGAAACTTCAATCAAATTACAAACCAAATGCCACTGGTTTTACCCCTCTATAAATGCCGCACTTCATCCATGTCATTTTTCACGCCTCCTTGCTTACAACTCTCTCATCGTCGGCTTCAATTGCATCTTTATCGGCTCACGACTAATTGATCCCAGACAGGTATTCATCCCTGTGACCGACGTGAAGATCAATACTACCTAGGTCCATTAGGTAACCTAGATCCATCAGGCTATCATAGAACAAGATATACCGTTGTGGGAACAGATGGACATAGCAGAGTGTCTTTCTCTTTCCTTAGCCGACTCATAAGCCAATGAGCCTTTGGTAGGCATAGCATGTTATTTCTGGTCGGACACTCTGAATGCATTCATGTTCAGGGCAGGCCTTATCAGCCCAACTCTTCTTGACATAGCTCAGTTATGTTGCCTGAGGCCAGATGGAGACCAAATATTGGCTTTAAGCTTCAAACCCCCAATACAAATTAGTTTCCACAAAGGCAGAAGGTTGGAGTCAGTATATCAGCGAAAACAGAGGAATTGGCCCAGTGTCGGATTGGGAGTATGTGAACTTCTTGAATATATCGATTGACCAATATATTTTCTACGACGCATCTATGGACACAAGTTTACCAAGTTGTCGTGACCCGAATTTGCAAATCCGGACACTCTGTGTATTTCGCACTAGTCCAGGATCGCGCTAGTGCACACAGATTATACAGGGTATAATATCACATCATACACAATGGAATACTAAATAAGTAATGCAAACTTGTATATAAGCGAGTTGTGTGACCTTATGGTCCCTTAGAATAATCGCCACACAGGGCTTACAATAATCGAGTAAATAAAGTTTAACAAATGAATAAAATAAATCTTCGTGGCGATCCATCTTCAACACAGCATACACGCGAGGTTTGATTCTCTAGTTCTCGGCCCTTCAACGTACTCTTCTTCATAGCGAGGAGTAGTTTCTTCTTACGTAAGTTTGTCCATGAGGGTGAGTACACACGTACTCAACAACTCATGCACAAAATGCGATCTATTTACTACATGCATGGCTTATTACAAAGGAAAGGCTTTCTTGGTTATTTTACTTTTGCATCAATATTTTAAACTACTATTTATTTAGATGGAAAGCATCAAAGTCATATAACCATAATATTACTCAAGTTGTTTTCCACAATAGTTTGGACACACAGGTCTCCAAACATCTTTCTTTGACACACAGTCATTCCCCATTTTATTTTCAAACACTACCCCTTGATTTGTAATCCCGAGCATTGTCTATTACCGTGGACTCGGCTATTGAACAGTTTTGACACTCTGCAGAGGTTGTACACTTTACCCACAAGATACTGAGCTTGCACACCACAAAGGCGATTAACAGTAACAAAGCTTTTGAGAGACTTCTATCTTAGCCTAAGAACCTCTCCGTGTTGCCTTCACTATCACTTCCCTCACTCGGAGTCAAGTATAGAACCGAGCGAACACCGTTGGATAGGATACCAAGCCAAAGCACAGCACGCTCCCGTCATGATTACCTGTATAATCGCCACCCCGAGGTATCAAAGGTAAGACATCGAACCCTACTAAGCTAGGTCTTCCCATTCGGACATGTGGTTGTCGAGAGACTCGGGTCAAAGGCTTGCAAGGTAAGGTCCTTAATTGACCAAGGCAAGACATCCTTCTCTCAATTTGGCACACACCCTCACCACACTCAACCCACCCCGAGTTGCCACAAAGGCCCACCTGGCACAAAGCCTCGGTCCACTTGCCCCAGTCTAAATCAATTCCACCCCAAGTTATTTAACGGTGCATCACATGCCTGTAATCCTCTTTCATGTAAATCCACACAGGTTCTACATTCCAGTCTCAATACCAACAGCATTTCACCTTTTAACAAAATACATTCACTATTCTTTAGTCAATGTTACTTTTGTAATCCAAATAGATATGTTCACGTTATAGGCATGGCTAAGCATCTATTCACGGTCTAGCCTCCCGTGTTGGCACGCTACAATCAACCAACTAATATTCCCAACTTAGGTTATCAAGAAATCATGACATATGAATAATAATGACAAGGTGGCATACACAATTAGGTTGATTAGCTAATTCACCCAAAATAATTAAATCCATTTTAAGTTGAATTAGCATGCATAGTCTAAAACAAAATAAATTTCAAAAAGTAGGAGCAACATGGTCAAAGCATAACTTGCCTTCAAAGAGTTCTTGATCCTGGTCCGGAGTAAATTCTTGTGTAGGAAATTCCCCCTCGAAGTTCTCCGACAAATCAACGTCTACCCAAAACAATTATACACACAATAAATAGATTTTACAGAGAGCAAACTCAACTATAAAAATTCCACAAAATTCACCAATAAATAGTCTTGATTTTACAAATTTTAGAAATTGAAATCACTCGAATCAGAGTTAAAACACAAAAGTTATAGCTATACAAAGTTTGAAAAAAATCAAAAAGAATAAACCAAATTTCTTTATTTATTTTTATACGGAAAATCCGAGAATTATGGCGTCGGCATAGCTAATTATGACGTCGGCGCGAATTGATTTTTCTACCGAAATATATATTTTAAAATTAATTATGACGTCGGCGTGACGTCCTTTCGCCGACGTCGGCAACCACCGTGCCAAGTCGACATGTGGGCCCCATCTAGCGGCGTCATCCTCGGACACGTGGCAAATTCTCGCCGTGACGCGTGTCGGCGAACTATCAACCGAGAAGTCAATTTATTCCTGACCGTCCGATTCAAAACGAACGGTCACGATCTATCGTCGATTCGGCTCGGTTTACTCCGGTGGTGTCACGTGGCACAAATTCTCCACTGGATCAAGATCTAACGGCGAGGAGAAGACGAATATAACTTAACGCCGGTCAAACGCCAAGATTCGTGCGACATGATCAACGGCCAAAATCGCACCGCCGCCGATCTCTCTGGCGGTCTTGACACGTGGCGCTATGCTAACCCTTGGATCTAAATCGCGGCTAAAAAGTAAATCGATGGCGTCGATCGAATGCGGCGGCGGCGCCTCGATTCAGCGTGCGTGTCAACACAAGAGGCTCGGCGGCGGTGGAATCTGTCAGTTCGATTCAAAATCTACGGCTCGGATGCGGCAGATTTTCTCGCTAATTAATAGCTACGATTAAATAGGCGGCGTGGCGCATCACGACCACGATCAAGATCGAGCGACCAATAATTGAAGATGGGGTTTATGTTACCACATCTCGTGGCTAACTCAGACCATTGATATGGATCCAGCGGCTATTAGCTAACACAAATTTTAAGCACCGTGGGCAATCCCTTCTTCAGACACGTGGCACTATCCTAGCCCTCCATTACGAATCCTACTACCGAGATCTAAAACAACAACTGCTCGGTCTCTATCACGAGGAATATGTGGACTCACCTCCGTCGTTGGATGCAGGTCGGGCGGTCGAGGTAGCTCATAAACTTCGGCGAAAGCGGTGAGAAATCTTTGGAGATGAGGAAGAAGACCCAAGCGGCGGCGTTCTAATGCGATTCGGTGAGATGAAGTAGTCGCCGGATCGTCTCGGCTTGAGGAGTACTCGGTGTCCTTAGTTGCGGCGGAGAGTCACCGGAGGCCACAACAATGGCGGAATTGCTTGATTACTGGCGAGTCGTGCGACTCAACGGCGGCAAGGGAGGCGGTGTGGGTTAGGGCTACTGAAAGCGCCGGCGAAGAGCTTTTCGGCCGGTCCGCCACGGGCTTTATAGCCTCGGCGTGCGAGCTCAAGCGGCGAAAATCGTCGGTTTCTCGCGGAACGGCGGCGGCGGCAATAACGTTCGGAAGGCGAAACGAAGCAGCGTGGCCCGTATCGTCGCGAGGATGAAGATCTAACGGCACGAGAAATGAAACGGCAGCAGGCGATTCGTGACCACACGATCAAGATCACACGGTGGAGAGACGGCGACTTTACGGTTTCCAATCGTGCGCACAGTAATGGGCTCGGCCCGTTACTGTTCCACCGAATTTTAATGGTTTTTCGAATAAAAATAATTCCGAATATTCATTTAAATTATTTGAGGCACTTAAAATATCAGAAAAATTCTAGCAAAATTCCAGAAAATATTTTAGGACATTTTAAGCTCAAATAAAATATTTCTATTTATATTTTATTAAAACTTTTCATTATTAAATTAATTCCCGAGAGAAAAGTCTATTTCAAAAATTCAAATAAATCCAACTAAATTCGAGAAATTCTCAAAATTCATTTAAACCATTTAAATTAAATTAATCAAAATTTAGGGATGTTACAAACCTCCCCCCCTTAACGGAATCTCGACCCCGAGATTCAGGGCTGACTAGAAAAGAGGTTGGGAAACTCTTTCTTCAAATCTTCTTCGCGCTCCCAAGTTGCCTCGCTTTCTGAATGATTGCTCCACTGGACTCTGCAAAAGCGGGTTGACTTGTTTCTGGTCTCACGATCCATGGTATCCAAAATCTTCACTGGATATTCCTTATAAGTTAAATCTTCTTGTAGTTCAATGGCTTCTATTGGTGCTTGTTCCTCCGGTACTCGAAGACACTTTTTCAACTGAGATACATGGAACACATCATGTACTCCTGCTAAGGACTGCGGCAATTCTAACTGGTATGCAACTTCTCCTTTACGGCTCAGAATCTTGAATGGACCCACATATCTCGGGGCAAGTTTTCCTTTAGCATGGAACCTTTTAACTCCCTTTAATGGTGTGACTTTGAGATATACATAATCCTCGGGCTTAAAGCTTAAATCACGATGCCGGTTATCTGCGTAACTCTTTTGTTTGGATTGTGCAGTCTTCAACCTTTCTCTTATCAGGACAATCTTCTCTTCTGCATCTAAAAGTACGTCTGGTCCAAAAACATGACGTTCTCCCGTCTCGTTCCAATTCAAAGGTGTTAACACGATCGTGTCATACAAAGCTTCAAAAGGCGACATTTTCAAAGCGGCTTGATAGCTATTATTGTAGCTAAACTCTGCGTCACGACAAGCATTTATCCACGATGTGGTGTACGATAAAACAGGCTCTTAGCATATCTTTAAGAATCTGGTTTACCCTTTCGGTCGACCATCATGCATGGATGTTATCTTTGTCTTGAAATTGAGACGGTGCCCATTCTTTGTATGCAGCTTATCCCAAAACCTCGAGGTAAATTGAGTACCTCTGTCCGATACTATCTTCTTGGGTACACCGTGTAAACAAACAATTCTCGATATGTATAACTCTGCTAACTTATCTCCAGAGTAGGTTGTCTTTACAGGTATAAAATGTGCAACTTTTGTTAACCGATCTACTATGACCCATATGGAGTCATATCCACGCTGAGTCCTTGGCAACCCGGTGATAAAATCCATCCCAATTTCTTCCCATTTCCATTCGGGTATCTTTAATGGTTGTAGCAGTCCAAATTGGTCTCGATGCATAGCTTTGACTCTTTGACATACATCACCAGCGCCTACAAGCTCGGCTACTTTTTCTTCATATTTGTACAAAATCTTTCCTTAAGATCTGGTACATTTTTGCCTTCTTAGGGTGGATTGAATACTTAGAATCATGTGCTTCTTCGGTATCAAGCTGTTTTAATTCCGGCTTATGAGGTACACAAATTCGATTCTTCATCCAAAGAGTACCTTGTTCATCTACTCTGAAGTCCTTAGCTAAATCTTCGTCCATCTTGGACTTGATTCTATTTATCTTCTCGTCATCCTTCTGACATTCCCTGATCTGCTCTTCAAGGGTCGGTTTAACTTCCAGAGTAGCTAGAACTCCTTCCGGTATAACCTCCAATCTTAGCTTCTGAAGTTCTTTACATAACTCAGTCTGCTCTTCCGCTATCATTAAATTTAAGCTATAGCTTTTCCGACTCAGGGCATCTGCCACCACGTTTGCTTTTCCTGGATAGTAGTGAATTCCGATATTATAATCCTTGATTAACTCTAACCATCTCCTTTGTCTCATGTTAAGGTCCGATTGAGTGAATATATATTTTAGACTTTTGTGATCAGTATATATTTCACATTGGTTTTCCATAAGATAGTGACGCCATATTTTAGGCGTGCACTCTGACTAACTCGAATCATGGGTCGGGTAATTTTGCTCATGTGGCCTTAGCGTCTTGACACATCGCCACTACCTTACCGATTACGCATCGGTACATCCCAATCCTCGGCCTTGAAGCATCACAGTATATATCAAAGTTATCTTTAGTGTTTGGCAACACTAGAATAGGTGTCGAAGTTAAACGCTTCTTGAGCTCTTGGAAACTCTTTTCACATTCAGGCGACCATGCAAACTTTTTCTCTTTCTTAAGAAATTGCGTGAGGGGTCTCGCAATTGAAGAAAATCCTTCAATAAATCGGCGATAGTATCCCGCCATACCAAGGAAATTTCGATCTGTGTAACTGACTTTGGTTGCTCCCAATGCAACACTGCTTCTACTTTCTTAGGATCGACAGTTACTCCTTCGGCAGTCATCACATGACCTAAGAATTCAACCTTCTTTTTCCAGAAGTCACATTTACTAAATTTCGCATATAACTGGTTTTCTCTTAGCTTTTCCAAAACCATCCTCAAATGTCCAACATGTTCTTCATCCGACTTGGAGTAAACTAAGATATCATCAATGAATATGACTACGAACTTATCCAAATATTCCATGAATACTTTATTCATCATATTCATGAAATACGCAGGAGCATTAGTTAGTCTAAAGGACATGACCGTGAATTCATAATGTCCATATCTGGATGAGAAAGCCGTCTTTGGTATATCCTCAGTCTGAATTTTTAACTGGTGATATCCGGATCGAAGATCTATTTTAGAAAAGACTCCTGCCCCTCTCAACTGATCGAAAAGATCATCTATCCTGGGCAACGGGTACTTATTCTTTATTGTTACTTCATTAAGTGCTCGATAGTCTATACACATTCTGAAACTCCCATCCTTTTTCTTCACAAACAATACCGGGGCTCCCCACGGTGACGAACTTGGCCTTATAAAACCTTTCTCCAATAATTCCTCAATTTGCTTTTTTATTTCTACCAATTCCTCGGTAGACATCCTATAGGGTCTCTTAGCTATTGGAGCTGTCCCAGGTACTAACTCAATTACGAATTCTATATCCCGGTCTGGCGGCATTCCGGGTAAATCTTCAGGGAATACATCTGGGTACTCATTAACTACTGAAACATCTTTCATTTCAACAGCTTTCACATTATTAACCATCAACTGACTATCCTGGACATTATCTGCTTGGATCTCCACCTTCTTGCCACTTGGGCTCTCCACTGTTACAACTCTTCGTCCACAATCCAGCACTGCCTTGTGCTTGGATAACCAATCCATTCCCAAGATAACATCTATGGTATGAGTATCGGTATAATTAAGTTAAGCTAGGAACTCTGTTCCATTTATTATTAATTTTACCCCGAACATCCTACTTTAGCTCGGAGTTCTGATCCAGGGGTTTGAACTATTAACGTATTCTTAAGTTTAACCACATCCAATTCATTTTGTACGACAAAAACTTGAGAAATGAATGAATGAGAAGCTCCTGAGTCAAACAAAATAGTAGCCTGATACTTGAGTTAACTAGGAACTTACCCGGCCGACATCCGTGGCGTTCGGACTTCATCGCCATGATGTGGTTAACCCTTCCTCGCCGACCCGATTGTGGTGCGGCTCCGCTTGAACAGGTGCTCGGCTTCCTCCTTGAGTGGTGATCTTGCGGAGTATTACCCGAGTTAAAGCGGACGGGGTAACTCCTCCTTCTTAGAGACGAGCGTTGGCAAAATGTCCCATTTCATTGCGATTGTAACAACGTCTTCACCGCCATTATCAGACTTCTCTGCAGCTTGGCTAAGCGATCTTCTTTGGTGTTTGTGGATTCTGATCCGTGGATCGCTGTATAGGCAGTGGTGCTCTTGCGCTGCTCCCTGGCTGAAATCGGGTGAACTGTTGGGGTACCACCCTCAGTCTCTGCTGACCCTGGCGTCCTCCTTGCTGTGCCAAATGACGCTTGCGGTGTTCATCTAACTCTTTACGCTTGTCTTCCAAAATTAGGGCCTTGTTTACCAACTCCTGAAAATCTGGAAATATGTGGGTGATCAGTCCCACTTGAAGTCCAGAATTGAGTCCCTTCATGAATCGGGACTGCCTAGCCTTGTCGGTTACTGCGTCCTCCGTGCATAACGAGCCAAGCTGCGTGAACTTATTAAGATAATCGGCCACAAATTGGCCTCCACGCTTCAATGATCGAAACTCCTCTTTCTTGAGTTCCATCATCCTTAGGCACATGATCTTGGCGGAAGGCAATTGTAAACTCATCCTGGGTAATCTCGAGGATGCTCGTAGGAAGCTGATAGTTCTCCCACCATTGGCATTGTTCCTTCTAGCGGTGAGAGGCATCAGACTCTCTCATCGCCTACACATTGGGATATGTGCGGCTTCCTCTCTATAGTGCGCAACCGGTCATCGGCTTCTATGGGGTTAACATTCCCGGAGAAGGTTGGGGTCTAGTCCTCATAAATCGGATAGCCTAGGCCGATGTCCATGTTGCATGGCTTGGTTGTTGTTATTATTAGCTGCATACTTAGTTACGCATCTGTTGCATTTGTTGCATCATTATCTGCATCACCGTTTGAGTGCGGCGATCAAAAAGCTCCCAGTTGCCCATGTCAACCGGTGGTGCGAGTTGAGGATTACATGCATTGCCTGGTTTCCTTCTTCTTTGTGATCCGCTTCCTCCGGCTCCACGGTTTCCAGTATTCACCATCTAAAGAACAAAAGACTTAAGAAAAGAGGGAATAGAGTAGACAAGTATACAAGAATCTGGTGCGGGGTGAAAATTTGTTTGACTCAAACATAAGCACACAATTTTATTTAATACCATAAGGATATGGCCGCTCACAAGTGCTTACGGCGTTGCGGCGCATACCAAACACGCATAACCATAGAAAATGTTCACCATAAAGAAAACATAACAACTCATAGAGTTCAAATCAACCAACCGTTCTAAGGCGGACTCGATATCTTGACTCGAAATAACTTGACTCAACACAGAGTCAACTCGAGAAAAACTAAAACACTCGATCGTCAAGCCATCCAGTTGCGGCCCTCGAGCAGTCTTGAGGTGGGTGCGCGCATAGGAGCAAGCGATCTGATGCCCCAATCTTTGGTTGTCTGAAGGAACCCACGGACTCGGTGGCTCAGGCTGCCTATTAGGTCTTGGTGGCTCGCACCGCTTTGATTGGTGCCTCTGAGCTGGTGCCTCTGCTAGGCTCGGGCTCCTTAGGGTCGGGGTCGTGCAACTCAAGCTCGGCTCTGCTCAGTCCTCCAAGTGCCTCCTCCGGCTCGTGCACCCTCGATGTAGATACTCGGGCCCTCGGTAGCCTCACGCATAGCGAGCCACGACCTCCGCGACCTCGTCACGGGCCCTCTGCAGCTCTGGACCGTCTCGTCCAAGGTCTCCTCTGGCGATGGTGTATCTCACCAAGTGGTGATCGTAGCATCATCATCGTCAATCGGATCCTGTCGGCGGTTGTCCGTCGCGAGATGGTGATGGAAAACAGATGCCCTCAAGCTTGGCGGAGTAGGTGCGAGCGTCTGCCGCGATCGCAAGACGCGTGCGGTCTCCGCATACCGACCTCGAGCGTAGACCTCACTGGCCCAGCGTGAACCGGCGTGGCTCTCCCCTGTGCGGCGTGAGCGGTGAACTTGGCGTCCCAGCGGCGTCGGCCAGCTCGAACCACCGAAGTACCTCGGTAGATCGGCCTCACGAAACCCTCCAGAAGCTGCGGCGGTACCACGGCTCGGCGGCAAAGCCACCAATCGCTCTCCAAAGGTGTGAATCCTCCTCATCTGCCAAAATGCGCCGTTAGAACTAGATTTTTAAAATCACGAAGTAATAACAGAAAAATTGCAGCATAGGTGCGGATTAAGAAGAAAAAGATTAGTCAAGATTTCATTCATAATCTTGTGCACTTTTAATCTTTAGAAATTAACCTTATATTAATCGGCCAGTCTAACTAGGGTCAAGTCCTACAGTCGGTATGCTCTGATACCACCTCTGTCGTGCCCCGAATTTACAAATCCGGACACTCTGTGTATTTCGCACTAGTCGAGATCGCTAGTGCACCAAGGTTATCTGAGTATAATATCACATCATACACAATGGAATACTAAATAAGTAATGCAAACTTGTATATAAACGAGTTGTGTGACCTTATGGTCCCTTACAATAATCTGCCACACAGGGCTTACAATAATCAGAGTAAATAAAGTTTAACAGCGGAATAAAATAAATCTTCGTAGCGATCCATCTTCAACACAGGCGCCCTGACAGAGGCTTGATTCTCTAGTTCTCTGGCCCTTCAACGTACTCTTCTTCATAAGCAGGAGTAGTTTCTTCTTCTGGTAAGTTTGTCCGCAAGGGTGAGTACACACCGTACTCAACAAGTCATGCACAAAATGCAGATCTATTTACTACATGCATGGCTTATTACAAAGGAAAGGCTTTACTGGTTATTTTGCTTTTGCGTCAATATTTTAAACTACTATTTATTTAGATGGAAAGCATCAAAGTCATATAACAATAGTATTACTCAAGTTGTTTTCCACAATAGTTTGGATACACAGTCTCTAAACATCTTTCTTTGACACACAGTCATTCCCCCATTTTATTTTCAAACACTACCCTTATTTGTAATCCCCGAGCATTGTCCATTCTTGTGGACTTGGCTATTCGAGCAGTTTGACACTCTGCGGAGGTTGTACACTTTACCCACAAGATCTGATTGCACACCACAAAGGCGATTAACCGTAACAAAGCTTTTCGAGACTTCTATATTAGCCTAAGAACCTCTCGTGTTGCCTTCACTATCACTTCCCTCACTCGAGCGAAATATAGGACCGGCGAACACCGTTGGATAGGGTGCCAAGCAGAAGCACGAGCACGCTCCCGTCTGATTACCTGTATAAGCGCCACCCCGAGGTATCAAAGGTAAGACATCGAACCCTACTAAGCTAGGTCTTCCCATTCGGACATGTGGTTGTCACGAGAGACTGGTCAAAGGCTTGCAAGGTAAGGTCCTTAATTGACCAAGACAAGACATCCTTCTCTCAATTTGGCACACAGCCCTCACCACACTCAACCCACCCCCAGTTGCCACAAAGGCCCACTTGGCACAAAGCTTCAGTCCACTTGCCCCAGTCTAAATCAATTCCACCCCAAGTTATTTAACGGTGCATCACATGCCTGTAATCCTCTTTCATGTAAATCCACACAGGTTCTACATTCCAGTCTCAATACCAACAGTATTTCACCTTTTAACAAAATACATTCACTATTCTTTAGTCAATGTTACTTTTGTAATCCAAATAGACATGTTCACATTATAGGCATGGCTAAGCATCTATTCACGGTCTAGCCTCCCATGTTGGCACGCTACAATCAACCAACTAATATTCCCAACTTAGGTTATCAAGAAATCATGGCATATGAATAATAATGACAAGGTGGCATACACAATTAGGTTGATTAGCTAATTCACCCAAAATAATTAAATCCATTTTAAGTTGAATTAGCATGCATAGTCTAAAGCAAAATAAATTTCAAAAAGTAGGAGCAACATGGTCAAAGCATAACTTGCCTTCAAAGAGTTATTGATCTGGTCCGAGTAAATTCTTGTGCAGGAAATTCCCCCTCGAAGTTCTCCGACAAATCAGCGTCTACCCAAAACAATTATACACACAATAAATAGATTTTACAGAGAGCAAACTCAACTATAAAAATTCCACAAAATTCACCAATAAATAGTCTTGATTTTACAAATTTTTAGAAATTGAAATCACTCGAATCGGAGTTAAAACGCAAAAGTTATAGCTATACAGAGTTTGAAAATAAATCAAAAAGATTAAACCGAATTTCTTTCTTTATTTTTATATGGAAAATCCGAGAATTATGACGTCAGCATAGCTAATTATGACGTCAGCACCGAATTGATTTTTCTACCGAAATATATATTTTAAAATTAATTATGACGTCAGCATGACGTCACTGCTGACGTCAGCAACCACCGTGCCAAAGTCTGACATGTGGGCCCCACTGCTGACGTCATCCTCAGACACGTGGCAAATTCTCGCCGTGACACGGTGTCGTGAACTATCAGCAGAAGTCAATTTATTCTCGATGGTCCGATTCAAAACGAACGGTCACGATCTAACGTCGATTCGACTCGGTTTACTCCGGTGGTGACACGTGGCGCAAATTCGTCCACTGGATCAAGATCTAACGGCGAGGTAACAGACCGAACAGTAACTTAACCGGCCCGGTCAAACGCCAAGATTTGTGCGACACGATCAACGGCCAAAATCGCATCGCCACTTCTGATCTCTACCGCGGTGCTGACACGTGGCGCTATGCTAACCCTTGGATCTAAATCGTGCGGCTAAAAGTAAATCAGTGACGTCGACCGCAGCGGCGGTGCTGACGCCTCGATTCCCGCATACACGCGTCGACACGAGACTGTCTCGGCGCGTGGTGGAATCGATCGTTCGATCAAAATCTACGGCTCGGATTACAACAGATTTTCTGTGCTAATTAATAGCTACAGTTAAATAGGCGTCGTGGCCGCATCACGACCAAACGATCAAGATCGAACGACCAACAATTGAAGATGGGGTTTACTGTTACCGCATCTACGTGGCTAACTCCAGACCATTCGATATGGATCCAACGGCTATTAGCTAACACAAATTTTAAGCACCGCGTGGGCGGTCCTTCTTCGCACGCGTGGCACTATCCTAGCCCTCCATTACGAATCCTCGGTGAGATCTAAAACAACAACATTTCGGTCTCTATCACGGAGAATCGTGGACTCACCTCCGTCGTTGGATGCAGATCGGGCGGTCGAGGTAGCTCGTGAAACTTCGGCGAAGGCGCGCGAGGAAATCTTTAGGAGATGAGGAAGAAGACCCAGCGATGGCGTTCTAATGTGATTCCGGTGAGATGAAGTAGTCCTTCGGATGCGTCTCAGCTTGAGGAGTACTCCGGTGTCCTTGGTTGCGGCGGAGAGTCACCGGAGCGGCCACAACAGCGGCGGAATTGCTTCAGTACTACGGCGAGGTCGTGCGACTCAATGGCGGCGAGGGAGACGGTGTGGGTGAGGGCTACGGGTGCGCATGGCGAAGAGCTTTCGGCCAGTACTGCCGACGGCTTTATAGCCTCGACGTGCGAGCTCAAATGGCGAGTAAATGCATCGGTTTCTCGCCGGAACGACGGCGATGGCAGTAACATTCGGAAGACGAAACGAAACGACGTGGCCCCATCTCGTGCGTAGGATGAAGATCTAACGGCACGAGAAATGAAACGACGCGGGCGATTCGTGACCACACGATCAAGATCACACGGTGGAGAGACGACGGCTTTAGGGTTTCCAATCGTGCGCCGCGATAATGGGCTCGGCCGTTCTTGTTCCACCAATTTTAATGGTTTTTGAATAAAAATAATTCTAAATATTCATTTAAATTATTTGAGGCACTTAAAATATCGGAAAAATTCTAGAAAATCCCGAGAAAATATTTTAGGACATTTTATGCTCAAATAAAATATTTCCATTTATATTTTATTAAAACTTTTCATTATTAAATTAATTCCCAGAGAAAAGTCTATTTCCAAAAATTCAAATAAATCCAACTAAATTCCAGAAATTCTCAAAAATTCATTTAAACCATTTAAATTAAATTAATCAAAATTTAGGGATGTTACACAAGTCTTGGCCGAGAAGTTAGTAGAGCGCCATCAGCTAGCAATGGGAAAGATGTTCTTGGGAGCCATCTATCAGATGATGCACATTATACGCAGTAGGCTTTTTAGGAGCGTAGGTTCTTATTTAGTCGAAAATGTGGGTGGTCCCCTTTGGTTCATTCAAATCTGGCTATACTCTGTTTTTATTCCACTTTTTGGTATTGACACAGTTGTGATGGCCCCTTTTCCCTATGAAGGAGTTGTAGAAAACAAAAATAAGGAATTCAAGGATAGTCTATCTTTTAGGGAGAGAGTCATTCTTTGCTCCTCTAATACCAATATGACCCTATCGGAGCAAGAAAATACTTATCTTTCTTTTTTTGGTTGAATAATGAAGACTTCCCTCAGGGTGAATTTTTCTGATATAGAGATGCCAATGGTTATCCTTGCCTATCCTTTCTTGACTTAACAACCGATAGTGAAGACATGCCTCAGGAGACCTTGGATTTGTACAAGATTTTCCTCCCTTCGAGCATACTTTCTGTCGGCTTACATTCTAAAGGTCGGACATTCTTGCCATGATATGAATTTTACCATCCAACGGTATATGCAAGGCGATGGGCTTTGGACAGGTTCCATTAGGATATTGCAAACCAAATATGTTATTGTGAAGGTTACAGTGTAGCACTATCATAAAATTCGAAATTTCAAATTGATTTGTTTATAATTAATAAGCACTAGAGCAAAAAAGCATCTCATGGCATTAGAACAAGGAGAGTACCAACAATAATAGTTAAACTTCTTGAATGATCATCAAAAGGGGGTGTGAAAACACTAAGCAACATTCTTGTTTTACATAGTTGATTTCTTGTATTTAGTCCCTAAATTTGTAATGGATGAACAATTTCCTCCCATTTTTGCTGATTGAAACAAATTTTATCTCAAGGACCTATGCATTGCTTGAATAAAAGTGTGATTTTCCATTTCCCAGAGTCTGGAAGTGATTTTTTTTGAAGAGTAGCAATGATCTTACTTGTATTTTATATGCATGAATAAACTCATATTGGTTGTAGTCCTGATGTTGGATGTATTAACTGTCTAACATGCTCAAGGTCCACAATTTGCATTCGATAATCACGTGGCGGACGTCAACGCCATGTGGCTGTTGTATCAGCGTTGGGTCAACACTGACGCTTGCGTGTCGGCTCAGTCAGCTTCGCCATGTCAGTGTCTCGTTGGCCCACATGTTAGTCAGCTAGGTACCGTGAGTGAGTCCATGGTGGACTAGATCGATCCGTGGACCTAGTCCATGGACTAATGGGGCCCACATGTCAGTGAGATATTTCTGGATTATTTTTACAGGAAAATAAATTGTTGATGTCAGCATGACATTATAAATTGATTTTAAGTAGAAAAATAATTAATAAATTTTAAATTTCTATTTTTGGGTTTTTCTTTTATTTGAATCTTTCGAGAGCCTATTTTTTCATATAAACTCGATTAAGGCGATTCAAGTTTTAATTTTTTAAAAATAGAGATACAATTAATAGGGAATTTTATTGTATTTTTAGAGTTTATTTGCTCTCTATTTTGTATTTATTGGTGTTTTCTCTCTCAATTCGCGTAAACGTCAAGTACTCAGATCATTTGAATGTGAAGCGTTGACTCAAGATCAAGTTTAGGACCAAGATCAAGACCTTTTTCAAGAAAAGTTATGCTTTGATCATGTTGAACCTAATTTTATAAATGCTATATTTTTTTAAATTATTGTATATTATTTTATGCTTAGAACTATTTTTAATTAATTTGGAAATTAACTATTCAACCAATTGGATTATGCCTATCTTGTTATTTGTATGCTATAATAATTTATCACCCTAGTATGGATCATTATTAGTTGGTTGCTATTAGATACCAACGTAGGTGGGTTAGACCATGTGTAGTTGCTCAGCCATGCCACATATAACTATGTATTTCGAAAGTGAAAGTTCAATTTGACTAATGGAATATAGAATATGTTTATGAAAGGGTGTGTCATGTGTTATCACACAATGATGTTGAGTTGTTGATGGCATGTATTGCACGATAATCAACTAGGTTAGTAAATGATTTAAATTAGAGCAAGTGGCAAGGGGTTGTGTACTATGATAGGTCTGTGTGATATTTAGGTTGATATGGAAGTTTTTCTTGGTCAATTAAGGATTTAACCTTGCACGCTATTGTAAGATCGAGGATGCCGACTAGAGGGAGGGTGAATAGGCGGCTTTTAAAATTTTACTTTTCTACGAATTTCTACAAAGCAATTCACCCCAATTACTCTTTATGCCAAAACCTTAACACTTAATGCGGAAGCGATAATTTAAGGTTTTGACAATTAAAGCCTAAATCAATTAGGCTCACTATGTGCACTAACTAATTATGTCTCTAACAACAATTTGCAATTCTAAAGATAAGTAAGCAATTTAATTCTAAGAATATAAATTGCAACAAGGTAAACAAAGAACTGCAAGTATACACAAGGAGACACAATACTTTTTACCGTGGTGATCGGAGACTTGCCGATCTCCCCTAGTCCACGTTGAGGCTAGCCCAAATGAATTGGACCGGCTCCACGAATTGAGCACCTGCCTCGATTCCACTAGTGGGAGTTTTTCACCCGTTCGGGTAGGCTCAACTCGAACCTTCACAAACTCACCGGGGCTTCTCACAATTCCTTCGAGAGCTCCCGCACACGACGCTCTACGCTGTCTTTTGTCTAGGAGGCAGCAACCTCCAAGAATAATAAGCCGAGTCTCCGCTCGAGCTTCACTTAGCGCAACACATGCGCTTCCGGTGATCACCTAGTGCAACACATGCACCTAGGCTCCTCCTCAAGTGCAACACATGCACAAGAGACTCTCAACCCACTCCTAATTGCAACAGATGCAATTAGTCTCACTCTTAGCTCAAGAATCAACTTGAGGGAATGCAACACATACAAATCACCTCCCAAATACTCACACAAGAGCTAATATACAAATGAGAGCTTCAATACTCAAAAATGCTCAATCAACCAGCAAATGCCCCCCATGACCTCCTTTTATAGCCTCACAAAGAAAACTAGCTGTTGGGGGGGCAAAACGGACAATAAAAGTGCTGAAACTAGCCGTTGCTACAGTACCCCCGGCACTACCGACCATGAGGAGCGGTAGTACCGGTCTAAAAACTCAAAAGAACCTCCTCTGGCAAATAACTACCGCAAAAATGAGCGGTAGTGTTGACTTGGGCGGCACTACCAGCCCCTACGGGCGGTAGTGCCGCTTTTGCGGTACTACCACTACTACAGCCATTAAAACGCTCATAACTTTTTACTCCGAACTCCGATTTAGGTGATCTTGGACTCTATGCGAAGCTTATCACGAGGGCTACAATCTTCACTCATTTTTAAGATTTAACCAACCATATATATTTTCTAAAATCACAAAAACAAAGACTCTAATGTAGTCATTCAAGTCTAACTTTGATTTTCTCGAAATTCGTCACATAGACTTGATCAAAAGCATAACTACAAGCTAGCAAGGGTCAACAAGATTAAAACTTAAACCATGTGATGATCAACTTATGATCAAAATAATTTGCAAAACACATTTGCAAATACTATTCATATGCTTCAAAGAACCGCATGTAAACTCCAAATCCAACTTACTTGAGCATCCTCGTTTTGCAACACATGCAAAACCTAGCTCCAAGCAAAACCAAACAAACTCAAATGCATGAGCTCACTATTTGCAACACATGCAAATCTTAGCTCCATGCATACCCTATAAACACAAATTGCTTGAGCCCTCTCCTTTTGCAACACATGCAAAATTTAGCTCCAAGCAATTACTTCAAATGAGAAATTGAATTAAAGCAAGCATAAGCTATTTTCTTTGCAACACATGCAAGTACATAGCTCATGCGAGAACCAAGCATGAATTCAACATTCGCAACACATGCAAAATACGAACTTCATACAAAAGCCAACGCATATGCTTATCCCACTTGCAACACATGCAAATCAAAGCCATATGCAAAACCAAAGCAAGAGCTTTACCCATTCGCAACACACGCTAAATAGTTAGCTCCATGCAAAAACCAAATGGGTTGAGCTTGAGTGAAACGCGGGTTGAGCTCACCAACACATGATGAAGCTCAAACTAGAAAACTCGACCCCTCTTAATAGTACGGCGATAAAAACTAGACTCAAAGACTAGAAAGTCCTTAGCCTATCTAGTTATACCTTTGCCGCCGCACGTGATCCCTTTTGGAGCTTTTAAGATCTTGGATCTTTTTGCATCTCTCCGGGATCGTCACTCTTCTTCTCTTCTTTGTCCATCATCTCTTGATGAATTTCTTCTCTTCTTTTCTTCAGGATCTCCCCTTGACGCCTATCTTCACTTGATGCGTCATTGCCCCTTTTTATATATCTCAACCATTTGGACTTAACCTATCTCATTCACAGCTCATAAGAATAGTTAGTCCAAGACACATGGTTGTCTCAATCATATATTCACTCCATTAACACATAATAGAAGCCTCTAATATCGATTGAGCACAACCCAAATCAAATTAAATGATATAAATGTGTCTTGAGTACACCAATGCAACTAATGCTTCGTTATACTCAAGAACTATCGATTATCCTTAATCAATCCAAAAGAGCACCATCAACACATGATGAAATGTCCTTTGATGATTAAAAGACAACCGACCTCAATTTAAATTTTCATCTAAATTGATATGAGTATATATTAACTACACAAGTTTTCATATACTCATGTTGATTTAAAAGTAATGATCCATAATATGTGGACTATATGGAAATGACCATTATATATTTGGATAAAGTTTTTGAAAGATTTTGTTATGATATCTTCGCTATATTTGGATAAAGTTTTTGAAAGATTTTGTTATAATACCTTCGCCGCACACCTAAAGAAGTGTGTTATTGCATAGTAATATAAGATGATCATATCTTGTAGGTAAAGTGTATAATCTTTGCATAGTGTAAATCTATTCGGATAGCCGTGTCTCTGGTTATGAACAATGCTCAAAAATTTTAATCAAGGGTTAGATTTTGTAAAATGAAACTTAGGAAGGGAGATTGCGTGCCAACGAAAGTTTGGAATATTATTTAGGGTCGTGTGCCAAGTTTATCTTTGAGAAATATCTTAAAGTTACTTATTATTGTTATTTGTTTTATTGTCATTTTAATCTATTTATTGTATTCACTCGTAAATGTTGCTTTGTTGTAAAATAGCCATGTTAGCCATTTATTTGGAATAAGCCTTACATTTATTTAATAGGACTGCATTCTATGCACAATTGTTGAGTGTTTTATATACTCACTTTTGTCACAACAAAATCATCAGTTTAAGAGGAGTCAACACCTGAAATGGAGAAGTACCAGGGGAGGTGAATTCTAGGGTACGAACCTTGTCAGTTACATATGGCATATTGATGGGTTATTTACTACGCTTTCATTCCATTGTAGTTTTATTTATTATAGTTGAGCCCTTCATGGTATAATTATGTAAAGTTGACCATAATAAGGTCAATCAACTGTCTTATATTCAATAAATGAAGTCTTTTATTATGTTTCTGCTGTATATGATTATGATATTCATCTATGTTGCCACTATGTGCACTAGTGTGATCCTAAACTAGTGCGATATACACAGAGAGTCTGGATTTGCATATTTGGGTCCCGACAATACTACTCCACTTGAGGCCAACCCGTCGCACCACGCCTCCACTCTTCTCGGCCTTCTTCACTCAACGCAGGTGCGACCATGCATGGCAGGATGCCTTCATCCGGTTGACTTCATAGATAGCATGGGCAGAGGTATGGCAGCGTGGCAATTTGGAGGGCGGATTAGGGCAATAATTCCTCCATTGCCTCGAGCCCCGCCTCATGTTCCTCCCATAGAGCCATACTACTCATGTCCTCTAGCAGTGAAGCACGGGCACCACTTGCGCGGGATCTCCGACCGCCACTAAGGAGGTCCACCTGTCAGCGCGGCCGCTGCCACCTCCATTGCCATCATTGCACACTAAGATGCGAAGAGGCCTCCACAGAGCTCAGCTCTAGCGAGGTCACGGGAGCCATGATGGTTGGAGGGGTCACCTCTAGGGGAGGGTTAGCTAGGGCAAGCAAGGATGGCATGGCGGCGGTCACCATGGCCGAGGAAGGGGGCATGTGTGGACACCATGGTAGGGAGAGCACCACGGGAGTAGAGAAAGAGGCAGTGGCTAGAGAAGATGTTGGGGGCGGCACCATAGTTGGGAGGGAGGAGGCGTAGCACACAGAGGAAGTCGAGGAAGAGCTAGAGAGGGGGAGAAAACATCGAGACTCAAAGAGGGTTTCATCCTAGGCGATACAAGAGGAATGGTGGGTAGCCATCTGCTCCTGGTGGCTGCTATCCAACAGCCCAGGACGCAACTCCAACTAGGCAAATACAATTCTACCCCGACTCAAGGCTCTACTGCTAATACTACTAGGTGTAGTATAACTAAATCCTGAATAATTTGAACCACTGGATCCAAAGGAATAGACAGGCTATATTACTTTTTGTGTACCGTAAAAGAGCTCTTAAAAATTTCTCGTTTAAATGACAGTTGATGTAGCATGCCTAATTGTTCATGTAGTGTACTATTTGTTTGTTTCTTCACTTTTGACACTCTTTTCATGGTCATTCACTTTGCACTTCATGTTTGTGATGACGCTTCTTCATCACAGTATAAGCAAAATAAACATCAAATCAGAGGAATCCGAATCTCATGAACTATTTTTAGGAGTTAAGGGTATCTTGCAATATTACATTCCACCTGATGTTCTGGCACGCCAAAGTGAGGGCACCTATGGTTCTCCTACCTAACTTTGCCCGGTCTTTGCTTTTGATGGACCAACCAAATGAGATTATTCGGCCAAGTCTTGCATCCAAACACAGAGCTTGGTGGCATCTGGCAAGGCAAGATTCTGTACCATTCCTCAAGCTTGCCAAGGAACCAAACATGCCCTAAGAACAGAATTCCGGTACAGCGAAAGCTCTCAAATATGTCTTTCTTCCTTTCCTTTTGGATCAACCTATACAACTGTTTCCATACCTTTCAACAATATGGCTCTACCTACATTGCACTATGTATTATATTTTTTCATGTGATATTTACAATATCTGATGAATCAATCCGGTTATGTATTGACATCTGCAAATGATTCCCATTTCCGTTGACCAAACTCACCAAATGGATGCTGGTTAAACTTGAAAGTTGGAAGACAGAATTCTCGCTAGTTAGTTGGATTGCTTTGTCACCTATCGATTATGGTGTCTCCTGAAAGTAAGGATGTTTAAGTGCTTCATCAACGCTTAGGCGGTCCTCCTACAAGACAGGTAAGTGTGTTAATGGAACCATCTCAAGGAAAATGAAGAAATTGATAAAACAAAACTGAACTGAGTCAAGGAAAATAAATAAACTGATAGAATAATATAACAGGAAATGGAATGGCCAAATTGTGATATAACAGGAAATGGAATGGCCAAATTGCGGTTTACCATAATTCTTTTCAAGTTTAATAGGATGCAGATCAGGGAAAACTCTCCTAAAAAAAGTCAGTGACAGAAATCTGAAATTCAGATATTTTGGAAAATCTCTGAAAAATGTTTCACTAGTATAAGTTATGAAATTTATTTAAACTATACATTTAAAACCGAAATACACTGATTTGAACATTTCACAGACCCCACCAAGAAATCTGAAATTCGGAAGTTTAGCCGAATTTTGGCCAAAAATGTTTTCCTTGATGTAGTTGACAGAATAGTTGTCCATGTCAATGTTTCCTGAGATAAATCATGTTTTCCCATCCTATTGAGAGTGTAGTCAGTGGGACTACAGTTAAAACATGTCATATCATATCAGGATCAGCGATGAAAAGTCAGCCATCTGGGGAAGGAACATAATGCAAATTTGTAGTGGCAGAATACTGCCCCAGTGATTTTCCTTTATTTCATCTTTGTGTTCAATGCTTCTGGTCCTATTTTGTTTTTGACATGCATAGGAAGAATTGAATTTTCCTGACAGAAAGTTTGTAACTTTACAGTTTTCACAATTATCCACACTTTTGTGCAGCTATTATTCTACACTTGTTCATAATAGCTAGATTCTTTTGAAAATATAGGGTACAAGAATGCCAAGTTTGTCTGTCTTTTTGAAATTATTTCACGGAATAGGGTTCAAGAAACTTACAGGATGCCACACTAGTAGCTGGCGTGCTAGTCGCAGTGCCCATAAATTAGGAAAGCTGGAAAGCATTAGCAATGATGGGATTATTAGACATGATCATCTAAATAACCTGGGACTACAGAAGATGTGGATGAGAAGAAAAATGCCAACCCCATTTTCAGAGGATCTCTCATCTTCACTTGATGAGCAAATGATTCTTCAGAGCATTTCCAGGAAGCTAACCCAAAGTGACCCTTAAACAAAGCAAAAGAAAGAAATAATCAGTAGGCAAATAACCTCCTAGAAGTTTAAGCTATAGTGATGAACTAATAACGACATATATGCAATGAGTAGTCTTTCATAGGTTATTGATAAATGCAAGGATGTATCTACAGTTCTGCGCAATTCTAACATTTTTCTGCCAATAACATACAAATTTGTTTTTCCATACTGAGCAACAATGTGTAAAGGAAAGGAAACAACCAAATTATCTCACAACTTTGGAAGGAGAGAAACACATATATTGCACATGATATGTACAAGTTAATCAACAGATAATGGAGTCGTTATACTGACCTGTTCTGAGTTACCGCTACCTTGATGTTGTGAGGAAATTCCTGGTACTAAAATGCACAATTCCATGTAAGACCTCAACCTAACATCAGAACAGGAACAGAAGACATGCAATGTCAAACAATTTACTCTCGAAGAATATATCTTTCCATACTTAACAGCTAATTAGGAAACACCTTAATTCATAAAATCATAATTCCAGTTAATCAAGCAACTTGACAATAATGGTTTTCGCAGGGCCCCGAATTAGACAAATTGCACTATGCCAATCAATACAAAGAAATATCATTTGCTAACCTGCCTGTATATGGATAAAGCCAAAACTTGTATTTTTCAGTCGGGAAGATCAAATTTCCAGAAAAAATCTGGATTCTACTGTAAATCACACTTCAGAATAGGGCATCAATTTATTTTGTTGGCTAGAAAGAAGGCATTGGTGTTTTCTGAATCTTTTGGGATTTTCCAAGAACCATGTGAAATGTTACTAATATGGTGTTCATACTATTACATTTACAATGAAAAATCTTTGATGTTCTTGGCTTTGCTAATCCAGAAACAGAAAACATACTTGAAAATTCATACAGAAAAATCAAAACAATGTCTCACTTGTATGCAAGCTCCTTTGTTTCCTCACTCCACCCTTCGAGGCGCTGATTCATTAATAAGCGCGTACGGTCACTTATCTGGAAAACATGCGGAGAACCTACTATCAACTCCAGCATGACAACTCCAACACTCCAGATATCGTACCTGTAAACAGACAGAGAGAGAGAGAGAACTTCAATGACTTTCAGTGTAGCTGTTTGCCGATCGTACTGGCACAAGGCAGCAATTGTGAAAATGTCAAAGTAAAACAAGTAGAGGATAGGAGCATACTTCAGTCTTGCACCTTTTGATCCCTGAAACCAGCTTGAATTAAGGAGTGCCTCTGGAGGAGTGTACTCAAAAGTCTGCTCAGAACTGAAATTGAGTTCTAACATAGGATTAGAAATTTAGAATGGATCGAAACAATTGAAAGTAGGGCCATGCAGCAAATATGCTGTTCAAGAACAAGCATGTGGGACAGCATAGAGTATATACTTCCACATGCTGGCAAAGATTGTCAGGTAAATTGACAGCCAAATATTGTCTCATGTGCTTGGCCGTGTTATTTTTAAAATAACATTTTTAAAATAATTTTACAAAAATAATATGCCAAATCAAAATTTTACAAAAGTACACTTATGTCACTGTTTCAAGAAGGCGACAGAGTTCTATTTAGTCGCAGTTTGCATTGGCTAACGATTAATTTGTTGTAGATTCATTTGGTTGACAAGACTGAGGCTTCTATCGCCATTTGAATTGACAATAGAACCCTGTTACCAATTCAAATGGCAACAAAAGGTCTGTCGCTGTTTAAAATGGTGAGAGAGTTGTATTTTTGTAAAATTTTGATTCGGCATATTATTTTTGCAAAATTATTTTTAAAATGTACTATTTTTTTAAAAAAATATCGTGCTTGGCCTGGGTTTAATCTTAGGTCAAGCAGGGGAAAACCCCTCTTTCAAAAAAAATTTTGTTGTTCCAGCATCAAACATGTTCATCAGGAGGAAAACCATTCAAGTTGGTAAAGAAAGAACCTATTTTAACAATGAACCATTGACATGGACAGGATAAATGAATATAACACAGAGAAATGGGTTGAGGAAAATCTAAAACAATGAACCTACAAACTTGTTAGGAAATTCAGAAATCTTGCATATCCTACAGCTCACATGCTACAACTTTGAACAGACATTGTTGTGCAACTATCCAGCCCATATTAGTCCTGCCATGGTGTAGACAAAATGGCCTTAGTCCTGCCACGGTGTAGACAAAAAGGCCAGTTTCCACATATTTTATTTTTGGCATGTTGGACCAAAAAAGATCTATGTCTAAACTGAATCCAAAGAATTACATGAAGGTCTTAAAGCATGGTGTTTCCAGGGGAAAAGGGCAGATCAGAAATTAATCCTCTTGGAGCTAAATTGTAAAGCAACTAAATGATAGAGGTTACATTGTTCAAATCCAAACATAAAATATCCCGATGTTCAAGTACTATAAATAATAAGATCGAATTAAAAACTGGTTTTGCAGGAGCTAAACTGAGGAAGCATTACAGAGCAACTCAACTATAAAAGTGATGATGATGTTCAATATAAAGTACAGAAACCTCCTAAATGTATGCTCTAGTCAAATACTCATAGGAAGAAAAAAGAAGAAAAATGATCACACACCGAGTAGGCCCTGTACCGTAAAGATGCTTCAACGTGAAATCATCAATGGCACTGCCAAAGTCAATAAGACGCCTGCAAAGAAGATATATTTCAGTAGTGCCAGAAGAATGCAAATATAACAGTTGACTATGTTGCAATTTGGGGAACTAATATTTCAAGTTTGAATTGCAATTCATCTGACGAGCACACCGCACAAGTGTGCCAAGACCAGGGAGGGCAATTGGGCATGGCGGGCACAACCAGTGCTCGCTCATACCCATGCCTGCGAGCCCAATTTTCACCCACGTGAATGCCTGCGAAGGGTGATGGGCGAAGAACGCCACCCATGCATGTCGCTCGTTGGTACTTGATGCCTGTAGGCATGCTTGTGTGCCCACCATGATGTGGAGGGGAGATGGATGGAACCATGGCTTACATAGCTTGATGTTGGCGGTGTTGGCGGCTGCTACAAATCCTAGCGGTGGTGGCTGCTACAGATCCTAGCGGCGTGGTTCTCTGACTCCTAGCGGCTACCTCCTCAGATCCTGACAGCGGCGGTTTCAGATCCCGATGGCATCATCCTCCTTTGGCTCCCAGCGGCGGCCTCCTTTTCTACCTCCACGTGGCAATAGGATGGCGGTGGAGGCTTGTGGCGGTCCGGCACTAGTAGAAGAGGAGATCCTAGCGGCGTGGTACTCAGACTCCTAGCGGCTACCTCCTCAGATCTTGACCTTTGATCCCGCATCATCCTCCTTTGGCTCCTAGCGGCGGCCTCCTTTTCTACCTCCACGTGGCAATAGGATGGCGGTGGAGGCTTGTGGCGGTCCAGCACTAGTAGAAGAGGGAGGCGGCCATGGGGGTTGGAGCTGTGGAAGGGGAGAGGCTGCGAGGAGGGAGGAGTACAGATCTAGGCGGCGACGTGTTTAGATCCAGGCAACGTCATCCTCATCTGGCTCCCGACGATGGCATGTTCAAATCCAAGCAGCGGCAATGATCTCTGGCTCACGACGATGTCGTCCTCCTCTGGCGGCCTCCTCTTCTACCTCCCCGTGGCAGGAGGAGGGCAGTGGAGGTGCAGGTGAAAGAGGGAGGCGGCCATATGGGGTGGAGCCATGTAAGGGGAGAGGCAGCGAGGAGGGACGAACTGCAATGCGGGAGGGGAGGAAGGGAAGCGACAGAGCTGGATGGCAGCGAGAGAGTTGGTTAGGGGTGTTGACAATGCGAGAGGAATTGGATAGCGCGATAGGGGAGTGAAGAGACGAGAGAGGAATGTGCGAGGGATGAGGGAGGGATTGGGGTAAGGTGGCGGTTGGTTGATTGGACTAAGGTTCGAGGGAGGATGGGTAGGGTTTTTTCACTCATTGCCCACCTGTCAGCAAAGTTAATAGATAATCAGGCGGAGCATGTACGGGTGGAGCTCTCCCATGCCCACACCCATTTGCCCGTCAAGCAGAGATGTGCCTCTATGAATAAACCCATGGATAGTAAAAGAAGAATATACCCATCTCCATTAGGATGTTTGCTCGCAGGTACGCGAGTAATCGAGCACAATTGCCATCCCTAGCCAAGACATGTAATGATGTATGTCATCTAAGTGCTATTTTCAGTAATAGGTCTTAAGTCTTGTTGGTTAACCAAAATAAAGAATATATTGGAAGAATTTTTTCACTAAATGCAATGAAGAATGGACATACAAAGGAAAAAAAAGGGAAAGGCAGAAATTAACAAAAAGTTCTGCGATTTCTAATTGATCTTTATTTGACATATTGAGATTGAAATTGATTTTAGCCAGATTCATGAGTGTATGGTTTCTCCAGATACTTGCAAAGTATTTGAAATAGGACAGCCAATGGCGGAGCTAGACTAAAGCACATGTGAGGTCAATATCCTAAAATTTTGTACTATTAGACACTTCGACTTGAATGCCATTTTCTACAGCAAATAGAGTGCTTTCCAAAAATTAATTGGGATGAATTGACCCCACACCTGCATACGCACTCTGCCACTGAAGTCATTTATCCTAATATTATTAGTATTTTGTCATCCAACTATCAAGGATTATAAAATTTCCAAGTAAAAAAAGGAAAAGCTTTGGGCAACTGTAAAAGCATACATCTCAGTAAAGGAACATCTTACATGTTCAGCTTGTTTTGCTTTGCATCACATGGAATCTCTCTTAAACATTTTCCAGTCTCCAGATCCTCAAAACAGATGATCATGTTCTCTTCCAAGGAATGAAATAAATTATGTTAACATGGTTAACTGATAGAAGCTGTCTATGGAAAAAATGATGGGCAAGGTGCAGTTCAATTAGTATGGAAAGCAACTACAATGTAAAAGTCAATGGCATTTTACCAGGTTTAATATCCCTGTGAGTGATATTACGATCATGACAAGCCTTCAGACCCATCAGCTGAAAAAAGAAGCAAAAAAGGAACAAATGTTAACGGGGGTAAATCACAAATAAAAAGTTACCCTTACAGAATATTTGTTCCTTTTCATTTTAAATTTAACAAGAGCTAAAGAAACACACAAACTATGTGAGAAGCATCAAACAAAGGCTGCTCAGTGTTTAATTTACAGGATCACAAAGGCCAGCAGAAACATACCAGCTGCCATAAGAGATTTTGCATTTGCTTTTGCCCAGCTTTTGTTGTCCTTAACCAATACCACCACTTTGATGGGTGCAGAACTTGAATGTGCCTGACCCTCTCATTATTGTTACCAGTAACTAACTTTGTTTCTTCAGCCGTATATATCAGTTTTGATAACGAGTGGCCTTCATTACGGTACACAAGCCATACTTCCTTCAATTCTGATTCAAAAGATTCTATAAACCTAGCCACATGCTTGAGTGGTTCTTCAGTAGCTGCCATGTTCCGTTTTGGAAATATATGAGGATTGAATTGCATGTCCACTGAAAAGGCTGTAGATGATGATTCCATCCTTGACAAACCTTCAAGAGTTCCGGAAGCATTTGAAAATAATTCTCCAAAATATTTCTCCCGCAGTCCACTCAAGTAAGCAGCATTTCCTCTCTCCACCTGCAGTTTCCAAGCTTCAAAAGTCAAGACTAAGATAGGAAGTTGCTTATTTCAGGGAAATTTAAGTTGCTTTTAGATGTTTGCATGGTACAGCAAAACAGTTATAAGTACCACAGATGTTACAATATGACTATATGAGCATTCCAATGAATTAAGTAGATTAGAATTCCAAATTGACAAATGAGTAAAAATAACAATCTGCACCGCACATGTTGACTTGAATTAGCATGACATAAGATGGAATCATGACTACACCTAAGCACATGGAACTTTAGGCTTTAGCAGCAATGGTTCCATGATTTGTTTGGCAGTTTTCAAGCTTCAGCTGAAAATAGTTAAAAGAAATTAAAATACCATAGGTGATAGGTGTACAGAAGTCAGAAGCCCAAGCCGATTCAAAGATTTGAGTACACAAAGGTCAAAAGACCACTAATGCAGATAACATGTATTTATCCTCACTATCACATATGCATATAATTTATTGTGCTACGAGGTAACCAAATAACCAAAACATGTGACATATAGTTGCCGAGATTGTGTTTTTGTAATAATTGTAACAGACAAGCTGGAAACAATTTAATGAAAAAAAATTTGACCACAGCAACTATGTCTGAAACCCATCATTTAGTGAAAACAAGCATTTAGTGAAAGCACATATATGCATGAACATTCAGGAGATTTGTGGCCCTGGCACCTACAGCAGTGTGCACCCACAACATGTGTCGTTTCATAAAATATTGTTGAAAACAAAAACATATGATATAATCAAGCGCTTCTGAACCCCAATACTAGATAATGGGATAAAAAAAAAGCTGACTACATGACATAATGCTAGTCACAAATAGTTCTACTGCTACAAGATATTTGCCCTACCATTATGCGCTTCAATATGAATAAATCACCATCTATTGTGTCTGAGCCATGGTTTTCATCAGATGCTGTTCTATTTGAACTTGTGCAATCATATGAGTCTGGTTTAAGTATAGTGCTAAAGTGGGAAGGATCTTGTTGTACATCTGCATCCTCAGAGCAATTCC
Source organism: Guadua angustifolia (assembly GCA_036346375.1). NCBI lineage: Eukaryota > Viridiplantae > Streptophyta > Magnoliopsida > Poales > Poaceae > Guadua > Guadua angustifolia. The sequence goes on from CM070520.1 coordinate 17,771,956, forward strand.
AATGAAATGCCAACCAGACTTCACCATATGAACCACGATCAAATCTTTTCTTCAGTTTGTACCTGATTATGGTTAAACAAAAGAAAAGCTCACATTTGTGGATACAAGACTTGAAATATTACCATGAAAATGATTTCTTCAAACACTCTAGTTGACAAGGAAAGAGTAACATAATATATAATTATATACTAATTGTCTATTTATGTAGAGAACACCTTGCAAATTTTAAGAAAATGAATTTGAAGGACCAAATTAATCTCCCAAGGCTCGTCTCAACTGTGTCCTTACACCTCACCAGACAAATAAAGATTGTCACAAAAAGCTATTGTAGCAACTAAATCTTCCATTTAGATTGTGCTAATTCTTCATTTCACTCGATGATAAACCTTTCATGAATGAAACACGGAGAGAACAAAGGAAATGTTTTTCTGCTTTGCAATTAGCACCTTACATATGCTCCTTCATTTGGATAAGCAGCTACGTTTAATGTTTGTTTCTGATAAGACATCTTTACACCTAAAACATCAAATTAAAAGTGCAAGAAGATAATGTAAAACTGTAAATGTAATTTTGTGGGAATAAAGTTCTGTTGGCACATGGCACCAGTAACTTAGATATTCATTTTACATCAATTTAAGTTAGTGTGAAGTCTGATGATTAAAGGAACTAAACCAAAGAATCTATACTTCAGAAAACAATTGTCCAAATATGCTAAAAAAGTATCAGGAGGTTGCTCAAGTAATGGAAATGGTACCTGAAATCAGCTATGTTGTAGCCAAATGAGTGTGAACTATTCAATTTGCTTCCATTATGTGAAAGAGAGTCAAGCAAACCAAAAAAATTTGCAAAAACTTCAGGACTATTACACTGTCCCATTTCACCATCTTGATGACCAAGATACCAACAAAAGTTTCTGTCCTTGTATTTTTCAAGATTTCCTGTATTAAAATGTAGAAGGAAGATGACAACTGATGCCATGAGCAAGATAAGAGAACATAAACAAGCATTGCATCACAAGTCCACATCTCTTTCAAGTACCCAATTTGGCAATACAATTCTAAAATCACGAGCAAACATATCGCTATATGATATCAGATGCATAGAGGGGCCTTTAAATGATCTTTTTTTTCTCAAACAGAGGGAACTCAAATATATATTGGGTCTTACAAGAAGATAACTAAAACAATTATGATTGGGAGGTAAGCCATTAAGGCACTTATTACTGAAAAATACCCCACCCATGAGCATCTAAAAACAGACAGCTCACCATCAGAAGATACCAAAGTTTCAGGTGGCATGTGATTGAAGTCATGGACTCCTTCGTGCTGATAGGCTTCTGGTACCCTAAATATAAAGTCCATATCTTCATCAAGATTCTCAGATAAGTAGAAACAACCCAGTCTCTTAAGTTTTGCTTCAACCTGTTTCAAAGCAAGCAAAGGAACTCTTATAGCATCAATCGATTCTTCTCTAACCTCCTAAAAACATTGAACAAGTAGCTTAACATAGAACATGGGGAATGAAGATAGGGTTTTCTTGTACTTCAAGTTCATGCAGAACGTTATCTATGATAAGTGAAAAAGATTTGCAATTCACACTGAGAATGGATTGTACAATCCCGTTGGTTTCAATTGGTATATCTTACTTTCAGGACAAGCAGTGGCATAGTAAATTCCTCACTTACCAAGAACCTCTGGAACTTTGTTGATGAACGCTTGAAATATTCCATGTCGATAACAGCTGAACTAATTCCGTCATCTACTAGCCACATGGAAATACATGTCAAAAACACTAAGGACAGAGAAGGACTTCACAGGAGAACTTGAACTAAATGTTGAGTGTACTAAGTCTAGAAACAAAGCTGAACAGGTAAGCAAAAGACTAATAAGTATGAGCTAAATTAGAATTTCAGTTTCACAGGCCAAATCCAGTTCTGCAATACTTATTTAACAAACAATCACTTGAATGGAACAAAATGTAGCAGCAGGGCAGCAAAAGAAGAGAATAAGATCATTGATGAAGAACTGTGTTTGCTCCCCTGGGAAGATTTGGCATGTCTATGTAGGATGTCTAATATATTAATAATAGGGACTGACTACCATGCTAACTTCAATCAGCTTCAGATTGAAGGAAGTACTTGAACCAAACTGATAGTAAAATGCACAATATTAACAAATTATTAGGGTCATTTCAATCAGTCAGAACCAAACAAAACACAAATTCTTTCAAATAAAACGTCAATGTCCAAGTCACCAAGCAATTGCGGTTAAAAATATAAGTAATTATACAGTGAGCGTACCAGACTTATGTTGGTATGGAATGGCCTGTAATGGTGAAATAAATGTCTTGGATTTTTCTTCAATATGGTACCAATCTTCTAATGTAGCTCCAGAGCTACTAGGAGATCCCAATGGAACAACCACAGCTGCTACATTGTCTGTTGTGCCTTTCTGCAAAGCAAGATGAATTACATAATCTGCCAAATTCTGTTGTGTGATAACAAATGATCCTAATTCCTGGTTAACACCAAGTTTCATATGCAACATCAGGTCGCAAACATCTTGCATAGTCATCTTCTCAAAGACCCCATCAGATGAGGCAATAAGAAAACTATCATTTGCTGACAGAAACTGCCACCCTGTCAGTTCAGGTGTTGATATTACACCATACCTACAAGAACAATGAGCCAGATCAATTCAGCCTGTCCATGCAACTAAAAATATTGATGAACAAAGAAATAGTTCCGTACAACACAAATATCACATGCCAAAGTTACAAACATAAACTCTTAATAGTAGTTTAAAGCTTCCATAATAGCATGGGACTACGGACTAATAGCGACATAATTTTTAATTATGTGCCACAATTACTCTAATGGTTAATCTGCAAATGCTCTGCTCACTGGCTTGGTCTTTTAAATCGTCATTTTGGATTGCTTTGGGATCTAGAACATCTCTATTATTATAAAGAAGGCCATCCCTGCATCTCTTGTATTAGTTCCAGTCCCTCTCTCCACAAGATCTCTTTGATTTCAAATCGCCGCCTCTTGCTGCTTTCCACTCCCCTTCCCAACCTAATGAGATGATGATCACCACCATGCTCCCAACCATCTGATGCCTTCTCACCCTCTCTGCCGCCAATAACCCTGAATGCACCACAACTCCACCATTACCATGCACCAGTCACCAACCTCCCTGTGACATGCGGGCACAATACTGACTCTAGCAGCAACATGCGAGGCACATTTCAGATATGTCCCCATGGCACCTGATAGCCAGGAACCAATGGGTGGATCCTGCACAGGGGAATGGGTACAACGGTGGAGGCGGCTCTGGCAAGCAGTTGCTGCTCTTCTTGGGCTGAGAGATCAGAGATGATTGGTGTCCTTGTGTCGGTTTTTTATGTGTCCTGTGATTTAGATTTCCTTTTCCTCTTACTGTTGGGATTAGTACAAAGTACCATTGACTACGTACAGTTCTTTCACAATAATCTATTTAGAAGTAGAAGCTTTAGTTTCTAAAGTGGTATCTGTATGTATTGAAAATCTGGTGTGTTGGACAGTTCTTGGTTGAATCAATGACTACCGGGCATTTAGTTATTTGACTCCTGATTTCTGAACAATGTTGCGAAGTACAGAATGCTGGTCATCTGGCTTTTTGACAATTACTCTCACCAAGCCATCCATATTCATCCCAGTGAGGGCAATGCCCTCTTGAGGCCGCACAGATCTGTACGGGTAGGGGAGTTTGGCATGCATGCCTCATGCCGTTCTGCACATGTTCAGCATTCTTTTATTTGGCTTTGTTTTGATCTCTCCAAATAACCTTGTTACACATAAAGTGGTAACTGTAAGAATTGGATCTACAGGCCCTGTTACGACGTATCGAATTCTTCATGAATGGTGACATGCTTGTTAGAAGGAAAAAAGAATGTAACTATTAGCTACCAAGCCACAACATCGTGTGGATCTATGACTAATGTTTACTAAAAAGCAATAGGATTATATGTAGAGTGTAGACTTTCCAAGATACAGATAGTAAATTCGTAATACATTAAAAACCTTGGGAAACTGGTAAGTGAAATACATAGATGGAAAAAAACTCAATAGATTGTGTACTAACCGTTTGTAAGGCACATCACCAATAGCTCTTGATAGTGCTAGCTCACCATTAACACGATATACACCAGCCCACTCAAGAACATAACCACCAGCTGCTTCCACACGGCTTCTCTCATCTTCTCTATCAGGATGATGGTCCTTGGTCAACTCCTTTACATTATACAATGGTCCATCATAATTTGCCAAAGCAAAGTCCCCATGATTGCTGGAGTTTCTCTTTCTTCTCCGTTTCCCTGATATGATGCAAGCTTTCTGATTATTATTTCTCCACAGTGAGAGATATACAAGCAAATAAGGATATAGACACATCTAAAAGCAGAATGCTTTATGTGTGTGAAATACTAAACAAACGATTCGGGGAGCATTTCCTGTTCAAATAGATATGCAAAATTTTAGCACAGTTCTTTCAGGATCTCCAATTAATACATGAACCAGTATTGATCTTGGTGATAACAACCTACCCAACTTATTATTCAGTGACCTAGGAGATATGATTTCACAACGATGTAGCTAAGTCAAGAATAAACTAGTTATTGAACAAGGGCAGTTAGGTGAAATCTTAAGGATGATATGCATCCATGTAGTCACATAAAATGATGTCACCTTAATGCCTCCTAGCACAAAAGGATGCACTAATGGAGAGAAGCTTGAATCCAAACAAGGTCATGCTGACAAGAACAAAAGGATACTGATGTGTCATGATATATGCAATGTAGCAGTTTTCAGAATTTATCTACATAAGTAAGAGTTAAAGAAATATGCTTTCAACATTTCTTGTCATATGCACTTCTGCTATAACATGGTAATTTATAATGTTTGATTTTACACCAAACACCTATTCTTTCCCATGTTGCCACTTGAGTGCTGCAGCATCATCTGCAAGGATGTCAAATCCCATACTGAGGCCATATGGATCACCCAACAATGCTAATCAGATCTCATGCAATTTATATAAACATCAGTATCCTAGAAGCATGGAACCAAGGAGGATAGAACAACCTTAGTAAGTATGATTATATATTTTCAGCACAGCACTAGTGCTTAAACATCTAGTCTAAACCGACAACTAAGCCTTTTGTCCCAAATAAGTTAGGGTAGGCTAGGAATAGAACTCGAAGTAAAAAGATCCCTAAACCTTCGATCTTATGTCATAGTTCTAGTATATAGATCGCTAATTTCCATGTACTCCTATCCAATGCCAACTCTTTGGATACATTCCAATCCCTCAAGTCTCTTTTAACTACTTCCTATGTCAGTCTCAGTCGACCTCTACTTCTTATGTTTTCTAGACGGCTTAAAATTCCACTATGCATCGGTGCCTTAGGAGACCTCCGTTGGAGATGTCCAAACTATCTCAAATGATGTTGGACAAGCTTTTCTTTAATTTATGCTACTCCAACCATATCACATATATCATCAATGCAGATTCAATCTCGCCTTGTATGACCACAGCTCCACCGCAACATCCGCATCTCTGCTATGTTCATCTACTATATATATTATCTTTTTCTCACCCAACATCCTGCTCCATACAACATCACAAGTCTGTTCGCCACCCTATAGAAGAAAGCAACGTCCAATTGTGCTAATTCATTTAAATAATAGAAGAAAGAAAACTTACTCTTTTGATGGTATGGGATGTGACTTTCTGAGCACAAAAAAGCCTTCGAGTCTCCCACATTAGCAGCTATGATTTGGCCATCTGCTATCAAGATCACAGTTGCTGTTGAACCAGACTCCAATTTTTTATGTAAAGCTTCCTGCATTATACACACCAAAAGGTCCTTTTCAATTATTACATGCGTGTGTCAAAATTCAATTTTGCACATGAAAATAAGACCTTCCTTGGAGAATGTTAAATCAATATCATGTACTGCCCTCAATAATGACTCCTTCAGAATTTCCATGTGAAATGAATGATCTAGAATAGCAGGTGATGTCCAACATGACCTGCATTTTTTCAGTGCTGTGAAGAACTTTGATTGCCCTGAAAACATCTAAAAAACCCTGAAAACAATGTTTGCATCCTTCGAAATGTCATGTGAATATTTAATAGCATTGAGACAAAGGAAACACCATAATCATCTCTGCATCAGAAATCGCCATTAGACCTAGTTGTATAATGAATCATTCACAATTAGACTGAATCAGCATGTTGCTGTACTATCTTCTAATCCTTCACAATCAGACTGCATTAGTATCCATACTTGCAGATCAGGGTATTGTTGTGCAGATATGAAAAGTGCATGGGGGCAATTCTAGCCATGTACTAGCAATACTGGAGGTATTACACAGGTCAACGAACATGGCAAAAGTAAAATATATTTAAACGTTATGTCCTAAGCAAATGTAAGTACATACTATTTCACATGGAGGGCTCAGAAACAAAAGAAATACATGTCATATCCACACTATCTTGCTTGCTATCCAACATAAGTAAGCAACTAAACATAGATACAAAAAAGACATACCCCTCGCCGTGATTGGACTGATCCTCCTTGTATAGGTTTAGAACATTGTTAAGAATAGTAACCTCCTTATATGTCAGCTTTCCAGTAGATTTTCTGAACATGATGGAGTATATACCATCAAGAAGAAAATAAACATGGAGCAAAAAGTACTCCAGCAAAAGCTTAGAAGCTATCTCACTAGCTTCAGCTCCATTATGACCATCAAATACTGCCACCACTCCAACATCCACCTCTTTAATCCTCATTCGCTCTGTATTTTTCAGTAAGTTAACTAGGACCAAATTAAAAACGAATGTAGTTGCATGTAAAAGAATCGAGCATAAAATCAGAATAACCAGAGCACATTGAGCAACTGGCAGTTCTAGCAGTATGTAACCTTCCTGGCAGGCAAAAGATGTTCCATCGATTTCTTCTGTTAGACCAATCTTACTCTCCTCTATACGACAAACCTCCGACACATTCACTGTCCTTCCAATCTGACACCCAGCTTCCCACACAGATTCTAGGATTTATCAACTAAATGACTAACCATTCTCTGAAAAGACATGCCAATTAGCATCGCACAAGTGCAAAGCATACTGTGCTAGTGTAAATTAAATTAGAAGGCTGTTTTGAGTCTTGACTTTTAGCTAAGAGTTCACTGCGCATAACTGCACTAATAACACTAGGCTCCCAGTAAAATCCAAAGTTCTGGCTCAATTGCACGGGATTCCTCAAAACTCCCACGTTGATTTAACACTCAGCCTTCCCAACCCATAATTGCAAAACAATACGGAGTGTAGATTTCACTTTTTTTAGCTTAGCCCGTACCTATGAAGGGGATGCGGATGCCGAGCGCGCAAAGAGCGCGGTCCTCCTGGGAACGCCGGCGGCCGCGGTCGGCCGCCACGTGGCACCCTCTAGGCGGCGGAGGCGTCCACGAGGAGGACCGCCGGTCCTCATCCCCCTCGCCGCCGGGGAGGAGGGTCCAGCGGGGGCAGTGCGCCGACTGGAACACCGCGGGCGCGCCGCCCTCGCGGTACACGGCGACGCACGTCGCCGACTCGCCCGCGCACCGCGGCGTCTCAAGGATCGCGACGACGACGACGACGACGACGACGACGAGGCTGCGGCGGTGGCCGGAGATGGCTAAGGGCATCGGCGAGTCGCTGGAGGAGGAGGATAAAAAACCAGACGGTGAGCTTGCTCGCGCGTCGAGAGTCTGAGTCCTTGTGGTGGATCCCGAGTCTCCAGACTCCAGCTGCTAAAAAACGAGACGTTGATGGGCCAGATGTCTCGTTGGCCTAGATGGGCCCTACAGTCTGGCAGGCCTATATGGGCCAGATAGTCTCCCAGACCCAGATGGGCTGGCCTAAGATGGTATTTCTTCTCTCACAAGGATGTAAAGGCCCAAAGCGGTCGAATGCATGGTCTTGTTCAAGTTGGCTTGGCTCCATTAGGCTTTTACTTGCGAAATTAGGGGTATTTTTGGTTGGTGAGATATAGTTGAATGGGATGGGATGAGATGGCCTTGTAGTATTTTATTTTATTGTTTTAGATTAATAGAATGGTTCAGTATCTATAAAGAATATTTATTAAATTTGTATAGACAATATTTTTTAAATTTGTATCTTCCTATCAAAAATAGGATGATTTTATTTAAACAATCAACTATATAAATGATTTTTTTTCTTAAACATCTCATACAAGTGTACAAGCAATCAAACACAAAGGCTAGAGTGGTAGATCATTCATAATGATTAGGTGAACCTACACTTTTATTCCGAAAAGACAGGAAGAGTTGGCTGAGCACTTACCTTGAGGTTTAAGGACGCCTCTATTTTAATTTTGATCCCATTGTTCATCTCAATCAGTATGTTTGAGGTGGTGTTCTGGCTAGGTCATTGAAGTAGGCCAAAATTCATCGCAAAAGTCTAGCTTGAAGATTACTAGCCAAGGCAACGCGTACACTTGCATCGCGTGAAATTTTGTTGCGCGCTACTACATCGGTCAAAATTTAGAAATTCGGTCACGCGATGCTACGACGCATGAAATTCGGTCCGATAGATATTTCTGGAAAAAAATTGTGTAATTTCATATTTCTTTTTTTTAAAAAATGGGCTGCTAGAAGCCGTTAGCGAATCTGCGGATTGCTAAGAACCATCGGTGAACATGTGCTTTTTTTTGAGAAAAATGAGAAGGAACCTAACCACTTTTTCGTTTTTTTTTTGTAATTCTGATTTTCTTTTTTTTTAAAAAAAAAGGGTCGCTAGAATCTATTGTCGAATCTGCAGGCTGCTATAAGCCATTGGCAAATCTGTGTTTTTGTTTTAGGATAAAACAAACATATTTTCTTTTTTTTTGTGTAATTCCGGTTTTCTTGTTTTTTCAAAAAAAAATGGATCGCTAGGACTTATCGGTGAATCTCTGAACTGCTATAAATCGCCGGTAAATCTGTATTTTTTTGTTTTTGGGAGAAAACCACAAAGGGAACTAAACGTAATTTTGTTTCTTTTCGAGTTTAGTGTGCTAAAAACCGTTTTCTTAGGACATAAATGTAATTTCATTTTTTCAGATCCATCTTGCTAAAAACCGACGATGAGGATCTAAATATAAACTGTGGAGGGACCTCAACGTAATTTTGATTTTTAGGTCTTTTATGTTAAAAACCAATCAAGCATCTAAACGTAATTTTGAATTTTCTAAATGATCTATTTATGAGGAAGGTGATGTGGCTCACTTGGTGAAGCGGTATTCCTCTCCACTATAATGTATAAGACCTTTCCTAAAGATCGAAAGGTTCCGCCGCTCGCATGCGTTTGAGTCGAGCCGTCGGCTCGGCTCAAAAAAAAATTTCGCGATTTGGTCTTTTTGTAAATTACGAATAGGCCTTTCGCGATTTTTTGTGAGAGGAAGATTTTTTCCTCTAAATTTGCGTTCAGTCCTCGTCGCCATTTTACGAAAAGAACCTCCGTTAAATTCAAATCGCGAACAAGCCCTTTTCTAATTTTTAAGGATAGCGATGATCCAAAAGCGTAACATTGGATCCTTGCTCTTTCGTCTAGGTCCTTTCTCCGTTTTCCTCGGGAAAAAATATTTTTGTCGCTAGAAATATGTGTGCAGCTCTATTTCTAAACTTTTTCCCCACCTCGATTTCCCATCTCGATCTCCAATATTTTTTAAAGCATGTATTATTACTCCATGAACGCGTCGGTCTCTGATATTTTTTAAAACATGTATTATTACTTATGAATGCGTAGAGTGTTAAGCTCGACAAAAAGAAGGTTGTCGTCTCTAATAATTTTTCGCCATTTTCCTCTAGACTTTTCCCCACCTCGGTTTTCTAACTTCGGTCTTCAATATTTTCCAAATAATTAAATCGAAAGAGATATTTCTCTGACTCTATCTCTCTACTTTTTTCTGTTTATGATTATTTCGACGATTTAAAAATAAAACGCCTTGTAGAAAAAAATCTCTCTGAAAAAAGACTTGTGGATATCGCGCGTGTTACTGTATGAGTCTCTAATATTTTTAAAACATGTCCTTTCTCTGTTTTCCGAAAAAAAACGTTTTAAATGCCGTAAATATTTGTGCAACTCTATCTCTAGACTTTTTCCCCATTTCGATTTCCCATCTCGATCTCGATATTTTTAAAACATGTATTATTACTCATGAACGATCGATCTCTAATATTTTTTAAAACATGTATTATTACTCATGAACGCGTAGAGTGTTAAGCTCGATAAAAGAAGGTTGTCGTCTCTAATAATTTTTCACCCTTTTCCTCTAGACTTTTTCCCCATCGCGGTTTTCATTTCTACCTCTAATATTTTCCAAATAATTAAATGAAAGTGATATTTCTACAACTCTATCTCTATTTTTTCCCCATTTCAATGATTTAAAAAATAAAACTCATGAGAAAAAAATAAATTTTTCTACTGGAAAAAAGACACGCTGGCGTGTTCGCCATGAAGTTTTAATATTTTAAAAACATGTATTATTACTCGATTTAACGTGTAGAGTATTAAACTTGACAAAAGAAGGTTGACATCTCTAATAATTCTTCACCCTTTTCCCTCTAGACTTTTTCTCCACCGCGGTTTTCCAGCTTGGTCTCCAATATTTTTCAAATAATTCATCGAAAGAGATATTTCTACAACTCTATCTCTCTATTTTTCCCTGTTTAGCTCATTATTTCAACGATTTAAAAATTAAACGTCAAAAAAATATTTTTCTTGAAAAAAAGCGACAAGCGTATGTGTTACGCCATGAAAAATTTCCTAGTTTTATCGATGTAATGAACTGAGGAATCATTATGCGCCAGTTACCACTATCACCAAATTGAATCTATTAATTGAAGAGCAGTGTTTCATTGCTTTCCCTCCTAGTATAAGCTATACAAATCTTAAAGTAAGAAAAGAGGTAAGTAATCACTATTCACCTTTTATTCATGCTTTAATATTTATGCAAGCACCTCTCTTATTGAATCATCGGAAAGTCACGTAGCGGAACCGGCTTAAAAACTACTTCCTAAATGCATTCATCTCGAATTAGGATTTTTTATCACTTCAAAACCTCTTAACAATTCTAAAATTTATGCAGTAACGACTAACACCCGAAAAACTCTTGAGTACTGCCTGACAAAATAAACGACTTATAGGTTGGTTGTCAAATACTTGGTTCAAAATTCAATAGCGACCTCTTATTCTTTTCGATCCAATGGATCAGATTAGTTGTTAATATTTATTTATACTGCTTCCGGTAATAGAGCAGTATGAATAACCTCAATTGATCAATGGCTAGAACTACCGAGCAATGCTTCAATTCTTTCCCCTCTAATACAAGTTGTATAAATCTTAAAGCAAGCAAATGGAAAAATAATCACATCTACCTTTCATTTATGCTTTAATATTTATGCAACTATCAAAAAGAAAAGCTTGAAAACACCTCTTATAACTAATTTATATTACTCATCATATACTACCAGTATAATACATAATAAAATTTCTCTACTTCAATGCTTCATGGTATTCCCCAAACACTACACTATCTTCTCAAACTTCCTGTATAATATGAGAGGAACCGAAGTTGTATGTGAAGTGCAATTGCAAGGAACTTTTGAGGACACCAAACGACAAACGCAATGATCGTGTTGGTTGTGAGACCATTGGTAAATACCTCCGAAATGCTTGTTAGCACCAAGAGTTCCCCCAAACACTTCACAGAGATTTTAAGACTATCTGAAAAACTCCGTGTGAAGTGTTTGAAGGGAACTCCTGATAACACCAAGCGTGATTCTCCTGATTACCACTTCCGTCAATCCCTTATCCAAGGAAATGCTGAGTGCCACCGAGAGTTCCCCCAAACACTTCATTAGATCGAGTTAGACCCCACATTTTGAAATTGCTAGTTGCCGGGGCTAGCTACTGAAGTGTTTGGAGGGAACCCCAGGGGACAACAAGCCATGCAGAAACTCAACCGCTAACGAACTCCTTAGTCCTTAGGTACACTTTTACTTCGCAATGGCTGATGAACAAACAGGGGTGGTGGCTAGCTGCTATTTATAAGCTAGAACAGCTTGCTCTATGCTCTACGATTTCTTCCACGTACTTAGTCTTGCAGGCGCATGCTCTACGCGGCAATTGTCGAATGCACCTGGCCGTGATTGCGGCAGGGTTGGAGAATCTCAGGTGGTCGCGTGGGGTGTCGATCTCGAGCTCCATCCAATCGTGCAAAGTAGAATTCCAGCCTCATGGGGGAAACGTGAAGAGCCTGGCTTTGCTCAGGTTGTAGCCACGCACATTCCTTTCATATCCAAACACAACGGGATAGGAACGGATCTATAGTGTATATGTCAGGGTCAAGAATCATCGATGCCCTCTAGTAGTATACATTGCCGGAAGATATCTACAAAGCATATTGCCCGATAGTTGCGTGACAACGTTTCGTCCTACTTGATCCAGTAGTGGGCCAAGCTTGATGAAGCTGTCGTAAAAATTTCAGCAGCAAGATTCTTTGACCGAGGTTGCCCGCAAGTCTGTAGAAGAAAAACTAGAAAACGGTACCATTCTAAGCTGCTTTTCTCCAGCTTTCTTCTTCTTTCGCTCACACCCTCTCTCGCTCCCATGTGATGGCTGACGAGGGTGACACCGCTGACATTGACGGCTTCAACACCGATGGGCGGTGGTGGAGAGCGGTAGGCAACGTCGAAGAGCGGATCAGCGAGGTGAGGGTCGAGAGACTGTCAGGGCGGTCCTGAGTTTTTAGGACCAGGATGAAATTATAAATAGTGATCTCTCTTAATATAAGCATTAAAATATTTTTATACTATTATGTATCAACTGAAAAGATAATATTCAGTGTATTATAGAAATTATTACCGATAAATAAATGTAAGTACAAAAGTAAGATTATTTATCTCAAATATTTTGTAGACATCATCTTAGGAAATATCTTCTAATATTTCTAGATGCAAAAACCATCAATTATGGTCTCAGCATTAATGTCATCTAATAACTTCTTCTCAATACATAAAGTTGCCTGACCATTTAACCTTTCTTGAGATATTGTAGACCTCAAATAATTCTTTAATAATTTCAACTTTGAAAAGTTTCTTTCAGCTGATGGCACAGTTACCGGCACAGTAAATAAGATACAATAATCAACAGAAATATTAGCATAACAATTAACTTCCCTGATAAACTCAAAAATCTCTATAGCAGATATTGGTCTATCTGGCAAAGTCATTTGCAGTATTCTTAACTCAGAAATCAGATTATTTAACTCAAAATCGATGAATCATCAACCGAGAAAGTTTTTGTCAACTTAGTACAATAAATCTTTAAGTTCAATATGATCCAATAACTTCAAAATTGTTGAGCTCAGAAGAGGCCTAAATATACCATTGCTCTTAAAAAATTTATAAATAGCTCCTTTCTGTGATCGTATCAAATCCTTTGTTTTTTTCCTTTTTGCACTACCAGATGCATATTTCCTAGGCGGCATGATGTCAACAGTCAACAATGTGCTACAAGTAACAAATTTGGACATAGAATACATTAACAGATGTATCTAAGTGTGAAGATATTAGGTATAAAAATTGTAGGATCGATATACACTAATATAGCAATCAAAAGATGGTGAATGATTGTGTAGAAGCTAAACCAATTTTTTTTTAGTAATTCTCAAAACACCCCTAAACAAACTATTAAAGATTGCTTCGGTTTCAAAAAAAACAGATTGACATACGTTACTAAAATATTAATCCCCGAAGATTCCACCGCTGGATTGACGTGCAATTTGGACCGTAGAAACTAGATTCAATTTCGAAACTAACCCAATAAGAATCACCTCAATCGAATCTACGAATATAGAGTTATTACCTTTCTAATGGAAGGGTCCTAGTAATTTAGGAGCCCCGCCCTAGGATCGGGCTTGGAGACTGTTAGGTTAGGTGAGGTGACTGGTGGGTGCGAGAGAACCAGTGGCGATGAGCTTGCCACCGGCCAAAAAGGAGAGGTGAAGGCAGGGGCAACGGAGAAGACACGTGGAGCTACAACTAACACAGTGGTGACAACGGCGGCGGCGAAAGAAGGAGACAGGAAAAAAAAAAGAGGAGGAGAAACAATCGAAGGAGCAGAAGCTATATTGTCATAACCGATTCCGACGGTACAGTGTAGTGCCTAACTTCTCATTCTATAAACACACTCTTATCCGCTCATAGGGTCGTAGTAATTAGCCTTTTGTGTTTGAGAAGCAGATCGAAGCAAGATCTTATCGTCACATTAGGCTCTTGTCCTCTCCGTCCCACGCTCATCTGATAGGTACCACGCGTAAAAAGATTCAACAAATTCAGATTCCTTCTCTCCCATGTGGCTCTCTCAACAAGCTTGCCATCTGTCGTTTCACCACAGAAACTGGGGTTGGGGCGCTACCCATGACGCGAGTTTCCTCGACGTTTTTCCTGACATTTGTCGATGGGCACCGGGCCAATGAGGCCACACTATGTCATTTCCGCGTGGATGGTTATACCAATCAGTTACCTAACCTACCTTTGGACAAATCATGGAGATCATACGCGCATGTCTTGTTGACAGGCACCGAAATCATCTTTATTGAAAATTGTCCGGCAAACCAAGAAAGAAGGCTCGCGATGCTATCAACATATAAAGTGGTAACTGTAACACAGCGTTAGGATATGTACAACGATATAGACGGTGACTGTCTATAATATATTTGTATGTTATCTATAAACAGTACTAAAGATAACCTATACAATAGACTATCTATACAGTTGTTTGTAATGATCTCTCATATAATTAATAGACTGTCTGTACAATGGTATATATAGTATAAAGCTATCTATAAACCGTCTGTTAAATAGTAAACAACATATTTCTCTCTCCACCACGTCATCCAAAATTCTATGTGGCATGCTCTTATAGATAGCATACATGTACCATTGTATATGCCCTTAGACATATCTTAGCGGTGGTTTGGATCTCAAAGTTTGTTAACAGGTTTTGCTAAAGCGCATTTTGATATTAGTTTTAGCGATACGGATTTTAAATTACAGTTTCGTTAGGATAGCATTTAGTGAAAAATCTTGTCTGGCTAAAATAATTCAGATGTTTTTGAGTTTCGAAAACATGTGGGAGTGGTTAAAAAAAACTACCGTTCCATTCGTCCGCAGAGATCTGTCCGGACGGTCCATTTTGTCGAGTAGCTTGTCAGCTGTTACTCCAGGACAGCCTCAGATTGGAATCCGAGGTTAGAGTGGTACTGAAAGTCTGAAACTGCAGATGCCTCTTTTTTATCGAGTCGTCTGATTCGTCTTTAACCTGGACCGCATACGGCATCATAAATTCATAATCATCCGTGACGCATCAGGAGATGATAATCCTCCTGGGTGCTCGAGTCAAATCAGAACGGCTAAACGTCACATACATCAGCTAATACTGCTGCTCACTTTCAAGGAAAAAGAGTCCCACAAATCTCTCTCCATTTACAACGTCCAGATTCATCGTTCACGGACCATTCAATTTCAGAAAGTGATGCTGACTGCATGCACTCATGTGGTCTTTAGTCTTCACTCCAACCATGGCAGCGCTGGTTGGATGCAAATTCTGGCTGATGATGACTGCTAAACAAAGAACGCTTTCTAATCCACATGACATTGCTCTGACTGTTCAGTTTATAATCAGTAGCCAACAAGCACATGTGCAATCAATGTAATATTAGCAAGTAGCACGGTTTGACAGTTCTGGGCCGACACCGACACAACCTTCTCCATTTCCTTTTCATTTCATTTACACATGGCATAGTCAAAACTTTGGCAGCTTGGGCTGGGGCACATGGAGGATACAATTAGGAGGCTTAATCACAAATCAAAATATAATTTACTAAAAGGACACTATGATGAACAACATATCTAATTAAGGACACAAGGAATGGGTTGGTTTGGGGAGGGACCTAAATGACTACTATCCTTACAATGACCTGCTGTGTATGGTATAAAACATACACTGGTATTGTTGGCTATGAGAGCTCCTGTATGTACAACAATGGGCTCAGGGTTCTTGGCTGTTCACCCGGTGGTGAAGCTCGAGCATCTCCTGGTGGTTGGGGTCCACCGAGAGAGCTGCACGGCAGTCCCGGAGGGCACTCGAGATGTCGCTGACGTGCTCATGGAAAGCGGCGCGAAGGTGGAGCAGGTTGAGGTCTGCCTTGAAGGAGATCGCCTTCGTCAGCTCCGCGATGGCCTCTTTCTCCTTGTGGTTGTCCATCAGCACTAAGGACCAAATACAACCGGAGTCCAAGTCAGCATAAGAGGCATGAAAACATTAAACAGATGAGCTAATTTACGAACTGAATGAAACATATGGTTGTTACACCTACTGATCAAGTTGAGCATAGAATATGGCAACCAACATTGATTTCTTACTAGTTCATGTTAGGAACTGGGGTAGTTTGTTAGTTAAAATAGCACAAAACTCTGGGAGTTGGGCACAGATGAGCTACATCTATTAACAAATTAAACTGCTGTGACCAGAATTTTATATCCAAGCTTCAATCTTCTTTGAAACTGGTGGTTGTAATCATGTCACATCTTCTCTGACATACTGAAAAGTGAAAACTAGATATGCTAGGCAGGAAGCAGCACTTACCAGCAGCACGGTATCTGTAGGGGTAGACTCGCAGAGGGTCAAGTTTGGTGACCATCTGCAGGTCTGCTTTTGTTAGCTCCCGATCGCAGTACTCAGACCTCTTTTCATATGCTGATGCATTGCTCCTGGACTTCTCTATTAGCTTGGTCATTTCCTCATATGCACGGGTTCTGTCGTTCCTAAGGAAATGGACCCTGGCAAGGCCTTGATGAGCTCTGGTGTGACCAATCTTTAGGGCATTGATGTAGCATTCAGCTGCCAGGTCTAGCTTCTCGCAATCCACATAAACACTCCCAAGGTTGTTCAGAGCCTAGATGTTAAGCAATTATGTGTATAAGATGAGCTCTTTCTGAACATCTCAAACTACAATGCTACAGATGCATCTATATATGAACTTGGGTCAAGCTGTGTTATAGAAATAACTTTTAAGCTATAAGCTTGAAGTTTATAGACAAAGGTCAGTCACTCAGCTCATGTCACTAAGGTGACAATAAAAATGATGAACTTCCTTTCAGTAGCTATTGAAAAGGGCAAAACCGGTCATTCTCGGAACTGTGGATGCTATTGGATGTTCTAACTTAGCCAACATGCTAGCTACTTGATAGAAAATCAAACCAGTCTCGGAGCACCCTCAAGAACCCAGTTAATCAGTTGCCATGTTAAAAGCACCAGGACAACCATTTTTAATAGTGAGAGCACCATTCCCATTAATAAAAGCAAACAATGAATAGGACATCTTAACTTCCTAACATAAGTATAGCAACACCCGATCTAAACAATAAAGAGCTACCTAGGAATTTGGCAAATGAACAAATGCATATGCATACTACAAAAGCAATAGCGAGAATTCAAGACAAGTCAACAAAGGTGCACTTCATAAGTTGCCAAGAGCCCAAGATGAAACCCTTGTTTGCATACTTCAAATTTTACGACTATATTCCTGTTTTGGGTATAAGACCTCGTGGATCTCTCTACATTTGCAAAATGTCACAGCAGAAATAGGACAGCAACTCCTTAACATACATGGTCTGTTTAGCTAAGTAGAATTGAGAAAAAAGATGTGGAAGAAAAAAAAAACTTACCTGACCCTTCCTAAGTCTATCTGAGGGGCACCGTAATGCATCTTCAAGAAGTGATACAACTGTTGCTGAGGTTGAAGGATCAAGACTCGAATCAGCTAATGCATATGCTTTTAGAAAGAATGCCTCAAATGATCTTTGTATTGCAATGGATGCTTCTGCTTTCTGCAATCCTTCCTCGCAGTGGCCAGTATCATACAGTATCCATCCTTCATAAACAAGCCGTTCATGTTGGCTTGCAGCATGTTCACGAGCAAGCTGCAAGCTGCGCATTGCAGCCTCAGGGCAATTTAATCTGGGGAAAAAGAAACAAGATGAATTGTATTAATCCTAACATCCCAGAGATTACTGCCAAAGAATTAGGACATGATGTAAGTTAGCACAAGAGACATGCGCAACTATGCTGATCAGCCATCTGCTGAATTGGTATTCCAGATACAACACACACTATTACGCGCAAAACATGCCAGGCATGCAAAACCATGTGCTGTAGCATCTACAATGCCAATTATTGACGGATAGTATCAAACTGAATTATGCCAAATTTTATTCTGAGTAATAACATAGATTAATTAAGTTACCTGAGAAGGAGCAAAGATTGCCTGAAGTACAGAACTCCTTTAGCAGCATCTGAGTCCAGCATTTGATATATGACTGAGAGGGATCCTATATCATCCACAGATGACCACCGATCATAAAGCTGCATCCAGCAGTCAGCAGTTGTCCACTGCTCTACATTCTCCATCACAAGCATACGCAGCTGCTTTGCAGCCACCTGACCACCAATCATACGATAATCTGGAGCAAGCGTGAGGATTGCCTGGACATCACATAAGGCGGCTCTATAATCCTCAAGAGCGAGGTAGAAACAGAATCTTAGTTCTAAGCATTCCAGAACCAGCTTGAATCCCAGAATCCGGTTGATCTCCATCAGGGCAGCTTCAACACTTTGCCTTTTCATCAAAGATGCAGCTCGAAACATATAGGGATATGTAAGCGTAGGATCCAACTCAGTAGCCTTATTGAGATTTTCCAGCTTGTTGTCACCATCCAAATATAGTGCTCTCTCTTGATACATCCACCCAAAAGGCCAACGAGATGACATGATGGAGTCAAGCAACTTGAGAGAAAAATGTTTATTACCCCTCAAAGAGGCCAATCTAGCCAAACCCACTACTGAGTAGAGATGGCCAGCACTAAAGGCGGCATTGAATAGGCGCTCAGCTTCAGCGCAATCTTTTCTTAGCAGCCTTGTACATGCGAGCTGATGCAAGGCCAACTGCTTCTGTCTAGAATCTGATGCTGACTCCACCAGCTTTTCCAAGAAGCTTACAGTGACATCCGAAGTTGCACTGATGCTCATGGAGACTTCACTAAGAAGGCAATATAGGGAGAAAGATGCATTGCCAACCATCGTGGATCTCTGCTGCTTATTTGCACAGGAGAATATCCTAACCACTTGTTCATCATTCAAGCACTCTGGAAGTTCATTCAGGAGCACCTGCAAGCATGAAGCAGCAAGGATGGAACAGCCCAGCTCAAGAGCACACTCCATGAAGTCTATAGCATCTTGCCTTGAACAAACGAAAGAAGCAAGCTTTCGCTCGCAAGCATCCTTGAGGCCCTTGCAGCAGAATTTATTAGCAAAATCAAGCATTTCCAAAATAACTTCTGCTGACAAGTATGGAAGTCTTCCTGACAGGCTAAATTTACTGATTGCCCGCATACCAATTGAGGAGATGCCGTTTCGAGACATGTCAATGATTTCAAGATGTGATTCCCTAAAACCACCATTAAGCATCGCATACAGTGGAGTTGACAAAGCCGCAAGCTTTCGCCGATCACATGCAATCATGTCGTCTCTTATCCGGAAATGAACCACCGGAGAGCCCCAAAATTGATCAAAGTCGTCATTATAGCTTATCTCATGTGACTCGGCGGAGATCTGCGAAACAAAATCCAGCAGCTTGAACTCCTGGGAGCACTTGCCACACGAGCCAAGAAGGTCAGAAATCGCCTCCTCTCCTTTCTTCTCATACTTCAGCCACGCCCCGAAAATCAGCTTCTCATGTATTGTGCTCGCTTTCTCCCACGCAGACTGCATGCTCCTCCGCGACAGCTTGACCTCCCCAAGCCCACGGAAAACCTGAAATTGGAGCAGGTACAGACAGGACTTCTCATCGGGCGGGCAAGACTCCAGCTCCTCATGTATCTGAGCCAATATATCAACGTAGTCCGAGGGCTTGAAGTGCGGAAGAACCGCTGGCTCCGGCATTTTCATCAGAGATTCTCTGCGTCCACAAAGGAAAAAGGATGTACATCTCAATCAGCTGGCTCTTCACACCAAAACCAAAAAGCAGCACCCAAAAAAACTGAATTTTGCTTTTATCTACACAAAGACCAGGCAATTAAGTGACTAAGCAACGAAATTCAGCAGCAACTAGAGCATCATGTGCAATCAAGCAAGAAATTTGAGATGATGAACTAAGAATGCTTACATGGAGGAGCTGGAGTGGCCGGCGAACTTGGAGAGCTTCCCTTTCTCCAGAGGCAGCCATGAGTGTGGGGCAGAGTGGAGCTTGGTCTCCTTGCAGGCGGTCAACTCGGAGAAGAAGAGCTTCCTCATGGCACATACCACACCGAATCAGAATCCTCCCCTCTTCTCTCTCTTCCTCTCTCCCCTCCAAGCCGCTCAAATCCGTCCCATCCAGGCGCCCAAATCCCTCCCAAGAAACAACGCAAATCCTCCAAGAAACCAATTCCTCACACCAAAAGCGGCATCGACTCGGAACCAACCTGCTGGCGCCGGGGGCAGCACGAAATTCTGCAGGAAGACGCAGGAAAGGATGCGCCTTTCCAACGCCAACCGAATGGGGAGAGCTCCTCCAGGAGCAGGAATCCAACCCAACCACCGCGTAGGCACCAATCTGCAGAAAGAGAAGGGTAGTAGAAAGAGAAACACCCAAAGGCGCCGCCTTTAATGGCACGAGCCAACTGGGCGCCTTACAAGAAGCCAAGAATTAACCACTCCCAAACTTTTTTCCCACCCCCAACCACACTTCCAAACCAAAAGCCAATCCAACCCCCACTCGAGCTGAGCGAGCCAATCCACCACCACGAACCGAGGAGGAAAAAAAAGAGATACCCAAGATTTGCTTCGCTTTTCCTGGAGCAGGAGCAGGGAGCAGGCGTGCACTGAATCCCAAGATTCAAAGAGGCAGCTCTGCTCCTTTGGAATGGAATCTGTGGGAATCCCAAGCTAACCCAACCCTTCCCTTCGTGTTCCCCTCCCTCTCTCTCCCTCCCTCCTCTTCTTTTGACGAAGGAGAGAAGGAAAAGACGAAGGAGAGAAGGAAAAGAACGCGTTCTTTCTTTGCGCCCTTTATCTCCTCTTTTTTCTGAGGGCCAGGGCTGCGGTGCAGAGAGAGAGAGACTGGACAATGCCACAATCGCAAACTAGACAGAGATTAGAGAGAGAGAGAAGAGGGGGAAATTGCAATTGCAAGACAACTAATTGCGATTAAATACTTCGATCCATCTGGTAGGGTCAAGTGGCAAGTGCGCAGATGTGCAGCGCGAATGAGGAGAAGTGGCTGCTGCCTGCTGCTGCTGCTGCTGCTGCCGCCGCCTGCTACCGTGGGCGCGGGCGACAGAGCGCGTGGGGTCCAACGAACCCAATGCCGTTTGCGACGGATGGAGCGGGCGGTGTGCTGCTCGCTGTCGCTCGGGTGAAGACGACGAGACACGGGTCGAGCTGTGCCGCTTCGTGGTACGTGCGGCCGCGGGTGCGCCGGCAACGGCGTTTTGGCCTGTGCTGCGTTTTGGGCTGAGCGGGACGGGACGGTCATTATCGTCAACGTATAAATCGGTTGTGGTAATTCAGACGAAAATAAAGACAATGCTCCCAACGGTCTAATGTATACTATATATTACAGGGAGAACCAGGAGAATCAGCAGCCAGGTGTAACATTTTTTTCAACATCTGTAATATTTTTTTCAATATGTGCAATATTTTTTTACGCGCACATTTCTACTATTATCGAATGAAAATATTTCACATGTAGGAAAAATGTTTCACGTGTAAAAAAATGTTACAATGTCCGGAAAAATCGGATGTCCGGCTCTTAGTAATTCTGATATATCATACAGGAGAGAATTGGCCGCGTCTCAACTCTCAACCATGCCTCGTCACCATTTCCACGAAAAGGTTCTCTGAAAAATTCAAAATTACATTTAGGTCATTCAGTCGGTTTTTAGCAGAATGGACTTGAAAAATCAAAATTACATTTAGATCCCTCTATAGTTTATGTTTAGATCCTCCTGCGATATTTTGCAGAGCAAACCCAAAAAAATTATGTTTAGGTCACAAGAAATCAGTTTTTAGCAGGTTGGACCCGAAGAAAAACAAAATTACATTTAGATCCTTTTGAGGTTTTATAAAAAAAAACGCAGATTCGTCGATGGTTTATAGCAGTCCACTGATTCGTTGACGGATCCTAGCAATCTTTTTTAAAAAAAGAAACCCAAAATTAAAAAAAAAACAAAATTACTTTTAGATCTCTTTGCGGTTTTTTCCCAAAAAATCCACAGATTCGCTGAATGTTCCTAGCAATCCACAGATTCACCAACGATTCCTAGCAGCCTATTTTTTAAAAAAAGAGAAAACCAAAATTACGCAATTTTTTCAATTGAATTCACTGAAAGTTTTGAATTGAACTTTTTGTACCAAAGGAGAAGGAACGGTGGGAAAGGAGAAGAGAAGAAAAAGTGAATGAAGAGACGCGCCAAGTGGCAACATCTTTATACGTTCTTACCAAAGAATTTTTTAGAGTAATCTCAAATTCCCATGATATTTCAACTTTCAATATGGTTTTCTACGCTGGAGAATTATATTGGTTATGTTACTCTTCTGTATTTGCCCCCACATTTCTTTATTTCTGTATACATGCCCTAGGCAAAATCCAAGAATCTTGTGATGCAGCTAATTAAAGTATTGCCAGGCCAATTGATTATTTTGCACTTTGCTCCCCTGTCTAAAGTCTAATCCTCCCTTGGATATATTTATTTCTTGGTGTTCGATTACATCATGCATGTGCATAAATTTTCTTTTCCCAAGCAATAAACTACTGTCGCGTGTACACGTTGCATGGATGAGAACATGCAACAACTCATACTTGCTGTACCATTTTCTCCGATTTATTTATAGCATGCTATGTCCATGCATTTTTTACATTAGATTTCTGTATTAAAATTGTGTTCAGATTTGCCCATGGTACTGAACTACCAATAGAAACCTTCTGAAGAAGAAACTAGTACTAAAAGAAATCAAGCAAGTATTTACCCATGTATGTGATGCTGCAACTTTAGTACAGTACTTTAACAAGTGAAGTTATTCTGTTACCGCTGACTAGCATTCAACTTAACTTTTACCCTTTCTTTGGATGCCTTATTACTAACTTTCACAGTTTCAGTGTTACTCTTTACTGCATCTCTCTCACTATTTTGTTTTCAAAGTCGGAAAAATATTCTGTGCAATCAGACAGGCTGGTGAAATAACGGTGCAACCCAACTAGAAAAAGTTTCAAAAAATTCTGAAAAAAATCATGGATGTACATCTTAGCTTACCCCATCTACATATAAAATTTCATGATTAAATTCGTCCTGTGCTAAGAGTAATAAAAAGACAAACTTGATCATAAGCGATGCGATGCCATCGCTCATGATCAACTTTATCTTTGTAACTTCTAGCACATGACGAATTTGATCATGAAATTTTATATGTAGATTGGGTAAGTAGACATGTACATCCATGATTTTTTTCAAAAAAAATTAAAACTTTTACTAGTTGGGTTGCACCGTGGTTTCACCAACTCTATGGTTGCACAGGATATGTTCCCTTCAAAGTCAAACTTGGTCCCACCAATACTGCCACACAAGGTCAGAAGTAAAAGGGCCTGAAGTCTGAAGGACAGCCGCATCAGCAGCTGGGTACGTACGTCACTCTCCGTCTAACTTTTTTTCTTTTTAAGTGTACAAGGATATACATAACACACCGCACACTCTACATACAAACACGAATATACTTCCCCTTTCCTACGCACATCAAGAAAATTTTTTAGAGGCTATAAGGCCTCCGAAGCATAGATATGTGCTATCTTACTAGACACACATGCATGTATTTATCCAATTTTATTAACCCTATCTGAATCATCAGTACATTTCTACTAATTTTTTTTTATTTATTCACCTTTTTTCTTATTTATTCACTTTTTTTCTTTGTTTTTGAAATTTTCGCTATTTTTTTTAGAATTTTATGACTTAGTGCGGGATGCATGTATTTTTGATCTGAACACTAAACGAAGCACGGAGTGTAAATTGCAAAAAAGAAATCAAATTAGACTCTTTTTCCTATTAGATCAATCAAATCACTGCCTATACTGAACTAATCTAGAATCCCTTTTATTAATCTATTCTTATTATGTATTCTTTAAATGAATTTCCTAAAAAGTAGGAGATAATCCGTGAATTAACCTAACCATCAACCTAAATAATCCTAAGAAAGCATAACAGAAAAGTAGGAAAGACAGGCGGAAAGTAAGCCTCAATTCGGACGCTGGTGGGCAGCGTCGCTCCCAGTATCGCTTGGCAAGCGAGCTCCTCTACTTTTAGTGCACTTCTTGGTGGGAAAAAAAAAAATTGCATTTTCAAAACAATAATATGTCCTTACCAAAGAACAGTAATGGTTTTTCTTATAATTTCAATGATTGGTGCCCATGCGTTGGAAGCGAATTGGACTCACTTTTCCTCAAATTTCTTGTCCTTGCCTCGTCCTCTCCTACAGGAACATCAATGTTTTGTATAGTTTGCCTCCTCCATTTCTAGCTTATTTTACTTAGCAACGGACCATGCATGTTTGGTTTGCTAACATCACCCAACCAAATGTTAGTAACGCCAATAAAAATTAACCATTGTATTGTTTGCTACCAATCTCTTTCCACGTCATTTCATCAAAATTACCTATTTTTATCATTATTCTTTAATTACCCATATTTACCATTGCTATTTAATAACCCACCTTTGCCACTGCTCTTTTATTACCCACCTTTGCCACTGTTAGTGCTTTTTGCAAATAAACTTTTTATCACAAATTGAGTTTTTGTTGCAACGCACGGACACATAGCTAGTATTTAGCAACGCAAACAAAATTTCAGTATTCCATACGAAATTCTGGTAATGCCAACAAAATCTAACGTTACACGCAGGAAATCCGAATGCGAGGAGCAAGATTTTGCATCCGAGCATCAACCGAGCAACATGTAACCACACAACAGTAATTTCCTCTTCCTACAAGGCTAGTAGCTGCAAGCAAGCAACATTAGTTACTGATCAGCCACAGCTCTCTCTTTCTGAGGCGGATTAGTCATGATTCCTGACTCACTATTATTATCTTGACAAAAAGGGAATTTAAGACCACAACGTCAGAACACATGGAAAGAAACCTTGACATATATACTACTCTCCTATTTCAGGGAGAAACGCCGCTCAGGATGATCGGCAGGCCGGTTCGGCTCAAAAAAATTGCGTTTAGGTCCTTGCAAAAACCCGTAATTACGTATAGGTTCTTTTCGCGGTTTTTTACGAAGAGGATCTTCTGGTTCAGAAAAATCGTAGATCTTTCGTGAGATGACCCTAAATAGATACCGAAAAATAATTAGTGACGTTTGGATCATTCCGGCTGCTTTTCACGAAAAAGACCTCCGATTTAGCGCAATCGCGGATGCACTTGTGTCATTTCAACCGTTTCTCGTGTTTCCTCCACGATTTTTAAAAAAAAAACACCGCCGGAAAAAATGAAATTGTTTCCGCGAAAAAAACAACACACGCTCGATCGGCTCGGCTCATTTTTCCCTTTTCACGTGTAGATCCTTCAAAAAATGCGTAATTACGCATAGATCCTTCGCACGATTTTTTACGAAGAGGACCTCCTGATTTAGAAAAAACACGAATTTTTCGTGAAAGGATCCTAAATAAATGCTAAAAAAACGTAGTGGCGTTTGAACCATTCCGGCTATTTTTCACGAAAAAGACCTTTCGATTTAGCGCAATCGCGGATGCGTTTTATTCTTTCAACCGTTTCGCGCGTTTCCTCGATGATTTTTTAAAAAAAACACCGACGAAAAAAACGATATTGTTTCCACGAAAAAACAACGCACACGACGTATTACGCCGCGCAAAATATCCTAGTGTCTACTACTATTGGACAAGTTGTAAATGAACCTAGTTTCATATATACATTGCTATTTAAGACATGAACTCTTCATTTGGACGTACAAATGATTTGACATTTGGCCTAAAATCAAATCATGAAAATTAGAAATGGAAAACGTGTTAGTGGAGCAGGTAGAGGGAAACCAGGCGGAGATGACGGCTCTGCCAGCCAAGCATCAAGTCGGCCCAGATTCATGAAGCCAGCGCCGGATATCGGTTGTCATTTTTTTCAAATTAGTCTCGATAACAATGCAATCGATAAAATAGCTTTCTCTGCTATCACAGAAATATAGATAGATGATACTTATCACATATCATGTATATATACCACAATAGGTCCTATTGAGCTAGGCAGCGCAACAAGAATATGTTGCATTAGGACAACCTGGCAAGGCTATTGTGGTACACGTAGGGTGTGTTTGGTTGTCTGCATCATTCTAGTATGTCCCGTATAAACCATCCACCTAATTTTGGCCTACATGAGTAGATGCAAGTTGAGTTGTTTGGTTGCTTGTTTATGCATCTCACGGATCTGCATTGAAGAGAAGCTAAATTTCTGTGTTTCCTCTATCCTATATGAGTGGATGCAATTGCATTCATCTAGTCTGGATAAGCAGGAAACCAAACACGTGTCTAACAAATACGGTTGTATCCACTCATACAACTCAGACACTATACTATACAGACAACCAAACACACCCGCAATCACATATCGTGGTACACGTAATCACATATCGACGTTTCTCGATGAGAAAGTGGGCTATTTTTATAATTATATTTATATAGAGCTAAATTAAAAAAAATAGTAGTCCGTAAATAATAAGAGTTTACTTCCATATTCATCCGCATCAGCTGCCTCCCCCGAACGACAACACGTAGACGCGTTGAGTACCGGTGACAACACGTAGACGCTTAACAAACCGAACCAACGGGCAACGGCTCTATCCCGTGGAACCTCGGAGCACCGACCCCATGGACCAGCGCAGCCGCGCCAGAGCCCCTCCGTGGTGGTGGACGGTGAGATGGGCTTCCGCTTGGTTCCCTGGACCTGGTCCACAAGAGGACTGGCAGTCACTTGTTAGATCTCTAGCTTTGACTTTGCTAGCGGATGTTGCGGAACAGCAGCTATTCTGTGAAGATCATGTGATCCTCATTATTTTGCATTGGTCAGATTTGACCAAAGCCGAACATAAATTACGGTGAGCGAAAGGTGATCACGTGCTTCACAAATTAAAATGAAGCAAATTAAAAGCTACATAAATATTAAAGTATAAATTAAAGATAGAAAATAATTACTTTTTTTCTTCAAGATTTATACTATTTGTATTGAGAGGGTTATATATAGAAGCGCTACTATGAGTTGGTTGCAATAATGAATCAATGATAGCCTAAATTAACATCAGCTCGTACAACTTATATTTGTTAGGGTTTGTGTTCCCACTTCGACCAAGTGCTCTTTGCTCAAATCCATTCTATTCTATACTAGCGTCCGAACGTACGATGGGAGCGTTCCCAACAAATTTTTCAACATATGCATTAATGAGAGGTGCTTCTATACTTTTTTTTTCACAGTAGCATAAATATTAAAGCATAAATGAATGATAGATGTTGATTATTTATCCATTCGCTTGCTTCAAGATTTATACAATCTGTGTTGGGAGGAAAATCTATGATAGCACGTGCAACATTGCAAAAACACATAAACAACAACGGAGAAAGATTTTTTTTTAAAAAAAAATCACTCTCTCAATAACTTAGACAAACTTGAATAGTATTGGATGTCAAAGGAGGTTACAGTCATGTCGGCGAGGAACATGAGGCTTAAAGCTCGGTTTGGCAAGGTTAGCAAAAGTGGTAGAGCTTGAACTCGTCGAGGGTACAATGCATATTAACTTACAAAGCCTACTAAAAATTGGAGTATTCATAACACAAAAAACTTCATATTACAAATGAAGCAACCTAATACTATAATGCATCACAAAAGAACTCTGATACAATATCAACAAACATCAATTGCAATATCAAGAAATACTAAATGCAACAATATAATTCTCATGTTGCAACAAATTGACATAACTGATGTAACAAAAAAACACTCTTGTTACAACAAAAGAGAGAAGACATCTGCAACAAATAGTAACTCTGGTTGCAATAATCCTTTTAAACGAGATACACAAGTCTACAACATTCACAAAGAATATCTACAACATCTTAATACACCCGATACAATAAAAAAAACATCTGCTTGCAACAAACAATTGACTCATTTATCTCGGCCTTCGGTAGCAATAGCGACATGCTTGCCCTCAAGGCTCCAAATGACATCGTAGGCTCGCCGTGCCCCGCCTCTACTCCTTCACTTACCTAGTGCTTAGTTTCCACCCCTTAACACTACCTCGTCACCAACCATCGACTCAATATTGGTCTCCTCACTACCTCTGGCCTCGGCCTTGCTAGATTATATGAGCTCTAGTCGCTCCTCGCAAGGGGCGACCTCCTCACAAACTTCGGTTGTGGATAGCCTCGTCAAGCACGAGTGATGGTGAAGCTTGGGACACCATGGCTGAAGCAAGAGTGTAGCAACTCATTGATGTGGAATCGACTCGGCCAAAACTGATACATCAATGGGGGAGAGAGATGAATGAATGACTGCGGTAGAATACACTACTACAGAACCGGCCTTCACAACCGGTCTATCACAAGCGGTTAGGCGCACCGCTTGTGCTCTCGTACCACAAGCGGTTAGTGAGCAGCAGGCGGGAGGGTCTCTAGAAGCGGTTCTTAACACGAACCCTTCTCGAGTCCCATCTCTAAGCGGTTAGTGTCTCAGAACCGCTTCTAGATCTGTAAAGCGGTTTGATACACTAACCGCTATAGGTGAGATCGAGCGGTTAGTGTGTAGAACCGCTGTAGAGACCCCTTCCCGCCCAAAGATTTAAACCTGTCTTCCTCCCGAGCTCGCTCCTGGACAAGCAGAGTGGTGGGCCGAGAGGCGGTTCATGGGGAGGTCTTGCCAAAATTTTCAATTGAGGCTATTAGCTCAATTAATTGTTCCTAAGGTGAGTAACATGTTCTTGACATCCTTCTCACCTATATATTGATGTTTTTGTGCATTGGATGTTGAGAAATCATGTTTTGTTCTTGTGGGAATTGTTAGTGTTTCTGTTGTTGGCTTATTTTTTGTTCTTAAGGTGATATATTGTTTGGTGTATGGAATGAAATGCAATAAATGGGAAACGATGAAAAATTACAAAGGTGGGGAAAAGGTAAAAATAATTTTATTTAGTAAAATTAAAATGCGAACGATAGAAAAGGTTTGCATGAACATGTAACAATTAGTTAGTTTTATTTAAAAAATGCAGCAGATTAGAAATAATTAGTTGGCTTTAGTTAAAAGAATGCGAATGATTAAAAAATACAAAACTATTAGACATAGTTAGCTTTAATGAAATATTGTGATAGATGTTGTTATTATTTTTATTGGTGTAGATGAACCGCAATGGATGTACAATGCGACCGTCGGTCAAGAGAGTTCAGAGATGGCATGAATGAGTTTCTCGACGCTGCCGTTGCATTTTTGCCTCGAGGAAGCTTCATACGTTGTCCGTCGTAGATTGCAAGAATGAGAAGGAGCACTCCGAGCGATGGATGGTTATGAGCCATGTGATCACGAGAGGTTTCATTGCAAACTATACTGCTGAACCCACCATGGAGAAACAGAGGCGATTGACAGAAGACGATGAAGAAGACGAAGAAGAGGAAGATAGAGCCAACAAGATGCTGGACACCACTCAATACGGGTCCGTGGAAGATACAATGATTTAGTATGGCGATGATGAGTTAGATCGGATGTCTCGTGATGGAGAGGAGAGTTCACAGAGGAAAGACAATACAAGAAGTTTCAGAGCATGGTAGAGGACCACATAACTGCTTTGTACCCAAACTGTGGACAAGGCCACAAAAAGTTGCGTACTACACTAGAACTCATGCAATGGAAGGCCACAAACGGTGTGTCAGACAAGGCATTCAATGGTTTGTTATCACTCAGAAGAAGTTGCTTCCTAAGGTAACACTCTACCCGAATCTCACGATGAAGCGAAGCGAGTCCTCCGCCCTTTAGGATTGCAAGTCACGGAAGATACACGCATGTCCTAACGATTGTATCCTCAGACGCAATGAGTATGCCGATTTGGAGGTTTGTCCACAGCGCGAAGAATCCCAGATAAGGTACAACGTGATGATCCGTGAATTAGATGGGAATCGACGAAGAAGAGGACTGCACCAAAGTATTGTGGTATTTCCTGTGATCCCCGATTGAAGCGTCTGCTTGCTAACGAAGGTCATGCCAAGATGATGCGTTGGCATGCGTAAGAGCGTAAGGAAGACGGATGTTAGACACCCCGCAGATGGCTCGCGATGGAGGAAAGTAGATCGGCCTTACCGAACTTTGCAAATGAGGTCGAAACATAAGGTTTGGGTTGAGCAATCGATGGGATGAATCCTTTCGGTCGGTTGAGCAAAGATCCATAGCACCTGCCTGTGACGCTTTGCATCTATAACATTCCTCCATGGTCGTGCATGAAGCGGAAGTACATCATGATGCCATTGTTGATCGAAGGCCAAGCAACCTCGAAACGACATCGATGTGTACTGAAGCCATTGGTTGAAGACCTTGTGAAGTTGTGGGAGGATGGTGTACGGGTTTGGGATGAGTACAAAGAGAATATTTCAACTGCGTGCATTGTTGTTTGTAACAATAAACGATTGGCTGCTCTCTAGAACTGTCACCAAATGTCAAAGGGTTTAAAGCTCGCACCCAGTGCATAGATGAAACAATTTGCATGTACCGAAAAACTCTCGGAAGTGTGTGTACATGGGCCACCGCAGTTTCTTCCTAGCAGTCATGCTTTGAGGTGGAAAGGCAAGAATTTAATCGGGGAACAGAATTGTGTTAAGCCTCAAAGATCGTAATGGGCGACTTGTGTTTGCTATGGTAAAGGATCTGAAAATAGTATTTGGGAAGGGTCTTGGAAGCATACCTGTGTTTAACGAGGATGGTCATGCACCCACATGAAAGAAGAAATCAATATTTTGGGACTGCCAGATTGGGAAGTTTTGGAGGTTCGCACTCGCTTGACTTCATGCACATCACGAAGAATGTTTGCTTGAACTCCTAGGCTACATAGATATGTATGGCAAATCGAAGATACATTGCAAGCTCGGAAGGACCTTGAAGACATGGAGGTGAGGAGTGACCTACATCCTAAAAACAAAGAAGGGACAAAACAACTTTTTCTACATCCCGCGAGCTACACTCCAAGCAAAGAAGAGAAAAAGCATGATTGAGTGTTTGAACAAAGGTGAAGGTCCCTTCGGATACTCCTCAAATGTAAAGAGACTCAGAAACACGAAAGAGAACAAACTCCAAGGCCTAAAATCCCATGATTGCCTTGTGTTGATGACATGCTTGCTCCCGTAGTTGTCGAGGTATACGCCCGAGTGGGTGTGGGGACAATCACAAAGCTATGTTCCTTCCTAACGCCATTTCGCGAAGGTTGTCGAACCAATTAAACCGCCTAAGTTGGAGGCCGATGTGGTACAAAGTTTGGTTAGCCTCGAGATGATCTTTCCTCCCTGCATTCTTTGATATCATGGTTCATCTCACCGCTCACCTTGTCAAGGAGATAGGTATCCTCGGACCAGCAGTATCTCGCACAACATGTTCCCTTCGAGAGGTACATGAGTGTCCTCAAGAAGTACGTCATGTAACTGCTCGTGTCCGGAAGGTCTGCATTGCCGAGGGCTACGTGACGAGGAGGTGATAGAGTTTTGTGTTGATTACATGAATGATCTAAATCCTATCGGCGTCCCCATATCACGACACGAGGGGAGGCTACGGGGCAAAGGACAATAGGAAGGCAATCGTTGCATGCAATGATCTTGTTGCATTCAAGCAAGCACATTTCACTGCTCAAGCAATCAACTATAGTCGCCCCTATGTCCTTCAAAGACAAGAGTGGCCTACGCCATGAGTTCCTGGAAGACAGAGAGTTGATAACCCTAAAGCACATGGATTCTTTCTACAATGGCTCTATACATCCTTGAGGAAGGGTCAAACGATGAACTATTGCAACGCTTGGCTCGGGGACCATCACAAGAAATCGTGACATTCAAGGGTATGAGATCAATGGTTACACATTCTACACTAGATCCCGGGATAACAGAGCATCAACTGTAATGCGGTAACCAGATAGACGCCAAGACAACAATGCGGAGTTGGACACATATTATGGTTTCATAGAAGAAATATGGAGTTCGACTATGGACCTCTGAAGGTCCTCTATTTAAGTGCCAATGGGTCAAGTCGACTCAAACGGTATGAAGGTCGACAAATCGGCATGACAACCGTGGATCTCAAGAAGTCGGCTATAGGCGCGAACCGCTTGTTCTCGCGAACGATGTGATCCGTCTTCTATGTGATGGACATGTCAAGCAAACCTAAAAGCGTATGACAAGCAAAAGGTAATGCCAAAGCGACATGTGGTTCTCCAAGGCAAACGAAGGATTGTAGGAGTTGAGAACGCCACCGACGAGGAAGAGTATGGTCGGCCTGACGAGCCGCCTCCTTTTACGCTTGATGTCGACATAAACGCCCCACGTGATGTTGATGTCGATGCTCCTTACATACGCCACGATCATAACGAAGGAACAATTGTAAAGACGAAGACTTAAGATGTATTACTTGTATACAAATTATTCCATATGATGATGTTGATATGTTGATGTTTAACATTGCTTGTACATAATTATTTCTACAAATTTTAAAATGAAAACAAAGCCCGAAAACCATTTGTACAAATTTTAAAATGAGAACAAAGCTCAAAATTTATATCCACTCTATGAAAGGAGTGCATAAATTTTACCATACAAAGAGAAATTCACTTAGCATAGTTAGCTCATAAATTCCCATACAAAAACCCCATAAGCAAAGGTGAAATTTACAACATTACAATGATAGCTATGTTAACTAAAAGGAGCAACATTACAATGATAGCTATATTAACTAATTTCTTTAGCATGTCCTCTACTCTTTCCATCCTTTCTTCTAGCTTTTTAATACTCTTGTTGTCATCGTAAGCGTTCGGATGTGCATCTCTCCTCTTATAGACACTAGTCATGGGATCTGTGAACTCTCCCTTGGCAAAGAAATCTTCTTGTAATGCAGAATTTGCATTGCAAGATTTTCAAGACTATGGTCGGCTTTATCACTTAACGCTAATACGGACATGTCAGTGCCCTTCAAACAGAAAGAATGGAACGGAAGGTGAAAGTCAAGGAATATGAACAAATGAATAACTTCAAAAACTTACCGACAGTAAAAAAAAGAATGGCAAAGGGGCGCGAGCGGGTTCGAATCGTGGACGAGCTCAAGACACTCAAACGCCACGCGCTAGCCGTGGGAGGAAGAGATCTTATCGAACGATATGGGCAATCGTATTGTTTTTAATATTACGCCACAAGACTTTTACAAGTGGAAAGAGATCACGAACCGCTTGTAGAAGGGTCTATACAAGCGGTTAAGATACCAACCGCTTGTAGAGGTACTTCTACAAGCGGTTCTACTAACAACCCCTGCTTATGCTCACTGTAGTCATTCTTTGGTTAGGAAAGTCAAGCCTCGTGGTCAAAATCGAGAGAGGAAGTACTGTAGAAAATGCCGCACAGGAAAAAAAAAAGAATGGCAAGGGGGCGCGAGCGGGGTTCGAACCGGGTGGACGAGCCCGCACACTCAAACGCCACGCGCTAGCCAGGGGGGAGGAAGAGATCTTATCGAACGATATGGGCACCGTATTGTTTTTAATATTACGCGGTCAGCACTTTTACAAGCGGTTGGTATTACAAACCGCTTGTAGAAGGGTGCTCTACAAGCGGTTCGTAATACCAACCGCTTGCATAGGGCCTTTCCCACCCCGCCCATCCATGCGTTTCTACAAGCGGTTAGTAATATTAACCGCCAGAAGTCTTTACAAGCGGTTGATAATACTAACCGCTAGAGCACTTCTACAAGCGGTTGTTATTACCAATCGCTGTAGAAGTGGGTGCCCTATATAAAGTTGATAACGCCTCTTCCTCACACCCCAAATTTTCTAAGTCCCCGCTTCCTCACAACCCAAATTTTCTCAAGATCACGCCACCTCCGCCGAGTCCTCACCGACGCCACCTCGCCAAGGACCTCCTCTGCCACCGCCCCACCATTCCACCGGAGGACCGGAGATCCTAGGTGCGTGGCGAAAACACCCCTCTCTCTCTGCTTTTTATGCCCACAAGGTGTTCGGTGAAATGCCCACAAGGAGTG
Organism: Guadua angustifolia; assembly: GCA_036346375.1. Lineage (NCBI taxonomy): Eukaryota > Viridiplantae > Streptophyta > Magnoliopsida > Poales > Poaceae > Guadua > Guadua angustifolia. Next base: position 17,806,395 of record CM070520.1, read on the forward strand.
TTTATGCTTTGTCTTGTGATTAGTGGATGGCTATGAAGTGTTGTGATTAGTGCCCACAAGGAGTGTTGAATGGATGGCTATGAAGTGGTTTTTGTTTCATTAGTGTTAATGTGTTCGCCCAGTGAGTCGGCAAGAGAGAGAGAGAGAGCCAAATGAGTAGTACTCCCGAGATTTCACCAAGTGAGGTAAGGAAATGGGAGTAGCACTCGGTAGTAATACAAGTAGCAATTGAATAAATCACTTCGATAGTAGTAGCACTTTCAGATTAGAGCCAATTGGTTCAAATTTCAAATAATAGCCAAGTGACTTAGTAAAATTATGGCACTATCGAAAAGATATATATATGTATAAAATCAAAATATATTTGAGCTAAGATAGTATTGCTGTTAGCATTACCATCAGGTGATTCATTAGCATGTTTCATAAATATAGATGACTATGTTGTTGTTGTTGTCTGATGATTTAGTTTTCCTGCTCTCCATCAGGTGATTCATTAACATTCCTCTCTATTTATGCCCTGGGACGTAATCACAATCTATCCTTTATTCCAGATTGAGGCTGGTCAGATGAAGATAAGGATCAAGTTTTCTTTGAATAAAAAATATGAATCATTCTTATTCCACATCGATATGATTTTCAAAAAAGCGAAGTAATTATATAATTACGATTAGAATGTTAATAGTCGATTACAACAAAAAGCGGCAGCGATCGGCCCGCTTTTTTTGGTGTAATAGACTATTAACATTCTAGTCGTGGATTTATAACCTTACTTCATTTTTTAAAATAATATTAGTGTGGAATAAGAATGATTCATTATTTTTTATTACAAATAAGTATATGTGAATTGTCAATTGTATATGTATCATGAAATGTGTAAGTCTATGTGAAATGTGTAAGTATATGTGAATTGTCAATTGTATATGTATCATGTGAAATGTGTAAGTCTATGTGAAATGTGTAAGTATATGTGAAATGTATAAGTATATGTGAATTGTCAATTGTATATGTATCATGTGAAATGTGTAAGTCTATGTGAAATGTATAAGTATATGATTGCATGCAGAAAGTAACCCAAGGAATGTGATCTCATCAGGCACAAACCTGTTCCTGTCGATCTTAAACTATGCTTTCAAACTCTAATTGTTCTCAACAATCTTGTCTTCATATATAATCTAAGCCTCGAGATTTGCTCTACTCTAGATGGCGACACCAAGATGTGGTGACCCGGAATACGATGAAGCGGAATATCTGTTGTTCGAGACCATTGCGCAGGGTAGCGTCTTAGCCAATGAGGCCGTTATCACTGATGCGGAAAATCACGATGGTGCTGCTGACGCTGTCGATGAGGCCGTTAACACTGGTACCGAGGTATACTCTTACCCATTATAAATTCACCGTAAACATGTCAATTATTCTAAAATAATTCATATTATATGTGTTTGTGTATCCAAATGTAGACCATCGCCACCCAAACCGGAATGAACCGAGGACCTAACAAGAAGCTTTCGACAAAGCACGTGATAACCGAAGTCAAGAACGACGGAGTCTGCTAGCCCCGGATTCAGCAATTGGGCCTTTCAACAACGCTATGGCTACCACGTGAGGGATCACGCCCCAATCAAGATCCGAAATGGGCGAAGTCCCCGCAGCTACCAAGGAACTGCCTGAATGATATAAAGGAAAATTTCACTTTTCCGTATGGGTACGAATGTAGGCCAAGGATGGGCTTTGAAGAAGATGGCAACTTCCTTTCAAAGAAGGAAGTCGCCCTCACCCGCAAGTACATCGACAAAGGAGAAAGGCCGACTTCAATAAATTTCCTAAGCCGGCCGATCATTGGGATGCTTCGAGGAGTACAAGCCGCCGATGCGAGATGTGCCGCGAGAGAGAAAAAACAAGGTGAATGCACAGAAGAAGAAATACCACCACCATCTCGGACCGGTGGTTACATCAAGGTCGCAAAGAAATGGGACAAGCAAGAAGATGAACTTCGCAAAGACAATATTATACTGGCCGAGAATTGGGAGCCCGCATGCGCAATTGGTTATTGGGTCATGGGGCAGCCTTGCCGATGACGGTAGCTTGGTGATGGCACCGATACCCAAGAAGTTGGCGAAAAGGATTGTAGAAGCCATCGAGCGAACTCGGTCAGATCCTTGTCACGGACAGGAGAATGACGAGCTAACATATGCCCTTCAAAACCCCGAGCACCCGGACTTTACACGAGGTTTGGGAAGGTGCCATGGAGGCACGGCTTTGCCAAAGACTCAAGCACTTACTGAGTCGGAAAGAAGCAAGAAGAGAGATCGAGGTAGAGTGAGCCGATTGGAGGAAGAGCTTAGAGCTACGAAGGCTTTGTAGGGTCGAGGATGCGCCTAGAGGGGGGTGAATAGGCGTTTTACAAAATTAATCGCTCACTCTAAAATCGATCGCCTAATACACCCCTAAGTCAAAACCTAATCAAAGATATATGCGAAGTTTATAAATAGGTTTTGACAATTAAAGTCTAAATCAACTAGGCTCACTAGTGCACTAACTAAATTATGTCTCTAAACTAGAATTGCTAAATTGATCAAACAATTAATACTAAGCAATTCTATAATCAAGCAATTGATTAATATGCAAAAGGTAAATACTTGAATGTAAGGAGACAAGGGACAACCGATATTTTTCCGTGGTGTTCGGAGACTTGCTTGGTCTCCCTAGTCCACGTTGAGGCTAGCCCACACTTGGACCGGCTCCCGCCGAGCACCCGCCTCTTTCCACTAGTTGTGGTTTTTCACGCTATGCAGAGGCTCAACCCGAACCTTCACAAACTTGCCGGGCTTCTCACACCTCGAGAGCTCCCGCAAGACGACGCCCACGCTGCCTAGGAGTCGGCAACCTCCAAGAGTAACAAGCCGCTCCTTCGCTTGAACTTCACCGAGCACAACAAATGCGCTCCTCGGTGATCACCAAGTGCAACACATGCACAAGGACCTCACTCAAGTGCAACACATGCACAAGAGCCTCTCAAACCACTCACTAATTGCAACACATGCAATTAGCCTCACTCTTGAGCTCAAGAACCAATTGAGAGTGTGCAACACATGCAACACCTCTCCCAAATACTCAAACACAGCACCAACCCCCTGCCCAAGCCCCCCAAGGGGGTATTTATAGCCCCCACAAGAAAACTAGCCGTTTGGGGGCGAAATGGGCAAAACTCAGCATTTTCCGGTCCGACTGCCTCGGCCGGCCGGCCCGCCCTCACAGGCAACGGCCGGATTAACCGCTCGTACTACCGGCCGCATCAAGATCACACCTGGCCGCACCGCTGCGGTTGCCGCAGACCGCTACCGTCCGGCCGCACCGCCGCAAAACCGAAAATCGCGACTCTCGAAATAACGCCAGACGGGGCGGCAGACCGCCTACCGGTCCGACCGACCGGCCGGCCGACCGCTTCCACGCCACCAAGACACGACGCCTTCGAGAAATTGCGCTGGCCATTCCGGCCCGACCGGAGATCCGGCCACACCGCATTCGAGCGGCCGCACCGCCCACACAACGCGAAAAACAGCTGCTCTGGAAATTTCGCACCGAAGCCCTAAGGTCGGTTGCACCACCCAATGATTGGTCGCACCACTCAACGGTTGGTCGCACCACTCCACGGTTGGTCGCACCACTCGATGGATGGTCGCACCACTCCACGGTTGGTCGCACCACTCGATGGATGGATTTTCGCGCAAACTCATTTCCGAAAAACCAAATGCTATTCTTTGAGCTTCAAGATGATCAACACATGATCATACACCCGCAAAACACATTTGCACCAATTTAGCCCATGCTCAAAGAATTCAACCCAAATTTCAAAACACATTTCGCAATGACTAAGAACTATTTGCAAATCAGATAAGCAAATCAAACTCGAGTTTATGAGATTAATCCCCTAGCCATGTGAAGGTCAACACAGACCCTGTCAACTTGCCAACACCCGCAAGCCCCACTCACATGCTCTCGAATTCGGACTCATAAACCTCAGCTTTATTCGCACAACTAACTTGCAAATAACGCAATAAACATATTTCATGCTTGAGCACTACTCTTTGCAACACATGCAAAAGTCTAGCTCCAAGCAACCACACGTTTTTAGAAAGATTGTTTTATAACCAAAACATGAAGGCCAACTAATGCAACACATGCAAAAGTGAACTTCACGCAAAAGCCAACGACTAGCTTATCCTATTTGCAACACATGCAAATCAAAGTATAATGCGAAAACTAAATACAACCAAGCATAAGTTTAACCCATTCGCAACACATGCCAAATGGTTAGCTCTAATGCAAAAACCAAATCCAAATGATTTGAGCTCGAGTGAACACGGGATTGAGATCATCAACACATGATGAAGCTCAAGCTAGGAGACAACCCCTCTTAATAGTACGGCGATAAAACCTTAGACTCAAAGACTACAAAAGTCCTTAGCCTACCTAGTTATACCTTCGCCGCCGCGCATAAGCAATCCCCTTTGGGGTCTTTATGATCATCACTTTGATACTCCCCCGGGATCATCACTCGACTCTCTTCTCAGATCATCTCATTCATCTTTGGACCTAACTCAATCACAACTCATAAAATAGTTAATCCAAGATGCATGGTTGTCTTAATTATCTCTTGCACTCCATTAACACATAATGGATGCCTTCAGATCAATTGAGCACAACCTAAATCAATTGAAATGATTGTAAATGTGTCTTAAGTATAATAATGCAACACATGCTTAATTATACTTAAGAACTATCCATTTGTCCTTAATTAATCACAAAACACCATCAACACATGATGAAGTGTTCTTTAATGATTAACAAGACAAATGAACTCAATTTAAATTATCATTTAAATTGATTCTTCAAGTTAGAGTGTGAACCCCCCCCTAAATATATGCATCCATGTAATATATGGATTGGGAAACATGATGCACACTTTGTGGTTATTTCAATGGGAATGTTCATACTTTAACTTGAATCCAAAGTATGCAACTAATACTATAATGAATATGCAAACATACCTTGGGTTTTCCATTTCTCAATGCGATGAGACTAATCAAAGATATTCTAAATAAACAAGTTAGTCTCGATATAAGATTGTCATTAATAACAATATTGCATTAGGGGATAAACTTTAATATTGGATTTGTCATTAACACAAGATTAGATTTGTCATTAACACCAAAACCATAACTAATGAAGGTTGAACTTACAGGCTTCCATCAATGTCCTGGTCACGCAAAAGTGTCCGGCAATGAGCCGCCTTCGTGGAGCACTACGTTCGACCAATGTTCAGCGCCCCGAATCCATGATCATCCGACCGCTTAAAGAGCGCTTATTGGCGTCTGGCCGTGGCCCTCAGAGCAGACGACTACAGTTCGCCATCCCGTGGATAGCATCAAGGTTCGCCGCCAGGCGAAGCTACACATTGATATGCGTAACCTCTCCTTCAAGGTGGCTTACGGCATGGCTTATCCGGTGGAGGCGGGCGGACATTCCATCGCAACCGATACCACCGGATACCAAGGTCACGGTGGAAGAGGTGGTGGGGGCTTCAAGATCTCATTCTCGATATTCCCGGGGCGACGAGGTGACCAACCTTGACAGCCCTCCATGGCACATTCATCCTATGGCGCAAAAAGTACATCATATTTCCAGATGGTGTGGAGGTTATATCTCCAAAGAAGAGAGGCCCCGCATTTGAACCACCACAGGAGCAAGCACGCCTCCACATCGACAACCCACGACTCTCCAAATCGCGCAGACGCAATGCTTCCCCGGTGGTCCAGCCACGCCTCCACCTCCCGCTCCACAAAGAAGCCCGACCACGCCACCGCCACCGCCTCAAAGTAAGAAGCACCCAACATCTCCAACACCACGCCCAAAGATCTCCCGAGGAAGAAGCTCGATGTCGGCGGAGGATCCCGACTAGCACCTCCTCCCACGAAGTCGGCATCCCAAGCAAATGTAAAATGTCAAAGCAACCGCCAAAGAGGCCATATGATATGACTGCGGAGGAGCTAGATGCATCCGCAAAGATGGATGTGGCCAGGCAGCTTGCGCCAAAGAAGCCAGAGCCCAAGCTTAAAATAGATAAAAAAACTGTGAAGCACTTTTAGTCATATGAACGCGCCGCCGCCTGTGATGAGCGACTACAAAGGACAATAAGAAAGGCTACAAGGCAAAATACACCTGCTCCTTCAAGGGAAAGAAGAAGAAAGTGGAAGATCAGCAGAGGCCGAGGACTTGAGGAAAATGGCATTCTGAAGGAGGCGGACTCAAATCATTAGACCAGATCTTCCAATGGCACCAACCAAATGGAAGTATGAGTTGGGCAAATCGCTAATTGATCCAAAGGATATAAAAGATCTCCCAACCAAGATGCGCCAAATGCATGAATGGTACATGGAAAGGGCATCTAAAGGAGAGCAAATGTTCCTCCTCCGCTTCCAAGATGAGTATTTCTTCCATGAAACAACACAAAACTATGGTCGAATTGATGACTTGTACCATGTGTACCAAGGAGACGAGGTCAACGTGTCTTTCATGTCCTCGCCGGTGTCTGTAAGTGTCGATCTACTAAGTTTACCGCTTGCTTTCTCGCACCACAAAATTGAAAATCTAATTAACTTAGTTATCCCTTCTTATGTAGAATGGAGATACAACGATGTACAAGACCGGGCAAATGTAACGCTGGCTTCATCGACCCGTAGATTGTCAACGAGAAAGTCCGGTCATACGACATGCAAAAATCGAACGTTGAGGCATACCTTTTGCATGCACTCGTTGAAACAAAGACTACAAACCGTATATACTTCCCTTCAACTTCAAGTACGTGTTCTCACAAACCTCTTGTTCTTGTATTTTTAAGCCATTGATAGTACGAGTAGCTACTTACGATATGTTGCAATATACGAATAGGTTTCATCGATCCTTCTAGTCATCGAGCTTGACAACAAAGCAGGATTACGCTTATGACTCAAGAAGGAATCCATTCCAAAAATACCAATGGTTCATTAACATCCTTACAAGATATTTGCAAAGTTTAAGAAGAAGCAAAAGGAGAATTCGAGAAAGAATTCAAGTCATAGTAAGCACTCGTGCACGCATTACAAAAACTATTATTAATATACATGCCTATATCGCTTCTTCATCCGATATTCTCAAATTTCTCCCATGAAGGTTAAACGCCGACTACCGAAACAACTTATGTGGCTACTACGTGTTCCACTATATTCAAAGTTTTATCCATGGCGCATTTAGCCGAACATTATGCCGAGGTTCGTATATGCATGTCAATTTGTTAGCTACAACTTACATTTTAATTAATTGCAAGTGATCGGATATTTATATACTTCGCTAATTAATTGTCACTCAACATCGATGAGCACGTTAACGTGTTCTCGCCACCGGTGCGCCAAGACTCCAAGAACAACTCATCGGCTTCATTGTCGACGAGGTTGTATCTCGAAATGGCGAAGTTCCACGTAAGGTTTCCAGAGTTGAACACCGATGAACTGCCGCCGACATCCACGCTCGACCAAGGACAAAAAGAGTGACGATGCAAGAAATGAGTTCGATAATCATTTTTTTCATCATTCAAAATTGTAAACGTTGGTTGCGCTCTATGTACTTGTCCATTTTTACACTATTAAGTTCGTTTTTTAGTGTAGTGAGCTAGCTAGCTTGTGAACATATGTATGAGTATGCATATGCAATATATATTTAATTGCGCAAAAACTCCTCCCTCATATTTAATTTTATGGTCAAAAACGATATACAAAAACACCGTAAGAACATATTCTAAAATACATATAATCGAAAACTCTCTCCACAAGAGGTTGGTGACTCCAACCGCTTGTAGAGTGCCGCTTCCACAAGCGGTTGGTAAGACTAATCGCTCGATATCCTTCTCCACAAGCGGTTTGTAAGATGAACCGCTTCGATATCCTTCTCCACAAGCGGTTTGTAAACGAACCGCCAGGAGTTCCCCACGGCGGCTCCACTCGCCCTCCCGAACACCTTCCCAACCGCTTCGTGCCACAAAGACAGCGCGGTTGAGCAACATCATTGTAATACCCGACGGTATCACACGCGATTGCTTAGAAGCGTTATAAACCGCTTTAGGGGTTACGAACCGCTACTAGTAGCCGGTTCAGAGTAGTGATAGATAATGTTGAGGGTGACTGATAGTTGAAAAGTAGTAGGAGTGGCTACTAGTTGGAAAGTGATAGAAGTGGTAATGTCAGATCTCAACCGACGTATGATCTTAATCAGTTCCCTTATAATATCAACGAACTTTGAATTTAGAAAACCGATTCTAGTTTGGCATGAGAGGGTGCGTTCCAACATGTCCACGGAATCTCTACCTTTATCTCGTAATAATATATTATTGTTCTTACAAGGTTTGCTTGTAATGCGAATCTTACAAACAATCTTTGCAATAGGAACTATGGAAATCCTCTAAAATTCCCAGGCTCGTGGGACCATAGTTTTGCATAATGTGCCTAGTGTCTACACTAGCTTGATAGTTATACTCTAGAGGTAATTATAGAGATGATTATATTTCTTTATATTCATGATTTACTATCTAGTTCTTTAAATGATATCATTATTATTTATTAGCAAGTATATAACTTGTTTGTGAAACTCTATATATGACTTTGTGATGATTATTCTAAAGTGATCCTTAGTAGATAAACATGTGAGAACGCATATGAATAGACTAGTATATGTTTTGGTTGATGACTATGTTTCACGGGTCATGCATATGGAGATATCAAACCAATAATATAGACACATGTTAGAGAATATGTAGTTGGATTGATCCACCTTAAGACACTACGAGAACGTTGTAATCTTCTTATTATTAGTTGGTATTATATACAATGTGTATGTTATATTCTTAGGCTTGAAGTTGACGTATATACTCAAGATGTGCAATAACTTACTTAAGGGTTGTCAAATGCTACTCTGTAACTGGGTAGTTATAAAGGTGGCTTTCAGGTTTGTCGTGAAACATGGCATTTGCCTCTTTATACAATAGGAGAGATATCTTTAAACCTCTTGAGTGATCGATTCTAGAAATGCATGGCCTTGCTACTCGTTGTTAAAGAGTTAACCGTATTCGGGGATTCCGAGTCATGTAATCAAGAAAGAGTGGTTGAGCTATCTAAATAAGGATATCACATACTCGCTTTGAGTTTGACCGATATCATGAGGTAAAGGGAAATGCATATAATTAAGCATTGTTAAGATTCGCCCGATGTGATTTTTACATAAACTCAAGAGTCGACATGTCCTACTAGGGACTGCTACTGATTAATGGTCGAGTAAGAGTACTCCGGCCATGTCCAAGTATAGAGGGTCACACACTTGATCTGATTTCTGATGGGTTTTGAGTTCTTAACAGGCCTTTAATGTAAAGACCCATTGTGGAGTATCTATATAAAGGGAAGAGGTTGTAGTTTTAGGGTTATGAGATACCATAGGAATTCAAAAATTTTAAATCCTAACCGTCACACCTCCTTCGATTAAAACCATGTGCCGGCACTAGTTCTCTGGCGCATGGTATTCCTACCTCGTACATGTGAATACCTTAAAAGCGTTGCTGTAAGGTTTCAACGCTAGGACAATCCGTAACTTATAACGATCACGAGGAGCTACTTGGAGGAGACGCGAGTTTAGTACGACTACAACTGCGCCAACACGCTACATTAACTTTACTTTCGCTACGAGTCTACGTGTCTAGTTTTAATTCTATGATCTATAACTTATAGTGGTTCCTTGGTTACGTAGTAGAAAATTTTGAATTTATGTTAGAGTAGTCTACCCGTTCCCTCTTCACTTAGATAATGTATCGGCCATATTGATGGATATTTTTAAAGCAATTGACCTAAGTAAACATATGAATTATGAAGTCGATGACCCTACATGTGTACTACTTTGTACCCATCACTGCCACCTTAGCGAGTCAAGGGACGCGAAGTGGTTAGACGGACTAAAATTTAGCCACATTTGCAACGACACACGTAGGTGAATTCGGCCTGCGTCAACTTAGAAAAGAAAAAACTGATCTGGTGTGGCCTTGGTCGACCAACTGTCTGGATCCATATCAAGCAGGGAGGAGGATCTGGTGGGCTACTGAGTATGCACGACCGCCCCAGATAGTTTGAAAAATATAAGAATATTACATCTTCGGTGATCAAATTTATTAATTGAATTGATTTCGATTTTAGTGGTTTGTGATTTGTAAGCCCTTAGAAATATTTCTATTGTAATTTTAGCAAATTTTGATTATATGTATTGGATTTATGATGTTATAAAACTATTATACAAGACTATAAAATTATGTGTAAAGTGTGTACTCCCGTTAGAAATTTTCTACATCCGCAGCTAATATCATGCCGGTTAGAGTAAACAAAAAAAACACTCTGCCAATAGCAAGCATCTGTAATGGTGATGAGACCTATATATTAAGCATAGTGAAAGTGTAAAACAGCATGTCAAAAGGTTTTTCTACCAAACTACAAGGAGGAAGACCTCATGAGTTGCTTGATCACAGGCAAAACAAGTCGTCTTCACCTAATACTCATTTGGTTTTTTATAATTCTAATATTCAAATGTAAATATTAACCCTAGCGTTTGACATTGAAATGTATGAAGGAAAAAAATACCCAGTAATATTACATTGTGGGCTTGCACGAGTGTGCTAGCTGCTCCCTAGTTGCTCCAAAAGCAGTAAGGCCTACTTTTCGTAGGGTCTTTTTTTAGTTAGAGTCTTGTGAGTAAAGTTCAAAATCCCGGCGAAAATTAGGAAATTTTGGATTTTGGTGGGTGTCAAAATTTCAAATCTTGGTGGAATAATTTTTCATGAAAAAGTTCAAATTGCTACGATGATTTCACAAATTTCACCGAAATTTTAGGTATTTTAACTAGATTTCATGTTTATTGGACCGAATTTTGTAGCATTTTTTTTTGAGAATTTTAGTGCATGTCTGATGAATACATATGAAAATTTTGCACTAAGATCAGAACTTGACTTTAGCTCACTTGGTAGCTAAGGGCTGAAATCCATCCTTAGGTTGCTGGTTCAAGTCCCACCAGCAACGGATTTTTTTTACTGGTTAGGAGTTGGCTCTCACCCAAAATAGAAAATAAAAAAAATGTTGAGAGTGGGATTCGAACCCATATCCTATGTAAAGGTAGCCTTAATCAGCCGCCGTACAACATAGAAAATGAAAAAAATAATGTTGAGAGTGGGATTTGAACCCATGCACTTTGTAAAGGTAGCCTTAATCAGCCGCCGTAGACCAGCTCAGACATCTCCTTTCTAGTCTCAAGTGACCATTTCACAGGGGTTAAAAAAGGGCTGAAATCTCGAAAATCCTGATCCAAAAACTTCTGAATTTGAATTTTGCTTTTTTTGGATTTCATTCGAAATTTCGAAATTCGATCATCTCGGAGATATGATCTAAAAATAAAATTTGAAACTTTGCGTGTGAGTACACGAAGGATGTTCTTGTTCCCTAAAGCAAGCACGTACGTACATTGACCAACCTACCAAAGCGTGCTTCTGCGCTCCTAATCGCATTAGCTTAGCTTATCATCCCTAATTAACCCTCTCTAAACATGTCTCTTACCCGTGGCAGCTACGCAACGGTGGGGTACTGAGAGCTAATAACTACAGATGTAGTCCATATTTGCAGAGCATGTTGATGCCTCGATCTTAGCCGTCCGATGACCCACCGAACGTTCGTGATAGGTCCATATATGTGCCTTTTTCTTAACATACGTGGCATATATATCTATTTTTTTTCCTTTTTATTTCTCCTGGACAAAGCACTTGTATACTTGTGAACGAGACATTTTGTTGTGGCTACCTGCTTCCAATTTACTTATCCCTTCGATGGTCACGTACACGCATGGCGCGATTAAGCATCTCACGACAAGATTAGGTTTGCATAGGGTGGGAATTCGGTTTTAGTAAAATCGATTCGATTTATTCGGTTTTTTAGAAAGTGTTTACCGAATTTTTATTTCTAAAATGAAAAATCGAACCAAATTAACCAAAATATTTCGATTCAGTTAATTCGGTTTTTGAGAATCGAACCTTTCCGCTCTGTCCTATTCCTATTAGCCCTCGCTTCCCATTAGCCATTCTGTTGAGCACCTTGCGCATGCCACCAGCCGCCGCGTCTTAGGCGCACAGGGTGAGTGTGGCTTTGTGGTTTGAGAGAGAGAAGGAGGTACCTAGGATGGCGTGATCAGAGCACGCTGGAGAGGTGAGGATGGGGAGGGGTGGTTCGGGGTCCACGAAGTCACGCACACTCACCTTCTCCTCAGCAGCCATCACGAAGCAATTGCCGTTGGCGCCATCCTCTGCGTATGCGACCGCCGAAGCGGGATGCTCGAGGTGGCACGCGAAGCTATGGCACCCGCGAACAAGGTTGAGCATCGCGAAGCCCCCTGCGCGGTTGACGGTGAGCGCGACTTGGCCCGAGGGATGCACGTCATGGCTGTTTGTGGCCTTGTGGCACGGAGCGACGCGAGGAGGGTGAACCCACCGCCCATCGGTGTCGTAGAGGTGGAGCAGCCCATCGTCAGAGGCCCAAGGAAGTAGAAGGCGTGCGTGGAGATGGCGGCGAAGGGGTCGAGGAGCGAGCCAAGATCAAGAGTGGTTGGGAGGTCGTGGAGGCAAATGGAGTTATCGACACCGCCGGATGCGGTGAGGCCTGAGCGAGGCGCAACAACGATGCGGCGGATGGGGCCCAAGTGAGCAGTTTGGGGAATAGGGATGGCATCGTCTGCTAAAGAAGTTCAACGGGGAATGGCCTAACGGTAGATATTACTCGGTTTTTGGTTAGTTCGGTTTCTGCTATAAAAAACCGAACCAAAAATCAAAACTCGAATAGTATTGAAATAAAAACCAAATCATAAACCAAACACTGAAAAACTGATTTTTTCGATTAATTCAGTTCGGTTTTTCAATTTTGGTTAAAAATACTCACACCTAGGTTTGCGTACGTGTGAGAAAGGCAACCGTGCCAAGCTTCGTCCACCTAGGTAGGGGTGGGCATTCGGTTTTTTCGGTTTTAAAATAATCCGGTTTTTGAAAACTAGGAACCGAATTTCTTGGACAAAAATAAAAAACCGAACCGAATTAATCGAAACATTTCGGTTCGGTTAATTCGGTTTTTCGGTTAAACGAAATATGAATAACACTAAATAGATTAGATTTAGTCCTTCTCATATTGCAACACAAAGTATGGATAAACCCACACAATATTTATATGTTATTACAATATAAGCATAATAGAACATATGAATATACTAAACATGTGCATAAATGTATTATAACATGAGAATTGTTTAGTGACTTTAGGAAAAATATTATAAAAGTGGTATTATATATGGGGAACGATCACAGCAATCATGCTTCCCATGCAATCACCGTGCAATCCAACTAAGAAAAGTTTGATCATGAAATTTTATGTCTTTTTGTAACTTCTAGCATAGGACTAATTTGATCATGAAATTTTATATGTAGATGGGGTAAGATGAGATGTACATCTATGATTTTTTTCAGAATTTTTGAAACTTTTCTTAGTTGGATTGCACGGAAGTATGATTGCACAACAATGTCCTAGGATGGCATCGGTGCGACGAATGCACGGTAGTACTCGCCATACCCATACCCGCTAACTAAAATCTCTCCCACTGGTATACCCACTGAAGGGTCATGAGTAAAAATCTCGCCCATACCCACATTCATGAAAGTACCGATAACCATGGTATACCCGTTTACCCATCACTATCAACAATCTTTCCAACCAAATGGTACTAGAAGCTAATGAGTTATGATACTAATACAATATTTTTGATGAAGTTATAGGTATTAGCAACATTCTATGGATTAAAGAATGATTATCAATAATTCAAAATTTCAAATGTACATAAGAATAATAATTAAAATAATATATGCGCATAAATAATACACATATGGTCAAGTTCAACAATTACCGAAATGAGATACTACAAATTGGGGATCGAGAGGCCAACTGGCTACTGCTTTTAGCCCGTATGTCAATAGGAGGTGGCGGTAATCCAAGCGAACAGTACGGTGAAGCTCCTCCATACCTATACCCGCTATCTGCCGGGTAGAGTTTGGCCTCAGTAAACATACCCATGGGTAATAAAAGAGGAACATACCCACCTCCATTAGGGTTTTTACCATGCACACTGCAATCGGGTAAGATTGACATCCCTAGTCGTTCCCTTATATATGGGCTATTCGGTTATTCGGTTATTTCGGTTTTTGAAAGCGAAAAACTGAACCGAACACCGAAAACCGAATTATTCCAAAACAAAAACCGAACCGAACACCGAAAACCGGTTCGGTAATTCGGTTTCGGTTTAAAAATGCCCACCCCTACTCCTAGGCACTCCTGTCCTACCCGTGTTGGAGCAGCCTCAAGCCCTCAACTGCTAAAAAAACTGTACTTTTTTTTAGAGAGAAAAACCGTACTTAGTACACCGAAAATCCGATTGAATTGAAGTCAGTACAACAGAACCGCTAGGTTTAATCATTATTTTTGGCGATATCTACATCCATATCTTTGTTCCTTAAGGTGTTCCTGCCGTGTTCTTGTGATGGCATGATCCAAATGCTTATCTGTGCCGATGAATAAATCATATCTTTATGCCGTGGGTCGGTGAGTGCGACAATCTGTACTCCAAAGTTTTGGTCCATGCTGATATGAATATGATATCTTGCATTGATTGCACCCCGTGTACAGCTCCCCTGCCACAAATTAGAAAGAATGAGCTTGCCCCCGATGTAGTAGGTACGCACTTGCCGGGGGGAAAAAATGAAGCTCCAGAATGGTACACCGAAACCCAGATATAATAATGACCAGAAAGGAAGCGCAAAACAGCACATGAGACTGTTTGTTTTTGTTTTAGATTTTAGTTTTAAAAGCAAAATAAAAATAAACAGTCCAATTCTAAGAATCAATTCACACAATTCAGTCCACTTATATATACTAGAATCCACAATCCATTTCATATATGCTTTTAGATTCTAGTTTTTGAAGAATCGGTTTCTCTACGACCACAGTCTGCAATCGGCTTTTAGATAATCTAAAGCAAAAACAAGCCAAGTTGGATTGGTATCATGATTTCACAACCTCCGTTCATGCCTCAATCAAACAATATAACAGATTGACAAACAAACTCTGCGAACAGTTGCAAATTCTAGGAATAGCGTCTCATGTCTGTCAAGACTAGTTTTTTTTATTGAAAATCCTAGGAAACATGCAAGAGTGCCCCCATTTGCTTCCTACTCTGATGCATTAGATCCGACATAACATCGGGTCATTGGAACGACTAGCTCATGCAAATGGATCAGTTCGAGAAGATAAAAGAAATGCTGTCGTAGCTACTTTCTCCTACCAGCACAAGCGAAAACTGGCGGGCTTGTAGCTTTAGGGTATTGAAGCACATTTGCTACAAAACAGTGGTGTTGGATTTGAATCCCTCCTTGCTAGCGGTTGATGGGGGTGTGCATCCGCTCCACGATTCTATTGATAGCATCTCGAGTCATTACAAGGGTATCATGCTGAAGGATGCTGTAAACGTTGAGCCCCTGCATTTGAAGATAATTAAAAATCAGCACGGTGTTGTTGGATCCAAAAATCTGCCTGGAAAATTACACTATGACTTTTCATTACTCCACATTCAACTGCTGAGATTCGAGACGCTTACAATGGAAGGAAGGACATTCACATAGTGAAGATTTTGAGTAGCCAGCTTTAACTTCTTATCAATGTCACCTCCATCCACCAGTAAAACCTTCTTCGTATCCTCCATCTGTCTGATATACTGCACAATGTTTTTCGTCTTGTGGCTAGGGACTTCCAAGTCCTCAAAAATCAAGAGCTATTAAAAGAACGACAAGAAGTAAGCTTCCATGCGTACATTTTAACAGTGATGAATGAATTCATGGCAGAAGTCCAGATTGTTGTTATATAAGCAATAGGCATCCAAATGCAGGAAAAAAAAAGGAGAAGAAGCCAAGATTGCTTTGCACACAAGAGAATACCTAATAGCGACACAAGAATCCAGTTATTTCAGTAAGGCATGCAAACTATACTAGATCAAAGTTAATTTAGCAAGCAACCAATCAACAGTTTGTAAAGAAGAGGTTCTATTAATTTGACTTGATTATAATACCATTTAAGTTGACCATCAATATACACATCCTACAAAATATAAGACAAGATGAAACACAGTATTGATCACAATTGCAACTAGTTCATAGATAACTAGCTAAGTGATTAACCCATCTTCCAAATGTTGAAAAAAGTAACCACCAAATTAAACAGTTCTGTAGGTATCTCACAGCGTCATGCCACCAATACTATGTGAAATAGCACAGTAAATCTTGCATAGTTTTAGTAAATAATAAACAAGTTTCTTCCTGAAACATGCAACAGAACCAGGATTCAATACAAGCAATTCATTTATAGCACCAACATTTTCTAGGCATAAGGCAGAAGCTAACTGCAGAGTACAATTGAGTCAATCAAAGAAGGTATATGATAATTTAGTAAGGCAGCAAATACCTTCCCCTCAGCAGTTCGAGCAGACAAGGCAATCTTAAGTCCCAGGCGCCGTACTTTCTTTTGCAACTTGATTGCATGGCTTCGTGGTTTAGGCCCATGCATGGTTGCACCACCACGAAACTGTTTCAGTTTTAGTCTTAGTTTAGTTGAATGAAGTCCAAGCCAGATTGAAAAACTCTACTGCTTATACAATAACTTTCATATGCCTGATGTGCCATTCAGATTTAGTCACATAACCTGAGGACCACGCAATGTTCCATGCCGTGCTCTTCCAGTTCCTTTTTGCTTGTATGGCTTTCTTCCTGTGCCACTCACTTCGCTGATAGTTTTAGTGGAGTGTGTCCCCTGTGAAGGACAAAGGTGTGACACAAAATATTCTGAGAAGGCATAACCAAAATAGCTAAACTAAAGGAAGTAGCAGATATTTCACCAAAATATAATACAGCAGAACCCTTGATTTGATAGTTCAAAAGCTGTAGCAAATCTAAAAGAAAAGGAGATCTTATGTTGCACCTGTTGTCTTTTAGCAAGCTGCCACCTTACTACTCTGTGGACAATATCCTTCCTAATTGGAACATCAAAAACATCACCATCCAAAACCATGAAGCCCTTGTCATCATTATGGAAGTTTGTTACTCTAGCCACTAGGTCTTCATACTGCCCTGTAATATAAAAGGTCATATTACTTACAATTCAGCACAATTCGAAAATCATATAGCTCTCCATTAGCCAATTAAGATAAAATTGTACTATTTGAGAAGTGGAATCAAGTTCCATTATTCCAAAACCTTGTTCAGATTAAATAAAAGCAAAATGTTTGATGTAACTAAACATGTAGATTGCAGACTCATCTAACAGATCTCTGTTAATTAAATAGAATATTGTGTAGGTTAAGCATGAGAGAAACAGCATTAAGATGGCAGCTCGCCAATGGTTAACAGCAAAATAGGGACAAAGGAATAAGGAATACTAAAATGGTACCAAGCTCTCGGTCTGGTGTCCAAACAGTCTTGCTAGATAGAAGTTCTGGTGGAATCAGCACTTCATTTGATGGAGCCAAAAGAGTAGAATACCCATTGAAGCAGACGTTTGGCAAATTCTGCAAATGAAAAAAAAGCTAATAAGAAGGCAGAATTAAAATAACATGCTACTGAATATACCAAAGAGACATAGTCATACAAAGAGACACATAAAATCGACTTTTCAACATTATGCATAATTGCTGTTTGTTAATCACTAATCAGCTAGATCTTTGTATCAACTAGACAATTTCCATTCTTGGAATCATGTAAACAAACAGGGAACATATAATTGGCATTATTCTCCAAGATTGATCTACTCAAGAAAAACGAAAAATTAATCACTGTCAACTAAAATATCAGAAGTGCAATGCTCCGTAAGATTGGCGCACATCATAGATGTAGTATTAGTGCATATATCAGCACAAAGCCGAGCCCAATTTGGGGAGATCAGGCAAGCCAACTATGGAGGCAAAAAGCAATTGAAAAAACCCAACTGAGTCAACATCCACACTAATAAAATACAAACAAATGCAGCTGAATATTTCTCAACCAAGTTAGATTTGGAGTGAAAATGACGATATCCACTGGGTGCTAGTATTGTAATTGGATTATCCCCCACCTTTGGAATATGTTCTATGTAGTGTCTTCTAATTATCCACCACTTAAACCTTTCGTACAGCCGAGCATCATTCCTACTAGTAATTGCTTCACAAAAACAAAATTTAGCGCCACCCTAGCATAGAACTTGGAATGGAGCAAACCTTGAGCATGTCAATCAGCCTAGTTTTGGATAAAAATGGGGCCTATGGTGGCACGATCACGAATTGCATCGTATATTTGCTTACAGAATAAATTACCCAAGCTCAAACTGAGCTACATTATACATTATTTGGATTAGGGGGGTAGTCGAGCAAGCTTGCACCTAACCCCAATCGCAACTCGCAATCCAATGCTCCATTTCCAATACTCCAAGCAGCTAAGAATCAACCCACCGTAAAATCTGTTCACGAAGCATAGCAATTGCCCATCCCCACCGGTGCACCTAAATCCCTAGTTCCCTAGAGCGCTCGTAAACCCTACCGGATCAGCGACCGAAAGCATCCTCAGGCATTCGAACCGGCGGAGCGCATAGCACTAGGCACACGGAGAAACCGACGCCAGGGGTGGAGGGGGGGGGAGTCAGAGCCGGACCCTCGGGAGGAGCGGGCCGTCGTGGCCGCCGGCGCCGGGCGGCGAGCGCGGCGCTGTGTACGCCGCGGTGCGGCGGAGGAGCGATGCGGCGCGCGCGATGGCGCGCATCGGCCCGGCACGTGGAGGAGCGGTGGCGGCCGGGGAGTTGGCGAGGCGAGCGGAGGTGGGGAGAGACCGAGAGAGCCCTGAAGCGAGTCGGCGGCGGAAGCGAGCGAAGCCACCGATCTGCGTGGGCTCTCTTTGCTCTGTCTTTCCCCTCCGTCCGTCCAGTGGCGACGCGCGGCGAGCGTTCCAGGCCAGGGTAGACTGATGGCCCGACGCTGAGTTCGCGGGCCGCGGCCCGGGCGGCCTCGCCTTCTTTTGCGTGCCACGACGAGGTCTCGCCGGCACAGGCCAGAGTCCACGCGCCGCGCGATGCTGAGTTCGCGGGCCGCGGCGCGGACGGTCGCGGTGGCCTGTTTTTTCGCGTGCCGCGGAGAGTTCCGGCTCGGGATACTGGCCGGCCCACACGATCCGAGGGCGTTGGCGCTAGCCGTGCAGCCGAGCCCGCTGCGCCTCGCGTGCCGCCTCGTGGGCGGATTAGGGGTGGGTTAGCATGGGCCTCGTCCTTTGTCTGCGTGCCAGTTAGGAGGACGCGCAGGCGCAGTGATACAGCGGATGTCTTTTTTTAGATAATGGAAATTTGCATTTCCGGCTTCATCCCTCAAAGAGAGAATCAGACCACACTTATTACAAATTTTAAACAGAACACCGTTTCAACAAGAAACCAAAACATCAAACAGGATATCCAATTCTAGCCACAGAAGGCCAACCAAAATTCGCAAATAACTGCAAAGCTACTGACTCCAACTGACGACAAGCATGAATAAGACCCTCTTTTGTCGATTCACTTCGCTGTAATTTGGCCCATATGCGAAGCCAGTGTGTTCCTCTGAATAATACCTGCAAGAAAGATTTTGGTGTACGCTTGTCAAAAACAGAATCATTCCTTGTCTTATATGTCTTCATGTTTCAACGAGACTAAAAATGTCTTATATAATTAAATTGTCTACGTAGCTATCTATAATGTACTCATGCAACTAATAGATTTTCTATAATACCATTTATAAGACCGTTTGTTAAGTGATAGATATTGCCTTTTTCTCTCTCTTTCACATCACCTAAATTCTATGTGACACTAGCTAAGCACCATTGCATTACATCGTAAACATATTTGTTAACCAAATGATCAAGTCATGCCACATGTTTTAAAAAATAAAGTTGCACTTTTGAGTTACGACTTGAAGGGAGAAGTCAGTAATGGCCTAGTCAATAGGAATAGGTGTGGAGGGAAATAGAGAGATGCAGTTGGTTTCTCATTTATCCTATGGCCTATATGTTGGTACGTTGCTTTTCTTAGAGAGTAGGAGAGGAAGAACAGCTATCACAATCAGTTTATATTTATATATTAGTAAAGATAATCTTATAAACAATTAACATGTATTATTGCGCATGCCCTCATGAACAATCCATGCCCGCTATCTTGGCAAGGCTTGTGGCTGGGGAGTTGCCAGTGCACATATATAAGCAGCGTATGTAGTCTGTGGATTCAACGTTATCGCTTATCTAGCCTCCTATATGTGTTTTTTGGCAAATCTAACCTGTCCGTATGTGTTTACAAATTTAGCCTCCTCTCTTACCGTGGAAGGCACGCCAGATGACAATTGTTCCCTACCACACTCGGTGAGCGTGAAAGGCCACCAACTCCCTAGAGCTTGGACCATTGTGGGAGTAGGGCATAGCCCACCATGTCATAGCTCTTCCAGCACTACTTGGACATGGTAGGATGCCTCCTGCACTTGCCCACCTTACCTCCACCTACCCGCTCGCCGTGCATGTTGGCCCTACTCATGTGCTTGCCTTACTAGCGTGCGCTCCCGTGTTTGTCCACCCTGTTGCAACGCCAGTGAGCTTCCACGCTCTCCAAACATGTCAAGAGATATGTGTAGCTTGTCGTATCTCCCACCACATGAAAGGAGGCCAAACTTACAAATATACATGTAGGGTTAGATTAAAGAAATATAGGTCAAATAGGCGATGATTTATGCGTATTCCACCGTTGTTTATCTAATTAGGTCAATGGGCCGGCGCGGACCAGAACTGTTTGGCCCACGCGGATCCTTTGGCACTCAAGACACTCACTAGTAGTACACTAGTACTACCGTCAGTTAGTCGCACACTAGTACTCCACAGGTTCTCATATGTATGGTCGTAGCCTTTGTGTGCCTGTCGGTTGGATGGGGCGATGCACTCATGCACACGACAATGGAGAAGGAAAAAGGTGTGGCCGCATGGGGGTGGCCAGTTAGACGAGGGCTCTACCCACGCCATTAAAACCGAAACACCCTTGCACTATGATACTGCATGCAACAGCAGCCACTGCAACCTTCCATCACGGATCCCCTGTCGCTGCGGGCTCGACAGGTTGTGAATCTTGAATTGTTCCCTTGTCTGTCCCCTTTATCTTTTTTTCTCAAAAACAATTCTCTAACACACGAAAAATTGCAAAAAAAGCCCTCTTGCCTGCTGTGGAAGGAGCAATGGGCGACATCT